>CANUEZ040000142.1:20203500-21507500 GCA_948099385.1 Fasciola hepatica
TACTTTATCAACCTGTAGTGCTTCCCAGTCAGTCCACTTTTGAAGCAGTTTTGTTTCTGACTGATGGAACAGTGCTTCTGTCCGGGGTACAACGTTTCGGATGAGTTGGATGTGTGTGAGCAGCAGCTTGTTTTGGTAATTCCATTTTACCAATATGGTCAAAATCAACAGAATACAGGTTGATGCGGTCAATCACAAATCTCGGTCCAACAGGACTGTGTGGTTTCATCACAATGTTATCACGACTCATATCGGTTTTACGAAATAAACTATGTAAAATTTACAAACAAGTCCAAAACTCTCCCAGGTTACATTGATTAACGGCTTAACGGTACCCATCCTTTAATCACCAGGCAACACTAATTATGTTCCGGTTTGAAACACACGCAGGTGTCTGTGCACATGACAAGTGAGTGTGCTTTCCGCCATAACCATCCAACGTGGTTCAGATATATATTTGACTGATTGAGTGAAATTATTTGGCAGTAATATGCAAATACTGGTTTCGTTACAGTATGCCGGGTATCCAAAAAAAAGTCAGTAAACAAGTTCAACCCGTAGTCCGACTGATGATGTCGGCTTTACCAAGTAAACATACGACACTTATCAAAAGCTACATAGCCTTGATGAGGTAAGCACCATTAAGTAGGCAGCCCATAAAATGAATGGAAGATATTAAGAGCCAGACCATTGAACTTGAATATATTTCTTCTGTCAAACTTACACGAGATCCAGCCAACCAGTGATCATAGACAGGAAGACATGATTACGTAAAATGACAAGTGAGGCTTTTGTATTCACACAACTTAATCATCATATTGCTACCAACAATTACACAACTCTTCCTACTTTGACAGACTAATGATTACTTCGATTTCTTAATTAGGTTGCTGCTGAGAAGTAGCAATCAGAAAATCCTCAATCCGTGAACCGTTCATGGTTATTCCGAGTGAACCAGATTCACTGAAGTCTCTCCCATTCAGGAGACCAAAGTGAATATACGAGAATAAATCGCAAACATGTTAGTGATAAACGCTGTGCTTATGGACGACATATTACTGATCAGATACTACACAAGATGCTATTGGACTAGGACTATATTGACCAACATGGCCCGTTTATTCGCAGTGAAAGAATCTGTATTATTTTATACAAAGAACGGTTCGCTTTATTTACGTAGGTAGCTGTATCTGATCATTCTGTGATTAAAAATAGCATCTGTGAATGTATAATTTGCAAATTCCAGAGTCATTTATCGATTTCTCAAGCGGATGGTGCCGTGCAATTGTTCTCGCGAGAATCGAAAAGATATTCCAATCTAAAGATTGCGACCGTTTTCATTATTAGTGGTAAAGTAGTATTGGTATTAGCAATAGCAGCAACAATAGTAGTCGTAGTGGTAGTAGTAGTAGTAGTAGTAGTAGTAGTAGTAGTAGTAGTAGTGGTGGTAGTAGTAGTAGTAGTATTGTCGTGAGTGTGTATACTACTTGGTAAGTAGTTGATTGCAGGAAAAGGAACTATGGGCAATTGTGGATTGACGAACATAGCTAAATTCAGCAGTCCAGACGCAATAAGGTTACCGACGATCTGATAACCATATGGCTGCTCCTCTGTTGGACGGTGACTGTCTTCAAGTGAACAGGACAGCGACTTGGCAAATAACGATGTTTGTGACGTTTGTTTTGTTTTGTCAATGTCCGAACACGGTTGCCGCCTATCACCCAGGCACGACTTGGGGAATATAACAGTAGTAGTAGTAGTAGATGTAGTAGTAGTAGTAGTAGTAGTAGTAGTAGTAGTAGTAGTAGTAGTAGTAGTAGTAGTAGTAGTAGTAGTAGTAGTAGTAGTAGTAGTAGTAGTAGTAGTAGTAGTAGTAGTAGTAGTGGTGGTAGAAATTCGAAGCTGCAGGTTTATTCTCACTTCCGAAATATACACTCTACGCAGTGATGCAAACTATTCAGTGACTGGCTTACCGCATTTTATTCTTTAGCGGACTAGTGAGTGAGAAAATTTTGAGTATTCCAACTGACATTTCGTGACCTATTAGGCTAAGTGGTTTCAGTATGTATTTGGTTTAGTATAGCGTCTATTCTGCTGAATTATAAGTGATACTGACCGATTTTGGGATCCGTTCTTATTGAGAAACCCCAGTTTTTTAAGCGACTCAATGATTAGTCGGTCTTAATAGTCGTATTCTTACGTTAGTGTTGTACTACTCACTCGTTGTAGGTCGGATAAACGGCGTTCTCATCTAGCAACGTGCAGGCGCTCGGGATGGACCGATTTGAATTGTCCTGCGCTTCCGGCCGGTATTGGAATACAGTGCACTGTCGATTATTCTCACATGCAGCCAGGCATGCCTGAAATTCAATTCCCGAATGAACTGTTGGTGTGCATTTTCCGTTCCCTGGAGCACTGATGGAATTTGATGCGTTCATTGCTTTCAGTTCCTGCATTATCACCTGTAGCGAAATGGTCAGAGTCCAAAAGCCTGGACAGCGGTCGGCATTTGGATATGTGCAAGAGAGTTGTTCCAATTTGCATCGCCAGACAAACATCTGAACCCCGTTGGGACTTAGCTTATAAGGAGAGAAGTAGTTTAGATGAGTCAGAATGTAAGAATAAGAGTTGGTAGGAAAATAATTTCTTTATAATTAAACAAAGGCGACGGCCTTAGCATTATTAGTAGCAGGGGCCTAATTAAAATTCCTCGAAGAGTTCAGAAGGGATTCGAATATTGCACGCGAATGACCACATGAAACGTCCAGTGCAATTTGCAATGGATTCAACTAAAATACAAAGGAGGACAGTTTGAAGGCTACATTACTTGCCCACCACTAACTGTCCGCTTAAAACGGTAAATATATACCTCCAAGATAAAGCCAACAAGGAAGCGTTTTCTCTGAACACTTGCTCTCAGAATGAATGAGAAAACCGCTTATGGTTTGAGCGAAATTGTACAAGAGAAATTAGGAATGACGATTGTCTTTGTGTCTGACACCAAGACAAAAACCGCACCTTATTACCTAAAAAAGGCGTAAAATTCACCAGAAAGTCCACGATACTGTCATCTCACTACCTCTCCGTAACCCAATCAGGTGACGGCTTTCTTTCAGCTTGATTGTGAATGATGAGTTACTTGTGAAAATCAGATAGTATTCCTCTAACTGAAAATTTGAAACCAAAGCAGATCAAATTTTAGAAGATTCAATGTAAATGTGTGTCGCACTTAGCATCGCCCTGGTTGAAAATTTTGGCATTCACATGGTATAATAGCAATAATAAGCATAAGTAGTAAGAGATCACTATTTTACATAATATGATTCTCCGAACAACATGAACGTTCTGATCATTGGAAACCATGATGGCAATAAACATCTGTTTCATCCTTGTTAGGAACCGTCATCGTACGCTCACCGAGGCCCAACTGGGGCTGGAACCCGGGATAAACCACTGTGATTGGAACGCCTTAAACGCAAGTACCGTGCTGTCGTGAATTTCAGTGTGGAGATGAGCGTTCACTCTGCATGATGAATCATATTTTTCTTGTCAGGTATTCGGAAATCCCCCTGAAAACATGTCATCATAGAGGCTGCAGTCCGCATTCTCCCAACCCACAGACAGGGAGCTTGGTGAACACGGACCAATGACAAGGCCCCATATCCCACATAGAAGTGCAGTCACGACGAGTGTCCCCATGAACCAATCAGTCTATCATATATCACTATTCACATCGACCACTTACAGACAACCTACTGCCTACCCTTCACACCAACCCACCAACCGATCAGAATTATGATGTACTGTGACCCGACTTATCCAATCACATCTGCGCACCACGACGGGTAATTGATAACAACCATAACAATGCTTGTCCATGCGTTACTTGCCTCATGCTATATAAAATGTTCATTTTTGGTTACAGTGAATAAAGTTTCTGTACCTGTTTGTGGCTATTTTTCGTTGGGACTGGACCATCGAGGACTCACTGACCGGGGATAATTCAGAGGTTTGCTCACCGATACAAAAGTTCTAGCATTAGTAAGTTAGGAAACCAATGCATAATGGATTCCGTATACATTGACCAAAAAAGCCTTCCTGAAAATACAGCCTGAACAAATTTTCTATTAGATCCAAGATTCAAAATAACATCAACGACAATACTGCTAGTTCTAACTCATATAAAATAATTTTAAAAGTGTAGACATTGTCAATAAAAAATGTGAACAATTTGTTGACTGATTTATCTTTTACGCTGGTGATGGTCTTGATCACAGAATACAGAATGGTTCAACGAAAATTTTTTAGTGAATTTCGTCTTTTAATATTGATGACAAATTTACAGACAACTGCAGTTTCTTTTGAAGATATGCTGGTAATCTTGGAGGACTGATGGAAGCTCTAACTACATCGTCCTCTCACCATTAAAAGGTTCTACTCGGGGAAAAAATTTTTGTTTAAAACATCGTTATACCAAAATAAACGTGTTTTCTTAAAAATACCACAGAAAAATATCCTCAGGACTGTATAAACACGGAGTTTATTCATGTAAGGTACTCACTTGAACACCTGAATGCGGATAAAGAATACAGGTTTCCGCATTAACTTTATTTTCCACATGGTGGGCGGCCCAACAGTCTTCGTACAAGATACAGGCCATACGACAAGAATCCGATCCCGGTGGCAGATCGGTTAGTCGGTCCAGCACTGTTCCTTCTGGATTAGTCGGATCGACCACAGGTTCCGCGAAAGTGAGCTCGAATTCGCCCATGCATCGATTAACAGGCTGTTCATAGATCATGCTTAGGCTGTACACGAAGTAATACAACCAGGCGTGGAAAACCACGACCTTAATGGCTACGGATACCGTTGACATGATTCAGCTAAAAAAGTTATGTTGAAAATTCTCGACAGAAACTGTGAACTCGAAGGATTCAGGTTCGATAATGTCTTCTAGTTTCCGATCTGTGTCACTACCAAACTTATTCCATGTATTTCAACATACTGTACGGTTACAGTTATGGTCGAGCTGATATTATTCAGAAATCTAGGCGACTACGTGGTTCACCAGAATTTCGTGCTTTTACCACACAAGTTGTGGTATAGCTTCACTGTTTGTCGCAGGAAGCGAAGTGCTCCTCTGTTTGGAAACCAATCAATTTTAGGGGAAAGATAACACTGAATCGTGTTATTGCGTCAATGGACCTTTCCAAAATGACCAAATCTTTCACTAAATGACCGGCAAAAATGACAAGAGAACCACGGCCTCCAATGAAAATTGCCGACTTGTCCAAGATTCTCCAATTGCCCTGATATGCTACTTTATCCTAACAAGCGAAATACTGCAACACACTGGAAGGACGAAGGAAAAAACCTCGACAGAATGACGATACGTCCGCACGGACTCTTTGCGTCTTAAAGCCAGAAAAAATGCCCACACACACACTAATCGGGTTGAATTCGAAGGCCAGTAATGAGATCTATTCAAATATACCAAAATTCTTAGCAGAATGGAATTCAACTTTGAAACTCCGCTTCAGCAAAACCTTAAGAAAACGGGTGAAACTTATTATGAGAAAAAGTCACCAAACTTCAGCAAATTGCTATGAAAATCAAGCTGTTCAATTTTTACTACGAGGCAATGTCCCCTCGGACTCACTTGGCTTTCTAGTGCTAATAAATAGATAACGCGAACAATGCTAAATGCTACACTATACCCGCAAATAATTGCGCACATAAAAATTGCAGTTACTTTGCATTTCACCAGAACGAAATAGGTAATCACCATCCATCTCTGTTTGACGCGTTGATAAAGCTGAAGCCTTCGGATTGGCACTGGAAAAACCAGTACATTACACGGTTCCCGATGAGTCAACAGAAAAAAAGTATAGTGTTAGAGAGGTTACAGTATCCGATCTGCTGTGTGAGAGGTATTACTCATAAAAGTTCACATCACTGATCTTTTGCAATGAGGTTTCACATGCCCTCAAGGAATTTTCATTCTGTTACTAGTGCGACTTATCCAACTTTTTATTTGTCCAATACACTCAAAAAAGAACTGGTATTAATAACAATAACTGATTTCCACATACAGTAAGACTGTCGGAAAGCAATCCGAACCACTGGCTTGGTAACCTTGTGGACTTCAGAGGAGTTGAACTCATATTGGTATCTATCCGTCGATAATCTCGGTTTCATCGCAATTTTTAAGGGGGAGAATTTTGTCAGTATGCAATTATGTGGTCGACTGTCACATCCCAAGTGAATTTTCTGGTAACCTGCCTAGTGAAAAGCATAAAAATAGTCCGGTGCAGTAAATGGTTTAAATGGGCCTAGGCATGTCTAGAGCTTTTTTCACGACTTAAAAAACACTCTGTACACGTCTCCAGCTGCCTAACTGACAGATTTTAGCGGTTATTTACTGCACACGAAAAATTCAGCTGATTTGTGAACTATATCTTTATAGTATCTTCCTGAAGCTTGATAGAGTTGCACTTTTACATCAAGGGAACAGAACAAATAGGACCTAAGGGCGAGGCTCAGGCTATTAACTGGAAAGAGTAGTAGGTTCTAGGTTCAGGTTGTTTGGATGGAACTGGTAGAAGGAAATATCCACGTAGGCTTTCTGAGTGCGGTTCGTACCATGGTGACGCCAAACTTTTTGTTGGAATGGCTTAATTCTATGATACACATTTTCACCTGATTCGTTTGCATATATTAGAACTCGATAACTACTATTTCGGAATTCCGCCTCTCCATAGTACTTCTACCACAATATGGTCTGTACACACTGACATTATCCAAGCCAGTCTTCTGTACACTACCAGCTGCCAAAATGATTTTCGACATGAGCATCCGAACATCCTACACTTGGGGGATATACATAAGTTAAGATGTTAACCATTGTGTGATATCCACCTGTATTTATAGTTCGCCTCTGTGTCAGTTCGATGCGTACTAGAAAAGCTGATCGGAATATTCACTTTCGCCGCCTTCAGACAAAAACATAAATATGTTACCGTAAGTGATAAAGTCATCATGGTTGAAGGGCAATGGCCTCCGTCTGTTTGATTTTACACGTTTTCAGAGGACTTCGTATAGCTAGCGAATGGAAAGAAATCAGCCACAAATAAGAAAGCATCAATGCAGCTTTCGAAAAGTCATTTTGTGTTCTTTCTTCAGTAAGACAATTCAAACAGTTTGTCGAAAGTTGTGACTGACTCAGGCAGCGATCAGAATCCTCTGAAAGTTGGAGTCAGTTTAATGATCAAAATGGACCAGTTGTGGTCAGCTAGTTAACTTTTTCTGCTCTCATGGCTAGTAGTCAAGCACGTGAAAATTATCAGGACTTTCGTATCGATTGTCTTCAAGCGAGAAAAATAAGTAAGATCGGTATTATTCTGGTGGGTCTGTGTTTGGTCCCTCGTCAGTTAGATTTCAGCTAGATTTCGGTCAATTGTTATTCAATCAGTAGTCAGTTGGTACTGCTTGGGTGCTTAACAACCAAACAGTCCTGAATATATGAAGACCCCTGGGAAAATATATTCAGCTCAAGAGGACGAGTGCCTTTCTTGCTAGCTACTCCTCTTCAGTCAACTTACTTATCAATGGCGTCGAGATTGATTATGACATATAAATCCGAACGACTAACTAGCAATGCACTCGCATCTAGGTTAAGACGGTACTAAATTGCCCTGATCATTATTTGACTATTTTCATCCCTGTCCTGTCCAGCACGCACAAAGCAGCTCGTAAAATTTAAGCGTAATATTCAGAGTTCACAATCGCAAGAAATGTATGGAAGTTTGATCCCTGAAAACCCAGCGAACTGAGCTTGAAACTCATGAAAATAAAGATCATTTAAGCCTTCCTCGCATTCAAACTGGTTTCAAAGTTCTAATAGAAGTTTCGAACGGAAAGTACTAATCTTTGCGGTTTTCTAGGTATCAAGTATAAACTTACCCAAGGGCTTTGGTTTATTGAAATGGTCTTCAACTTCATTCGCCGAGACAATGTGTGTACAACTGCCACTGACAGGTGAACTACTCATAAGTAACACAAGATCACTGATCTTGAATAAATGATCGAACTGGATTTGGTCTCGTAATTTGCGCAAAAAAGACCCTTAATGAATCAAATACCTACAGATATACACTGCAAGGCTTTCAAAATGCTCTTCACAGCGGTAGACTGAAGTAGGCTTGGTAAAGTACTGTCATTTGAATGGAAGGTCCAGCTTGTAAGTTTTTGTAATTCTATTGCACCAAGGCCAGGAAGCCATTGAAAAGAAAGTTCAACAAAAGCTGAGGAATAATTACGTCTGACGTATGAAACCTGCAAGTGGAAACAAAGACAAACCACGTACATGCGTTCTAACTGGTGTTGAACGGCAAAGTTGTTGGCTAAAAACTCCATAACTGTAAGTTGATTTCAATTTAAAGTAACTTCCAGAAGGCGATTCTGTTGGAGCAATCAAAAGTTACATAAATATTCAAAACGGTAACTATCGGTATTTAGCTTGGTGCATATCGAGAGGAGGAGAATTAACAGATAAGTGACGCACACATGATCTATGATGGTCAAGCGGTTATCGTAGTGAACTTTTAACCCATATGTATCGGGTTCGAATTCGACGGCTGCAGCTGGTCCCTTCCCAAATTGTTAACCTCCAATTGGCCGTGACCCCATTCTCAAAAGTGCTGGGTAAAACAGGTCAGAATCGCGAGCGGTCAGCGAGTATGGACCTTTTCGTGGTTAATCGGAAAGCCGAATCATGTTGATTAGCGATATCTGGGGCTTGATGACTCGGATCATCTGTGAAAGCTACAGTAGTCATCACATCTCTCTCAGGTACCTGAATATTATGAGACTTAGGCGAAACAGAGCATCAACCTGAAGGATATCAAAACCATGACCAGGCAGTATGATGGTTCATTTTTGAACTCCGCCACCTCATGAATATATGTTTCAAAGCAGCCGACGACAGTGGTTTATACTCAAACAGTGAAATGCAGTGACTAAAGTACATCAACTGATGGAATTCAAATGTGACGGTGAAAGTTTCATTCTCAAAGTGGCTTTTGTCCACTTAAACAGGGATAAGCATTGGGATAACATGCAACCTTCAGAAAGAAGCTGAAATCACTAACTCTAGAATGAAATTTTTGCCACAATGTTGATGGATGAGGCTGGATCGTACCTTGTGAAGAGCAACTCGGAGATGAGCATCCAGTGTAGCTGAACTGAATTTCTCTTACAATTAGCTAACCAGTAGCATAAAGCACACTTCAGAAATAAACAAATGAGCCGGTATATTGCTTTGTGAAACAATGACCAGTTATTATTCATAATAATTCATTTTGACAGAAGTCTCAAGCTGGAATCGGTTGGTGGTTGTAAGCTCCTGGTAGTTGACGCTTTCGTGATCTGTCGGTGGTCATTTGAGTTCAAGTTGAAGACATGGTATTTGGTCAACTCTAGAAAGCATAGGCGTTGTTCTGCCCCCAGGGCAAAACCACATTTCCGTACGCTTTTGAGGACGGCACACACAAATTTCAGAAGCTAGGTAATTCTGGGACCCTTTACGATGATATCTTCTTAGTAGCCGTCTGCACTTTCGATGCGGTTTGCTGAAATGGAATAGAGGTGGTTTGTGAGCTAAACAACCAAATTTTGGTGGATTAAACCACGGGGAGTGTTGGTCATCAGCATTTCGTCTAACTTGGGAGCTAATTTGGTTCCAATCAGATCCAGCTAGATGATGTAAGTCATAAACTAGTCGGGGAGCCGGCCACGAATAAATACTAAGCCCCCAGATGTGAATGAAGCCGGTGAATACGCGAGTTGAACGGAAATTGGTCCATTCCGTTCATAAAACAATGATTGGAACAGTTCACATGGAGTAGGATGCACATCCAATACATCTGGATATTCCAGTTTATTCATTACGACATCAACCAGTGGTAGCGAAGCATACGGAAGGGGTCTGTTCGAATGAAAATCTGATTGACTCATAGGAGGCAGGTGCAACACAGTTGGGGAATGTTAACAAAAAACCAAAACTTTTTGAAACCGGGGAAGCGGAGTGTTCGAGAAAGTCAACCTGTTATCTGCAATACAACAGTGTATCATCCTAGGCTAAAAAGACTTGAATCGGCAAATCACTTAGTCCGGAATGTCCAATCTAGAGGGGCCCAAGTTGAGGTTCGACTTCATCACAGTATGTATCGGTGTGTACAGCAAAATAAAATAACATCCTGGTTGTCGAATCAACCAAAGACTACCTTTGGATGCACTGGTCACAGCTCGAGAGGTGCAGTGTATTTGAGAATGCTAAGGGACTGCCAGAGATTTTGAGTGATAATAAATATATCCGAAGCAGTACCCAAGTGCATGATTGCTAAGTCCGCGACCGTCCGGACGCGAGGACATGAAGCTTGTCCAACGGACGAAAAGATCTGCCGCCGGGCGGGTTTCTTGGCTTGCGTTTCCATCGAGGACGACGACTGAAGGTAGATGCCTTGGGACCAGATCTAGCTTCAGCCCTTTGTGGGTGCTAACTAAACCCGTCATGGTGTCACACTGAGAGATTCTGGCAGAACGCGTGGTCTCGATAGAGAAGCCATGTTCTGCAAAGATGCGGTGCAAAGGATTGGGATTGGGCTGTGACAGCCTGTTTTGATTAGGCAGATGGGTGTGATTGGAATGCTGTGATAGTTCAGACTGAACTAAGTATTGGAGTATTTCGTATCATTGTGAAACCAAGCATCAGGTTAGGCTGCAATTATCATTGTGAATTCAACTCTTACAGTTTGAACCTGTTATTCCGTTGCATCTCCGTTGGAAGCAAAATCCAAGTTTCTGAATTTTTAGGGAATGAAGATCACAGATGTAATGAGTGACTAGAAATAACCTTTTGAAAGATTGAACCGGGGATGTTCGCACGTGCAGCTGATAGCAACAGAGTATGCAATGAACTTATCGCACTCACGTAAAATAGCTGGGTTCATTAAAATAGGCGAACAACAGTAAAATGTGGTCACGGAGGATCTTGACTTTATCGTCGAATAGCGCCTAATGTGTAAATCGTTGGCAGGCAGTTGATGTAATGTTCATGTTCTACTGGACAACGTTTGAGAAAAAGCCAGGAATTCCATGAGCCGCTATTTACAGCTGTACCAAAAGAGAACAGTCTTCGTACTATTTGCGTAATGGCCAGGCTGTAAGCCTCGGGTTTGATACTTATGGCTTGCGAAACCTCCAGCTTTGGCATATCTGATTATTGGTGAGTTGCAAAGCCTTCTCGTGAGTGTCTCTGTCATCTCTACCTACTGTCTCGATATTGTTTTGGGCTGTGTTCATAACCGATTGCAAATTGTCTATCATCGTCATTTTTTGTTTTGCAAGGACCTGGGGCCAGTCTTTCACCTCTCGAGAGAGAGATAGAGAGAGACAGAGAAAGAGTACGTTCACCCAAAAGTCTTGAGGTCAATTAAAAATAGAACAACTCGTTTACAGCGCCCACTGGATACCTTTCCTTTGCCCTCATGTAACGGGGTCTGTTTGCGTTTTCTGTTAAACGGTGATATAGTTGTCGCGTTTTTGCCTGAGAAATTCGTCAAAGAGCACCGAATGTAAGCAAAAAGATCGTCCAGCACCAACAGCTTCAAAAATCGGAACCACAGACCCCATTCTTTATCTTATTCTAAGCGTCTGATTCAGATGATAAACGGGTAACTCTGGAATTGTTGTCCGTGAATTGTTTCAGTTATTAGACATCAGTGAGTCACTTCACTGAGTCTTCCTTTGAGATTGGTGATTTTTATACGAATGTATTCATCAGGTGAAAACAATTGATAAATAAATGTTTTGTACACCAGAAGGGCCGGGAAAACAGGAAAAATACAGGACGAATAAGGTAATTCTATTCACTATTTCGGAACATTTCCCCACGCTTCCTCATTCGAACAGAGAAGTCAAACAAAGGATTTCTAAAGCGATAACTCAAACAAGTAGGAACTTAGTGTCACGGATTTCCAAGAGAAAGCTGTAGTATTATCTCACAAGAGGTCACGCCTGTTCTCCCTTTCCTAAACAAAGGAGTAACAGTTGATCACAAATTTTTCTTCTGATAACCGCCAGTGAAATCGATACGAGCAAGTCAAATCTAACTAGCTAACTTTTCCTCCAGTAATGTTAAAAAAAGCTAAACACACCTAATTCAAGTGATTTTTTTCATTTCCATCACAAATAAAAACCGAAAATGTGACTGTCATTAGAATGTAAAACGGAAACACTGTCGTACGCCAGTTTCCGCCCTACGGTAATCTCATTCATTAGTACTAGGAAATTGTTAGTGCACAGTCCGAAATGCCTCCAACTGAACTACTCTAGCGTATAGCAGTTGTAGTGACCAAAATACTAAAAGAATCGATCTCCACAGCTCAGAGGTTTTTCCGAATTCAAATGACTTACCTATTTTCGAATAACCATAGCGTGAAGTGACAGAAACGAGTCACACTATTCAGAGTGCATTCTGAGTTAAACCATGCAATCGAAATCAGTTTGCCTTGCACATCAACAGAATTTCGATTCTAATTCGATTGTGTTCATACACGCTCCGAGTGATGCATGTGACACACAACGCCATTGATTGAACTTTGATGTTGTTGTGTACGTTATACTGGCTCATTGATCGCAATACCAGTCTACCGGAGGTGCACAATTACAAGTTTGCATGGAAAAACGATTTCCGGTTGTATTTGGGCCTGAGTCACATAAACATCTGTTTGGTATATTGTCAGCGTATTGGGACATAGATAATTGAATTACTCATATTTAGCACTGTGCGAGAAACTTTTGTGAAAATTGAAAATGATTCTTTTCCCGCAGTGCTTCATCTGCCCGATGACGTAGTCCAAAAGTAAAATCGCTGCTCTTAAAATGGTTATGTAGTCATCCGACTTGTCACTCTGCTGTTTGTGAAAAGGTCCAAAGCCCTTGACTCCGGCGGAATTCGAACCAAGGCACACTTAAAAACTAAGTGTGCTTTACCAGCTAAGATACGAGGCGACACCGAAAGGACTTCGGACTTTTCGCACATGGATCACGCAGTTTACCCACCAGAATTTCATTAGGACATAGAATCCACCATATTGAACTAACCAGTAATTTGATTGCTTACAGCAGGATTTCTCTAAGAATAAAACAGTGTCCGTCAGTCGAATTCACGGCCGTGTTCAGATATGAATCAGGGTTCGGAAGATTCGACAAAGCGGCGAATTCCAACAGTGGTACTATTACAAAATTTGTCTTATCTTCCAAACTGCCCTTCATAGGAGTGCTGATTGATATAAATCAGAAAAGACTACTGTTGAGTACCGCCATCGGCAATGGGGTTGTAGTGGTTTTAACTAGCACTGCCTGCCTTGGATATAACGACCTCATTTTGTTCCTTCATTTTCTTTTTCACTTCTTTTTTTAGTGATAGAGCAATATTCCCGGAGGTGGATCACGGCCAGTTCAAGGGTGCGAGCTTCGATGGTTGAAGGTTGCGCTAGGATTCGAACCCCCAGCACAGAAGGGCCAAAAGTTCGTTTAACCACGGCTGGTCCTGAAGTTCGGAGACAGGCATTCCGCGTTATATTGTTGTTGTACATGAAAGTTCTTGGATTTGGTAATTCTTACTTCAGACTTATACGCAAATAATTTGAAAAATTCATTTTCACTATCTTCCACACATCAGAAATATCTTCATCCACGCAGAGCCTTTAGCCTTCGACGAAACTGACAGTATATTACACGCCTCTGTTTCATACTCAGACTTTTGCTCATTCTGTTCCATGTTTAGATATTTGATACATAACATAACACGCTCGCCCCTGGGTTTTGGTCCTACTTTCGTTTCCACGAACGTATGCGACAGCTGTCTATCTGCACTGTGGGATCGTACTCAAATACGAAACTTCAAAACAGATGAGGAGTTTTTCTGCTCCGCCAACAAAAGAGAGAAAACTTGTTGTTACAGTACATGAAAAATAGTGTCAGAATATGAACCCGGTGTACACAGGAGCCAGCAAGGCCAGTTTCCCAATTCCCCTGAATTACAGATCACAAGTTCACATCAGTAATGCCGAGAAAAACGTGTTTTACACTTGCCGGGATATCCGGAAAACGATATCTGTCACAGAAACATACATTCAGTGGTTTATCACGGTTGTGACTTTCTCCAAATTTTACCAAACTAGTATAACTTTCTGGTTCTGAGAGTGCTCTTTTCTATTATTTCAAATATTAAGTAGATTTTAGAGGACCACAATCGCGTAGCCAAATGTCAACGTTATACGTCCTGCATAAACTAACGAGTTCTGTCTCTGGTGAGCCTATCATCAAACATCAGTTTGCCGACGAACCCCGAGACAATATATCTTCTAAATGTGTTTGTGTTGCTTATGCTTCTTTCTGCGAGGACATCATGCGGTCTGCGACCAGGATATCAGAACAGCTCCTTATCGGAACTGCATTCATCTGCCAGTAAAGAAAACCAGGTATAGAGAATTGGACTTTCAGAGTTTCCTTCATTCATTATACTCGAGAGTTCATTAGGCTTCACGCGAATTTCCCAAGGTAAACAATGTTACACAGTTCTAACTTCGCAAAGGTTCGCAACATAACTAAATTTAAGAGCAGTAAATCATTCATTATTTTATAACTCAACACGTTGTTATTGTGTTCTGCGAAAAAATAAAGAAGAAATTCAACTCGATGAAAGCAAATTGCCCGTCCACTTTCATGAACTCCTTAGATAACGCTGGATGCGAAACCGTAGACAGGCCAGAAATGACTACAATCGGCACTCGTCGGGAAGGTTAGTGAGCTTCAACTAGTTGTCACCGACCTCAGGAAAACAGTACGAAAAGGATACTTTTCAGACAGGAAGGAACCATTACCAGTTGCGCTACGCGGTAAAAGATATCAGCTCTTCCAAAGATGTGAGCAACAACATCAAAGATAAGGTGGATTTATGAGTCAGCTGTGTAACAGCCCCATAGTCGATGCTGCCAAGCTCATTACGAAATTGACACTTTTCTTCTATATGTTGTTTGTTTTCTGCCTATCATCCGATGAGTCTAAAGAGCGCGTGAGGTTCCCGAAACGATGAATGACAGTGCTCTGTAAATCTACAAAAGTGTTTGCGCCGATAGATCTGCATTAATTATTCGTCGTTCTAAAGATTAAACATGGACGAAAACCATATTGCTTAGTGCGGCTGCTGAAGTTCTCGGATTATACAAATTGGTGCAATATTCCGCAAGAGGTGCCAGACAACAGTTCGCGTATTTTGGACCAAACTTTTGAACTACAATGGAACACCTAGTTTGCGTCACATGTATATAATCATCATCGTGACCTTTCATCACACATTTTGAATTTCACATGTTGTCCACTGTGCTCTGTCCATGTGACTTCATCACATTATGGGGCACTACGGTATCCATGATTCTTGTCGACCATGTATCTACTCATAAGTAGCTAGTGACATACTTCAATGCAGTAGTAGTTCTAAATATACTTGAGACTAGAGCTAATCGCAATGATTGTGGAAACGCTCCAACTTAAACTGAGCTCACCGTAGCAATAAAAACACTAGGTAGGTTGGTACGCAGCGGAAATCGTACTTACTATATGCAGCCGCGATGCACATACAACCACAGTCGCCGGAAAGAACATAAATTATCATAGCTAACCGCAAGTCCGTTTGTATTTTTGTGTTCGAAATTTCAAAGCCGGAAGTAGGGGTCGAACAGCTGACCTCTCGCCTACCCATCACGCAAGCTACCTGGTGAGTTATGGCGGTCTGGTCGGCTGGATGCGAATAACACCAGTGCATATCCAATGATGCGCAGCCGCTGCACTTTTGGATGCGAAAAATACCTGGACCTATTACATTCAGGCCCATCGTGCCAGTATTAAATTCTGCGAATGCAGATTTTTATCACTGAAAATTACGACGCGTAAAATCAGTCAAAATTATCCTTCTAAGGAGATAGCTAGAAACGCGCACTGACGTCTTTCAAGCCCAGCGTGATAAGGACTACGACCCTACGGTCAAAACCGGAGATGGAAGGTACCCGACAAGCCTCTTTCGTCTTATTTTAGCATAGAAAATTCAACTTAACTCCTTTTGAACTACAAAACAAAATCCTCAGTTACTACCCGATTAAGGTACTGGTTAACTTGACGTAATTTGTAAACATACGCTGCTACGATACATATTGGTACCAGAAGCAAGCTTATTAGTTATTTTCTTTTTAGTGTTCTGTTAGTTGCTTAGAATCTAGCTTGATGGACGCTGATCTAGTGTTTAGATAAATCATCGAAGGTACACGTGATAATCCAGCTAGAATTTCTGTTTGATCCGTACAAATAAAGGTAGTAAAGACTATAGAAGAGAAAATCCGAAAATCAAATTGCAAACTGATATTTTTCAGACTGATGATTCGTCCCATTGCACGACTTACCTAAGACACATTGACAACAATTCTGCCAATGAATCACTATGCACAACACGAATTAGCAAAATGGCTAGTCAGATTACTGAGATCAGCCGAAAAAGCAATGCTCAAATGCACCGTGACGGATACTTTTCAAGTGGCGAAACAACTGGATCAACTACTTATCAAAGTGTTGCTTGTGTTCCGGCTGCAAAAGCTAAACAGAAAATTCCGTGTGCCCAAGGCTCAGTGAGTACATCGAATAGATGCTACCCTCACGCTAATCGAACAACAATATAGCTGCTTACTACAAAAGTAAAACATTGCATGGAATCCCTATTCTCTTGTGTTCCTATGCATAGGGTTATCCAGATCGTCCACGAAAGTAGTGAGAAGCATCAAGTGAGAACTTTTCTGTCTGTACTAATCATGAAGCACTTTTTATTACTGTATATACCAGACGCTTAGGCATCGTTCCAATAAAAATCCTTCCGATAGACTTCCGTCGGGCCAGCTCAACCAGAACCCACTACACTGCAACCCCGAATTTTGTGGATCGCTCAAGAATACTGCCCATGCCCCGGTTTAGGAGCGCCTCCATCTGTAAGCCGATTCCACTATTAACTACCGATATCAGTGTTAGCCGAACGGAGCACCAACTGCGCAATCGGAAGCCAGAATATTTCAAACCGGGAATTTATTAAATCGGTGTGAGGGTATGTGCTGGTTCGTGGTCGATAGTCGACCAAGTTTCGCTGGCAATCAGTATGCCAGCGCCTGTCCAGAATCCAGGTCAAGGCTTGAGCCAGTGGATTTGCAAACGACAAGATAACGGATCAATAAGACGTGAATGGATTCCCGTCAAGTGGTAGTTGGTCATATTACCAATCAATCAACCAATCAATCAGAAGACAGATTACCTGAGGAAAGAATGAACCAGTTAGTTTGAGTAGTGACTATTTCCTCCTACATAAACAGTGTGTTCTGCGTTAGTCATCTGAGATGATTCCAGACCGAAAAGTCCTCTCGTTAGATTTAGTGCCACGGTTCAAAACAACCAGTGTCAAAGCAACCAATCGGTTATAATGATCCGCCACTTAATACACCACCTTTACCATCTGCGAAATATGTGCCCACGATGAAGCACTGCGTTAACCGCGAGAAGTTTTCTTGTGATTTTCAGAGCAGTCAATTCAAGGTTGCTCAGCATTGGAAACTGCCGTTTTGCTAACAGAAAGACTTACGTGTAACCTTAGTAACTCTAGTAATACTACTCCTATCCAGTTTCGATTCCTCCTACTGTCTGGTCACTTCCACACTTGGTAGCTCTTAACTAGTTGCGGCTCCTTTCCAGAAATTCTTTGTCGTATAAATAAATAAAGCAAATGAAATCTTATTTACGTTTATGCTTGTTGCATGTTGTTAGCTCTAGAGCAGCGTGTCTTTCTGTAAATGGCACCCGTAGAAATGCAGCCACAATATCCTAAACATAAATTACACTGTGTTACAGCCTTGATTTGTGTTTTCAAATTCATTTCAGGAAAAACATATTTAGATTTTCTCTTTTTGTGGTAAAGAAATTCCATAACGCACAATACTGCGGAAGCTGAGCTACTGATTTCATGAATAATGTGTTCTTCCACTAGGCCATTAGATTATTTTATGGATAGTGAGGGGACTCTAATGTCGACGCTTCATGTTCGGTTGAATAAGAATAATTTTGTTGCAATACTTCGTCATGAAGATTAGACACAACAAAACTATGGCATTTGTTTTGTTTTATTAGCTGTGAAACAATAATACAGCAAATGATTCATCTTAAGAATAATGCGAAATGCAAGCTTAGAAATTCCGAATATCTGCACTAACCTACAGCAAGGATTGGGGAATGGTTACCAACATTCTGTTTCATAAGACTAGTTGTGAATGTTTTATTTTTGTGATACCAACTAATTGGTTACACCTAATGATAATTCTATTACTCACTACATTTATATGACAGTTGAGCTGCCGCGATTGTGTCAGAAGAAGAATTTTTGCTTGCATTGTGAGTTCACGATGGGGAACGAAATCAGTTATTTGTGTTTAGGGCATTCAGGAATGTGGTCGAAATTGCAGATCACCAGGTAACTAATGATTCCAATTTTTTAGTATTCATTGTCTAAGTATCTCATTGAAGCCTATATTTGTCCGTCATTCAAAATGAACAATAAATGCAACTATGATATTATTGTACATAGAAAACAAGAAAATCGGAAATGCCCGTTTTCGATAACATCATCTTCATGGCTAATACCGTTACATTTATAGTTTAGAAACGCATAAATTACGAATAGTGTCTGTGTATTAAGATGTGATTGGGTAGTCATCGAAATTGGTATTGCTTAGTTAGAAAAGACAGGAGAGGAATTGTTGTTATTTCGTGATTGGGATTAGAGTCAGTGATGCAATGAACATGGGTTTCGGGGATTATCCGTTTTCAATTTCAACCGAAGGGACAGCATTTGGGTCACCTAAGTTCCAGTGTCGGTCTCGGATCGCGGCCAGGGCAATTTGAGTGGATTAACGAAGCTTTTTGCGAACACAGTGAAAGATTGTGTAAACTAATCACTACCTCTGTCTTTGCTAGATGTTGTTTTCGGGTGAATTTTCGTACGTTTGTAGGGACTCTGTAGAATATTTTGAAAGCATCGTCGTTCAAGTAGTATCCAGTGTCCGCAAGGCGCACCACAGTTGTATTGGTAATAAGTTTTCTGTTTCGCTTCTTCAGCCAAACGGGTTTGTACTCTGGGATCCTTTGTGATATTTGCCGTGTCTTACTACCTGTACAGCTTGTCGAACAACAGCAAACAAACGAATAGGTTAGGTCTTCGAAAGCAGGTCGGATTTCCACGAGATCCAACCAACCAGTGATCATAGACAGGAAGACATGACTACGTAACATGACAAGTGAGGCTTTTGTATTCACACAACTTAATCATCATATTGCTACCAACAATTACACAACTCTTCCTACTTTGACAGACTAATGATTACTTCGATTTCTTAATTAGGTTGCTGCTGAGAAGTAGCAATCAGAAAATCCTCAATCCGTGAACCGTTAATGGTTATTCCGAGTGAACCAGATTCACTGAAGTCTCTCCCATTCAGGAGACCAAAGTGAATATACGAGAATAAATCGCAAACATGTTAGTGATAAACGCTGTGCTTATGGACGACATATTACTGATCAGATACTACACAAGATGCTATTGGACTAGGACTACATTGACCAACATGGCCCGTTTATTCGCAGTGAAAGAATCTGTATTATTTTATACAAAGAACGGTTCGCTTTATTTACGTAGGTAGCTGTATCCGATCATTCTGTGATTAAAAATAGCATCTGTGAATGTATAATTTGCAAATTCCAGAGTCGTCCACCGTTTTCTCGAGTGGACAATACAAAGGAATTTTACCGTTGGTATTGACGAAGGGTTGGAATTTAACTACTTCAGTAGTAATATCAGAAATTCGAATCATCTGAGGTGTGCGTACTCCCGAATGACACACCGTGCACAATTCGGTGGTGACCACATATTTGGTCAGCATCACACGGCCAAAGTACGGCATGGGTGAATTTATGCACAAAAGCGAATCAGCAAAAGGGGATATGGCCAAAAGTCTTATGTGTTATACGCAGAGCTATGGACGGTAATTATATTTTGAAAATTGTTTCCAGTTTAAAATAAACTGCGTGAATTTATCTGAAGTATGAATATTTGCTCACAGCCGGGTGAACAGCTAGGTTGTCTTGGGAATAAATATTTATGTGTTTTGATGTCACTTTATGATAATAGTATCATTATTAGATAAAACGATATTTAATACTTTCGGGTCCTCAACACTGCCCATTTTCGGCATTGTCTCGGGATTAGGCAAACTTATTCGCAAATCGGTCAAAACTATTCAGAATTACGTCAAAATCAATCGAAATTCCGTCAGAATTATTCTGAAATCGCACGCAATTGGCTGTCCGAAATTTCTTCTGGAATAATGAGAAGACCACTGCATCAGTCATCCTTAAACTTTTCAAATATGTGGCCACATCGTGCGCTCGTCGTCTGTGCATCGCACCAAAATGTGCGCCCACAATTACACACGTGGACTGGACTTTGTCGATACCAGAGCTAAAAGGTTCAGTACCTAGCATGTGACGATCAACAAGACCAGTAGACAGAGGCAGGCCTCTCAATCGGTCTCACGCGTTCCAAATGGGCGAAGGGGACCAAGATGGTGAAACCAAGTTGCGGTCAAGGCCTGACTTTGAGCATAAAAATGGGACACGAGAACTGCAGTGCGGTAGCAGTGGAGCAAATATATCCGAATTTCAACCCATCTTCAACGTTGCCGCTTTAAAGTGATATCCGGTGAGTGTGGAGGCGGTTTTCTGGTCGATGCACACGTAAGCATCAAAAGGGCCGCACTTCCGGTCAACATCTGTGTTCTAGTCACCCCTTTCGGCTAACCGGATTTGCTTACGATAATCAATTCCACTACAAGCGTGATTACGAAGAAAAACTGACTACCTCAGGTCAATGCGTCCCTCGGAGGTGAGTAAACCGCCGGAGCTTCGAGTTTCTAATATTACTGATGAAAACGGTAGCAGTAGATAAAAGTTGACCATTTAGAACCTCTCGGCAGAAAAACTGCGTGGCACTGTCCGCTTGAGAAAACGGTGAACGACTCTGGAATTTGCAAATTATACATTCACAGATACTATTTTTAATCACAGAATGATCGGATACAGCTACCTACGTAAATAAAGCGAACCGTTCTTTGTATAAAATAATACAGATTCTTTCACTGCGAATAAACGGGCCATGTTGGTCAATATAGTCCTAGTCCAATAGCATCTTGTGTAGTATCTGATCAGTAATATGTCGTCCATAATCACAGCGTTTATCACTAACATGTTTGCGATTTATTCTCGTGTATTCACTTTGGTCTCCTGAATGGGAGAGACTTCAGTGAATCTGGTTCACTCGGAATAACCATTAACGGTTCACGGATTGAGGATTTTCTGATTGCTACTTCTCAGCAGCAACCTAATTAAGAAATCGAAGTAATCATTAGTCTGTCAAAGTAGGAAGAGTTGTGTAATTGTTGGTAGCAATATGATGATTAAGTTGTGTGAATACAAAAGCCTCACTTGTCATGTTACGTAGTCATGTCTTCCTGTCTATGATCACTGGTTGGTTGGATCTCGTGTAAGTTTGACAGAAGAAATATATTCAATTTCAGTGGTGTGGCTCCTAATATCTTCCATTCATTTTATGGGCTGCCTACTTAATGGTGCTTACCCTATCAAGGCTAATGTTGCCTTTGATAAGTGTCGTATGTTTACTTGGTAAAGCCGACATCATCAGTCGGACTACGGGTTGAGCTTGTTGATTGTTATTTTTCCAATACCTGGCATGCTATCTTGGAAATAATATCGGCATATTAATTATCAGGTATCAGCTTCCTGGCAGTAATTTCACTCAGACTATCATATAGATGTGATAACCACTTTGGAATGTTATGGCGGAATGCACTGTAACTGCTATTGTCATGTACACAGACATTTGAGCTTATTTTGAACTCGAACTTTATTATTGTTTTCAAGTTATTAAGGAAATCTTGGACTGTTCCGGTTAGGTATCAGTTTAATTAACTCGAGGGAATGCTGAACTTGTTGGCAAATCCTAACTGACTTCATTTCACAAAACCGAAGTGAATTTTAAACAGTATTCCTATTGAGCCGCATAGTCACCGAGATTTCCGATTGGCAACATCAATCTGTATCCTAATTTCAACCACGTCGGTGAAAGTATGGGATGTCGAAATATATGGAATACCTTTCTTAATAAAACCGCACAACGTGAGCTAAAAAGCATCGATTAACAAGCCACTGTTCGTACCTATTCATCTCAATGAAAAACGAGGCAGGGATTAGTAGTTATACTTATACACCGTACAGGTGCATCCTCAAGTCTGTCAGGAGATAAACTGCCTCAACAGTGGAATGACTGGGAAGCACGGCCGGTTGATCAGGTATGAGACAATGGGTCTGCAGTTTATTGTCAGTTTTGATCCTCAGATGCATCAACACCGTTACCGAAATAACTAGCCAGTTCATCAGACCCTATTTATGGACTTGTGGTTACACCTAAGAGGTCAACGCAAGCTATATCTTTGTTGTTATCATAATCCTTTCATACAATATCATTAGAAACTCGGGTAGAAAGATCGAAGCTTAAGAATTATATTGTAGTTGTTACGGCATACACTCGTTTGTTGTCCCCTAATCATAACCGCACTTATTCCTTCGGGATGACAGAGGACACCGCTATCCTCAGTCTCATACGAATGAACCTCGTTGGTATTTCAATCTCCCACGTTATTATCACTATCTCGTCAATCCATATCAGTTATTCCCGTGAAAGATGAATCTCCTAACACACTTTTCCTATCTTAACCGTACACCTTTCCCCCTTAGCGGTGCAGCTGTTTCCGTCAATGTTAGGTCACTGTGCCTGCATACCTCCACGTTTAAGCGCCGAGATGATTTTCTGGTCCTACTAAATCGCGCTGTCCCGGGCACTAGGACCAGTTTCACCCGACATCCCCTAAGATTATCTCACCACTGTCTGCTTATTATAGTTATCTCACACAAGCCAACGCACATGCATGCATCAACAAAGACACCCCACTAGACCCACGGCAGATGTGTGGGCAGTTGTCACTGCCTCTCAACATGGTTCATTCAAAGTCAAATCTAACTATTGCTACCGCTTTCAGTGGTGTTGGTAGACATTCGAAGCTCCAAGGATTTACCCACGCCCGAAGAATACCCCGTACAAAATCCCCCTAAACCAAATCATATTTGACACGCATCATCTTTATTTCATTTCCTTGTGTCACATTTAGTTTGATTCATTATTTAGTTGCTACAAGGTGAATCAAACGCCTGCACAGGATACACAATGAAATGAAACACTTCAATTTACCTCGAGCCGATTCAGATACTTCCCAAAACCCGGTGTGATGCAGTTTTGTTACTGATTCCCTCTAGTCGAGCAAACAACTCTCTGACCTTAGAGCTATTGATTTTCTATCTTAGCAGAATGACTGTAGATCGATATTCACTGAATCAGGCAGTTTTCTAGCTTACGCATACGTAAGCACCACAGAGTTTGCACATCTGGTCAACTCCCGTGTGCTAATTATCACAATCGGCTAAACGGATTAGTTTACGACGATCAATTCCACTGCAAGCGTGACTACAACGACAAGATCGTTCCCTCAGGTCAACTGAGGCCTGTCCACTTGGTGGTTTTCGAAGAGAATACATTTTTTTTCTCTTCCGCGATCAGTGCAAAATCTGAGCGATAATAGTCATGGCCTGACTGCCATTTCTGGACTTACTCGTGTATCGAATCCACAGAGGTCCTTGCAAATGAATGTGAGCCCTCAGCGGGAACAGTAACTCGTACAGTGCGCATCACGTCTACGGTGCAGAAAGATGACATCAGTGCCTTGGATGACTGACCGTCATTTTCAGAATCGAGAAGAATCGGACGGAAGTCACGTTACTTGGATTGCTGAATGGAATAGTGTGATATTTAGCGATGAGAAAAATTTCAATTTTTTCACATGCCTACGCATGAGGGCAATGGAAAGGGTGTACCCCGTAGCCACAAAGGCCCACTGCACTATTAGGGAGAACCGGTAACCAGACCGTGAGGCTTGGAGTGGCAGAGAACTACATAAGGTCCCAATAAAACAGGTATGCTAACCAGCCGGATGAGAGGGGGTTACTTTCTACCATAACATTTAGACCTCCTGAAGGAAATATGCACAAGCCTAACGACTTTAGGAGAAGTAGGCAAGACTTCAGTCTTCGAGCTTTTATTGGTGACTCTGGGATGAGCTGGGGTGCCGTTTCCAAAGACATAAAATCTCGGTTGGCAGACCTAGAAGGGGTGCAGATGGTAGACTCCTACATCAGACTACCGAGTGATTTTTTTCTGCTGATGATTCCGGAAAATCGAATAAGGACCATGATAATTCAACATGAAGACGCGGCCAGCCATTCGAACAAACCAACCAGAACCCGATTATTGTATCGAAACATAAGGAACATGAATTAGTTCATTCACAGTTTAGACTTCAACCCGAATTAAAATGTCTGTAGTCCGCTAGCGATGTGAGTCTGTGCGGATGGAAGAGTCTTTTGCATTGCCCGAGTGGACGCTCACTATGATCAATAAATGGGATAGCAAAGAAATTGAGACCATGAGGTATACAAGTGGAAGGATGCCTGAACTTTGTGTTTCAGCGAATACCAATCAAGTTAAACGTATTTTCTAATCAACTAGGTGTTTTGCGATTCGTTTAGGAGTGGATTTAATGGCATTTCGTAACTCCTCAGGCATTTTTCCGGGGTAGATCGATTTATTTGTTTCATTTGTTATAGTAGTGAGTTGACACATCCGAATATCAACTTTGGTTACTCTAAGTGGTTTGGTTTTAAATTAATCACAGAAAAACGTGTTCAGCGTAATAGCCTTTCGTGTTCCAAATATTACGGTGAGCATTCGGACTTCGAGTGAGATCAACATTTAAAATTGTTGTGAACGTCATTTGGCGTACTGTATGGGAGTTCTTCAAGAAGGTTCCGGTTGCTTCTCTACCGAAGAGAATCTATCGGTTTTCCAAACCGGTGCATAGACTGTTCACAAAGATATTTTGCCAATTTCAGTAAAAACATTAGATTAGCAAGCTTCAACTAACAAGAACTGGACTCACGTCAATGGGACCATGGCCCCATTTGTCCAAAATCTACTTTTATTGGAAGATATAAACTCAATATACATGATCGTGTGTTTGAGATCCGCATCCAGATTAGGGTATTTCTCTGTTTCAGCTTTCGAGGGAAAAAAACCTCAAAGAGGTAGCCAGAACTGACGTCAGCCAATTTATTCGCAGCTGTGCGGCGGAGCGCTAGCGGTGTGGTAACGTCGAGCTTCAACGAACCAGGCACACAGAAAATGGGACGGAGAAAGAAGCGAAATGGAAGGTTACTAGACTATTGATATCCTTTATAGCACGAGGGCTACCAAGGTAAACTCTTTTTCACGATTTGCTTAACTTAATGAGTAAGATTCATGAACATATTAATAAAGATAATGGGTTTGTTTTCATATCGGATCAACGGTAACCTTTACAAGAAAGGCAGGCAGTTAGGTGTGAGGTGAAGAAGAAACTAAAGACAGGAAAAGCTCAAAACAGTTGTGGTAGCTATGGTCAATACAGTACGTCAGTATATTTGAGTGTGTATGCATAAAAGATGGTTGTTATTCAACCTGACGCTATAGTGCAAGTCAAAGCCTAATGGGCTTATACATGTTTGTATTTGTACGAAATATTTTATTTCCGGGCTGAAATCTTGCAAATGATATTTTCGTTTACTGTGCCTGAATACTGAAACGTAGAATTTGGTCGTTTCATATTTCGAAGGTGCGAATTTCTTTTGGAATTCGCCAGCAGTTTGCGTTTTCTCGTTTCGTCAACGCGGGAAGTATCAGTTTTGAATTGGTTGGTGAAGGTTTTAGAAGGGCAGTAAGAATGGAGCAAAATGCCTAAAGGGCATTATCTGACGTGATCGGTGATTAGGACTTCTCTACACTTATTCGTTTGAATAATATATAAATGTTAACAGCCTATTAGAAATTAATTGATTTGCCGGTTCATGAACAGGATTTATATAAGGTCACAAACGTGGACAATGATTTCTGGATATTGAAATTCAAGGGAGATCATGTATTAAGGGAAAATATCAGAAAAAACACAGTTTGAACAATGAGACGACACCGAAAAGGAACCTCACTCTGATGTGAAGACAAATATGGTTCTGGATACAGGTGCTGGTATGGAGAAAAAATGCGTCGCGGATTGGTTGAATCAAGTGCTCTACGATTAAAGCACTTGGGTTTTCATTTACACTGATTGCACATCGTAACCAGGACCGAATAGAAATGATTGATAAACTAGTGGTATGGCAGGGGAGTGCGTGAAAGCCGGGTCGGCGGGTGAGTTTAAAGGTTATCATGGTGCAAGAATGTGGAAAATATTCCGCTTTCACGAAGCTAACATTCTCTCTGTCCAGAAACCCGGTAACAATCCACGTGATCTGTGCAGTTCATCCTCGACTTCGTTTTCAACGGATATCAATTAGACAAGCTAAATCTTGCTGTTAGATAACTATTTGGGCATTGGAACTACAAATTTTCCCCACGTTTAGTAGCCATTGGCGATAGTTTAATAGCCACTGACGGTTATTTGAGGGTCACCGACTAAGGTAGAGCAACCAAATATTTCCGACACCCATATCGCTCAAGGGCACATCACGTGTGAGAATTCAGTCCTGCATACGGGATTTAGTAAGTAGCTGATTCGAATACACAGAGACTACAAAGTAAAATCTCCGGATTATCACTTAATTAAAAAAACCACAAAATCATCAAATCAAAACAGGTGTACAAATCCGACTGGTTTTGGAAAGTCAAACAAAAATTAAAGTGTGTCTGAAAAATGCAACGTATGAAGCGTGCGAAATTCGATCCTTTGCTTGCTTTCATAACTTCACCAACATCCAATGTTGTTTGATGACTTAACCATCCGGAACGCTGTGAATCATATCCATGCGCAGTGCCACCAAGCCCTATAAATTTGTCCGGAAATTCACGCGTGAGGTGATCTCGTGTTATATGGGTGTGTCGGAAAGGTTTGGCTACTGTACCCTAGGCATAGATCACTATATAACCGTCAGTGTCCGCCGAATGATCACCAGACGCTAAAAGGAGGTCAACTGATGCCAATAAACGATTAGTAGAAGCTACTAAAAGATCTTGAAGAACTCCTGTCGTTGAATGTAGCTGAGAAGCTGTGACCACTATCACGTGTTAACTGCTCGCGATTGGTAGAGGGGTTCAATAAATGATCTCCGATAGATGGCGGGCTACCGTCTACTCCTAATATGTGTGGTCACTTTCTCCTCTTTACTCAGTTGAATGCATCATTATAGTCCCGAGCAAAATACTGACAGCTTTACACTTTCTGTGGAATGTAAAACAAAGTAAACAGTGATATATAATATGTCCATTGAAGTACTTGAGCGATGATGGTAATGCTAACCGGTGCATGAGCTCTTATCTCAGAGGACAATCGATGCGGTGCAACTATTTGAAAAGGGAATTCAGGAGCATTAGATTTCATGATATATTCCGATCGGTTTCGCTTCCGCCAAGGTGAGTGTAATATAGAGTCTTTCGTATACCTTCCAGACAGGTAACGTGCACTCGCGTTTCACAGAAAAACTAACTAAATAAACGTGCTAGCTTTGTGGATGAAATAATAGCTAAGTAATTTAGCACCCCCGACGGCACCCCTTCAAGCCGCTCATTTTGTTTCACTTCATTTTCATTAGCCTACCCCCCCCCCCCCACTAATCCAAATATACTGTGATCTATTATATCACTTATGTGCTCCTCGCTTAGCTCCATTACCACAAAGAAGGCGAATCAGTATGCACAGAATGAAGCCGTGGAATCTTACTTATAATCGTAAGTACCGTGTGCTCAATCGAAGTGGATCTACTCCTGGGGGGTCGAATTTCTACCAATGCTACTGGGAACGATAGAAGTAGTTAGATTTGACATCCGGCGAAAAAGCACTCTGGATTGTCCGCTTGAGATGATTATGATCAATACCGAGATTTGCTAATTGATATTTCAAAAATGGTTCATTTTAGCGCGGAACGATCTCACAAAGCTACTGACGTACTCCTACCGCGTTGTTGTTGGTATATCAACCAATATAGACGTGCCTATTGCTAACGAACTGGTCGTGTTGTTCAATTTTGAAGCGCCTGTATGGAAAATCCGAGTAAAATAACCATTTAGGTAATATTCGCTCGACAGTATATCATCCATTGGTGCAGTATTTATCACTAACCTAGTTTTGGTTCAATCGTGTACATTCCCAACGGTCTCCTGCGTTAGTGAGCATTTAGTGGATCTTATTCCTTTGTAACAACCAGTAACACTTCATTGATTGCGGTGGTTCACTGATTCCTACTTGTCAGCAACAGTCTAACTTGATTGTCATGATGTTCTGATCGCTGAGCTTCGCGTTTAGATCCCAAACGTTTCATCACCAGTCGAGGTGACATCGTCGTCGCTGTTGGTAGCGATCTCTTATATTTATAGGTTTGTCATTGGTCCTGACCTTGAGCCTCGTAGACGACGTTGTGCCCAGTCCTCGACGTTTGTTTATCGGCATCGCCTCTAAGAACTTGACCTTTGACCTTCAACGGTTGACGTCCCGTTTGGTGAGTTTGAGCTCTTTCTTTTTGTTGTTGTTTCCATTTTTTCGATATTTTTATTCTCGGCGATCCAGTTCCGAGGATCTATGAGTGTGGAAAATTCAGATTCAATAATACGGGTTGTTCCACTGATTCCGCTTCTGGCTTTCTTGATTTGTTCAACTGTCTGTTCTTCATCCGACTGTACACGAGATACAATTCAATATGTCTATTGATTGAATTGTTTGAAGAGTACCAGGCTTCCAGAAACTCCCTTACGTGCCTCGTGGTTGCTTGACAAAAAACCTGCCGGAGAAGACGGCATTTCACCTGAAGTCTACAAGTCCTGTATGTCATCACTGACCGACAGATTACACATTCTACTTGGCTCTATATGGCGAGAAAAAGTCTTCTCGACTGATTGGGGCACGTTCATTCTGCTGCACATCCCAAAGAAAGGGGACAAATCCGTGTGCGACAACTATAGGGGGATCAATCTGATCGACGTGGCTGCGAAGATTTTCTGCGTGCTGCTGCTCAACCGCTTCTCAGTTGCGAGAGACCGCTGCACTCGACCAAACCAAGGGGGTTTCTGCCGTGTTAGAGACTGCGTGGACAAAATTTTCACACTGTGTCGAATACCGGAACACTGATACAAGTCCTAGCAGCCAACAGTAGCCTGTATCATCGACTTTCGGGTCGCTTTTGGTTCACTTAACCGGGAGTGTCTCTGGGCGATAATGGAATCCGACGGGATGCCCGCTAAACTCCCAAGGCTTCGGAGAGGATACTATTCGTCCACTACGACGCGGGTCCGTATGTATGGCGGAAAATAACCTAAGTTCACACTTACTATGAGCGTCCGACAGGGCTACCCTCTTTCACCGGTGCTGTTCAATTACGCGACCCACTGGACAATGATACAGGCACTGACTGACTATCCCGGTGTCCAACTGAGTCAGGAGATATACATCTAGGACCCAGAGTTCGCGGATGACATTGTTGTGCTAGCGGAGTCTACCATCATGCCCCAACCAGTCCTTGACCGAATCGATTTCTTCTCAAAGTTCATTGGGCTAGAAATAAATACTACGAAGACCAAAAGTACGTCAACTTGTCCAGGGCCACCAGCTCAACAGCTGTCCAACAATGACCAACTGATCGAATGTGTCCCATCATTCAAGTACCTAGGCACTACACTGCTTCCGAACGGTCAGGTGAAGGATGAAGTAATACTCTAGATAAACAACGCCAGGAAAGCATTTTTTCAGCTACAACGGGCGTTGTGAGCCCGCAGTGAAATCCGCCTTCGGACCAAGATGCGCATCTACCATGCCGTTATACGTCCCGTACTCAGCTACGACTGCGAAACCTGGTCATTGAGAGCCGAGGATACTAGAAAGTTAGAGGTGTTTGATAACTGGTGCCCGCGACGTATTTCGAAAACAAATTGATGCGACAGAGCATCCAACAATGAAGTTAGGAAACGGTGCTGCGAAACTGACGAACTCTCAGAGTTCCCCCAATGTCGTCGACTGCGGTGGCTGGGTCATAGCCTAAGACGACCCCAGACGGGAGTGACCAAACAAACACTCCGTCCCGAACCCTGCCCTGGATGGCACTCTCATCCAAGTGGCCAGCTGAAAACTTGGATCAACACTGTCGAGGAGGATGTAGAGCGCCTAGGCTTACGGCTGGTCTATGCTGTCCGCCAATGGAAGAAGAACTGGATCACGATCTGCACCGGACTTGCTTCCAAATGCCGTGCATAGTCAGCTATGATACGAGATATTCATGGAGACGACTCATCCTCTAGTAAGAGATAGTCACATGAAAGTAAGTAGTGAGCGCAACTATTTCGCATAGGTTCCGACGAGGAATCGGTACTTATATGAATTACGAACTCCCGTGCTCCTAATGCACACAACAAAATTCAAAATAATGAAAGCTGCTCAGAATAATAACAAGAAACGACAGATTCAACCTGAACATCCACATGGTTGCGATTCCCTGGAATAAAACACCACGGAAATCTTCCCAAAATTTGTGGGTGGGTACTTGACGACCAATTGTTGGGTATTTATGTCCCAATAATGATTAAGTACGTAGAGGTGAGAATGAGATATTTTCATGCAATACGCGTTCTTCACATCTCCCCTTCCCGTCTTACTTTTTAACTTAGTCGTGATTCTAATCGTTTAAAGAATTCAGTAATAACCACATCGGAACGAGGGAATGAATACCTTCAAGAATGCAACCAACGTCTAACATATTTTCATTCTTTTCGCTGCAATAGCTTAGCAATCAAGCTGGCAGCGTGTCTTCACGATCGGCAACAACATTATTCCCGTGCTTTAAAATTACCCAATGTGTTCTACTTTTAGAAAACCTAGCTGGTGGTTTTGGACTCAAGGTAATAGCCGACTCGTTATAGGTCACAGAAATTAATCAATCGTAGGACCAGGACAGCCGGTCGGTATTGGTCAAGTGGCATAATTATTTGATTTCATTCACTATTCTTTTTTATAATGACAATACTTCAGGAATCGGGTCGCTTCTAACTGGTTTGACCGGCGGCGGTGCGGGGATTCGAACCCATGACAAGAAGGATCAAATTCCACCCTAATGAGCGCTTAAACAGCACCGCTCCTGTTACTAAAAAAACACATCAAGGCCATTTTATTGTTGGAATTACAAGGTTCGAACCTTGCCACCGTCGGTCACCTTGGTGCTGTAGATAGCAATCAGTTTTTGCTCGGCTCGTCATCACACCGGACCGACCGAGGCTTAATACGAATCTCAGTTATAATTCGCCGGACCACACTGCCGATTGTCCCTAATGGTACGGTGGGTCTCAGAGATATTTGTGCGGTATGCTCTATCTACTGCTACTATCTACTCATGCACCAGCGTGTCACGGTAATTTATTGTTTGTGATACAGCTCCGAAGAAATCTGCCAAACAAAAGACGCAACTCGTTAAACAAATAAAACAAACTGTGCTTCGGCTTTTGCGGAGAGTGTGGATGTGCACAGTCTTGGTAAGCACGGACAACCAAATTGTGAAACTCGGGTCAAACAAGATAATGCTCAGTAACTTCCCTTGGCACTTTGAACCAGTTTCAAAACGCTCAAAAGAAATTCGGATATAACGCGACAAAACAACCGCTCATCAACTGATTCAAAATTGATTCGGATACGCTGCAAGTTAATTCTAAGACAAATCATGTACAGATCAAAAGCTATTTGTTGCCTCACGCGGACACGGAAACAGACAAAAGCAAACAAATAACACTCGACAACTTTGAGGATAAGAATTTGTGCTCAATGTCCACTTTTGTACAGAATAACAAAGTGACAACCAGGCAGTGAACAGCACGAGGACAGAAAATATAGGGCGACGGAGAACAATATCGAGGGAAAAACAGAACACTTTGGAGCTTGCAGATCGATCAGTAAGTGCCAGATCTCTAACCGACACGCGAAAGTGGTTGGTGCATGAAAATAAGTTCTCCGTTGATGATATAAGCCATTTTCAGGGTGAGTATTAACGGGGGGCGAAATGGCCGCTGATGGAAATAGTAATGGTAGTGGCAGTCGTAGTAGAACAAACTGGTGGGGTGTCCCAGTGAAATCAGGGAAGAAAACAGTCTGGCACAGTACTGGTCAAAATGAACATATTTCAAACAGATCAAATTTGATCTACATTGTAATAAATGGCGCAATAGGTTTGGAGCAGAGGGGACGCATATATTCCGATAGATGTACAAGACTGCACGCACACTAGTATATGTACAAACACAACGGTATTGCCAATGGGGTGGTGCGAGAAAGCAAAAAAACATGATGAAAGTCAACAGCAAGGTAGTTGTGATAAAATGAACATTTGACTTTGTAATTGTATTTAAAAACAGTGGTGACGGTGCTGAGGGATCGGACACGAATGTGTGTGGGTAACACGAGAACTCAGGCCCGCAGGGGGAGCGGGAATAGGTAGGATCGGCGCAACAGATATGTGTGACAGAAATCCAAGTGGACGAAAGGGAACGGTATGACTGCAACGAAGAGTGGACAAGGTGGGAGGGGGGAGGAAAGAGGACTGTTCTCTCTCACATGTGCCATTTGTGTGTGTGTGTGTGTGTGTGTGAGAGAGAGAGAGAGAGAGAGAGAGAGAGAGAGAGAGAGAGATAAATGCGGTGGTGGTCCAATCATTCTATTAAAAAACTGAAGCAAAATACCGAACGGACGGAATGGAGATGACAGAATTGATCTGATCAGGAATCACTATGCCATAATTGAGGGTTTTACGACTATAGAAAATATGCTGGTCAAAGGGCAGAGTTAAACCTGGCCCAAATGGATTAGACACATCAAAACGAATCTGATGAACGACAGCTGGGATGGGCAACCAAAGACGAACCGAGTTGAAATCAGCTCACGGATGTGCAGGGCAGTGTAGGAGAGCCCATTTGGCGCAAAACTCGATCTAGCCATTTCAATGGGCCGTTCAAGTGTACTTCGATCCAACACGGTGTGCTTGTGATAGTCTGGCGCCTAAGAAAAGAGGTGTGCAATAAATCAATGAGACAGGGCTTCAACGGAAAATGCCGTGGAATGTGGAAGGTCTGGAATAACCGAAAATTTCGCGTTTCTTATTTTGTGTATAGGGACTAACGGTCAACCTAGTGTTTCAGTGAGCTCCCGTGGTCAAAAGGCATACTTCTCCCATTGCATCCATGAGCAAGCATGCAACAATAACAAAAAATGCATAAAACGTAGCACGGTCTAACTGAAAATTACATCATAGCCCGAATTCGACACTATGGTAGGATCAAGGTTCCCACTGGGATACACGCAAGCGGAACTGGCGATGTTGTTTCGTGAGTGTGTGAGTAACAGTCCTGGTAACTCTTATCAATTAGGACCAGAATGATTGTTACAACTTCGGACACTACCAGACCAGATTGCATGTCATTTCTTATGGCGCGGAAAACAATCTGTTGGAACCAGTTATCGAGATGACCTAGTTTTGTAAAATTGCATGTGCCAAGGGAAAACTATCTGATAAAGAGGATAACCCAGTCAGGACTCTTAAAAACCGATGGACAAAACGATTCCTTGCCAAAGGTTTTGGGCGCAGAGCAAGACAGATTTTGCGAACGGTCGAAAGGCAACCATATTTCCATCATCATCATTGCACAGCGTTAAACAGTAGGGCAAGCCTCGTCGATCACTGCCTTTGTCATCATCTTGCAAGTTGAATTAGAAAGTATGAATATACAAATTGGATAGGGAGTGGACCTACACCGGTGAGGAAAAGATACAAAGCCCTAGCAGCCAACACACAGGATACACAGTCTAACTGTACAAACGCACATCGATCAGTCATTCTGATTCGATAAAAAGTGGAAAAACGATCGCCACTGTTCGCGGTTCGCTGCCATATCCTTCAGTGCCTCCAGCCAACTGGTAGACGGATCTTTTGGACCCCAACCATAAACACTTGAGGCGCCGACTTTTTCTAATTTTGCTGCACATTTTCGCATTCCTCGCTGCCACATCATCTACTGACCACCACGTGGTATTTTCCTCTTCTGAAGAGGAACGGAGAATAAGAGACGGTACGGTAGACGTGTGTTTGACATACGTAACACGTGCCCCAACCAACAAAGTGTACTAAGCTGGATACACTGGGATAGAACATTCTCTAAATTAGCACACAATACTCGATTTCTGACCTCAGTATTGCTTACTCGGATATTCCACCCGATCTTAGCGAAACTACACATACATCGGTGGTCGAAAACCTCAAGACGACGAGTATCTTCAGCACGCAGACCTCAAGTCTCGCAACTATACAACAAAATTGAACACACCAAGGCACATTACACACGACTTTTCATCTTCAGCGAAATATCAGGTCGGCACCACAAGGGCTTTAGTCCAGCGCACGCCACTCGAGTCTTGGATATCCGCGTGCTCACCTCTACTACTGTGCTCCCATCCATCGTCACGCTGCTGTCGAGGTAGGTAGAGTGGTCGACAACTGCCAGCACCTCCCCATCGAGCATCAAGCTCGGAACCGTTGACATACAGTCTTGCAACATCACTTTACACTTTTAAGGTGCTAAGTGCATGCCGAATGGAGCTACAGCTCTTGCAAGTCTATCTAGCGCATGTTGAACATGATCCGTGGATTCGGACAAACAGACAAGGTCGTCCGCGTAATCTAGGTCACACAGCTTTCCCCCATTTCCTAGTTCGGCGCCCACATCCTGGAGGTTTCGCAAGGCATTCTTCATAATCTCGTCCATGACGAAGTCGAATAGGAAGGGACAGAAGGGACGTTTTTGTTGAACACCACTGGAGGTTTCGAATGAACTGGATAGTTCACCCGTAAACACTTACGCGGCCAGAGGTATGACAGTACAGTGACCTCAATAGATTCGTGAACTTCTGTGACATACCTTGTAGGTGAACAACACTGTAACGCTGTTCGATCAACTGAATCGAAGGCGCCTTTCAGGTCTAAGAAAACCATTATTGTTTCAAGTAGTCGACGAAGAGTAAAAACCTGGTCGATGCATCCTCGACCTGGGCAAAATCCGGCCTGCTGTTCGCGGGCACTCCTCTCGCGAGCGGGTGTATGACGGTGCAGCAAAATCGAGGCTAATACTTTAGTGACTATCGGAATTAAGCTAATCCCACGATGATTACTACAGTAATTGCGTACTCCCTTCTTGAAGATGGCAACAATCAATGACTCATTCCATATTAACGGAATCAGCTCCTCGTTCCTAATTTCACGGAGCAAAACGGTATGTGATTTTGTCAAAAGCATCTCCACCCAGTTTGAAAAGAACTGGGGGGAAGTTCGTCGGGACCGGCCGCTTTCCCTCGCTTTAGTAATCGAATGCATGACTCCACTTCTACTTCCGATAGGGGCTCAAGTGATACCACCCAAGGAATCATAGGAGTAACTACATTAGCAGGCGGCCAGCTAAACTGATCCTTGAAGTATTCGGCCTAACGGTCCAACCTTTGTTGTTTGTCATGGATGGGTTCTCCATTTCTATTGCAAATCGTTTCACTAATATGGGTGCGTCGTCCACCGGTGTCACAAATAAGTTTGAACAGTCTTTGACTGTTACCTGAAGCAGTTGGTATTACCGTTTCTTCGGCTACCTTCACCTACCAATTTTCGCGACCATTCTGAAGGCTTTCCGTAACTTGCCTTTGTAGCCTTCTCTGCATCTTATTCATCTCCTTACAGTTCGAGAGCTGACACTTTTGCTCCATTATACTCAACGACCGTTGCGAGATCCAATGTCTTTGATGGAAAACGGATCTAGGATCAAAGGCAAAACCTGCTGCAAAGTGCATCGCCTGTTTGATATGAGCCCAATGCTCATCTACATCACTGTTCCTCGTATATCCTAGCTCATGTGCTAACTTCTGCTCATAAAGGGTGCGTACTTTTGGATCACACAAACATTGCACGACTAACCGGGTTTGCGGTTTGTGACGATGACCATGGAGCTGGGACAAGAATCGCATTAAAACTAATGCACGGTCCGACTCTGTGTACATCGACCAGTAAGATCTGCAGTTCTGAACAGAACTGCACCACCGGTAGCTTAAGATGATATGATCAATTTGACTCAAAGTACCTGCAGAGTTAGAGCGCCATGTCGCCGTGTGACGAGGACTGTGTCGGAAATCGGTCCTAGACTGGAATAACCGATTGTATGCACAAAACTGGAGAAGTCTATCCCCATTATCTGTACGCTCAACGGGTAAAGGACAAAGGCCACCTAAACAAGCTTCTGACACACTAAGTTTGCCAAATTGTGTATTGAAGTCACCAGCTAGCACTACAATGTCAAAACCTTTGCTCCTGCGCGTCTGAGCTGCAGTCCGTTGGGACGTATGCCGAGATCACAAATAAATTGCGCTTAACACAACTATCCTTTCGAATGCCAACTGACCCTTAGAGTTTCACAGCACATGAAACACTGTTAACAAGGATTCAGTCTAAAAGTGCAGCCTCAGCCCTGTCAGTCAACACTATTCCCGCACCACGTTGACCCACAGCCCTAGGCTCTTCGTCTCCTGAGGTGCGCAGAAAATACCTCGATGAGATACCAGGAGCAGTCAGCTGAATCACACTGCTCGAATCCTGGATACGCGTTTCACTTGAGCAGCAAACATCAATCTTCAGAGAATTCATTGTGAGGGCTAGGTACGCCTGCTGAGCGGCCTGCATGAGTGTACGCACGTTAAAGGAGCCCAGATTCAGAGGCTGACGAGGCTTGAGAAATTGTGAGTTATGCGATTGCGGATTATTTACACTATTTGACAATGAACCACTGCGAGTGTCGGCCGTGTTATCAATGGGAGCATTATGGGTGGATAGATGGGGCAAAGAGGGGTGGTTATGGACAGAAGACAAAGGTTGAATAAAAGAGAGGGAACTCTGAGAAGTAGCCCACTTATCACTACCCACCCCGCTCGATGAAATGGGCAGCGCGGTCCTGATTATCCTGCACGACCGATGCAGTATGGAATTCTTTGTATTCGTGCAGTTCATGGGAGATGTTGGACGGGTACTGCTAGGGTGTCTATCCGCAAAGCAGGAGAACGATTAGGGTCCTTATCCAAAGCCTTTAGTTCTAGCAAGAACCTATCCGCAAGGCAGAGGGATGACTTAGTGGAAACCCATTTGCTTTGATCAATTATTCTTCCACTGGTTTTTCCGACTGAGTTGCCAACTCAAATCAACCCCCAACTTGGAGGACCAGGAGACTGGACTTTGTCTGACCTCTACCCATTGACCTGTCAGGTATGATTGCATCTCCGGCCTAAAGAAACCATCCTGTATAGCTCTTTGGGTCATAGAGGCGCGCAAGCCATCACACCACGTCAAGGTGCAGTCTCGTCGTGACGGTGGCATATCCATAGATCAGGAGATTTGATATCACACTAGAGAAGATGGACTCCCGGTAAGTCTGTTGCTTTCAATGGGCTTAGGAAAGAAGCGAGAGAATACCCTACATCCACAAAGCTTCGTCGGAAAATCAAGAACTGGCAATCACGACTTTGACACTTGAAGTGGTAAGCCACATAAGATCCCCCTAAGTCCGGTGTGGTAACAATTTGGGCGATAGGGACACGGTGTCTACTACCAAATTTGATCGTTTATTTTGGGGTTCAAATCACTCAGCTCCGGAGTGACAATCAGAAATTTGAGCAATCACTGGTCCGATAAATTATCCATCTTTGCCGTGTCATTGCCGCGGAGTCGTACTTCATCGGACAGCACAGGAATACGTAATTTTTTCAACAACAAAAAAACCTCGTCGTGGTATATTTGAGAACGTCGGAAGCAACTGATTCGTTCTTCCGATCGGATGTACAAATATCCCGAAATATACAGAACCCACAGCAAAAAGAGTTAAATTCGAATCCATACTACAATACAGTGTACGCTCTCTATCAGCCAAGCTACGAGGCAACAGCTGCAGACAATGGACTGGATTTAAAAGTTATTAAATCTACCAAGTCAAGGTTTCTATATAAATATCATAATACTTTTACTTCTTTTTAATCATGTAATGGTGATACAATGCATTAAGAAGGAGGTCGTGGCCAATTAGACGGTGCCAAGTGGGGGAAGGGACCGGAGGGAGCAGGATTTAAACCCGAAACAGAAGGGTCAAGCAGGTTGGTCGTTTGACCACCGCCGGTCAGTTGCCAGTCCTATTGTTTACCTTGGCAGTCGGTTCGAGTAGACAACAATACACCTGGGAAAGTTTCTAAGCGTTTTTTCCTCCACTCTTATCCAGTGGCTATTCGGAGACAGAAACTTCGTTTTTGACTTCACAGCCGCATAAAGCGAAGACTACGATAAATCCGCCTTGAAAGTGCATGTACTCTTATACCTGAAGGAAGGCGCCGAATATCTATGGACCATGGGTTCTCTTCCAACATGTTGCACGACTGAAACGTAACGGAACCTAGGCACCAACATACCTACTGATTGCCGTTTATTCTCAACTCTTCCTTTAATCGAAAAACTTACTTATGGACAAGTGTGTTATCGGACAATTGATTGCCTAGCTACACACAAATCGAACTCACCGGTATTCAGCACCCCATCCTTTCACAAAACTGATCCGAATCGCGCACATATGAGTCAGGGCAAACACAGATTCGTAGCTTCGAGTTATGCACTCGGCTAGCTGACTGGCAAACGCTCGACTGTCAAAAAGTTTGAGGTTGCATTCTGGAAAAGAAGAATCCGATAGAGAAATGGTTAGGAACGTCGACTTGAATAAAAATGTTTTACTTCTCTTTCACTAGACAAAAATGAAACAGTATTTCCGGAACGGGGAGGGGGCGGTCGATAAGAAGCTGCCGTTACCGACGATGGTAGAGTTTGAACTCAGGATCACAGGGTTCGAAGTTCATCATGATAACCAAATCACAATTAGACACAAATAATTTTTTCTTTAAATGCAACTAAAATGAAGTCAAGTCCTGATGGAACGTGACTCACTGGGCGGAATTTTGACTACGGTGGCTGGATGCCAGTTGTGATAGTGGTTGCAGCTAGGTGACTGCACGAAAATAGCAGCATCACTCAAACATTCCAAGTACACTTCATTGCCGACATGATGGAGCCGCAATCCCCGACCTGAAAGGACAAAATGAAAACCTTTCTGGCGTCATCGAACAAATGCCAAAACAATGACAGAAAGCATGAGATACAACAGCAAAATTCGAACTCAATCACGAAGACTTTGAGCAGAAATACGATTATTTGACCTACACGAGACTGTATCCTGCGCGAAAGGCGGTCTCCGGTATAGTCGGATCATACCTGTCTCTATTAACTTACCAATATGTCGTCGTGTCATTTCCACCTGGGGTGGTCGATCCACATGACTCAAGCTGCCCAGACTGAACCGATCGGCACGATAGCACGGTTCAGTAAATCCGTCTATGGTCAAAGTTAATCGGCCCGCGTGGAATGCATCACCCACACGAGTGTTCAACTCATAGTAGAATACGGTACACCAATACTTCAGATCAGAATATGCAACCATATTCAACAGGGGATTGGTTAGATCAGCCATGTCCAGTTCGGCCAAGTAGGTTTGTTTGTCCGAGCTGCGATCAGATGAACTGGGGTCTGGAAGTGCGTGAACAGAGGATGGAATAATATATACGAAATGCGCGTTCAGGACCAGCAGATAATAAATTCAAACACATTTGTGAGCAAACAATCAGGCGAACTACAACAGTTTTCGGAATAAAAAAAAACTTAGATTACTGATAGGGTTTTACACTGTAACCTCCATCCGAGTGGTAACAAGGGAACAATAGCGGACTTATGGGTAAACCAAACAACCAAATGATAGCTCAGCACAGTAAGCGGAAGGTTACCGGTTCGATTCCGGATAGTGCTGTTAGACTATTGGATGCGAAACGACTGGTTCCATCAAACTGGATGTACTACACCAAGGGACAACGGCGCAGGGCGTACAACATAAACAGTCTAAGAAAAACAATGCAATTATAAAAACTTCAATAACGCGTTTATTCGTCGACCGCATTGCAGCATATCCCATAACATTCAGTCTTTATCAGGCTACTTCGAGATTTCGAAACAGCACCTGCCTTCCTCCAGATGGTCTGTTCCGATCCCTTTTTGACCATGACATTGCGTAATTAGTTGAAAAAAGGACATCCATCTTCAACGAATATGTTGAATTATATGCTGTCTGACTTTTGAAAAATCCTCCTCGCCGTTGTTTCCGTTCGAAAACAGTTCACTGTTTACATCTGATCTGATTGATTTTGGCCGAATTGCCACCAACACATTCTCCAGACTCGAGCTGGTCGGGGTTGATGGCCCTGGCTGGCTGCTAATTCGTCTGTTCTCAAGTACCCTTATCAATGTGCGCACAAAAACAGCATATCCCTCGTCTTTTCATTTTTCTACCAAGTGCTGTGTAGTTTGATCTATGTGACATTCTTACCTTTTTATTTCGGAAAAAGGGTTAGTCGATCGACCAACTGGATGGAAAATCGTTTCCTCTTTCAAATTTACCTGTTCATCCCAGTCATTTTCGATATAAACAGTGAACTACATTCACTTTTCATGAAACATTGGTCTAATATGAACGAAGTAAAATCAATAACAAAAATAAAACTTCCAATGCGATCGCAAATAAATATGCTTCAAATTTGCTACAGAGGGAAGCACGGTTGAGTCACTGCTTACCGGAAGCGTCGGAGACGCGTCGATTGGAATCACTTCGATGTGGCACAAGCGATCCATTTGGAGCGGTTTCCGACCGTCGTGAACGTCGTACTGAACTATCAGTGGAACGATCGGTCAAGGAGAACGGTGCATTCATTGTCCGTTCGGCCGAGGCTTTGGCCATTGCCGCGGCAGCGAGAGCAGCTTGACGAGCGGAGGAACATGACTGTTGACCGGACAGAGAACCAGAGGAAGACTTTACATCCCTATGCTCCGAACTAGAATCGTCTGGTCGTGTGGCGTGGCCGTTCATTCGCGCCGCTAAAACACAGATTAAACCGTGAGAAATATGAACAATGAAACTATAAATGCATACAAACTGTTCTTCAGCAAATCTGATTACAAGATGAACACACTATTATTCCGACTTCTTTGAATGCACAGCAATCTCAAATTGTTTGATAAGAACGATAGACAACTAAGAAAATCTTGGTTGGTCAAAAGTACTGACCATTAATAGTAGTAGTTTTCAGAAATGTAATACTTAGCCCGAAAGAAATGTGTGAAGGAGACGATATTTTAAAGTGTAAGAATGCCTCATGATATATGACAGCAGTTAAGTATTTTTCAAACGGAAATCGGTGCAGTCCATTTGTGTACGGACAGAATCATGAAGAACGACAATTACCAGACCACGATTATTTTCTTTTTGACTATATGTATAAACTGCGATTGTGATGGAAACTTCGGCCATTCATTGTAGATTATGCACGCAAACGTCTGCTGCGAGTATCGTCACCGGAATCACCATAACGTCATCAACTGCTTTGAAGCATAACAACCCGAAAAACAACAAAATAATGGTCATAGCGAAGAGCACATTATTTAAGTCACAATAGTGATGAATCGCCACAATAAACGTTTTCCTGAGATACAGACAGTTACCATCCGCCTGGTATAATACGCACACACGTGAAGTCCGCTAGGTGCGTACACTATGGAGGGACTGCATTCACACGTCAATCTACACTGTGTACAAACCTCGGTATGTGAACATTCATCTGCGTATGAAACCAGTCTTATCGTTGCACAGGTCTATTCTGAAATTTAAACAAAACTGTCGGTCAAAGCATAATGTGCTTACAACGCTTCAAAAAAGGACTAGAAATGGTTGAGTCAATACTTCAATGATAACATCTGTTAATATGCGTCGTTCCGTTTCTGATCTGTCCTAAATTAACTGAGTGGGTGGAAGTTAATCCGTCGCCTGTTATTGTCCTCACCAAGTAGTCGAGTTTCGATTGGCTCTTTGATCAAGTGCTTGTGCACTTTTGTTTTGGATTCTGATGGAGATCGGGTTCTCACCATACTCAATTTGACCACACTACTTATCATAAAAACTACAGATATTGTGTCTACTCCAATATGTAATTGCAGAGATGGAAGACCGAGAAATGATAAGGCATAAAATCCACTATTAGCTCACCGAAGGAAACACATCGGACTGCATTCACAAACATGATCCCTCAATTGCCCTCAACTAGTCACCGCTTTCATTGGATAAGAGACAAAGGTGAAGTACCATGCGACAACAACACTTAAACAGACCATCGGTTAACGGTTGACAATATGATCCCTAAGACCAACCTCCCACTATGACATCATTCATCGAGAAACAAAATGATCCTGAAAGAATAACAGGAATAACAACAGTCACTCGCGGTACAACGGGTGAAGGACAAGACTCTGAATGAGTGGGACAACAGCCGAGGGTCTCTGAATGCTGCTCTTTGGCGATCTACGGGTATTCTCTGCTGGATTGGCCGATTAAACCAAAACCTTCGTGGAATTGAAAAACAAAGTGTATCGATGTGCGAGAGAACGGTGCCAATAAGAATCAATAGAGAGGTCTGCGGTGCAGTGCGAAAAACACTGAAACTCTAGATTACACTCCTTAAATTGCAGTTCTCGCTAATGCCATGTTTTCAATATTTCCTGGTGATGATTAACGATAGGGATGAAACCTCTAACGCCTCCAGTGGTTGATGAACACTAGCAATGCTTAACGAGTCTGGAAATTCGTAATGTGATAACGAGCAGCACTTGGGCATGGTCAACATCCATTTTGAAGGGGTTATTCGGCTCTCACTGTTTGACTGATCGAAGAGCCACCAGCCCCGTGAAGGAAATATTTCGGTGGGCGTGTCAGAAGCATTGATGGGAACCCAGTCACCGAATGTGATAGGAATCGGCTGACAACGTCGAAAATGCTTCGCGCCTGAGCTCAAAGGAAACAACCAATGTATCTCCAAATGGATACATAAGAAGTGACGTGACCAACAGGTGCAGGTGTCGTTCGTCAACCGGTGTCTGCATACGATTCATGAGCCAATGGCGATCGGACACCAAAAAAGTCAATGTACATTAAGGACAGGAAATCACAGCTAACAGACAGACACCTGTTGACCAACAAATAACAGTTATTTCGATTGCATGAGGCCATCACCATTGATACGGTAGTAATCTGGCCAAAACAATCAACATTATTTAACGGGTTTATCTGATTCATGATGCAAACCCGCAAAAGTAGGACCGTTAAAAAGGTAAAGCAGTCGATTTCTTGTTCTGATAAAATTCTAGGATTCATTAATCAAGAAACGCTATTCACAGGAAGCTGCAGTTCAGGTTACTGAAAGAAATAACCAATTGCATGATAACGTTTTCCGACGTCCGTGTAATTCGAATGCAACTGTCCACAACAGAGCAGTTCGCACAGGACACACGTGATCGAACGTAAACCGAGAAGAAGGATGAAAGACAGTTTCTAACACCCTAACATCACGAACGCCTAATTGTCAATGAACTGACTAAACAGATAGATTGACGAATCAGGTAAACATTGAATGATCACAACGATGGAAATGAAAAGCAAGCATAATGTAGTGGATGTTTGTGGAAGAAACTGCTGAGACCTCGACTTGTCACAAGCCACTGGCTGTGGCTTACCCACTACGGCCTAGGGTAAGGTAACCCAACCTTCCCAGTACACAGACACCGCACAAGGCTATATCACGTGTGAATTTCCGGACGCAGTAACGGTGCTTGATAGTCTTGTGCGATTCGCATGAACATTTACTAGGCCGGACGAGCAGGGACCATAAGGTAAAGTATCCAACAGATTTATCAAATCAATAACCACATAATTATAGGCTTTCAATGTCCGAAAGGTCCCACGGAACACATTGGGAACAAAACAGCTCGGCGAACAAGCCCTTGGTCCGATACTGGTCGACGTTTTTATGACAAAATTGTAAACGGTCTTGTTGTTGAAACATACAGGGGACTGCATTCTTTATCAGCGATAGGTGGACGACACCATATGCGCAGCGACAAATTTGAAAAGTTCAAAAGAACTACTTATTTGTTTGAACACAGTTCATGATAATTTGCAGATTTCATTACCGGCACGAAAAGCTTAGATCTCATGTAACGGAGAATCCGTTTGCATTTATATATATATATATATATATATATATATATATATATATATATATATATATATATATATATATATATATACTGATAGTAGGTAGTATGTAAACGTGTGGACGAAATTTCCCCGGAAGCACACGACCGGTTTCGCGGTTGTTGCCGCTCATCAGGTATGCGTACCCGGTACTCCTCTGCCCACTCGACCTCAAACTTGTACATTCCGATCTTATATGTTCACTAGAATCTAATTTGAATCGTCTGGAGCGTGAATGGATACTCTTCATTGAAGAGCCCACAAATGAATCACAACTGTGATTTATCATAGTTATTCGTGTCTGGGTCATTGCTACTTACTATCAATATGAGCGCTTGCACATGCAGCCTCGTTGTTCGTTGGGTTAGCAGTGACCCAGACACGAATAACCATGAAAAATCACAGTTGTGATTCATTTGTGTGCTCTTCAATGAAGAGTATCCGTTCACACTCCAGACGATTCAAATTAGATCCTAGTGAACATTATATATATATATATATATATATATATATATATATATATATATATATATATATATATATATATAATAGAGAAGTCAAGGCGTGCGCTGAGTTGTAAAACGTTTATTGTGACGTTTCGATCCAAACTAGGACTCGTTGTCAAACGTGAGTAGTCATTTTCTTCATTTATTTCTTACGCACGTACAATTAAAATTTCTGTTTCCGACACTTGCTTACATTTTCACATATCGGCTAATTTAGGATGCCACAAAAACTGCTTGAAAAAGATATTTACCTATTCTCAAGTGTCTTGATCATGAAAGAAACGAACAAGAATTCAATTCAATGCCGACGGCTTGCATGTTGAACAATAAAGCGTCAAGCTGTTTTTGTAGTGCTTTGCCTCGTTTCGTAGCACAACTCCGAAAATTCCAAACTTTCATCTTCCGTAAGTTGTAACGACACTGCTCTTTACTCCAATCATGATGAATGAATCAGATTTGGATATTCTTATTCCACTGTTTCGAGCCGACTTAATTCAACTAGGTGTCTAGTAACGGAACTCGAGGGTCAATCACGTTTGACATTAGCTTCGTTTGCACGTATTATCAGATCTCACTATCATCACTGGCACGTTATGCAACCAAATTGATTGAAAAATAACTCGGAGATGGATGTTTATGCTCGATCCCAGAGTCGAATCGACCTGAGCGACACCCCAGTAAAGTGATTAGGTCATTTTCGCGACTCTTCCGAAAAACAGAAGTGATCTATGTGATGTGTGTGTGTGTGAGAGAGAGAGAGAGAGAGAGAGAGGGAAGCATTTTTCTCAGCGAACTATATGATCAGCAGACTGACATTTTCGTTGCCCATGGATGGGTTTGTGGACAGGACGCACATGTTTCGAAGTACAGAAGTACCATGGAACGTTCCCAGAATATATATATATATATATATATATATATATATATATATATATATATATATATATATATATATATATATATATATATATATATATATATATATATATATACCAATGCAACACCAAAAAATACAGAAATGAAGTGAGGAAGTTACAATTGGAGAGGCACTTATTCAGACGGTGACTTGGCAGGTGATGGGGACTGAGTCTTCGTCGAGCACACAGCTGTTCATATGTCAAACACAAGACTACCAAGCCCCGTTGTTGCATCCGGAAAGGTTTGGTTACCCTATCCTAGACCGGCAGTTTCTACTACATGACAAAGAATATGCACATCGTTGTAGTGGGTCAAACCACATATACGTTCTGAATATCTGCTACACGATACTCAGTGCAGTAGTCCATGATCGATACTGCTCGTCGCGAACAAGTCAATACAATTCACTCAAGGCTGGAGAGTGGACTACCATGTGACGGAGCAACTATTTTCACATCTGCAGAGAATGGTAACAACAATGAGCATTAATGACCCGAGTGAACGGTCGAGTGTGCACATGTGACTCACACACTTCGGACTGGTCTCGAAGGCTTTGCACAAAGAAGCGAAAATGTGTGAGCTCATGCCTTACTGAACAAAAGTATTTGCTCAGAACAAAGGTTATCTGCTCCTACAAACACACGTGTGTGTGTGCCGGCCACTGGTTGTTAATACGCACCATCTCATTACTCCCTCGTACTCTCAGGGGAAATTAAACCCGACATGTTCACACCGACCATTACCACATGTGAAATGAGACAGACACGTGTAGAAAGAAGTGACCACCTTTTCACAGCCAAAAATTCGGAAGCTTGTGGTACTCAGTGAGTTTCACAGGTTAACAAAGCTGCCCGAACCGCTGAGGCAGTATTGTTGTTGTTATTATGATGATCGCAGTTTACAGAGTCTCCGTCCCGGTCATCGTCCTTGTCGTTATTAACGTCGCTCTGCTCGCGACCATCAATATTGCCGTACTTGTTGTGATCGTGTAACATCATTCACTCGGCAAGCTTCGCCTGCAGGCTAAGTGTCTAGGGGCGCGTACTTTGACGGTCAAGGCCAATAACCAGACAAAACATTTTTAAAAATAGGGATCTGACTAAGCGTAGGTCAGATGACCACGTAAACTGACCATAGACGCTACCCAAATGCACTTTTTGATTCAAACAGAATTGATTCGCATGGGGTTTTCACTACCAAATAAGATGCAGGTTAGACGAGAAGCGTACGTTGAGCATGATTGCTGCGTGCAGGATAGAAGTACGGTAAACTGAAAGAAGCAGATAATTATTTGACAGAACCCGTCGCATTAGGCGCACAGTCTTATGAACCACTGAATCGGCAACGGCTTGTGCTGTTCATTTATTTTCTTGATGTCGAAAAACAATACCATTTGGGCGAGTTACCCTTCCTTTCATCTGCTTCATGCCGTGACACCACCCTAGAAGTCATCTCACCCTCATATAAGAAAGTGACAGACAGGGAGTAAAGGTGTGGCCGTTCAGCGCGTATTAGTTTCTTCGCGAAACCCATTCACACAATGGTTAGATATTAGGGGATCCGACAGTCTGTCACGTCCAGAATCGTGCTAGTATTGAAAATGATTCCTCGTGTACTCGGTACTATAATTTATAGTACGCTCCATGCTCTTGGGTATTTTGTATTCCGAAAGATTTTCGATGATAGAAGACTAACAAAGCCGCCGCACTTAGTGCATGATTAATTGTTGTTCACTTGCTACTTTTTCTATTTCACACCTCTTGTATTGGTGCAGTGGGAAGGGTATACATATAACCTCAAGGATAGTACATCAGTAACAATGGCCTTGAACTGTCGAGTGCAGAATCACAGAGTTTTAATGAGTGAAAAAGTGATAACAATGCAGACGACAACGAACTGCTGTCTGACACCAAAGTGATGGTTTGTTTTGAACGGCACATATCAAACAATGGGTAAAGATATGCACCACTTTAACACCACCTTTTTGAAAAATACGGAGTCGCATTTATCATAAGAAGTCACGCATTTAGAAAAAAACCGAATTTTTCGAAAGGGCAATAATAAGTAACGACGATGGTAAAATCGGCTGTTACGAGACGTGATTGATACGAATGCATTTCTAATCTAGGTTTTGGAGGCTCGAATGACTTGTGAACTGTTGGTCGCAACAACATTTGTTTCACTGCCGTACATCAACAGGTCATGTACGGGTGTTAGGTGTAAGAACACACGTAGAAAAGAAATCAACTTACGACTCGGTTCTGGTTTGATTCCAGCGACGCGTACGAGATTTTCTGTGGCTCGTGTCGACGAGTGGTTTACGGTGTGCGAATAATTATCTGAGACAACGGAACAAAACAACAGGGAAAAAATGAAAATCTTGGCCCGGGAGTGGTACTTGCACAGAATGTATAAATTATGGAGTCAACAGATAATTGTTTACTTCAATCGAGAGAGTGTTCAGTCTCCAATCGACAACATGACTACAGCTCGCGACGAAGAGTTATCCGCATGAAAACAACAGTGTGGCAAATCAGTCCAGTCAAGACACTCGAGGACGCCGGATTACTCCTGTACTAAAATTCTACACAATCCTTTAGTGAGACTATGGACTATAAAAGAACCATTTTCATGAAATATTCAAGAATTGGATTTTTAAAGCTGATACCTTCAAAATACGTCAAATGCCTGATGAGGAGAGGAATCATCATGTGTTAACTTGACAGAGTCACAAAAGTATGAGGAACTTACACGGATAACTGGAAACCGTGACCTTAAGACTCAGAGCGAAAAACCACAAAGACCTTACTAGGCCGGGTGTCGTAGCAAACGTGAAAACAACTTGACTGTCTACCACTAAAATCTACTTGCAATGGTGGGGTTCGGTGCCACTGATCACCAATGAAAGCTGTCACCATAGGCTACATCAACTATAAATACATTTACAATGCTGGTGGTGTCCGAGTCGTTTAGAATATTGAGGGAGTTTCGGTTGGTTTGGGGATTAGTAGGTCTAACAGAACTGCAGTATCGACTGTTCACTCCACCGTGATGAAACAGGTGATTAGATTTTTGAAACCGATGGTTAGCCTGAAACAAGACCGACGATGAAATCAGCGGTTGACTTTCGGATCTGACACAGGGCTCGGTAATTTATGAGTGTAACCTGTCGATGAATGCACGCTGCCCATGAGTCAGAATGCGAAAGAAATACCGGAAGAGTATCTTCACTATTTCCCATTGATGAATGAAGTGTTCATATAACATGAGGAATCACTTCTATATCAGTTGGAACCTTTACTAGACTGGTGAAAAAAGCATGCTTTGAATCATACTACACCACTTCCACACAGATTTATGATGACATCAATAGGACCAAAACAAAGAAAAATAATCAAACTCATCTACGGACAGATTAAAATGGTGCTATATAGACTCGATGAGCAGCGCGATGATCCCCACGAGCGGTCAAATCGATCAACGTTTGACTTAGCTGGCAATAAAGCTGCGGCACGGCCGTTTATCACAGCACACTCCCATCAAACCCAAAGGTTTTGTGAATAGACAGGTGATTCCATCAATCAAATGGGCTAAATTTCATCACGCTCGCTGGCCAGGCAGAAAGAAACATCCTCAATTCCGGACAGAAGCGCTGCCATAGCTTTGTAATAAGCAACAGTCAGTCTGAAAAAAGCGCCGAAACAGACTTGGATCACGTGAATTATTTGTGCGATAGACAGCATCAAATGCGGACAACAAATACCATAACTCTCCCGTAAGGTCCACAAACTAGGTCAAGCCTATGGCCGAGGAGTGTTTAAACGTGTAAGTCAAGCTTCAAAGGCACACATCGAAGACCATGGTAGGAGCCTGCTCGATTTCGAAGCGGGGAGAACCAAGTTACGGAGCAGTGATTATTAATGCAATCATACCAGACCACTTAACTAACGTATGCAAACAAGCGGAAGCGTAAATAAGCACCTCATTAGACGAACAGACAACGATAACAGAGTGAAGCCACCGCAATGCCGTCACGTGAGCGATCACGTGCATCCACACTGGCACGGTGAGAGTAAGGTCGTCTCAGAGACCGAAGCAAAAAATTCCGCTGGTTGCTACGGTTGTGACCATGAGAATCGCCTAAGGTGACACCTTTCAAGCTCGAGAGATTGAATTGTTAGAATAAAACAAATTTCTGTTTATGGTAGAAGGTTCAAACACGCCATACTAAAGCTCAACCCAACAGTACAAATCATGAAAACCTGTGACCTCACAGTAGAATTGTGGAACACTCTCAAGCAGCTTTCGAGCCTCTATTAAAACTACGTGGATATGCACAGCTGGTGATTCTTAGGAAGTCGGATTAAATCACTGTGCGATGATTCAATGGATTTTCAGTCGTAATTCAGGTTGGTACCGCATGACGAATCATGCCCATGAAACCGAAATTTACTACCAGCCGCGGTGGATTTCTGGTTTCATGTTCTACAGGGTTGTTCAGGAAGTTGGTCGAACTGAATTGGTGCTCCGACCGAGAAAATCAATGAAAAAGGCCGATTCAACTAGGCCTCCACAATGCTTCGTCCTTAGTCTGACCAGCAGACGTTTTCAAGCAAGTATTTTTCTTTAGTTGGGATATTATGGAGTTCGTCCTATTCAAATAGCAGTGGTCATGGTGATCTCCGTACGCAACGGCCGGGTTTCAGAAACATACAGAAGAACTGGTCTAACTGTTGTAGTGTACACACGGATGTCACTTTACCGTCAAAAGTAATTGAAGGTTGCAAAATCAAAACTTCAGTTCTGTGTACGCGATAACAATTTAACCGAGTCTATATCTGGAAAAAAATCGCGCATAGTTCGCTCCTTACTTGAATCTAATCACACAAAGCAAACTCTGCTTCAGCGCTCAGAATGGTTCTCACATCTACGCGGTCAGATGCAGGAGCCGCGGCTAAGCAAGAGAAGAACAGAAGGCTTGTTTGGAAAACGAGTTGAGTGAATGTACGCTGGTGAGATGTTAGATGCGAGTTTCACACGTGTGACTCGTGGGTGGACGCCAGCGCTGTTTGCTGGTCTGTTTGCTCCAGAGTACGTACGCCGAAGACTGAAAACTTGAGTGATACGCCGTCTAAGTTGTTTTGCTGAACTATACGCCCCGGAGGAAGGAACCTCCCTTCCATGATCCTTAACCTTATCAGCGACGGCCTGAGAAGCACGTAAAAAATCTCAACAGCGAGTTGGTGAAACAGGGTGAGGGGAGGATTACTTTGTCCAAACGCGGGCACTTCGGACATTTTGAGTACAATAATTGCTTGGATTTACTAAGATGTGAAATGTGAGTAAAGCCTAAGGTAAGCGTATGGATGGATTCCATCAAGCTGACCGAATCGAAGTAGGAAACTTTTTAAGAGACCGCTGCCCAAAGCGGGTTGAAACCAGATTGTGTCCATTGTAAGCTAGTGATCAGAATGATGGTAAATAGACCGTTTGGAAGGAATCCAGGGTGTCCGGATTTATTTGGAGTTTTCTGTACAAGAACACATGCCAGGAAGAAACCCAAGTCCATCCTAGAGCATCATCGCTGATCGTCCGTGATCGCTTGCTTAGCGGGTTCAGCATCTACCTTATTTGTGATAAACCACCATATTGGTGGTCGTTTCCTTATGTGCGGCCTGAGGACGCGCCCGGTAGCATACAGTTCTGCTCTGATGTGCTCGGGTCGCGACAGTAAGACCGCACCTTGATCTGATGCAGTGGCTTTAGTGCCCCAATGACTAAAATGGGCTATATAGAGCGACATTATTGTTTGTTGTAATTATGATTTAGGGGTCAATAAGTTGAAACCAGACAAAACTCAATCTCTTGCCCGATTGTAGGGCATACCATTTCTACGAAAAATACACCAAATTCGTTGCTATGCCGGATAATCGGGGTAATCACCGGTCGGATACAGCGAGGGGTTTTTGATTGGTGGGTTGTTTCATAGATTTCCCAATATTTTCGACTACCTTATGCTGATAATCATTCTTATTTTCGCTATCGTACGTACCAGTGTTTTCATCGACAACTCGGCCCTGGCTCCCATCTTGTCAGCAAACACTTTGTAGTTGTCCAAGCAAAACACTAAATTCGAGAGTCTTAAACGCGCGCAACCTCATGTAGGTCGGTCAACGGAAGTGCATCGGGCACAATAGCCAAAAGAATATTTGCTGCGTATCATAAACTCAAATCTAGAACGAACTCCGTATGAAAAAGCGACCGCTGCCAGAACATCCTGAGGTAGTTTTATGCACACATCGGGAACTACACATGTTTGGGATGTGAATCGGCGCAGTTCGTAGGAGTTACCTAAGCTACACATATTGTGGGATCAAATCAGATACCATTCATCGTAATCCAACAGCCTTCGTGTATCCGGTGTACACAACGGTATATAAGTGTGTGTTGCAGCCCCGCCATCCCAAAAGTTTACGGGGTGCAATCCGTTGGGATGCCGTAGATCGGATTTGCAAACTTAGTTATGGCTTTTTATGGTCAGCTGTGAAGCCAACAGCGTTTTCCAGCTTGAAGAAACGAAGTGCATTCTGAACATTTCCATAAATTTCAATCTTACGCATTGAAAAACGTAAACACTAATATTTTACCTCAGAAGTGCAGGGGAATGTTACTTGGATGTCACGCGGAGTCAATGATAATTTGTCACGCTTATAAAACTCGCGTCCTTGGAGAAATTGAACACGAAAGAGACAGTTCGAATATGCCTTACGGAAACCGAACCCTGGAGTGAATTAGTATGAAACATTTTCGACTGGGTCGGTTTCCATTTCGATCGTCTGAAATAGTAATTCTTATCAGTTCGCGTTTGACCAAAAAGGAACAACGTAAAGTGATCAGCGTGATGAGGCTCATCAAAAGCAAGGATTTTTATAAAACGGTATGTGGCAAATAGATTTGTCAATTCGGTCAGTGTGGGATTTTATATAACTTGCTAATTTAGTAAATAGTCCACAGTGGTCACAGGAATTCATAATAGTAACTGACAGATCTGTGTTTGAGAGATGTTTTCTACAAATTAGATCATGGGAATATTTCACGACTTAAAAGCAAGGATGACAAAATAATATAATCACAGAATTCATCAAACGTTGAACATATGGTCACAACGGTAGCGATTCTACGGACTCATCAGTCAGTTTGCGTGCCCATTCAGCAACGTATCAATGCACACAGATCTCAGAGGAACTAACAGAAATCTTCGACGTTTTGTAGCTTCCCGTTCTCGTTGTAAGTTCATAAGTTTTCCCAAGTTCTGTTCGTTCGGATTTAGTGTGTGAGACAATAAACGGTGTGGCGCGCACCAACACCATCATTCCTGATTTTGATAACAACCCTTATGAGAAGTCAGATACACCCCCACTCACCCAACATCCTCTCCCCCCCCCCTCACAGAGAGAGAAACTGGGAAAATCGGACTCAGACTGTGAGTGAGGTCACATATATACTTCAAACTGTTACCATGCCACATATTTTCTACTTGAGCATCGGTTTCTGTGGAATTTCCATTAACCACGGTTATATGAACCTAGCAAATTCCACTTAACGAACAGTACTTCGTCCCATGCGATCAAACCTATATTATTTTCACAGAATGTGTTGTTGGCACGAGGAGCCTGAATCTTATGTAATGGAAAATTCACTTGCATTTTTCACATCGAAAAGTCAAGCGCCGCGAGCAGGAATTGGGCCAACAATACATTCTGTGAATATCTTTCAATGTCCAATGGGTCACGTTCATCCATGTGCTGTTCATCCCATTGGGAAGTGACCGACAAGGCTAGCCCAATGATTAAAACCAGGACAGTTGCTGTGTATTATTGGAATAGTGGTTCGTGCATCATCTATTATTCACTGGCGTTATTCACTTTATTATTTGTTTCGTTTACAATTTAGCTATATGCTCGCGAAAGAAACGTATGTTGATTCATATCTCGCGGATTGGATGCCAGTGCAAGCAGACGTGCAAACCACGTCTGTCGCAAATCGGACAGTTTGTCATCAAAATGAAGACCGCTGAGCAGTGAAAGCTAATGAAAGCGAAATCAGACTAGAGAGCCGTCTACTACTTCTGGAGATCGAGCAGATCCGAAAAATTCAAACGGGATCCAGATTCTGTCACTGAGCATCAGAAAACAAGAGCAGTTGGTGTTTCGTTTGTTGGTCATTCTGACCAAGCATGAACTCATAGGGCACAGTAGAAATATTTTAAATAAACAAATAAATTATATTTTCCCTTGGACTGATTACCAGCACACATCGATACCAATAAAGACCCTCGGGATTATCACAATATATTGCAAAAAATCTTACCAATCATTTTAGATAGGAATACCCGAGAATCCTACAACCACACCAACGGGTTAAAAAAATTCATGTATAAGTGTATGTACTATTTTTCTTATGCTGTAAGAACAGATGTGTGAGCGAGCGAGCGAGTGAATCAGTCCATTGGGACTATAGTTACCTCTAGTTAAAAGCCACGAAAATACTGACTTTAAACAAGAACTGACACAGTATTTTCGTTGTCTCAGTAACTTCTGTGTTGTAGTTGTGATTGGCAAAGAGACAATACAGACTCGGGCGGAGCTAAGGCTGAATAAATCTGCAGCTTTAGTTTCTGTTTATTTGTAGCATCAATCACAGCGCGGAGCGACTCATCTGGTCGAATAAGTGAAACCACCAATTCATAACCTCCAACGTGGACAAAATTACGGATCAGAGCGTACGTCATTGCTACACTCAGTTCTTGTGTCTTTTGGCAGATCGATGAACTATCAAATGAAGATAAATTAGTCGAGGTGATTATTACTCCGAGTCATAGACAGTTTTATTAGGTGATCGGTTTTTGAATAATCAAAACTAGATTTGGTTATCATTCACATCTTCCAAAGATGAATTTGACCAGGCAATCAAATCGGGCCGGTTAGGATGGATTTCTCGATAAACTTGTTCAGCAACACCAGACAGACTTGGTGTATGTAGACGGACGAGTGTACTACCAAAGTTGGGAATAGTGTAAACATCAAATGAACAACGATGTGTACCCGGGTGAAATGAGGACGATTCGTCAATCTACTGCGAAACTAAACGCCACGCACACACGCATACACAGTTTCGTATTGCGGTTTTGGCAGTATGAGAGACAACCATTTAGAATCGACCGAAAATAGATGCAATTATACACACCTAAACACTCGAAAAAAGTAGAAAATAAGTTTGTGGTCAACGAAATGTCTTTTCTGCTGTTGTTTTAGGTGGATACATTTTATCTTGTAATGGAAAGAAATATATCACATTCGTGAAAGATGCAGGCTATATCATAGGAACTAACGCTATTTCGCTACTATGGCTGAGTAAGTGCACGTTGTTACCTTAGAATAATAACAGTTATTATTATTATTATTATTATTATTATTATTATTATTATTATTATTATTACTTTTATCACTAATATATTTTGTGTAAAATATTTGTTTCGCGCTCGACAAACGCGAACAGTATTTCACAGCGCCGCAGTTTCCGACGGCACCAAGAGAGTGCCGACTGGTCAATACTAGATGGAACAGGATAAAAATAAACTAGGCTGGCAGTGGCGCGCGGAGCCACTAGTGCCAGACCGAGAGACAGGACAGGGGGATTCAAAGTATAGCGCTGATTTCATCATGTGCTGGAGAAAATCCAGCACTGACGCGAGTGAGACTGGTGCGTGCAACATATGGCAGAAAAATCCATTCACATACGATAGCGCACAGCGGAATCAGACAGACGCATTTCAAGAATCCTGCAGGCGAAGGAATCCGACAGCCTGAAGATAGACAGGGTTGTCTAACAAACAGCAGACAGACAGAGGGACAAGCAGACAAACGTCCCAGACCGTGTTATACATGACCTTGACCGAAGAAAGAGTGGTGGATGTGCCGACAGAGTGAGGCGAGTGAACTTCAGCGGAATAGTCTCTGGGTTTCGGAGGATGAGGAGCGTACATAGGGGGACAGGGAAGAAAACCGAAGGATTTATGATAGTGGCAGGACGTGTACAGTGGGCGCAGATACACACATGCATGGATGAGGCTTTGTAGCGAAAAAGGTCAGACAGAAACAGGAACGAACGATAGATCGGAAACCAGACATGTAGACAGACAGGACTGCGTTGGTTTGTAAAAGCAGACTGGCTGGCTGGGCTCTACCCTAGTTCAGGCAAGCTGAACACATGTCGAAAGTGGACACAGCCCGTCAGTGCGAGATGCACAACCAGCCCGATTTCGAAACGGGAGTGAAACGCATGAATTGCGCAATACACGGGCGGAATTCAGTTTCGCTCGAAGCTGGTCAAGCGAAAGACAGATCAGCACTGTTAGCCTGAAGAAGGGAGAATAGCAGCACTGCCAACAGGAGTCCACAACAGACAATCATCTTTCATGATGAACAGTTGCTGCGATACACAGGCAGATTAACACGAGCATCGTGTGTCTGGGTAATGATACCAGTCAGGCGACAAACGCTGCAACGATTACTGCGCTCGATTAGAGGAACTAAGCACAGAAAAAAGAATTCTGGAATTTTAGATGGAACCGTGTAAATCCGATTTTACATAATCCATGAAAAGGGTACTAAGAACCGATAAAATTACAGAATCATAGATAAAGCGAATCAATCAGGGTGGCATACCGATGAAGCTCGTGCGTACGACGGAGAATAATGTTTATGCATGTTCGTAGCTCTGATGATATCTCCTACTTCTGGCGACGTCAGCAGAATGATATTGCCTTGAAGTAGCAGGAAAATAACACTTGAAATAACTTAGACCAATGAGTATATCATCGTACCGCATCACGAACAAGACGTTTAAAAGTCACCTAGTAATGCATACGGGATCCGAAAAATACTTAAGATTTTGTAAAAGAAGTTCCATCGTGAGTTGGAGCAAACTCATATGCTCATGGAAAGCGGTTTCTGGATGTGCCACCTTTATAATGGAAGATAGCAATTGATACAACTCCCAAAATTGCTTCAACGAGGCACATCGATCACTTTGAAATGCTCGAGGTAGATGTCTGCGCATACTTTACCACGCACAAATGTTCCTGTTGAGAATGTCTTCAACGTACCACAAAAACCGGTATATGAAGTGAATGCACTGGATGCTTATCCAGAGCACTCAATACACGATGTAGTGCGGAGAGTAACGAGATGATCGGTTTCGACCTCATGAAATGTAGATGACCGAGTTTAGTACGATAAGCTAACTTGTATCAGTTTCTTTTCATAAATAAATAATACCAATCTACAATACTATCGTTATCAGTATTCAAATAATCTTCACCAGCTCTCCGCGATAGTTCTCTGTTATCCCGACGTTGTAGGTATGTCCCATTCTACTGCACTCAGGACAGGCATGAAATAAAAAAGGTTCGAAAAATTAATGTAAAAGATGTCAGGATGGTCAGAATCCTTAGACGGGAGTTAATAATGATCGGACTTGTATTTTTCGAAACTTTTCTACAGTTCTGTTGGTGCATGGACTTATCGTTCCGATTTTTCAGGTGCAGTCTATGAGTCCAAGCCACCAGTGGGAATTCGCATTCATTACCGCGCAACCTGCGTTCTATTAAACTATCAAGGTAATAAAAATCAAACTATGAAATCACGTGAATACATCTAGCCTACATCAGGCGGAGAGACTGATAATCATAAAAAGCACCAAATGCGCACACTGTATGCTAGCCTGATTGACACTGCAAATCGAAAACTAATTCATATATTGCGGTCGTTAAGAATTACAGGCAAAACCATTCGCAAGTGGCGTAGGAACATGACATGCTAACGGAACAACAATGGTGTTATACTGATTTCAGGTTTTGGAAACAAGATAAATGAAGACAGCAACTATCACGAAGTCAATACGGATGCTGTGTGGAGTTTGTGCCGTCACGTCGAGGATAGTCGTGTTATGACTCAACTGTTAGGAGACACAGAACACCCGATCACTGAGTAGGTGCTTTTATGAATGAACATGAACGTGACATACAGGCACGTCTAACAAAATAGATCGATGAAAGGAAATCGATACAAAATGAGCGATTGCGGCTTCGCGAATAACCGGACAGCACGAACACTGTTTCGTGTGAGCGTACGCGGGCTTGTGTGTGGGTGTGTATGCATGCGCATAGCGTCAGCTGACGGTCCGTTCAGATCGATATGCTGTGACTGGCATAGTATTTAATAATATGGTTGAATTATAAAATCGTATATAGGTGAATATAGCTTGTTAGTTCTATTATGATCTACCGGGAGTTGAAATTGTGACCCCGATGTTACCACGATGACGTTTGCCTGAAGATTGAATAAGTAAAAGCTTTCGAAACTATGAAGGTGAAATTCACCACAGCTAGTTTTCATCACTGATGAATAAATAGTGATCCTACCGGAGGCAGTTCTTTTTGACGAAGTGATAAACATGCATGTGCAAAAATAGAAGAGAAAAGGGCACCATGCAGACACGTTAAAGGAAAATCATATTATCTGGCAGTCCAAAAGTCAACTCGCGGTTGATGGTAGTTCTACCAGAGAAAAAAATGTCGTTTTATTTCAATAGTATGACATCCACAGCAGGACCACGTGAGCGAGGTCCGTTAAATATCCATTTTTTCGATGCTTCGGAGAAAACCAGAAAACCACACTACTTTAATGAAGAGGGAATAATATTGTGCTAGCTCATCAAGCAGGTGGTTTTTTGGATCCCTCCATGAATGACACGTTTCGTCGTATTGAAACGTTGTTTACGTGAGGTAAAATGCCAAAAGACACAGTGTTAAAAAAAACACATCGAACTTTTATACGATACGGTACATCAGACACAAAATGGAAAAAATGCGGAAAATGTTTCTCACAAATAAGTCAATAACTTTTTTGGGGGTATGTGACTAATACCTGAGAAGGCAGATCGTTTGCAAGGATTATTCTTGTGTGCAGAGAGGGGTTTTCTGTCTTGAGTAACAGCGGTTTTTAATTCTGACTGCGTAATCGTATTTTGGATGACCGGATCAGGTCAACTCGATGACAACTTGTGATACACCTTTTGGCGTTACGATTCAGTCAAATAGGATAAGTTTCCCGAATTTCTGCCTTCCCATCACTGCAATGGCTGTTGCTTTAATCTTGATGTTTCTACCTCCGTTTCAAAATTTACTGAGACTATCATCCAAAGCATGCTTTTTCATATTTCATACTTCCAAACTCGATGAACTACGATCCCTGGTGGGTTCATTCATGCTGTGCGCTTGTAGAACTCAGCATTCAGACGATGAGGCCGCTGCCCTACTCCTTAATTTCGCAATCAGCTTGTACCGAGCAAAAACAAATACTCGTTTTTGAATCAGAAAGGATTTTTCATTCGCCACAAAGCCCAACGCCTGGCTTCTCTTGCTACTGATAGCCGAACATTTGGATCCCTCGCAAAACCATTTCCCGAATGTTTTCCCCTCCGATTTCTCTCACATTTATAACTACTCTGGTCCTCTAGTCTGCGAATCCCCGGATAGTTTTGCTACCTGGTTAGCTTCTAATTTTACTTTAGTCGACTCTCCTATTCTTTCGCTCTCATCCGCTCCCACTACCCGGTCCTCTATTCCTAGTATCACGACCAAAAACGTTCGTCAGACCTTACAATTACTGAACCAAAACAAAACACCCGTCGTCCCAAAAATATGTGCCCTAGAGTAAGCCTTACTCTCTAATCTGGTACTTTTCCTGTTCCATGAGAAGCCGTAATATTTCCTATTCCTAAACGCGGCAACTTCTCCGACACCAACAATTACCATCCTATTTTCCTCACCCCAATCATTTCGAAGGTTATGGGGACCATAAACTCTAACAAACTGTGACTGTTCCCTAAACGTGAGAGATGGCTGCGTGACCGTCAATACGACTTCCAGCCTTGTCGATCTACGGGTGATCTGTTAGCCCTCAACTCGCAATCCCGGTCATCAAGTTCGGTAACCAGAGAAACGTACTTGGTCTCACTAGACATATCGAAAGCTTTCGACTGTGTTTGGCACGAGGGTTCACTATCTAAACTGCTCACTTTTTGGTTTCTTCCGTCCTTTTTTGTAGACATCCAGCTTTTCCAATAACAGCACCATCTCTATTCGAGTCGATGGAGTCCAACCACAGCATTTCCCCGTGAATGCTGGTGTTCCCCAAGATTTCGTAATTTCACTCACCTTTCTGCTTTTCCACGTTGGTCTCTCACTAACCACCTCCAGCTTCATTCATGCTTCGGCCAACGACACCATTCTACACTACCTGCTTCTTGATTCCACCTTACGCCATGCCCCCACCAACATCGACTGTGAGCGCTGCGCTCTTAACATTGTTCAGTTCTGACCTTGGACAGTTCACCACTTGGGGCTCTGAAAGTCGTGTTCGCCTCAATGCTTCTCAATCATCACTTCACTCTATCTCTTCCAAACATCATTCCTTTTCACCAAACTCCAATTTAGATCCTATTCCCCTCCGCTCCACCAACGTCCACAACGCAGGCAACAATGACAGATATCATCATAACTAAGTGTACCTTAAAACGCACTGACACTTAGCATATGAACGCAAGCTATCTTACACCGTGTACAACAACTTTAACCTCTCCCCTTCTTTGCCTTCATGGCACATTTTATCATTTCCAATGGGAACTTCGGTCGACCGGACTAGCTATAGTGCCTCTGGTGGGAATCCTGGCCATGATTTTCCGTATCCCTCCTCGACTGGCTTCCAAATCTCGTGAAATCCGCTACCGTCGGACGATACCCTCCTTCGTTCTCGATAGAGGTTCAGACTAGCCATTTTCAACGCGCGAAGCCTTATGCGTATAGGACAACAAGCAGGTTTAGCTCATACGTTTGCGATCGGTGTGTGTTGCATTCGAGACACCAGTTTTAGCATTCAATCGACACTCCTATCTAATACTTCCGTGAAACTTCACCTACACAGTCAGCTATGCGCGGTGAGATTTAGAGGTTCGTGCAAGCTGGGCAGTCGCCGTGCCCATAAACGCAACTTGTTTGTCGTTTCGGGGCACGCATGCAACAAGTGCAGCCCAGATGCAACCAAAGAAACTACTACCAAAAACTACACGAATTCTTACGTAAAGCAAGCCGGGTTAATATCGTGATTTTGGAAGATGTGAGTGCTAGAGTCGGTCGGCGGTATGGGTGAAACAGCACCATTTTACGTTTGAACACGCCATTATTAATAATATTAGATGTCCATTCATGACCATTGGTCGGTGACCTCGATGCCGGGAAATAGAAAGGATATGTTTGTGAAGAGCGCAATGGAGTGATTTTCGGTGAGTTTCAAAGTTAGACTTCCAGGAACCAAGTTTTTCCACGTAGAAATATGAATAAAATAATCTGCGAACACTGCGCACTGACACTACTACCTGCTTAACCCATCAGTCTCACGCATGCTCCAGGTAGATTTTTCCGCCACTGGCTGTCATCGAAGGAGAAGTTAAGCAGAGTACTTCCAGACAATTTAGGTCGCTTCTTTTATCAGCTTCATGCATAGAAAGCGCCGGGCTCTAATGACCTGCAACAGGCCTGTTTAAAGATGCTGGAGTTAGCATGTTAAAGAACTTCATGTCTCGTTCTCAAAGTTTTTGGAATCCTGAGCAGACCCACTTCTTGTGGACGAGCTCGCGCAGCGGCTGCGCAAACCATAGGGGTATAAGCCTGATCCCAAGAGCATCGAAGCTGCTTGTGTCTGCCAAACTTCACAGGTTGTGCCAAACGCGTAAAGAGCAAAATCGTGAGGAGCAGGCTAGGTTTCGCGTGGTCAAAGATACGTCGATCGAATCTCCACCCTCCAAGGCCGACTCAAAAGTCTTAATGCTGGGATAGCGCTCACACATTTTTGAGCTCTTTTACGATCGGCACCCACAGCACAGTGACCGCGTGCATCGAACAGTAAAAAAACTACCAGACAAACAAGAAACAAAACTGAAAAGCTGTACTTCAAAGCAGTCAGCTTTGATCCGGAGAAGGCATTTGACCATCTTCATATAGTGCGGTTATTCCACAGTACTGAATATGAAATCAATATTTTAGATAAAATCGACCAGTGAGAACTGCAGCTAAATTCAAAACAAGCCAATCGCATCGATTAGGGCAGTGATCTAGTTAGTGTCCATGCACTAGCAACGGTTGTCAAAAAGGAGAGTGTTACAGAGAGAGAAACGTTGATCCGATAAATGGTGAGTGATAGCAGATTAATATTCGTCAGTTTCAAGGATGTGCTTATCAGCAGTGTAACATCAGCCGAAACGCACATCGAACGTGATATAACAGATCCGTTGCTAGGACCACAACATTAAAAGAGATGAGGGGAAGAGAATTTCCCCTCAAGGAATGCGCAAAGTTCATTTTATTAACATCATTTTTTTCGGTTTCATATATTTTAGTGATCACGGGTCACCCGAGTTTATCGGGCAAGCCACACGGCTTCAAACCAACTCGGTTTATTGGTTCAAAACAGATCACTTATATAAGACATGTGCTGATCATAACCAGAACCTCGGTCCATCGATAGTCCTAAACGGTACATCTGACTGGTTTGTCTGGTTGCACCTGTATTGGTTGATCGGGCTCTGGTCGGTTCAGACAAATGTTAGCCGCTTGGCTAGCTGCGCTCTTGTCTATGATTCTGGGGAGGGGAGGTGGGGGGGGGTGGCGTGCTGTCTATCACTGGACCAGGCCGTGTACTGGCAATGTACCGGCTCATACCCTCACAATCTTCATTTCTGAACCCCCGCTTGAAAGCTGGGAACGTCAACTGAGATCAGTGCCAATGTCAGCTTCCTCATACCTAAGCGCTAAGTCATAGTCTGACCGACGTGTCACTCCCTTGAGTCACGTGCAATAGTTGCAAATACAGTACGGTAAAAAAAAGTCTGGTAGTGATTCGCAAATCGTGCCCGAGAAACCAGAGGTGATGCAATAGCAGGCGGCTTACGCACCCAACATACCACTACTAAACTTGTCGTTGTTCACATGACAATGGTAATAACCACGAGTAGTCTTTTGGGTCCATCGGAAATAGGATACGGAAAGCCATCGAGCACCCTCAGCTCGAAACGGTAAGGCAAAACACTGCACCACGGCGTTTCACTCGTAACTTAGTTACCAATATCGCGAAAATGGACCGTTGACAAAAGGAATATTAACGTCGGAACACCTGAAGAGCCTCAAAGAATTGCAGGCCAATAGAGAAATAATGTTTTCAAAACCAGAGAAACGTGCGGGTATCGTAATTCTCAATAAATCGGATTATATAGAGAAAATGAAGGTGATAGTGAGTGATGGCTCCACGTTCACGAAGACCCCATCTGAGAAGGATAAGATGCCTCAGATAGAAAAATCAATTTCAACGAGAGTAAGACCCTTGAAGCAGAAAGGAATAATCGACGCGCTGACCTTCGAAAGGATACGACCGACAGGGACGGTAATTCCCAGATTGTACGGTCTGCCGAAGGTACACAAAGAAGGCGTCCCATTGAGACCGATTCTGGATATGTGTAACTCTCCATATCACGCAGCAGCAAAGTGGTTGACTGGCTTATTGGAACCAGTAAGATTGGCAATTTCTAGACACAGTCTAAAAGACACCTTCCATTTTGTAGAAACTGTGAGGGACCTGGATCTAGAAGGAAAGCGAATGATATCACTTGATGTTACTTCACTGTTCACAAATGTCCCGATCAGTGAAACAATCAACTATCTGTGCGATTTCATTCAGAGCAACGGAATCGATTTGGGTATCCCGTTGGATGAACTGAAACGGTTACTATATGTCTGCACACATAATATCCAGTTTCAGTTCAATGGTGAAATCTATCGTCAGAAGGACGGAGTTGCAATGGGATCAACTTTGGGACCCCTATTTGCTGATATTTTCATGGCAAAACTTGAAAATAATCAACTTGAACCCATAATCCAAGATTTTACCTTGTACAAACGATACATAGACGGCGTCATATGTGTGCTAGACATCCATCTGGACACAAACCTGCTTCTTAACAATTTTAACGCTGCCCATCCAAATGCTCAATTTACTTTGGAAGAAGAAAAGGACAATAGTCTATCGTATTTAGACGTATGCATAAGCCGTCGGAATGATTTTTCCGTCCAGTTATCAGTGCACAGAAAAGCTACATGGAACGGACAATACATCCATTTTCACAGCTTTGTGCCCCTCAAAATGAAGAGGAATCTTTTACGTTGCTTAGTTAACAGAGCAAGAAAAATCTGCTACGAAGACACAATAAGAAATGAACTCCTTTTTCTGCGGAGTGTTTTCTTAAATAACGGCTATCCTGAACGGTTTATCGACAAGACGATGCAAGAAAATGAAGGGAAATCCAAGGATACAGGAGCCGCTAAGAAGGTACTATGTGCGTTTGCCGTTCAAAGGCGATACAGAAGCCGAAATTATTCAACGAAGATTATCGGGAGTAATCAACAGAACATTCTACGCTGCACAGTTACAAATCCTGTTAGTTTCCAAACCGATAATGTGTTTTCGATTGAAGGACACAGTGCTCAATTCTGCAACCTCGTTTTGTGTGTATTCATTCATCTGTTCCTGTGGAACTAGGTACATTGGTCGCACGACTCGGCTCTCATCCGAACGCTTAGTGAACACCACCCGGCCTGGCTGAACACGGGAGTAGTCAAGACAATTACGAGTGCGGTGTGTTCACACCTTGTTGAATCAAACCACTCAGTGGAGGTGATAAACGCTTTTCGTACCATTTACAAAGTCCGAGGAAAGCAATCAAGACTTGTCAAGTGTCGCATCTTAGCCACAGCCGAAACCGTGAGTATTCGTCTCTACAACCCTCCCCTGTACGCTCAGAAGCAATTTGTGCAAACACTTAAACTTCCCTGGCCTACTTCTTGGCTCCGAACACGTTTGCGCCCACGTGAACATTCCACACTGTGATCAATTTCACATGCACACACGCACGTGCACAGACAGATTTGGATTGTCATTCTCCGTTCTTATTTTGTGAGTCATATATATTGTTATGTATTGTTATGAGTACGAATAACTGAAAACGAGCTTGTTCGCCACGTTGTTTATTCTCAGTGTGTTCTGTGGGATTTTTCAGACAACTTAGTTATCATCAAGACCCATTCCACTCATTGAAAGACCGATGCAAATAACAAGTATCTTTTCTGTGAGAGCACAAGCTGCTTGGGAGTTCCGGTATCAAGTCTATGAATGATCAGATCCTTATTTTAACAGCAATAACAATAGCTCCAAATCGAAACCAGAGATAAAGAACAAATAATCGGCTTAAGCCGCCCTCTACTAATCTCACTACCCGAGAAACGACAGATTAATTTCTGACCTTCTTGGTCGATTGGGTTCAGTTGCTTTGTAAAATTCATGTAGCAAAACGTTTACTTAAATGCAACAGTAGTAACACAGATCAAATTATAACCGTGGAGTGTACACTCGATTACTCAACAGATCACGCTGTTTCAATGTGCGTGGTTTTATTGTTCCCTGAATACGAAGCGAATCTGACAATAAAGTCACGACGAAAGTGGTATGAGGCAACTAAAAGTAAGACATCAATATCAGTCACTCGGAAATATCGGACAATGAAGTATAAAATACTTCATCCAGTAATTCGTCTTCTCAGGTAAACAATGATCACTAAAATGAGACACTAAGGTTTATATGACTTATTATCCAACGCATCGACTGCACACAGTGAATGAAAATGTGTCCTTTTTTATCAGATTGCGACAACAGATCAACTAAAAAAGACAGCTCGAGTGTCTCGACTGACAGCATTCGCAGGGCCTCCAGTTTATTACTGCTCATAGTACTCGCTGCCGTATCTCTCTTTCACACCTGCACAATATACCGCAACTGCCCACCATGGAAAACATTTTGCTAAAGATGCGATATTGCGCTTCAAAAATAAATATATCAGTTCTCTTGAGGATCGTATAAGAAACCAAACTCCAGAAATAAACGATTCTAGCACGGGTGCAATATACAACTCTCGTACGTGTTTGTTTGTACGTGAAAACACCATCTGAGGGTTGATGCTAAACGTTAAATCACTGAAGAACATGGATTTCTTGGTAAATGGGTTCAGTCTCAGAGCACCATAATTTGTAGGTTCCAGTGGTTTTAAATATTTGTGTTGGTTGTAGCACTGGTTGTTGGTTGCCATGATATTCTGATCGCTCAACCTGGCTTTTAGATCGCAAACGTTTCATCACCAGTGGAGGCACATGCACCGACGATGTCACCTCGACTGGTGATGAAACGTTTGCGAACGGAACGCCAGGCTCAGCGATCAGAACATCATGGCAATTTGTAGGTATGTTAACTAACCTTTTTTCATCGATTGGGGCTGTAGAGGAATTGGGGTCGTTGTGGAATGATTCATCATGCAACTTCAACGCTCAACCGAACGCCCAAAACCATAAAGGCGACTGTTTCATCTGGCTTGTTGGGTATCATTAGCAGTACGCATCAACCGGGACCCGATTGGGACTCAAACCCAGCTTCTCGGGATTACCAGTCTCGCGGGTAAAGCTGCTCGTAAAGCTTTTGTAGCCCTGCTGAGAAGAATTCTATCATGGGAGTCGATCGTTGTGTAGGCGATGAATTGTTAAAGTTCAAAGCCGGTGACGAATGGGTGCTCTGCTGCGTAATAACTAAAGCAAGCCGTTGAAAGCCAACCCATATAGTATCCTTGTGAACATGTCGGGCCCACAACCCTGCCCACCATGTCTCATTCCAAGCGGGACATGGTGGTTATTCGCTGATAATGATTCCTAACAGTAAACAGTAATCCACTGTCGCCCGGCTCGTAACCACGCCCGATCTTATGCTGTTCCCTACTTAGGGTCAGGTTGCTGGTTATCTGTAATAGAGCAATGGGCCTTCGAGGCTATGGGGTACAACCCTTCGGCTGCACTCACGAACCAGCATGTAATAATAAAAACCTATTGTTCCTTAGATCAATCCAACGGTACAGAATGGATAATCTTTTTGTATGCAATTTTGTCTCTTTCATTTTACATTCTGTTGAATCATGAGATCACGAGAACGGTCGCAATCCCTGGATAATATGCACGCAACAGAAACATTGACGGTCTCTAATAAAGACACTTGGTTACGATGTTAACAGATTACAAAATTCATCATCGTACAGTGAGAAACTGAAGTATACCTCATCGAAAGCAGTGTTGCTCATCATCGATATAAACGAAGGATGGTTTTCTGGATGTACGGGGTGTGAATTTTTAAGCAAATGACCAGTAAAGAGGTGACATCTGTTGCCACAAGAGATACACCATATGGCTGTTTGTGCTTGCACATATGCGTTCTCAAAAAATCAGACTTGACAGGAAGTAAAAACCAAGGTGAACAATTTTCATGGTTCATTGTCATATCCTTTGGTTTCATCCATCAACTGATGACACGATCAGATTACGAAAATCCAGATATGATTCATTCTGCAGATTGGTTTGTATGAGTAAGGTAGGCAAAAAATGTAGTCGTTAGGTTGGAAATCGTTGAAAGGTCAAGCTATTATTCGGGACACAATAAACGATATCACACACGCCATTTCACAGGAAAACAACCTAACTTAATTGTTAACCTAACTGAAGGAGATCCTGTTTGGTCGAACCCAATGAAGAACCGAGAGAAGTCAACCTCAACGGAATAAAATGAAATGAATGGATGCATTCGGGCAAGGAAAGCCCTAACCTCATTGATGAAAGAGCGTTTAAGACTTAGATACTCCGAGAACTGAAAACAAATTATAACCGATCCAGTAAATGGATAAACGCGTTTGAGTTCTAACATTATTTTATTGAAACGCAGACTATCAAAGGTGACTCCCCCCACCCCTTCCAATAATGAGAAAGCTCACCGGAGCTATCCAATTTGAATGATGCTCGTGAAAACACCGACTGTCGCGTTGAGTCGTTCAGCAGACCATCCGCGCCGATAGTAGCCGAAGCGCACCCCGTTGTCACCGTAGCAGACGCGCAGGTAGGCACTGGCGGGATACCACCAGCAGCAGCAGGAGTGACTATGGGGATGGACGGAGACACGCTGGGTAAGGAGTCACTGATCACTACCGGTGGGTCACAATCGGACAATAGTTCGGAGAGCAAAGCACCCGGACGGGAAAGACTGGAATCAAGGTGGTCCGGAAATGAGGACGCGTAAGACTGACTGGAGGATATAGGTGAACTGGACATTGTCGAGTCGGCCATAGCAGTAGCGATAGACACGACGACCCCGACTGATGAAACTGTGGAAGTTACCATTGGGACAGGAGAGTTCGAATGTTGATCCATACCGACAGCGCGTCAAAAGTGGCGATAACTCATGAGAACGTAAGGAAAGAGAGTGGCAGCTAGAAAAGGACAAAAGATGGAAACGCAGTCGAAATGACACAATCTCAGAAGACCAAATACCTGATCAAGCAACTTTATCATTATATATGTGTATAGACACGCTTGATGAACGACAATAACCGCGAATCCGGTCGTGTGTTTCCGGGAAATCTTGCCAACCCAAAATCGATACTAATTGATTTCAAATACATTTATCGTTACAGCGGAAATAGTATATCAATGACCTCGAAGGTCCACTGAACTATCGAGGATAATCAACCACCTGACTCCCAGACCTGGTGTGGAAAATCGAAGTCCCCGATGTTGCCATTGCTAAGATGCTTACTCAGAATGGACTGTCGAATCCCTTCTTGCGCACAGCATCATTCAGTCTTTGAAAAGGAGGCACATGCAAACATCAAATCAGTATAGAAGTGGTGCCAATATTTTATCAGTGCCCGTTTCACAATCACTGATCAGAGGTCTGTTGTGTTTAAGCTTAATCACAAAAATAGAATGACAAAATCCAGATGTAACGTATCCAGTTGATTTTTTAAAAGTACATCGACCAGATGAGGATAACCTAACTGCCGACGTGCTATCCCGCATCTGTCGCACAATCTTCGAGAACATCATGGCTCCCCAATACTCCGGGGTTACTATGGTTTTTCCTGTTGTTTAGTGGCTATTGGCAATCGTTTAGTAGTCATTGACGGTTACTTAGCGACCATGGCCTAGGGTAAAGTAACCAAAGCTTCTTGGCACCCATACCGCGCAAGGTCACATCACGTGTGACTTTTCGGTCCCAGTCACGGGGCTTGGCAGATATTCTTATTATTACATGCTTACGCACGAGTGCAATGGAAGGGGTATACACCATATTCCCAAAGGCCCACTGCGTCATTAGGGATAACCGGTAACCAAATCCTGAGACTTGGAGTAGAGAATCACATAAGGTCCCAATAGATCACGTGCGGTAATGAGCCCGACGATAGTAGATTACTTTCTACCACCAGAGTAACCGGTGATGACGGAGATTCGCACCTCTGACCTAAGAGGTGAAAATCAAACGCTCTAAACCGCTCGACTCACCACCGGTCGCATGCTCGATGTAGAATCGATATCCATTACTTTTCAAGTCACCAAGTGCTTCAACATCCACCGAATTCCTAGTTGGAGATAGTGAGATAATTGGTCTAAACGGACAAATAAATACAGAATCGCATCACAAGCGAAAAAGTACTAGCGATGGAGATCGAAGAAGAATTGTCCTCCGTGCAAGGAAAGGTGACGATTAAAAAATTCTCTACAATCTTAAAATTAATGTCAAAACTCACAAAGTCATCTCTAAATGGAACAGAGTCTAGCCTTAAAAGGGGATGTGAGAAACGTAAATTTTCCCATCAACTCGTAACGGAAGTGTCCCCATTGGGAAAAAGAACTGAACAATCATTTTCAGTGGAATGAAGAAAAAGATGGAAGTGACACACGGGAATCTATCGATCAGTTTATCTTTCGTTGGCCGTTTATATATCAGGATTCCTATAAAGATGCAGGCGAAACCCAGAAAAAGGATTGTAAGAAGGCATCAATCGGATGGAAAGGTTGCGAGTTTCCCAAATAAAACACACATCAATGGCAAGAGTGTCGAGCTTACGGACCAAGCTCGTCTATTGCACTGTACGCACCAGTGTTCACACATTTAGTGTGGCGAACTAAAAGGGCACCTAGATTGAAAATTACTTTCGGTCGGCGTTTGTTAATTAGGGGTTTCTTGGGTGTCAGTCTTAGTACAGGGAACAGGAATTAGGTTTCAAAGTTTACCTGAGACACTGCTGCTAGTAAAAGCAATCAGGACTCGTTGGACAAGGAATGAGTGAGAGCAGGTGGTACAGTGAGGCGTGCATGAAATATAGGTTGCGTGTGGTGTGCGAATGTTCGTAGAAGTAGGTGAAACAAGCACGGAAGGCCAAAATTAGTACCCATATAAATCGGTTGAGGTGTTCCGGGTTGCTGTATTACTTGATCGCCCAGTGCCTCCAAATCCCTTAGTATGGTAGGGAGTGGGTATCTCAGGCTCCCAGATGGCTACTCGTCCTGAACGCCCCTCAGATGATCGCGCATTTATTAAAGACTATCATGCTAATTCATCTCCCGTTCTATGGTTTTATTTTATACGTTGTATTTACGTTACCGTTTTTCGCGTTCCAGTCCATGTACGCTCCTTGCTACCTGAGCAAAGCGTTACATTCTGAATCGGTGTCCTGAAGTCTTTTGCATTCAGCATGCACGTAATCGGTGACTGACGTTACAATTTACCCAACTAGTAAAACGAACAAACAAACAAACAAACAAATGGACCGTTATCTGCGCCCGGATAGACTTGACACTCACATAAACGCTCCCGATGCATCCAAACAGTGGGCATACTGACTGCAGACCTTCAATGCGTTTCTGAAATGAGTGCAACTCGAAGAAGCCGACAAACTAGACATACTCGTTCATTTTCTTTCTCCATGTTTCCGAACGTCAAACTTTTGACAGTGCTATTTTAACTCTCCAGTCCCTGTACGTCTGCCCGTTATCTCCTTACTACATGCAAACAAGAGATTGGGCAGAGCATGGACCAGTTCATCCAGAACATCAAAACACTCGCAAAGGACTGTAACTTTCGTCCTGTATCTGCTGAAGAATATCGTGGTGATGCCATCCGTGATGCATTAATTACCGGCCTTCAATCCAACTCCATTCGAACAAAAATACTAGAACAATCTACCCTAAATTTTCAAACGGCCTATGATATGGCTAGATCATTAGAGGCTGCTCAGAAACAATCTCAGATCTATGCAACTGAGAATGCTTCCTGTTCTTCTGCTACCCCTGCGTGCTCTCTGCAAGTGACAAAACCAGTCAACCCACCAATCGAGATCGAACCAATTGTCCGCTGTTAATGGAGATAACCGCTATTTCTGTGGTTATTCTGATATATATATATATATATATATATATATATATATATATATAGCCTCGACCATTTTGTCGATTCGAGGTAGTGGATAGGCATCCAACCGAGTGAAGCGATTGATAGTTTGGCTGTAATCCACAACCATTCTTTTCTTGTGGGTTGCGCTCTTAGTTATAAGAACTTGTGCTCTCCAAGGGGAGTTGGACGGTTCGATGATGTCATCATTTAGGAGACGCTGGACCTCAGCCCGTAAGAAATATTCGTCCTAAGCAGAATGTCTGCGAGACTTTGTAGCGATGGGTTTGCAATCAGGCGATAGGTGAGCAAATAAAGGAGGGGGCTGTACCTTAGCGGCATTCAGACCGCACAGGAAAAACGTACCATGTTTGCCGCCGAATGGTATTTCCATCTTGTCGTGTAACCCTAGGAAATCATGGCCAATTAGAATATCAGCGCAAAGTTTACTCATGACAGAGAGTCTGAAATTGTCATACGAAACGTTTTGGTAGCAGATTTCGTAATAGCACACTACAAACGAAGAGACCATTGTTATTCGAGAGTCGCATGGTCAAATCTGCCGGTGATGGGAGTCTACAATAGACTGCGAAATGTAGCTATCAGAACTACCAGTGTCTATGAGTACTTGAAGTTCGACATTATTCACGTAGACTCGAGTAGTCGCGCGAGACAGACAAAGAGTTGCTGCAGCCGTCAAAACAGAGGACAGCAGTAGACGGACAGCCGAGGTAACGGGTGAGTTAATCGGTTTTGAACGACATACACGCTTGAAATGACCCGTTTTCCCACAGGCCTTGCAAGTAGCATCTTTGACAGGGCATTTCGTACCAGAATGCTCAGAATAACCACAGAAATAGCACGCTGGATTCAAAGAGTACACATCACCAGGTTCCTACCACGGAGCACGAGAAGCCATATACTGCATTTGAAGCATGTGGTGCTCTCTGTTAATTCAGGCGCATACCGTTCAAGGTTACCAACGGAGTTGCCTGCTTTCAACGCACCATTGACGAAATATTGAAGGCTGAAGGTGTTATACATACGTTCGCCGACATAGACAATGTGACAGTATGCGACGTGATCAAGGAAGACCATGATCGAAACCTTGACCGTTTTCTGAAGACCGCCGCGAAATACGGCATAACATTCAATACAGCCAACACTGTGACTGCCACAAAAAAACCAACTTTTGGGTTACCTGATATCGCAAGGAGAAGTAAAACCTGATCCTGGCCGGATGAAACCCTTGCGCGAGTTCCCACCACCAAACGATATGAAGTCCCTGCGTCATGTCATTGGCATGTTTTCCTACTATTCGCAGTGGATACCATCGTTCTCTGATAAGATCAATCCACTTGTTAAAAACACAACTTTCCCTCTGCCAGAAAATGTGAAACCGTGCCTTCGAACTCCTCAAAAAGACAACAGAAGGCGCTATGGTTTTACCGGTGGACCATAGTGTCCCGTGCGTAGTTGAGACGGATGCTTCGGACGTCGCAATAGCCACCTCATTGAGCAAGAATAATCGCCCTGTAACCTTCTTCTCCCGTACCCTAACAGCCAGCGAAAAGCATCACTCTGCTATCGAAAAAGAAGCATGTGCAATTGTCGAGGCCCTTCGTAAGTGGCGACATTATCTCCTAGGACGCCACTTTACACTTATTACTGACCAACGGTCTGTGGCCTTTATGTACGACGGAAGACAAACATGCAAGATCAAAATGATAAGATTCAAGGATGGAGATTCGAACTATCCACGTATTGTTATGACAATTTACAGGCCCGGAAAAGACAATGCAGTTGCTGATACGCTATCTTGCAACATGTGGTACTTTTTTGATGCGACCAAGTCAAGAGAACTGCACGATTCGCTGTGCCACCCCGGAGTTTTCCGAATGGCCCACTTTATGCGATCTAAAAATCTGCCCTATTTGATTGAAGAGATTAAACACATGATCTCGTGATGCAGCGTTTGTGCGGAAATGAAGCCACTATTCTATAAACCCCCCATCGGTCGCCTTATCAAGGCAACACAACCGTTCGAAAGACTGAGCATTGACTTCAAAAGCCCTCTGCCCTCGACAACTCGTAATCGACATATGTTGACGATCGCTGATGAATATTCGCGTTTTCCCTTCGCGTTCGCTTGTGCGGATTTGCATTCATCTACTGTTATCGATTGCCCATGCCAACTTTTCACCATATTCGGCATGCCGGCATACATACACTCTGATCGAGGAACGGGTTTCATGTCGACTGAGTTGTCTGAGTTCTTGCAGAATAAGGGCGTGGCTCTCAGTCACGCCACTGCATATAATCCCCAAGGAAATGGACAGGTGGAACGCCTGAACGGCACGTTTTGGAAAGCGATCACTCTCGCTCTAAAATCCAGAGGTCTATCAATTTCGTTCTCCCAGATGCCTTGCATTCTATCAGCTCACTGCTGTGTACAGCAACGAAGTGCACTCCGCATGAGAGGCTATTTAACTTTTCTCGGCGATCAATTAACGGTAATTCATTGCCAACATGGCTTACCGATCCAGGTCCGGTACTGCTCCAACGGATGGATCCCATGGTTGAAGAGGTCGAGCTAGTCAGTCGTAATCCCCATTACGCCCGCGTTAAACTGCCTAGTGGCAAGGAAGAAAATGTTTCTGTACGATGATTGGCTCCGACAGGCGATTTTCTAGTGCCAGAATCGGAACTGACTGAGGTACCGGAAGTTCTCCCTGGTACACCACAAACAAGTCTGCATTCCATAAATGATGCGATGGAACATCATACTAAAGATGTACCCATAATCCTATCCACATCCAACACTTCTACACAGAAACAGTTTCAGACACTCACTCAACAACAGAGGACTCACCCGTATAATTTACGCAACAGAGAAGCTTGAGTCAGTCATTTTCCTCTCCTTACCGCGAACCCTCCCCCCTACACGCTGAAACTAGTTGTTTTTCTTTGGTGGGGGGGTGAATGTCATGTTAATTCATCTCCCGTTCTATGGTTTTATTTTATACGTTGTATTTACGTTACCGTTTTTCGCGTTCCAGTCCATGTACGCTCCTTGCTACTTGAGCAAAGCGTTACATTCTGAATCGGTGTCCCGAAGTCTTTGCATTCAGTATGCACGTAATCGGTGGCTGACGTTACAAAGCCTCTGCTGAGAAAGTGCTACTCATTGCCTTCTCGTGGTGGTGTTTTCACCAAAGTGTGAGGACTAAGGCGAATGCCCGGCACCCTCCATCGGGTTGGTTGGCTAATAATCAGTTTACGAGAGATGGCTAAGCCCTGATTCTAAACCAACCACGGTTGGCATATGAGGAGTACAACATTAAGCTCACTGTCATCTGTGGTGGAGGGGTGCACTGGGCACCCAGAATATCTAGCCTCGTTCGAAGGGCGTATGGACTGAGCGATCAGTCACAGGCTCCCAGAAGAGGCAAATGAAGCATGTTATTGCCCACCAATTCATCTGGACTATCGCTGCTATCTTTCAGAACGTGACCGACTGCGTGAAAACCAGAGGTACATCCTCGAATAAAAAGGCTCACTCTGGACTCGGTGACCGAGTTGTACAACATCCCATAACAATGCACGTGATGGATCTTTACGCCCTTCAAAGACATGCTCGCGCTGACATTCGTACACCGTGCACACGCACTGGTTATTCAAACCCCACACCTTACCCTCTCACACACTTTCACATTCTTCAGAAACTGCAGCCGACCGTACTTGCGGTAGTGTCTCTGAGGGAAGTCCTGTTCATGTTCTCTCACTTCCCCCTTCGTCTAGTACCTAAGCCTCGCCGAGTCCAACTCCGACAGCTTCGGCGTCGTTTTAAACTGGCCACACTCAATGTGCAAATGTTGGTGCGTACAGGACAACAGGCGTGTTCAGCTCGTACACTGGAGAACCTTGCCATCGACGTGTGTTGTATCCAAGACCCCAGCTCTGTCGTTCGATTGACGACCCCATCTAAAGCTTCTGTTAAATTTCACTTCCGCTTGTCTGGGGATCTTGAGGCTGCGGCTTCTGGTCTTTCTGGCGTAAGCATAGCTTTCAATGAGAGGGTTTAGGCTGCTCTACCTGCCTGGATCCCAGTTGACAGTCAACTGTGTGAAATAAGACTGATATTCGTTGGTGGGGGACAGCTCTGCTGTCGCCTGGCTCACTGACACGTCTGATCTATTAAGGCCTCATGTGGTCCGCCACTTTAAGTCTCAGAATCATGGCTTTCGGTTTCCTCCACATTAGAAATCGTGACAATACACAATTACACAAGCACTCGCCCTCTTGCTCGTTCTGCTCGCTCGGAAAACAGCACAAACTCATCACCCTCACTAACATTCACGGACTGAACCACAATATTAGTTCTGCGCACCAATATCTACAGTCTTCTTCTCTTGCCCTATTTTTGACGGAGGCTCACATCTTCCTATCATCAGACACCACCCGCCTCCAATTCCCCCACCTATATCTTACAACCTCTTTTTCTCGGGCTGTTAAACTATGGAACGATGTCCCTCTTTCTGTCTTCCCACCAACTTACAACCTCTTTCTTAAAAACTGGTTCTTACGGTAATGATCCCCCACAACCCATTTTAACAGTGTGTCTTTTGATTATCGGTTTTACCCCTTATACTTTAATTCACTTTATGTGTATTGAAAAAATCTCCGTCCCGACAGACGCCATTTGTTTGGCGTTTTGGCTCATACCCCTGCAGATTGCAACCCAGATGCAACCAAAGATATCTTCTATCAAAAATCACACGGTCTCCTAAATAAAGCAAGTCAGGGTGATGTGGTTTTAGCTGAAGATATGAATACTAGAGTAGGTCGGATGTCTTTAAACGAGGCACATTTGGCAGGCCCTTTTGGTCTCAATTTCTGTCGTTCAAAAAACAGGGGACGGTTGCTGGCTGTGTTTAGATCATCTCCTGTTTCTCGCTTGTACGAATTTCAGACGTTCTAACCAACGGTACAGCACGTGATGTCCGCCATCTTCGAATCAGCCATGGACCCAGAAAGACCATGGCGAGGGGGTGTATGGGGCATTTGACTGGAGTAGCACCTCTGAGTTGATAAACTGTCTTGCCCTTTGGGGTGTGTTCCATTTCCTTGGTCTCCATCACCTGCCCAACTCTCAACTGTGGCTCTACGAAGTTGAGACATGTGTCAGTGGTCACACCCTGGCAAGCCGCTCGACATGCGGGCCAAACCAGGTTGAGGGTAACTGAGGCCTAAAATCGCGGTGAGACGGCGCCCAGCATGCGAAGATGGATAGTCCTGCATAAGCGGAAGAGATCTGTTGGATCCAATGGCTACCCAGGAAATCCGTCCAATCAACAGGGTTGCATAGGCCCCTGGGTCTAGGTTACCTCTACCGAATGGCGAGCAAGCTCCTAGAAAGCCACCGGCAGCCATGCACCAAGATCAGTAGGACGCGTTGGGCATCCCGGATTAGTGGACCACTATCCAAAAGGCGTATGAACCGCTCGTTCGGTCACCGGCTCCCAACACAAAAACTTCCTGTTGCCCGACAGGTAGCACTTGGTTGTGCACGGGCTAGAGTTGCTACCTTGAACAAAAAGCCGAATGGCGCTGGGGACGCCACTTCGTACCCAATTCCCGAGACTCTTCATGAAAATCTCCCTCCCACACATCGCTCATGGTACGGAGTCCCCAGTAAGCGACGCGCCTTGTGTTCTCCCCGCGGCCATGGTGAAAAGTATGCTAGCTGAGGACCTCAAGACGCGAAATCACATCCAAATCGACTGCTGGAATGTGAAAACACTCCTGGACGTCGGAAACCAAGCCATCGCTTCATGAACGCTACATGACTACCGCACCGAAATCGCATATCTCTCCGAAGTTCGGCTGTCAAATTCTGGCACCCGGTGTATAAAGGTTCTCGGAGTAAACGACAGTTACCACCTCTATCATTATGAACCCACGGACAGCTCTGGTCTCCATGGCGTCGCGATATCTGTCAGCAACAAGGCTAACAAAACGCTGCTTTCATGGAACCCGATATCCCCTCGGATCGCCTTAGCTCGTTTCCACGTTTCATCTTTGAACATATCGGTTGTTGCGGTCTATGCCCGGACAGTTGCAGCTGAAGAAGCGGCAAATGACGAGTTCTACGATAGGCTACAAGAGGTAATAAACAGCGTCCCGAAATGTGACATTCTCCTGGTTGAGGGGACTGGAACGCCCGCACTGGTCCCTCCACCCAAACAACTAGACACATTTTGAGGAAACATGGTCTTGGACAGCAGTACAGCAATGGTGAACGCCTCGTCAAATTTGCAGACTTTAACAGCCTAACCGTCACCAACACCCGCTTCCAACATCCCAAGAAGCACTTACTAACGTGGTACTCCGATGACGGCCACACAGTGCATCAGATCGACTACATTCCCGTGCGATCACGCTGGTCATCTTCGACTGTAGATTGTCGGTCCGACCGAGGCGCAGAGACGGCCAACAAGAATGGCGCCGACCACACCCTCAACCACACACGCTTCAAGGTTCACCTAGCCAATCGCCGCAAAAACTGTGCCCCAAAGCGGATTAACACAGCAGCGTTAGGATCACCGAGAAAGCGCCAAGCGGTCTCAGACGCCATTGCCTCCCATCTAGCCACCACGTTCGCAGGTGGGGAAGTACAGGTGGAACTCAGTTGCCCTCACTTAAAACATTAATCCAACAATCTGCTTTACATGAACTGGGATTTTAAAAACGATGACATAAAGACTGAGGCGACTCTCCAATTAACCGGAAAGGCCAGAGATGCCCGCCTAAATGGTCACCCAGACTTCCGTGATATCCGATAAAAAGCCAACCGCAACAACTACTGGACCGAAATCACGGAAATCATGGAGACCGCGGCCAACCGCGGGGACTACTCGAAGCTCTTCCGTCCAATCCGCACTGCATCCGGTAAGCGACAGTTGATAGAGCCTCTCCTTCGCGATGCTTCTGGGCTGTTCATTCCTGAACAGGCCAGAAAGATGCATAAATGGATATATATAAATCATGTCTTTTGACTCTAATCGAGCCACTGCACACCCTACTTTGTTCAATCTGGGAAAAAGAACAATTCCCAGCGGACTGAGGGACCTCAGTTCTACTTCCTCCTTCAAAGAAAGGCGACAAGACCGTGTGCGAAAACTGCCGTGGTATCAGTTTAATCGACGAGGCCACCAAAATATTCTTCGTTGTTTTGCCGAACCGTTTCTCGGCGGTGCGGGACGCGCGCAAACGCTCCAATCAAGGAGGCTTCCGCCCGTGGCAGAGGGTGGGTGGATCAAATATTTACCCTCCGCCGAGTAGTGGAACATCAGTACAAGTTTCAGCAACCGACTGTAGCTTGTTTTGTTGATTTTTGGGCTGCCTTTGACTCAGTTGACAGAAAATCGTTATGGACTACACTTCAAGCGGATGGAATGCCCCAAAAGCTTCTCAGTATCATGAGGTCGTGCTACGCAAATACTCGTGAGATAATACGCATTTACGGAGAGGAGTCCAGTGACTTATCCCTCAACTCCGGTGTTAGACAAGGATGTCCCCTGCCGCCAGTGCTGTTCAACTACACCATCGATTGGATAATGCGTCAGACGCTCGCCGATTACCCTGGTATTCAGCTGGGCACCGATGTCTTCCTCGCCGATCTAGAATTCACAGACGACACCGTTATCCTTGGAGATAGCCCAACTACATTACAGCCGGTTCTCAGTCGCGTAGAAGCTTTTGAGAAATCCATGGGACTAGAGATCAATACGTCGAAGACCAAGATCCTTTCGACATGCACTGCACAGTTCACTCTCCCGATATACTTGAACGGCGAACAAATTGAACACGTCCCGGCGCACAAATATCTGGGATCTACGATTCTCCCAAACGGCCAAGCCAAAGATGAAGTCAAGTTGCACATTGACAAGGCCAGGTCTGCGTTTCTTCAGCTTCGCAATCCACTCTGGGCGCGAAACGAAATCAGCCTCCGGACCAAAGTCCGCGTCTTCCGGATCGCTATCCGTCCAATACTGGCCTACGGCTGCAAGACGTGGCCACTACGCGTCGAGGACATCATAAAGCTAGAAGTGTTTGACCATTGGTGTCTGCGAAGTATAATGAAAATGATGTGGCACGAAAAACCTTCAAACGAGACAAAAAGACAACGGTGTTTTGACATGGAAAAGCTGTCAGTGTCCCTCCAACGCCGACGATTGCAGTGATTTGGACATGTCCCACGACGCCCGGACGAAGAGATCTCAAAACAGTGCCTCGCTCCTGTCCTATGTCCAGGATGGCGCTGTCGCCTCGGAGGACAGCTGAAAACATGGTTCAGTGCCATCAAACCAGACGTTGAAGGATTAGGACTCCAGACTGTCTACGGCACTCGCAATTGGAATCAGAATTGGGATTCTCTGTATTCAGGTCTCGCATCCGATCGCCGCTCATGAACTGGTGCCATTCGGGACATACATGAAGCCGGCTTATCCTCTCGCAGGAGCTAGCCGCATAAAAGTAAAAGTAAAGACCATGGCGAGAATGCTTACAAGAGTGCCGTTCGTACTGGAGCACTCCGCTAGACTCCCACCACGTGTTAGCCCGCACTAAGCTATCCAAGTGCTTCGGTGGGCATACCAAACGTACGATACAGCAACAGTTACACTGCCTTAACCGCCAACTGATTCGAAGCCTGGGGCACCACCGTGAGCAGTGGTACACTGAGAAGTGTAGGGAGGTGGAAAAACCTGCGGCAACTGGCAACAGCCGCAACCTTTTCCGTCCAACCAGAAATACCGGTCCACGAAAGCCAGGCGTTTGTGAATTGCAAAAAGGAACGGACGGTTCACTGATTCGGGCTCAAGAGCATCGCCTAATTCGCTGGGCAGAGCACTTCGAGAAGCAGTTTATTTGGCCTTTGTCCACGACAGGCCTGCTAAGCAGCGCCATAGTTACAGCTTTAGTTGTAGATACCGGTAATCCGTCAGAAGAGGAGGTTCTCCGAGAGATGAGCTATCTCAAACGATTAGAGGCTGCCGGACCGGACGGGTTGCCTCTGTCTATTTTTAAACACGGTGGCTCGGTACTGTTACTGGGGTTGACGAAACTTCTCGGCTCGGTGTGGGAGGGAGAACAAATTCCAGAGAGTTGGTGTGAATTGGTGATCGTATCAATTTATAAGGCAACAGGTGTTCTTGTGAAAACCACAGGAGAAAAAAGACCGGTTAGCACTGCATTCAGATTGATCGCTGGTATTATTCTCCACCGCTTATCTAACGCTCACGAGCACAGCTCGCGCGAGAACCAAGCTGGGTTTAGACCTGGTCGAGGTTGTGTGGATCACATCTTTACTCGTCGAAACCTCATGTAGGCCAACTGTCTCCATTTTTCTTGATCTTAAAGCGATCTTCGACTCAGTTGACCTCACAGTTCTCTGATGCTGCCTCTTGTTGAAGGTGTACCGAAGAAATTCATTTCCATCATAAAGTCACTTCACTTGAACGGCCGAAGTCAAGATCGGGCTTACGGTGCACTTTCACCCGAGTTCACCACGAAAAGTGGTGTAAGTCAAGGATGCCCCTTTTCTCCTTTTCTTTTTAACTTGGTGATTGATATGATCCTAGAGGCCACACTTTTGTCAGGTGGTGATAGTGGTATTGAAATTTTATCGGGAAAAGTGTCAGACCATCAACATGCGGACGACATAGTTCTTCTACATGAAGATCCAAGTAAGCTGCAAGCTTTTCTAAACAGCTTGGTGGACTGTATAGAAATGTTCGGTATGCGTTCTGCACATTCAAAGCGAAAGATGTTCGTCATATTTATCTATCTATCTACCTTGGTTTTATTGTTGTTCTGCTGAATTTCCGCTCTATTGTTTTCAGATCCCACCGTTGTTTTACGTCGAATAAAGCCCAAATTCTAGACCATTATCTTCTGTCTGTCTCGACCACTCGGATTTCGTAGTCGCATGCGTGTCAACTTATTCAGCATACACATAGTCTCAAAATGGAATACTATCTACATCCTGAACGATTCGACGCAGATCCAAACTCAAATACTTCTTCGAAAATTTGGCGTAAACGATTCTGAGAAGCTTAAATTCCTATAAAACTATATTTCTCCGACCATATACGATTGTGCGGCCGAATGTATTTCATATAACGATGCTATTCGAGCCCTTGAAAAATTGTTTATCAAACCACTCAATGAAGTTCTCGCACGCTGTGTACTCGCAACATGCAAACAGGAAACGGGGTAGGATTTTAACCAGTTCTTCCAAGAGCTGAAATCCTTTGCTTAGGAGTGTAATTTCTAGGCCGTGACAGCCGAGAAAAGTCAAAACGGTGCCATTCGGAAAGCCCTCATTAGCGGGATGCAGTCGAACATTGTCTGGCAGCGAGTGGTGAAAAGAAATCTCTGGACTTACAAACTGAATTGGAATTAGCCCGATTACTCGAAATGACCCAACACAAATCCCGTGACCTCCAGACACAATCGATGTCGTATACCGCTTCAGTGTCAACACACACCGAATCAACTGATAAATGTCCCTCTGATCACAAGATAGCAACTTACTTACGGGAATGACGTCGGTGGTGGTTAGTACCACGTTATTTCTGTGGGGACGACAGACACCCTCGATTCAGAAGTCCTGCTAAGGATGCGGTCTGCATTAATTGCGAAAATAAAAAACAATTTAAAAGTGCCTGCCGATCGCCTCCAGAGAAACAAATAGCCTCTGCTACAACACTTGCCCTCTCTACCATCATCGCCAGGTCTTCTTCGGATTGCCTCTCAAATGCACTAACAACGATTACTGTGAACAAGATCTTTCTGGAAGCTCTGATGGATACGAGAAGTTCCGACAGTTACATCTCCGAATCCGTCGTACAGCGTCTTAAAATCATGCAGCCACAGTCATCCAACGTCAGCACCAGTAAAACAAAAGGTCACTATTTTTTTAATGTAAGTTTCAAGAATTATTCCTACGGCAAATGCAAACTCTCTGTGCTCCCTCATTTGTTTGCGGGTGTATTATTGGGACATGATTTTTTGAAATTTCACAAAGCAACTGAGACTCCACCCGGTGGCAGCAAACCAACCATCTCCCTTTGTAGTGTGACAGCTCTACATATTGAACCTCCTCTTTTGGGGGAACTTGCTACCAGATTACAAGCCTGTGGCAACTAAATTACGACTCGATACTCCTGAAGATGAGAAATTCGGTTGGATGGAAATTCAGCGACTTCTGAAGGATGGCATCATTGAAACATCAACGTCACACTGGCGCGCTTAAGTCCTTGGTACAACAAACGAAGGGCATGAAAGACCTATGGTATTTGACTACAGTCAAACTATTAATCAACATAAGATATTGAACGCTTATCCACTGCCAAGAATCAACAACATGGTATCTTAAGTATCTCGATATTCTATTTTCAGTGCATTGGATCTGCGAAGCGCATATCACTGAATCTCCATAGCAAAACAAGATCGGCCATACACTGATTTTGAAGTCCGGGGTAATTTATATCAATTCCGCCCAGTGCTGTTCGGAATGACGGGTGGTATTGTTTGTTTTCAGCGTGCTTTAGACAAAATAATTCGCGAGGAAAACCTAAAAGGAACCTCGCCTACGCCGATAATAGAACCGCATGGCGTAAACAAAGATGACTGCGATTAGAACCCTAATTTCGTATTGTTATGAGAAAATACGAACTTACTCTAAACGCAGCGAACAGTATCGCTGGTATGATGAAGTTGAACTCTCTTTAATTCAACCTTAGATTCTGTCCCCAATCACCCCTCTTTGCCCCCTCTATCCACCCATAATGCTCCCATTGATAACACGGTCGATACTCCCAACGATTCACTGTCAAGTAGTGTTGGGAATAATCCTCTGTCTGGTAACTCACATTTTCTCAAGCCTCGTCAGCCTCTGAATTTGAGCGCCTTTAACGTGCGTACACTCATGCAGGTCGGTCAGCAGGCGTGCCTAGCCCTCATAATGAATTCTCTGAAGATTGATGTTTGCTGCTTAAGTGAAACGCGTATCCAGGATTCGAGCAGTGTGATTCAACTAACTTCTCCTGGTATCTCATCGAGGTATTTTCTGCGCACCTCAGGAGACGAAGAGCCTAGAGCTGTGGGTCAACGTGGTGCGGGAATAGTGTTGACTGACAGGGCTGAGGCTGCACTTTTAGACTGGATCCTTGTTAACAGTCGTTTATGTGCTGTGAGACTCCAAGGGTCAGTTGGCATTCGAAAGGATAGTTGTGTTAAGCGCAATTTATTTGTGATCTCGGCATACGTCCCAACGGACTGCAGCTCAGACGCGCAGGAGCAAAGGTTTTGACATTGTAGTGCTAGCTGGTGACTTCAATGCACAATTTGGCAAACTTAGTGTGTCAGAAGCTTGTTTAGGTGGCCTTTGTCCTTTACCCGTTGAGCGTACAGATAATGGGGATAGACTTCTCCAGTTTTGTGCATACAATCGGTTATTCCAGTCTAGGACCAATTTCCGACACAGTCCTCGTCACACGGCGACATGGCGCTCTAACTCTGCAGGTACTTTGAGTCAAATTGATCATATCACCTTAAGCTACCGGTGGTGCAGTTCTGTTCAGAACTGCAGATCTTACTGGTCGATGTACACAGAGTCGGACCGTGCATTAGTTTTAATGCGATTCTTGTCCCAGCTCCATGGTCATCGTCACAAACCGCAAACCCGGTTAGTCGTGCAATGTTTGTGTGATCCAAAAGTACGCACCCTTTATGAGCAGAAGTTAGCAAATGAGCTAGGATATACGAGGAACAGTGATGTAGATGAACATTGGGCTCATATCAAACAGGCGATGCACTTTGCAGCAGGTTTTGCCTTTGATCCTAGATCCGTTTTCCATCAAAGACATTGGATCTCGCAACGGTCGTTGAGTATATTGGAGCAAAAGCGTCAGCTCTCGAACAGTAAGGAGATGAATAAGATGCGGAGAAAGCTACAAAGGCAAGTTACGGAAAGCCTTCAGAATGGTCGCAAAAATTGGTAGGTGAAGGTAGCCGAAGAAACAGTAATAGCAACTGCTTCGGGTAACAGTCAAAGACTGTTCAAACTTATTTGTGACACCGGTGGACGACGCACCCATATTAGTGAAACGATTTGCAATAGAAATGGAGAACCCATCCATGACAACGAGGAGCATATTCCGGTAACTTGGAATGAGTCGTTGATTGTTGCCATCTTCAAGAAGGGAATACGCAATGACTGTGGTAACCCTCGTGGTGGAATCTGAAATGTAGGGAAATGGAAAAAGCTGCATCTGTTGGCAATACTCGCAGCCTTTGCCGTTTGATTCGAGACACCGGTCCACGGAAGCCTGGTGTGAGTTATTCAAGGAATCGGACGACGGCTGGACCGTTGGTTGGAGCACTTTGAGGCAATTCACTTGGTCCACTTCAATAGTGGGTCTTCTGCTTATAGCTGCAAGAGAAATGATGCGGGTACATATCACTGCTTCATCAGAAATGGAAGTTATGCGGAGGAGCGGTTACTTGGAAAAGTACGTAACCTCTGGACTGGATAGGTTTTCTCCATATTTTTTCCAAGGATAGACGCGAAGCTTTGGTTTCAGAACTAACTAAATTGCTTCGAGTATTCTGTGATAGTGAGCAGATTTCAAGAGAATGGTATGAATTAATGATTGTGCCGATTTGCAAAAAGGGTGACACATCCTTTTGTGAAAACCACAGGAGAATCAGCTTGGTAAGTATCGTATCCAAACTGCTCACCGAGCTTCTTCTCCACAGATTATAAAGCGCGCGCGAAATGTGTACCTGTGTGAGTCAAGCCGGTTTCAGACCTGGTCGTGATTGTATCAACCACATCTTTACTCTTCGGCAAATCACAGAGCACAGACATATCTTCCGTAGGCCAACAATTTCTGTCTTTTTTGATCCGAAAGCGGCGTTCGATTCAGTCGACCGCCTCTCATTGAAGAGTGTGCTAAAGAAGTTCATTTCTCTTTTCCAATGCTTGTATGCAAACGGTCGAAGTCGAGTTCGTGCTTGTGGCGATTTTTCAGCCGAGTTCACCACAGAAAGTGGTGTTCGTCAGAGTTGCCCTCTTTCGCCCTTCCTCTTCAATTTTGTAGTAGAATTGATTCTTGAGATAGCCTTATCCTCGTGTGAGAATAGTGGCATCGATCTTTGTTCAGACAGTAAACTGTCTGACTTGGAATACGCTGACGATATTGTTCTTCTGAGTGAAGATCCAGGTATGTTGCAAGCTTTCTTAGATAGCCTAAACAACAGTATAGCAATGTTTGAGATGCGCTTTGCACCTTCAAAGTGTAAAATGCTGTTGCAGGACTGAGTTGGCTCAACATCAAACCTTCTATTGACAGGGGAAGCTCTAGCTGAAGTGGATAAATTTTGTTACCTGAAAAGTTACATTTCATCAGGTGGACAGATATTGGGTAAAGTGTCATCGTGTATACAGGAGACGGGTTGGGCTTTTGCTAACCTCGGTGATGTTTAGGTGGCCTTTGTCCTTTACCCGTTGAGCGTACAGATAATGGGGATAGACTTCTCCAGTTTTGTGCATACAATCGGTTATTCCAGTCTAGGACCAATTTCCGACACAGTCCTCGTCACACGGCGACATGGCGCTCTAACTCTGCAGGTACTTTGAGTCAAATTGATCATATCACCTTAAGCTACCGGTGGTGCAGTTCTGTTCAGAACTGCAGATCTTACTGGTCGATGTACACAGAGTCGGACCGTGCATTAGTTTTAATGCGATTCTTGTCCCAGCTCCATGGTCATCGTCACAAACCGCAAACCCGGTTAGTCGTGCAATGTTTGTGTGATCCAAAAGTACGCACCCTTTATGAGCAGAAGTTAGCACATGAGCTAGGATATACGAGGAACAGTGATGTAGATGAGCATTGGGCTCATATCAAACAGGCGATGCACTTTGCAGCAGGTTTTGCCTTTGATCCTAGATCCGTTTTCCATCAAAGACATTGGATCTCGCAACGGTCGTTGAGTATAATGGAGCAAAAGCGTCAGCTCTCGAACTGTAAGGAGATGAATAAGATGCGGAGAAAGCTACAAAGGCAAGTTACGGAAAGCCTTCAGAATGGTCGCGAAAATTGGTAGGTGAAGGTAGCCGAAGAAACGGTAATAGCAACTGCTTCAGGTAACAGTCAAAGACTGTTCAAACTTATTTGTGACACCGGTGGACGACGCACCCATATTAGTGAAGCGATTTGCAATAGAAATGGAGAACCCATCCATGACAAACAACAAAGGTTGGACCGTTAGGCCGAACACTTCAAGGATCAGTTTAGCTGGCCGCCTGCTAATGTAGTTACTCCTATGATTCCTTGGGTGGTATCACTTGAGCCCCTATCGGAAGTAGAATTGGAGCCATGCATTCGATTACTAAGCCGGGGGAAGCGGCCGGTCCCGACGAACTTCCCCCCAGTTCTTTTCAAACTGGGTGGAGATGCTTTGACAAAATCACATACCGTTTTGCTCCGTGAAATTAGGAACGAGGAGCTGATTCCGTTAATATGGAATGAGTCATTGATTGTTGCCATCTTCAAGAAGGGAATACGCAATGACTGTAGTAATCATCGTGGGATTAGCCTTATTCCGATAGTCACTAAAGTATTAGCCTCGATTTTGCTGCACCGTCATACACCAGCTCGCGAGAGGAATGTCCGCAAGCAGCAGGCTGGATTGCGCCCAGGTCGAGGATGCATCGACCAGGTTTTTACTCCTCGTCGACTACTTGAAACGCGTCACACGCACCTCCGACCGACAATAATGATTTTCTTAGACTTGAAAGGCGCCTTCGATTCAGTTGATCGAGCAGCGCTTTGCATTGCTTTTTATCGAAAAGGTATGCCCCAGAAGTTCGTGAACCTACTGAGATCATTGTATTTTCATACTTCTGGCCACGTAAGAGTTTGCGGTGAACTATCCGGTCGGTTCAAAACGACCAGCAGCGTTCGAAAGGGATGTACCATTTCTTCATTCCTGTTGAACTTTGTCTTCGACGAAATTATGGAGGTTGCGTTGCATAATCTTCAGGATGTGGGCGTCGAACTGGGAAATAGTGGAAAGCTATGTGACCTAGATTATGCGGACGACGTTGTCTGCTTGTTCGAATGCACGGAACATGCTCAACGTGCACTAGATATACTTGGGAGAGCTGTAGCTCCATTCGGCATGCGCTTTGCACCTTAAAAGTGTAAGGTGATGTTGCAAGACTGTATGCCAACGGTTCCGAGCTTGATGCTCAATGAGAAGGTGCTGGCAGTTGTCGACCACTTCACCTACCTCGGCAGCAGCTTGATGACGGATGGAAGCACGGCGGTAGAGGTGCGCACGCGGATATCCAAAGCTCGAGCGGCGTACGCTGGACTGAAGCACTTGTCGTGCCCACCTGATATTTCACTGAAGTTCAAAGGTCGTGTATACTGTGTTGCAGTGCGTTCAGTTTTGTTGTATGGTTGGGAGACTTGGAGTCTGCGTGCTGAAGATATTCGTCGTCTTGAGGTTTTTGACCATCGATGTTTACGCAGTATCGCTTGGATTGGGAGGAATAACCGAGTAAGCAACGATGAGGTCAGAAAGCGAGTATTGGGTACTAATTCAGAGAACGTTCTGTCACAGCGTATCGTTGGTTGGGACACGTGTTACTTACGGCGAACACACGTCTACGGTACCGTGTTCTATTCTCCGTTCCCCCTAGGGAGCGGAAGAAACCACGTGGAGGTCAACAGATTACTTGGCAACGGAGAATGAGAAAATGTACAGCAAACTTAGGAAAAGTAGATGCTCCACGTCTTCGTGGTTGGGGTCCAAAAGATCCGTCCACCAGTTGGCTGGAGACACTGATGGATATGGCAGTGAACCGCGAACAGTGGCGATCGTGTTTCCACTTTCTATCGAATCAGAATGACTGATCGATGTGCGTTTGTACAGTTAGACTGTGTATTCCGTGTGTTGGCTGCTAGGACATTCTTTCCTTTTCCCACCCGTGTAGGTCCAGTCCCTGTCCATCTTGTGTATTCATACTTTCTAATTCAGCGTGTACCATAGTGAGAAAGGCAGCGGTCAGTGGGACCTGCCGTGCTGTTTAACGCTGTACAATGATGATGCTGATGGTCCAAGAGACCCCCCACGCACATAAGCTATGGTTAGACACATTGGAGGATGTGGCTAGATGCCGCGATCAGTGGAGCCCTCGTATCCACGAACTTTCTCTTCCACTTGACTCATATTTGTAGTTCTCCTCTTACTCCTTTCATTATTTCCTTTTGAGGTTGGTGCTGGAAGATAGCAACAAAAGCCGCCGAACCCGGAGCACGGTTAATAGTTGCCTGAAATGGGATGGTCAGACTGCTATATGCTGTCTGGTCTGTCCTGCCTTTTAGTTTTTCGAAACTTTCTAGCTGAACAGCTAGCTAGTCAACAGATGACATCAACCAGCACTAGTTGCTTATTAAGAATGCTTTGTACTCCATTGGTATAGTGAATTGTGGCCTGACCCGTCGTGACGTGACATTCTGGATTTCTGCCGAATCCGTGCGCCTTCTTCATGCACGCCAGTCCAGCCTGGCTGGTAGTGGGCATAATGAAGTACAGCACATAAGGAGACGTGAGCTCAACGCAAGTCTGGGCAGGGATCGCGAAGTTTGGTAGTCTCAAAGAGTATCAGAAACGAAACATGCTACCACCATGAGAAATTCGCGCAAGCTGTTTCATCACACCCGGGACACAGGTACGAAGACAAAGGGTGTGAAAGAAACGATCTACGAAGCTGACGGTTTGCCAATCCGCAGTCTGCAGCGACGTCTTGTGCGCCGGGTGGGGCGATTTAAAGCACAGTTTAGCTGGCCTAGAGCGGCATCTCCTCCCGTAGCTGTTCCGGCACATATACCGTGCTCTGTTTCACGGAGGAGATCGCAAGGAAATCCAAGCCCTAGGACGTGACAAAGCGCCGAGCTCTGGCGGCTCTTCCCCAAACCAGGTGGTGGAATGCAGCTTGTTAGAGAGCTTCGAGTTTTGTTCTTCCAGGACTCGCTCTTTAAGAAAGCTCTCTCCTTGTGAGGGGAATCGATTATCGTCCCTATCTGTAAGAAGGGATCGTGCAGTGACTGCGTCAACCATATGGGTATAAGCCTAATTTCGATAACTTCTAAGCTGCTAGCGTCTGTCATTCTTCGCCGGCTGCACAACACGCGTAATGAACAAACCCGCGAGGAACAGACTCGGTTTTGTACCGGTTCTGGATGCATCAATCAAATCTTTACACTCCAACAGCTTCTCAAGCACCGCTACGCTTCACATAAGCCAACGATCGTTGTGTTTCTGGACATTCGCGTGGACTTCGACTCTGTCGATAGGTTTGCACTAGACCAATTTTTGTTGGAAAATGAAATGCTCTAGAAGTTTGAGTTGGTACTCGAAGAGTTGTGTCGTCGCCCCTCAGGTCGGGTTAGGGCTTATGGCTAGCTTTCGCTACCTTTCACTTTCTCAAGAGGAGTACAAGGCTAACCTATATCGCCATTTCTTTTCAAGTCTGCCACAGAGGATGTTCTACAGAATGCATTACCTGACCATCCAAACGGTGGGGTTTAACTCCCCCCAGGGAACAGAGTTTTGACTTAGTTCACGACGATGATATTGTTCTGCTAAGCGACAGTGCACAGGCAATTTAACACGTATTGGATCTCTTGGCGATTGTTCTTTGCGGCTTCAAAATGCAAAGTACTTCTACGAGACTGGCAGCAGTCCGTGATTTATTCACTTTTTGTGATGTTCAGTAGGAAGTAGTCTACGGCTTTAAGTACCTCGGGAGCTTGGTCATAGCTGGTGGTGGTATTGGGGAGATCATATCACGAATTGCGAGAGCCAGAGTAGCTTTCGCGAACCTGCACCATCTGTGGCGCCGTCATGATATCCGGCTTTCCCTTGAGAAAAGTGGGTAGTGCCACAGTTCGAAGTGTTCTTCTGTACAGTTGCGAGACTTGCATTTTTTTTTCTTGTTGTTACGATGGCACCATGCCTGCTCTCAAGCCGGTGTAATATATATATATATATATATATATATATATATATATATATATATATATATATATATATATATATATACCGACTGCAATCATATTCTTGTGTATCCGAGCAGCTTTTGATTCCGCTGATAGGACGGCTCTCTGGGACTGTCTCATTGGACAAGGAGTGATTGATAATTATGTCAAGATCATTCAAACGCTATACTTTTGGACTTCAGGCCGAGCACAAGCATACGGTTCATTGTCACCTTACTTTCCAGTTGAATGCGGCGTACGCCAAGGTTGCTCGCCCACACCCTTCCCCTTTGATTTTGCGGCCGACGACATCCTGAGAGAAGCACAAGAAAATAAAACGAACGAAAGCGTTGAGCTTCTACTTAGGTTGTGCAGATTACATCGCATTGGTTTACGACAACCATATTGTGGCACAGTGCATTCTACACAATCTCGCATCGTCTGTGTTGTTGTGCGCAATGTGCTTTTTATCTTCCGAGTGTGAACTGCTTCTACAAGAGTGGCAGGAATCCATCCCCGCGCTTCTCTGCGATACTGATAGGTTAAAAATTGCGAAATGTTTTTCTACTTGAAAAGGTGTATAACTGCTGACAGGCGGATAGGAGACGATATGATCAACCGAAAAGCAAAGGCTTAAGCGGCGTTTTGCAATTTGCGGCATCTGTGTAGACGGTGTGACGTCTTTCACATTGAAAGGCTGGGTGTACAAAGCTTCTGTACGTGACGTGCTCTTATTTGCTTGTGAAACCTGGTCTATTCGAACGGCCGGTGTCGACCGGTTGTCCATGTTGGATCACCGATGTATGAGGAGTACCTCGCGAGTTCGATGGCAACAGTACTAGTTGGTGAGTTCAATGCACAACTTGGCGAACTTGGAGCATCAGAAGCTCGCTTGGGTGGGTGTTTTGCTTCAAGCGCTCATCGCACACGAAACGGGGATAGGTTCCTTCAGTTTTGTGCAGACAAATGGTCATTCTTGTCCAGTACAACTTTCCGACAAAGCACTCGTAGTACGGTGATATGGCGCTCTAACCCTACATGTAATCTGAGCCAGATCGATCATACCGCAGTAGGCTACCAGTGGCGCAGTACTGCCCAGAACTGTGGATCGTACTGATCCACATGCGCACAGTCAGGCCATGCATTAGTTTTATTGCGATTATCTCTCCAGCTCGACGGTCATCAATACGAACCGCAGACCCGGTGAGCCGTACAACGTTTGTCTGATCCAGAAGTTCGCACCAGTTATGAACAGAAATTAGCAGATGAGCTAGGATCCACGACGAACAGTAATGTAGATGAGCACTGAGCCTATATCCAGCAGGTTTGGCCTGTGGTCCTAGATCCGATATCCATCAAAGACAATGGAGTTTTCAACAGTCATTGAATCTGATAAAGCAACAGCGTCAACTCCACGCCAAGGGACAGTGTTGTCGTGATGGCTGCGCTAGAGGTTTTGAGGTCTACGTGTTTTAATCACCTAGTATTTAGTCACTGCATCACGATGAATCAGCATCTTGAAGTGGTGTGATGGCTCGCTTGCCTCCATGACACAAAGAGCTATGCAGGATGGCTTCCTTAAGCCGGGGATGCAATCATGCCTGACAGGTCAAGGGGTAGAAGCCAGACCTGGTTCTGACGACTATGCCACAGGAGAGGACACTTCAGCGAATAAACATGGAGAGAAACAGTTTATGGGAGATGTTGGACGGGTACTGCTAGGGTGTCCATCCGCAAAGCAGGAGAACGATTAGGGTCCTTATCCAAAGCCTTTAGTTCTAGCAAGAACCTATCCGCAAGGCAGAGGGATGACTTAGTGGAAACCCATTTGCTTCGATCAATTATTCTTCCACTGATTTTGCCGACTGAGTTGCCAACTCAAATCAACCCCCAGCCTGGAGGACCTGGAGACTGAACTTTGTCTGGCCTCTGCCCATTGACCTGTCAGATATGACTGCATCTCCGGATTAAAGAAGCCATCCTGTATAGCTCTTTGGGTCGTAGAGGCGCGCAAGCTATCACACCGCGTCAAGATGCAGTCTCGTCGTGATGATACTTTCACAGTTGTTACGGAAAATGCGCTCATTAGTAGGTACGACGTCCATGGACGATGCCGTTTTGCGTCAACTATGGATGCAACAACTCCCACCGTATGCCCAAAGCATAGTAGCCGTTCTAGTACACATCGAGAGTTTAGATAAGCGTGCAGATGCTACAGACAAAGTCCTCGAGCGTGCAAACGTATTCACCTCGCAGCCTCACGCGTTCGCCAATGCCATTGCTGCTTCACTAGATGCTGTCATTACCCTACATCGACCACCAGTCACCACAACGTACACAGTAGGAGCTCTGACAGTCATACGTTATGTTAAAAGGTTCCCGTTTTGATGCAAGTGATTGAACAGCAAGAGTGCATCCCCAACACCGTTCTCAAACAAAGACCCTAAGCCAAATTAAAAATCCGACAAGTGCTAATTACACAACCGTTTCAGGCCTCAAGCTTGCAAAAGCGAAAAGTCAAATAGTTTCCACTCAAACAAGGCGAACGCGACAAGATTTATCTGCACTCCGCTTCCCAGTTGCTTCATTCATATGAAAAAAGGACTACCGGTATGCGCTTCTCAATCGAAACGACCCATCACAACGAGAGTGTACCTAGGCGTGGTGTGATGGCTTGCGGGCATCTATGACCCAAGAAACTAGGCAGGATGGCTTCCTTAGGCCTAAGGAGCAATCACGTCTGGTAGGTCAATGAGTGGAGACCAAACGAAGTCCAGTCTCAAAACCAGTTGATGGGTAACATCTGGTTATGACCACTAACCCCTGGAGAAGACACTCCAGCGAATAAACACGGAGAGAAACAGTTTACCGATCGCAAAACCACTAGATGTAAGTAAGAGTAGAGTACCTGGGATTTGTCTCGACGGTGGGAGAAGATATCGCACTTCATTGGGTAGCTATCACCCACCTAAGCTGGCAGTCCTCAGCCCAAAGAATGCTGCACCATGCACGTTCCGCTTGTTCCACTGGGTGCATGGGGCTGAGGACTGAATCCGAACGACGGTTCGATAACAAAGCACCAGTGAAGACGGGACAGCATGCCTACAACAATGAGGTCTCACGTGACAGACCAGTAGAAGTTCCTTCACGGCCTCTTCAGTCACGTTCTCATGCTGAGTTAACGCCCCACTGCCTTGTGGGTCAGACTTTAGATTCGAAGACTTCAATTGTGGTTATCGAAGAAATCCGTTCTGGGGTGTGGGCAGCCGCGAAGTACGATTTGCTCAGAAACTCCCAGCATCTTTCCTGTAAAGGGTCTTACCAATTTTCCTCGAAACATTAGAAAATTTGATACGAAGTTGCCGTCAGTGGTATATTTTATTTGTTCAAACTGAAGTGAACGGAACGGGTCACAGTAGACGATCCAAAATGAAAGTGCACACGGTCGTTGCACTTATATGCATTTCGTAGCTATAACCGTGCAGTCAAAAGTTGTTTTGTTCACTTCTCAAGTGTAAGATTATTGTATGTTGCGGCAAACTGAACGAAATGTATGGCAGAGTTCACATATGCTACAGAAGAAGCTTCGTTGGGATTACAGTGATATCCGTTTCGTTAGTTGTTCACTCCGTTTTATTATCTCTCGGAAAAAGTTCTCATGGATCACTCCATTTGTAATCCCTAAGTCAATGTATTTTATCGCTTTTCTTGATTCGGGCATTGGCCGGTACTTTCAATCACTTAGGTTTATTGCCTTGAATTATTCACATACACATCCAAAGGGGGAAATAATTAGTAAGTGATTACCACGTAGGACAACATGCCGGGCAATGTGCTGCTTTGGAACCCTATATTTGATTACCACAAAATTTGATTAGATCCATTTACCATTTACCAAGGTTTGGCTAAATATTTATTCCAAAGAAATCTGTCGTTATCTCGATTGCCACCAATAAATTCCATACAATGAGGGATATTGTGTGCGATTCATAATCAGTGGTGCACTAATGATGAGTGGGAAATTATAGATGCCGGCTCAATAAACGTCCGAAAAAGGTGAAACAAAAAATTTCTGGTTCTGACCGATGGGGCTTGGGAAGTGTACACAAGCAGCACAACCAACGATTTCCTTATTGCTGTGCGCACAGCAGCACGGTTCTAGGAGAAATAGGTCATGCGTGTAAGAGGACGAAGGCGAATGCCCGGCGTTTTCCATCGGATTGGCCGACTAATTATCAGTCTAGAAGAATTGGCTAAACCTTGATTCCAAACCAACCACGGGTGGTGTATGAGGCGTACAACGGCATAATCACCGGCATCAGTGGCGGAGAAGTGCATTGGGCACCCAGGATGTTTGGCCTCATCCGAAGGACGTATGAACTGAGCATTCAGTCACCGGCCCTCAGTGGGTTACGGACCTCACGTTCCGTCTTGCTGCCTTGCGGGTTAAACTTTGGATAGCTAAAGGCTCCGGTTATGGATCCCTAAGGAAACCACCTGCTTTGGCTTGGGCAACCTGGCAGTATCATGCCCACAAACAAAACATGGACCCGGACTACTTACCCCTCCTCCCCGATTGCACCATGTTTTGCTTGACACAAAGTCTGAAACCAGACAGATGTAGAGTATATATATATATATATATATATATATATATATATATATATATATATATATATATATATATATATATATATAGGTCATGCCTGACAAACCTATTAACTGCTGATGAAAGCTGGTCAAACGCCAGGGCCAAAAGGTGTGTCACGGACGCTATCTTTGTCGACTTTAGTAAAGCGTTCGACAAAGTTTCTTATGACAAGCTGTCCCTTAAACTTCGGGGTGTCGGTATTTCTGAATCCATACTTCACTGGATTGAGGACTTCTTGGCAGGGACGACTTTTTCTGTGAGAGCCGCACAGACCCAGTCCGTGTGGTATCCAGTCAGTAGTGGTGTCCCGCAAAGCTTTATGTTTGGATCTCCGTTGTACTTGGTGCCTGTGAATGAGTCACCACAGACCTTCCGATCCAAATGCTTTATCTGCGCCGACGACCTAAAGAAAGGCGCACCATCCAGTAGGCAGAGGATCGTGGAGTACTACAGGAGTATCTCTATGTGCTGGTCAGTTGGCCCATCACCTAGGGCCTACCTATAAACATAGACAAAAGCGCGTATATGAGGACTGGGAGGCCCTTAGATACTTCGAACTACTGCCTTGGGAGTTTCGTAATGCGTCTTACGCTTCAAAAAGAGAACCTCGGAGTAGTTGCCACCCATAATCTGAAGACTCGAGCACACAATAAGTCCGCGCCCCGGCGGGGAGCATACGCGGTCCAAACCGTCGTTCATTGGGGCGTCTACCTTTGGATACCTTCTCACTGCCGTATGCTTTTCTTGTAGGTCCTTGCTTTTTATATGGCGGCCTGTCTGTCTACTTCTTTACGGTAGTGGAAGCAGCCAAGCTAGAAAGAGTTCAACGCACTGCCACTCGCCTGGTGACCGGACTACGTGGGACCAGTTGTGAAGAAGGTTTGAAAGCCACTGGGCTGCTCCCTAGTGCCTACATGCTTATCCGTGGTGACCTCGTCCATGCTAGGCGAATCATCGGCGGCGATTTGGGCCCGGAACCGCTCACGAATGACAATCGTATCCGACCACATGTATCGGCGCTTCGAAAAATCCGGTCTAACAGTTCGACAGCTGTCTATGGACTAAAAAGGAGAATGACCAGTCTCTGGAACGCTCCGCCGACCGACGTTGTGGGGAGGACGTGAGATAAACTTTGACGGGAAACTAGACAACCCCTCGATGCATCGACAGGACATTGATATTTAACCGAGTCAACCTTTGCAGTAAAACTGGTGGAAATCCGCTCCGAAACCGGTTGGTTTTCGGCCGGTCTCCGATCGGTTTTTGCTATTACGCCGATCGGTTTGTTTAGTAGCCCTTTTACATGGACCAACACTGAATTGCTGCGAAGGAAATTGACGACCGAAGTAATGTGCAATGCTTAGTTGGCGTTTTACTTGAATGTTTTGGTTTTATTCTTCGAAATGTCCCGAAAAAATCGGTATTCATCGATCTATTTTATTCCCTCGAAATGGGTAAAATAAGGGCAATTATTCGGGAAACCATAAACTGAGATATAAATGAGCATCGTATTACGTAATTTGGGTCGGTGAAAGAAGTTAACGAAACATACCACTTAGTTCAAACGATTGACATAAACCGCTCGGAAAGCATTCAGAAACTGTCCAGGAAACCGGTCAGAAACCACTCAGAAACTGGTCCAAAACCGATCGGCGTAATGGTAAAAACCGCTCGAAAACCGGTCGGTTTCGGAGCGGTTTTTGGCCGGTTTCCGAGCGGTTTGCGCCAGTCGTTTGAAATACTTGATCCAAATTACGTATTAGGATGCCCATTTCTATCTCCTAATTTGTGATTTTCCGGTAATTGTCCTTATTTTACCTATGTTGGGGGAATGAAATAGATCGATCTATACCGTATTTTAAAGAACATTTCGAAGAATTAAACCAATACATTCAAGTAAAACGCCAACCAAGCATTGCACATTACGTCGGTCGTCAATTTCCTTCGTATAAATTCAATGTTGATCTGTGTGAAAGGGCTACTAAACAAACCGACCGAAAACCGATCGAAAGTGGATGTTACGGAAGGGGTTGGGTGCTACAAGGGAATAGTACGCAATGTGATGGGACTCATATGGGGTAATATTTCACTGCCCTTTACCTGAGGATTGAAGAGCAGGATTGTTGTTACATTAAAATTTAGTGAGACATTCATATTCATAAATTTGAACTAATCTTATTTTTCTGCACTATACTGTCAAAAGATGATTTGCCGTCATTTGGTACATTACACTATACTACTACACTGTGGCATATTTATATGTATATACACAAGTATGTATACATACCTATGTATATACTATATTCAGAGATCGGACGCCTACTTCATAGATGAATGTAACTCCTACTAACGCAGTAAAAATAGCTCCAATCGTATAAATTTCTCGTAATCTTACAACACCGTGAATAATAAACTCGGACTCGGGAAAACCCCAGAACCCACCTGATCGACAGAACGCCGACGCTAGCCCAAGGTCACTGGACAATTTCAGGTTCAGTTCAGTTCAGTTCAGTCTGCACAGGACAGGTAATGGCCACGGCCAATCGAGCGTCCAGAATTCCTTCGATGGTATGCACACCAGTTATGCACCCACCACTGCCGAGTGTATTTCGTCGAATCCCCGCTAAAAATGAGAGGGAAACGGAAAACCTCATCGCACATCAACTGCGAGAGACATTATGCATCGTGAGCGTTCACTGAGACAGTATGCAATGAGGGAAAAAGTCTGCTAAAACATACTTCAGAAGGACCACAGTGCTTCCCGTCATCCATCTAGTTGATATTCTTAAGGTTCACTACAAGGAAAGATCTCGTACCACTTGCGATCAAGGGCACATTTGAAGGATCGGACTGTCTGCAGATCTACCATTTCACCAGGCAGACCGTTCCAACTGTTCAAAACCCTGTTGCTGAAGAAGTGCGATCTAGCCATCAACCTAGATCGGGCTTTTATCAACTTCTTTTCGTGTCCCCTTGTTCTGGAGTCTACGGCCAATTGGAATAGACTATCTGGTCTGAGGCCAGAAAAGCCCTTCATTACCTTGAACGTTTCTATGAGATCTCCTCGACTTCTCCTCCTTTCCAACGAGAAGAGATTCAGGTCACAGAGTCTCTGCTCGTAAGTCTTACCCCTCTGCTCTTCAACCATCCGCGTGGCGAGACGTTGGACTTTCTCTAGGCAGGCGGCGTCCCTTTTGTAGAAGGGTGACCAAGCCTGCACACTACCTTCTAAGTGAGGTCGTACTATAGCCATGTAAATAGGTACGAATACCTCCGGCTTCCGACAAGACAAAGCCGATCGCAGTCTAAAGAGCTCCCCACGAGCCTTATGCGCAGCCGCGTTGCACTGCTCCGACCATTTGAAGTCACTTTGCATGATGATCCCCAGGTCTTTAACCCTACTGGCTGCCTCTACGGTGAACAGCCCTTGATCATGAGCGACAGTTAGGCTCTCTGTTGCCCTTGACAACAAATGGCTTTTTTGAGCGTTTAGAGGTAAGTCCCATTTGTATGCCCAGTTTAGGACGGTGCCTATTTCCCTGCCCAAGTCCGCCCTACCCTTAGATCCAACAATCTTCACATCATCCGCAAAAATAAAGCTGGGCGATTGAATAGTGGATGCTAGGTCATTAATAAATAACAAGAATAGGACCGGGCCTAGGACGGATCCCTGAGGTACACCACTGGTGACGTTCACCAAACTGGAGTACCTGTCCCCCACTTTGACATAAAGCGTCCTGTGGGACAGGAAGTCCTCCAGCCACCTATATACTGGCCCGCCTATCCCGAAAGTCTCCATCTTGCATAGCAAGAGACGATGATTAACGGAGTCGAACGCCTTGCTAAAGTCGAGGTAACATACCTCAACATGCTTACCTTCGTCCAGTCGTCGAGTTACTTCATCTAAGAAGCACAGGAGATTGGTCAGGCAAGATCTATTTTTCAGGAATCCATGCTGCGCCGGGCTTAGCATGGAGTGCTGCAGTAAGTGCTGGCAGATATGGGCACGGATGATCTTCTCGAGAACTTTACAGAGAATGCTAGTTAGGCTTACCGGCCTGTAGTTCTGCACATCCGACTTAGGCCCACTCTTATGTATTGCCACGACTGCCGCGACTTTCCAGTCCTGAGGCAGCTTTCCCTGGTCCAACGTGGATCTATACAATCTGCATACCGATGGAGCTATGATATCCGCCAACGGCTTGATGATAGCTGGATGAATGCCATCAGGTCGGGTCAAGGGACTTGTGGCTTTGGCCGAAATGACAATTTCAGGTTCTTGCATCAACGACCTTCAGGTAAATCTTGCTGCGCCCCGAAAATGAGTATTCCGATAATTTTCATGTGGCTTGATAATTGGTTCATCTATAGCTACAGAGCAGCGAGAAATCGGGTCTGCCCTCAACGGAAGTGACAGTCTCAAGAAGTGCGTACAAAGTCGAAGGCACCATGTATCCCCTTCGGCTCAGTTTAGTTCACTTTAGCCTTCGGGACTCGGTGGCTGTCTGTCGGATCGTCCTTCTGCTTGCACTGTCAAGCTTTTTGATCACCAGGTGCTTCGACGTCGAGCGGAGTATTCTCTCCTCCGTAGCTGCTTCTGGTATTTGTGAGAAAAGGAACGTCTGATTAGGCCTGCCACTGTTTTCAATCCTCTATTTCACTGCAGAACCGAACTTTTAATTGTCAGCTCTGTCCAATTCAGTTTCTTTTCGGTTACAGATCTTGACAGCGGGATGCCTGAATGTCCACGTTCTTGCAACGGTGAGCTCCTTGGATCCCCAGGTACTTCAACAATTGGGAGAGATGACTCCCCTTCAATACTTCGCTATAGTTAGTGGGGCTTCAGGTTAGATCCCAAACCCCGTTTCTCTTCAACAACTTTTCAGATCTCAGCCTTTGGTCACACACACCTCACGGTAATAAGAATGGTATAGTAAGGGGTGGTAGGTACTAGCTGGGGGCTCCACAAGGGATGAAGCGAAAGAAACTAGTCAGCTGTCTACGAAAATGGTATAAGACTCCTGGTTATACTTCTCCAAACACAGTCATCCATGCATTATCTAACCTGGTTTTGAACTCAGTCACTGTGCTTATCACATCCGGTGGCGGCCTATTCCAATCACCAGCTAACCTAACTGCGAAAGACTGACTTCTGATGCGAGGCAAAGTTGTCTATTTCCTAATTTTCAGTGCAAGCTCCCTTAGGCAGCCATTCCCTAGCAGCTCAAATAAGGCCCCTGTGTGACCTCATGCTTCTGTAAATCGTTTTAGTATTTCAAAGGCCAATATGAGGTCACCCCGTCTTCTTCTTCTTTCTAGAAAAAATAACCCTGGTTGCTCCAACCTCTGTTCGTGGCACATATATATGTATTCTCCGAACTATCGCGTGAATCGCCGTTGTAGCCACTCGAGAGCCTTGATGTCTCTCACCAACTATGGCCTCCAAGCCTGAACACGGTTTTCTTGATGAGATCTCACAAAGGCCTTGCAGAACGGCAACAATATCCTCGGTTTTCTAGAGCTGACCGCCCTCCTTAACTGATGCAGAGCTATAAGTGCTTTCTGCACTAAATTCTGGCAACGGTGATTTGGCTTAAGGTCAGCGTTTATCATCTATGGTCTGAGCTAGCGACTCCCGATTGTCTGGTGGACCCAAATATCGTGTGAGCCCTGGTCCTTCCTCCTTGACATGATTTTGGCATTTGCTCAGAACTGGGAAGATATCCCACGCCACTGACCACTGGTACACTTTGTCTAGATCACGCTGAACCGCCCCATCACCAGTTGCTCCTAACCCCTTGGAGTCATGCGCGGAAGAGATTCGCGGGTTTTCCAACCCGTCTGCAAGATCGTTATTGCACATCAGAAAAAAACAGGGTTAATAGGACCGACCCCTGCGGAACTCCACTAAGCAGCCGACAAGAAGCCTTCTATTCTCACTGGGGAAACTCTCTTCTTTAGTCATTGTGAAATCCGCTCCTGCATTTTGGCCGCGAGCTGAAACGGTTCCACCTTTGATTCGGGCAGCCTATGATCAAGTGAAACAACTGCCTTTTATAAACCCAAATATCAGACCTCCACCCGTGCTTATCGATCAACTCCACTTATTAAATCATCCTAGAAACTAGTTAGGCTGGACAGAAAATAGTACAACGAACAGTCGTAGAAAATCCCCCAGAAAAACATAGCAGTTCCATGTTTTTCCTGACACCATCGCTTATTTACAATATTGACTTGTTTTATGCACAGTATCCGATCATGAACCAACGTTTGTTTGTTCGCTTCCAGCGCGCTGCTCTGTCATATCCGTATTCTGGACCGGCGTGACGCATGTACTCCTTTCTCGCACGGCGCCATTTGGTTCTCGTTTTGCTGGGTCCTTATGGTCTCATAATTGAGGGTTGTACCTGTTTCGTGCCACTGTTCATTTGATAATCTAGTGCCGTAGAGTTTCATGGATAATAGCCTTCTGATTTCGGGATCAGTTTCAAATTTGGCTACGCATTGTTCAAACGTGTCTTACACCACTCAGTTGATCAAGTTGGAACAAGAAAATATGCAACTTGCCAAGAGAAGGATCGAAGAAATTGGAAACTGGACAGGAGGTAATACGGCAAGTCGCCGGGGAGGGTTTGGGTGTTTCTGACCTTTTAGTAAATGCCAGGTCACCTAGTCGTTTCAGTGCCAGCTCATGTATCACTGAGGATAATATGGATTACAAGGATGTTGATCTTCTTAAGTTAAGGATATTAGACTTCGAACAGCAACTGTGATCGGCTAGGCAGCAGGCCCAGGAAGTGAAGAAAAAGTGCAGACAGGACGAGCGTGAGCAGAAGACCAAAGACTACGACCCATCCGACAGGTTGGGACAAATGAAAATAGGAAGCTCTTCACCGGTCGTCGAATATAAAACATCAACGCTACTAACGACCGATCTGCCAAGAGTCGAACTGACAGTTTTCGACGGCTGATGTGAATATTACTGCAAGATAACTGACCCAGGGCAAAAACTTCTCCATCTGACTCAATATTCTGGAGGCCTAGTGACAGAAGCTATCGTTGAGTGCACCATGCTTGACTCGGAGCGGGGCTACACACGAGCAAGGAAGATTTTGAGGGATCTGTTCGGCCAGTCATTCAAGGTAGCTGGTAATCTAATAGAGAGCGTGATGGTAGGGGCCTAAAGGACCAAGAGCGACGTCCACTGAATTTTCGGCCTAACGAGCAAGCTGCAGAACTGTTCAATAGCCCCCAACCATTTAGATGACAAGGCCGACCTCGATGCAATGCATACCTTGGAGGGCATAGTCCGTAACCTATCTTCCGAATTACGGGGTCGGTGTTTGAAAGGGGTCGAAGGTATAAGCCAGAGCGACCGTGAGGCTAACTTCAAAGTCTTGACCGAATACTTGGACAGGCAAACCAAGATAGCCGACAGTAGATTTAGCCTACCCATCGGGGACAGTAACCGGGTGAACAACCCTGGCACAAGCCAGGCTCAAACCACTGCTCGGGAACAGCCGAAATATCAGCCTTGGACCAATGCACGCGCCACTTCACGCGAGTCTATAGCGCATCTAGGTTGCGGGTCCTGTGACACAAGCCACGGACTACTAGGATGCCCCAAGTTCACCAACGCCACAATAGGCAGAAGATGGGGAATGGAGAGGATGAGAGGAGCGTGTTTGATATGTCTCAACACCAAGCACCGGGCGGCCGCTTGTCGAACAAGGGCCACATGTGGTCACGAGGGCTAAACGGGCAGACGCCATCGATTGGTAAACCAGGAGAGAGAAGCTACACCGGGGGCGAACATTAAGTCCAGTGTGCTTTGTTCAGTATCGCGGTATGCCAGTACACTAATACGTTTAGTAGTAGTTGCCGCGGGAATGATGACCCCAACTGGGTTGGTCAAAGTGTCAGCTTTCGTTGACAGTGGGTCAGTCACATCCCTGGTGAAGGAGCGGTTAGCTGGCAAACACCAGCTCGCTGAAAGTACGACGTTTTTGGCATTGAGCACGGTGGACTGAACACAAGCAATGAGGGCCGGCCGGTCGAGGCCACATCTCGTCTCCTTAGACACTAACGAGCTGATCTCCCCATGGGAGCACCGAGGTCCGTGAAAGCAATTTGATCTAGGTGGCCCCATCTGCAGGATGTCATCGTCGTAGACTGGGAGGACAACCAATGAATCCTCCCATCGGCCGTGACGTGCCAGAGGCACATTGGTTACTGGACCAGAGATTGAGCAACCGCCATGCAATCTATGCAGTGCGCAGAACACTAGGATGGATATTTATCGTCCAGCCGGGGGACGTGGTTCCGTGAATTACGTGCCAGCAGAAACGGACAGCACAGAGTATCAATTGCAGCCACTGTAGTAAAAGAAGCCTCACGACATCGGAGACGAAAGACTATCACTGCCTCAAGAGGACGACCTCGCTCTGCAGACAGAACAGCAGGGAACTAGGGGCCCTAAAATACAGTTCGAGGTTCTTCTCCCATGGCGCACTCCAGCCGATCCTTGGGTTTATAACAGAAACTATGCTCTGCAAAGACAATACGATTGAACAAATGCTTCTTTCGAGACCAGGATCTGTGGAAATGATACGCAGAAGTAATGACGCTCAAAAAAGCTCCCGGCTGCGTTGAAAATGTGCCTGCAACCACCGACGGCAGGGAGGGGATCTGGTATCTGCCTCACCACCCGGTTTTCAACCCCAATAAACCCGAAAATTTACGAGTGGTTTTCGACTGTGCAGCCACATTCCAGGGCAAGTCGTTAAACGATCACCTGCTACAGGTGCCTGACTTGACCGTGCCATTCATTGAAGCTTTTCCGCCGTTCAAAAGTCGGTGGAGTGGCCTCGTCCACCGACATCAGGGAGATGTTTCATTGGGTGAAAATACCGATAGAAGAACGAGATGCTTTGTTTTCCCTGTAGTGGGAATAGAACGACCGGGAAATCGCAGTGATAAATTGTAAGATGACCGTCCACCCCTCCGGAGCCATATCATCACTGTTTTTTATGAACTACGCCCTTCGAGAAACAGCGAATAAACGAGGAGCTCTGGTCCGCCGGTCGGTGGTATATAGCGTCAGCAGAAACTACTGCATCAACGACTGTCTTGGGTCATTCGATGATGTAGACTGGGCACTGGCGCAGTTCAGAGGCCTAACAGGATTGCTGGACGAGGGCGATTCCGTCTCACGAAATGGATGTCAAACGCTTCGTAAGTGCTTGAAGTCATTCCGTGCCACGAGGGAGCCAAAAGGGTTCGAGACCTTGACGGTTCTCCACTCCCCACCGAATGCACTGTAGGAACACGATAGAATGCTGAAACGGACGACTTTGTTTTCGAGCTAAACGTTCCCGACCAACCAGCAACTCGTCGTGGTTTACTGTCGGGTATCTTTAGTTTGTTCGATCCGCTTTGTTTCGTCTGTCCCTGGCTGTTACCCGGAAAGATCCTACCGCAACGACAATCGTAAGAAAGTCGATTGGGACCAGCCACTGGACCGAGAAGACCGGCCGGACTGGGAAGAATTTCTGAACACCTTAAAGAAACTGGGAGACAAGCGGTTTCCACGGTGCTTGCCTCCTGGCATGCAACATAGACGGGAGAACTTTACGCATTTACTGACGTTTCCGTAGTCAGTTAATGAGCCGTGGTATACGGACAGTGGTGCACGGGAGATGGACAATATGCTACGGCGATCCTTCTACGAAGCCAAAGCCCGCGTTTCGATCCCGAGTCTCGAGCTCAGCGCAGCCGCGTTAGCATTCAGGGCCGTACAAGAGGTAAAGAGTAAACTCGACTGCTATATTTGGTGAACCAGTTTTTGGACGGTTTGGACTGTAGTACTGTACCACATGCGAAAATTCAGGATTCGTTTTAGTACATTCGTTGCTAACCGGGTCAAGGTTATCCACGACGAAACTGCAAGGATCCAGTGGAAACATGTCAAGTCTGGCGATAATCCGGCCGATCTGTGCTCCCGAGATGCGACCAAATTCCGGTAACTGGACACGTAGACAGAAGGGCCGATACTCCCGCACGTGCCTCGATAGGACACCAGGCTGGACTGCTTCGGGCCTTTGTGGATCATCTATGAAAAGTGGTTCGAAAAACAATGCGGGTGTATCAAGATGCGCATGAAGTCACGCGCGGAGCACTTAGAAGCTGGGCATTCCATGAAGACGGACCTATTCTTCCGGGCCTCACATCGCTTTGTCAACTGAAGAGGCACACCAGCAGATATACACCCCGACAATAGGTGGAACTTTGTGGGCTCTCACCGGGAACTGCAGAGTTGGCTCCAAAACATGAACAGATGCCGGCTTCAGAAGCGTACCGCGGCTTATGGCATGCGATGTCGCGTCAACCCACTCTCCCCCCGTAGGCCAGCCATCGAGGTGGCGTGTGGGAAAGCCTGATCCGTTCCACCAGGCGGATATTGCTGTCGATCATTGGGCAACCACCGCCCGACAACGGAAGGTTGAGCACCGTTATGAATGAGGTCGAGAGAATTCTGAGCAACCGCCCACTGGTTCCAGTAACCAACGGCGACCCCACCCTTCTGGCTCTAGCGCCGAACGACCTATTGACGTCAAGGTCGAAAGTGGGTTTCGAAGTACCAGCAAACATTAGAAGGGGCTACCTTCGTGGATGGAAGAAAGAAAATTATGTTGCCAAGGCTTTTTGGAGGCGATAGCTGCGGGAGTGCCAACGGGCTCTGCAAGCTGGACAGAAATGGCCGTTCAAAACAAGACCATTCGATGTCGGGAGTATAGTGATGACCACAGACAAACACGCGCATTTCAGCACCTGGGCTTTGGGCGTTATCATGAAACTATCAGAAGCTCTGATGAACTGATAAGAAATGTGAAGGTGAAGACCGCCAGCGGAATGCCAGCCCGCGATGTACACGGTATTAACCTCCTCGAGAGTCCAGACTGAGCAACCAGCACCACAGAACCCCTGTAGACTGTTACTCATTCGTCGGTAAAGTGGTTAAGAGCACCTCCCGTGTGTGGTGGTGTTTATTACATAAAGACGTACTCAGCTACACTCACACCCAATCACACAAGCACATGAGCCACATTCCTGATCCACAGTCCCCAAGAAACATGTCACGGTGCTCACCTTTCCTTATTCGCTATCGACGTTAAAGGAGGCTTTTCCTGTGTGGTAGTAGTAGTGATTCAAACATACGTCCCGACACACCCCTAATCACAGACAAGCACATGACCTCCATCAAATACGCTGCAGCGCTGACTGTTCCTCTTTTACCACTGATTTTAAGGAAGATATCTCCCGTAGGTGGTAGTTGTTACTATTTGCCCACATACGAGATTGCGACCTCACCCATGACACCCACAAACACACACACTGACACAAGCACATGCAGCCAATGGACGACGGCTCTCCCGAGGAAAGCCACGGTCTCCCCTCCACGCACGACATCGATCAGACGTTTTCATCGACAATGCAGAGTAACATCGCGTCGGCATGGCCACCTGATCAAGTGCGATCGTGAGTAGAAAGTGGATGTCAGAAGTACTAGGTATGCGCACTGACAGCGGGGTCTAGGTAGGTAGGGAGAATCGGTACCCCAATTCCAAACCTTTGAATCTGCTAAAACTCGGGAGGATTTTGGTGGGCGGTGTGCCAACCGGTTTTGGAACCCCCCCCCCACCCCAAGATGAGCTGCAAATTCATGTTCTCTTGGCGTCAATCGTTCACATACACCACCTGCTTGTTTGTACGCATTTTATGTCTCATGAAACAACGTTTGTTTGTCAGCATCCAGCGGGCCACTCTGTCGCATCCTATTTTCAACCTGCGTGGACCACGTGCTCCTTTCTCACAAGCCGCAACTTCGTTCTCGTTATTGAGTCCTTGTGACCACACGATTGAGGTTCGTATCTGTTTCGTGTCATTGCTCATTTATTAATCGGGTATCGTGGAATTTCACTGATAATCTCATTTGATTTCGGGATCCATTTGGAGTTTGGCTGCACATTGCTCAAGGGTTTTTTTTACCTGCATAATGGAGCACCCCAAGGGTCGGTCCTTTTCCTCCTTTATGCTAGTGACTTAGAATATAGTCTAGAAAACTCGCGTTGCAAATTTGCCGGCCACTTGGACTGAGTAGGAGTATTCAACCATGAATCATCCAGAAGGACACGGGCAGACTCCAACAATTGGCTGCTAAGTGCGACATGCCGCTAAACATGTATGAGGGTGTGCATTTTGTTGGCAAGGGATTACCCTACAGACGGACGGTACTGGAAATGGATGACGTGGCAGCAACAATGCCGGTAGAGGGTATGGTATAGGACCTCGGGTCATCGCTGAGGCTTATTTACAACCAAAAACCAATGTGAAAAATCGGTAAAATCCGCTTCCAGGGGGCTCTACCATCTCCATCGAGCAATCAGCTCTACGAGACCATTGGCGCTTCTCCCTCCACGTAACTCTCTTAAAACCCCACCTGGAGAACTTTGTCAGAGCCTGGACTCTGTATCTGGTTCGGGATAGAGAGATAATGGAGAAAATCTAGAGAAGGTTTACCAGATTTTTTCTATTGTCAAAAGGAAAAATGTACGAGGAAGGCTTGGAGTGCCTCGATTTGTTCTCCATGTGATGGAGAAGGAAGAGATAGGACTTCATAATAGTGTACAAGATACCCACTGACAGGATCGACTTAGGGATTCGCATGACTACCCACCTGCCACCAGCAGAAAGCCACAATCTGGGAAGTCATGCCATCGGGCTGAAGAGGAACTAGTAACGGACAAGAATTCAGGCCTGGTTTTTTGCGCAGCTTCTGGTTGAGGACTGGAATGAACTGTAACAGGACGTGGTCGAGGCAACAACCGTGGCTGAGTTCAAGCATCGACCGGACATGGCATGAAACCGAGTGTTCCGCCATAGGCTACCATAACCGACAACATAGAACCATGTGGGTTTGTGGTACTCCATTAGACCTTGAGTTTACTAGGTCTCCGCTTTGTCTACCTTTAAACTTCCTCACATATACAACATCCACCCCTATGTTCTCCTTCCGCTCCTTCATTCGCTCCTAACCATATGTAGCCATTTCTATACACATACGGGGGTTTTTCCTCTCACCATCCCGTTTCCATGTGATACCTTTCCGTCAGTAGTTTTACTTTACATTTTCGCCTCATCATATGGTCTTCAATCTCCGTTTCCTTTCTCTTAAACCTAATTGACGGGTCTGCCCACTTGGTTGTCTACTGGTACCAACTATGAACCGTCAGTGAGTGGATACATTCAACCAACCTCCGGGAGCTTGTCGCTTCTACTGTCGTGAAACAGAGGCATCCATGGAGCCGATTTGTGCAAGAAGCTGGGCGTCAAGGCTATCTGCCATGACGAGCACGGACCGAAAGTCTCGCTGTTTGGCGTCCGACGGGTTTTCCAAGTCGGAATCTTTCCCGCTATTCGAGCTAAGCAGAATGCACTCTTCCACCGTCCATTGAACTATCTTTCAGCTCATCGACAATACAAGAAACAAAATGCAGCTAAGAACAGTATCCTGAACTCTTTCGCCTTGTCCAGCTAGCCGGCAATACCGGATGCAAGATACTGTCATGATTTGTATTTTGACCCCTCCCTCTTTTTGCCACTGCTCCTTTTCCATTGAACTATCTTTCAGATCACCGTGAACATTGATAAAACTAGATAAGCGCGAGGTTCGGGACCATATGGGCTTCGGCCTCTTACCCATGTACCACTTCATGACCTCAAGGCAACGGTACTGAAGATGAACCTGAATCTCCTTAGGTCCTGTATTTGGGTTACACCTGCGAGTAGTTCCCCGTGCTTCGTTAGGCTACATTTGGTTGTGGTTGTGTCAATCCTTGGAATTTCATTGAAAATGATGCCTCCAAAAATAAAACTGTCCCAACCGTGAGCCTAGTTTGTTCAAAGTTTGTACTCTTTCGCGACAAATACTGATAGTGTGATGGGTGCTTCGAGTGAGCCTTGAAATGCTCTGAAGTAAGCGGTGATCTTGCGGAGGCTCTCGATAAATGTCGTGTAAATCTGCTCAAAGTGCTGTGCATCAAATGCGCGGAACTATGACGCCCTGGGTGGCCGGCAAGTAATTCGGCGAAAAAGGCCCCTGTCGTCACACAGTTCTGAGCAGTCATCGTCATAACCAGCAGGGTCATCATCATTACCAGTGGCAGCAGCTGAGATAAAATCATCATCATTGCCATCATCACCTTCATTGCACCATCATCACTGCCAGCGGAGAAGACGTTCAATCGGGTCGTGGCCTCAAACGCCATATTGGGCCCTTCCGTCCCCGCCGAAGCCGGTGTTACGAACGTTTGAGCAATGCGTAGCCAAATTCGCAACGGATCCCGAAATCAAAAGGCGATTATCCGTGATAATTCTACGATACTAGATTATTAACATAAACAATGACATAAACAATATACAAACCTCAATAATACGATCACAAAGACTCAACAACGAGAAACCGAATAGCAGCGTGTGAGCAGACAGCACGTGCGTCACGCAGGTCCCTAACAAGGATGTGCCAAAATAGCGCTCTGGGCGCGAACAAACAACAATTGGTCCAGAAAAACAACCAGTTCGTAAAGACAAGTCAATAGTGTATGGAAATGAGTGATGTTGGGAAAAAACACTGAATCGCGAGGGAAAAAGGGGGATTTTCCACGACCGGCTGTTACACCGCCCACCAAAATCCTCCTGGATCCTTAGCAGAGTCAAAGGTTCGGTATAAAGGTACTGATTCTTCCTACCTGCCTAGGCCCTGCTGTCAGTGCGCGCGTCTAATGCTCGTCGTCGACGTTCTACTACTGGTCGCACCTAACCCATTGGCTACATAGACGTGAGGCTAGTCTACATCTTCCACAAGACCAAATGACCGATGGCGGGCGTGAATGGTCACATAGACGTTGTCCTCGTAAGGGGCCGTCCGGTCCTGGATGTACGTGCTTGAGTGTGTGTGTGTGCGTGTGTGTGTGTGCCGGGGTTACAATGAAATCACAGGTATGACTACACATCAAAGGAGGACTCTCTGCAATGTCAACAAAAGACCGCGTGGCAAGAAAACGAGTAAATGTAGCATGTATGTGTGACCTGAGCTCCGCTACTTCCATATATGCAAGGGGCATTCGGTAGCGTCAACAAAAGGCAAACAAAGAACACTGTCACATGTATGATGGGTTTACGGGATGTAGAGTGCGTCGTGCATGCGTGTATGTATCGGGATGTATAATGGAATCGCACTCATCACCACATATCGGAAAGAACCTTCTGTAATGTCAACGAAAGGACCGCAAGCACCTTAACGTGTTTGACGGAGATTGTGTGGTATATATGGTGTTTCTTTATCCACTTCGATTACTGGTGTGAAAAAGGTTTACTAGGCCTCAGGGTTATCAGCTCCTCCGCCTTCGCTCTCGAGTAGGTTAATACTGCGTATGTCACAAATGAGCACTCCGTTAGCTGTCTTCACCTTCACCGGTCTTATCATTTCGTCAGTGCTTTTGATGGTTTCCGTAACTACTCCCAAAGACCAAGCGCTGAAATGTGCGCGTTCGTCGGCGATCATAACCACGTCCCCAACTTTGAATGGTTTTGTTTTGGCCAGCCACTTCTGTCGAGTCTGCAAAGCCGGTAGGTACTCCCGTAGCCATCGCCTCCAGAAGACCTTGGCCAGATAGTTCCCATGCTTCCACCCGTGGAGGTAGCTCCCACGAAGGTTTACCGGCCCTTGGAAACCCTCGTTCGACCTTAACGTCAATAAGTCGTTCGGGGTGAGCGCCAGGTGGGTGGGGTCGCCGTTCAATACTGGAACCAGGGGGCGGTTGTTCAGGATTCGCTCCACCTCAGTCATGACGGTGTTCAGCGTCTCGTCGTCGGGCGGCTGCTGCTCCATGATTGACAGCAATATCCGTCTGGCGGACCGGACCATGCGTTCCCATATGCCGCCTCGGTGGCTGGCCTGTGGGGGGTTGAAATGCCATCGTATGCCGTAGGCCACGGTTCGATTCTGCAGTTCGTCCCTGTTTATGTTCTTGTGCCAACGCTGCAATTCCCGTTGAGCGCCCACAAAGTTCGATCCATTATCTGAGTATATATCGGCCGGTACGCCTCTTCGGTTGATAAATCTTTGCAAGGCCCGTAGAAACGAATCGGTCGTCATCGAATGTGCGACTTCTAGGTGTACCGCACGTGATTTCATGCACGTCATGATACATCCGTATCGCTTTTCTAATCTTTCCCCGCACTTGATCCAAAAGGGCCCGAAATAGTCCAACCCGGTGTCACTGAACGGCCACCAGCCCGTAGTCACCCTGCATTCTGGTAGTGGGGCCATGAGTTGTTTGCCTGCTGTGGCATTGCGTCTCCTGCATTGCACACACCGTCGGATTACGCGTTTTACAGTCTCTCGTCCTCTCAACAACCAAAGACGCTTTCGGATGACGCTCGTCACGTGACTTTCCCCGGCATGTCCCTCCACGGCGTGGACGTGTTGGATCATTAGCTCTACTACAGGTTGTCTCGCAGGCAGCAGTATAGGATACATTGTGTCGAAGTTCAGGTGGGCGTTGGTCAGCCTACCATCCACCCGCAGCAGTCCGTTGATGAGTTTGGGGTTTAAACGCTTCAGCTCGCCTCTTGGAGATGGCATGTCTTCATTGGTCGGCCCCACTTCTTCCGCCCTCTTGAGTTCTTGGGCGAAAGCCTCGCGTTGTATCATTCTGAAAATATCGTACTCTGCCGCTTGTAGCTCATCGGGACCTATCGGGCCGACCCGTATCCGACCTGAGGGCCGTAGCCCTTTCATGACCAGTAAATTTCTCTTGAACCTGGTTAACCAAACTAGCGAACGAAGCGTCTTCATCCAGGAAGAAAACCTGACCAGTCGCGATAAAATGGACGACGCTTCGACGACGTTGGTTGCTATCACTACGCCTTTGATCTCCAGTTCCAATTCCGTAGGGGGTTTTAATTCGAACACGGGCCAGTCCTGTTTGGGCAATTGCAGAAAGTTTGGCCCTCTCGTCCACGTGTCCAGTTGCCTGAAGTTGTTCGCACCTCGGGAGCACAGGTCGGCCGGATTATCGCCAGACCTGACATGACTCCACTGGTGCGTGGCTGATTCATCGTGGATAATCGTGAGCCGGTTAGCAACGAAAGTACTAAACCGGCTCCGGACGTTGTTAATGTAGTAAAGTACTATCGTTGAATCCGTCCAGAAGCTCACCGACCAAATGTAGAGATCGAAACATCTCTTCACAGCTTGCACCACCCTGACTGCCAACACGGCTGCGCTGAGTTCAAGGCGTGGGATTGAGACCGACTTCAGTGGAGCAACGCGGGCTTTGGCGAACAGGATCCTCGTGGTATATTGTCCATCTCCTGCGCACCATCGTCCGTACACCACAGCTCCATAACCGACTTCGGATGCATCGGAAAAGGCATGTAGTTCTCCAGTCCGTGTCATATGGCCAGGGGTCAAACATCGTGGAATCCTTATGTCCCCTAAGTTCTTCAAGGTGTTCAGAAATTCTTCCCAGTCCAGCCGGTCCCGTCGGTCCAGTGACTGGTCCCAATCAACTTTCTTACGGCACAGCCACTGCAGCAAGATCTTTCCGGGTAGCAGCCACGGTGAGACGAAACCGAGCGGGTCGAACAAACTTGAGACGGCAGATAGTATGCCACGACGGGTTATTGGCAGCTCGGGAACGTTCAGTTCGAAAACAAAATCGTCCGTTTCCGCGTCCCATTGTATCCCTAAAGTGCGCTCGATAGGAAGTGGAGAGCCGTCCAAGTCTCTTACCCTTTCGGCCTTTTCGTGATACGGGATGACCTTCAGCACTTCTGAAGCGTTCGACATCCATTTAGTTAGATGGAAGCCGCCCTCTTCCAGCAATCTCGTCAGATCCCTGAACTGCTCTAGAGCTGATTCCACATCATCGAATGACCCAAGGTAGTCGTCGACGTAGAAGTTCCTGCTGACGCTTTCTACCACCGTCCGATGTACTAGATCGCCATGTTTGTTCGCTGATTCTCGGAGGGCGTAGTTTGCACAAAATGGTGACGATATGGCTCCGAAGGGGTGGACGGTCATCCTATAATTCACCACTGCGTTGTCCCGGTCGCTCCCTTCCCACCACAGGAAACGCAAAGCATCTCGTTCTCCTACCGGAATCTTCACCTGATGGAACATTTCCCTAATGTCAGCAGACAAAGCCACTTTACCCACTCTGAAACGGCACAAAACATCGATCAGTGGTGTGGTCCAGTCAGGCCCCTGTAGTAGGCGATCGTTTAACGACTTGCCCTGGGACTTGGCCGCACAGTCGAAAACCACCCGCAGTTTATTGGGTTTCTTGGGGTTGATAACCGGATGGTGAGGCAGATACCAGATACCCCTTTTGCTGTCGGTGTTAACAGGCACCTTTTCAACGTAACCGAGGACCTCGTTTCGCTTCATCAAATCCGCGTATCGTTCCCACAGATTCTGGTCTCGAATGAAGTGTTCTTTTAGTCGTAGTAATCGTTGGAGAACATAATTTCTGTTGTCAGTCCACGGGTCGACCGGTGTGCGCCATGAGAGGGGAACCTCGAACTGTTTTTTGAGGCCTCTAGAGCCTTGCCGCACCGTTTGTAGAGCGAAGTGATCCTCTTGAGACAACGTCAGTCTTTCGTCTCCAATGTCATGAAACTCCTTTTCATACAGCCGTTGCAGATGATACTCTATGCGGTCCGTTTCGGCGGATAAGTAATTCACGGAACCGCGTACCCCTACTGGACCGTATAACATCCATCCCAGAGCCGTGCGTACGGCATAAGGTGCCTGGCGGTCGCCCACTCTTTGGTCAAGCACCCAATGCGCCTCTGGCACGTCGCATCCGATGAGGAGATCCACTTCATCATCTTCCCAGTCTATGACGGTTACATCCTGCAGGTGGGGCCACCGAGTGAAGATTGCGTTCACCGACCTTGGTGCTCGCATGGGGAGATCCGCTAACGTGAATGCCTCCGTTGGTTCAATTTCCTCGTTAGTGTCTAGAGAGATGAGTTGCAGCCTTAATCTACCGGCAGTCATTACCTGTGTTCCGCCCACCGTGCTCACTGCTAACGACGTCGCACCTTTAGCCAGTTGGTGTTTGTCGGCAAACCGCTCTTTCACTAAAGTGGTGTCGGATCCACTATCAACGAAAGCCAACGCCTTGACTGTCCCAGTCGGAGTCACTACTCCCACGGCCACTACGCCTAAACGTACCGGTTTACTGGCAGATTGTGAAGTTGAACGAATCACGCTGGGCTTGGCACTCGCCTCGGATATGGTTATTCTCGCCTGATGCAGCAGCCGATGGTGTCTGCCCGTGCAGCCCTCGTAACCACATCGATTCCTTGTTCTACAGGCTGCTGCCCGGTGCGTGGTGTTGAGACAGATGAAACATGCTCCTGCCATCCTCGCCATTCCCCACCGTTCGTCTATTGTGGCGTTGCCGAACTTGGGGCATTCTGGTAGGCCATGGCTAGTACCACAGGATCTGCAATTTGGTTTCGCCGTAGCTTCTCGTGAAATGACGTGTGTGTTGGTCCAAGGCTGGTACTTTGGATATTCCCGTACAGGGGTTTGGACTTGGCTAGTACCGGGCTTGTTTGCTCGGTTGCTGTCCCGGATGAGTCGGCCGAATCTGCTGTCAGCTATCTTCGTTTGCCTGTCTAAGTATTCAGTCAGGTCTTCGAAGTTGGCTTCTCTGTGGCTTCGGCTTATCCGTTCTGCTTCTTCCGCCCACCGACCCTGTAGTTCGGGAGAGGGGTGACGGACTTTGCCTTCCAAAGTGTGCATGGCGTCTAGGTTAGCCCTGTAACCTAAATGGTCGAGGGCTATTGAGCAGTTCTGCATCTTAATCACCAGGTCGGCCATGGTGTAGACGTCGCCCTTGGTTCTCTCTGCCCCTGCCATCACGCCCTCTATTAGGTTACGGGCTACTTTGAAAGGTTGGCCAAACAAGTCCCTTAGAATCTTCCTTGCCCTTGTGTAGCCTTGTTCTGGTTCGAGCATGGTGCACCCGTCGATAGCTTCTCTTGCTCGGCCTCGGCAGTAGTGAGTAAGGTAAAGAAGCCTTTGCCCAGGGTCGTTTACCTTGTTTTCAACGAACGTCTCGAACTGTTTGACAAACTTGCAGTATTGCTCAGCTCGTCCGTTGAAAACCGTTAACTCCACTCAAGGCAGATCGATCGATGGTGGTTTGTATTCGGCGACCGGCGTGGGGTTCCCTACCTTATTGCACTCTAACCCATCGGAAGTGTCGAAGTCACTGGTCTTATGCTCTCGCTCTTTCTGTGTACACTTCTCTGCTTCATGCGCCTGTAGTCTAGCCGAAAGTAACTGTTGCTCTAGTTCTAGTATTCTCAGCTTATATAAATCGACATCCTTACGATCAATATTGCTTTCAATAACACATGAGCTAGCACTGACAGGACTAGGCGATCTAGCATTACCTAAAGAATCATATGTACCCAAAACCTCCCCAGAGACTTGCCGTATTACTTCCTGTCCGGATTCGACTGCTTTTGATCCTTTTCTTGGCATTTTGCGTGATCTTTCCTCGTTCCAAATAGATCTATTGAGTATTGTTACGAACGTTTGAGCAATGCGTAGCCAAATTCGCAACGGATCCCGAAATCAAAAGACGATTATCCGTGATAATTCTACGATACTAGATTATTAACATAAACAATGACATAAACAATATACAAACCTCAATAATACGATCACAAAGACTCAACAACGAGAAACCGAATAGCAGCGTGTGAGCAGACAGCACGTGCGTCACGCAGGTCCCTAACAAGGATGTGCCAAAATAGCGCTCTGGGCGCGAACAAACAACAATTGGTCCAGAAAAACAACCAGTTCGTAAAGACAAGTCAATAGTGTATGGAAATGAGTGATGTTGGGAAAAAACACTGAATCGCGAGGGAAAAAGGGGGATTTTCCACGACCGGCTGTTACAGCCGGTGATACTGGATTCGAGGTTGTAGAGACTAATTCATATGTTCGCCCGCCAGCCGGTCAGCGGACTCGATGCAAGCAGAATGCAGAGGGGATATGCTAATTTGTACCCGTATAGCCCCACTGGGGTACGTTTTGGCAGTCTTCAACGAATCCGTACGTGTGAATTCACCTTCAAAAGAACTGAGAAGCGCATGTAGCGAGAGGGAATCTTGTAGACTTGAGATATTTCTAGATAGGACTCAGTGTATTCTGCTGGCCAACCTGCCGGAAGCCTCCATTGCTGATCCTCAAGGCAGCCTGTACCATGGTCTCTCACTGATGCTGCTGCGGTCTTACTTGTCACGGATTTTCTCCAGAGAGGAGGGAGCGGCGGTTAACAAAGTTCGATTAACTGCAGCTTTCCGCCTTAGAAAGCAGCAGACCCCAGATTATCAACCAAGGCGCTTCAAGTTAATCCTGCATGCCTTCGATACGGCCAGGGCTGTTCCGCATCGTGTCCACAGGCTAAAAGGTACATTGGTGCTTATTCTACGTGGCCTTTTGCCACAGCAACGGCTGCAGGTAAAATTGGACTACCGTGGAGCAAAGCGAACGTCGGTAGGAGGCTGAAATAACCCAGGTAATTGGGATTTTTGGGTCCGGAAGTTGAGGCCGCTCCCGCGTTAGGCACCCCTGGTTCTATCAGCAGCACTTGTGTAACCATCAGTCTAGTTGGAAGTTCATAATGTGTTTCGGAAGATGTTAGTTTAACGAGGCTGCACAGTTCCGGGTAGAGGATCATACTGCTGTCCATCGTTCGTAGCCTACTGGACAATTCAGACGAGCTGGAGTCACTGGTGGGACGAAAACCCCCACGGCTGATGTGGTAACCGAAACATGACTGTACGATGACGTTCATGATTCTGAGGTGTCACCGCCACGATACTCAATTTACCGAGGTAATAGAAGCGATGTGAGACAAAGCGGAGGTGTTGCCCTTTATATTCAGTCCGATATGCCTACTTATGAGCTACATAGTTATTCTGATCCCCGGGGTTTCCGGGAAATCTTGTGGCGCAGGGTTTGATTAGCACCTGGTGGCCGTGTAATAATAGGATTTGTGTACAGTTCGCCGGGAGTAGACTGCAGGGTCATTTCTGACGAATTCCGGCAGTGGGGCCATGATGGGCACCTCATTACCCTTGGGGGTTTCAATGTGCCGCATATTGATTGGGATGAGGTCTGTTACGGTCCTTCAGCAGATTCATTCACACGCTTTCCACACGGTCCTTGAGGATTTGATTCTATACCTGCAAGTGTGATGATCAACGCGGTTTCAGGCCCTCATTAATCCATCCGGGACCTTGGGATCTATTCGAGGCAACCTGACTTTTGGGAAATTAGATACCATCTGCCAATCGGTTCCAGCGACCATTCCGTCCTCTCAATCCACTTGAGGCGCGGTGTATCTAATTTTGATGGACCACACACGGGAGGCAAAGCGTGGCGTGCAAAGTTGTAATGGCCAGGTTGTAAGCCGCTATATTGTTGTTCGAGTAATTTTAGTGTTGGTGCCGTTGATACACTTACTGAGCTTGGGCTCATGGAGATTTCCTTCTCTTGTGCTTTTGCAGATCAAACATGCCCGACGAAATACACTCGGCAGTGGTGGGTGCATAACTGGTGTGCATCGAAGGAATTCTGGACGCTCGATTGGCCGTGGCCATTACCTGTCCTGTGCAAACTGAACTGAACTGAACTGAACTGACCCTAAACTGCGGTACGCCAGCGTTGCGGCCGTCTACCTCGGTGAGTGTATACACTCACTCACAGTTAAACTGTTTTTGAAGTTTTTGGAACACGCAGCTCGTCCCCCTCATTTAAGTTATCTTTATCTGTACTTACTGGATCCTGAATAATGTCAATGCCCCCCACCATTGATATAACCGCTTGCTCAGACGAGACTACTTTCCCCATGAGGCAATGTGTTTCTCCCTCTGTGGCCACTGTCTCATTTCTCACTCCGGACGAGACGGTCCTTCATAATGCGGTGGCAACGGATGCACTATAATGTGCAGTCCTAAGTCACGTTGCAGAGATAGCTGAGCCAAAGGCCACTGTCCGCAACCTTAAGAATGAGTTGACCAGCCTGAGGAGCTTGGTTATCAAATCCCTCACGATGTCCCAGGCAGCCGATCAGGTGTGTAGAGTTTCTGAGCAGCAAATTCTTCATGCCGCCAAGTTTTTACAAGACACCCAGAATTGATCCAAGCGTGTAATCCTTTGGGGTCGCTTTCTCAACTCGGATCACCCTCATGACAGCTACACCCGGGTGTTTAACCGCCTTAAGCTCCCTTTCCCACTTAAAGGTCGGCCCGCTTGGTTGGTAACCAAACGCACCAACCGGGTACACGGCATTCTCATTGAAATGGGCTCCACAGAGGCAGCCAAACGAATTGTTTCCTCGGCCGCAAAGCTCAAAGTGGAAATTAAAGGGCTTAAGGGAGTATCCATTGACAAGCTACTTCATCTAAGGCTCCGCAGTGAAAAGGTTAAGCGAGCAATATAAAAAAGGCCGATCCTGAGCTCAGAGTGCTGCCAGTTGTCCAGGTAACTTGCTTTGAGGATCGAGCTGTATGCCCACCATCCGTCGCTTCCCTACTCGCTCCATCTCCCGTCGCGGAGAGTAGTCCCAGTAATAGGCCCAATGCAACTATACATCTGTCGCCTTCGAAAGGTATCCCAGACCCCAACATAGCTAATAAAATTATATCAACGGACGAGACTCACCCATCCTTGAGCCCAGACAAACCTGCAACCTGTTTCTGCTGAAAGCTGCAGTGAGGAGGTTAACGCACCAAGAAATATATCTGGTGCAGTCATGCAAAGCAAGATCACCAACAAGAAAACTCAGAACAGGGCATCACGCAGTGCACAGAAAGGCAAACCACAAAAAGCAGCCCACCCTTTTCGGAGACCGAAGGATGTGGACCGTCCGCCTGGTATGATGCCCCCCCCCCAGGTTACTAGATGTCAAAACTTACCTGTCCCCCCAACAGTCTGCTTACTCTCTAGCCCTCAATATCTTCAGCCCCCGACTCTCCCAGGACCTCTTTTCCACTCCCAAATCCCCCTCTTTCCCACTCCTCAAACCCGAAATCAGTTGTCTCTGGCGATTCTACAACAACTGAGCATGTGCTCAAGTGTCTTTACAGCAAAAGCCTGAGTGTGTTGAATAAGATCCCGGAGCTTCGGCAGCTTGCAATGGATAAGGAGCCTCAGATCATAGCCCTCACAGAAACCTGGCTCACCCCTGACATACTTGTTGCCGAAATATCCATTCCGGGTACTTCACAGTAAGGCAGGACTCCAGTAGAGGTCGTGCCGGCGGGGTCATTACACGACGATAATTTGATCCCTCCTCCCACTATACTGACAACCCTTACCTTTTCATGTATTGATTGTTTGTGGGCTGTTTAACCTCTCTAGGACAGATACCCTACTGCTTGGTGTTGTCTATCGTCCTCCCGCATGCAATTCAACTGATAGCCTAGGTCTCATAGACTTATTAGGCTCCCTGAAAAGCTACACAGACTTCACCCATCTGTCAGTCACTGGTGACTTCAACTCACCCAGTCCCGACTGGCAAAGAGCTAATGCCTCTGATATCACCTTTGGTAAACCCCTCCTGGATCTCGTGCTGAAGATCTCATGGGTGCAGAACGTAAGAGATCCGACCAGATATCGCGCAGGACACGCCCCGTCCCTACTAGACCTGGTCATCACCAATGATCGGTTTCAAATAGATGTGGCGCACTACTTGCCGCCCCTCGGCAAAAGTGATCACATTCTCATTGGATTCGATTATATCGTGAATTGGCCTCCTCTTCCCTCAGAAACCAAAATTTTGAGATCCTTCAAAAGGACCAATTTTGACCAAGTCTGTGCATTTATTAGCTCCCAGCTAAATTCAACTAACCCAGGTAACTCTGCTGATGAAATGGCAAAGAATCTCAGTGAGTTAATCTCCTTAACTATTTGTCCCCAGAATTTGTCGTCCACAGACTGCTAAGCGATCCCCCCTCGCCCCATTAGGCGCATTCTAGACGAACGCGCACGCCTCTTTGCTAGGTATAAAGCCACAGGCCTTGCCCTTGGTGCAGAAGACTTCAGGATCACACGGGATAAATGCAAAGACAAGAGTAGATCCTATCAGAATGCAGTCCAACGATCTGTACTTGATCGAGCACGGACCAATAAAGCATTTTTCTTTCAGTACATGCGCGGTATAAGGGACACAGCTCCGACGCCACTAGCTCTCAAAGATAGTTCCGGATCTCCAATCCCGACCACGACTCACTGCAGACCCTCGTATCCATTCAGAATCGGGATAAAAAGGATGGAGAGTAAAGAGATAGAAAATGATTCCCGACGGACCGCTGGAGATTTTTTGGTACATCATACTTTGCGGCTGCCCACACCGCGGAACAGACTTCTCTTTGGGAGCACTAACCGGATGCTTTGACTCAAAATTCTGACCCACATGGCAGTGGGGCGTTAACTCAGCATGGGAACGTGACTGAAGAGGCCGTGAAGGAACTTCTACTGGTCTGTCACGTGAGACCTCATTGTTGTAGGCATGCTGTCCCGTCTTCACTGGTGCTTTGTTATCGAACCGTCGTTCGGATTCAGTCCTCAGCCCCATGCGCCCAGTGGAACAAGCGGAACGTGCATGGTGCAGCATTCTTTGGGCTGAGGACTGCCAGCTTAGGTGGGTGATAGCTACCCAATGAAGTGCGATATCTTCTCCCACCGTCGAGACAAATCCCAGGTACTCTACTCTTACTTACATCTAGTGGTTTTGCGATCGGTAAACTGTTTCTCTCCGTGTTTATTCGCTGGAGTGTCTTCTCCAGGGGTTAGTGGTCATAACCAGATGTTACCCATCAACTGGTTTTGAGACTGGACTTCGTTTGGTCTCCACTCATTGACCTACCAGACGTGATTGCTCCTTAGGCCTAAGGAAGCCATCCTGCCTAGTTTCTTGGGTCATAGATGCCCGCAAGCCATCACACCACGCCTAGGTACACTCTCGTTGTGATGGGTCGTTTCGATTGAGAAGCGCATACCGGTAGTCCTTTTTTCATATGAATGAAGCAACTGGGAAGCGGAGTGCAGATAAATCTTGTCGCGTTCGCCTTGTTTGAGTGGAAACTATTTGACTTTTCGCTTTTGCAAGCTTGAGGCCTGAAACGGTTGTGTAATTAGCACTTGTCGGATTTTTAATTTGGCTTAGGGTCTTTGTTTGAGAACGGTGTTGGGGATGCACTCTTGCTGTTCAATCACTTGCATCAAAACGGGAACCTTTTAACATAACGTATGACTGTCAGAGCTCCTACTGTGTACGTTGTGGTGACTGGTGGTCGATGTAGGGTAATGACAGCATCTAGTGAAGCAGCAATGGCATTGGCGAACGCGTGGGGCTGCGAGGTGAATACGTTTGCACGCTCGAGGACTTTGTCTGTAGCATCTGCACGCTTATCTAAACTCTCGATGTGTACTAGAACGGCTACTATGCTTTGGGCATACGGTGGGAGTTGTTGCATCCATAGTTGACGCAAAACGGCATCGTCCATGGACGTCGTACCTACTAATGAGCGCATTTTCCGTAACAACTGTGAGAGTATCATCACGACGAGACTGCATCTTGACGCGGTGTGATAGCTTGCGCGCCTCTACGACCCAAAGAGCTATACAGGATGGCTTCTTTAAGCCGGGGATGCAGTCATATCTGACAGGTCAATGGGCAGAGGCCAGACAAAGTTCAGTCTCCAGGTCCTCCAGGCTGGGGGTTGATTTGAGTTGGCAACTCAGTCGGCAAAATCAGTGGAAGAATAATTGATCGAAGCAAATGGGTTTCCACTAAGTCATCCCTCTGCCTTGCGGATAGGTTCTTGCTAGAACTAAAGGCTTTGGATAAGGACCCTAATCGTTCTCCTGCTTTGCGGATGGACACCCTAGCAGTACCCGTCCAACATCTCCCATGAACTGCACGAATAGAAAGAATTCCATATTGCATCGGTCGTCGCACAGGATAACCAGGACCGCGGTGCCCATTGCATCGAGCGGGGTGGGTAGTGATAAGTGGGCTACTTCTCAGAGTTCCCTCTCTTTTATTCAACCTTTGTCTTCTGTCCCTAACCACCCCTCTTTGCCCCCTCTATCCACCCATAATGCTCCCATTGATAACACGGCCGACACTCGCAGTGGTTCATTGTCAAATAGTGTAAACAATCCGCAATCGCATAACTCACAATTTCTCAAGCCTCGTCAGCCTCTGAATCTGGGCTCCTTTAACGTGCGTACACTCATGCAGGCCGCTCAGCAGGCGTACCTAGTCCTCATAATGAATTCTCTGAAGATTGATGTTTGCTGCTTAAGTGAAACGTGTATCCAGGATTCGAGCAGTGTGATTCAACTAACTTCTCCTGGTATCTCATCGAGGTATTTTCTGCGCTCCTCACGAGATGAAGCAGCTAGAGCTGTGGGTCAATGTGGTGTAGGAATAGTGTTGATTGACAGGGCTGAGGCTGCACTTTTAGACTGGATCCTTGTTAACAGTCGTTTATGTGCTGTGAGACTCCAAGGGTCAGTTGGCATTCGAAAGGATAGTTGTGTTAAGCGCAATTTATTTGTGATCTCGGCATACGTCCCAACGGACTGCAGCTCAGGCGCTCAGAACGATGAGTTCCACGATAAACTCGCCACCCTCGTTAGCGGCAGTAAGGGTTTTGACATTGTAGTGCTAGCTGGTGACTTCAGTGCACAATTTGGCAAACTTAGTATGCCGGAAGCCTGTTTAGGTGGCGGTTCTGCTTTACCTGTTGAGCGTACAGATAATAGGGATAGACTTCTCTAGTTTTGTGCATACAATCGATTGTTCTTGTCTAGCACCATTTTCCGACACAGCTCGTGTCGCACAGCGACATGGCGCTCTAACTCTACAGTACTCTAAGCCAGATTGATCAGATCTCAGTAAGCTATCGGTTATGCAGTTCTGTTCAGAACTGCAGATCTTACTGGTCGACGTACGTAGATTTCGACCATGCATTAGTTTGAATGCGATTTTTGTCCCAGCTCCATGGTCATTGTCGCAAACCGCAAACCGGGATAATCGTGCAGTGTTTGTGTGATCCAGAAGTACGCACCCTTTATGAGCAGAAGTTAGCAGCTGGGCTGGGATCTACGACGAACAGTGATGTAGATGAGCATCGGGCTCATATCAAACAGGCGATGCACTTTGCAGCAGGTTTTGCCTTTGATCCTAGATCCGTTTTCCATCAAAGACATTGGATCTCGCAACGGTCGTTGAGTATAATTGAGCAAAAGCGTCAGCTCTCGAACTGTAAGGAGATGAATAAGATGCGGAGAAAGCTACAAAGGCAAGTTACGGAAAGCCTTCAGAATGGTCGCGATAATTGGTGAGTGAAGGTAGCCGAAGAAACGGTAATAGCAACTGCTTCAGGTAACAGTCAAAGACTGTTCAAACTTATTTGTGACACCGGTGGACGACGCACCCATATTAGTGAAACGATTTGCAATAGAAATGGAGAACCCATCCATGACAAACAACAAAGGTTGGACCATTAGGCTGTATACTTCAAGGATCAGTTTAGCTGGCCGCACACTGGTGTAGTTATTCCTGTGTCAACAACTGCAACTTCTTGGGTGGTATCCTTTGAGCCCCTGTCGGAAGTGGAAGTGGAGTCATGTATTCGATTACTAAGCCGGGGGAAGCGGCCGGTCCCGGCTAACTTCCCCCCAGTTCTTTTCAAACTGGGTGGTGGGGCGTTGATAAGATCACTTACCGTCTTACTCCGTGACATTTGGAACGAGGAGCATATTCCGTTAATTTGGAATGAGTCATTGGTTGTTGCCATCTTCAAGAAGGGAATACGCAATGACTGTAGTAATCATCGTGGGATTAGCCTTTTTCCGATAGTCACCAAAGTATTAGCTTTGATTTTGCTGCATCGTCTTACACAGGCTCGCGAGAGGAATGTCCGCAAGCAGCAGGCTGGATTGCGCCCAGGTCGAGGATGCATCGACCAGGTTTTTACTCTTCGTCGACTACTTGAAACGCGTCACACGCACCTCCGACCGACAATAATGATTTTCTTAGACTTGAAAGGCGCCTTCGATTCAGTTGATCGAGCGGCGCTTTGCATTGCTTTTTATCGAAAAGGTATGCCGCAGAAGTTCGTGAGCCTACTGAGGTCATTGTATTTTCATACTTCTGGCCACGTAAGAGTTTACGGTGAACTATGCAGTTGGTTCGAAACGACTAGTGATGTTCGACAGGGATGTTTCATTTTTCCATTCCTGTTCAACTTCGTCATGGACGAAATAATGGAGAGTGCGTTGCAAAATCTTCAGGATGTGTGCGTCGAACTGGGAAATAGTGGAAAGCTATGTGACCTAGATTATGCGGACGACGTTGTCTGCTTGTTCGAATGCACGGAACATGCTCAACGTGCACTAGATATACTTGGGAGAGCTGTAGCTCCATTTGGCATGCGCTTTGCACCTTCAAAGCGCAAGGTGATGTTACAAGACTGGACGTCAATGGTTCCGAGCTCGATGCTCGATGGCAAGGTGCTGGCAGTTGTCGACTACCTCACTTACCTCGGTAGCAGCGTGACGACCGGTGGGAGCACGGCGTGTTCAGTTTTGTTGTATGGTTGTGACACTTGGAGTCTGCGTGCTGAAGATATTCTTCGTCACACTGAAGGATATGGGAGCGAAACGCGAGCAGTGGCGATCGTGTTGTCTTTTTCTGTCGAAAAAGAATGACTGATCGATGTGCGTTTGCACAGTTAGACTGTGTATTCCGCGTGTTGGCTACTAGAGCATTCTTTCCTTTTCCCACCCGTGTAGGTCCAATCCGTGTCGATGTTGTATATTCATACTTTCTGATTCAACGTGCAAGATGGCGAGAAAGGCAGCGGTCAGTGGGGCTTGCCCTACTGTTTAACGCTGCACATTGATGATGATGATGATGACTAATTGCCATTGAATGGGCAGTTCATGAGATGGATGTAATATGTTGAGCCGGATCATTGCACTTGACTATCTCCCTTATGTCGGACTTCCACGACATCCATACAGCCAGTGATCGTCGTTAGGCAGGTATATACGACTTCATATCATGACAAGTAGGGCATTTGCATTCACACAACCTAATCGTCACATTGCTATATTTCTTCTACTTCCCTTCTACTTTGCGATACTACTGATAACCTTCATTTCTCGGTTAGGCTGCTGTTGAGAAACAGACGCCAGAACAGCCACAAGCCAGTTACCACTAATAATTATTCCATTTTAACTATATTCGTTGACGCCTTTCACATTCAAGAGACCAAATTTATTATACGAGATTAAACCACATACGGGTTAGTGATAAGCACTGTCCCAGTGGATGACATACCTTTGATCAGATACCACATAAGTTGCTGTTCGACTCGGATTTTCTATGCAAGGTCATACTGAATTGATCAGCATGACCCGTTTATCCACAGTGAACGAGTTCGTGTCCGTTTATTTACCACTACCGGTTCACTCGGTTTGCGTAGGTCTGTTTATCCGACCACTGCGGTGAAAATACCACCTTTGCATGTGTAATTTTCAAATTTCGTTGTCGTCCACCGATTTCTCAGACGAACAATGCCGCACAATTTTTCTCGTGTGAATTCAGAAGTCATATGTAATTACTGCTACCGTTTGCAGTAGTAATATTAGAAATTCGAATCTCCAGGGCTGTACCTGTTCCCGAAGGACACACTGTACAGGGCTTCCATTGTTCTCAAAATGAGTTAAGCGTTTAAGCTGCATGATGGATCTTATTATTCAAAGATAATTGAGCAGCTTGTGACAGCTAATTGCAGTTCGATCGTCAATGTATCGTTTGGAGCGCCCACCAAGGCAAATGAGCAGCTTGGTGAAAACTAGTACGTAGGGCGGTGCTGCAGTTCGAGCGAGAGCCTCGCAGACAACCCCGCCATTTGTGGTTTATAGCAATATGATCGATCAGGGTTCAGTCCTGGTTTGAAAAGGGCATACGCCACATGGCGTACCGGCGATTAGAACGTCACTGGGTGCCTAAGACGAAGAAAAACAGTATGTGTCTATCGGATCAGCTGTTTCTCACTGCACGAAATCCTGAGTTTCACTACGTATAAACTACTCTAGACTGGGATCCAGTCTGGTAGCGCCGCTTCAGTCGTTTCACTGAGAGCAGTACCAACGCCATCAAGACCAAAAGTCGCAGCCTCAGCGTCCTCAGAAAGGCGTAAGTGGAACTTCACAGAATGATTTGATTAGGGCATCAATCGAATTATGAAACTGAAGTCTTGAACGCGAGTCTCTTAAATGCAACACACGTCGATGGTAAAAGACTTAAACGTACGAGCTAAACTCGCCTGTTATACTGTACGCTCAAGGTTTGCACGTTAAACATAGCTAGTTTGAATGAGCATCGATGCCGAAGGTGCGCATCAGCCGGTGGTAGCGAGTTCGGTGGAACTCGGAAGCTATTCGAGGAAGGACGGGATAGAACGTAGCCGGGTTTTATATCAGTGGCACTACAGCTGGCAGGGTCGACCGGAGATACCATGGGGTTTGATAAAGGAAAATAATGAGGAAAAGGTATATATATATGAGAAAGTAAGTTCTCTTGTACTGTGTAAGAGGGAGTTCATGCGTGCGCGTGAATGGACCATCACCCAGTGCATTAGTGAAACCATCCATGGTTGTCGGCGTTTTGGGCTGGTAAACTGCTTTGTCGTCCAGTCCACTGTAGTTATCTTAATTCAAGGATGTATATCCAACCTTTCGCAATCGAGCGCGTCCTGGAAAGCAGCAACGTCGATCCATATGAACCGGTAATCAATGGTATGGTTCATTTGCATCTTATGGAAACCTCTGGAAGCCGTTGACTGATTGCTCAGTTTGTACGTCCCCAGGATGTGGCTAGACGCTCGGTGGCCGGTACACTGCTCCACCGGTAGGCATAGTGTTATGTACCTCATACGCCACCCATGGTTGGTTTAGAATCAGGATTTAGCCATCTCTAGACTAAATTCCAGTCAGTCAACCAGGTAGAGGGCGCCGAGCATTCGCTTTTGTCCTGAGACTTTGAGGGGAACACTATCACGAGAAGGCAATCAGTAGGATTGCCTCAGCAGAAACCGTTTGAGACGCACGGTCATTTGGAAGAATTTCGAGAGGCGTTCAGGACGGGTTGCCCTCTGAGACACCTTCCCCCTGCCATACTGGGACATTTTGAGGCAGAGTATGAGGGCCATCATTGCTCCACTTTTTAGTGGTGATGCATTAGCCGATGCTGCTTAGTACAGTTAATTAAATAATAGCAATCAAGCAGCATTTGGCATACGCATCGCGTAAAGGATCTAAAAGATTTAGTCGGTTCAACACAAAGTCTTGTTCTAGCGTAGGTATTGCTAGTCAAAGTAGATAGACTTCGTTACCCGGGCAGTTGTATCTGAACTACTTCTAGTCGATGGTCCGTTAAATCAAAGTACCTAATTCTCCGAGGTTAGCCGATGTCTCGGCTATGGGCTTCAGCTACTTCACTGTACTTCGACATATAGTTGAATATATTTGTGATCTAAGTTGCTTATTTTACAGGCTGACATTCTGCCACAATCCATATATGACAAACAGTCGCAAATTCATAGATATTGGTGCAAACTTGACTGACAAAGTCTTCCGGGGTCTCTATCGTGACCGTACCCGCCATCCTGATGATTTTGACGCGGTTTTGACTCGTGCGTGGTGTGTTGGCATGGATAAGATCATCGTAACAGCGGGTAATTGTATTTGTTAGGCTTTTCTTATTTTTCCTAGGTTCTTATTCTGACGCCTGCGATGCAATAGACTTATGCCGTACAAGAGAGCGGCTTTATACCACAGTTGGCTGCCATCCGACCAGATGTTCGGAGATGAATGCCGACCCATCTCACTATGCTCAACAGCTGAAGGCGTTGATCTTGAATAATAAGGAAAAGGTGGTTGCTGTGGGTGAATGTGGACTGGATTATGATCGGTAATTTGTTTCTTTCCTTTTAAGTCACCTAAAGGTCAGAGAACACTTCTGTCCCAGGGATGTTCAGCGGAAGCAGTTTGATGTTCAACTACAGTTAGCCTCAAGTGTCAATTTACCTCTTTTCTTGCACTGTCGTGCTGCTCATTCGGACTTCATCGATGCATTGAAACGAGCTCAAAAAGAATTTTTCTTGGATCAGCCCATGTGTGGCGTGGTTCACACATTCGATGGCTCATGGTCGCACGCTAAAGATCTCCTACAAATGGATCTGTTTCTCGGTGTTAATGGATGCAGTTTGAAGACGGAGAATGAGCTCTCTGTAAGTCTGGTCTAAATTGTCTACAGTTTCCGTTTTGTTTTACACCGTTCATTCGGATGATGTCATTCAATACAGATACGAATATGGTGTTTCATAATTCTCGCTTAAACGGATTCAAAAATAGGAAATACCAAAGATGGAATACACTCATTCTACTTATTTGATTGAGGATAAGGCGTTTCACCATTTTCCATCATGTGCGCTGCCGAACCGTGGCTCAGGAATCAACTTCATCCTAATCGTTTACCATATACAGATTCTAAATATCTGCTTTCCGAGGCCACTTTTCTAATGCGTTCCATGCGTATTAGCTGCCATCGAGCAAGGACCCGAGTCAGTTCATGCATGCAATCCGACCCGTCAGTACACTGATTTATGGACGCACCTGCCTTTTTAAAACAAAAAATCGCAGGAGTTCGAATGTAACTTAGACAACAGCAGAGATTTGAAACTGCAATGCTCGAGATGTGGTGGTTTGTTTCCAACTTATACGGAGACGTTGCAGTTTTTACTGCTGAATTTGGTAACAGTTATGTGCAATCAATACAACAACTCCCATTAGAAACAGTCGTCTGGTTTATAAGTGGTGTAATAAACGAGAACAACAGAGAGATTTGAGAATGAGAACAAAATGAGCGAGATCCACAACTCAGGCTTTACTCATCGTACAACACATATATGAGAGGTGAAACTAGATAAAAGAACATTAAGAAACTACGGACATCAACACGTCATTTTCATCCGCTGAGGTTTGAAATGTCAGGTCCGAGTGTGAATGATACAAGCTTAAAAATAACGATGATTTGTATGATCCGTAATGTTGGTAAGGTTCTCTGTTTCTCAAACAGTAAGGCTGAATGCGATTCTGGTATTAAAGGGGTTTGTCGGGTGATGGATTCATCATGTCCTAACACTGATTAGATGTCGATCGTGTGTCATACGTTTCACGGTTTCTGATATTAAATTCTGCTGTCGAAGGCAAGTCAGTCTCTCGTTCTTGGTCGATCGTGACTGCCTCGTGTTTTATCCTCAACGCACTTTGGGGCCAGGTGACGTACAGAAACGGTGCTTTTTCCATTTAGAAATCGAACGCGAGCATATTATGGATTACAGTACGACAGTTCTGCCTTCTCTAAGAGACGTTCTTATCTGATCATTCTGCCGTTCTTCTTGAGGAAGACTTTGCCAGGAGTGACAAGCAAGGCGGGAGAACTGTGCCCGTTTGTGGACTCCCGGTTATAGCGGGATAAACGGTCACAGGGTGTTTCATTAGTCGCAGGGCACAACAAAGATGGAATAGAATGCAGGGCGTCGAGTAATACGAATTTCCAGTTCTCGACAGGGAGCTGCTTTGCTTTCATTCCCAAAAGAATAATTTTCCATAGATTGCCATTCCAATGCTAAACCTGGCCATTTTCTTCTGGATTATATGGAGTGATGTGGTTTGAGACGACTTCATTTTCAAGGGCTTCATTAGACATAAAGGAAGAACGTCTATCTAGGTTCATGCATTTCGATGTTCTAGCCAGTTGAAACGGGCATTTGGCCACAGCTTGATTACTCAGGTATGAACATACAAACGTGAAGGGAAACCTAGGATATTCACCAATGACTATCAGTAGGTACCGGTTCGGATGTGAAGGTGGAAGAGGACCTTTGAAAACGGTGGGCAACCTTTCAAATGACTTGATCACATTGATTGAGGGACTGAACGAGGTGCGCTGGAACTTGGGCTTTATCGTATCTTATTGTTCTTAACTCAGCCGTGTTTTTGGTTTCCGAATCGGAAGGAAGTGGACCGTTTGTCAGTGAAAAGCTTGAAATCACTTCCAAGTAGCAGCTGTCTCCACTTCCGTACGACTTCAACAACACCATGTCTTCTTTTTAACCGCCGAATAATTCCTTTCTGTTGGAGTCTGCGTTTTAAAGAGAAACGAAACCGGGTGCCTATCATGGTGGAGTGTAACAGCGATGGCGATGTCAGAGACGCCATTTTCTGCAACAAATGATGGGTCCGAACGGATAGTGTCTGGACTCATCTTTGGTAGATCCTGTTTGAATTTGGCAGACCATCGTTCCACAGATTCGGATGATGAAAACGTCTGACCATGCACAGGTGGGTTAATTTTATCAGAAAAGTTGGGCGAACAGTAAACAAAGAAGCCCACAACACGCTGTTGTGATTTTGAGTCTTTTGGTGGCTGTAGACCCAGTAGGAGTTTCAATCGACGCTGCACTTCGAGACCCGAAAGCCAAGCAGCTTGATTTTTTGGCTCCAAATATGCTTTTAGTTTCGTTAGAAGTTAGATCAGGAACCTCAAAAGATTCGAATCGTGTCAACTAGCGGTGTTCTCCTCAAAAGGTTATATTACCAACAAATGCAAAAGTATCCTTGAGTTTCTCAGTGAAAATAATTTGAGCGGTTGCCCTCTGGAAACACGATATTCCATTGGCCACCCCAAAGGGGATGCGACGAAATTAATACTATCGTTCGCAAGTTTCGGAAGCAGTGAATGGCTTTTATTCATCTAATGTAGGTATTTGTTGGTAGGGTTTTTGAGGTCTGACTTAGTAAATGTGTCATATCAAGCTATTTCCTCGATCCTTTAATCTTCTTTTAGTAATGGAATTGCATCCAGGTTCTTGAATACATTTATCGTTTGGCTGTAATCCACTACCATCCTCTGTCTGTGATTTTCATTAGCGACAACCAACATCTGGTCTCGCCAGAGGGTTCAGTGATGCCGTCGGAAATAAGTTGTTGTATTTCTTGTATAAACACTTCATCTTCCCGGTCGTGGCGTCTTACTTTTTACTATTATGCTGCTATTTACTGAGAGAAGGTGAGCCGGCTTCATAAATGTCGCTGATTGAGCCCTCCCGTGAACGGCGGCCAGAGGCGAGATCGGAACACGGGGGTAGGGAGTGGGGGAACCCAGTTCTGGTTCCTAAGACGAGCCCCGTAAACAGACCGTAGTTGCAATCGTTCGAGGTCCGACTTAACAGTGCTGCTCCATGTTTTCAGTTGTCCTCCAAGGCAAAAGCACCAACCTTGACATGGAACGGGTAACAGACATTGTTTTGAGATTTCGGTGTTCGGGCGTCGCAGGATGTGATCGAACCACTGCAAGCGTCGCCATTTAAGGAATGCCGACAAGTTTTCAACGTGGAAGCATCGTTCTCTTATTGTTTCGCTTGGCATCTTACCACGCCAGGTAACTTTGAGGGTCATTCGCAGACAGCTGTGGTCAAATGCTTCCAGGTTTTTGGTGCCCTCGACGCGTAATGGCCAGATTTTGCAACCGTAGGTCAATATGGGGCGGATGGCGGCTCGAAAGACGCGGATTTCGGTTCGGAGAGTGGTCTCGTTTCGCGCCCAAAGTGACTTACGTATCTGGGGAAACGCTGTCCTGGTGTTGTCAATTCGTACTTTGACTCTGTCTTTGGCTTGGCCGTTTGGGAGGATCGTGGAGCCCAGGTATTTGAATGCCTACATGTGCTCAATTTGCCCGCCGTTGACACACACCGGGTATGCGGATTGTTCAGCGCAAGTCGAAATCATCTGAGTCTTTGATGCGGTGGATTCTGAAATGTAGGGAAATGGAAAAAGCTGCATCTGTTGGCAATACTCGCAGCCTTTGCCGTTTGATTCGAGACACCGGTCCACGGAAGCCTGGTGTGAGTTATTCAAGGAATCGGACGACGGCTGGACCGTTGGTTGGAGCACTTTGAGGCAATTCACTTGGTCCACTTCAATAGTGGGTCTTCTGCTTATAGCTGCAAGAGAAATGATGCGGGTACATATCACTGCTTCATCAGAAATGGAAGTTATGCGGAGGAGCGGTTACTTGGAAAAGTACGTAACCTCTGGACTGGATAGGTTTTCTCCATATTTTTTCCAAGGATAGACGCGAAGCTTTGGTTTCAGAACTAACTAAATTGCTTCGAGTATTCTGTGATAGTGAGCAGATTTCAAGAGAATGGTATGAATTAATGATTGTGCCGATTTGCAAAAAGGGTGACAAATCCCCTTGTGAAAACCACAGGAGAATCAGCTTGGTAAGTATCGTATCCAAACTGCTCACCGAGCTTCTTCTCCACAGATTATAAAGCGCGCGCGAAATGTGTACCTGTGTGAGTCAAGCCGGTTTCAGACCTGGTCGTGATTGTATCAACCACATCTTTACTCTTCGGCAAATCACAGAGCACAGACATATCTTCCGTAGGCCAACAATTTCTGTCTTTTTTGATCCGAAAGCGGCGTTCGATTCAGTCGACCGCCTCTCATTGAAGAGTGTGCTAAAGAAGTTCATTTCTCTTTTCCAATGCTTGTATGCAAACGGTCGAAGTCGAGTTCGTGCTTGTGGCGATTTTTCAGCCGAGTTCACCACAGAAAGTGGTGTTCGTCAGAGTTGCCCTCTTTCGCCCTTCCTCTTCAATTTTGTAGTAGAATTGATTCTTGAGATAGCCTTATCCTCGTGTGAGAATAGTGGCATCGATCTTTGTTCAGACAGTAAACTGTCTGACTTGGAATACGCTGACGATATTGTTCTTCTGAGTGAAGATCCAGGTATGTTGCAAGCTTTCTTAGATAGCCTAAACAACAGTATAGCAATGTTTGAGATGCGCTTTGCACCTTCAAAGTGTAAAATGCTGTTGCAGGACTGAGTTGGCTCAACATCAAACCTTCTATTGACAGGGGAAGCTCTAGCTGAAGTGGATAAATTTTGTTACCTGAAAAGTTACATTTCATCAGGTGGACAGATATTGGGTAAAGTGTCATCGTGTATACAGGAGACGGGTTGGGCTTTTGCTAACCTCGGTGATCTTTGGCGTTGGCGTGACATCCGATTATCTGTCAAGGGTCGAGTGTGCACTGTTGCGGTGAGGTCCGTTCTTTTATGTGGTTTCGAAACATGGCCGGTAAGGGTAGGAGATAGACGAAGACTGTCGGTGTTCGAGCATCGATGTTTCCGTTGCATTGCTCGACATTGGAGGGAGTACTGTATGAGCAATGCTTAGGTTAGGTGTAAGGTGTTGGGAACTAGAAGTCAGTCTGCGGATCATGTAGTGAATATTAATAGGTTAAGGTGTTAGGAACACGTGTTACGCATGCCCACTGATGGACTTTCTCGGGGTGCGCTGTTCTGCGAGGCAGGTGATTTTTGGAAGGTAGGTCGAGTTGGTCAGTTCATGATCTGGCAAAAAGGTCTGAAAACTTTGACCAGTGGACTTAGCTAAATAGGACGTGCGAGACTTCCGAGTTGGGGTCCACGTGATCCACCTACCAAGTGGTTGGAATAGTTAAGTGGCTGGGCGCCGCGGCCAGTGGATTGAGGATTATTCACGACGCTGTTTGACAGTCAACCGTTGCGATTATCGGGCGTGTTATTAATGGGAGCATTAAGGGTGGGTAGCGAAGGACGAAAAAAGTTGAATGAAAGAACATCTAATAAACTGAACGCGTGCTGTAAGAAAGCTCAGGGTCACACACGGTGATCATTTCCGAAAAAGGCGAATGACCCATTGTAGAAAACCGGAAGTGATAAGATTGATCGAAGGATTTAGCACACGTTTTCATGCCGTACCGTGCTGAAGCATCCGATGCATTGAAAAATCAACTGGTTACTTGTGTATTACAGCAGTAATGTCCTCTAGGGACGGAGAGCTGGTGCTGATGTCATAAATTCCACTTTGGATTGTGGGTATTTAACTTGTCAAGCTTGCCGTGGATTGATTCAGTAGATTGTCTAAGTGGTCAATCCATCTCGGCATCTTTTTCCGCTGTTGCGGGATCAGTAGTCCGGTACGTCGCGAGAGAGTGATTCTACTGGCTGTCGCTTGACGGATGTATTTCGAATGAGACGGAAGAAATTTGAGAAGTCACCACAATTAGCCGCGTCGATTTCTCCTGTTGACGGGTGCAGCTGTGTCTTCCGTGGAGTTTGCTGTTGCAACAGGTAACGAGGGGTCGTTAGTGGGAGTAACAGGGGCCGACTCGGGACGACTAACCGAAGGTTGTGAGGAAGTGGGTACACTGGGAGGGTTGTTCGGAGTGGGTTCTACCTCGATGAAGGCTGGTTTAAGGCGGTCTATGCTGATGGTCTCTTTCCTGCTCTCGACGTCCACCACGTATTTCTTTTCCTTTCGCTGGACGACACGGAGCGAGCCAGAGTAAGCCGCTTGTAGTGGTGATCGCACTGCATCCACTCGAGTAAACACATGGCTGGCGGTCGCTAGAGTGGTAGGTATGTAGGTGCTGAGGGTTTTGTTCCCGTGGCGGGATGGGCTTTATCACCCGCATTTGGTGTGACAACCGTTTCGCGTAATCCCCGTAACTAAAACTCACAGGTGGTAATGGAGAACAAACTCACCTGGAAGTCGTAGTGTGCAACCGTAACCCAGTTCATCCGCCGTAATACCCATATCGGCTTTAACGGTTTTACGCAGTCCTGAGAGGACGATCGGTAAAACTTCACTCCACAATGGGTTATCACGAGCACGAAGGGCAGCTTCCAGCTGGCGATGGAATCGCTCCACTATGCCATTAGCCTGAGGATGATAGGCCGTCGTCTTGTTGTGTCTGCAACCAAATGCGTTCAGTAGCTCGTGGAAGGCGCCGTCAAAATGAGAACCGCGATCAGTAGTCACGATAGCAGGACAACCGAACTGACTTACCCAACCAGTTAGAAACGCTTTTGCAGCTTCCTCTGACGTAGGACGGGAAATAGGTATGGCATGTGGCCAGCAAGTGAAACGATCTACGCAAACGAGGATGTAGACGCAGCCGTTGGATGGCGGAAGGGTCCCCACGAGATCCACATGCACATGATGAAAGCGTGCGTCTGGCTCACCGAATGTGCCCAACGTAGATTTAGTGTGACGATGTATTTTAACGTGTTGGCGTTGAAGACAAGCGCGGGCCCAAAGACGTTCGTCACGTTCGACGCAAGGCAAGATGAATCGTTCGGTGACTAGTTTCACTGAGGCGGTTACACCAGGGTGCGATAAGTTGTGGAGGCTGATAAAGACTTGCCGGCAAAAACTGGCAGGAACTAGTGGTCTGGGTCGACCCTGTGACACATCGCAAATAATAGTTACGTCCGAAGTTGGAAGGGTCACGGGCACTAGATGCAGGGAGCTGCTGTTTCTGTGCTGATCAACCTCAGAATCTGTTGTTTGGGCTGCAGCGATCGCTTCTAGGTCTATGCCCATGGGTAGTGGGTCGTCGATATTGTAGACGTATGAGAGTGCGTCTGCTATGGGATTGTGTGCCCCAGAGACGTGTCTAATGTCCGTAGTAAACTGCGAAACATAGTCTAAGTGGCGAATCTCGCGTGGCGGATATCGATCAGAAGCTGACTGGAGGGTGAACACTAGTGGTTTATGATCTGTGAACACTGTGAACGTTTGGCCCTCGAGTGTGTGCCGGAAGTGTCGGATACCCAAATAGATTGCCAGTAGTTCTCTGCTGAAGGTACTGTATCGGGATTCCGCAGGCTGGAGAAGCTTGGAGAAGAAAGCTATTGGTTGCCATGAATGGTGGACGAATTGCTTCAACGCTGCTCCAACAGCCGTGTCCGAAGCATCTGTTCCTAAGACCAGGGGAGCAGAAGGATCGGGATGTGAAAGGAGTGCTATGTTGGCGATAGCTTTTTTGATCAAAGTAAACGCAGCCTGCGCCGTGTCGGGAAAAATGAATTTCCGCTTACCTCCACGTAAAAGATTGGTTAGAGGCTGCATTATTTCGGCGCAGTGTGGGATAAAGCGGCGATAAAAGTTAACCAAGCCAGAAAATTGGCGCGGGTGTGCCATATGCTTTTGTTCTGAAGAACTTTCCACCAAAATATCGTCTAAGTACACGTAGACATTCTTCAAACCACGTGTTGCTTCATGCATAAACCTTTGACAGGTTTGGGCTGCATTGCTGAGCCCAAAAGGCATGCGTAAAAACTCTAATTGTCCGAATGGAGTTGTGACAGTGGTTTTAGGGATGTCAGCCTCCGCTACCGAGATTTGGTGGTAGGCTCTAACGAGGCCGATTCGGCTGAAAACAGAACAACCAGACAGGGAAGAAGTAAGATCTTGATATGTGGAATGGGGTACCTGTCTGGGGTAGTAGCCTGGTTGAGGGCCCTATAGTCACCGCAGGGGCGCCAGTCGCCATTAGGTTTAGGAACCATGTGAAGGGGCGATGCCCAAGGGCTACTGGATGGGCGTGTTATGCCTAATTCTAGCATGTGTTCGAATTCAGCCTGTGCTACGCGGAGCTCGTCTAGTGTCAAGCGACGTGGTCGGCTAAATGCTGGGGGTACTTTAGTGACAATATGGTGGGTGACTTTGGTGGTCATCGCGGGAAGGGGGCCAGATTGTCTTAGCATTGCCGGGTAGGCTGAAAGTAGGTCTGCGTACGGGTGTTCGGCCTGCGGTTCGATGTATAGGGGCGTGATGTGATTCACGGAGGAATACGAACCGGTTACGAAAAGAGAAGTCTGTCGGTCGACAACTCTCCGGCATCGTGCATCAATCAGGAGATCGAAATGGTCAAAGAATTCGATACCTAGTATTGAATGAGGGACGTCTGCTACTATGAACACCCAGCGGAAGGTGCGACGTAGTCCCAAGTTGAACGTAAGTGACTTACGGCCGTAAGTAGCAATAGGAGTGCCGTTGGCAGCACGGATTTGTTGGACTGATGGGATCGTTGCATCACCTGCTTCCTTTGGAATGACACTTACTGCTGCACCGGTGTCAATTAGGAACAGTTATTGGAAACTAAATCTTGAACATGCAACAGACGACTGCCATTATGGCTGCCGACCGCGTTAGTCGTGGGAACGCGTCGGGATATTAGTTTCCCTGTTTGGCACCTGGGAAGGTGCAACCGGCTTCACAGCGCCGGGCCTTCTCCCCGAACCGTTTGTGGTATCGGCAGTACATCAATCGAGATGGGTTAACCGGGCGGTTAGGGGAAGGGCTTCTGAGGCGTTCACGTCGGTCAGAGCTGTGATAGGATTTATGGTTTCTACAGTGAGAACAACCAGGAGAGGAAAAACGTCTGAAAGCCCGCTCGAAAGCAGCTATCAGAGTGTCCTCGGAGTGTGTTCCTACGGTGGGAGCGGTGGTCTGGGAGCTGCTCGAGTTTGTTACGGCAGTGATTTGTGGATGGTACCGTTCCATAATACCGTCCGCTAGTTTAGCCGCTTCTGTGAGCTTAAGATGGCTAGAAACCTCGAGCAGTGCTTGAATATTGGGTGGTAGTCAATGTACCCACAACTCTTAAAGGACGTTTTCCTCTAAAAGTTGCCCCGCCAGCTGCTGCATTCCTCTCAGTAATGCAAAGGGCTTCGTGCTACCTAACTCTGTCCCTTGGATCAGCCGTTTCAGTCTGGACGATTCTGGCGGCAAAAGACAAGAGATTACCGCGTCTTTCACGGCCTTGTAAGAACTGTTACTGAACATTACGTCGCGTATCTGAGTAACAACGTCACGGTGAAGGCGACCGATAGTCCACAAGTAACGGGTTCGCTCGCTTGTGATTCTATGTGATTCAAACTCTGCCTCTAACATATGAAACCACAGTTGAGGGTCATCAATAAAAAAAACTCAGGGACGGCTAGGGCGACCGTCAAAACGGACGGTTCCGGATCAGGTTTGCGGTCGTTGCTAGCCATAATTGCAATGGTATATCGAATGTAAAACGATATATAAAGATCAATTCATCAACCGTGAAACACTTATCATATCAATGAGAAAAATATGAAAGGAATATGGTAGCAGAAATCGGGAATTTACCGCTTATATGTCGGAAAAAGTGTATATGTAAACGAATAAATGCGATTGAGGGATTTACGAGTGTCCTTGGAGGATTGAATTTGTTGTTTGGGCTCACCAGTTTAGGATTCTTCCCAGTTAAGTCAGGACCTGCTCCCGTATAGAGTCTATAGCCCCTGGTCCTCGGTTTGTGACACGATAGCGAATATACTCGGGAGCGCGCAAACCAGAACTCAAAACGCTGGAGCGGGACAACGTGTGTATTGGAGGGGCGCGACGGCGTGCATACGATGTACACAGGCACAGCCAGTGGAGCCACCAAATACGGTAATTGTTCAAATAAACAAATTTGTTAGTCTTTGTCATCGTGTGTTGTATCCGTAGCACTACACCCTTTTTGCAAATCGGCACAATCATTAACTCATGCCATTCTCTTGAAATCTGTTCACTATCCCAGATCATTTGGAGGCGTTTGGCTAATCCACAAACGTCAAACAAGCATCGACGTTTCAATGTTTAGCTGTTGATACATACAGAACCGTTGATCCGAACCGCACACAGACGACTGCTCTCTGGGATCCAGTCGAGCAGTGCACACTCAGCTTCCATGCTCAGAGGAATGCCAACGCCAGCCTGACCACGAGCATTAGACACCGGATCACACGACACGAGAAGAGTAAAACAAAAAGCCGAGTTAGTAGCTGGGGAGCGAAGTCGTAACACTGAAGCTGGGACCTGAAGGCCTGTTTCGGAGCCACAACACACATCCATTTTAAAGGTTTTAATAGTTCTAGTTAGGGCAGCCTGCTGCTCCGTCTGTTGAAGCTCATAGACGTTGAAAGCAGCAAAGTGAAGAGAATCCTTAGGTTGGAGAATCGATTCACCGTCTCTAAGTTGCTACCCTTACCGAGAGTCAGAAACCCACGATCACGACTCACTGTCGGCCCTCGTATCCATTCAGAATCGGGGTGAAGAGGACGGATAGTAGAGAGATAGAAAATGATTCCCGACGGACCGCTGGAGATTTTTTGGTACATCATACTTTGCGGCTGCCCACACCGCGGAACAGACTTCTCTTTGGGAGCACTAACCGGAGGCTTTGACTCAAAATTCTGACCCACATGGCAGTGGGGCGTTAACTCAGCATGAGAACGTGACTGAAGAGGCCGTGAAGGAACTTCTACTGGTCTGTCACGTGAGACCTCATTGTTGTAGGCATGCTGTCCCGTCTTCACTGGTGCTTTGTTATCGAACCGTCGTTCGGATTCAGTCCTCAGCCCCATGCACCCAGTGGAACAAGCGGAACGTGCATGGTGCAGCATTCTTTGGGCTGAGGACTGCCAGCTTAGGTGGGTGATAGCTACCCAATGAAGTGCGATATCTTCTCCCACCGTCGAGACAAATCCCAGGTACTCTACTCTTACTTACATCTAGTGGTTTTGCGATCGGTAAACTGTTTCTCTCCGTGTTTATTCGCTGGAGTGTCTTCTCCAGGGGTTAGTGGTCATAACCAGATGTTACCCATCAACTGGTTTTGAGACTGGACTTCGTTTGGTCTCCACTCATTGACCTACCAGACGTGATTGCTCCTTAGGCCTAAGGAAGCCATCCTGCCTAGTTTCTTGGGTCATAGATGCCCGCAAGCCATCACACCACGCCTAGGTACACTCTCGTTGTGATGGGTCGTTTCGATTGAGAAGCGCATACCGGTAGTCCTTTTTTCATATGAATGAAGCAACTGGGAAGCGGAGTGCAGATAAATCTTGTCGCGTTCGCCTTGTTTGAGTGGAAACTATTTGACTTTTCGCTTTTGCAAGCTTGAGGCCTGAAACGGTTGTGTAATTAGCACTTGTCGGATTTTTAATTTGGCTTAGGGTCTTTGTTTGAGAACGGTGTTGGGGATGCACTCTTGCTGTTCAATCACTTGCATCAAAACGGGAACCTTTTAACATAACGTATGACTGTCAGAGCTCCTACTGTGTACGTTGTGGTGACTGGTGGTCGATGTAGGGTAATGACAGCATCTAGTGAAGCAGCAATGGCATTGGCGAACGCGTGGGGCTGCGAGGTGAATACGTTTGCACGCTCGAGGACTTTGTCTGTAGCATCTGCACGCTTATCTAAACTCTCGATGTGTACTAGAACGGCTACTATGCTTTGGGCATACGGTGGGAGTTGTTGCATCCATAGTTGACGCAAAACGGCATCGTCCATGGACGTCGTACCTACTAATGAGCGCATTTTCCGTAACAACTGTGAGAGTATCATCACGACGAGACTGCATCTTGACGCGGTGTGATAGCTTGCGCGCCTCTACGACCCAAAGAGCTATACAGGATGGCTTCTTTAAGCCGGGGATGCAGTCATATCTGACAGGTCAATGGGCAGAGGCCAGACAAAGTTCAGTCTCCAGGTCCTCCAGGCTGGGGGTTGATTTGAGTTGGCAACTCAGTCGGCAAAATCAGTGGAAGAATAATTGATCGAAGCAAATGGGTTTCCACTAAGTCATCCCTCTGCCTTGCGGATAGGTTCTTGCTAGAACTAAAGGCTTTGGATAAGGACCCTAATCGTTCTCCTGCTTTGCGGATGGACACCCTAGCAGTACCCGTCCAACATCTCCCATGAACTGCACGAATAGAAAGAATTCCATATTGCATCGGTCGTCGCACAGGATAACCAGGACCGCGGTGCCCATTGCATCGAGCGGGGTGGGTAGTGATAAGTGGGCTACTTCTCAGAGTTCCCTCTCTTTTATTCAACCTTTGTCTTCTGTCCCTAACCACCCCTCTTTGCCCCCTCTATCCACCCATAATGCTCCCATTGATAACACGGCCGACACTCGCAGTGGTTCATTGTCAAATAGTGTAAACAATCCGCAATCGCATAACTCACAATTTCTCAAGCCTCGTCAGCCTCTGAATCTGGGCTCCTTTAACGTGCGTACACTCATGCAGGCCGCTCAGCAGGCGTACCTAGTCCTCATAATGAATTCTCTGAAGATTGATGTTTGCTGCTTAAGTGAAACGTGTATCCAGGATTCGAGCAGTGTGATTCAACTAACTTCTCCTGGTATCTCATCGAGGTATTTTCTGCGCTCCTCACGAGATGAAGCAGCTAGAGCTGTGGGTCAACGTGGTGTAGGAATAGTGTTGACTGACAGGGCTGAGGCTGCACTTTTAGACTGGATCCTTGTTAACAGTCGTTTATGTGCTGTGAGACTCCAAGGGTCAGTTGGCATTCGAAAGGATAGTTGTGTTAAGCGCAATTTATTTGTGATCTCGGCATACGTCCCAACGGACTGCAGCTCAGACGCGCAGGAGCAAAGGTTTTGACATTGTAGTGCTAGCTGGTGACTTCAATGCACAATTTGGCAAACTTAGTGTGTCAGAAGCTTGTTTAGGTGGCCTTTGTCCTTTACCCGTTGAGCGTACAGATAATGGGGATAGACTTCTCCAGTTTTGTGCATACAATCGGTTATTCCAGTCTAGGACCAATTTCCGACACAGTCCTCGTCACACGGCGACATGGCACTCTAACTCTGCAGGTACTTTGAGTCAAATTGATCATATCACCTTAAGCTACCGGTGGTGCAGTTCTGTTCAGAACTGCAGATCTTACTGGTCGATGTACACAGAGTCGGACCGTGCATTAGTTTTAATGCGATTTTTGTCCCAGCTCCATGGTCATCGTCACAAACCGCAAACCCGGTTAGTCGTGCAATGTTTGTGTGATCCAAAAGTACGCACCCTTTATGAGCAGAAGTTAGCAAATGAGCTAGGATATACGAGGAACAGTGATGTAGATGAACATTGGGCTCATATCAAACAGGCGATGCACTTTGCAGCAGGTTTTGCCTTTGATCCTAGATCCGTTTTCCATCAAAGACATTGGATCTCGCAACGGTCGTTGAGTATATTGGAGCAAAAGCGTCAGCTCTCGAACAGTAAGGAGATGAATAAGATGCGGAGAAAGCTACAAAGGCAAGTTACGGAAAGCCTTCAGAATGGTCGCAAAAATTGGTAGGTGAAGGTAGCCGAAGAAACAGTAATAGCAACTGCTTCGGGTAACAGTCAAAGACTGTTCAAACTTATTTGTGACACCGGTGGACGACGCACCCATATTAGTGAAACGATTTGCAATAGAAATGGAGAACCCATCCATGACAACGAGGAGCATATTCCGGTAACTTGGAATGAGTCGTTGATTGTTGCCATCTTCAAGAAGGGAATACGCAATGACTGTGGTAACCCTCGTGGTGGAATCTGAAATGTAGGGAAATGGAAAAAGCTGCATCTGTTGGCAATACTCGCAGCCTTTGCCGTTTGATTCGAGACACCGGTCCACGGAAGCCTGGTGTGAGTTATTCAAGGAATCGGACGACGGCTGGACCGTTGGTTGGAGCACTTTGAGGCAATTCACTTGGTCCACTTCAATAGTGGGTCTTCTGCTTATAGCTGCAAGAGAAATGATGCGGGTACATATCACTGCTTCATCAGAAATGGAAGTTATGCGGAGGAGCGGTTACTTGGAAAAGTACGTAACCTCTGGACTGGATAGGTTTTCTCCATATTTTTTCCAAGGATAGACGCGAAGCTTTGGTTTCAGAACTAACTAAATTGCTTCGAGTATTCTGTGATAGTGAGCAGATTTCAAGAGAATGGTATGAATTAATGATTGTGCCGATTTGCAAAAAGGGTGACAAATCCCCTTGTGAAAACCACAGGAGAATCAGCTTGGTAAGTATCGTATCCAAACTGCTCACCGAGCTTCTTCTCCACAGATTATAAAGCGCGCGCGAAATGTGTACCTGTGTGAGTCAAGCCGGTTTCAGACCTGGTCGTGATTGTATCAACCACATCTTTACTCTTCGGCAAATCACAGAGCACAGACATATCTTCCGTAGGCCAACAATTTCTGTCTTTTTTGATCCGAAAGCGGCGTTCGATTCAGTCGACCGCCTCTCATTGAAGAGTGTGCTAAAGAAGTTCATTTCTCTTTTCCAATGCTTGTATGCAAACGGTCGAAGTCGAGTTCGTGCTTGTGGCGATTTTTCAGCCGAGTTCACCACAGAAAGTGGTGTTCGTCAGAGTTGCCCTCTTTCGCCCTTCCTCTTCAATTTTGTAGTAGAATTGATTCTTGAGATAGCCTTATCCTCGTGTGAGAATAGTGGCATCGATCTTTGTTCAGACAGTAAACTGTCTGACTTGGAATACGCTGACGATATTGTTCTTCTGAGTGAAGATCCAGGTATGTTGCAAGCTTTCTTAGATAGCCTAAACAACAGTATAGCAATGTTTGAGATGCGCTTTGCACCTTCAAAGTGTAAAATGCTGTTGCAGGACTGAGTTGGCTCAACATCAAACCTTCTATTGACAGGGGAAGCTCTAGCTGAAGTGGATAAATTTTGTTACCTGAAAAGTTACATTTCATCAGGTGGACAGATATTGGGTAAAGTGTCATCGTGTATACAGGAGACGGGTTGGGCTTTTGCTAACCTCGGTGATCTTTGGCGTTGGCGTGACATCCGATTATCTGTCAAGGGTCGAGTGTGCACTGTTGCGGTGAGGTCCGTTCTTTTATGTGGTTTCGAAACATGGCCGGTAAGGGTAGGAGATAGACGAAGACTGTCGGTGTTCGAGCATCGATGTTTCCGTTGCATTGCTCGACATTGGAGGGAGTACTGTATGAGCAATGCTTAGGTTAGGTGTAAGGTGTTGGGAACTAGAAGTCAGTCTGCGGATCATGTAGTGAATATTAATAGGTTAAGGTGTTAGGAACACGTGTTACGCATGCCCACTGATGGACTTTCTCGGGGTGCGCTGTTCTGCGAGGCAGGTGATTTTTGGAAGGTAGGTCGAGTTGGTCAGTTCATGATCTGGCAAAAAGGTCTGAAAACTTTGACCAGTGGACTTAGCTAAATAGGACGTGCGAGACTTCCGAGTTGGGGTCCACGTGATCCACCTACCAAGTGGTTGGAATAGTTAAGTGGCTGGGCGCCGCGGCCAGTGGATTGAGGATTATTCACGACGCTGTTTGACAGTCAACCGTTGCGATTATCGGGCGTGTTATTAATGGGAGCATTAAGGGTGGGTAGCGAAGGACGAAAAAAGTTGAATGAAAGAACATCTAATAAACTGAACGCGTGCTGTAAGAAAGCTCAGGGTCACACACGGTGATCATTTCCGAAAAAGGCGAATGACCCATTGTAGAAAACCGGAAGTGATAAGATTGATCGAAGGATTTAGCACACGTTTTCATGCCGTACCGTGCTGAAGCATCCGATGCATTGAAAAATCAACTGGTTACTTGTGTATTACAGCAGTAATGTCCTCTAGGGACGGAGAGCTGGTGCTGATGTCATAAATTCCACTTTGGATTGTGGGTATTTAACTTGTCAAGCTTGCCGTGGATTGATTCAGTAGATTGTCTAAGTGGTCAATCCATCTCGGCATCTTTTTCCGCTGTTGCGGGATCAGTAGTCCGGTACGTCGCGAGAGAGTGATTCTACTGGCTGTCGCTTGACGGATGTATTTCGAATGAGACGGAAGAAATTTGAGAAGTCACCACAATTAGCCGCGTCGATTTCTCCTGTTGACGGGTGCAGCTGTGTCTTCCGTGGAGTTTGCTGTTGCAACAGGTAACGAGGGGTCGTTAGTGGGAGTAACAGGGGCCGACTCGGGACGACTAACCGAAGGTTGTGAGGAAGTGGGTACACTGGGAGGGTTGTTCGGAGTGGGTTCTACCTCGATGAAGGCTGGTTTAAGGCGGTCTATGCTGATGGTCTCTTTCCTGCTCTCGACGTCCACCACGTATTTCTTTTCCTTTCGCTGGACGACACGGAGCGAGCCAGAGTAAGCCGCTTGTAGTGGTGATCGCACTGCATCCACTCGAGTAAACACATGGCTGGCGGTCGCTAGAGTGGTAGGTATGTAGGTGCTGAGGGTTTTGTTCCCGTGGCGGGATGGGCTTTATCACCCGCATTTGGTGTGACAACCGTTTCGCGTAATCCCCGTAACTAAAACTCACAGGTGGTAATGGAGAACAAACTCACCTGGAAGTCGTAGTGTGCAACCGTAACCCAGTTCATCCGCCGTAATACCCATATCGGCTTTAACGGTTTTACGCAGTCCTGAGAGGACGATCGGTAAAACTTCACTCCACAATGGGTTATCACGAGCACGAAGGGCAGCTTCCAGCTGGCGATGGAATCGCTCCACTATGCCATTAGCCTGAGGATGATAGGCCGTCGTCTTGTTGTGTCTGCAACCAAATGCGTTCAGTAGCTCGTGGAAGGCGCCGTCAAAATGAGAACCGCGATCAGTAGTCACGATAGCAGGACAACCGAACTGACTTACCCAACCAGTTAGAAACGCTTTTGCAGCTTCCTCTGACGTAGGACGGGAAATAGGTATGGCATGTGGCCAGCAAGTGAAACGATCTACGCAAACGAGGATGTAGACGCAGCCGTTGGATGGCGGAAGGGTCCCCACGATTCAGTTGATCGAACAGAGTATTTAAGTGCTCTTCATCGAATAGGAATGCCGCAGAAGTTCGTGAGCCTACTGAGATCATTGTATTCTCATACTTCTGGCCACGTAAGAGTTTACGGTGAACTATGCAGTTGGTTCGAAACGATTAGTGATGTTCGACAGGGATGTTTCATTTTTCCATTCCTGTTCAACTTCGTCATGGACGAAATAATGGAGAGTGCGTTGCAAAATCTTCAGGATGTGTGCGTCGAACTGGGAAATAGTGGAAAGCTATGTGACCTAGATTATGCGGACGACGTTGTCTGCTTGTTCGAATGCACGGAACATGCTCAACGTGCACTAGATATACTTGGGAGAGCTGTAGCTCCATTTGGCATGCGCTTTGCACCTTCAAAGCGCAAGGTGATGTTACAAGACTGGACGTCAATGGTTCCGAGCTCGATGCTCGATGGCAAGGTGCTGGCAGTTGTCGACTACCTCACTTACCTCGGTAGCAGCGTGACGACCGGTGGGAGCACGGCGTGTTCAGTTTTGTTGTATGGTTGTGACACTTGGAGTCTGCGTGCTGAAGATATTCTTCGTCACACTGAAGGATATGGGAGCGAAACGCGAGCAGTGGCGATCGTGTTGTCTTTTTCTGTCGAAAAAGAATGACTGATCGATGTGCGTTTGCACAGTTAGACTGTGTATTCCGCGTGTTGGCTACTAGAGCATTCTTTCCTTTTCCCACCCGTGTAGGTCCAATCCGTGTCGATGTTGTATATTCATACTTTCTGATTCAACGTGCAAGATGGCGAGAAAGGCAGCGGTCAGTGGGGCTTGCCCTACTGTTTAACGCTGCACATTGATGATGATGATGATGACTAATTGCCATTGAATGGACAGTTCATGAGATGGATGTAATATGTTGAGCCGGATCATTGCACTTGACTATCTCCCTTATGTCGGACTTCCACGACATCCATACAGCCAGTGATCGTCGTTAGGCAGGTATATACGACTTCATATCATGACAAGTAGGGCATTTGCATTCACACAACCTAATCGTCACATTGCTATATTTCTTCTACTTCCCTTCTACTTTGCGATACTACTGATAACCTTCATTTCTCGGTTAGGCTGCTGTTGAGAAACAGACGCCAGAACAGCCACAAGCCAGTGACCACTAATAATTATTCCATTTTAACTATATTCGTTGACGCCTTTCACATTCAAGAGACCAAATTTATTATACGAGATTAAACCACATACGGGTTAGTGATAAGCACTGTCCCAGTGGATGACATACCTTTGATCAGATACCACATAAGTTGCTGTTCGACTCGGATTTTCTATGCAAGGTCATACTGAATTGATCAGCATGACCCGTTTATCCACAGTGAACGAGTTCATGTCCGTTTATTTACCACTACCGGTTCACTAGATAGACATGGAAAAGCATTGATAATTTTGATGTTTCGGTACAGCAGCCTCGGTGTACTGACGCGAACTGCGTGCACAGCAGCAATGTCTTGCTGAAAAATAGGGACCTTTCCGATCTTCTGAAATTTCGGGAAATAAGAAGTTTTTCATGGTGTATTGGCGGAACAAGTTTATCGGAACACAATACTCCTGTTTCGGTTCGATCAGTCGTGATCCGCTTTTAACTATGCCAACATGAATTTGTACAACTTACTGCTTTGTCTTCTTGGAATGAAATGAACAGTTGCCATTCAAACAGTATTTTCTGCTTTGGAATGCTTTGCGGCGTAAATAAATTGGTTTGAATAATGTCCCGCGTCTATCGCTTTGACTAATTTTGCTGAACTTTGTGACCAAATAATCCTCGCTACTGGTTCGACAATTTGATCGAGTTCAGATTGAACTGTTTTTGAAAGGCGAGATAACACACTAGCTATCCTTTTTGCATTTTGGCGCGCTCAACCACTTTGTGCCCATCCTACAGAGATATACTCTCAGACATACGCATTATCTTAGCGAGATGAATCGAGAACTATGGACTAGCGATATATGTGGTTAACCAACGTACACAGAGCTGCAACCCTTCATGAATGTAGAGTACGATTCAACTGTGTGTTGTACTGACCTGAATCAGAATCGGTCGATCTTCGCCGCTAACAGAACACTGGGTATAAATAATGAGACTGGTAGATCTTCACAGTGCACGGTCCCTTTTTGGTAGCACATTATTGGCAGTTGTCCCCTGTATTTGCTAGACACCTTGTTGATACGTTCGACTTGTGTATGCTTTATTGGGTATCTATATCACGAAGGTTGATCACTGACTTTCTAACCTCGACCCATCAGGTGACAGTTGACTCATACGAAAATCTCCCGTATGCCTCACTAGCCTTCAAACTTCTAACTAGCACCTTCCAAACAGGAGCCTCTTGATTTGCAACGTAGGTATACCGTATTTCGTGACTTTGCAATCATCTTACGCATAAAACATCTTTACAGTACTTCCGTCAGTCAAGGAACACTGAGTTGTAAAAAAAAAGCCGAGCACTGAATCATCTTAAGAAAATAGGAAAAGTGGAAAAGCTACTTAGACTAAGGTCCTGGTTCCCTTCAAAATATCCCCAACCTAATCACTTCCGACCCGTCTGCTGTCGAAACACTTGAAGCCATCGTCGATATACTCAATACACTTTTCATTCTTGCTAACTCGCCCTGCACTTCCCTTCCCCATCACTTCTAGGCTTTATATCATCAGTTTTAATGCGCGTGACACCGACGGACTAATCCCTAATGGTCGACAGTGATTATAGAGTGCTCTATAAGCTTTTCACACTCTTCTGGCACATTATTTTGGTTACTTGATTTTCCTAATTCAAAAATCCAATCGGTATGAACTTGTCAAGAGCGTTTTCCACACCGCTCCCGGATTCCGTGAACGTGCGAAATCTGAGTCGGTTGTCAGATCATTGGAGTATATAGAAGCAGAAATTCAAAAATTTAACCTCCGGAACGGTAATAGTACCGAATTGCTTGCTTTGATATTGTCTGGTAGATGATGCCAGACTTGTATTTATGACTTTATTTTTGGATATGATTGCAGACCAAGAAGGCCCCACACAATAAAGTCAGAAAATGAAAGAATACTGCTAGGTCAGTCTAATAAAATGAACGTCCCGATCACTGAGAATAGTGATAAAAACGTCCCAGGTTTGACAGGGTGAATTTCTCAGCGGAAGATGAGATCAACAACACAGACATTGAAAATTCTCAGCTTTTCGTGTAAGAATGGAACATTTTCGTCCTAGAGTATACGAAACGACGAGATTGTCCGTAAAGCGTGCCGTGATGTTTTGCACTGCAGTACCTAATGTGTGAGCATTGAAGCAAGAAGAAATGTGCTCCTATTGTTCCAGAAAGATCACATGGGTGGAGTGAACCAAATACCTTATGGTTTTCGGTGAACGGTGGTTTGAGGTTTGGTTGGATAAGACAGGCAACCAGATAAGTAGGAGGAGCATAAACACGTGGAATGCCATGCTTACGGGGGTTGGCAAAGATCCGCATGAGCCTGTGAAAACAAAAAGCGCCCGTCTTTATTCAAGAAGGAAGGTTGTGAGGGTGTGTTGGCCCGTTGGTAGACAGCTAAGTCACGTTAGCGGTCAGCACTTGTACACTGCCGACCCCAAAGCTTGAGACAACGGAACAACAAGATTGATGACGCGGATCAACTGGATGGGAGACGAATCCTGTCAACGGTGTCTGAGCCTCAAGGCTTGGTCGCCTACACCGATCAGACCAATGCGTTGTGTTCAACGAATGGGCACATGGACCAACAAACCATAAGTTCATGGTATTTTGCAGTAAAAAAACGAAGAGATTCGCAAGCAGAAAAGACTTCCCACACGAATTAGTGGGGCAGTTTAAAGCATACACCATCATTGATTAGGTTCAGTATCGTCCAAGCACAGCAGCATGCCATTTTTCTATTCGTCTATCTGACCAAATGTTTGAGCGACAATATGATTTCCAGCAAATGGAACGAGTGGGTTGTTTAAAGCAATTTTCAACACAGCAGCAAATTTTAGCGAAAACATACGACTGGTTAGGCGCGACCCGACTACTAGAAATAGTGGAGCATGTGCAACTCTTCGAATAGTTCCTTCTTATACCCATGGTGCATCAGCATCGATTCTCTAGCTACCAGCGCATTTCGTTTCCGAAACGGCTTTTTTCGATTGACGCAGGAAAAACAAAAACGAACTAGGGCCGTCGCTCGCAATAACCCAAGTAGAGATCCGAAACTCCCGGGTGTGCCCGTTATTCCTGAACACACTGTGCACTTGTTTATTTACTCACGAATAAACGGCGTTCTGCCAGCGGTAGCGAAAACAACAGTTTATTATGAACACTCAACTGATTGATACGAATGCCACAGCTGGTTCGATAACCTGCCGTGACAGATACCTGTTCTGAAGTCTAGTGCTGTCACACCGTCGGTTCGCCTAGAGCGCTAGACATGAAATCGCTGGACACACGACAAATGCAACAAGATCGCAGTTGCACCACAATACTAATCGAACGAAGCAACACAAAACGTGCCGGTTGAGGAGTTTGGAGGTCGTTTTAGAAGTCTGTATGGAAACAATAGAAAATTGCAACTGCAGTAGAGGTACTTAGTATTAGGGAGGTCCAATATAAGGTTTTATATGCTAGCAGTGAAGGGTGTGGGCTTCTTATGGCCCGCCACAAAATCCCGTTCCTTTGTTCCCCTGTTGTCAGTCCACCTAGTCTTAAGTCTCACACCTGTTTTACGGCTAGCTTGATGTGGACACAGCAATCGTTTGGTGTTGGGGCCAACAGTTTTTTCTTGGGGTGGGGGAGGGGGGCGGTAGCCACTAAGCAACTCGTGAAGGCTTATCTAGTCGTAGGGTTTTTGTCGATGAGCTGATGGTTCCGTATTTATCTACTATCTATCTAGCTTTTGGTATGTGTGTATGTTATGATACTGATCATCGCGTGACCTGTGTTCAAGGTCTTGCCAGTAGTTGATGAATCTCAGGTTAATTGGAACCATGCTGTAAAATTTTTTGGATTGCGTCAATGCAGAACATCATGCCATGTAGCAGTGCAGTTCTTTTATGATGATGTATTTGAATTTCGTAATTGACGACTCTTCTGTTAGTTCTGCAGCATAGGATTCGTAAATCTGAGAGACTCGGTAAATGGCTTCAGTTTTATTGAGGTTGATGTCGTGACCTTGTTATCCAACAATTGGAATTATAATACCTGAATTTACCATTCGTTAAATTTGTTCATCAACGATTTCTGTACTTCTATAGAAATTTTGTTGCTCTCAACCTAGGTGGTTCGACAAATCCCCATTGACCGACTTCTGTTGGAGACAGATGCACCGTGGTGTGAAATTCGGCCCACACACGCCAGTGAGTATGTTTGACGCTTTTCGTTATTCGAAGGTTACATTTTTCCTCCGGCCAAAACACCAGTGGATATTTGCTTGTTCATTCATATATTTTCTTACCCCATTGATCCATTCATCTTAGTTCAGTTCGAAATACCGTTAAAAATATGCTAAGTACATAACAGTTCTGGTTGCTAACTCTCAGCAAAAGCCGCACTCAAAAACAAAGGACTGGGATTATGGAAAGTAAGAAAAGAACTGCACTTGGAAGAAAAAAAAGTGTATGAATCAAAAACTGCATTGGTCGAATTGCGCCACTGGGCCTTCAGTGTTTCCAACCACTGAGTACATCTCTGAGACCGGCCCATTCCCTCACATGCAGCAGCTGAATTCAATCTCTCGGAATGCACTGGGCTTGCACTTGAACGGAATCGACTGTTGTTCACTTACTCAAGTTCTAACGCTCTTCCACATGGGAAGGTTCTACCACATAAAAATAGATTAGTTCCTTGATCAAAGTTTGTATCAAACTCAAACAGAAAATCAGAGCAACCATGATATTGGTTGATCATGAAGACTATCCTTGACGGTGAGTAGTGCATTGAACCACGCCTCGATATTTCCATAGATGTAAGTCACGCACGTTCATGCCCATCCGTGAACATAGCGGAAGTAGCATTTTGGTTCACCTACTGCAATCCCACCACCTGCTATTGATATCCCCCTCATACTTTTACTTTTATGCTGCTGTTTACTGAGAGAAGGTGAGCCGGCTTCATAAATGTCGCTGATTGAGCCCTCCCGTGAACGGCGGCCAGAGGCGAGATCGGAACACGGGGGTAGGGAGTGGGGGAACCCAGTTCTGGTTCCTAAGACGAGCCCTGTAAACAGACCGTAGTTGCAATCGTTCGAAGTCCGACTTAACAGTGCTGTCCAAGGCAAAAGCACCAACCTTGACATGGAACGGGTGACAGACATTGTTTTGAGATTTCGGTGTTCGGGCGTCGCAGGATGTGATCGAACCACTGCAAGCGTCGCCATTTAAGGAATGCCGACAAGTTTTCAACGTGGAAGCATCGTTCTCTTATTGTTTCGCTTGGCATCTTACCACGCCAGGTCACTTTGAGGGTCATTCGCAGACAGCTGTGGTCAAATGCTTCCAGGTTTTTGGTGCCCTCGACGCGTAATGGCCAGATTTTGCAACCGTAGGTCAATATGGGGCGGATGGCGGCTCGAAAGACGCGGATTTCGGTTCGGAGAGTGGTCTCGTTTCGCGCCCAAAGTGACTTACGTATCTGGGGAAACGCTGTCCTGGTGTTGTCAATTCGTACTTTGACTCTGTCTTTGGCTTGGCCGTTTGGGAGGATCGTGGAGCCCAGGTATTTGAATGCCTACATGTGCTCAATTTGCCCGCCGTTGACACACACCGGGTATGCGGATTGTTCAGCGCAAGTCGAACTCATCTGAGTATTTGATGCGGTGGATTCTGAAATGTAGGGAAATGGAAAAAGCTGCATCTGTTGGCAATACTCTCAGCCTTTGCCGTTTGATTCGAGACACCGGTCCACGGAAGCCTGGTGTGAGTTATTCAAGGAATCGGACGACGGCTGGACCGTTGGTTGGAGCACTTTGAGGCAATTCACTTGGTCCACTTCAATAGTGGGTCTTCTGCTTATAGCTGCAAGAGAAATGATGCGGGTACATATCACTGCTTCATCAGAAATGGAAGTTATGCGGAGGAGCGGTTACTTGGAAAAGTACGTAACCTCTGGACTGGATAGGTTTTCTCCATATTTTTTCCAAGGATAGACGCGAAGCTTTGGTTTCAGAACTAACTAAATTGCTTCGAGTATTCTGTGATAGTGAGCAGATTTCAAGAGAATGGTATGAATTAATGATTGTGCCGATTTGCAAAAAGGGTGACACATCCTCTTGTGAAAACCACAGGAGAATCAGCTTGGTAAGTACCGTATCCAAACTGCTCACCGAGCTTCTTCTCCACAGATTATAAAGCGCGCGCGAAATGTGTACCTGTGTGAGTCAAGCCGGTTTCAGACCTGGTCGTGATTGTATCAACCACATCTTTACTCTTCGGCAAATCACAGAGCACAGACATATCTTCCGTAGGCCAACAATTTCTGTCTTTTTTGATCCGAAAGCGGCGTTCGATTCAGTCGACCGCCTCTCATTGAAGAGTGTGCTAAAGAAGTTCATTTCTCTTTTCCAATGCTTGTATGCAAACGGTCGAAGTCGAGTTCGTGCTTATGGCGATTTTTCAGCCGAGTTCACCACAGAAAGTGGTGTTCGTCAGAGTTGCCCTCTTTCGCCCTTCCTCTTCAATTTTGTAGTAGAATTGATTCTTGAGATAGCCTTATCCTCGTGTGAGAATAGTGGCATCGATCTTTGTTCAGACAGTAAACTGTCTGACTTGGAATACGCTGACGATATTGTTCTTCTGAGTGAAGATCCAGGTATGTTGCAAGCTTTCTTAGATAGCCTAAACAACAGTATAGAGAATGGTATGAGTTAATGATTGTGCCGATTTGCAAAAAGGGTGTAGTGCTACGGATACAACACACGATGACAAAGACTAACAAATTTGTTTATTTGAACAATTACCGTATTTGGTGGCTCCACTGGCTGTGCCTGTGTACATCGTATGCACGCCGTCGCGCCCCTCCAATACACACGTTGTCCCGCTCCAGCGTTTTGAGTTCTGGTTTGCGCGCTCCCGAGTATATTCGCTATCGTGTCACAAACCGAGGACCAGGGGCTATAGACTCTATACGGGAGCAGGTCCTGACTTAACTGGGAAGAATCCTAAACTGGTGAGCCCAAACAACAAATTCAATCCTCCAAGGACACTCGTAAATCCCTCAATCGCATTTATTCGTTTACATATACACTTTTTCCGACATATAAGCGGTAAATTCCCGATTTCTGCTACCATATTCCTTTCATATTTTTCTCATTGATATGATAAGTGTTTCACGGTTGATGAATTGATCTTTATATATCGTTTTACATTCGATATACCATTGCAATTATGGCTAGCAACGACCGCAAACCTGATCCGGAACCGTCCGTTTTGACGGTCGCCCTAGCCGTCCCTGAGTTTTTTTTATTGATGACCCTCAACTGTGGTTTCATATGTTAGAGGCAGAGTTTGAATCACATAGAATCACAAGCGAGCGAACCCGTTACTTGTGGACTATCGGTCGCCTTCACCGTGACGTTGTTACTCAGATACGCGACGTAATGTTCAGTAACAGTTCTTACAAGGCCGTGAAAGACGCGGTAATCTCTTGTCTTTTGCCGCCAGAATCGTCCAGACTGAAACGGCTGATCCAAGGGACAGAGTTAGGTAGCACGAAGCCCTTTGCATTACTGAGAGGAATGCAGCAGCTGGCGGGGCAACTTTTAGAGGAAAACGTCCTTTAAGAGTTGTGGGTACATTGACTACCACCCAATATTCAAGCACTGCTCGAGGTTTCTAGCCATCTTAAGCTCACAGAAGCGGCTAAACTAGCGGACGGTATTATGGAACGGTACCATCCACAAATCACTGCCGTAACAAACTCGAGCAGCCCCCAGACCACCGCTCCCACCGTAGGAACACACTCCGAGGACACTCTGATAGCTGCTTTCGAGCGGGCTTTCAGACGTTTTTCCTCTCCTGGTTGTTCTCACTGTAGAAACCATAAATCCTATCACAGCTCTGACCGACGTGAACGCCTCAGAAGCCCTTCCCCTAACCGCCCGGTTAACCCATCTCGATTAATGTACTGCCGATACCACAAACGGTTCGGGGAGAAGGCCCGGCGCTGTGAAGCCGGTTGCACCTTCCCAGGTGCCAAACAGGGAAACTAATATCCCGACGCGTTCCCACGACTAACGCGGTCGGCAGCCATAATGGCAGTCGTCTGTTGCATGTTCAAGATTTAGTTTCCAATAACTGTTCCTAATTGACACCGGTGCAGCAGTAAGTGTCATTCCAAAGGAAGCAGGTGATGCAACGATCCCATCAGTCCAACAAATCCGTGCTGCCAACGGCACTCCTATTGCTACTTACGGCCGTAAGTCACTTACGTTCAACTTGGGACTACGTCGCACCTTCCGCTGGGTGTTCATAGTAGCAGACGTCCCTCATTCAATACTAGGTATCGAATTCTTTGACCATTTCGATCTCCTGATTGATGCACGATGCCGGAGAGTTGTCGACCGACAGACTTCCCTTTTCGTAACCGGTTCGTATTCCTCCGTGAATCACATCACGCCCCTATACATCGAACCGCAGGCCGAACACCCGTACGCAGACCTACTTTCAGCCTACCCGGCAATGCTAAGACAATCTGGCCCCCTTCCCGCGATGACCACCAAAGTCACCCACCATATTGTCACTAAAGTACCCCCAGCATTTAGCCGACCACGTCGCTTGACACTAGACGAGCTCCGCGTAGCACAGGCTGAATTCGAACACATGCTAGAATTAGGCATAACACGCCCATCCAGTAGCCCTTGGGCATCGCCCCTTCACATGGTTCCTAAACCTAATGGCGACTGGCGCCCCTGCGGTGACTATAGGGCCCTCAACCAGGCTACTACCCCAGACAGGTACCCCATTCCACATATCAAGATCTTACTTCTTCCCTGTCTGGTTGTTCTGTTTTCAGCCGAATCGGCCTCGTTAGAGCCTACCACCAAATCTCGGTAGCGGAGGCTGACATCCCTAAAACCACTGTCACAACTCCATTCGGACAATTAGAGTTTTTACGCATGCCTTTTGGGCTCAGCAATGCAGCCCAAACCTGTCAAAGGTTTATGCATGAAGCAACACGCGGTTTGAAGAATGTCTACGTGTACTTAGACGATATTTTGGTGGAAAGTTCTTCAGAACAAAAGCATATGGCACACCCGCGCCAATTTTCTGGCTTGGTTAACTTTTATCGCCGCTTTATCCCACACTGCGCCGAAATAATGCAGCCTCTAACCAATCTTTTACGTGGAGGTAAGCGGAAATTCATTTTTCCCGACACGGCGCAGGCTGCGTTTACTTTGATCAAAAAAGCTATCGCCAACATAGCACTCCTTTCACATCCCGATCCTTCTGCTCCCCTGGTCTTAGGAACAGATGCTTCGGACACGGCTGTTGGAGCAGCGTTGAAGCAATTCGTCCACCATTCATGGCAACCAATAGCTTTCTTCTCCAAGCTTCTCCAGCCTGCGGAATCCCGATACAGTACCTTCAGCAGAGAACTACTGGCAATCTATTTGGGTATCCGACACTTCCGGCACACACTCGAGGGCCAAACGTTCACAGTGTTCACAGATCATAAACCACTAGTGTTCACCCTCCAGTCAGCTTCTGATCGATATCCGCCACGCGAGATTCGCCACTTAGACTATGTTTCGCAGTTTACTACGGACATTAGACACGTCTCTGGGGCACACAATCCCATAGCAGACGCACTCTCATACGTCTACAATATCGACGACCCACTACCCATGGGCATAGACCTAGAAGCGATCGCTGCAGCCCAAACAACAGATTCTGAGGTTGATCAGCACAGAAACAGCAGCTCCCTGCATCTAGTGCCCGTGACCCTTCCAACTTCGGACGTAACTATTATTTGCGATGTGTCACAGGGTCGACCCAGACCACTAGTTCCTGCCAGTTTTTGCCGGCAAGTCTTTATCAGCCTCCACAACTTATCGCACCCTGGTGTAACCGCCTCAGTGAAACTAGTCACCGAACGATTCATCTTGCCTTGCGTCGAACGTGACGAACGTCTTTGGGCCCGCGCTTGTCTTCAATGCCAACACGTTAAAATACATCGTCACACTAAATCTACGTTGGGCACATTCGGTGAGCCAGACGCACGCTTTCATCATGTGCATGTGGATCTCGTGGGGACCCTTCCGCCATCCAACGGCTGCGTCTACATCCTCGTTTGCGTAGATCGTTTCACTTGCTGGCCACATGCCATACCTATTTCCCGTCCTACGTCAGAGGAAGCTGCAAAAGCGTTTCTAACTGGTTGGGTAAGTCAGTTCGGTTGTCCTGCTATCGTGACTACTGATCGCGGTTCTCATTTTGACGGCGCCTTCCACGAGCTACTGAACGCATTTGGTTGCAGACACAACAAGACGACGGCCTATCATCCTCAGGCTAATGGCATAGTGGAGCGATTCCATCGCCAGCTGGAAGCTGCCCTTCGTGCTCGTGATAACCCATTGTGGAGTGAAGTTTTACCGATCGTCCTCTCAGGACTGCGTAAAACCGTTAAAGCCGATATGGGTATTACGGCGGATGAACTGGGTTACGGTTGCACACTACGACTTCCAGGTGAGTTTGTTCTCCATTACCACCTGTGAGTTTTAGTTACGGGGATTACGCGAAACGGTTGTCACACCAAATGCGGGTGATAAAGCCCATCCCGCCACGGGAACAAAACCCTCAGCACCTACATACCTACCACTCTAGCGACCGCCAGCCATGTGTTTACTCGAGTGGATGCAGTGCGATCACCACTACAAGCGGCTTACTCTGGCTCGCTCCGTGTCGTCCAGCGAAAGGAAAAGAAATACGTGGTGGACGTCGAGAGCAGGAAAGAGACCATCAGCATAGACCGCCTTAAACCAGCCTTCATCGAGGTAGAACCCACTCCGAACAACCCTCCCAGTGTACCCACTTCCTCACAACCTTCGGTTAGTCGTCCCGAGTCGGCCCCTGTTACTCCCACTAACGACCCCTCGTTACCTGTTGCAACAGCAAACTCCACGGAAGACACAGCTGCACCCGTCAACAGGAGAAATCGACGCGGCTAATTGTGGTGACTTCTCAAATTTCTTCCGTCTCATTCGAAATACATCCGTCAAGCGACAGCCAGTAGAATCACTCTCTCGCGACGTACCGGACTACTGATCCCGCAACAGCGGAAAAAGATGCCGAGATGGATTGACCACTTAGACAATCTACTGAATCAATCCACGGCAAGCTTGACAAGTTAAATACCCACAATCCAAAGTGGAATTTATGACATCAGCACCAGCTCTCCGTCCCTAGAGGACATTACTGCTGTAATACACAAGTAACCAGTTGATTTTTCAATGCATCGGATGCTTCAGCACGGTACGGCATGAAAACGTGTGCTAAATCCTTCGATCAATCTTATCACTTCCGGTTTTCTACAATGGGTCATTCGCCTTTTTCGGAAATGATCACCGTGTGTGACCCTGAGCTTTCTTACAGCACGCGTTCAGTTTATTAGATGTTCTTTCATTCAACTTTTTTCGTCCTTCGCTACCCACCCTTAATGCTCCCATTAATAACACGCCCGATAATCGCAACGGTTGACTGTCAAACAGCGTCGTGAATAATCCTCAATCCACTGGCCGCGGCGCCCAGCCACTTAACTATTCCAACCACTTGGTAGGTGGATCACGTGGACCCCAACTCGGAAGTCTCGCACGTCCTATTTAGCTAAGTCCACTGGTCAAAGTTTTCAGACCTTTTTGCCAGATCATGAACTGACCAACTCGACCTACCTTCCAAAAATCACCTGCCTCGCAGAACAGCGCACCCCGAGAAAGTCCATCAGTGGGCATGCGTAACACGTGTTCCTAACACCTTAACCTATTAATATTCACTACATGATCCGCAGACTGACTTCTAGTTCCCAACACCTTACACCTAACCTAAGCATTGCTCATACAGTACTCCCTCCAATGTCGAGCAATGCAACGGAAACATCGATGCTCGAACACCGACAGTCTTCGTCTATCTCCTACCCTTACCGGCCATGTTTCGAAACCACATAAAAGAACGGACCTCACCGCAACAGTGCACACTCGACCCTTGACAGATAATCGGATGTCACGCCAACGCCAAAGATCACCGAGGTTAGCAAAAGCCCAACCCGTCTCCTGTATACACGATGACACTTTACCCAATATCTGTCCACCTGATGAAATGTAACTTTTCAGGTAACAAAATTTATCCACTTCAGCTAGAGCTTCCCCTGTCAATAGAAGGTTTGATGTTGAGCCAACTCAGTCCTGCAACAGCATTTTACACTTTGAAGGTGCAAAGCGCATCTCAAACATTGCTATACTGTTGTTTAGGCTATCTAAGAAAGCTTGCAACATACCTGGATCTTCACTCAGAAGAACAATATCGTCAGCGTATTCCAAGTCAGACAGTTTACTGTCTGAACAAAGATCGATGCCACTATTCTCACACGAGGATAAGGCTATCTCAAGAATCAATTCTACTACAAAATTGAAGAGGAAGGGCGAAAGAGGGCAACTCTGACGAACACCACTTTCTGTGGTGAACTCGGCTGAAAAATCGCCACAAGCACGAACTCGACTTCGACCGTTTGCATACAAGCATTGGAAAAGAGAAATGAACTTCTTTAGCACACTCTTCAATGAGAGGCGGTCGACTGAATCGAACGCCGCTTTCGGATCAAAAAAGACAGAAATTGTTGGCCTACGGAAGATATGTCTGTGCTCTGTGATTTGCCGAAGAGTAAAGATGTGGTTGATACAATCACGACCAGGTCTGAAACCGGCTTGACTCACACAGGTACACATTTCGCGCGCGCTTTATAATCTGTGGAGAAGAAGCTCGGTGAGCAGTTTGGATACGGTACTTACCAAGCTGATTCTCCTGTGGTTTTCACAAGGGGATTTGTCACCCTTTTTGCAAATCGGCACAATCATTAATTCATACCATTCTCTTGAAATCTGCTCACTATCACAGAATACTCGAAGCAATTTAGTTAGTTCTGAAACCAAAGCTTCGCGTCTATCCTTGGAAAAAATATGGAGAAAACCTATCCAGTCCAGAGGTTACGTACTTTTCCAAGTAACCGCTCCTCCGCATAACTTCCATTTCTGATGAAGCAGTGATATGTACCCGCATCATTTCTCTTGCAGCTATAAGCAGAAGACCCACTATTGAAGTGGACCAAGTGAATTGCCTCAAAGTGCTCCAACCAACGGTCCAGCCGTCGTCCGATTCCTTGAATAACTCACACCAGGCTTCCGTGGACCGGTGTCTCGAATCAAACGGCAAAGGCTGCGAGTATTGCCAACAGATGCAGCTTTTTCCATTTCCCTACATTTCAGATTCCACCACGAGGGTTACCACAGTCATTGCGTATTCCCTTCTTGAAGATGGCAACAATCAACGACTCACTCCAAGTTACCGGAATATGCTCCTCGTTGTCATGGATGGGTTCTCCATTTCTATTGCAAATCGTTTCACTAATATGGGTGCGTCGTCCACCGGTGTCACAAATAAGTTTGAACAGTCTTTGACTGTTACCTGAAGCAGTTGCTATTACCGTTTCTTCGGCTACCTTCACCCACCAATTTTTGCGACCATTCTGAAGGCTTTCCGTAACTTGCCTTTGTAGCTTTCTCCGCATCTTATTCATCTCCTTACTGTTCGAGAGCTGACGCTTTTGCTCCAATATACTCAACGACCGTTGCGAGATCCAATGTCTTTGATGGAAAACGGATCTAGGATCAAAGGCAAAACCTGCTGCAAAGTGCATCGCCTGTTTGATATGAGCCCAATGCTCATCTACATCATTGTTCCTCGTATATCCTAGCTCATTTGCTAACTTCTGCTCATAAAGGGTGCGTACTTTTGGATCACACAAACATTGCACGACTAACCGGGTTTGCGGTTTGTGACGATGACCATGGAGCTGGGACAAAAATCGCATTAAAACTAATGCACGGTCCAACTCTGTGTACATCGACCAGTAAGATCTGCAGTTCTGAACAGAACTGTACCACCGGTAGCTTAAGGTGATATGATCAATTTGACTCAAAGTACCTGCAGAGTTAGAGTGCCATGTCGCCGTGTGACGAGGACTGTGTCGGAAATTGGTCCTAGACTGGAATAACCGATTGTATGCACAAAACTGGAGAAGTCTATCCCCATTATCTGTACGCTCAACGGGTAAAGGACAAAGGCCACCTAAACAAGCTTCTGACACACTAAGTTTGCCAAATTGTGCATTGAAGTCACCAGCTAGCACTACAATGTCAAAACCTTTGCTCCTGCGCGTCTGAGCTGCAGTCCGTTGGGACGTATGCCGAGATCACAAATAAATTGCGCTTAACACAACTATCCTTTCGAATGCCAACTGACCCTTGGAGTCTCACAGCACATAAACGACTGTTAACAAGGATCCAGTCTAAAAGTGCAGCCTCAGCCCTGTCAGTCAACACTATTCCTACACCACGTTGACCCACAGCTCTAGCTGCTTCATCTCGTGAGGAGCGCAGAAAATACCTCGATGAGATACCAGGAGAAGTTAGTTGAATCACACTGCTCGAATCCTGGATACACGTTTCACTTAAGCAGCAAACATCAATCTTCAGAGAATTCATTATGAGGACTAGGTACGCCTGCTGAGCGGCCTGCATGAGTGTACGCACGTTAAAGGAGCCCAGATTCAGAGGCTGACGAGGCTTGAGAAATTGTGAGTTATGCGATTGCGGATTGTTTACACTATTTGACAATGAACCACTGCGAGTGTCGGCCGTGTTATCAATGGGAGCATTATGGGTGGATAGAGGGGGCAAAGAGGGGTGGTTAGGGACAGAAGACAAAGGTTGAATAAAAGAGAGGGAACTCTGAGAAGTAGCCCACTTATCACTACCCACCCCGCTCGATGCAATGAGCACCGCGGTCCTGGTTATCCTGTGCGACGACCGATGCAATATGGAATTCTTTCTATTCGTGCAGTTCATGGGAGATGTTGGACGGGTACTGCTAGGGTGTCCATCCGCAAAGCAGGAGAACGATTAGGGTCCTTATCCAAAGCCTTTAGTTCTAGCAAGAGCCTATCCGCAAGGCAGAGGGATGACTTAGTGGAAACCCATTTGCTTCGATCAATTATTCTTCCACTGATTTTGCCGACTGAGTTGCCAACTCAAATCGACCCCCAGCCTGGAGGACCTGGAGACTGAACTTTGTCTGGCCTCTGCCCATTGACCTGTCAGGTATGATTGCATCTCCGGCTTAAAGAAGCCATCCTGTATAGCTCTTTGGGTCGTAGAGGCGCGCAAGCTATCACACCGCGTCAAGATGCAGTCTCGTCGTGATGATACTCTCACAGTTGTTACGGAAAATGTGCTCATTAGTAGGTACGACGTCCATGGACGATGCCGTTTTGCGTCAACTATGGATGCAACAACTCCCACCGTATGCCCAAAGCATAGTAGCCGTTCTAGTACACATCGAGAGTTTAGATAAGCGTGCAGATGCTACAGACAAAGTCCTCGAGCGTGCAAACGTATTCACCTCGCAGCCCCACGCGTTCGCCAATGCCATTGCTGCTTCACTAGATGCTGTCATTACCCTACATCGACCACCAGTCACCACAACGTACACAGTAGGAGCTCTGACAGTCATACGTTATGTTAAAAGGTTCCCGTTTTGATGCAAGTGATTGAACAGCAAGAGTGCATCCCCAACACCGTTCTCAAACAAAGACCCTAAGCCAAATTAAAAATCCGACAAGTGCTAATTACACAACCGTTTCAGGCCTCAAGCTTGCAAAAGCGAAAAGTCAAATAGTTTCCACTCAAACAAGGCGAACGCGACAAGATTTATCTGCACTCCGCTTCCCAGTTGCTTCATTCATATGAAAAAAGGACTACCGGTATGCGCTTCTCAATCGAAACGACCCATCACAACGAGAGTGTACCTAGGCGTGGTGTGATGGCTTGCGGGCATCTATGACCCAAGAAACTAGGCAGGATGGCTTCCTTAGGCCTAAGGAGCAATCACGTCTGGTAGGTCAATGAGTGGAGACCAAACGAAGTCCAGTCTCAAAACCAGTTGATGGGTAACATCTGGTTATGACCACTAACCCCTGGAGAAGACACTCCAGCGAATAAACACGGAGAGAAACAGTTTACCGATCGCAAAACCACTAGATGTAAGTAAGAGTAGAGTACCTGGGATTTGTCTCGACGGTGGGAGAAGATATCGCACTTCATTGGGTAGCTATCACCCACCTAAGCTGGCAGTCCTCAGCCCAAAGAATGCTGCACCATGCACGTTCCGCTTGTTCCACTGGGTGCATGGGGCTGAGGACTGAATCCGAACGACGGTTCGATAACAAAGCACCAGTGAAGACGGGACAGCATGCCTACAACAATGAGGTCTCACGTGACAGACCAGTAGAAGTTCCTTCACGGCCTCTTCAGTCACGTTCCCATGCTGAGTTACCGCCCCACTGCCATGTGGGTCAGAATTTTGAGTCAAAGCCTCCGGTTAGTGCTCCCAAAGAGAAGTCTGTTCCGCGGTGTGGGCAGCCGCAAAGTATGATGTACCAAAAAATCTCCAGCGGTCCGTCGGGAATCATTTTCTATCTCTCTACTATCCGTCCTCTTCACCCCGATTCTGAATGGATACGAGGGCCGACAGTGAGTCGTGATCGTGGGTTTCTGACTCTCGGTAAGGGTAGCAACTTAGAGACGGTGAATCGATTCTCCAACCTAAGGATTCTCTTCACTTTGCTGCTTTCAACGTCTATGAGCTTCAACAGACGGAGCAGCAGGCTGCCCTAACTAGAACTATTAAAACCTTTAAAATGGATGTGTGTTGTGGCTCCGAAACAGGCCTTCAGGTCCCAGCTTCAGTGTTACGACTTCGCTCCCCAGCTACTAACTCGGCTTTTTGTTTTACTCTTCTCGTGTCGTGTGATCCGGTGTCTAATGCTCGTGGTCAGGCTGGCGTTGGCATTCCTCTGAGCATGGAAGCTGAGTGTGCACTGCTCGACTGGATCCCAGAGAGCAGTCGTCTGTGTGCGGTTCGGTTCAACGGTTCTGTATGTATCAACAGCTAAAGACTGAAGTGTCGATGCTTGTTTGACGTTTCTGTGTATGCCACAAATGACTGTTGCTCTCCTGAGGCTAAAGACGAATACCACAGCAGCGTGCTTTTTACGGACATCTTGTTGGTTGCTGGTGATTTCACCGCTCAAGTTGGAATCCTCGGCGAAATGGAGAGCAATATAGGAGCCCAATTCGGCGTTCTAGCCGATCGAACCGGTAACGGTGACCGGCTCATCTAACAATGTTCTGATTGTGGACCATTCCTAGCGAGTAAAAATTTTGGCTTAAAATGTGGCACTGACTAACCTGGCGTCCTGCTGCACTTTCGCAACGTCGGACCCAGATCCAACACATAGATTTTGGTTACTGCTGGAGCGGTTCTGTTCAACGTTGTCGATCATTTTGGTGCATTTCCGTAAACACTGATCACACTTTGTCCGCACCCGTTTCATCCCACGTTTCGTCCATGTCCGAAACAGTGTCAATGCCAACCGTCCCTCGTAGTTGCTACTGGACCATAACCGTCGATCTACTGTCCAACTTTATCGATGCAATCAAATTGTCACGATCCAGAAGGTCGATGGACAAACGTCTACGGGCTTTATTTGAGGCCGCTAACTTTGCCCAAGATGCAGTAGCCATACACACACACACACACACACACACAAACATAAACAATGGAGATCTGCATCCTCAGTTGCATTGTTAGATGTGCGCGGATCGATTCCTCCGAATTCAAGATATGATGAGGCAAGGAGATGCCCTGAACGCCAACTGATGTAGGGACCTATAGACCGCGCTTTGTCAGGTGATGGTAGTAGCACTTAACTTTTTCACGAGTGGGAAGTGAGACCCTAAATATGCGGGCGACATCGTTCTTCTAAGTGAAGATCCAGGTAAGTTGCATGCCTATTTTGGACAGATTGAATAACTTCGTAGCAATGTTCAGTATGCGTTTTGTATCTTTAAGGTGCAAAATGCTGTTGCAGGATTGGGTCGGTCCAACGTCAAACCTTTCAGATTTTGGTGAGACCGTAGGCCAGATAGACAAGTTCTGTTATCTGTCCAGCTGCAATTCACTTGGAGGTCGGATACTGGATGAAGCGTGTTCGCGCATACAGAAGGCTCGTTTGACTTTTGCCAACCTCAGTCATCTGTGGCGTGGACTTGACATCGGTTTATCTATCGAGGGTCAGTGTTTCTGTATGGTTCGGAAACATGGCCACTGTGGGTGGAGGATATAGGAAGATTATCGGTATTTAAACACCGATGTCTTCGTAGAAGTGCTCGAGTTTGGTGGGAACACCGTATAAGCAATGGTGAGTTTCGGCGGAGAGTCTTGGTTAGGTTCACGAACCAAATTATCAGATGAGGCACTAAAGGTCACCGGGTTAAGATTTTTGGGGCGTGTTGCGCATGTCCCGTGACAGGATTCCTGGGCACGCGATGTTCGTTGAGGTAGATGGTAGTTAGAGGATAAGTATAGGTGACCAGTCCATGACGTGGAAGAAAGGTATGAAAATCCTAACCAGTGTACTTGGCCAAATGGGGCGTGTTAGACTTCCTGGGTGGGGTCCAAGAGACTCTCATTCAGTGGTTTTGTACATTGGAGGAAATGGTTGCGAGCCATAATTAGTGGCGCTCTTGTATTCACAAACTTTCTTTATGGACTTGATCTCAATATTTGTAGTTTTTATCGCTCCTTTAATATTCCTGTCCTTTCTGGTTGTTTCCGATTAAGGCTGTCGCCAGCAACCAAAACCATCACACACAGTGTATGGCTGCTGGTTATCTGATCCGAACTGAACTGAATCTCGATCTGCGAATTCTTCTGACAATCTCGTTGAGACTGATTCTTGGATTTTTGTGGGCAAGTTTTTTTTCGCGTTTTAGCTGAGACAGCGGTCGTCCGCGCGGCATTCTTGTTTTTCGTGAATGCAAGGCCAAAATTTTCAATTGGATCTAATGAATTGCGTGAGCTTCATTCGCAAAGCCTTCATGATATGAACATTTCCCAATAACATATCACGCAGCATCGCTCATGACAACGGGTGTGTGTGATTCATTCTGCTTATTTGATGATCTATAGTGTGCACTTTTTCGACAGTGATTATAGGGTGCTCTACAAACTTTTCACACTCTTCTGGCACATTATTTTGGTTACCGTTGATTTTCCTAAGTCAAAAATCCAATCCGTATGAACTTATCAAGAGCGTTTGCCACACCGCTCCCGGATTCCTTGAACATGCTCCTTAATGACCCCGTCCTTTTTGATCGAGGCTGCCGCCAGGAGATAGCAACCAAAAGTATCGCACACAGTGCTTGTGTAGTGGTTGCCTACGCTAAACCGAACTGATGAGGCAAGATGCCGAGATACGCCCTATAATCCCTTGCGTCTAGCTGCTCGGGGTAATCACGTGTCTGGTCTTTTTTGAAGCAGATAACTGGCCATTGTGCTGCTTGGGAGCAGTCCCTTCATCATACCAGGCTTGATGGCAAATCGAATGACAGAAAATCTGTCGACAGGCGGTGTTGGTTTCCAAACTTACGCACTCTGAGATCGTAATCGTGGCTTACTTCTCCCGAACAGCCTTGGTGTAGGTGCTCATATGTAGAATTAAATCTCCGCGTCACGAGTGAAATCACTGATGTATGATTTTGCGGGCGTTCCGCCAGGGAGCGATACACAATCGCTGCGGGTAGTCTGCTAAAATTCTTCATTTTCTTCCTCTATTTACTATTTGTTGTTACCGAAGTCGTACACTTTTGCTGATCGGAAATTCACCTGCATTATCCGCAACAAACGTAGTAAGTGCTCCCATCCCAACTAAGCGCACTGGTGGAGTTTTATTTGAACGCAATTTGAATTTGTACTCTGCGCAATTGTTATGTGCAAACATTCGCAGATATGTTAAAATAACAAAATAAAGTCATCTAACTATTTTTCGTTCTCCCGATACAGGTTTCAGATATGTGAAGACACAGTTCCCCTCACGGAAAATGGAACGATGGGAGCCGGATCACATGGTTAAAGGACGCAACGAGCCGGCCAACATAGTGCAAGTGCTGGAAGTTGTGGCTGGGGTCAAACAAATGGATCCAGATGTATTGGCGGAACAAGTTTATCGGAACACAATACTCCTGTTTCGGTTCGATGAGTCGTGATCCGCTTTTAACTATGCCAACATAAATTTGTAAAACTTACTGCTTTGTCTTCTTGGAATGAAATGAACAGTTGCCATTCAAACAGTATTTTCTGCTTTGGAATGCTTTGCGGCGTAAATAAATTGGTTTGAATAATGTCCCGCGTCTATCGCTTTGACTAATTTTGCTGAACTTTGTGACCAAATAATCCTCGCTACTGGTTCGACAATTTGATCGAGTTCAGATTGAACTGTTTTTGAAAGGCGAGATAACACACTAGCTATCCTTTTTGCATTTTGGCGCGCTCAACCACTTTGTGCCCATCCTACAGAGATATACTCTCAGACATACGCATTATCTTAGCGAGATGAATCGAGAACTATGGACTAGCGATATATGTGGTTAACCAACGTACACAGAGCTGCAACCCTTCATGAATGTAGAGTACGATTCAACTGTGTGTTGTACTGACCTGAATCAGAATCGGTCGATCTTCGCCGCTAACAGAACACTGGGTATAAATAATGAGACTGGTAGATCTTCACAGTGCACGGTCCCTTTTTGGTAGCACATTATTGGCAGTTGTCCCCTGTATTTGCTAGACACCTTGTTGATACGTTCGACTTGTGTATGCTTTATTGGGTATCTATATCACGAAGGTTGATCACTGACTTTCTAACCTCGACCCATCAGGTGACAGTTGACTCATACGAAAATCTCCCGTATGTCTCACTGGCCTTCAAACTTCTAACTAGCACCTTCCAAACAGGAACAACCGTATATCTCGAATCGAACAGGAGCCTCTTGATTTGCAACGTAGGTATACCGTATTTCGTGACTTTGCAATCATCTTACGCATAAAACATCTTTACAGTACTTCCGTCAGTCAAGGAACACTGAGTTGTAAAAAAAGAAGCCGAGCACTGAATCATCTCAAGAAAATAGGAAAAGTGGAAAAGCTACTAAGACTAAGGTCCTGGTTCCCTTCAAAATATCCCCAACCTAATCACTTCCGACCCGTCTGCTGTCGAAACACTTGAAGCCATCGTCGATATACTCAATACACTTTTCATTCTTGCTAACTCGCCCTGCACTTCCCTTCCCCATCACTTCTAGGCTTTATATCATCAGTTTTAATGCGCGTGACACCGACGGACTAATCCCTAATAACTGGGCCTCCGACATGCCAGGCGCGGATTGTTCCGTTCCGTCCCACTGACTCTAGTGAGAAATCATCTCAGTTTATTGGTACAGGTTATGTCGTTCAAATAATATGTGCCGGTCATAAACAAAACCGTGCATAAAAGCTTATTGGTTTACTGATAGACCCAAACGGCTCCTCTGGCTGGTTTATCTGGTTGCACTCGCATTGGTTGAATCGGTTCTGATAGGTTTAGACGAATATTAACCGCTGATCGAACCATTAATCACCTTACTGGCTGTGCTCTTTTCGGCGATTCTGGTCAGCAGATCACGTGCTGTCTGCTTCACTGAACCAGGCCGTCTATTAGCAATGTGTTGAACCCATTCCATCACACAGATGGTGTCCGTCATTCAATTTTTCCCCTGGTGAGCATTGATACGGACTTGTTTCACCTTAACCTTTGCAAACTATCAATGAACAACATTACTGTTCCTAAACAGTGGGTGACCTCTGTGGTAACTCCGTATTTTAAAACAGGCTCGCTTCACGACTCGGATAACTATCGACCTATAAATTCACCCATTATGTGCAAGCTGATGAAACGCATGGTTAAGTCGCAAAACGAATTCCTTATTTCAAACGATCTACTAAATGGTAACCAACGAGTATTAATTGAGATATGTTCGTTTGGCCCATGCCATTTTCATTTCTTCAACCGGTATGCCACATTTATCGATCAAAGCAAATCGGCCATCGCTATGTTTCTGGATGTGATCAAAGCATTCGATAGGATGCCTCATGCTCACTTATTGTCCACATTCCATTCGTTTGGCGTAGTCAACTCTTATACTCATTGCTATCTTCATATCTGTCAGATTGTTCCCAGTCGGTTCCGACCGGCGACCCCCCCCCCATCTTCAAATCGGATCACCACTGATGCTATCCAGGGCAGTTTCTTGAGTTCCATTCTATAAGACCGGCAGGAACTTCGAATACCGGCCGTGCTCTAACTACTACTGTTCCATCAATCGTGATTTACCAATCAGTCATTTTTTTCTGATCACAAAGTCCAATTAATTTTCAGGGCTGAATTTTATGTTTTTTTTTCAATTCCCTACGCTTCTTCGTGATTGGCAACGAGTTCTGTGCATTTTCGAATGTAATCATAAATCGTGTAAAATGTCTGTACTAGGAGGTACATGGACGCTCAGAAAAACGTCATTCTGATTGAAGAGCTGCTCCAAGACATCATAATATTTCCAAAATGTTGATACGGTCAATATTAACCCCATTTGTCCGTTCTCTCTTGGGGAAATTTAGTGAAGTGTCCAATATCACCTTGCCAAACGAATCAAAACCGACGGGGGAGTTATTCTCCCGGAAAGTTGGCTGTACAGAAAGTTGATGCTGATTTCGTCCCTATTAGTGGGTTTCAAGTTTTCAGGGGCGATTGGCCTGCGAGTCCAGGTAACCGAGGGGGTGGGGTAATCACATCTATCCGTTCAAGTGGAGCAAACATTCTCGCCTCTTATTTCAATTCGACATGATGAAGATCAATTCCATTGCAGTTCATTGTATTCCATCTTTTCTGAAAACCTTTGACGTCTTCTCGTTAATTCTTATGTTGCATAGGCACTCCCGCGGATGATATCAGTCAGTTAATTGACAGCCTTCCCAACTATCTCAATTTTTTGTTACATACTTGCGCATGAGTGGAGTGGAAGGGGTATAGACCCCATAGCTACGAGGACCCACTGCACTATCGGGGATGACCGGTAACCGAACCCTAAGACTTGGAGTGGTGTAGAACCACATAAGGTCCCAATAGGTGTTGTAACGATCCGTACGACATTGGATTACTGTCTACCACCAAAATAACCGGTGATGGGGGGGGGGGATTCGAACCTCAGACCTCCGAGACGGTAAGCAAACGCTCCAAACCACTCGATCATCATCGGTCATTACAGATCCTGATCAACCTTTGTGGATAATGGCAGTTAGTTTCAGTAGACTTGATTTTTTCCTTTTAAACCGTCTTGGGCACTTTGAATGTTGAGCATTCCACAACGCTCTCCGATGCCTTTTTGCATACACTATCAGTAAATAACTCGAGTATTTTTACAGCATTTAAATGTGCCCTCATTAATTTCTTTGATCCCTGTAGCCTACTTCTTCACTCAGAATTTATTGCAAAAACAAACCTTTGACCAGTTCCCTGCGCTCATCGCGCTCTGCTTGCAAGCAAGCTTGCATCTCTGAGAATCTCGTTAAGCTTAGGGTATTTGTTAACCCGGTTGATTTTCATATTTACCCCCTAGACGATTTTTCCTCATATTGTGCACGCTTGGCGGACCGGCTCAACTTTTGTTGCGACTTATGTTACCCATTTAAACCTGTTTTGTTTCCCTCCCCCAGTTTGAGGAGGCTCGGTATAGCTAAGGAAAGGTCGTACAAGTCTGGCTGGCATCATGTCAAAAAACTATCCACACTCATCAAGACTGAAGTGTGTACATCGTAATTCTATCAATATTTTTAGCCCTTTTCCCATTTTGCCACACTGGTGACGATTGTGATTTCTTGATTAGGTTGCTGCCGAGAAGTAGCAATGAAAGAACCACCGCAATCCACGAACCGTCAATGGATGTTCCAACTGAACTAGATTCATTGAAGTCTTTCACATTCAGGAAACCAAAGTGAATATACGAGATTAAACCACAAATGGGTTAGGGATAAACGATGTGCTAATGGATGAAACTGCTGATTAGATACTACATAAGTTGCTATTCGACTCGAGTCCAAATTGACCAACATGGCCCGTTTATTTACAATGAACGAGTTCGTGTTAGCTCGTGTTCCACTAAGGGCCTACTTGATTTACGTATGTAGCTTTATCCAATCAGTCTGTGGGTAAGGTACTTTTTTGCATTTATAATTTGCAAATTCTGTTGCCGTTCACCGTTTTCTCATGCCGACAGCGCCAAGCAGTTTTTCTCGCTAGAACTCGGACGTCAAAATGTAACTACTGTTACCCTTTTCAGCAGTAATATTAGAAATTCGAAACTCCTGGGGCTGTACCTGTTCCCGTAGAACACCCTGTACCACGTTTGAATTATCTGTACGTAGACAGTGCTGGGTAACAAAAACCGCCATGGGGTGTGGAAAGCCTAGAAACAGTTATTCTACGCAAGATCCAAGCCAAATTTGATCACCAAATGTTCAAATCACCAGTTCATCGTAAACTTTGACGAATCCTCAGTCCTCCCCTCCATATCTTGAGTCCCATAAGCCCAATCCCGTTACAGCTGGCTCTGTCCCTAGAGTTCTACAACAAGTCTGATAGCCCTAACTCTTTATCACCATTGGTACTAAATACCTGCTCTTAGGAATTTATATCCCCTTTAACTGGTCTAGTTCTATTCCGGGGTGATTCCCAATTGTTTGAGATCTGTGCCCGAGAAAGGATCCAACAAATATCGTCCGATAGCCTGCATATCTGCTCTGCTAGAAGTATTTGAGAATGTACTCCTCCATCGCATAACCCCCGAAGTCCACTTTCCTTACTCGACACACTTTGCCCACAAACCCCTGTCAACCCTTGATGCGGTTGGCTCTGTTGGTAATACTGTTATTTCTATTGATTACGGTGGTTGTACTGTCAGGCTAACTTTTCGTGACTATACGAATGCATTTGGTTGTCTTGATCGCTTAATCCTTCCGAATACTCTATATGGCAATGGGGTTGACGGTCTTGCTTTGAACACCTGTGAAATCTTAGAGCAGTGACTGAAAGGTAGCTACTCTCCCAAGTGTAGATGTATTACGGAACACAACACAGTTTGAAGTATGATTCACAATACGGTGTTCATACAATCCAAGTTCCTATGTATGTAAGGGTCTTAGGGTACGAAGCTGGATCCCAGATTTTCCTGGGTCTTTCGTTTATAAGAACGGAAAGAAGACATGTATTGCGAGACCCTAACATTTCGCTCACTCTTGTCGATCGCGTGCGTAAAACGTATCAGTTTGTACATGATACGGTACATGGGACACAGTGGAGAAATGAGAAGAATGTTTATGACAAAGAATACGGCAATTTGTTTGGGTTTTTTGGCTTATTCCAAGGGAGGCAGATTAGTTGCAATGATTGTTTCCGTGCACAGAGAGGTTTTTTTGTCTTGATCCAATTTCAGCATACCATATTTATAATAAACAATGATTTTCACAAGCTGTTTTTAGCCAGTCTTAACTTAGTAGTTTCGATCGAAAGGATGGATAATGGGCAAATAGACAAAACAAGCAATTGCGGTGAAATAGGAAAAGTAGAGTTACCCATTCCAGCGATTTTTGCACATTCTGGGCATCGCCCAATGCGCTCCCAATTGGGTGCAGGAAGTATGGCCCGACGTCTCTAATGATATAGCCCAACGTTGGCCCAAAAAAGTTTAACGTTGGGTGTGTTGCTCGTGTGGGTGGCCGGGGTTCAGAACGTCTCAGCACAGGTTTACTAGGTGTTTGCGAAGCAGAATTAACATGTGTGAAAACTGGAACAACATCTGTCAGCAGGAATTTCAGGAATCCGGTAGTAACATTGATCAGCATATCTCCTGTGCATCCACCTGTCATCCATATCCTAAATTCGTACCGTACGATAATCAGGTTGCCCTAACCAATTCTAGACCCCGGTGGTAAATCATTTCCACGTTGGTACCTTAAATTCAAACGGAGTACTCGACACTTGGATAATGTTGCTTTAAAGGAACGCGTGGTGCTTTAAGTGCATCTCGGTACTGAAGCGAAAAATTGTCTGCACCTCGCTCAAGCTCTTGGATATTTAACTGATATATTGCCTCTAAAGCACTCTTCAACGTACGAACGAAGTTTTCGGCCACTCCATTTGACTGTGAGTGGCTGGGTGCAGTGAGTAGATGGCGACATCCTACTCCTCTAAGCCAAGTGGTAATCTTTTAAGCAGTGAAGCGGCTTCCATTATCAGTGATCAAAGCACGGCACGAACGGGAATGAAAATATCATCCGGGGCTACATTACCTTCCTTTCGGTAAGCTTGCTGCTGACTTCGTGAATTCTTCGGTTTGATTATTCTGATGGTCTTGCGGGTCTCTTGATAAACGACATGAGGTTTCTCGAGTGCGGTTCATAAGGGAAACCGATTTCTGCAGCTCACAATCGTGGTGTACGAGGCATTTCCCTTTGGGTAACGCGTAATAACTGGCAAGTAGTACCTCAAAGCATGCAGCACGTCATGACGTTACCTCGTGTTTGTCATGGAGGTTATAAAATCATCGGACGAGGACTGTAAAAGACCATGCACGTTGAATTCGGCACATCTGGTTGCTCCAAGCTGTATTTCTTGACTGGCTGAAAAAATAAAATAATACAAATGTAATAACCTGCATGGACGATCGACTTCGATGCGCTGGTAGTGAGCAGACCGCTTATTGTAAGGTTGGTTAGACCTTACTTTGCGGTTTCCTTAGGAAACGCGTGCTTCGGTCCTTTGTGCTGCGTGGACCACCTGCACGTTACTCTAATGCTCGGCACTGTACGAATATGTTAACCAGAACAGTATTCTCCGCGCCCCGTGAGAACGAGAAGGCGATTGGGAGAGATAGTGGTTAGTGTATATTTTAGGAGCGTGCGCAAGAGCAACGGTCAAATGGCAACCGCGCTTGGCAGTCAGCGTTCAGTTAAAAAATAAACGTGGTAAAATTATGAACGAAGATGGCAACCGCTACAGGGGCCTCCTCCTACAAGTCCGACGGAGTTGGGCTTCGATCGTGATGGTAAGCCGGAATTATTGGTTGTCCAGGAACTCCTCATAGCTTGTCCGTTATATTGTTGGTGACGTCGAACGACTGCTGATGTAGTGCTACCAATAAAGCACTCGATGACGAAGACTAACAAATTTGTTTATTTGAACAATGACCGTTTTTGGTGGCGCCACTTGCTCCGCCTGTGTACGTCGTCTGCACGCCGTTGCGCTCCTCCAATACACACGTTGTCCCGCTCCAGCGTTTTGAGTTCTGCTTTGCGCGCTGCCGAGTATATTCGCTATCGTGTCACATACCGAGGACCACGGTCTATAGACTCTATACGGGAGCAGGTCCTGACTTAACTGGGAAGAATCCTAAACTGGTGAGCCCAAACAACAAATTCAATCCTCCAAGGACACTCGTAAGTCCCTCAATCACATTTATTCGTTTACATATACACTTTTTCCGACATATAAACGGTAAATTCCGGATATCAGTTACCATATCCCTTATATATATATATATATATATATTCTCATATCCATATTATAAGTGTTTCACTTTTGCTGCACTGACCTCTTTATATCATTTTACATTTGATATACCATTGCAATTATGGCTAGCAACGACCGCAAACCTGATCCGGAACCGTCCGTTTCGACAGTCTCCCTAGCCGTCCCTCAGTTTTTTTATTGATGACCCTCAACTGTGGTTTCATATGTTAGAGGCAGAGTTTGAATCACATAGAATTACAAGCGAACGAACCCGTTACTTGTAGACTATCGGTCGCCTTCCCCGTGACGTTGCTACTCAGATACGCGACGTAATATTTAACAACAGTTCTTACACGGCCGTGAAAGACGCGGTAATCTCTTGTCTTTTGCCGCCAGAATCGTCCAGACTGAAACGGCTGATCCAAGGGACAGAGTTGGGTAGCAAGAAGCCCTCTGCATTACTGAGAGGAATGCAGCAGCTGGCGGGGCAACTTTTAGAGGAAAACGTCCTTTAAGAGTTGTGGGTACATTGACTACCACCCAATATTCAAGCACTGCTCGAGGTTTCCAGCCACCTCAAGCTCACAGAAGCGGCTAAACTAGCGGACGGTATTATGGACCGGTACCATCCACAAATTACCGCCGTAACAAACTCGAGCAGCCCCCAGACCACCGCTCCCACCGTAGGAACACACTCCGAGGACACTCTGATAGCTGCTTTCGAGCGGGCTTTCAGACGTTTTTCCTCTCCTGGTTGTTCTCACTGTAGAAACCATAAATCCTATCACAGCTCTGACCGACGTGAACGCCTCAGAAGCCCTTCCCCTAACCGCCCGGTTAACCCATCTCGATTAATGTACTGCCGATACCACAAACGGTTCGGGGAGAAGGCCCGGCGCTGTGAAGCCGGTTGCACCTTCCCAGGTGCCAAACAGGGAAACTAATAACCCGACGCGTTCCCACGACTAACGCGGTGGGCAGCCATAATGGCAGTCGTCTGTTGCATGTTCAAGATTTAGTTTCCAATAACTGTTCCTAATTGACACCGGTGCAGCAGTAAGTGTCATTCCAAAGGAAGCAGGTGATGCAACGATCCCATCAGTCCAACAAATCCGTGCTGCCAACGGCACTCCTATTGCTACTTACGGCCGTAAGTCACTTACGTTCAACTTGGGACTACGTCGCACCTTCCGCTGGGTGTTCATAGTAGCAGACGTCCCTCATCCAATACTAGGTATCGAATTCTTTGACCATTTCGATCTCCTGATTGATGCACGATGCCGGAGAGTTGTCGACCGACAGACTTCTCTTTTCGTAACCGGTTCGTATTCCTCCGTGAATCACATCACGCCCCTATACATCGAACCGCAGGCCGAACACCCGTACGCAGACCTACTTTCAGCCTACCCGGCAATGCCAAGGCAATCTGGCCCCCTTCCCGCGGTGACCACCAACGTCACCCACCATATTGTCACTAAAGTACCCCCAGCATTTAGCCGACCACGTCGCTTGACACTAGACGAGCTCCGCGTAGCACAGGCTGAATTCGAACACATGCTAGAATTAGGCATAACACGCCCGTCCAGTAGCCCTTGGGCATCGCCCCTTCACATGGTTCCTAAACCTAATGGCGACTGGCGCCCCTGCGGTGACTATAGGGCCCTCAACCAGGCTACTACCCCAGACAGGTACCCCATTCCACATATCAAGATCTTACTTCTTCCCTGTCTGGTTGTTCTGTTTTCAGCCGAATCGGCCTCGTTAGAGCCTACCACCAAATCTCGGTAGCGGAGGCTGACATCCCTAAAACCACTGTCACAACTCCATTCGGACAATTAGAGTTTTTACGCATGCCTTTTGGGCTCAGCAATGCAGCCCAAACCTGTCAAAGGTTTATGCATGAAGCAACACGCGGTTTGAAGAATGTCTACGTGTACTTAGACGATATTTTGTTGGCAAGTTCTTCAAAAGAAGAGCATATGACACACCTGCGTGCTCTTTTTGAACGCCCTAGCCAACACGTTGTGACCATTAACTCTGCTAAGTGCGAATTAGGTAGGACGACCATCACGTTCCTACGTCACGAAATCTCAGCCTCAGGCAAACAGCTCCTGCCTGACAAGGTGGCGGCAATTTGCGACTATCCTGAGCCTCACTCTTACCGACAGTTGCGCCAATTTTCTGGCCTGGTTAACTTTTATCGCCGCTTTATCCCACACTGCGCCGAAATAATGCAGCCCCTAACCAATCTTTTACGTGGAGGTAAGCGGAAATTCATTTTTCCCTACACGGCGCAGGCAGCTTTTACTTTGATCAAGGATGCTATCGCCAACATAGCACTCCTTGCACTTCCCGATCCTTCTGCTCCCCTGGCATTAGAAACAGATGCTTCGGACACGGCTGTTGGAGCAGCGTTGAAGCAATTCGTCAACAATTCATTGCAACCAATAGCTTTTTTTCTCCAAGCGTCTCCAGCCTGCGGAATCCCGATACAGTACCTTCAGCAGAGAACTACTGGCAATCTATTTGGGTATCCGACACTTCCGGCACACACTCGAGGGCCAAACGTTCACAGTGTTTACAGATCATAAACCACTAGTGTACGCCCTCCAGTCAGCTTCTGATCGATATCCGCCACGCGAGATTCGCCACTTAGACTATGTTTCGCAGTTTACTACGGACATTAGACACGTCTCTGGGGTACACAATCCCATAGCAGACGCACTCTCACGCGTCCACAATATCGACTACCCACTACCCATGAGCATGGACCTAGAAGCAATCGCCGCAGCCCAAACGACAGATCCTGAGGTAGAGCAACTCAGACACAACAGCTCCCTGCACCTAGTGCCCGTGACCCTTCCAACTTCGGACGTAACTATTATTTGCGATGTGTCACAGGGTCGACCCAGACCACTAGTTCCTGCCAGTTTTTGCCGGCAAGTCTTTATCAGCCTCCACAACTTATCGCACCCTGGTGTAACCGCCTCAGTGAAACTAGTCACCGAACGATTCGTCTTGCCTTGCGTCAAACGTGACGTACGTCTTTGGGCTCGTGCTTGTCTCCACTGCCAACGAGTTAAGATAAATCGTCACATCAAATCTACTTTATTCACATTCTGCGAACCGGACGCACGCTTTCATCATGTGCATGTGGATCTCGTGGGGACCCTTCCGCCATCCAATGGCTGCGTCTACATCCTCACTTGCGTAGATCGTTTCACTTGCTGGCCACAGGCCATACCTGTTCCTCGCCCAACCTCAGAGGAAGCTGCAAAAGCATTTCTAACCGGTTGGGTGAGTCAGTTCGGTTGTCCTGCTATCGTGACTACTGATCGCGGTTCTCATTTTGACGGCGCCTTCCACGAGCTACTGAACGCGTTCAGTTGTCGACACAACAAGACGACAGCCTATCATCCTCAGGCCAATGGCATGGTGGAGCGATTCCATCGCCAGCTGGAAGCTGCCCTTCGTGCTCGTGATAACCCATTGTGGAGTGATGTTTTGCCGATCGTTCTCTCAGGACTGCGTAACACCGGTAAAGCCGATATGGGTATTACGGCGGCTGAACTGGGTTACGGTTGCACACTACGACTTCCAGGTGAGTTGGTTTCTCCATTACCACCTAGGAGTTTTAGTTACGGGGATTACGCAAAACGGCTGTCGCACCAAATGCGGGTGATAAAGCCCACCCCACCACGAGAACAAACCCTTAGCAACTACATACCTACCGCTCTAGCTACCACCAGCCATGTTTTTATTCGAGTAGATGCAGTGCGATCACCACTGCAGGCGGCTTACTCTGGCCCGTTCCGCGTCGTCCAGCGAAAGGAAAAGAAATACGTGGTGGACGTCGAGGGCAGGAAGGAGACCATCAGCATGGACCGCCTTAAACCAGCCTTCATCGAGGTAGAACCCACCTCGAACAACCCTCTCAGTGTCCCTACCTGCTCACAACCTTCGGTTAGTCGTCCCGAGTCGGCCCCTGTTACTCCCACTAACGACCCCTCGTTACCTGTTGCAACACCAAACTCCACGAAAGACACAGCTGCACCGGTCAACAGGAGAAATCGACGCGCCGCGAGCTGCGACAGCCAACGAGGTTTTCTGAATATGTAACAGTTGTATATATTTAAGTTTACTCTTCATATTCAACTTGTACATAGTCCTATTATACATGAATGCACGACCACGTGGTGATCACGACAATGGTGGCGGCAGCCTGTATTGTGCCGGTATTTCCCCCTCAGTCGAATATCCGATCGCGCCTCGAGGCGCAGCTTCCTTGTGTTTCTTTCCTTCCAGCTCGTCCCGTCAGACAGAAACACATGGAATTCCGGGATCTCGCACGGCTCCAACACAAGGCTCACTGGATCGCGACTGGATCCATTTGACGCCGGACGCTGGCTCGCTTACGAAGGCAATGACAACCACAGGGACACGGAATTTTGGGATATGCCGACAACGACAAACCCTACAACAAAACCACCACTGCCAGGTCACGAACAGGATCTACCCCGGTCGGTAACATTTTGAGGAGGACGCAATTTTGCGATCGACGCACAGCGACCAGTGTGAGTCATGGGGAACGGCTTGTGCTGGCTTCGCTGTTGTGTTCGACCGCGGCGGGAGGCATGGAAAACGTCTCTCGCCACCGAATCCGACGTACCCATCACGGGTCGAAGCCCAACTGCGTCGGCCTTCTAGGGGGAGACCCCTGTAGTGCTACCAATAAAGCACTCGATGACGAAGACTAACAAATTTGTTTATTTGAACAATGACCGTTTTTGGTGGCGCCACTTGCTCCGCCTGTGTACGTCGTCTGCACGCCGTTGCGCTCCTCCAATACACACGTTGTCCCGCTCCAGCGTTTTGAGTTCTGCTTTGCGCGCTGCCGAGTATATTCGCTATCGTGTCACATACCGAGGACCACGGTCTATAGACTCTATACGGGAGCAGGTCCTGACTTAACTGAGATAAATCCTAAACTGATGAGTTGACCAGTGCCTGCACTCTCGAGGTCCGATGTGCGTAGGTCCAACTGTGCTTTGGCGCCCACGGGTCTCATACGAATGCGAGCCGGAAAATGCCTCGTCAGGTCCATCCAAAATGCGTCCAGTTGTCGTCTCCAGTGTCAGGCTGACCAATCGTCCCGTTGTCCAGTGAGCGGTTGGCTCCTTGAACGTGCACGGGAGTCAGACAGGCTACGGATGAAGCCAACGTGACTGTGTAGATCCGTCTGAGAGAGGGCAGGGTAAACTGGAACAAAATAGCGCGTGAGGGCGCCGGCGGATGTTGGACCGTGATAACAACACACAAACGATGTTCGGTGTTGTTGTAGTCGCTAGGAGACCAGAAGAAAATGAAATCATAAGAACCGATTGTAATTTCACGGGTCTGTTGTTTGGTAAATCCATGGCGAACTTCCCAAATTATTGCTAACAGTCGGTTGTCAAAATCGTCACAAAATCGGCGAAGCGGACGGGATTTCGTAGTTGGCGACCGCGACGGCTACTTCGCGTTGCGGGTGCGGTTGGAGAATCTGATGGACTAGCTGCCAAGTCCTCACTAGGCGTAATTGGGGGTGGTTCGAGTGGCAACTCGCTCGATGCAGGTGACTGAGCGACTTGGGTGGGTGTAAATTGGCCGAGCGGCTTGCACTCAATGACGGCAGGCTTGAGACGGTCGATAGATACGGTGTCGTGTCGTCCGTTGATATCTATGACAAATGTTTTTGCCCTACGTTTTATCACCCGAAACGGGCCAGTGTATGGCGCTTGTAGTGGTGATCGAACGCCATCGACGCGAAGGAATACATGAGTAGCGGTTCCTAACGCAGTTGGGACATAACTTGTAGACTGTTGTTCGCGCGGCGGACTGGCCCTAAGCACTCGCATGTGCGGTGTAAGGCGCTGAGCACAGTAACCGTAGTCGAAAGTAACGGTTGGTGAGGGGGCTAGCAACTCCCCAGGCAGACGAAGTGTACAGCCATATACTAGTACGGCCGGTGTTGTGTGTAACTCCTCCTTAACGGTACTAAGCAAGCTTAAGAGTGACAATGGTAGCGTTTCACTCCAAAGGAGGTTACCGTTTGCTCAAAGGGCGGCTTTTAATTGCCGGTGGAAACGCTCAACCATACCATTGGCCTTAGGGTGGTAAGCTGTCGTCTTAACGTGTTGGCAACCGAGCGTAGCGAGTAGGCTGCCGAAAGCGCCGTCAAAATATGGACCGCGATCGGTGGTCACCATTGCCGGCCAACCGAAATGACTGACCCAACAGGTCAGAAAAGCTTTCGCGGCCTCTTCCGACGTGGGACGAGGGATAGGGATGGCCTGCGGCCAGCGAGTAAAACGATCCACGCATGTGAGTATGTAAACGTACCCAAGCGAAGGTGGGAGTGGTCCTACGAGGTCGACGTGCACATGATGAAAACGTGTTTCAGGTTCTGGGAACCTGGCTAACGCGGCCTTAGTGTGCCCATGGGTCTTAACACGTTGACAGGGCAGACAAGCACGAGCCCATTGACGGACCTCTCGTTTGATATTGTGCCAAACAAAACGCTCAGTTATCAGTTTCACCGAGGCAGTCACACTCGGATGAGCCAGATTATGGAGTGTCAGGAACGTAGGATAAAGGTGGGCAGCAGGATCTACTGGCCTAGGGCGACCTTGCGACACATCGCACACGATGGTATTCTGGGAAGCTGGGATAGGCACTGTGGTTAAACTCAAAGAACCGTTTTGCCGAGGTTGTTCGATGTCAGGGTCCATAGTTTGAGCCTGTGCCATTGTGTCTAAGTTGATGTTAGGCGTTTGTGACAGACTTAGTTGATATACGCGTGATAAGGCATCTGCGACAGAATTAAGTACCCCAGAGACGTGTCGTATGTCCACAGTAAACTGTGAGACAAAGTCTAAGTGGCGAATCTCGCGTGGTGAGTATCGATCCGAAGCTGACTTCAGTGCGTAAACCAAAGGCTTGTGGTCTGTAAACACCGTGAACGACCGGCCTTCGAGTGCATGTCGAAAATGACTGATTCCCAAGTAGATGGCTAATAACTCTCTACGGATGTGCTGTACCTTGATTCCGCGGGTTGTAGGCGCTTGGAGAAGAATGCTAAATGTTGCCAAGAATCGTCTATGAAATGTTGCAGTACTGCTCCAACCACTGTGTCCGAGGCATCCGCCACTACCTAAATGGGAGCCGATGGGTCGGGGTGTGTAAGGAGTGCTGTGTTGGCGACAGCATCTGTGACCAAGGCAAATGCGGCTTGTGCCGTGTCGGGAAACACGAACTTCCGCTTACCTCCGCGCAACAGGTCGGTGAGGGGTTATATCACATCCGCAATGTGAGGAATAAATCGACGGTAGAAATTCACCAGACCGGCAAACTGACGCAACTGGCGAAAAGATTGGGGTTCAGGGTAGTCGCGGATACCCGAGGATGAAATAGAATGTCCTATGAAGATGATATCAGACCGGCCTAATTCGCATTTCGCGATATTGATCGTAACGCCGTGCTGGCTAAGGCGTTTGAAAAGTGCTCGTAAGTGTGTAGCGTGCTCTTGCTCTGAAGAACTCGCCACCAAAATATCATCCAGATATACGTGGACATTTTCCAAACCACGAGTCGCCTCGTGCATGAACCGTTGAAAGGTCTGGGCTGCATTGCTGAGTGAAAAGGACATTCGCAGAAACCCGAACAGCCCAAAAGGCGCAGTGACGGCAGTTTTAGGGATATCGGCCTCTGCTACCGGGTTCTGGTTGTACGCTCGAACCAAATCGATACGGCTGAAGACGGAGCAACCTGATAATGGGGAATCGGGTATCGGTCCGGGACGGTGACTTTGTTAAGCGCTCTGTAATCACCACAGGGTGGTCAGTCGTCACTAGACCTAAGGACCATATGAAGGGGAGAAGCCCAAGGGCTACTAGAAGGGCGTTTTATACCCAGTTCTAGCATATGTTCGAATTCGGCCTGTGCAACACGAAGCTTGTCTGGTGCTAACCGACGCGGCCTACTGAACACTGGGGTTCCCTTGGTATCGATATAGTGAGTGACACTGGTGGTCACTGCTGGGAGAGGCCCGGCCTGCCGAAACATGGCTGGGTATGCGGCGATAAGTTCGCTATAAGGTTGGTGTGCCGGTGGTTGGACGTAAAAGGGCGTGACGTGATTCACTCGCGAATTATGACCCGCAACAGAGAGAGTGGTCTAACGATTCACCACTCTGCGGCGCCGTGCATCAACTAACAAGTCAAAGTGCTGCAGGAAGTCAATGCCCAGAATTGGGTACGGGACGTCGGCAATGATGAATACCCAACGAAAATTACGCTTTAAACCTGAGTTCAAGGTGAGCGACCGCTGGCCAAACGTTGGGATGGCCGTGCCATTGGCAGCGCGTAGTGTTTGGGCCTGCTGCGTGATATCGTCGCCTTTCGCCCGGGGGAGGACGCTCACTTTGGTGCGGTATCTACAAGGAATAGGTTATTTGAAATGATGTCCCTTACGTTCAAAAGACGACTGTTGGTCTGATACCCGGCTTCGTGGGTCGCCACCACGGGCCGGGGGTTGTTTCCCTGATGAGCACCGGGAAACGTACACCCTCGTTCGCATCGTTTTGCTCCCTCTCCGAAGCTACTGTGGTATTTACAATACCCTTCTTTTGAAGAGCCAAAACGTTGTCGCAGTGACGGACTATGGCGCCTAGGTGAGCGTGCGCGGTGCCGCTCCTGTGACCCACTTCTTACTGCTAAGCGTTGCAGGCTCGCGTCAATTCTAGACAAAACTGACGCGAGATCGTTAGATTTTGGCAAGGCGGGCACCGTTGTGACGGAGGACATGGTTACTCCAGCTACAGCGGGGTTGTATCGTGACATAATGCCATCAGCTATTGCTGCAGTTTCCTCCAGTGAACATTTGCGCGTGGCACTTAGTAAAACTGGAATGTTGTGCGGCAAACGCTGCAGCCAAAGTTCCCTTAATAGCGGGTCCTCGCCTACCATCGGCCCTCTCAAGCGCTGCATCTCACGCAGCAGTTCGGAGGGCTTCCTACTTCCAAGCTCAACGTTTTGAAGTTGTTGCATACGTTGGTCCTGCGTTGGGATCGTGCGGGCAATGACGGCCTCTTTCCAAGCCTCGTAGATTTATGAAGAGATTATTACGTCCCTTACTTGCAGCGTGACCTCCGGCGGGAGGCGGCCTGCTACCCACCTGAAACGGCTGGCGTCACTGGTTATACGGCAGTTTTCGAATTTCAACTCGACCAGCGTGAACCAGAGTTCTCGATCAGCAGGCGTGAATGCCGGTATGTGTAGCGTGATCGCCCCAACGGTGGGGTCTGAGCAGAGTTTCCGTTCAGCAGACATAGCGATTACTTTGTCGAATACAGAAGGGAAAAGAAATCGACGACCAATGGGGCACTATAGTCTTCGCGAAAAAAAATCGCGACGAACTAGACACACAAAATATGTATGGACGAAAAAACAAATTATTTGGTAAACCGACCAAAAAAAATCAAGACAGGGAAACAATAAAACACACAAAAGCGTGCGCAGACGGGACCTTGAAAGGTAGAAAACAAGGAAACTCACGTGACCTGAGGATCACGTCGGGCTCACCAATTTTGTAAGGTTGGTTAGACCTTACTTTGCGGTTTCCTTAGGAAACGCGTGCTTCGGTCCTTTGTGCTGCGTGGACCACCTGCACGTTACTCTAATGCTCGGCACTGTACGAATATGGTTACCAGAACAGTATTCTCCGCGCCCCGTGAGAACGAGAAGGCGATTGGGAGAGATAGTGGTTAGTGTATATTTTAGGAGCGTGCGCAAGAGCAACGGTCAAATGGCAACCGCGCTTGGCAGTCAGCGTTCAGTTAAACAATAAACGTGGTAAAAGTATGAACGAAGATGGCAACCGCTACACGCTGCTTGGAAGAGTCACAGACCCCAAATCAGCTGTTGCCCAAACTTTACCAGCAAGGACACCAGAAGCAACCGAATCCATTCTGAGTTAAGGCTGGAGAAGTAACTAGAAATATCCGGCCCCTTTGATTTGACCTTTCAAGCAGCACAATAGCCAACGCTGTTGGGCGAACATTGGGATGATTTCTAACATATGCCTTGAAAGATAGCACACAAGTTCGTGAAATTTTACAGGAAATATAATAATGAATGTACTACAATGCCTAATAAAATCACATCTGTTTTGCAAAGACGGCATATTTTGTTTGACCACTTTTCAGTATATCATTTTTATAATAAACTATCCGACTTTCACAAACAAAGTTCGTTATCAGGGGTAAGGTAGTTGTTTTGATAGGAAAGATGGGTAGGCGGCGAGGAGACAAAGAAACGAGCAGTCAAGATGGATTAGGAAGAGAAGAGTTGCGTACTTCCAGCGGTTTTTCGAACTGGACTGAGCGTTTCTCCAGCCATCTTTCAGTCTTTCATAAAATAAGGACAATTATTCGGAAAATCATAGATTAGGAAATAGAAAAGCACATCGCAATATGTCGTTCGGTTTATTAGAAGAAATTAGCAAAACATGTCACGTATTTCAAAAGATTCGCAAAAACCGCTCCGAAACCGGTTGGTTTTTACTTTTACGCCGATCGGCTTTCGAACGGTTTCTGAGTGGTTTGCGATCGACTATCTAGACCGTTCCCGAGCGGTTTGTTTCAGTCGTTTGAAATACGTGATTTACTTCACTGGTTTATTTCATCAACCCAAATAACGTATTACGATGCTCTTTTCTATTTCCTAATCTATGATTTTCCGAATAATTGTCTTTACTTCACCCACTTCGAGGGAATAAATCAAAGCTATCTATACTGAGGTTTCAGGACGTTTCGATGGACAAAACCAATACTTTTAAATAAAATGCCAACAAAGCATTGCACATTACTTCGGTCGGCAGTTTTCTTCGTATCAATTCATTGTTCATTCGTGTAAAATGGCTACTAAACAAGCCGACCGAAAGCCGATGTTACGAACGAGCTGCGCGCTACTAGGGTTGTATCTGTGGGAGAAGTATTGCGTGAGCTCAAAATGGGCAATGTTTTTCCAGTGCGACCCTTAACAACAAAATCAGTCTGTTGTAGCTGAATATCACGAATGGCACGATGTAAAATAGAAGTAGGAATGAAAGCATCCACACTACCAGTGTCCACAATGAAATCATGCTGAAGCGTACCACTGACCAGAAAAAGAACACCAAATATGTTTCTGTGCCGGTGCACTCATCGTTAAAGAAAAACTGGGAGAATCATCTGAGACTAAGGGGTCCGGTGAGCGGGAATACCCTATTTGAGAATGCCTACAGACTAACTGAATGTGGCCAATTTTTCACATTTGAAACACTTAAAACCACGAAAACGACAAGTGGTGCGAGGATGGAGCTTCCTACGTGAATCACACGGACCATGTGTAGTTGTTACATGAAGTCCATCATTGTGAGCACTCGGGGATTGGGAATAACAAATGCTTAGGGAACACAAAATTGGAACTCAAATTACCAGTCCATCTGACGGGATGAGGAACTAGGTGGCACAGCAGTCCGGGACGTGGGTCGTCTGAAATGGGTAGTGGTGTCAGCGAGTCTTAGATCTGATGATTTCTCTCAGGAGCTCGGACGTCGATAACGTTGAACATCTCCCTCCACTTGGAAGCAGTGAACACATGGTGCTAGAAATTCACTGGCGCAGTGGTCCTTGTCCATCCCCCAGACCACACACTGGACGTAATGTTTGGCGCACTCCATTCGAAGATGTCCGGAGAGCGTCGTTAGACGTCAACTGGTTTCCCACGGATTCAGATATCCACCCCGATGTGAACGAAGCTTGGGCGTTTATTCGTGACGGTATCTTGTACCTTATGAATACCTATTGCCTCCACAACCAACGTTAACCCCAGGCGAAGAGCCCACCGTGGTTTGATCTGGAGCTCAGACGCCTGCTCAAACGACGAAATCGGGCCTAGCAGTGGTTCCGATCTACAGGCGAGGGTTATGATGCGTAACCAATGTACCGAGCAAAAACCAATGAAGCGGATGGCGTCCGAAGAGGCCCTTGCGGTCGATGCAGTGCGAGCACCCAAGCGTTTGTTTGCATACTTGAAGCGCCGCACCAGAGCAAAGGTAGGTACCCCGGCGCTGATGAACAACCACGAAATGGTTGCAGCAGATGATGGGAAGGCTGAGACATTAGCCAAGCATTATTTGTCAGTTTATTCTGTGGAGGAAGGTGCGCTAGTCCCGATGGTGGAAGGCTCGCCGCTGTTCATTATGCATGATTTTGGGGAGCCGAAAGTGAATAGGTTGCTCAAAACCACAAAAACCCATAAGTCACCGGGACCGGACGACGTGCATCCGTTGATGTTGGAGGAGTTGGCGGACCAACTAACTACACCACTGACGCGGCTGTTGAATTTATCGTTGGCCTTTGGTAGTCCACCTCGGGAGTGGAAAAAAGCAGTCGTTGTTCCGCCGTACAATGGTAGGACAAAATCCACCTCGGCGAACTACCGCCCAGTGAGCCTCACTTCCGTAGCTGTAAAGGTCATGGAGAGGCTGGTGGCGGCTCGCATACGTGAGCATCTGGAGAGCTGTCAAATGCTATGCGCAGAGCAGCACGGTTTTCGGAGAAACAGATCATTTCTCTCAAACCTGCCGACTGCTGGTGAAAGTTGGTCAAACTCCAAGGCCGGGGAAAATGTTACGGACGTCATCTTTGTGGACTTTAGGAAGGCGTTTGATAAAGTTCCTCACAATGGGCTGTTGCTGAAACTCCGGGCCATCGGCATCTCACGGCCCGTGCTTCACTGGATTGAGGATTTCTTGGTCGAGAGGACCTTTTCCGTGAGAGTTGCACAGTCCCAGTCCGCGTGGTATCCAGTTAGCAGTGGCGTGCCGCAAGGCTCCGTGCTGGGACCCCTGTTGTTTCTAGTGTTTGTCAACAACCTACCACAAACCATTCGATCTCAAAGCCTTATCTACGCCGATCATCTCAAGATCTGGCGCACCATTCGGTCGGCAGAGGATCGCGGAGTACTACAGGAGGATCTACAGGCTCTGACGCGGCTTCTTCCGGCTCGCATGCGTATGAGACCAGTGGGCGCCAAAACACAGTTGAACCTAAGCACATCGGACCTCGAGAGTGCGGGCACCGTTAAACTCATCAATAGTCGTTCGACGTCCCCAGCAATATAACAGGCAAGCTACAAGGAAGTCCTAGGCAACCAATAATTCCGGTCCAGCATCACGATCGAAGCCCAACTCCTCGGACTTCTAGGAAGAGGCCTCTGTAGCGGTGGCCATCTTCGTTCATACTTTTACGACGTTTATTGTTTAACTGAACGCTAACTGCCAAGCGCGGTCGCCATTTGACCGTTGCTCTAGTCAATTAGTCGATCACCTAGGGTCTACCGATAAAGGTGGACAAGTGCGCGAGCATGAGGATTGGTGGTCCAGGTGATACTTCCTTCTACTGCCTTGGTAGTGTCGTACTCCGTTACACGCAGGAGGAAAAGGACCTCGCAATTGTTGTCACCAACAATCTGAAGACAATAGCACACACTGAGAGAGAGTGCGCCTCAGCATTTTAGCGGTGGCCATCTTCGTTCATACTTTTACCACGTTTATTGTTTAACTGAACGCTAACTGCCAAGCGCGGTCGCCATTTGACCGTTGCTCTTGCGCACGCTCTCACGCACACTCCTAAATATAAGCTAGCCACTATCTCTCCCAATCGCCTTATCGTTCTCACGGGGCGTGGAGAATACCGTTCTGGTTAACATATTCGTACAGTGCCGAGCATTAGAGTAACGTGCAAGTGGTCCACGCAGTACAATGGATCGAAGCACGCGTTTACTAAGGATACCGCGAATTTATAATAATAATAATAATATTAATAATAATAATAATATTGGTTTATTTCGGAAGCGCCCGATGCATGCCATGTGCATGACCATGTAGATACAGGTGATGGAATGGAAAGATATAATTCAAGGAAATATGGAGACTCTCATGGAAATATTGGATAAAATGGCTCAGAAGGGGGAATAAGGTAGGATGAGAATAGGAAAAACGTTTGCACACCACAGAGATTGCGTGGAGTTTAAATGAGCTCAAGAGCGGATTTGAATGGACGCCTGGTGAGTTTGAAATTCAAGGTCAGGTGTACCGAATGGCTGGTCCCGGGCAATTACATACGGAGGCAGACTGGTAAACATGAGGAAGGCTGGAAATCGGTATAAAGAACTGCAGTAGCGAGGATCGATGGAGAAAAAGGTGAGGTGCACTGCAGTGGATTAGATGACAATGAAGCATTAGTACTTTGCAGTGAATTGTCGGCGGACAGGACACAAAACTCACCGTAAAACAGGCAGCGAGCAATGTAAGACGTAGAGGGATGATCAGATGACAAAAACGATTTAGAAGGATTGGATACGGTAGATGTGAGGCACATATGTAGAGTCGATGGATGCCTATGATGACGGTCGTTGGGATGATAGCAAGATAGATGGCCGGTGAGGAACTGCAAGATGCAGAGCGCGTGCACATAGATATAAATGCGTAAGTTTATATATATATATATATGTATATATATATATAGATTTATTATATATATATGTATAGGTTTAAGAGAAGCAAGTCTAACCTACCTTACAGCACGGAGAATACTTGGTTCCATTCGCTGTTCATTTGGGCCTCTACCCCTGGACACTTTCCAACTGCTGTATTTCTCGCACGCAAATCCTCGCTTGAAATATGGCGATCCGGCTGTCTGATCCTGCACGGCGGCGGAAGTAGCCAAACTAGAACGAGTGCAACGTGCTGCCACTCGCCTCGTGGCCGGACTGCGTGGGTTTAGCTATGAGGGAAGCCTGGAAGTCACCGCGTTGTTTCCCGTTGCCTATCGACGTCTTCGAGGCGACCTTATCTATGCTAGGCGAATAATCTGTGGTCAAATGGGCCGGGAACTACAGTCGGAATTTTCGCTCAGGAATAATGATCGCTTCGTAAGTTGCACTCCACCGGCTCACCGGCCATCTATCGATTGTGAAGGAGAGTGACCAATCTCTGGAACGCTCTACCGACCGAAGTGGTGGAAGAGGAAACCGAGATACTGTTTAAGAGGAAACTGGACCAGACCGCGATGGGTTATTGGCGGAGCACCGAAGCCTAGCCGAGTCAAAAGGAAACGATGCGATAAGGCCTATGCGGGATGACCTTCTGTTGCCCTTTACCTGAAGACTGAAGTCACAGTCAACAGTTTAGATATCCACGAGAAAACGGCCAATTCCACACACAGCTCGGATGCACATGCTCAGTAAGGAATCACGATAGAAGGCACAATCGGCAGGTAAGGTTTATTACTATTGAAAATGCCGGCAAGCCAGAGAGCAACTGTACCGCACAAGAGGGGTGTAACGAACGTTTGGGCAATGCTTAGCCAAATTTGCAACGGATCCCGAAATCAAAACGATGATTATCCGCGATATTCTACGATACTAGATTATTACATGAACAATGACGTAAGAAATATACAAACCTCAATAATACGATCACAAGGACTCAATAACGAGAAACCGAATAGCAGCGTGTGAGCAAGGAGCAGTCGCGTCACGCAGGTCCTGAACAAGGATGTGCCGAAGTAGCGCTCTGGGCGCGAACATACAACAATTGGTCCATAAAAACAACCAGTTCGTAAAGACAAGTCAATAGTGTAGGCAAATGAGTGATGTTATGAAAAACACTGAATCGCGAGGGGAAAAAGGGGATTTTCCACGACCGGTCGTTACACTGCCCACCAAAATCCTCCTGGATCCTTAGCAGAGTCAAAGGTTCGGTATAAAGATACTGATTCTTTCTACCTGCCTAGGCCCTGGTGTCAGTGCGCGCGTCTAATGCTCGTCGTCAACGTTCTACTACTGGTCGCACCTAACCCATTGGCTACATAGACATGAGGCTAGTCTACATCTTCCACAAGACCAAATGACCGATGGCGGGCCTGAAGGGGCCACATAGATACTGTCCTTGTAAAGGGCCGTCCTGTTCTGGATGTATGTGCTTGAGTGAGTGTGTGTAAGTGTGTGTGTGCCGGGATGTACAATGAAATCACAGGTATGACTACACATCAATCGAGGACTCTCTGCAATGTCAACAAAAGACTGTGTGGCAAAAATAAAACGAGTAAAATGTGGCATGTGTGAGTGACCTCAGCTCCGCTACTTCTACATATGCAAGGGGCATTCGGTAACGTCAACAAAAAGCAAACAGTGGACACTGTCACATGTCTGATGGGGTTACGGGATGTAGAGTGCGTCGTGCATTTGAATATATGTCGGGGTGTAAAATGGGATTGCATTCATCACCACATATCGGAAAGAACCTTCTGTAATGTCAACGACAGACCGCGAGCGCTTCAACGGGTTTGACGGAGACCGTGTGGTATATATGGTGTTTCTGTATCCACCTCGATGACTAGTGTGAAAAGGTCTACTGGGCCTCGGGGTTATCAGCTCCTCCGCCTTCGCTCTCGAGTAGGTTAATACTGCGTATGTCACGAATGAGCACTCCGTTAGCTGTCTTCACCTTCACCGTTCTTATCATTCCGTCAGTGCTTTCGATGGTTTCCGTAACTACTCCCAAAGACCAAGAGCTGAAGTGTGCGCGTTCGTCGGCGATCATCACCACATCCCCAACCTTGAATGGTCTTGTTTTCACCAGCCACTTCTGTCGAGTCTGCAAAGCCGGTAGTTACTCCCGTAGCCATCGCCTCCAGAAGACCTTGGCCAGATAGTTCGCTTGCTTCCACCCGTGGAGGTGGCTCCCACGAAGGTTTACCGGCCCTTGGAAACCCTCGTTCGACCTTAACGTCAATAAGTCGTTCGGGGTGAGCGCCAGGTGGGTGGGGTCGCCGTTCAATACTGGAACCAGGGGGCGGTTGTTCAGGATTCGCTCCACCTCAGTCATGACGGTGTTCAGCGTCTCGTCGTCGGGCGGCTGCTGCTCCATGATTGACAGCAATATCCGTCTGGCGGACCGGATCATGCGTTCCCATATGCCGCCTCGGTGACTGGCCTGTGGGGGGTTGAAATGCCATCGTATGCCGTAGGCCACGGTTCGATTCTGCAGTTCGTCCCTGTTTATGTTCTTGTGCCAACGCTGCAATTCCCGTTCAGCGCCCACAAAGTTCGATCCATTATCTGAGTATATATCGGCCGGTACGCCTCTTCGGTTGATAAATCTTTGCAAGGCCCGTAGAAACGAATCGGTCGTCATCGAATGTGCGACTTCTAGGTGTACCGCACGTGATTTCATGCACGTCATGATACATCCGTATCGCTTTTCTAATCTTTTCCCGCACTTGATCCACAAGGGCCCGAAATAGTCCAACCCGGTGTCACTGAACGGCCACCAGCCCGTAGTCACCTTGCATTCTGGTAGTGGGGCCATGAGTTGTTTGCCTGCTGTGGCATTGCGTCTCCTGCATTGCACACACCGTCGGATTACGCGTTTTACAGTCTCTCGTCCTCTCAACAACCAAAGACGCTTTCGGATGACGCTCGTCACGTGACTTTCCCCGGCATGTCCCTCCATGGCGTGGACGTGTTGGATCATTAGCTCTACTACAGGTTGTCTCGCAGGCAGCAGTATAGGATACTTTGTGTCGAAGTTCAGGTGGGCGTTGGTCAGCCTACCATCCACCCGCAGCAGTCCGTTGATGAATTTGGGGTTTAAACGCTTCAACTCGCCTCTTGGAGATGGCATGTCTTCATTGGTTGGCCCCACTTCTTCCGCCCTCTTGAGTTTTTGGGCGAAAGCCTCGCGTTGTATCATTCTAAAAATATCGTACTCTGCCGCTTGTAGCTCATCGGGACCTATCGGGCCGACCGGTATCCGACCTGAGGGCCGTAGCCCTTTCATGACTAGTAAATTTCTCTTGAACCTGGTTAACCAAACTAGCGAACGAAGCGTCTTCATCCAGGAAGAAAACCTGACCAGTCGCGATAGAATGGACGACGCTTCGACGACATTGGTTGCTATCACTACACCTTTGATCTCCAGTTCCAATTCCGTAGGGAGTTTTAATTCGAACACGGGCCAGTCCTGTTTGGGCAATTGCAGGAAGTTTGGCCCTCTCGTCCACGTGTCCAGTTGCCTGAAGTTGTTCGCACCTCGGGAGCACAGGTCGGCCGGATTATCGCCAGACCTGACATGATTCCACTGGTGCGTGGCTGATTCATCGTGGATAATCGTGAGCCGGTTGGCGACGAAAGTACTAAACCGGCTCCGGACTTTGGCAGTGTAGTAAAGTACTATCGTTGAATCCGTCCAGAAGTTAACCGACCAAATGTAGAGAACGAATTATCTCTTCACAGCTTGCAACACCCTGACCGCCAACACGGTTGCGCTGAGTTCAAGTCGTGGGATCGAGACCGACTTCAGCGGAGCAATGCGGGCTTTGGCGAACAGGATCCTCGTAGTATATTGTCCATCTACTGCGCACCATCGTCCGTACACCACAGCTCCACAACCGACTTTGGATGCATCGGAAAAAGCATGTAGTTCTCCAGTCCGCGTTGTATGGCCAGGAGTCAAACATCGTGGAATCCTTATGTCCCCTAAGTTCTTCAAGGTGTTCAAACATTCCTCCCAGTCCAACCGGTCCCCTTGGTTCAGTGACTGGTCTCAATCAACTTTCTTACGGAACAGCTGCTGCAGAAAGATCTTTCCGGGTAGCAGCCACGGAGAGACGAAACCGAGCGGGTCGAATAGACTAGAGACAGCAGGTAGTATGCCGCGACGGGTTATTGGCAGCTCGAGAACGTTCAGCTCGAAAACAAAATCGTCCGTTTCCGCGTCCCATTGTATTCCTAAAATGCCTTCGGTATGAAGTGGAGAGCCGTCCAAATCTCTTACCCTTTTGGCCTTTTCTTGATACGGGATGACCTTCAGCACTTCTGAAGCGTTCGACATCCATTTGGTTAGATGGAAGCCGCCCTCTTCCAGCAATCTCGTCAGGCCCCTGAACTGCTCTAGAGCTGATTCCACATCATCGAATGACCCAAGGTAGTCGTCGGCGTAGAAGTTCCTGCTGACTTTATCTACTACCGTCCGGTGGACTAGATCTCCATGTTTGTTCGCTGATAATCGGAGGGTGTAGTTTGCAAAGGACGGTGATCATGTGGCTCCGAAGGAGTGGGCGGTCATCCTATAATTCACCACTGTGTTGTTCCGGTCGCTCCCTTTCCACCACAGGAAAAAAACGCATCTAGTTCTCCTACCGGAATCTTCACCTGATGAAACATTTCCCTAATATCGGCAGGCAAAGCCACTTTAACCCCTCTGAAACGGCAAAAAACGTCGATCAATGGTGTGGTCCAGTCAGGCCCTTGTAGTAGGCGATCGTTTAACGACTTGCCCTGGGACTTGGCCGCACAGTCGAAAACCACCCGCAGGTTTTGGGGTTTTTTGGGGTTGGCAACCGGGTGGTGAGGCAAATACCAGATACCCCTTTTGCAGCCGGTGTTGGCAGGCAGTATTTCAAAGTAAACGAGGGCTTCGTTTCGCTTCAATAAATCCGCGTATCGTTCCCACAGATTCTGGTCTCGAATGAAGCTTTCTTTCAGTCGTAGTAATCGTTGGAGAACATACTTTCTGTTGTCAGTCCACGGGTCGACCGAAGTGCGCCATGGGGGGGGACCTCGAACTGTTTTTTGAGGCCTCTAGTGCCTTGCCGCACCATTTGTAGAGCGAAGTGATCCTCCTGAGACAACGATGGTCTTTCGTCTCCAATGTCATGAAACTCCTTTTCATACAGCCGCTGCAGATGGTACTCTATGCGGTTCGTTTCGGCGGATAAGTGATTCACGGAACTACGTACCCCTAATGGACCGCATAACATCCATCCCAGAGCTGTGAGTACGGCATTAGGTGCCTGGCGGTCGCCCACTCTCTGGTCAAGCACCCAATGCGCCTCTGGCACGTCGCAGCCGATGTGGAGATCCACTTCATCATCTTCTCAGTCTACAACGGTTAAATCCTGCAGGTGGGGCCACCTACTCAAGATTGCAATGGCTGACCTTGGTGCTTGCATGAGGGGATCCGCTAAAGTGAATGCCTCCGTTGGTTCAATTTCCTCGTTAGTGTCTAGAGAGATGAGTTGCAGCCTTAATCTACCGGCAGTCATTACCTGTGTTCCGCCCACCGTGCTCACTGCTAACGACGTCGCACCTTTAGCGAGTTGGTGTTTGTCGGCAAACCGCTCTTTCACTAAAGTAGCGTCGGATCCACTATCGACGAAAGCCAACGCTTTGACAACCCCAGTCGGGGTCACTACTCCCACGGCCACTGCTCCTAAACGTACCGGTTTACTGGCAGATCGTGACGTTGAACAAATAACGCTGGGTTTGGTACTCGTCTCGGGTAAGGTTACTCTCGCCTGATGCAGCAGCTGATGGTGTCTGCCCGTGTAGCCCTCGTAACCACATCGATTCCCTGTCCTACAGGCTGCTGCCCGGTGCGTGATGTTGAGACAGATAGAACACACACCTGCAATCCGTTCGTCGGCGATCATCACCACATCCCCAACCTTGAATGGTCTTGTTTTCACCAGCCACTTCTGTCGAGTCTGCAGAGCCGGTAGGTACTCCCGCAGCCAGTGCCTCCAGAAAACCTTGGCAGGATAATTCGCCTGCCTCCATCCGTGAAGGTAGCTCCCACGAAGGTTTACCGGCCCTTGGAAACCCTCGCTCGACCTTAACGTCAATAAGTCGTTCAGGGTGAGCGCCAGGTGGGTGGGGTCGCCGTTCATTACTGGAACCAGGGGGCGGTTGTTCAGGATTCTCTCCACCTCAGTCATGATGGTGTCCAGCGTCTCGTCTTCGGGCGGCTGCTGCTCCATGATTGACAGCAATATCCGTCTGGCGGACCGGATCATGCGTTCCCATACGCCGCCTCGGCGGCTGGCCTGTGGGGGGTTGAAATGCCATCGTATGCCGTAGGCCACGGTTCGATCCTGCAATTCGTCCCTGTTTATGTTCTTGTGCCAACGCTGCAATTCCCGTTGAGCGCCCACAAAGTTCGATCCATTATCGGCCGGTCCGCCTCTTCGGTTGATAAATCTTTGCAAGGCCCGTAGAAACGAATCGGTCGTCATCGAATGTGCGACTTCTAGGTGTACCGCACGTGACTTCATGCACGTCATGATACATCCATATTGTTTTTCTAATCTTTTCCCGCACTTGATCCACAAGGGCCCGAAATAGTCCAACCCGGTGTCACTGAACGGCCACCAGCCCGTAGTCACCTTGCATTCTGGTAGTGGGGCCATGAGTTGTTTGCCTGCTGTGGCATTGCGTCTCCTGCATTGCACACACCGTCGGATTACGCGTTTTACAGTCTCTCGTCCTCTCAGCAACCAAATGCGCTTTCGGATGATGCTCATCACGCGACTTTCCCCGGCATGTCCCTCCGCGGAGTGGACGTGTTGAATCATTAGCTCTACTACAGGTTGTCTCGCAGACAGCAGTGTAGGATATTTTGCGTCGAAGCTGAGGTGGACGTTGGTCAGCCTACCGTCCACCCGCAGCAGTCCCTCAATGAGGTCGGAGTTTAAACGCTTCAGCTCGCCTCTTGGAGATATTATGTCTTTGTTGGTCTGTCCCACTTCTTCCGCCCTCTTGAGTTCTCGGGCGAAAGCCTCATGTGGTATCACTCGGAAAATATCGTATTCTGCAGCTTGTAGCTCATCGGGACTTATCGGGCCGACCCGTATCCGGCCCGAATGGCGTAGCTCTTTCATGACCAGTAAATTTCTCTTGAACCTGGTTAACCAAACTAGCGAACGAAGTGTCTTCATCCAGGAAGAAAACCTGACCAATCGCGATAGAATGGATGTCGCTTCGACGACGTTGGCTGCTATCACTACACCTTTGATATCCAGTTCTACTTCCTTTGGGAGGTTTTAATTTGAACACGGGCCAGTCCTGTTTGGGCAATTGCAGGAAGTTTGGCCCTCTCGTCCACGTGTCCAGTTGCCTGAAGTTGTTCGCACCTCGGGAGCACAGGTCGGCCGGATTATCGCCAGACCTGACATGATTCCACTGGTGCGTGGCTGATTCATCGTGGATAATCGTGAGCCGGTTGGCGACGAAAGTACTAAACCGGCTCCGGACTTTGGCAGTGTAGTAAAGTACTATCGTTGAATCCGTCCAGAAGTTAACCGACCAAATGTAGAGAACGAATTATCTCTTCACAGCTTGCAACACCCTGACCGCCAACACGGTTGCGCTGAGTTCAAGTCGTGGGATCGAGACCGACTTCAGCGGAGCAATGCGGGCTTTGGCGAACAGGATCCTCGTAGTATATTGTCCATCTACTGCGCACCATCGTCCGTACACCACAGCTCCACAACCGACTTTGGATGCATCGGAAAAAGCATGTAGTTCTCCAGTCCGCGTTGTATGGCCAGGAGTCAAACATCGTGGAATCCTTATGTCCCCTAAGTTCTTCAAGGTGTTCAAACATTCCTCCCAGTCCAACCGGTCCCCTTGGTTCAGTGACTGGTCTCAATCAACTTTCTTACGGAACAGCTGCTGCAGAAAGATCTTTCCGGGTAGCAGCCACGGAGAGACGAAACCGAGCGGGTCGAATAGACTAGAGACAGCAGGTAGTATGCCGCGACGGGTTATTGGCAGCTCGAGAACGTTCAGCTCGAAAACAAAATTGTCCGTTTCCGCGTCCCATTGTATTCCTAAAATGCCTTCGGTATGAAGTGGAGAGCCGTCCAAATCTCTTACCCTTTTGGCCTTTTCTTGATACGGGATGACCTTCAGCACTTCTGAAGCGTTCGACATCCATTTGGTTAGATGGAAGCCGCCCTCTTCCAGCAATCTCGTCAGGCCCCTGAACTGCTCTAGAGCTGATTCCACATCATCGAATGACCCAAGGTAGTCGTCGGCGTAGAAGTTCCTGCTGACTTTATCTACTACCGTCCGGTGGACTAGATCTCCATGTTTGTTCGCTGATAATCGGAGGGTGTAGTTTGCAAAGGACGGTGATCATGTGGCTCCGAAGGAGTGGGCGGTCATCCTATAATTCACCACTGTGTTGTTCCGGTCGCTCCCTTTCCACCACAGGAAAAAAACGCATCTAGTTCTCCTACCGGAATCTTCACCTGATGAAACATTTCCCTAATATCGGCAGGCAAAGCCACTTTAACCCCTCTGAAACGGCAAAAAACGTCGATCAATGGTGTGGTCCAGTCAGGCCCTTGTAGTAGGCGATCGTTTAACGACTTGCCCTGGGACTTGGCCGCACAGTCGAAAACCACCCGCAGGTTTTGGGGTTTTTTGGGGTTGGCAACCGGGTGGTGAGGCAAATACCAGATACCCCTTTTGCAGCCGGTGTTGGCAGGCAGTATTTCAAAGTAAACGAGGGCTTCGTTTCGCTTCAATAAATCCGCGTATCGTTCCCACAGATTCTGGTCTCGAATGAAGCTTTCTTTCAGTCGTAGTAATCGTTGGAGAACATACTTTCTGTTGTCAGTCCACGGGTCGACCGAAGTGCGCCATGGGGGGGGACCTCGAACTGTTTTTTGAGGCCTCTAGTGCCTTGCCGCACCATTTGTAGAGCGAAGTGATCCTCCTGAGACAACGATGGTCTTTCGTCTCCAATGTCATGAAACTCCTTTTCATACAGCCGCTGCAGATGGTACTCTATGCGGTTCGTTTCGGCGGATAAGTGATTCACGGAACTACGTACCCCTAATGGACCGCATAACATCCATCCCAGAGCTGTGAGTACGGCATTAGGTGCCTGGCGGTCGCCCACTCTCTGGTCAAGCACCCAATGCGCCTCTGGCACGTCGCAGCCGATGTGGAGATCCACTTCATCATCTTCTCAGTCTACAACGGTTAAATCCTGCAGGTGGGGCCACCTACTCAAGATTGCAATGGCTGACCTTGGTGCTTGCATGAGGGGATCCGCTAAAGTGAATGCCTCCGTTGGTTCAATTTCCTCGTTAGTGTCTAGAGAGATGAGTTGCAGCCTTAATCTACCGGCAGTCATTACCTGTGTTCCGCCCACCGTGCTCACTGCTAACGACGTCGCACCTTTAGCGAGTTGGTGTTTGTCGGCAAACCGCTCTTTCACTAAAGTAGCGTCGGATCCACTATCGACGAAAGCCAACGCTTTGACAACCCCAGTCGGGGTCACTACTCCCACGGCCACTGCTCCTAAACGTACCGGTTTACTGGCAGATCGTGACGTTGAACAAATAACGCTGGGTTTGGTACTCGTCTCGGGTAAGGTTACTCTCGCCTGATGCAGCAGCTGATGGTGTCTGCCCGTGTAGCCCTCGTAACCACATCGATTCCCTGTCCTACAGGCTGCTGCCCGGTGCGTGATGTTGAGACAGATAGAACACACACCTGCAATCCTCGCCATTCCCCACCGTTCGTCTATTGCGGCGTTGTCGAACTTGGGGCATTCTGGTAGGCCATGGCTGGTACCAAAGGATCTGCAACTGGGTTGCGTTGTAGCATCGCGTGAAATGGCATGTGTATTGGTCCAACGTTGGTATTTTGGATGTTCCCGTGCAGGGGTTTGGGCTTGGCTAGTACTGGGCTTGCTTGCCCGGTTGCTGTCCCGGATGAGTCGGCCGGACCTGCTGTCAGCTACCTTGGTTTGCCCTTCCAAATATTATGTCAGGTCTTCAAAGTTAGCTTCCCTGTCGCTTCGGCTTATCCTTTCTCCTTCTTCCGCCCATAGACCCTGTAGTTTGGGGGAAAGGTGACGGACTATGTTTTCCAAAGCGTGCATGGCATCTAGGTCAGCCCTGTAACCTAAATGTTCGAGGGCTATTGAGCAGTTTTGCATCTTAATCACCAGGTCGGTCATTGTGTGGACGTCTCCCTTTGTTCTCTTTGCCTCTACCATCACGCCCTCTATTAGGTTACGGGCTACTTTGAAAGTTTGGCCAAACAAGTTCCTTAGAATCTTCCTTGCTCTTGTGTAGCCTTGTTCCGGGTCGAGCGCGGTACACACGTCGATAGCTTCTCTTGCTCGGCCTCGGCAGTAGTGAGTAAGGTAGAGGAGCCTTTGCCCGGATTCGGTTACCTTATTTTCAACGAACGTCTCGAACTGTTTGACAAACTTGCAGTATTGCCCAGCTCGCCCGTCGAAAACTGTTAGTTCCACTCTAGGCAAATCGATCGATGGTGGTTTGTAGTCGGCGACCGGCGTGGGGTTCCCTATCTTTTTACACCCTGATCTATCGGAAGTGTTGTAGTCACTGGTCTCGTGCTCTCGCTCTTTCTTTGTACACATTTTTTCTGCTTCCTGTGCCCGTAGTCTAGCCGATAGTAACTGTTGTTCTCGGTCTAGTATTCTCAGCCTATATAAATCAACATCCTCACGACCAATATTGCTCTCATTTACACATGAACAAGCACTGACAGGACTAGGCGATCTAGCATTAACCAAAGAATCGAATGTACCCAAAACCTCCCCAGAGACTTGCCGTGTTACTTTCTGTCCGGATTCCAATGTTTTCGATCCTTTTGTTGGCATTTTGCGTGTTTTTTATCATTTCAAATTGATCTATTGAGTATTGTTACGAACGTGTGAGCAGTGCGTATCCGAATTCGCAACGGATCCCGAAATCAAAACGATGATTATCCGCGATATTCTACGATACTAGATTATTACATGAACAATGACGTAAGAAATATACAAACCTCAATAATACGATCACAAGGACTCAATAACGAGAAACCGAATAGCAGCGTGTGAGCAAGGAGCAGTCGCGTCACGCAGGTCCTGAACAAGGATGTGCCGAAGTAGCGCTCTGGGCGCGAACATACAACAATTGGTCCATAAAAACAACCAGTTCGTAAAGACAAGTCAATAGTGTAGGCAAATGAGTGATGTTATGAAAAACACTGAATCGCGAGGGGAAAAAGGGGATTTTCCACGACCGGCTGTTACAAGGGGCACGGGGGAAGCAAAATGAACCCTGGACCCAGGGTTAAATATAACAACATAGAAGACCAATGATGGTCAGGAGGGGTTTGTCTCGAAAGTCATCCGCGTTTTCACCTCTGAAAAGTAGAAAAGGGAAAAACTACAGAGATTAGAGTAGGGTCATTTAAATGTCTTAGGTTCACTACACTTTTCACTTATTTGAATCGGCGGGGAGTCACTGGATGACCTTCATTCATTCCGCAAATGAGGAGACACCAGAAGTTGCGGGATTGCGCTTTCACTACATGATATGAGATATGGACTCCGTAAGCTTATTCACCTATTGGTACTGCTCACACACTTCACGAACATGTAGAGTGGGGATAGCAATTAGAAGCAGTTTAAGCGTCAACTATTGGTCATTGATGCCAGCAATCAGACGACCACGAACTTGCGTTTCCAACTGATCTCCAAATTTACAACCAGAAGCTTGCTTTTAGAGCTGAAGAATGAACTCTCGAGTATCCTGCCATTCTTTCCGATGAAGCCGGTAACATCTCGCAGTTTCGAAGTTAACTAGCTGATTATGACGGAGTACAAGATTCCTAATGTCTTCGCATTTCAGGGAAACAGGCTTCCGTGGGAAAGGCAAGTTCTTGATAACAGAATACCCCAGCCAGCACAAAAAGTGGTAAAAACACGTACGCTTACCCCCAAAAATACTTAAGAAGACTACTGTTTTGCGTTCATTCGAAATTTTCTTACAATTATTGTGACACAGTTTGAATCCTTCAAGAGAGCCCTCAATCTCAATCACAGGAGCGTTTAAATTCGGAAATTCCATACTACAGAACTGCATGACTGTGAATGAGTGCCGTTAGGCCAAATGTGAAATACTAGTGCGGTTTATGAATAGTAGCAATTATCCCAAGTCTGGGAGAACAGGAGAATACGACTGTTTAGTAACAGTCAACCGAATACAAGAACTCTCAATTCAGCAATGTAAAGATTTATCTGAAAGATATGGCACACTGTTATTGATGTAAAAATACAAATATAGGCACAACACGAATCAGCCCTCCCGGATTGTTGCACCGACTTCTAAACTGGTGGTTTATCCACCTTCTTCCAGTTTTCTCTTTACTCACGCAAGGCTGACACGATCAACTGAAACGGAAGAGAAAATCCTCAACTTCAATTCGTCATACCTTCCGAAGTTTCTATTACACGGCTCTCCCTTTTAGAATGCTTCGTCTCCGGGACCACAACTCTCCCCCTTTTATTGGTACTTCTAGCTCTGGCTGTACTGGCGGCACTGTGCCTTGGTCCTCGGGGGGCAAAATTCCGATAGTCAGATTGATTTCCCGAGCTACGCGCTCGGAGGGCTTAGGCTTACTCAAACGAACAACGAGTGATGGGTTATTACTATTCGCCGATGAGTTTCGGATGACATAGGTTGCACCTGACACGGTCTTTCCAACACTCTGAGGCCCCTTCCAACACCCAGAAAGTTTACATGCCCCCCTCGATGGGTACTGAAGTATATATATATATAGCGGACAAGGGCGTAGTTGCCGATGCGAGTCCCATAATAATAATAATACTAATAATAATAATAATAATAATTGTATATTTCGGATGCGCCCGAAGCATGCTAGAATGCATGATCAGATGATTATAGTGATGCTGGAATGACAATTTACAAAAGAGTACAACACGTGCATGCAGAGTATCAAAGAAAGTGTTACAGTGAACTAAAACTGCAGTAACGCCCAGCAAATTCGAAGGTCAGGGTCGAATGATGTCAGTTGAAGGTCTGGAGTACATGCATAAGTGGTATATGAAATAATTTCCACCAGTGGAAATTCGAACTTGTTCAAAGGAGATGTTTTTGGTGCGCTACAGAATATGAGAGGCATGTGGATAGAAATCTCGTCGAAGCGCTCGGTGAATTATTCACTTTACGATAGGTATCTCAAGAAGTATTAACACGGAAATACATCAGTCTGCAAAGATGGTAGTATATAAAGTGGTGGCTGTATAATGGAGAAATCACATATGTGGCAAACAATTGCATATTTCTTGGGAGGGAGACTACCAGAGTGATGGTGGCAGGGAACGGCTGGAGGAAAACAGGTGAGAGTGCGGGAAATTGTTAACTTTATGTACGGTTGGTATGAAATATCAAAGAGGAAGTGGAAGACTAATCAGTATTGACCGTGTGGTTGCATCCATTATACAGGTGTTCAGTTATGCGTAAGGGTAGGTAGAGTAATTCACAGATAAGTGTACGTCAGTAGATGAAAGCTGTGTGGAGTGTACCATGCAAAAATGACAGATCAATAAAACTACCCAGGTATATCGCGAAAAGCGGCAGTGGATCAACGAATATAGAAATAAAATGTATCAGCCGGTGCAGATAGTGGTGTGATTTAGATACGGGGTCAGTTTCGGTAATATAACACGAATGCAACATCTGGAAGATAGAAGGTGTTGATAACGGTGATGATTTAGTAAGTAGACGGTGAATGTCACATTTTTAATGACCAATTTAACAGGTTTATCAAATGATGGGAACGGAGCGGCGATGCAGCATGGGAAGTGTATTGGAGACGTTCAATCGTGGAGGGAAAGCAATGATCTGCAGAGCCCGAACACGATGCAACAGCATTGCGGATGCAATCGGATGGACCGATGAAGAGTGCAGGTAGTTACTAATTATTTCGCTGCCCACTAGAGGACTACTGAAAGATATGTCAGCGCCGGACGTTTTTTTGGTGACCGATGAAGCAGTGAACAGTGACAATAAAGGTGCCAGTGTTTGAACAGTATTAGTGGGTTCTAACACGGAATGGGGAATAATGACATATGGGATTAAAATGAGTTGTATGAATGAATGCAGTGAGATCGAGTAGTCCAGGTTCAAGAAGTCTGATGGTGGGAATCTTGGGGAAAGCGATCGTGAGACGGGCGAAAATGAAGTCGTGTGTAAATCTCGTTTGTTCTATCCAGCGAGAGAGATTCCAAGTTATTCCTGGGATGAAGGAGGCGACAATCGTCCTCAGGGTGCAGGTTCTGAAAACAAAACGGAGAAGGCTGCAGTCTGGCAATTCTACCAGCTGTGGGTTAGGGGAGAAAGGCAGAATACCAAAATCAAGCCAGTAACAGAAATGGGTGGTCGTGACGTTGAGGTCTGGTTTTTTGGATTAAACAACATACGGAAAGCAAAGAAGACCGGTACTAGCAACTAATTATCGTGAGGCTTAGTGAGAATTACCAAAAAAGCAAGAAGGCGAGAATAGGCGACACTGGGGGCAAATACTTATGTGTATTTCGACAAACGGTTTGTGGAAGACCACATCGATTGTGGCGGTTCGTTCATCAGAATGAGGCCTGAAATCTCGCGTGTTGAAATAGGGTCTCAATGAGTAAATAGTTGAAGCTCGGATGAGACTGGTACCTTGAGGACAATATTATATATGCTGCTATGTATTTTCTAGCATTATATATGCTCTTATACGTGGCGGCAGCTGATAAAAAAAGGACCTAACCGACTATGGTAAAATCTGACAGCATGGAAAAAGAATCGCCGGAGTAACGGTGACCAGTAGGGGGTCGTGGTCAGAAGCGTTGAAAATAGGAAGTGGCTAAACAAACACGTGGAGTGTGTTGTTGACAATCATGGAGTATAGGCTAGACTGCTTTTATTTGCCAACTATATTACAAAATGCTCCTTACCATCCGTCGGTAATAACTGTCTACTGAACAAAGTTGTTAGGTCTTTCGTTAGTATTCCAGGCCCAGTTCGTAGGCTCGGGTAATAGACATGTGGGAGTCATGCATTCGGATCAGTTTTTGGACAGTTAGATGGTCATTTATTTCTTTTTTGAATAATAAAGAGGCCGAAGACATTGACCTAAGTTGAGGTGGGAGTTTGTTCCAGAGGGAAGAATATTTAACAGTAAAGAAGTTTGACCGCATCGCAGTCCTGGATACTGGAACCAAGACCATAGAGTCCCCATGTCGTAAAGAATAGATGGAGGGGGTTTTGACCTCGAGGGCTGAATTGCAAGATGTACGCTTTACAATACTGCAAAAGAAAGACAGGTTCATTCGTAGACGGCGCAGCCATAGGGGCTCTAGGTGCAATACTTCACACCTTTCCATATAATTTAAATGCGAGAAATATCCTAGTAGTTGTTTGGTAAATCTACGTTGTACATTCTCAATTGCAAATCTGTCAATCTGCCGCATGTTAGAAAAGACGACAGTGCAATATTCCAGAAGTGGTCTGACATGAGTTTTAAAAATGCTTAGCTTGCTCTCTGGAAGACCGAAGGTTCTATTAATCAGACCAATTAGCCGTCTAGCATTAGCAACCTGCACGGTTGAATGTTCGGAGAAATTAAATATACAAGAATATCGTGATCCCAAGTCCCTTACCTCCGGACTGTTGGGGATGAACTGATCAATAATTTTAAACATTACTGCGGGAACCTGACACTTATACATAGGGATACAACTTTTGACAGCGGAGAATTTCGTCAACCATTGGTTGCTCCGTGAGTCTAGCGATAGTAAATCTCTCGTTATGCTGGCAATGGTAGAAGCTAAGGCGTCAGATTCAAAGGAGTACATAATTTTTATGTCGTCTGCAAAAGGGAACGCAGCCCCGTGTATGACGACATTAAAAATGTCATTAACATATATAAGAAAAAGTAGGGGACCCAGTATACTACCCTGAATAACTCCACTAGTAACTGGTCGAGGTGATGATAAACTGCCATCAACGTCCACCACCTGCTTTCGGGATGTTAGATATGATGAAAACCAACTCAGGATCGGGTCAACAATTCCGCAGGTTTTCATCTTCGCCATGAGCCTATTGTGGGATACTCGATCGAAAGCTTTAGTCATGTCAGGGAGGATTACGATCACTGATTTACCACTGTTAGTGGCCGTAGTTATTAGTTTAATGAAGTCACTCATACAGGTGGCATACGATCTATTTTGAAGAAAACCGTGCTGTCCAGCGTTAATGAGGTCATTGTTCAGTAGATGAGTTGTCATCTTATTTTTTATCAGTCTTTCCATAATTTGGGAAACTATAGGGGTGTGGTTCACTAGTCGATAGTTGGTTAGGTCCTGGCGTGAACCTTCCTTGAAAATTGGGATAATAACTGATGTTTTCCAATTGGAGGGGAAAACGCTACTGCTCATAAATAAATTAAAAACCGTTTACAGCGAGAGTGGGATATCAGTGCCACCTAGACTAAAAGTAGCCGGTGGTACGGCTTCTGGCCCGAGGTGGTATGACCGCCTAATTTTAGTTAGCTGTACTGCTAAATCGTTTAAGTGAAATGTAACCGCTGAGAACTGTGCCGATGTCAGCGGCTCAACGTGATATAGGCACGGGGAGTCATCGGTCGTTAGAGAAGAATCAAAATAGGCACTGAATGCCTCGGAGATCTCTTAGGAGTTCGTTATATAATTGTTGTTACATATAATGGATGAGATAGGAGAACTGCACTGACTGTTTCTCAACTTCATCAGCTTAGATAAAGCTTCGGACCTCTTGAGGTGACTCAGCGCCCTTAATTAATGTTTTTTACTAAGAGAAATTTCAATCAATTTCATAGAATGAGATAAACGGTTCATTTGCAAGAACAACGAAAAGCTTTGCTGAGGTTAGTTTCAGGGCCGCAGGCGTGATATGACTGGATAACGTCAATGAATCGTGGGGCACATGAGGCATATTGACAGTCTATGAGGAATATCACAGTGGCCCCTCTAAAAATACGAACGCGTCTGGGAGGACTTAGTTCAAAGTGAAATAAACAGGATCCGATAAGTCGGTATGGAACAACAAACAGTGGGCGCGGACATGCTCTAAATAGGTCCATGGCGAAATTGAGCAGGGTTTACTGGTGGATGGTGGCCACAATGTTGAGCCCGACGGCCAAAGCGAGCACAGTACTGGCACTTGGCTCTAGGGCCTAGGAAACCGCGACTTGTAGACGGACGAGGCAGACGGTAGGTGGGTTCAGTGCCATTAACGATGAGAGAACTTTCCACCTGCTCCACCGCCTCGGATGCAACTTCTGACTGGATCGCGTCCTCCAGTGTGGCCAGTGGCTGACGGAATAACTGCGACCGCTCTTCGGATAGCTGGATCCCCAAGAGAAACCGAAGAAACATAATTCGTCCTAATTCATCGGCCAACATTTCAGGGAAGGCCTGGGCGGACAATTTCCGTAATTCCTCGCATACGCACGTACTGATTCTGGCGGTCCTTGCCGTCGTTGAAAAAACCGCCCGCTGAATACGGCCTACGGGGTAGTGTCCTAAAATAGGCGTAGGAAGAATCAAAGGGCTAGGCATATTTCTTGTCTCAAAGCCATTGATGTCGGTGATACTACCCGAATGCCTTGCGGTAGCCTGTTCCACATTGGAGCATTAATGCTAGTGACAATGATGATGCTTTTGTCTGGAAAGCCCCGAGGCATGCTGCAACGCAAGATCAGTGGATACAATTGGATGCAGAGTCCGAACTTCATGAGGATAGTTCAGGTATGTGCACTCGATATTGTACAGGAGAAAGTATTTAAGTTATTCTTTAGAGTGGGTGCCGGCAAATTTGAACTCGAGATCTGGTGGCCAAGCCGGCCGAGTCAGGGTGGAGCTGGTCGGAGGTAGCAGATCTTACTCAAATATTACAAAAAGAGGGACTGCGCAACTAGAGAATCAAACTGAATTGACGGAAGTTTGGTTCACCTTGACGGAAAAGAAGTTTCCAAGGGAGTCATGAACCAGTCACAGAGCCCCGCGGATTATGGCACGGCTTTGGATTGGAAACCAGACGATGAAAGGAATAAATTTGCGGGCAAAGAACAAGAAAACTCCTTCAAAGATTACCCTTGAAAAGTTCAGCTACCGGATATCGTCTGAGTCAGGTAAATACCCAGTGAAGGACACATTTGTAGAGAGAGATTGCCTAGGTGATGCTGAAAGAAGTGGCCGGATGTAAACATGTATTCGTTGCTCACATTCTTTACTTTCATAAAGGTGGAATGTGATGCACCAAAATGGAAATGTGAACTGGGCGACAAATCAACCTGCAATGTGTAGCCACGATAGTCGCCGATACACGTTTGACGGAGGAGAGGAGTATTTAAGTGTCAAGTAAGTATTTGCGTGTGATTATCGTTATCTAGGGGCTGAACATGATGACCAGAGAGTTGGTGACAGGAGGTACGATCCGCCATCCTAGGTGCGCCCGCACATCGTCGCAGATATCCTGCACGCCCGATGTTCTCCGGTCAAAATAGTGGATCTGACCGCGCCCCGCACCGGCGGGCTTAGTGCGAGTGATACTGGCGTTGTCACATAGCTGTGGACATCAAATGGTCCAGGAGCTTGCGGCCAGGTTGCGAGGGGTCCTGGAGAGCAGAACCAATGTGATGGTGACGAAGTGGCGGGCAGATATATAATTTTCTGCTGGAAATGTGGGCCAGGTATTCAGCGGAGCCATCGAAGGGAAGGCACACATCAGTGGTTGTCTGGAAGATAAAAATAGAAAAACGCAGTCTGAGAGGCTCCCAGCTGGGGATCAACGGTCAGTGGTAAGGTGAAGCCTCCAGTATCTAGAAATTGGAACCACTTGGTGGATGGTTCGATTTTGCAAAACACAAGGCTGTACAGGAAAGATTATTAAAACTTGAGTGATATATACAGGAACTTGTGTGGTACGTAGGTCTCGTGGCCCTGACTCGGACCCGCGTGTCAGTAACCCGAACCAACTTCGTACGCTTGCACCTTCGATGTGTATGGATCATTGTTTGATACGAGTACCAGGACATCAAGCCGGTTATTTCGTTCCTCTTCAAATCTCGACAAGTGGTCTATTGCGCTGACATTTGGTGGAAGTTTATTCCACTTTTGTGAATATTCACCAATAAAGAAATTGGATAGCAGGCTGGTTCTCCAGGACGGCACAATGACAGAATGACTGCTGTGTTGTAACGAATATCTTAAGCTTAATGGGTCTCGTACCACAGGGGAGGCTTTTCAGAATCTGTACTTTAATATTGAGTAGAAAAGGGACAAGTTGTTCTTTATCCTTCGGAGCCAAAGAGGTTTGAAGTGTGGCAGGTCACACTGCTGTTTATAGTTGAGACTAGACGAATAGCCATCTGTTTGTTTAGCAAAGGCGCGCTGAACATTTTCGATGGCGATCCTCTCAGTCTGGCGCATGTTGGAGCCAACTATTGAACTATACTCTAGCAATAGTCTTACGTGTGTTGTATAGATACTGAATTTAGTTTCATGCAAGCGGAATGTTTTTGAACCAGTCCTATTAACCTGCGGGACCTGGCAGTTTGAGTGTCTGTTTGCTCCAAGAAGTTGAACGACCAGGAGTAGTATATGCCCAGGTCACGTACTGATGATTTGTCTGGGATCAGATGACTACCTATGCTAAACTTTTCGGGAGGGATATGACACTTGTACGTAATAATGCAGCTCTTGTCCCCCCAGAACTTCATTACCCAATACGTAAACCACGAATTGAGCATCCATAAGCCCTCCGATATTTTCGCCATGGTATCACCCAGTGAATTACGGTCGAAGGTGTACAACAACTTTGCATCATCAGCAAATAAAAAAGGAGTTCCATGGCGAACCCCGGTAAATGTATAACTTACGTACATGAGAAACAACAACGGGCCCAGTACACCACCTTGGGTCACGCCGCTGGTTACAGAGCTGAGTGTCGAAATTGTGCCATCAACTTTTCCACTTGACTGCGCGAGGACAAGCACGATTCTAGCCAGGCATACAGTGGGCCAACAATGCGGTATGTCTTCGCCTTCCACAACAAATGAATATGAAACACCCGGTCGAAGGCGCTAGACATGTCTAAAGAGACTGAGATCACTGCCTTACCATGATTGGCAGCTATCGTAATAAGGTTCAGAAAGTCAGCCATACAAGTTTCGCAGGACCAATGTTTTAGGAAATCTTGCTGACTTTTACTTACAAGGTGATTTTTTAGGAGGTGGTCTGTTGGTTCAACTTTTGTTATTCTTTCCACAATCCTCGATACTAATGGGGTATGGTTCACAGGCCTGTAGCTGGCCGGGACCCCCGTGTTCCCTCCTCATGAATTAGAATAATAACCGAAGTTTTCCACTGTATAGGTACCAACTAAGCCGCATAAACAAATTGGACAAATTCAGTAAGAGAATTGGGATATCTGGGCCGCCCAATTTCAAGATGGCCGGTGGTAACGAGTCCGATCCGGGGCAGAAGGACATTTTGATATTTGAAATAAGAGGCTAGATTTTGGAGGGCAGGAATGTTACAGAAGACAGCGGCTCATGTGATGGTACTGGTGGATTGTAGAAAAATGACGCTGTGTCACTAGTTAAGGAAGAAGCAAAAAAAGTGTTAAGCGCTTTGCTATGTCCAGCGGTTTGTCGAGGCACGTGTTATTGAAAGAGATAGAAGAGATAGATGAAGTTGTTTTGGGGTTCCTCGACTTCATTAGTTTTGCAAGAATCTTGACTTTCTTGGAATCACGTAAGGCTGTGTGTTCCTGTTGTATTAATCCTCTCTCGGAGTACAGTTTTACCGTTTCAGCCAAACGATTCAACTGTATAAACAGTGAAAAGTCCCTTGTTTAAAGATAAACGCCTTGAAGTCTACTTAACTTCAAGTTGAGACGAGAAAATTTATTGTCTTTAGAGCGGATTGACTATCCCTTTGACTGGGTTTCTCGGCTGAGGCTTCTTTCAAAGATAGAGAAAACTTGATCTGCCACCAGCTGGGGGTCTGCACTTAAAAAGAAGGTGTCCCAGTTTTGGCTGTGAATCAGAGAAGACAGTATATTCCAGTCGGTCTTATGATATGGTTTATGTGGGGGTGTCAACCGTTTATCCTTTATGGGCACTGTGAAGCAGCAGTGGACAGTTGCGTGATCACTCCAGGGTAGGTTATTCTGAACTTTTGTCATAACCTGGGTCAATCCTAGTGACAAGATTATGCCAAGAGTGTGGTCGCTGCTGGTTGGGGACGTGACGTGCTGCTTCCATCCTCCTAAGTGAATTGCGTTCACAAACTGTAGTAGTCGGCGTGGTGCTGTGACTGATGTCCAGCATATTTCTGATGCATTAAAGTCACCATCCATCAACTTTGAGCCTACTTTAATTTGGGTGCCTCGATAGTTTGCAGGAAGCCGTCAGAACTGGATCTGGGCGGACGGTATACGAAACCTAGTATCAGTTCTTGACGTTCGACTTCAACGTTCAGCCATACAGATTCGACAGTGCCGTCTAGAATAGGATGCTGAAAGTTTGTCGCCCTGAGAGTTCCCTTTCATACACTGGACAGCCCTCACCACGTTGATGTGTTCCGCCTTTGCTGGAGGATTTGTAGCCGAGTACCTCAATGTCCTCTGCTAGATAGGGGTCCGGTAACCAAGATTCCGTCACTAAAATAAAGTCATAGTCGTTTGTTAATGAAGCTGACTGATTGTATTGGATTTTGTTCCTAATAGAGCGTGCATTGACCAATAGTTATGTGCCAATGCCAGTGTCTCTGAAGTCATCATTGGTACTAGTACTTACAGTTCGTTGACCGCTGCGTTTAATCTGAAAAGAATTATCAGAGCTAGAAGCAAGCCCACTTAAGTTGTCACTCGCAAAGGAAGGATTTGGGTCTGCATGTGGAATATTAAGTGACAGGATATTAGGTAGTAAACTACTGTACGGCTGATTAGAACGGTTCATATGAGGCATATCTAGGTTACGGGGCCATGTTGTTCCCGCGGTAGGTATGGAAAAAATAGGCACCTTGGCTAGACATGGGATACCCGCTTGTAGATGGGAGGAAATGCGACGCGCTTGGATAGTTTAACGTAGAGGGAGGTAGGAAAGGTGGAAATAATGGGATATTAGGCTGATGGGAAGGTTACTTTAGTCCGGAGTTGGGTATGAACACAGTTCGCTCATCATACCATCTATTTGTATTACGGGTATGGTCCCATTTTTGTTGTATCTTCATCTTGGAAGTGCTATTTTGTTTTATGTGCTGGGAGGTACGAGGGTATCCCAGGTAATAGAAGTCAATCGGTGACGATTTTGGTCCAGAGAAGGAACTACCATTGTCACTGTTCACGCACCTCCGTATCGTTTTCCCGCACGAAGACAGCCTTGGCAAACAACCTCTCGTTCACCCTCTCTTCTGGACGGTTATTTATTGTCGGCGACATACTTGGAATACGAGTGGCATGCCTGGGTTTTTCATCAGTTTTTAATGGGGACAGAAATTACAGCTGCTGGTTTAATTCCATTGAGAACTAGAAGTCCCGTGGAACGGTCGTCCGGAGCTGGAGGCTTGATGTAAGGACCCTCCTGGGATGAGCCCGTAGGTGTTGTTGATATATGTTGTCGTTTTAGCTGGGGTAGCTGTGGAGAGGTGGGGAAGATTCGTCTAGGTCAACTAACCCTGTGGAACTTCTAGGGGTATAAGTGTGAGGGTTTTGTTGACCCCTGGTAAAGTGCCTGGGGAAGAGGACGACTTTTGGATCCTAATGAAAGTGTGATTGGAATTTTTAGCGGCACATCTTATCACTTCTTTTTGCAGTGGCGTTCTATCAGCTTGTGCCTTAAATGATTTAAACTGTAAAGCACTTGCGGCTATATGCTGTCTAGTGATGGATTCTCTAGCGACTTTTCCATCAGGGAATTGGAATAGAAGGGGACAAGAGTGCTTTTGTGACCTTTTTCTTAGTATTCTGCGGTGGCATAGAAAGTGGGCCATGTCCGCGGCTTGAAGGATAGTAGATTTGATCAATGTAATGTCTGGCCGACCAGGAATGTTGAAGACAACAGTATTTTTTGCATTCTGCAGCCGTGGCGGGATTTCCGATGCCACTGAGTCAAGGAACCGACTGGCTGCTGTTAGGTTTGGGGGACCAGAGAGTGCGGAGTGCTCAAGAAGGTAGGTTAGTGGTGTTAGTTCTGATAATAGTCTATCAACCGACGCGATCTGGGTAGACATACTTGCCAACTTACTTTCAGTGGCACTGGCCCTTCTACTGGCTCCCTCAAATATTTCTATCATATTGGGGGTGTCTTTGTGTTTGGGCAGTTTGGCTTTCTGATTTGCTGTACAACGAGAAGCCATTGGTTGAGACATTTTGCTCGCTGACCTTGCCACTTCTTTTTACAGAATAGAAGGCTATACGATCTATAACGATTACTAACGGATAGACAACCCAAGGGCGGGTAAATGTAACTGCTGCTGTTTTTTTCTGTAGCTAATTCTGGGTCGCTCACACGAACTATGTGGGACCAGTAGTTTGGATAAGGGAAGGATTTATTGCATATGACAACGGTGAAAAGCTTTATATGGGTTGCTGGAGGAATATTCCTGGAATAGTCATCTCCGTGAGAGAATATATTTGGGGCCTATTTTGAGGGCTGTCCGACTTTGCCTACCGTGCGGGCGATCCGGAATATCTGTGGTGGGGCGACGGGCTTCTCTTCAGGAACCAATATCCCACATCTGACAAGAACCGAGTTGATGCGAGGACGGATTTAGACGGGCTAGCTTCATTAATTTTTGCAGGCACGATCGTTGCATGCAACACACACAGAAAATTCGCCGTACAACTCCAGGCACACGACAAATACGAATATTTAAACACCAGCCACAGGGGGAACACAGCACGAACCGACAACGGTACACATAAATCTGCCATTCGTCAAGTTTTAGTCTGGCCCCCGGACCCCTTCTTCGGCGTCCTGTTCGTACACCACCCCAAAGTATCTTCCGTCTATTCCACCTCCAATGCTTTGGGCCGTCTTCTTCGTGAAACGAATAGGAGGAACGGGTTTTATCATTATCCGGTTCAGTCTTTCTGATGAGTATCGTTTCAATGCCCCCACAGTTAAACCAGTTGAAAATCCCGCTGTAGGCAACTATTAGCAACCTTTGAATTGGCGGCTTTCCAGACCACTTTGGAAAATTAATTAGCGTTGGGCTTAGCCGATAGCGCTCAGCTTTCGAAAAAAACCGCTGGATGTACTCAACTCTTCTATTCCTAATCCATCTTAACTTCTGTTTTCTTAGCCTTTTCGCTCACTATCCATCTTTTTCGATCGGAACAACTAATTGACCCCCGCTAACGAACTTTCCCCGTGAAAATCAGATAGTTTATTATAAAAATGACATACTGAAAAGTTGTCAAACAAAATATGCCATCTTGGTAAAGCAGATGTAATTTAATAAATATTTTTGTACTAATATTATTTTATTTCCTGTAAGTCTCCACGAACGTCTGTGCTATCTTTCAAGGCACATGTTAGAAGTCATTTCATCCCAACATTCGCCCAACAGCTTTTAGTATTGTGATGCTGGCATGGTTTCCTAAAGTCCCACCTTGATATTTTTCTGATATTCAGTCTCCGTCGATTTCCCACTCCTACCTCGGCTTTAATCCTGCTATCGGCTCTTCCCATCTCCCGTTATATGTCGATCTCTTTTATACAGTGGGCAATACCGTCGAGATATTTTTGATAATTTAGTTTACCCCTGCTGCAACGTTCACTTTTGAAACCGTTCGTGGTAAAGTCCTACTTCCCGGAGTGACCTCACTCATCCACAAATGCCTGTTATCGTTTCCGGTTACTTGGTCTTTATCCATACACTTTCAGATAGTCATGTTAGCACGTCGTTGGTGTAATAACTCATCGTTAACTATTTCATCAGCTTATGCCCTATTGCGAATGTCGAGATTTTCCCAAGTAATCCATCAATAATTGGACTTCGGCCTGGGGCTGGTAATTTGTTTTTGCCGGCTATAGACCTTTCCCATGCCCCTCGCAGCTGGGGATCTCAAGATCGAGGCAGGTGCAGGCCACCCTCTGTGACTCACTCTGGTCCCTGTGGGTCAATCTTCTGATGACAAAGCATTCGTTTCTAGCAGCTATCATCCTTGTTACTAACCCATATATAAACTACGTTTTATCACTCCGAATCGAGCTGCTCCTGATCCTATAGCCGAGATGACACACGCCCTTGTGATTCCTCCCTGATCGTTTCTCGTTTCGTACTCTCCACTCAGCAGGTCCGCACAAACATCTCAGTGGCCCGACTTTGATTTTTTGACTTCTCGCAAAAAGGGTTTTTCTTCGTGACGGTAGTCATCTGCGGCACCCTAAAGCCATTAGTTTTATTCATTCTGCTCGCTTTGTTGATGATCCCGACAAGACTTAATCACGGAGAAGCTGTTTTTGAATTCACTGCACAATTTTTCGTCACTGACGCTAGTTTGTCCCACTTTCCTGTTTTCACCAGCTTTGTAACCGCTTGGCCAAAAAGAGCATTCCCGACCAGCTGGCTAGCCTGACCGCTTTTTTGTGAAGTAGCTTCTCAATGACTTAAGCCCATTTCATTTCTGGAAATGGCTAATCCGCGGGAGATTCCAGTATGTCAGACGTAGTACAGTCCAGCAGATCCACAATTTGTATGACTATTCTTCAGTCCTTGCTCGCGAAGCCTGAGTTTTGGCTAGTCCAAGTGGAAGAGCCATTTTGAATGGCCGCATAACCAACCAACCCGCCCAGTATAAAAATCTGGCGACAAACTTGCCACCCGCCAGCAGGATGGGAAACTAGACGCCATGCTTGGGAGGCTTGGTATGCCAGTGAAAAACCGGCTAAGACGATTGACTTCCTGTGTCAGGCTCGGTGATGGTGGCGCCCAAACTCCGACGCAAGTCCTCCGTTAATTGTGGGGACAGATCTCTGCCCTCAAAGAGGCTTATACGGTGTTAAGCCCTCTTCCGATGCAAGCCCCTCCCGATGATATTCAAGCTATCTTAACCGCTTCTGGGAACAAAGCCATGTCAGATTAATCAGCGGACGCGGCTGAGTGAGTGCAGGCACATGATTTGTCTTCTGTGCAGCTCATAGCCGACGACCTCGAATTATACCTGATAACGCCATGAGGCTGCTAGCTAAGCAGATGAAGCGACTGTCCTCCTAGGATAACGCGCTAAAAGCATCGTGATCAGCTTCAGCATCTTGAAGAGTAAGCAGCTCCCACCGTTCACGGCAAAGTAACACTACCAACCCCGGCGTATGTTGGTACCACCACAAATACGAGGGTAAAGCAAAAGGGTACACCAAGCCTTGCGGGTATCAACCAAAGCACCTGGGAGGCGCATAAGCCGGCCGGTGCAGGTGGCAACCGTGTCAGGCCTTCCGCTCACAGTTTCCTGTTTTTATAACCGACGGAATATCCAAAACCACTCGTGGTAGACGGCTGCGGACAGTGTAAGTCGCTATCCCGTGTTAGAGTAACTTACGAACTGGTCCTAAAGCAAAACACGAATGATCCCAAAATTTTGCTGTACTAAGTTAGCAAGTTATAAAAGTGCAAACAGAAACAAACTACCGTTATGCTACCAGAAAGAATACCAGAAGAGAAACGTGCTCAGCAACGTTCAATATCAAGAGCTTCTTCCACGAAAAGGTCCCTAATGTCAAGTCAAACTGAATCACAGTTGGGGAAAAAGTGGGGTAAAAACAAAAGTGTTTGGGATGTGCTGAATGGCGCGCGCCAGCAAATGTGCGATATTCCGTGAAGAATTCAATTTACTGAGGAATGCGTATGTACAAGAAATGTTCGCTACACTGAGGGATACGCACAGGCAAGCTCTGTCCAAAATACTCCACAGACCACCTCAGCAAGCCAAATATCGAAGTAGTCGCGGCTAGCAGGACACTTACAGAGAATTACGGTGTGCTTCCACTCACGCAGGACCCCGTTTGCGCCGAAATCTACCGTGGGTGCTTATTGTTGTTGACCTTTCTCATTCGATTGTTGGCATAGATTTTCTTCGAAATTTTAACCTCATGAATGATCCGTCCTGTATTCATCTTGTAAATAAGACTAACAACATCTTGTGGCGGCTTGGTAGAGATATGAAACAAAAAGGGATATGAAAGCAAAATGCCAACGTACAGAAAAGTGAAGCCGTAGAAAAGGAAAAGGGATGACTCAAAATATGTCCAAAATGTTCAGTGAGTTGATGTCAAACCGGCCACATAAAAATTGCTCCCCAAGTTAGTCCGATGTAGCTTTTGGTCAACCGAATGGATCGTAACAATTCCACAGTTGGCTGCCGAATCGCAGTACGTGCACGAAACAGAGCTCGGAACTGTATGAATTCGATCTTTATTGCCAAAGGTCACAAGATCACAAGCCACGCAGAAAGAACAATCCGCTGTAACCACTTGCAGGTCGGTTGAAAATGTGTCTATATTAATTTGATAAAACAATGGAACCTGTACTATACAGTGAAAAGCAAGTGGTAGAATATGTGGGGGGTACAAGGTGCCACAGTCTCAACTAGCGGCACGCCTTCAATGGAGCCGCCGATGTCTCTAATCCTCTTCACTCCCATCACCACGGGCCTTTACAGGAAGCTCCTGAACTTTTATAGCTTTATAGTATATTTCTTGACCGTGGTCAATACACATGCACAAGGCAAGATCAGAGTATACAGCAGTACATGCCAATGTGAGGTATTCACAGATTCTAAATTTATAAATCACACAGCAACCGAGATACACCAGTAAAGTCATGTAGTGTTTGAGTGAACAAAAGTGGTAATGGTTGAGGCGGGAATTCCGAATCGGTTTCAAAATCGCTGGAGGGCGGTGTGGATAGCTGAACAGTCGTGGGATTGCTGATATAAGCGACAAATGGACGGTCACTAACGAGTAACCGGGCGGAACAGATGCCAAAGAACATTGTTAGAAGTAAAGCAAGCGTGGGGCTTTCAAAGTGCAGTCAGAGATACCAGCGGAATTTTGGACACTGATCCAGCACTGGGTAACTAATTGTGGAGGAAGCATGTGAAATAAAGGCAAGTGAGTCAAAGGTGATAATAAAACGGACCTTTTGTGCAGGTGATTACAGTGTCATATGGAAATTCAAATAGAGGCGAAAAGCTTCGCAGGGACTTCAGTGAAATTTTGAAGAGCATGAATGGTGTATGGACATATAACGGACTTTTAAAGAAAAGAAAAGTCGTCAATGAAACGGATCAGTAGAGACAAAACGTCAATGGTTCGGCTAGGCAGGAGTTGGAAGTGTGTAAAATGTTTGTTTTGTATGTGATAGAAAATTGTTAACCAAATTATGGTTGGCTGCAGATGGCTGGTATTCTGTTCCTTAAAGACCTTTGTTGCAGGTGGTGGCACGTAGAATGTTGAGGGAAGCAGGTAAAAAAGGGCTGGTTTGACGAAGTTGACAGCTGCGAAGGCTGGGTTCCGGCCATTGGTTTCGTACTGCAACGCGGGGAGAATTGAACTGTTGGGTTGTACTGTTTGGGAATAGACGTTGAGCGGATGTGTTGATGGTTGGTGTCAGGAATCACCTCTGCAATCCGGTGAGACTTCCATGAGGTTTTGTTAATCCGTGTACGGTGCCCCATGTAACGTCAGCGAACGAGAGAATAGGTTTAAACCATTGATCAAATCGTCCAGTCCTTACGGTAATCCGGAATAAACGTCGATTCGGCCGATGGCTGCCCAAGTGACCAATGCAATCTGGAAGAGATCAGGAGTGCAGCAGTCTGGAGAGTGTTCCAGCTGTGGGTTATGATTATCGTTTATATGGAAGCAAGAAAATGAACATTTTGTTATCCGAACAATTAGTTATCGTTTGGCTAATGGGCCGGTCTATTAGGGATCCCTAGACGGAGACTGGTAGCTTTCTAGGGTAGTTGGGTGATAGTAGAGATTTGGGGCGATATCAGGTAGGCGGTGGATGAGGAGAGGGTGTCCGTTTGGGAATCAGAAATAAAACAATAGTAGATGGTATGGTCTGGAAGAAGAATGAGAAAATAGGAAGATGACAGTCTGGTCAGTTCACCAGCTGTGGTCGAGGAAGGCAAACAATAAAAAAGGATAAAAACACTCAGTGTAAAAATGAGGATTTTTCATGTGGGGGCAAACGTGCTGGTATTCGGCAGGGGCATACGGATTCCGGTTGGAATGGGGTCTTAACTTACCATGAACATATGCGCAGAGAATTGAAGCCTAGTTACTAAGGAATGGTAATCTGTGTGGCAAGGCTTCAGTGTACGAGAAAGGCGCAAAAAAGCAGGATGGGACGGCTGAGTTCTAGCCTGAGCCAGGAATTAATTGAGAGCGAGCACCCATCGCTAAAGGACGGAACGGTTTTGTTTATATACATGCAAATTGTGTTGTAAAATGGCACAATCTAGTTAGGAAGGGGGACAAGTGAGTGGAGCATACTCAAGGTATATATATATATGTATATATATATATATATATACATATATATATATATATATATATATATATATATATATATATATATATACTGATGTATAGGTGGGTGCGATCATCGGACGGGTCATGCGAAAGCGGTCGGACGCAAAAGACTATGGCAAGGAAAGTGAGATAGAGTGACGCAGCTGAGGATCAATGGTTAACGGAAAGAAGAACAAAAATTAAGCACGGGCTCATCGGTGCGGCGGATCCCAAAGGCACATTGAGGCCATGAAACGTGAGACTAAAAGGGAAACGCCTAAGTGTGGCTAAAACTTTTAATGGGAAAGTTAGTATTTCGCCTAGAGTGGTCATTGAGGAGGAGTAAAGACCAAGTTCTGCATGAAATTACAGAAGAACCTTAGCTGGTGGATAGGGTGGGAGCAGAAATGGTAACGTCATAACTGGGTGTTGAGTTCAGTTAGTGAGTCACGCTAAGTGAGATGAATCAGACTGGATTTTCCAGTTCGAAATCGCAGAGGTGGTGAGGGAAGTAAATGTGGTGGGACCTGGTGCGGGAGAGAGGCATTGTAAGCTAAGAGATATCGAGCAGCGTTGAGTTACTCACCATGCTTGTGTTAATAATTATAGGACAGTAGTGAGTATATATATATAGTATATAAAAATGTTATATATTTACCTATATGTATGTATATATATGAATAGGTATATATATATATATTTGCATATATATGTATATATATATGAACAGGTGTATATATATATGCATATATATGTTTCCCAGGACCATCCCAACCTACCAGAGTTTTGCCACAGGAGTCGGCCGACGTAATACACCATATAGCCGTAGTAGGTTCAGCGGTCCATTGCTGCTGCAGGGGCTTAGCACCTAACAAACTGAAAATAGTCAAAGCCAAATTTCAGCACTTGCAGAATCTTGGTTGTATTAGGCCTTCTTAAAACCCGCGGGCTTTCCACAGAACATGGTACCAAAATGTCCATCGCCGATTGATGGCTTTTTGGCGATTATCGGGCCCCAAAGAATAGCATCAAGTCCGATCGCTATCCATTTCGCGTATCGATTACTTCAAGGCAAGTTGAAGCTCTGCAAGATTTTCAATACCGTAGACTTGATTAGCTCACAAAATCAAATTTGCTGTAGCCCTGGAGACATCCCATAGATAGCTGAAATCACCTCGTTTGACCTTTTTAGGTTTCCCTGAATGCTATACAGCCTGTAACGACGGGTTGTGGAAGATCCTTCCAAGACAATACAATTCCGTATTTCCTTGGCATTACTCGCTCACATACACTACTTGCGTGTTTTTATACACATCATGTTTTTATGAACCAACCTTTCTTTGTTCGCGTCCAACGTGCTACCCTGTCATATCCTATTTTGGACTTGTTTGGAGCACACAATTCTTTCTAGCACTCCGGAACTTGGTTCTCGGTTTCTTAGTTCGTGTGATTGCATCATTGGGGCTCTTATGCGCTCTATGCTATTGTTCATTTATCAATCCAGTATCCTAAATTTATGGATCAATCGCGTTTTGATTTCCGTATCTGCTTCAAATTAAACTACGTATTGCCTAAAGCGTGTTATACGGCATTACCAAATGTTGCACAACACACTCATGCTGTTCATAGATCAGGTAATTCAAGGTCTAGAAGTTTGCACCGGCCAAGATGACATCTTAGTCGCTAGTGCAAACTATGACGATCACCCTGTGCTTTCGGGGGCAATTTTTTGAACGTTTGTCTCAACACGGGGCAACTGTCAACGCCAGGAAGCATTCAGTTAGTCAAGAAATTATTAACCTCCTTGGTCAGGTAATATAAGCCACAGGTTTTTCATCCGTGATATATAACGTGTAGGCGATTCTCGAACATCCTGAATCATCATGCTCCAGAACACTTGGGTGATTCGATGGTTTAGCCAACTTCTACCGCCGTCTTTATTCCCGATTGTGCTTAGCTGAATCAACCTATTAGGCTATCTCCAACACGACCGTCGAAGCGCGTCATTTTCCAAGAGCTGCTCTTGTACTATCAACCGAGGATTCGAGCAGTTGTTGGTGCTGTTCTGCAGCAGCAAGTGCAGGGTAATTGGCAGCCTATGGCTTCCTTCTCAAAAAGTCTTCAGCCGGTATGGCATTTTCGGTAATGAATTTCTAGCAACTTACTTGGGTCTCCATCACTTTCGGCACATGCTGGAAGCGGAACATTTCATCTTCTTCACGGACCACCGGCTAATCATTTTCACCTTACGGTCAACCACAGGTCGTTGCTCGTCGAGGGGGTCCCGCCATCTTGATTATATCACTCACTTAACAGAGGATACGCGAAAAGGCTCAGATTGGCTTAACCGGACGTTGTTTCTTGCGTCCATCCCGTTATACCAACCAGTGGCGTCGACTAAGCAGTCACAGCCGGGGCACAAGTTCATGACCCAGAAGTCAAGCAGCTTTGACAGAGCAGCTCTTTCCAACTCGAACCAGTGCCACAAACTTCATCGGAAGGCATGATGCTGCGGGACTTGTTGCAAAGTACTTCCAGCCCACTGCTATCATCCGCTTCCGGGAACTGAATTGTTAGGACACCTCACGGATTGCCGCATCCCGGCACATAAGCCTTGGTCTCGTCGGAGCGAAAGTAAACGAAGATATAAGTAAATGGGCACGTGGAGGTCTAGAATGTCAACGATCTAAAATAAACTGGCATACAAAAAGTCCTCTCGACACGCTTCAACCACGTGCAAGCCGATCTACTATGTCCTACGCCTCCACCTATGGGGATTCGTTTATCAACCAACCTGCATCGATAGTTTTTCGCGGCGGGCTGAGACCATACACCCAAGCGAATGCTCATCCGAAACGACAGCAAGCGCTTCCCTAGAACGATAGGTGGCCTCGCATGGGTGCCCAGTCATTGCGACCACCGATCAAAAAAAAACTCATTTCAAAGGTTCGTTTGCTTCACTAATGGAAGTAATTAGGTACATTTAAGTGAGGACCGTTGCCCACAATCCAGCTGCGAACGGCTTGATTGAGCCTTATCATCGGCGGCTCAAAGGAACTTTAGGAGCCCATGCAAGCCCGGCATGGCTCGAGACACTTCCTTTTGTCTTGTTAGTCACTTGCAGTTCGGTGAACGACGACCTGCAATCAACACCGAACGGGTTGTGCTTTGGATATCCCTCCAGGTGCCGGGGACCTGGGTGCACCACAACCTACGCAGCCTTTCACCTGTTCCAACTACTCCCAATGCGTAATTCGGGGTGTGCACGGTGTGCACGCAGTAGCTGCTAGAGAGCGAGCGTACCAGAGTACGTGACCAATGAGCTGTCCGCGTGCATATACTTCACCCCATGCGTACAGAGAGTAACTGGCACGCGCAGGTGGCTCCTTGTTCATGGCCTCCTCGAGTTCTAGAGTAGAAAAAAGTGTTGCCTCGGAACTTTGAGGTAAACGGGAAAAACTTCCATAGACAGATCAAAACCCGCTTTCATGGAGGTAGAGATGCAGTCGGATTTACCCTCGCCATGTCCAGCACCTGAGATTAACCCGTGCCTGGATCTAAAGCATCGGCAACCACGGATCCAAAAACATCGAATCTCTGACACAACGCGACCGTCCAGGTCGAGTGGTGCGCACATTTCGTAGGAGCCGGTTCCCTTATACCAGAACTTGGGCAGCGTTATAGGGTTTCCGTTTCTGATCCGCAAATAGAAAAATTTCACAGTGTGCAGCCATCTGCACAAGGTTTGAACGTTTTCCAGATTACTCAGTCAGCAGCATGTAGATTTGAGTAGATAACATTCTGAATGGTGATGAAACTAATCACAAGAATCGCACTGTCATGAAAAAGTGCTCGAGGAGGATTAACAGCCTGAAAAGGTGCGCACTCGGGACTAGGTACTTGGCGAAACAGTGGACCTTTAAGAGAACGACCGCATGTCGGGAGACTTCTTGGAAGTCATGGCCAAAGCAGCAGCCTCCGTAGGACTATACATGTCTTGGCACCGTTCACGTAAGTCGTGCACGTCTTTTCGCGTAAGGTTTGAAAACATGCGGAGCTTTTGTTGCGGCTGAGAACAGTTAATGCCTGAATTTGATGAAATTGCGCTCTTTTTGTAACTTCGACGTTCAGAGGCTGAATATCATCGGACACTAATTTCTTGTTCTCTTCGTAATTCGAGGCAGCCGGTTTCTTTGGGGCTGCGGGATTTTTGCTGGCCCAATAGACTGACTCGCTCGCAACAGACAAGAAAGAAAACCTCAGAATTTCAAACCTCTGAAAAGCAATCACAAGCGGTGTACCACATTTCCAACACTTCGAAACAATCCCTCACCTCGCACATGAAGGAGCTAAAACCAAAGTGTCCAGGTTACGAGTTTGTTTTGCGTGAATCAATTGTCACGAAGCCAAGAGCGAGGTCTGAGCGCAGTGAACGAGTGGTAGCAACTACTCCAAGTCTGAGCCAGTTAAAAGAACATAACAAAGTTTAATGTATAAGTCACAATTATTAGCTCACAAAATCCAAGATTGCAGATATTCAGGAAAACAAAGGCATGACACCTAATAACTAAGCCATGCACAGTCGCTACATATACCCCGAAGTTATGGGGGGTTCCGCTGGTGCGTCAAGTCTTTACGCACCAATAAATTTGTTTGTATGAAAAATTATCAAATTTGGTCGCGCTTCTTGCTCCACCTGCTTATAGTGCCTGCATGCTCGCCCGTTCCTCCAGTGCACAAGTAATCTTGTTCCAGTGTTCAAGCACTTCGGCCTTGTACAAAGCCCCGTATATTCGCTGTCGTGTCAATGACCGAGTACAAATTCTATGGACTCTATACAAGAGCACGTCCTGAATCAACATAGGGGATTAGTGAACTGGACAGCCCAACCATCAAATTCATCCCATCAAGGATGCCCGTAGACCCTTGAACCATATTTATTCGCCTATATATGTACCTTCCCAGCCATTTATAAGTTATATCCTCGGTACCTCTACAAGACGCTCAAATTTTTTCATGCATCATGGCTATAAGCATTGCTTCACGGTTACCCAGTTCACCCTCATGTATTCCTTCAGATTGGTCATACCACCGTAATTATGGCAAGCAAAGAACGTAAGCCTATCCCGGAAAGGTCCGTTTCAAAATTCGGCGACGGCTTTCGTCTCTGACTTTGTGCTCTAGAAGGAGAGTTTGAAACATAGGATCAAAAGCAAGCGTACACGTTATTTGTGGACTATTGGCCATGCTCCTAGTGATATTGCCTCTCAAGTGGGGGACGTAACTTTCGATAACTATTCTCACGCAACAGTGAGGAAAGTGGCAATCTCCGGCTTTTGGAGTTCTAAACCGTCAAGAATAAAGAACTTTGTCCAAAAAGAAGACTTGGGCTGTAGGAAGCCCTTTGAATTTCCGAGAGAATTGCAGAAGCTGGCAGAGTAACCCTTAGAGGAAAAAGTCCTTTAAAGGTACTTGTGCGGTGACTACAAGCTAACACTGAAACCCTACCCGAGGGTCTCAGTTTACTTAACCTCACAGACCGGCTTGGCTGGCGGACGTCATCGTTGAGCGAAAACTACTGCCCTTACGAACTCCAGAATCCCCCGGATCACAACTGTCACGGTGGAAAATTGCTGATTCTGGGCGGGCTCACAGAAGATTTTCCACTTCTGGCTGTTCTCATCACAGGGACCAAAAACCCTACCACGACTTCCACTGACGTGAACGCCTCAGAAGCCCTTCCGACGATAATCCTTTTGGTCCATCTCGATCGGAGTACTGTCGATATCGCAAACAATTCCGAGGGAAGGTCCGGCGCTTCCACGTCGAAGCTAAACGGGGAAACTAACATCCCGACGAGTTCCGACGAACAACTCGGTCGGCAGCCATATTAGCGGAAGTCTGTCTGGGATTCAGCTTCCAAAATCAGGTTCCCAGTTGATGCCGGTGAGGCAATTATTGTCATTCCAAAGAAGTAGATGGCTCAACCATTTCAACATCCAGACTATTACGTGCCACCAACGGCACTGCTATTGCTACCTACGTCTGTAACTCCCTTACGCTCATTATGAGCCTACGTAGCGTCATTTGTTAGATGTATATGGTATCACATATCCCTTACCATTTACTGGGTATCTACTTCCTAGTCCGTTTCGGCCAACCCTTTGGCGCAGGACGCTGGGGAGTTGTTGACCAACAGACTTCTCTTTCCGTAACCAGATCGTATTGCTCCGTTGGACATATCGCGCCCCTGTATGCGGGACATCAGACACAAACCCCCTAAGCGAAGCTTCTTCTAGTATACCCGATAATGCTAAGGCGGTCCGGTCTCCCTTTCGCGCGGAATACCGATGCCACCCGCCATATCGTCACTACAGGCCCCCAGCCTTTAGCGGACCTCGCAGAACTTTTAAATGTTTGCCCATGAGCACGGTGGAGAGGCTATATATCTCACAGCCACGAAACCCCGCCGCACTATCAGGGATAACCGGCAACCAGACACTCAGTCTCGGAGTGATGGAGGATCAATGATGTCCCAATATATCAAATGTGATAACGAACTGGATGACAGTGAATTACCGTCTACCACCGGACTAACTCCACTTAGCACAGTCCAGGTTCGGAAGTATGTTGGGACTGAGTATAACACGCCCGTCCAGTAGGTCGTTGGCCCCGCTTTCTCACGTGGTTTCTAAACCCAGTGGTAACCGGCTTCCTTGTAGCGACTTTAGGGTTTTTAATGGAGCTACCATCCCAGGTATGTACTTCAATCCCCAAGGTCCAGTTTCAACATCTTTCCTATCCGGTTTCGTTTGCAACCGCATCGTAATGGCAAAAGCCTACCACCTAATCCTAGCAACTGGAGCTGGCAACGGTAAAGCCGCTGTCGCGATTCCATTTGGACGATTCGAGTCTCAAACATGCATCTTCGGCTCAGCATTTTGAGCCGAACTTGTGTCATACACTCGTTTTGCAAAGAACTTGCAATCGAAATATCATCTAAAATAAGGTAGACACCTAGCAAACCGCTCGCTGCAAGCGTGCGGAAAGCTTTGAAAGGTTTGTTAGAAACGCACGAGCATGCAGGCACTATAAGCAGGTGGAGCAAGAAGCGCGACCAAATTTGATTATTTTTCATACAAACAAATTTATTGGTGCGTAAAGACTTGACGCACCAGCGGAACCCCCCATAACTTCGGGGTATATGTAGCGACTGTGCATGGCTTAGTTATTAGGTGTCATGCCTTTGTTTTCCTGAATATCTGCAATCTTGGATTTTGTGAGCTAATAATTGTGACTTATACATTAAACTTTGTTATGTTCTTTTAACTGGCTCAGACTTGGAGTAGTTGCTACCACTCGTTCACTGCGCTCAGACCTCGCTCTTGGCTTCGTGACAATTGATTCACGCAAAACAAACTCGTAACCTGGACACTTTGGTTTTAGCTCCTTCATGTGCGAGGTGAGGGATTGTTTCGAAGTGTTGGAAATGTGGTACACCGCTTGTGATTGCTTTTCAGAGGTTTGAAATTCTGAGGTTTTCTTTCTTGTCTGTTGCGAGCGAGTCAGTCTATTGGGTCAGCAAAAATCCCGCAGCCCCAAAGAAACCGGCTGCCTCGAATTACGAAGAGAACAAGAAATTAGTGTCCGATGATATTCAGCCTCTGAACGTCGAAGTTACAAAAAGAGCGCAATTTCATCAAATTCAGGCATTAACTGTTCTCAGCCGCAACAAAAGCTCCGCATGTTTTCAAACCTTACGCGAAAAGACGTGCACGACTTACGTGAACGGTGCCAAGACATGTATAGTCCTACGGAGGCTGCTGCTTTGGCCATGACTTCCAAGAAGTCTCCCGACATGCGGTCGTTCTCTTAAAGGTCCACTGTTTCGCCAAGTACCTAGTCCCGAGTGCGCACCTTTTCAGGCTGTTAATCCTCCTCGAGCACTTTTTCATGACAGTGCGATTCTTGTGATTAGTTTCATCACCATTCAGAATGTTATCTACTCAAATCTACATGCTGCTGACTGAGTAATCTGGAAAACGTTCAAACCTTGTGCAGACGGCTTTCTACAAGCAATGTCAGACCCCCATCTGATTCGTTTGATGACTTTCCTATCTTTAGACCCTCAGCTGTGGATACAGCTCGTCTATCGCCCATTGGATTCACAATCAAACATCGATTCATATTGGCACTTATAGCGACGAACTTTACTTTCCCGTTCATGTTTTAAACATTTCTTTCCCGCGTATCCAAATTTACCATATTGATTTTGTTGCTGTGGTTGTCTGTACATGAATGTCGCCCTGTGATTTGTTGACCCGCTGAAGAGCGAATCTATATTCCCAAGGTGAAGAGTGCTAGTTCACGTTGCTACGTGTACTCAGATTGTGAACAAAGCGACCGCGGCCTCAAAACAGTCGAAAAGTACCCCAAAATCCCAGAGATGATGGACAGGTGAAGTTCAAGGATGCGACGCAAAAAACGAGTTAACTGGCTTAAATAAAGTTCTTTTTTACGCGAGGCCTCTCGATTAAACACAGGTCAGATAGGGAAGAACTGCTTGCAGGAAAACATACACAAGTGCAGTTAGGAAAAACTGAATAGCCGTGACCTTGAGAAAATGGTGTGATCGTAGCAAAACGGCCAGGGTTCTGTCAATCGAACACACAAGGCAAAGCGAGAGAGTTGGTTGTGTGAAGTGACCCTAGCTATTATGACATCATAACACGACGGTGTAGGGGCATTAAACCTCGGTTATTCAGTCTGGAACACATAACCGTTTATCCGGACTCATGCCAGCAAGCGCGGCCACTTGATCGTTGTTGGTGCACGCTGCGCGCACGATCCTTCAACATACACTAACCACTCTCTCCCTACCCAAATTGTTCTCTTTCTAGTAGGCTGTGGTAAACATTGCCCCTGTAATTGTGGCGGCACACTGCAGTGTTCCACGTTATGAGACAGGTGATCCAGGCGTGTCGAGAAGGACTAGCAAAAGCACGTGACAAGAAAACAGCTTGGTAACGTCTAAAAAACCTTGCAAGTGGTCGTGGGCACCAGTGGATTGGTGGCCGTAGATGTGAGAAGGTGGAGAAAGGTTGCGAAAGAGAGAATCCTTCCAAGTATCAAATTTCAAAATGAACGAGTAGGACCGACAAACGGACCCAGACAGATGCCAGTTAAGGTCAACCAACACTCTTCATTGAAACAAAGTGGATGTCTGTTTGAAGCAGTGGGATTTCACAAACAGTTATTACGCGCGTGAGGCCAGGGGCGGTGTTCTAGGTGGGAACTACTCATCTAAGTGCACGAGAAGAAAACGAATAGTTTGGCTAAACAAGATAACAGATTTGAGGGGCAACCGTGGACCTGAGCTGAACCGGACTGAATCGGTTTCCTTATATGGTGAGCTGAATCACCGCGTCCAAACTTATTGTTTCTTTAGGGTACCACCAGATGTACTTTACCTATTTCGGACTAGCAATATTTCCGGAGGAGGACCAACACGGCTGCTCTCCAGGGACGCCAAACTACCGAACTCATTCAAAATCCTATCACGAGCCTAGAGCTTAGGTGTGCCTCGGTCATAAATAGGTACCTGTGGTCAGGTCTACAATGGCATCGTAGCCCGTCTTCAGGAGCTCATCCGATTCCGGCTCCAGGTAGTCCACTTGCCACAGGTTGTTTTATATGCCAATTTTCTGCAATGGCTTGGAGTGGCTTATGCTCGGACACAATTCTACCTCAAGGCACATACACTTAACCAAGACAAATAGACCCTTTTCAGGAAACTGATGTGATATATGAGTGATTCTTATCGGTCGAGCGTCAAGGTAGATAACTGGCCAGTCGAACCCTGGTAAGTCTTTATGGCAGATGAATTACTCGAGTTGGCTTCATGCGCTTCAACTAAATGGTAGTTTGTAGTCCGTTTGTTTCAGTCAAACTAGAGCCGTCCTGAAATGTCTCACCGCTGTTACTTTCCTGGCGGTCCTGGAAATCTGACGCATTTTGTTCCGCCGGCCTTGGTCACTATCCAATGCAGAAACTTATCCCCCTTCCGTCCTATAGGACGACCAATATGGCTACCGATTTCATCATAGCCAGTCTTTCTTATTTCAATCCTGGGAAGGGAATCATTTCCGCAGAAATCACTCTATCTAAACTGGCTCCAAGTATTTCCCCCACTCACTGCTGTGTTTGTTGGGTTTTTTCCATACATATGCGTAATGATATTCACTTTTAGCTTAACAGTTTTAGTCTTTCATCATATAATTATTTTGTCACAGTCTTTTCTTTACTGATGAATCCAAGTTGGTTACTCCCGATGAGTGTTGCCTGGAACTCTCTCGCTGGCCTAGGGAAAGCATTATCGTCTCATCCAGGGAATCTTCCCCCGCTGCTCGCTCATCTAGGGGCCCTATTCTGTGTTCCGGACTCACCGTCCGGCATCCAGTGTATATGCTCCCCTGCTGATCTCTCAGGCTTTTGAAGTCGTCGAGGAGGTAGTATCCAATATATGGGATGACAAGCCGTGGGCCACCTAAACCAAACGGGAAGGTTGACCATGCCCCAACGATTTGGGAACCAAAAGCCCCATGCGTGCACTGGGAAAGCCGATGGACTCAGCCTTCCTCTCTCGACATCGACCTCGCTGACGTTGCCCCTGAAAAGACTGGTCTTGCATGTTCAACAGCCCACAATCACCATGGACGGACACACCTCAGCCCTATCGGATGTCGTGACAACCAAGTTCTAATCTATGCGTGGGACCTAAGGATCACCGTACCCCTTGGTAAAGTGACCACTTTACGTTATGGCTTGTTCATGCAGCGGGTCATGAAAAATTTCCTGACAAGTGGGGGAGATACTTCATGCAGACAGACATCAGCTGGCTCGTGCTTGTGGCTGGCGTAGTTAAACCGCGATTGTCTACCCGGCGATGCAAATGGTCCATGGACCAGGTGGTACCTAACTTGATCCTTTTAGCTGGTGAATTCAAGCATTTTGGAGGGCCCGACACAGGCACCATCCTCAACTGTGGAGGAAGGCGGTAACTACGGCCCAACAGACAGAGCTTTCGGCTTGGAAAAGATTCCACGAGAATGAGCCGCGCCAGAAGCCCAAAGCACTTGAGAGTAGGAAAATCGGCGGTCAAAATACAAAAGATGTACGAAGTCGGTTTTAAGGTGACCTCGCAGAAACCTGAAAGCTTCACTTACGACATGTTATAACGGCGTACAATCCAGTTGGACGATGAGAGAAGCCGCTAGGAGCGTGCCACCTGTGACAGGTGATCACACTGCCACTCAGGGGCAGAAGGATGAAACTATACTGGAGTACTCACAATCGACTTACACCGAAGACCCCGGCCAGCTGCTGGTAAATCCCCGTCAGGCAGAAGTACCGACCATGTCGGATGCGGTCATCACATCTGGGCAGGCAAAGTTAGTGCTCCGCAGCTGGAATAAGAATGAAGAAGCGAGGTCTAATGACATCCAGCCGCTATCCTACGGCCCCCAGTTGAGGTAACTGCGCATTACCTAGCGGCATTACTCTTTCCTTCCATTGAAGAGGGGGGATACCATGGGATAGGAGTGTGGCACATGTTGTCCCGGTTCACAAGACTGGACTACGGGACCTGACCTCAAGTTGGTTCTCCGTACGTCTTCTGCCAGCCGTATTACAGGCCGTGAAGCAATGCACTGGGGATGGAATTGTTCTTCATCTAAATGACCACCATCCACTGGGAGTGGAGCAGAAAGGGGTTCGCCAAGGGTGTGTCATGTCTCACGAACCAGCTGTTCTTCCTAGATGAAGTGACAGAAAGTCTGGACAAGAGCGAGCACGTCGCGGTGGTATCTGAACTTCCAGAAGGCGTTTGACTCTGCGAACCACCGTCTTCTCATCTCCGAATTGTTTGTGTTACAAATGGCTCCCCCAGTTGTGGCATAGGAAGAGGATTGCCTGAGAAACCGGATATTCTACGTCAGGGCAAAGGACGGCAGTTCATCCTCAGAGAAAGTGCTTAGTAGGGTACCACAGGGATCTGTCTCGGGACCACTGCGGTTCCCTGGTTTCCCCAAATATGGTCAGTAACCCGGGGTACTAATCCATGGGTCCTCTAGAAAGCCAGCCCAATGTGCTGCCAAAACTAGCAGGGGTAATGAAGCTTTCCATCATCTTCGAAGTACGTTTGATACCAGAATTCCCCGGGTCGTAATCCCAATATAAACAGCCCCGCCTAGGACACTCCGTGTAAACACGGGCTTTTTCGATATTTGGGGACCGGCAGGTCCTAAAGACCGTGCAATGAAGGTTTATAAAGGCCAACCCAGGTCTCCAGAGGGCTTGGCAACCTTAGAAATTATCTCCTCGGAGAGAAGACGGATGAGGGGGTACCTACTTGAACCATTTTACCGGCTGAAAAGGATTTCGGTGATCTTTGTACCTCCCTTTGAGATTGACGAGAACTCGTCTCTCAGAGGAAAAGGTCTAGAACCGAAGAAACTCAGCACTACGAAGAATCGGGGCCATTTTTTTCTCTTTTACGATAGGCAGTGCCTGGGTTCAGCTTCAGAGGAGGTAGTGTCCTCATACACCGTCAAACAGTTCAAGATTAGCTTGGACGGGTCTTAGCCATCAGTGTACCCCACCCCCCATTGAAACCTAAATTACCTACGTCTTCCATCGTCCAAACCCATTACAATTCCTCACAGACATTTCAATTCTACCTCCCAACAGTCTCTCATTCTAGCTCCTCTATATGTTCATACATTTCTTCTGTTTCTCACGATGCACGTAGTATCCTGCACTCAAGCAAGCTTCACGGGTCAGAACATGTTGCGCTCGAATAACCCAGTGTATGTTCGTACCGAGTTCAAGCTTTCAGTGTTTCAATTTTCAGTCCTTGCATCATCCAAAAGTGAACCCCATTTGACTGTATGAGATTGAATCTATAAACCCCAAACAGCCCAGGAAATGCCTTTATAGCTGAGGCACGATAAGACACCGACGCCCACGCGCACAGGAATCCGGACTGTCGATGGCCATCCTTTGGTCCCGTGCCCTATATGACCTCACCTGACCATATGCTTGGTGCGGCGGGATCAAATATAAGGAGTGCGCTAGTGCTTCAGTAGCTTACTCTAAGTGAGGAAGGGGCTCGCCAAGAACTCAGACCTTTGTGCAAGCACAAGGCAGCCAGACCGGATACGATCCATCCGGCGATCGTTCAGCCTCTTTCCGATATCTTATAAGGGGCTATTACCCAGCTGTACGAGGCGTCTCTAAAGGACGGTGGGGCGTCAGGGGGTTGGCGCAAGGCCATTGTCGTAGCGATTCATGAAGCAGGATCCAGGAAAAAGGCGGATAATAGTAGACCGGCCAGTCTGACATCAGTGTTGTGCAAGAGCTTGGAGCGTCTAATCAGAAAGCCATTATGCCTGCATCTGGTTAATAAGGACTTAATGACACCTGCACACCGTGGGTTTGTTAAAACGAGACGGGTTTTCCTTGACGAGACCACAAAGCGAATAGATGAGGGTGCGACAGTGGAGGATTTTACTCGGATTTCAGTAAGGCTTTCTACTCTGTGGGTCATCGCATGCTGGACTACAAATCACAGACCTTTGGGATAAGCGAGAAAGCAAGATATTTGGTAGCACACTTTCTAAGGAATCTTAATTCCTTTGTCAAGGTGGGCGATTGTCTGTCGAGACCGGAGAGAGTGACCAGTGGAGTGTCGCAGGGCCCAGTACTGAGGCCTTCGCTCTCCCTCGTGTATACAAATGACCTAGCGGAAGAATTGAGTAACCCTTGTTTCATCTTTGCGGATTGTGTTAAGATAGCGAAGAGTGATTTGGCACAGGATATAAATGCGGTGCTGAGATGGGCAGAATGATGAGATTTACAGCTGAATCTCTCCAAAGGTCAAGTCTTGAACACTATTATAGACGAAAGGAGCAGTATTCCATTTAAAAGAGTGTCGGAGGTAAAAGACTTAGGTGTGATAGTCACTAAGGACTTCAAGCCTTCAAGGCGGTGCCAGAGAGCTGCCGATATGGCCAGAGGGGCGTTAATTAAGGTACGCAATACTATCACATGCAAAGACCAGAGGTGTTCACCCCTTTTCGCGAGGTTTTGATACTACCTCTTCTGGAGTATTGTGTGCAGGCATGAGCTTCCTACTATCTCAAGGATAAGGAGTGATTCGAGGAGGTGCACCGACTTGCAACTGGAGTGATCACCTGTCAGATGGGGAAACCTTAAACCCAGTATCTATAGGATCTGAATCTCTTCTCCTCAGAGCAGCGTAGATGCCGAGGTGACCTTATAGAAAGGTTCAAGATCATAAAGGGTCTATCGGGTAAAGACATGGGTGATTTTTTCGTTTCTGTCCCTGAGTGCAGTACCAGGGGACACAGTCTTAAGCTACAGAGGGCACATTCAGGGCTGGAAAAACAGACTAAATTCTTTAAAAATAGGGTTGTGCCTATGTGGAATAGACTTTCAGAGGACGCCGCCGGATGCAGCAACGTACCAACTTTCGAGAACGCCCTTCATTCACGCTGGAAAGCAGACTTCCCGGGGTTGGCCGTGTGAATGAAGGGTGAGGTAATGAGCCCCTCGTGTTCTTGTCGATGAACTTGTCTGCGAGGGTGATACCACCTGGCAAATTTTGCCTTTTGGACAGAAAATTAGACGCGCAGTTTTGAGAGCCAAGGAAATTCGTCGACAACACAACGTTCCGGAAGCTCGATTGGCCTCAGCCACTTTCGTCCTGTGGAAACGGAACTGAACTGGACTGACCTCGTAAGTCCCGCGTGAGCTGCATTTTTAAATGCTCTACGCTAAAGCAAGTTTTGAAGTTTACTGAGGAATAACGAAGGTTTTCTCGCACCACCGTAGGTGCCAGGGTAACCCCGAGATACATTTTTATCCGGATAATCTTTTTGTTTTATTCTCCCCTGAAATGTTTTGGAGTTTTCTGTGTTATGCCCCGTATGTTTATAAACCTTAGGCGTTTTCGTAAAGAGTGCCGTTCTTCTTTGGTCAGTGTCTTGCCATTATTGTACTCGTATCAGGGCCCGTGAGAAATATCTCTGTCTGACCGCCGGATGTGGGAAGCGAAAGGACGGAGGTATTGGGAGCGAAGTATGCAGTAGGTGGGCCCATGAGTGCTGTTCTTGGATTAGTAGGGACGTGTACCCACTTTACTGTAAGGACAGCTGGGTCGAATGGGAGTGTGGTCCTTGCAAGCAGGCTGTAAGTCTAACCCATCTAGGGCAGTATAAACGGGATAAGGTCCAACATCCTACTGAAAATTACAGAGGAGCTGGGCACAAGTCCCCGCCGCGGGGTTCGTTAGTGAGGTCATGTGCAGAATTCCCAGGAAAGCCTGACAGAACGGTCCTCTAGGAAAAAATGCCAGGGAGGCGGCTGCCTTATACCAGCTACGTCCACTCCCGTGCTGCTAACTACCACCAGTGAGTGGGTGACGCATAAACCTAAGAATAAGCGAGGTAAGAAATAGAGTACCACTACAAAGACAGCGGGCAACATCGCGAAGGCGGATGGTTCCTTATATCGCGATTTGGATTTCCAGCTGACAGTCCTTCTGAGGCGTATGCAGTCGCTGGGAAGGCCATCAGGCCGTGGGCTCCTGATACTGACTCAGTAGGAACCACCTATCCGGGGATCGATGGCAAGAATGGATATGGATAGTAGACGGGTGTATAACATTCTGCGACTTGCAATTGTACCTGGTACAGTGTCTCTCAAAGGAGTTCACAAGGTGGAGACGGAAACCTCCGCTAATGTCGCTCGACCAATACTGGTCGAATTCGCGGAAGAACACTGCACAGATATGTGGCTGGCCAAGGCGGCACTGATGCCCGCATCACAAAAGGCAGATATCAGGTTACACCTTTTGAGCAAAGAGTAATACCGGGTGGTTTACCCATAGAAGGAAAAGTGGCTTAATTTGTGGGGCGCCCAAGAAAGCTCCCCGGGGTCAGCAGAACGCCTTATCCAACGGTCGAGTTACTTCACCTGCAGTTATAAAGGAGCCATGTAAACCGTCAGGGTTTTGTGGTAGTTGAGGAAATGTTAGATGATGAAAATGAGCAACGCTGCCCAGTGGAGCAAGACACGATCGTCGCTAACTCGGGCGTCAAGATAGCGCCCATAGCAACGGATTGGGATTGTTCGGTGGTCCTGGATGACCAGCGTACTTCGTGCACCCCGGTGGTGGACGCCAAGGCAAAAGCTTGCCATTACCTCGGGAGTTGCGGTCGAGGCCCAATCAACACTAACCAATAGAGAACCCGTGGAGCCAAATCAAACGAGGTGGCGCTGTATACTCAAGCATGTAGTACTAGAAACAATTGGATGGGGCTCTTCAGGGTTGCAGGGGAGCAAAATGCGTCCATCGTTGCCTTTGCGGAAACATGGCTCTCCAAAGACGACCACTTACCGTCAATAATACAGAATGAGTTTGTCGTCTACAGGCAGGAAAGGGAGCACGAATGTGCAGATGGAGGAGTGACCGTCCTCTTTAGGGCAGGTACAATCCATCTGGAATCGCGGACCATGGTTTGCGTTCGGAATATGCAGCTGTGCACGGTTACGCTCGTACTCCCGAACAGGAGGGTGAATGTGGTTTATGTGTATGGGGCCCCGAGTACGGACCGAGATGAGGATACTCAACTTCTCCACGTTCTCACGATGCTAGTTAAGGGAGCTAATAAGATTCTCATAGATAGAGACATAAATGTACCTCACACAGACCGGGTAGTCGAGGCAAGTACCCCGGGAACCCAAGGGAGGGGGTACCTGCCGTGGCTGCCCTCGAAAGCCCTGGTACAAAGTGTGAGGAAAAATACCAGGTACAGGACTGGTTGTACGACATCCTTGTTGAATTCAGTGATAACGAACCATGGGAACGATGTGGCGGAACTCCAGGCTCATTCTCCGTTCGGCAACAGCTACCATGTGAGTCTCAAAATCACTCACGCTTAGCATGCGGCAACCAAAAGTAGCCTCGAGGTTGGTCAGAAGCTTCGCAAATATGGACTTTCCTAGGCTTCGAAGGAGAGCTGTCGACCTGAAGTGGGACATGGCGGATGATGCCACTTTGGAGGAACTCTGGCACTTGATTGGAGGATCTCTACTTACCCTACAAAATGAGCTTGCTCCCTTAAAGCGTAGGAGGGGTGGGGGCAAGCCGGAGTAGTGGAGGGCTGCAGTAGGCAGTTCAATTAAGTGTAGAAACCATATTCGGGCTATCCTTTAGGTCCTAAGAAGTCGCCAGGCTTGGATCCGATACAGGAAGTATAGAAATGAGACGGTGGACCTCTTGCGACCTGCTCTGCGCATGTGTGAAATGAAGTTGGTCCAGTGTGTCGGAATGAATCCAAAGAAGCGCTATACCTACGTGCAGTGTAAGGGTTCTTTGGGAGATGCAGCAAGACAACTTTTGACCCATGACCACGGAGTGACAATAGACAACCAAAGCAGAGCCGACGCTTTGAGTATTTTAGTAGTGTACACAGAATGGATAACGGAGTGCAGATACGTTTGGAGGGGGCGACTCTTCCAACGGGCAAAGCAGATTTGGATCTTACGGAGGGAATAGTACGCAAATACTTGGAAGGTCTCGATATCCATAAGTCTGCAGGATCCGATGATATCCACCCTGCTATCATTAAGCCGTTGGCTGATATCCTACTCCTTTCAGTGTAAAGTTTTATAGAACCGCCCTGGACCATGGAAGGCTGCCACAGGACTGAAAAAACGCAGCATTGATAGCTGTACAAAAAGTGGGGCCCCACTCTGAAATGGGAAACTACAAGCCTGTTGGCCTGACCTGCATTTTATGCAGTGTCAGAGAAGATCATCCGGGCGCAAGTCTGGGAGCTCCTACTACGTAATTCTATGCTTTGTCCAGCCCATCATGAATTAAAAAAAGCAGGTCTTGCTTGACCAATCTATTGAGCTTTCGAGAGGAAGTAGCTCAAAGAGTGGATGAATGCAAACAGGTAGAAGTACGGTACCTTGAATTTAGCAAGGCATTTAACTCGGTAAACCACCAGCTTCTACTAAATCAAGTTGAGGTCATTTGGTATAAATGTGCAGATTCAGGAGTGGCTCAGGGACTTCCCTACCCGTAGAACGTTCCACGTCAGAGTAGGCGAAAACAGCTCCAGATTAGGAAACTTCACCAGTGGAGTACCGCAGGGTTCCGTACTGGGCCCACTTCTGTTTCTTCTGTTTACTAATGATTTAGCCTCAGTCCTACCGTCACTAAGCTTCTTCTTCGCAGATGATGTGAAGTTACTGGGAGCTCATGGGAGAGAGGTTTGAGCAGAGAGATAGTTGCCTTTCTTAAATGGGACTTGTCCCGCAATGCTGGGAAATGCCACTTGTTGTCACAAGCAGCGACAAGCCTGACCGTTGAACACGACATAGGCCCATTTACTATAGAGGCAGTAAGCAGGGTGAAAAACCCGGGAATTTTGGTGACTTCTGACCTTACTTGGTGGGATCATTGGGCAGCAACTGCAAAAAAGGCACGCGGTGAGCTCTTCTGGTTGAGACCAGCGTTTTCGTGCAGACAGCCAAAGGTTTCCGTGCCCGTATACATTTCCTTAGTTAGAGCCCGGAAAAGGAGAAATAGAGAAAAGAACATAGTAAAAACCGGTCACCTTTTCCATCCATACCCCTCCATCTTCCGTCATCTTTCTCAGAAAGCGGACTTCTCGATGTCCTAGCATCCAAGCCAAGTTTAGGTTTACAACCCTACCTAACAGGAACCACAGCTTGCTGCCAACTACAATCATTACCGTAGCCTGGACTTTAAACCCACTGACATGGATAACATATGGAGGCAACAATCGACCAACACCTGCCTCACATGAGTCTACAAAAAATGAACACGGAGAACTGTTCATATTTTTCCGTTCCCTACTTGCTATCTCCCCTCACTCTTATAACAAATATGATATTCAAGCAACCACCAAGTCATGAGATTTCCCTGCTCACATTCAAATTAAATCTCAGTAGGCCGGCACTACCGAGAAGGAGCACAGACCAACGTACGTCCACGTTTCTGTGCATGATAACAATTTTCTTTAACGCATCACCACCGATGCCCTTGTGGTTCTTTCTGCATTCTTACTTAATTGCTCTTCAGAACTTATAATTGCATGCAAACCATTTATCCTTTGAAGTGCAAACGCAGCAGCCCACCCGGTTTACGCTATATTGCAAGCCTGAAGTAGTACTTATCAACCCTACGTTACTTAAACTCTCGAATTTAAACCCAGACCAAAGTATGAAATGTGCCACCGACCGTTCATATAAACCCAACCAGTTCATTATTAACTGTCGCCATTTATTATCATAAATCACAGCTGGAACCACGTCCAGACTGCTAACATCATTTATTTCAGGTTTGTCGTCGTCCACTCTCTCGGGCTCCACTTTCGGTGACCAAGGTCCACACCTCGATCCGTACCGACAGAGACCTAAACGGAATCTTTTATACCAAACGGGATTGCAATCGAGCCACACGACCTAAAACACTCCCAACTGCTTACCAGTAGATTGACAGGCTTCTTCTGACGCAACACCTCTGCTACTGATGTCACTGCTGGAGTCTTCAAAAATAACAGTTCACAAGCTACCTTCTACGAATTGACTGACACGTCCCTTACCCTGCCTGATGATCTATACCCACGGGATGCTGCACATCACCCTGGTCTCATGTGAAACAATCCAATAACAGAGCCAGAATACGCAACACAGGAATTTTTTCACGCATTAAATTTCGGTACGCCATCCGCAAGCAAGTCCACTTATCCCCCCCCCATCCGTGGTTCCCAATGATGACGCCGAATATCACTGAGAATCAATAAGTCAATATGTTTTTGTCAGCGTAACAGAACAATGAGGCGCGAGTCTACGCCGGGGTTTTTCACTCACTTTTATTTTGCAAGATTTCATTTTTCTTTTGATCGTTACCTGGCTCGAAATTGATTCTTCGTCAATTCAAGGCCTTCAAGTAGCGCTCTTTTTTTCTGAATGATACGGGTTATTGGTCCTGAAACTAAACTCACCTTTTATATGGATTGCTGTTTCCTCAACATTCATCAACGTTTCCTAGTCCACTTCCACGCAGTTTGTTCATGTCTCCCCGTTTCATGACGCACTCCGTTTATTGAGACCGGGAATATCCGTCATTCCGGGCCATAGTCGTCTTCATAGTGAGCCGTTCTCCTTATATTCACCAAAGTTCATGAGTGTACTTCCATTCATTTATTCCATTTCTTCATGTTCATAGCTTATTCCGTTCATGGAACCCCAGTAGGCCTCCGTTATCCACAACTTGCATTATTTTGGTTTATAACGCATCCTTAGCGCTATATTCTCACGACATATTTCGCATTCCCGCGTGCCACCACCAAACAACCCGGATTCGAAACTAAACCGTGTTTGCCGCGCGAACCATTATAATTTCGACTGATTAAAACTAACTCTAGCTATGTTGCTTTGCCTCTGACGATTTTGACTAGCTTTCTTGAAATTCGTGTATAGTCCTTTGTTTTGAGTAACATTTTACACCATGATCATGCGCTTGCGCGTGCGTCTCGACCATGGTCGAGAAATATACCATTATTATTATTATTATTATTATTATTATTATTATTATAAAACTGTGTTCTGGCGTGGTCACGCTTCTACAAGAGGATGCCACCTGTTTGGAGAACGTACAACGTCATGCAACGCGCATGATTGAAGGTCAGAGGGGAAAAACGTACGAACAGAGACTCCAGAACCTCAGACGCTCCTCTATGGAAAGGAGGAGACTACCAGGGGATCTCTTAGAGATATTGAAGATCATCACAGGCTTTTCTGGGCTTAGATCGGATGGTCTATTTCATATGGCAACAGACCCCAGAACAAGAGGTCACGGGAAGAAGCTGGCGAAAGTTCGATCTAGGCTGATGACTGTATCTCACTTCTTTAGCTATAGGGTGGTCAACTACTGGAATACACTGCCAGAAGAGGTAATAAAACTGGAGACTGTCCACGCATTCAAGGGGCCCCAGATCGAAAGTAGAACGAGATAACTTCGGACAGTGAATTTTGAGCGTGTTACCAGACAGACTGATGTGCTGTATTTGATTATTGAACGTTTCCGTTTGCTACGTAGTGACTTAGTGGAAGTTCACGATGCATCATTACTTTCGCAGTTGATGCGCGATGAGGTTTTACCTCTTCCCTCTATTTTAAGCGGGGGTTCAGATAAATAAACTACGAAGTGGTGGGTGTCTACCTGGTGTGCATACCATCAAAGGAATTCTGGACGCTGGATTGGCCGTGTCCATCATCTGTCCTCTGCCAGAGCTGATACTGCACAAAATTTCTGCCTTTCAGAAAAAGAAAATCACGCAGTATTGGGAGCTACGGAAACGCGCCGACAACACAACTGTCAGGACACACGATTGGTTCTAGCCATACGAAGTCCTGTTCAAACTGAACTGAACCCCTGGTAGTTGTGTTCCACAGTGTCTACCGGAGGGATGTGCTGCTGTCCAGGGCGGGAGCAGTTGAGGGCAGCAGGCAGGGAATAGATAGGGTTACGTCTGACAGCCCGGCATTTGTCAAACAGGGCAATACCATAGTCTCGCTGAGAACGGGCACACCTGATCTAAAGAGGCCGAAGCTACATGTAGCGAAACTGGGGATGACCCCTCTTGGGAAGTCAACACCTAAGGCCCAAGGAGTAATTCAGGTACCAAGGGTGGCTTCAGGCGCCGGTAAACAAAGAGCCAAAGATCAGGAAGTTCGGAAGACCAAAAAGAAGGGGACTCACAGGGCATTCATTCCGGTTGGTGTTGATAACGTGCAGCCAACCAGCCCGATTCTAAGGGTGACTCCCAAAAAGTCCTCTCTGGTTCAACCAACAAAGTTGGAGGTATCAGACGGAAAAGCCGAGGAAACCATTTGGGCTGAGGTGGTCGCAAGACCATCCCGGGCCATCGGTATGGCGACTCATAAGGGGGGGAACGTTCGCTGTGCATGTTGAGCCTGACACCGGGTCGACGGGTGGAAAAGAAAAGGCAGCGAAACTCAGAGTGTCACTTGATATCCAAGATGTTTCTCCGCCGACACCTTTAGAGGCAAAATACGGGGCATCACCTCAGAGATTGCGCCCGAGGGTACCCTGGCCGTAAAATTAGCAATGGATTTAGTAACGAGGACCAGGGAACCGTCCATATGGTACACCAACACCTGCCGTCTCCCGGAAAAAAGTGGGTAGTTGACGACTAGGATCGCAGAGTCTGATGTCGTTGCATTAACGGAAACTTGGATAAAGCCAGATACTGACATGCGCTTCCAAGGATACGCTGCCTACAGACCGGATAGAACTGATGTAAGGCAGGGGGCGGAGTGGCACTTCTGATACGGACCGGCATAGGTCATTGGGAGGCGCCGTTCAACTTGGTCTCCGGTAATGTACAGGCCAGATCCTGCTTTATCAGGATCGAGGCGCGAACGGTATGCATTATTTGTATCTACAGGGCGCCGCTAGCGGCAGATGTGGCAGACGTTGAGCTCCTGCAAATGCTTGATGCGGTGCTGGCACAGACAAAGGAGTTCATCTTGTAAGAGGATCTCAACCTACCCGAAATTAACTGGGAAAGCGGGGTCGCACCAAGGGGATCAACAGGCGACAAGTTTCTGCGGTGTGTCCAGTTACACGCACTTACGCAGCATGTGACACAGGCCACTAGACACAGAGGTGGACAACACCCGTTGTAACGACCGGTCGTGAAAAATCCCCCTAAAACCTTTGCGATTCAGTGTTTTTCTCCACATCACTCACTTGCTTACACTATTGACCTGTCTTTACGAACTGTTTGTTTTTATGGACCAGTTGTTGTTTGCTCGCGCCCAGAGCGCTACTTTGTCACATCCTTGTTCTGGACCTGCGTGACGAACGTGCTCCTTGCTCACACGCTGCTATTCGGTTTCTCGTTGGTGAGTCCTTGTGGTCGCTTTATTGAGGTTTGTATTTTTTGGTATCATTGTTCATGCAATAATCTAGTATCGTAGAATATCACGGATAATCGCCTTTTGATTTCCAGATCTCTTGCGAATTTGGTTACGCATTGCTCAAACGTGTGTTACACCCGTCCCTCCTTGACTTAATCAAAACGCGGCACCATCAGGACGTTAAGAAATGAAGTGGGAAGAGCCACTTGGAAAAAGTGGTCATTGTTACGAACGTTTGAGCAATGCGTAGCCAAATTCGCAACGGATCCCGAAATCAGAAGGCGATTATCCGTGATAATTCTACGATACTAGATTAATAAAATAAACAATGACGTAAACAATATACAAACCTCAATAATACGATCACAAAGTCTCAACAACGAGAAACCGAATAGCAGCGTGTGAGCAGACAGCACGTGCGTCACGCAGGTCCTGAACAAGGATGTGCCAAAATAGCGCTCTGGGCGCGAACAAACAACAATTGGTCCAGAAAAACAACCAGTTCGTAAAGACAAGTCAATAGTGTATGGAAATGAGTGATGTTGGGAAAAAACACTGAATCGCGAGGGAAAAAGGGGGATTTTCCACGACCGGCTGTTACACCGCCCACCAAAATCCTCCTGGATCCTTAGCAGAGTCAAAGGTTCGGTATAAAGGTACTGATTCTTCCTACCTGCCTAGGCCCTGCTGTCAGTGCGCGCGTCTAATGCTCGTCGTCGACGTTCTACTACTGGTCGCACCTAACCCATTGGCTACATAGACGTGAGGCTAGTCTACATCTTCCACAAGACCAAATGACCGATGGCGGGCGTGAATGGTCACATAGACGTTGTCCTCGTAAGGGGCCGTCCGGTCCTGGATGTACGCGCTTGAGTGTGTGTGTGTGTGCGTGCGTGTGTGTGTGTGTGCCGGGGTTACAATGAAATCACAGTTATGACTACACATCAAAGGAGGACTTTCTGCAATGTCAACAAAAGACCGCGTGGCAAGAAAACGAGTAAATGTAGCATGCATGTGTGACCTGAGCTCCACTACTTCCACATGTGCAAGGGGCATTCGGTAGCGTCAACAAAAGGCGAACAAAGAACACTGTCACATGTATGATGGGTTTACGGGATGTAGAGTGCGTCGTGCATGTGTGTATGTATCGGGATGTATAATGGAATTGCACTCATCACCACATATCGGAAAGAACCTTCTGTAATGTCAACGAAGGGACCGCGAGCACCTTAACGTGTTTGACGGAGATTGTGTGGTATATATGGTGTTTCTTTATCCACCTCGATTACTGGTGTGAAAAAGGTTTACTAGGCCACAGGGTTATCAGCTCCTCCGTCTTCGCTCTCGAGTAGGTTAATACTGCGTATGTCACGAATGAGCACTCCGTTAGCTGTCTTCACCTTCACCGTTCTTATCATTTCGTCGGTGCTTTTGATGGTTTCCGTAACTACTCCCAAAGACCAAGCGCTGAAATGTGCGCGTTCGTCGGCGATCATAACCACGTCCCCAACTTTGAATGGTCTTGTTTTGGCCATCCACTTCTGTCGAGTCTGCAAAGCCGGTAGGTACTCCCGTAGCCATCGCCTCCAGAAGACCTTGGCCAGATAATTCGCTTGCTTCCACCCGTGGAGGTAGCTCCCACGAAGGTTTACCGGCCCTTGGAAACCCTCGTTCGACCTTAGCGTCAATAAGTCGTTTGGGGTGAGCGCCAGGTGGGTGGGGTCGCCGTTCAATACTGGAACCAGGGGGCGGTTGTTCAGGATTCGCTCCACCTCAGTCATGACGGTGTTCAGGGTCTCGTCGTCGGGCGGCTGCTGCTCCATGATTGACAGCAATATCCGTCTGGCGGACCGGATCATGCGTTCCCATATGCCGCCTCGGTGACTGGCCTGTGGGGGGTTGAAATGCCAGCGTATGCCGTAGGCCACGGTTCGATTCTGCAGTTCGTCCCTGTTTATGTTCTTGTGCCAACGCTGCAATTCCCGTTGAGCGCCCACAAAGTTCGATCCATTATCTGAGTATATATCGGCCGGTACGCCTCTTCGGTTGATAAATCTTTGCAAGGCCCGTAGAAACGAATCGGTCGTCATCGAATGTGCGACTTCTAGGTGTACCGCACGTGATTTCATGCACGTCATGATACATCCGTATCGCTTTTCTAATCTTTTCCCGCACTTGATCCACAAGGGCCCGAAATAGTCCAACCCGGTGTCACTGAACGGCCACCAGCCCGTAGTCACCCTGCATTCTGGTAGTGGGGCCATGAGTTGTTTGCCTGCTGTGGCATTGCGTCTCCTGCATTGCACACACCGTCGGATTACGCGTTTTACAGTCTCTCGTCCTCTCAACAACCAAAGACGCTTTCGGATGACGCTCGTCACGTGACTTTCCCCGGCATGTCCCTCCATGGCGTGGACGTGTTGGATCATTAGCTCTACTACAGGTTGTCTCGCAGGCAGCAGTATAGGATACTTTGTGTCGAAGTTCAGGTGGGCGTTGGTCAGCCTACCATCCACCCGCAGCAGTCCGTTGATGAATTTGGGGTTTAAACGCTTCAACTCGCCTCTTGGAGATGGCATGTCTTCATTGGTTGGCCCCACTTCTTCCGCCCTCTTGAGTTTTTGGGCGAAAGCCTCGCGTTGTATCATTCTAAAAATATCGTACTCTGCCGCTTGTAGCTCATCGGGACCTATCGGGCCGACCGGTATCCGACCTGAGGGCCGTAGCCCTTTCATGACTAGTAAATTTCTCTTGAACCTGGTTAACCAAACTAGCGAACGAAGCGTCTTCATCCAGGAAGAAAACCTGACCAGTCGCGATAGAATGGACGACGCTTCGACGACGTTGGTTGCTATCACTACGCCTTTGATCTCCAGTTCCAATTCCGTAGGGAGTTTTAATTCGAACACGGGCCAGTCCTGTTTGGGCAATTGCAGGAAGTTTGGCCCTCTCGTCCACGTGTCCAGTTGCCTGAAGTTGTTCGCACCTCGGGAGCACAGGTCGGCCGGATTATCGCCAGACCTGACATGACTCCACTGGTGCGTGGCTGATTCATCGTGGATAATCGTGAGCCGGTTGGCGACGAAAGTACTAAACCGGCTCCGGACTTTGGCAGTGTAGTAAAGTACTATCGTTGAATCCGTCCAGAAGTTAACCGACCAAATGTAGAGAACGAATTATCTCTTCACAGCTTGCACCACCCTGACCGCCAACACGGTTGCGCTGAGTTCAAGTCGTGGGATCGAGACCGACTTCAGCGGAGCAATGCGGGCTTTGGCGAACAGGATCCTCGTGGTATATTGTCCATCTCCTGCGCACCATCGTCCGTAAACCACAGCTCCATAACCGACTTCGGATGCATCGGAAAAGGCATGTAGTTCTCCAGTCCGTGTCGTATGGCCAGGGGTCAAACATCGTGGTATTCTTATGTCCCCTAATTTCTTCAAGGTGTTCAAAAATTCCTCCCAGTCCAGCCGGTCCCCTCGGTCCAGTGACTGGTCCCAATCAACTTTCTTACGGCACAGCCGCTGCAGCAAGATATTTCCGGGTAGCAGCCATGGTGAGACGAAACCGAGCGGGTCGAACAAACTTGAGACGGCAGATAGTATGCCACGACGGGTTATTGGCAGCTCGGGAACGTTCAGTTCGAAAACAAAATCGTCCGTTTCCGCGTCCCATTGTATTCCTAAAGTGCGCTCGATAGGAAGTGGAGAGCCGTCCAAATCTCTTACCCTTTCGGCCTTTTCGTGATACGGGATGACCTTCAGCACTTCCGAAGCGTTCGACATCCATTTAGTTAGATGGAAGCCACCCTCTTCCAGCAATCTCGTCAGACCCCTGAACTGCTCTAGGGCTGATTCCACATCATCGAATGACCCAAGGTAGTCGTCGACGTAGAAGTTCCTGCTGACGCTTTCTACCGCCGTCCGATGTACCAGATCGCCATGTTTGTTCGCTGATTCTCGGAGGGCGTAGTTGGCACAAAATGGTGACGATATGGCTCCGAAGGGGTGGACGGTCATTCTATAATTCACCACTGCATTGTCCCGGTCGCTCCCTTCCCACCACAGGAAACGCAAAGCATCTCGTTCTTCTACCGGAATCTTCACCTGATGGAACATTTCCCTAATGTCAGCAGACAAAGCCACTTTACCCACTCTGAAACGGCACAGAACATCGATCAGTGGTGTGGTCCAGTCAGGCCCCTGTAGTAGGCGATCGTTTAACGACTTGCCCTGGAACTTGGCCGCACAGTCGAAAACCACGCGCAGTTTATTGGGTTTCTTGGGGTTGATAACCGGATGGTGAGGCAGATACCAGATACCCCTTTTGCTGTCGGTGTTAACAGGCACCTTCTCAACGTAACCGAGGTCCTCGTTTCGCTTCATCAAATCCGCGTATCGTTCCCACAGATTCTGGTCTCGAATGAAGCGTTCTTTTAGTCGTAGTAATCGTTGGAGAACATAATTTCTGTTGTCAGTCCACGGGTCGACCGGTGTGCGCCATGGGAGGGGAACCTCGAACTGTTTTTTGAGGCCTCTAGAGCCTTGCCGCACCGTTTGTAGAGCGAAGTGATCCTCTTGAGACAACGTCGGTCTTTCGTCCCCAATGTCATGAAACTCCTTTTCATAAAGCCGTTGCAGATGATACTCTATGCGGTCCGTTTCGGCGGATAAGTAACTCACGGAACCGCGTACCCCTACTGGACCGTATAACATCCATCCCAGAGCCGTGCGTACGGCATAAGGTGCCTGGCGGTCGCCCACTCTTTGGTCAAGCACCCAATGCGCCTCTGGCACGTCGCATCCGATGAGGAGATCCACCTCATCATCTTCCCAGTCTACAACGGTTACATCCTGCAGGTGGGGCCATCGAGTCAAGATTGCGTTCACCGACCTTGGTGCTCGCATGGGGAGATCCGCTAACGTGAATGCCTCCGTTGGTTCAATTTCCTCGTTAGTGTCTAGAGAGATGAGTTGCAGCCTTAATCTACCGGCAGTCATTACCTGTGTTCCGCCCACCGTGCTCACTGCTAACGACGTCGCACCTTTAGCCAGTTGGTGTTTGTCGGCAAACCGCTCTTTCACTAAAGTGGTGTCGGATCCACTATCAACGAAAGCCAACGCCTTGGCTATCCCAGTCGGAGTCACTACTCCCACGGCCACTACGCCTAAACGTACCGGTTTACTGGCAGATTGTGAAGTTGAGCAAATCACGCTGGGCTTGGCACTCGCCTCGGATATGGTTATTCTCGCCTGATGCAGCAGCCGATGGTGTCTGCCCGTGCAGCCCTCGTAACCACATCGATTCCTTGTTCTACAGGCTGCTGCCCGGTGCGTGGTGTTGAGACAGATGAAACATGCTCCTGCCATCCTCGCCATTCCCCACCGTTCGTCTATTGTGGCATTGCCGAACTTGGGGCATTCTGGTAGGCCATGGCTAGTACCACAGGATCTGCAATTTGGTTTCGCCGTAGCATCTCGTGAAATGACGTGTGTGTTGGTCCAAGGCTGGTACTTTGGATGTTCCCGTACAGGGGTTTGGACTTGGCTAGTACCGGGCTTGTTTGCTCGGTTGCTGTCCCGGATAAGTCGGCCGAATCTGCTGTCAGCTATCTTCGTTTGCCTGTCTAAGTATTCAGTCAGGTCTTCGAAGTTGGCTTCTCTGTCGCCTCGGCTTATCCGTTCAGCTTCTTCCGCCCACCGACCCTGTAGTTCGGGAGAGAGGTGACGGACTATGCCTTCCAAAGTGTGCATGGCGTCTAGGTCAGCTCTGTAACCTAAATGGTCGAGGGCTATTGAGCAGTTCTGCATCTTGATCACCAGGTCGGCCATGGTGTAGACGTCGCCCTTGGTTTTCTTTGCCTCTGCCATCACGCCCTCTATTAGGTTACGGGCTACTTTGAAAGGTTGGCCAAACAAGTCCCTCAGAATCTTTCTTGCCCTTGTGTAGCCTTGTTCTGGATCGAGCATGGTGCATCCGTCGATAGCTTCTCGCGCTCGGCCTCGGCAGTAGTGAGTAAGGTAAAGAAGCCTTTGCCCAGGGTCGTTTACCTTGTTTTCAACGAACGTCTCGAACTGTTTGACAAACTTGCAATATTGCTCAGCTCGCCCGTCGAAAACCGTTAACTGCACTCTAGGCAGATCGATCGATGGTGGTTTGTAGTCGGCGACCTGCGTGGGGTTCCCTACCTTATTGCACTCTAACCTATCGGAAGTGTCGAAGTCACTGGTCCTATACTCTCGCTGTTTCTGTGTACACTTCTCTGCTTCATGCGCCTGTAGTCTAGCCGAAAGTAACTGTTGCTCTAGTTCTATTATTCTCAGCTTATATAAATCAACGTCCTTACGATCAATATTGCTTTCAATAACACATGAGCTAGCACTGACAGGACTAGGCGATCTAGCATTAGCTAAAGAATCATAAGTACCCAAAACCTCCCCAGAGACTTGCCGTATTACTTCCTGTCCGGGTTCGACTGCCTTTGATCCTTTCCTTGGCATTTTGCGTGAATTTTCCTCGTTCCAAATAGATCTATTGAGTATTGTTACGAACGTTTGAGCAATGCGTAGCCAAATTCGCAACGGATCCCGAAATCAGAAGGCGATTATCCGTGATAATTCTACGATACTAGATTAATAAAATAAACAATGACGTAAACAATATACAAACCTCAATAATACGATCACAAAGTCTCAACAACGAGAAACCGAATAGCAGCGTGTGAGCAGACAGCACGTGCGTCACGCAGGTCCTGAACAAGGATGTGCCAAAATAGCGCTCTGGGCGCGAACAAACAACAATTGGTCCAGAAAAACAACCAGTTCGTAAAGACAAGTCAATAGTGTATGGAAATGAGTGATGTTGGGAAAAAACACTGAATCGCGAGGGAAAAAGGGGGATTTTCCACGACCGGCTGTTACACCGCCCACCAAAATCCTCCTGGATCCTTAGCAGAGTCAAAGGTTCGGTATAAAGGTACTGATTCTTCCTACCTGCCTAGGCCCTGCTGTCAGTGCGCGCGTCTAATGCTCGTCGTCGACGTTCTACTACTGGTCGCACCTAACCCATTGGCTACATAGACGTGAGGCTAGTCTACATCTTCCACAAGACCAAATGACCGATGGCGGGCGTGAATGGTCACATAGACGTTGTCCTCGTAAGGGGCCGTCCGGTCCTGGATGTACGCGCTTGAGTGTGTGTGTGTGTGCGTGCGTGTGTGTGTGTGTGCCGGGGTTACAATGAAATCACAGTTATGACTACACATCAAAGGAGGACTTTCTGCAATGTCAACAAAAGACCGCGTGGCAAGAAAACGAGTAAATGTAGCATGCATGTGTGACCTGAGCTCCACTACTTCCACATGTGCAAGGGGCATTCGGTAGCGTCAACAAAAGGCGAACAAAGAACACTGTCACATGTATGATGGGTTTACGGGATGTAGAGTGCGTCGTGCATGTGTGTATGTATCGGGATGTATAATGGAATTGCACTCATCACCACATATCGGAAAGAACCTTCTGTAATGTCAACGAAGGGACCGCGAGCACCTTAACGTGTTTGACGGAGATTGTGTGGTATATATGGTGTTTCTTTATCCACCTCGATTACTGGTGTGAAAAAGGTTTACTAGGCCACAGGGTTATCAGCTCCTCCGTCTTCGCTCTCGAGTAGGTTAATACTGCGTATGTCACGAATGAGCACTCCGTTAGCTGTCTTCACCTTCACCGTTCTTATCATTTCGTCGGTGCTTTTGATGGTTTCCGTAACTACTCCCAAAGACCAAGCGCTGAAATGTGCGCGTTCGTCGGCGATCATAACCACGTCCCCAACTTTGAATGGTCTTGTTTTGGCCATCCACTTCTGTCGAGTCTGCAAAGCCGGTAGGTACTCCCGTAGCCATCGCCTCCAGAAGACCTTGGCCAGATAATTCGCTTGCTTCCACCCGTGGAGGTAGCTCCCACGAAGGTTTACCGGCCCTTGGAAACCCTCGTTCGACCTTAGCGTCAATAAGTCGTTTGGGGTGAGCGCCAGGTGGGTGGGGTCGCCGTTCAATACTGGAACCAGGGGGCGGTTGTTCAGGATTCGCTCCACCTCAGTCATGACGGTGTTCAGGGTCTCGTCGTCGGGCGGCTGCTGCTCCATGATTGACAGCAATATCCGTCTGGCGGACCGGATCATGCGTTCCCATATGCCGCCTCGGTGACTGGCCTGTGGGGGGTTGAAATGCCAGCGTATGCCGTAGGCCACGGTTCGGTTCTGCAGTTCGTCCCTGTTTATGTTCTTGTGCCAACGCTGCAATTCCCGTTGAGCGCCCACAAAGTTCGATCCATTATCTGAGTATATATCGGCCGGTACGCCTCTTCGGTTGATAAATCTTTGCAAGGCCCGTAGAAACGAATCGGTCGTCATCGAATGTGCGACTTCTAGGTGTACCGCACGTGATTTCATGCACGTCATGATACATCCGTATCGCTTTTCTAATCTTTTCCCGCACTTGATCCACAAGGGCCCGAAATAGTCCAACCCGGTGTCACTGAACGGCCACCAGCCCGTAGTCACCCTGCATTCTGGTAGTGGGGCCATGAGTTGTTTGCCTGCTGTGGCATTGCGTCTCCTGCATTGCACACACCGTCGGATTACGCGTTTTACAGTCTCTCGTCCTCTCAACAACCAAAGACGCTTTCGGATGACGCTCGTCACGTGACTTTCCCCGGCATGTCCCTCCATGGCGTGGACGTGTTGGATCATTAGCTCTACTACAGGTTGTCTCGCAGGCAGCAGTATAGGATACTTTGTGTCGAAGTTCAGGTGGGCGTTGGTCAGCCTACCATCCACCCGCAGCAGTCCGTTGATGAATTTGGGGTTTAAACGCTTCAACTCGCCTCTTGGAGATGGCATGTCTTCATTGGTTGGCCCCACTTCTTCCGCCCTCTTGAGTTTTTGGGCGAAAGCCTCGCGTTGTATCATTCTAAAAATATCGTACTCTGCCGCTTGTAGCTCATCGGGACCTATCGGGCCGACCGGTATCCGACCTGAGGGCCGTAGCCCTTTCATGACTAGTAAATTTCTCTTGAACCTGGTTAACCAAACTAGCGAACGAAGCGTCTTCATCCAGGAAGAAAACCTGACCAGTCGCGATAGAATGGACGACGCTTCGACGACGTTGGTTGCTATCACTACGCCTTTGATCTCCAGTTCCAATTCCGTAGGGAGTTTTAATTCGAACACGGGCCAGTCCTGTTTGGGCAATTGCAGGAAGTTTGGCCCTCTCGTCCACGTGTCCAGTTGCCTGAAGTTGTTCGCACCTCGGGAGCACAGGTCGGCCGGATTATCGCCAGACCTGACATGACTCCACTGGTGCGTGGCTGATTCATCGTGGATAATCGTGAGCCGGTTGGCGACGAAAGTACTAAACCGGCTCCGGACTTTGGCAGTGTAGTAAAGTACTATCGTTGAATCCGTCCAGAAGTTAACCGACCAAATGTAGAGAACGAATTATCTCTTCACAGCTTGCACCACCCTGACCGCCAACACGGTTGCGCTGAGTTCAAGTCGTGGGATCGAGACCGACTTCAGCGGAGCAATGCGGGCTTTGGCGAACAGGATCCTCGTGGTATATTGTCCATCTCCTGCGCACCATCGTCCGTAAACCACAGCTCCATAACCGACTTCGGATGCATCGGAAAAGGCATGTAGTTCTCCAGTCCGTGTCGTATGGCCAGGGGTCAAACATCGTGGTATTCTTATGTCCCCTAATTTCTTCAAGGTGTTCAAAAATTCCTCCCAGTCCAGCCGGTCCCCTCGGTCCAGTGACTGGTCCCAATCAACTTTCTTACGGCACAGCCGCTGCAGCAAGATATTTCCGGGTAGCAGCCATGGTGAGACGAAACCGAGCGGGTCGAACAAACTTGAGACGGCAGATAGTATGCCACGACGGGTTATTGGCAGCTCGGGAACGTTCAGTTCGAAAACAAAATCGTCCGTTTCCGCGTCCCATTGTATTCCTAAAGTGCGCTCGATAGGAAGTGGAGAGCCGTCCAAATCTCTTACCCTTTCGGCCTTTTCGTGATACGGGATGACCTTCAGCACTTCCGAAGCGTTCGACATCCATTTAGTTAGATGGAAGCCACCCTCTTCCAGCAATCTCGTCAGACCCCTGAACTGCTCTAGGGCTGATTCCACATCATCGAATGACCCAAGGTAGTCGTCGACGTAGAAGTTCCTGCTGACGCTTTCTACCGCCGTCCGATGTACCAGATCGCCATGTTTGTTCGCTGATTCTCGGAGGGCGTAGTTGGCACAAAATGGTGACGATATGGCTCCGAAGGGGTGGACGGTCATTCTATAATTCACCACTGCATTGTCCCGGTCGCTCCCTTCCCACCACAGGAAACGCAAAGCATCTCGTTCTTCTACCGGAATCTTCACCTGATGGAACATTTCCCTAATGTCAGCAGACAAAGCCACTTTACCCACTCTGAAACGGCACAGAACATCGATCAGTGGTGTGGTCCAGTCAGGCCCCTGTAGTAGGCGATCGTTTAACGACTTGCCCTGGAACTTGGCCGCACAGTCGAAAACCACGCGCAGTTTATTGGGTTTCTTGGGGTTGATAACCGGATGGTGAGGCAGATACCAGATACCCCTTTTGCTGTCGGTGTTAACAGGCACCTTCTCAACGTAACCGAGGTCCTCGTTTCGCTTCATCAAATCCGCGTATCGTTCCCACAGATTCTGGTCTCGAATGAAGCGTTCTTTTAGTCGTAGTAATCGTTGGAGAACATAATTTCTGTTGTCAGTCCACGGGTCGACCGGTGTGCGCCATGGGAGGGGAACCTCGAACTGTTTTTTGAGGCCTCTAGAGCCTTGCCGCACCGTTTGTAGAGCGAAGTGATCCTCTTGAGACAACGTCGGTCTTTCGTCCCCAATGTCATGAAACTCCTTTTCATAAAGCCGTTGCAGATGATACTCTATGCGGTCCGTTTCGGCGGATAAGTAACTCACGGAACCGCGTACCCCTACTGGACCGTATAACATCCATCCCAGAGCCGTGCGTACGGCATAAGGTGCCTGGCGGTCGCCCACTCTTTGGTCAAGCACCCAATGCGCCTCTGGCACGTCGCATCCGATGAGGAGATCCACCTCATCATCTTCCCAGTCTACAACGGTTACATCCTGCAGGTGGGGCCATCGAGTCAAGATTGCGTTCACCGACCTTGGTGCTCGCATGGGGAGATCCGCTAACGTGAATGCCTCCGTTGGTTCAATTTCCTCGTTAGTGTCTAGAGAGATGAGTTGCAGCCTTAATCTACCGGCAGTCATTACCTGTGTTCCGCCCACCGTGCTCACTGCTAACGACGTCGCACCTTTAGCCAGTTGGTGTTTGTCGGCAAACCGCTCTTTCACTAAAGTGGTGTCGGATCCACTATCAACGAAAGCCAACGCCTTGGCTATCCCAGTCGGAGTCACTACTCCCACGGCCACTACGCCTAAACGTACCGGTTTACTGGCAGATTGTGAAGTTGAGCAAATCACGCTGGGCTTGGCACTCGCCTCGGATATGGTTATTCTCGCCTGATGCAGCAGCCGATGGTGTCTGCCCGTGCAGCCCTCGTAACCACATCGATTCCTTGTTCTACAGGCTGCTGCCCGGTGCGTGGTGTTGAGACAGATGAAACATGCTCCTGCCATCCTCGCCATTCCCCACCGTTCGTCTATTGTGGCATTGCCGAACTTGGGGCATTCTGGTAGGCCATGGCTAGTACCACAGGATCTGCAATTTGGTTTCGCCGTAGCATCTCGTGAAATGACGTGTGTGTTGGTCCAAGGCTGGTACTTTGGATGTTCCCGTACAGGGGTTTGGACTTGGCTAGTACCGGGCTTGTTTGCTCGGTTGCTGTCCCGGATAAGTCGGCCGAATCTGCTGTCAGCTATCTTCGTTTGCCTGTCTAAGTATTCAGTCAGGTCTTCGAAGTTGGCTTCTCTGTCGCCTCGGCTTATCCGTTCAGCTTCTTCCGCCCACCGACCCTGTAGTTCGGGAGAGAGGTGACGGACTATGCCTTCCAAAGTGTGCATGGCGTCTAGGTCAGCTCTGTAACCTAAATGGTCGAGGGCTATTGAGCAGTTCTGCATCTTGATCACCAGGTCGGCCATGGTGTAGACGTCGCCCTTGGTTTTCTTTGCCTCTGCCATCACGCCCTCTATTAGGTTACGGGCTACTTTGAAAGGTTGGCCAAACAAGTCCCTCAGAATCTTTCTTGCCCTTGTGTAGCCTTGTTCTGGATCGAGCATGGTGCATCCGTCGATAGCTTCTCGCGCTCGGCCTCGGCAGTAGTGAGTAAGGTAAAGAAGCCTTTGCCCAGGGTCGTTTACCTTGTTTTCAACGAACGTCTCGAACTGTTTGACAAACTTGCAATATTGCTCAGCTCGCCCGTCGAAAACCGTTAACTGCACTCTAGGCAGATCGATCGATGGTGGTTTGTAGTCGGCGACCTGCGTGGGGTTCCCTACCTTATTGCACTCTAACCTATCGGAAGTGTCGAAGTCACTGGTCCTATACTCTCGCTGTTTCTGTGTACACTTCTCTGCTTCATGCGCCTGTAGTCTAGCCGAAAGTAACTGTTGCTCTAGTTCTATTATTCTCAGCTTATATAAATCAACGTCCTTACGATCAATATTGCTTTCAATAACACATGAGCTAGCACTGACAGGACTAGGCGATCTAGCATTAGCTAAAGAATCATAAGTACCCAAAACCTCCCCAGAGACTTGCCGTATTACTTCCTGTCCGGGTTCGACTGCCTTTGATCCTTTCCTTGGCATTTTGCGTGAATTTTCCTCGTTCCAAATAGATCTATTGAGTATTGTTACGAACGTTTGAGCAATGCGTAGCCAAATTCGCAACGGATCCCGAAATCAGAAGGCGATTATCCGTGATAATTCTACGATACTAGATTAATAAAATAAACAATGACGTAAACAATATACAAACCTCAATAATACGATCACAAAGTCTCAACAACGAGAAACCGAATAGCAGCGTGTGAGCAGACAGCACGTGCGTCACGCAGGTCCTGAACAAGGATGTGCCAAAATAGCGCTCTGGGCGCGAACAAACAACAATTGGTCCAGAAAAACAACCAGTTCGTAAAGACAAGTCAATAGTGTATGGAAATGAGTGATGTTGGGAAAAAACACTGAATCGCGAGGGAAAAAGGGGGATTTTCCACGACCGGCTGTTACAGTCATGTAGTCCTGAGGGTCACTCTAAGACTAAGCAAGGCGTCGAAGGAAATCGTGTTACTTTGGCGCTATGGGAGAATCAATGTAGGTGAACTAAAGAGGGTGGCGGAGGAAGTTCAGTGGACACCGAGACAGAAAAACGCCTCTGTAGAGGAACGTTGGGAGACCATCAAGATGGGGCTACTCGAACTTACGGATGAGTTCGCACCCCTGAGGGTGGCTAGAAGTAGAAATATACCCCCATGGTAGAAGTCAAAAGTCCACAAGGCCAAAGTTACTCGTAGGCAGCGATGGGCGGCGTACAAGCTATACAAAACTCAGGAGGCATGGGATAGCTATAAGATGGCTAGAAATAGAGCTCAAGAGATCCAAAGAGTGGAGAAATATGCCTTTGAGCGTCGGTTAGCTGAGTCGGTCCGCACAAAACGAAGGCGATTCTACGCCTACGTGCAATCTCACAAACGTATAAGAGAAAGGGCAGCAACCTTTGAAGGAGCACAGGGATGACTAATTCTAAACGACGAGGACAAGGCTGACATGCTTTTGGCATTCTTCAAGAACATACATCGACCAGAAAATAGTTTGGAGGTATGAATGGAGGGCACACAGGCGCCTCCAACACCCGAACTTACTGTAAGAGAAGAATTGTGCGCGGAGTTGCAAACCTTGAATAGAAATAAAGCTGCAGGTCCAGACGGGATTCATCCAGCAATCGTTCAGCCTCTGGCCGAGGTCCTAAATTTTCCGGTGATGAAGCTACATGAAAAGTCACTTAGAGAGGGAATTGTGCCGGGAGACTGAAGGAGAGCAACAGTGGTCGGAATTTACAAGAATGGACCCCAGCAAAAGGCCGAAAATTACCGGCCAGTTAGCTTGACTTCAGTACTGTGCAAGTGCCTGGAGCGAATAGTCAGGAAGCAGATCTCTAGGCATTTGGTTCAACACAACCTCTCCTGCTGTTCCTCGATGAGGTAACCAAGCATCTGGACGAAGGGCAATCGGTTGCAGTCTGCTACTTGGACTTCAGCAAGGCGTTTGATTCTGTGAACCACAGATTTCTGGACGTCAAACTGTAGGCTATGGGAATTGTTGGAAAGACAGGACAATGGATAAATAGTTTCTAAGCAGGGCGAACCTTTATTGTTAAGGTGGGGAGTCATGCTTCAAAACCGGAAGGTGTAACCAGTGGGGTGCCACAGGGCTCGGTGCTCGGCCCTCTGCTCTTCCTCATCTTCATCAACGACCTAGCACGTGGGCTTACAAACCCCACCTTTATGCTTGCCGATGACGTCAAGGTAGCCGGAGTAGATATAGGGCTTGACGTGTTAGCAGTACGAAACTGGGCACGCAAATGGGACCTTCCACTAAACCTCACCAAGTGTCAATGCTTGACCACAAATACAAGGGCTAGCGGGAATGGTGTGGGTTCGTTGCAAGTAGTCTCGCAGGTCAAAGACTTAGGAGTTATAATGGACAACAGCTTTAAGCCGTCAAAGAAGTGCACCTTAGCAGCCAATACGGCCAGGAGAGAACTCTTTCGAGTTAGATCCATTATGTCGTGTAGAGATCCGGAGATTTTCGTTCCGATATACCAGGCCATAGTTAGGCCGCATATGGAGTGCTGCGTGCAGGCCAGGGCACCGTACTACCAGAAAGATATCGACTGTCTGGAGAAAGTGCAAGGGCTAGCCACTAGAATGGTTGCTGGACAATGGGGGTTTAGCTGCACAGAGCGGCTCCGTGCCCTAGACCTATTCTCGATGGAAAGACGGCGCATTCGCGGATATTTGATAGAAACCTCCAAGGTAATGAAATGGCTGTCAGGAATGAGCCGAGAAGACCTTTTCCCTCTGATCCCCGAGAGAGGCACAAGGGGGCATTGCCTTAGATTACAAAGGAAGCATTCGAGGCTCCAAATTAGGGTGAAGTACTTCTCAAATAGAGCGGTACCGTATTGGAATAAGCTCCCGGATAGGTCATAAATACCACAACCGTGAAGGCTTTTAAGAAAGCAGTAGACCTATGTTGGGTGGCAGTATACCCCGAGTTATGTTAAGCAGCTTTTAGGGTCAGATGCAATTTACTTATTGTTTCCACCTTACTCTGCCAGGGCTGATACTGCACAAAATTTCTGCCTTTCAGAAAAAGAAAATCACGCAGTATTGGGAGCTACGGAAACGCGCCGACAACACAACTATCTGGACACACGATTGGCTCTGGCCACACCAAGTCCTGTGCAAACTGTCGTGTAAGTGCCGCGCGGTTTGAATTCATAGTGCTCTCGTCTTTGAGTTGAGTTTTTGAATAGTTTTGTGAATTAACCCAGTTTAATTCACAATACTGAGCGTATCATAATTGCATTTAAGGTGCGCTTTATCCGGAGAATATTTTTATTCTCCTTGTAGCACTGCCGAGTAGTGTTCGGTGTTTTTTTTTGAGGCGATCTTTTCTCGCTTCTAGTCTTTCTTTTTGTTTTTGCTTTTTGTGTTAGCGGGATTTACCTGCTATTGTCAGAGTGCGTATTTTGTGTTTGGGTAAAGAGCACTTGAGTTGTATTTTCCCTCGTTTTTGCGGTTTTCGGTATGACACGCGTTTCCGACCCGTGTCTAGCACCCAAGTGCGGAAAACGAGTGGTTAACGGTATAGAATGCGAGATATGCAAGAGATGGGCCCACCCAAGGTGTTCAGGGATAGCAAAGGACATTTATGTCCTTTATAAACAGAACCCATGGGCTGAATGGGTCTGTGCCCCCTGCAAGGAGGCGGCCAGTCTGGCCTTTAAACTGCAGGACCAACGTCCATCAAGTAGTACCTCGATTGTAAGCCCCAAACCACCGCAAGCAGGTTGTAGTAAGTCGTTTGCGGAAGTAGTATCAACACCCGAGAGGACGATCATCCGAGCGAATGAACCAGTTCCGAAGGCTTGCCAGGCGGTCGTTGCCTCCACTCCTTTGAAGCAGACCGACGAGGGCCAGTGGACGGAGCAGAAGCCGAGAAGGGAGAGGCAGGTCAAAAAGAAGGGAGACTGTAATAGAGCGAAAGATGGGTTGGCTAGGGTGGATGACCCTGCTCTTCTGGTATTAGAAAACAAGGTGAAGGACCTGCAGAGGCAGGTCTTGTCGATGGGCAGGGTCTCAAGCCACAGGCTTCTGATCCTAAACCAGGAAGAACCCTTTATAAGGGAATCGAAGGCCAGGAGAGACATTGACAGGAGGAGGGTCTGCGACATACTGCGAATCGCAGGTGTTCCGTACCCTCCTACTCTAAGAAGGGTGCACAGAGTGGGGACATGGAAGTCACCACTGGGGAACAAAGGCGAACTTCGTGCGAGACCAATACTGGTGGAGTTCGCTGATGAGGCTACCCGGGATAGACTGCTGGCGAGGGCAGCGGTAGTAGCTCAGATTACAAAGGGCAGATACCAGATAGTGCCGGACGAACATAGGGTAAGGCCTGGTGGTCTAGCCCCAAGAGGTATCCTTGCTCGACCAGCCAGGGCGCTGGTGAGAAATATAAAAGTTCAGCGGAATGCCGTACTCGGCTCTCAGGCCCCGACCCCGGCAATAGTAAAGAAGCCACGTGCGGGGTCGCTAATAGTTGTAATCGAAGATGCGCTGGAAGACGAAAATTGGCAGTGCTGCCCGAAGATAGATGACAGCCTGATCCCTGCCAGGCTGGATGTTGTGGCCACTCCTATAGAGATGGATTGGGAGTCGTCAGAAATTCTGGACCATCAGCCGGCTTCATGCACCCCAGTGGGGACATCCGAGGCAAAAAACGTGCCATCATCTCAGGCGTTGCGCCTGAGAAACAGTCAGGAATGAATGAAAATAGACACCTAGGCGACGGAGCAAACGCGGTGGTGTTATATACTAACGCGTGTAGTATTAGAAACAAATGGGCGGAACTTGCCAAAACCGCTGACGAACAGAAAGCATCAATAGTTGCCGTCACGGAAACGTGGCTTTCTGAAGAAGACCATGTGCCAGGCCTAATAAGTAACAGTTTTGCAGCCTACAGGCAGGATCGAGAACATGATCGCCTTGGTGGAGGAGTGGCCATCCTCGTTAGGTCAGGTACAACCCACCTTGTGACTCAGACCAAGATATGCACTCCCAATATCCAGCTATGCGCCGTTACGATCATCCTTCCAGGCAGAAGGGTTAACGTCGTCTGTGTCTACAGGGCACCAAGCACAAACCACGAAGAGGACGTTTGCTTGCTGCGGACTTTGACTGAACTAGTTAAGGACGCACAAAAGACCCTCATAGTGGGTGACTTCAATCTTCCGCACATCGACTGGGTGGCTGAGGTCTGCGTGCCGGGATCGGAGGAGCAAAGCTACTTAGAATGGCTGCATGACAATGCGTTGCATCAGCATACTAGGGAGAATACCAGATATAGGACTGGATGCGTTCCATCCCTGCTGGATCTAGCTATAACGAACTTCCCCAACGATGTGGCTGGACTGCATTATTGTGCACCGCTGGGCAGGAGTGACCACATGTGTGTCAAAATAGTTCTATGCATGCGGCAACCGAAGGTACCCTCAAGGCTGATTAGGAATTTCGGTAGTATGGACATAGATAGGCTTCGTAATAGGGCGATGGGTTTGACCTGGGACGCACCAGAGGAGGCTACTGTGGAGGAGCGCTGGCAGGCCATAAAAGGATCCCTGGCTGCCCTACAGGAAGAGTTCGCACCCCTAAAACGAAGGAGTGGGGAGGGCAAGCCCATGTGGTGGAAGGCTGCAATAGCCAAGGCCATCAGACGTAGAAACCGCTATTGGAACCAGTACAAAGCTTCCGGCAGCCAGCTAGCCTGGAATCGCTATACGAAGCTGAGAAACGAGACTGTAAGCCTTTTGAGAACTTCTAAACGGGAATTTGAGCTGAAATTGGCCCAGTCTGTAAGACAACAGCCGAAGAAGTTCTACAGCTATGTACAATCTAAAGGCTCAACAAGAAATGCCGTAGGTCCGCTATCCACTAGAGAATATGGTATTGTCACTGACGACCAGGGCAAAGCAGACGCCCTGGGGGAATACTTTGGTAGTGTACATAGGATAGATAGTGGGGTACTAGTAGATCTGGCGCTGATACATTCTCCTCAGTTAAACGAGCTAGATCTTTCAGAGGAATGCGTGCGTAAGTACCTACAGGAGTTAAACAGCCACAAGTCAGCGGGCCCAGATGGCATTCATCCAGCTATCATCAAGCCGTTGGCGGATATCATAGCTCCATCGGTATGCAGATTGTATAGATCCACGTTGGACCAGGGAAAGCTGCCTCAGGACTGGAAAGTCGCGGCAGTCGTGGCAATACATAAGAGTGGGCCTAAGTCGGATGTGCAGAACTACAGGCCGGTAAGCCTAACTAGCATTCTCTGTAAAGTTCTCGAGAAGATCATCCGTGCCCATATCTGCCAGCACTTACTGCAGCACTCCATGCTAAGCCCGGCGCAGCATGGATTCCTGAAAAATAGATCTTGCCTGACCAATCTCCTGTGCTTCTTAGATGAAGTAACTCGACGACTGGACGAAGGTAAGCATGTTGAGGTATGTTACCTCGACTTTAGCAAGGCGTTCGACTCCGTTAATCATCGTCTTTTGCTATGCAAGATGGAGACTTTCGGGATAGGTGGGCCAGTATATAGGTGGCTGGAGGACTTCCTCTCCCACAGGACGCTTTATGTCAAAGTGGGGGACAGGTGCTCCAGTTTGGTGAACGTCACCAGTGGTGTACCTCAGGGATCCGTCCTAGGCCCGGTCCTATTCTTGTTATTTATTAATGACCTAGCATCCACTCTTCAATCGCCCAGCTTTATTTTTGCGGATGATGTGAAGATTGTTGGATCTAAGGGTAGGGCGGACTTGGGCAGGGAAATAGGCACCGTCCTAAACTGGGCATACAAATGGGACTTACCTCTAAACGCTCAAAAAAGCCATTTGTTGTCAAGGGCAACAGAGAGCCTAACTGTCGCTCATGATCAAGGGCTGTTCACCGTAGAGGCAGCCAGTAGGGTTAAAGACCTGGGGATCATCATGAAAAGTGACTTCAAATGGTCGGAGCAGTGCAACGCGGCTGCGCATAAGGCTCGTGGGGAGCTCTTTAGACTGCGATCGGCTTTGTCTTGCCGGAAGCCGGAGGTATTCGTACCTATTTACATGGCTATAGTACGACCTCACTTAGAAGGCAGTGTGCAGGCTTGGTCACCCTTCTACAAAAAGGATGCCGCCTGCCTCGAGAAAGTCCAACGTCTCGCCACGCGGATGGTTGAAGGGCAGAGGGGTAAGACTTACGAGCAGAGACTCTGTGACCTGAATCTCTTCTCGTTGGAAAGGAGGAGAAGTCGAGGAGATCTCATAGAAACGTTCAAGGTAATGGAGGGCTTTTCTGGCCTCAGACCAGATAGTCTATTCCAATTGGCCGTAGACTCCAGAACAAGGGGACACGAAAAGAAGTTGATAAAAGCCAGATCTAGGTTGATGGCAAGATCGCACTTCTTCAGCAACAGGGTTGTGAACAGTTGGAACGGTCTGCCTGGTGAAATGGTAGATCTGCAGACAGTCCAATCCTTCAAATGTGCCCTTGATCGCAAGTGGTACGAGATCTTTCCTTGTAGTGAGCCTTAAGAATATCAACTAGATGGATGACGGGAAGCACTGTGGTCCTTCTGAAGTATGTTTTAGCAGACTTTTTCCCTCATTGCATACTGTCTCAGTGAACGCTCACGATGCATAATGTCTCTCGCAGTTGATGTGCGATGAGGTTTTCCGTTTCCCTCTCATTTTTAGCGGGGATTCGACGAAATACATCCGGCAGTGGTGGGTGCATAACTGGTGTGCATACCATCGAAGGAATTCTGGACGCTCGATTGGCCGTGGCCATTACCTGTCCTGTGCAGACTGAACTGAACTGAACTGAAACTGAACTGAACTGAATGCGCTACGCCGTGCAGCGAGCTCGATTTTGTGAGGATTGCAGGCCGCGATGATTCGTAACTTCAATGTGAGATGTTTACGTCGTACATAAATTCAATTTTCCGTTGGTCTGTAATTTACCTAAATTATCTGCAGCGTGGATGGTGCCGCGTATTCCGCAACGTCTCTACAGCGGCGTACTCCTCTTGCTTGGATTGGGTGTCTTCAGTGCGTGGGAGAAAGTGCGTGATGGGTTAACCCCTTGTGTCATTTACCCGTAATTATTATCTTATCGTCCATTCTACCTTCATTGCATATTCTATACTTTGAAGCCTAACTACTAGATTGCCCGTAGTTGCGAAAAGTGGTCGTCACATCAAAAAGTGAAACTATTCTACCAAGGATTCTGACGAAGTTCTGTATGGCCGCCTAACAGGAAAGCTCGAGGCTCTCGACGTCGTAAACCCACTGATTCCATGAAGTGAGAACTTTCCTAGAGTGAGAATCTTCGCAATATTGGTAGCATAGTTGGTATCAGCATGGTAATTGACTGTCATTGCGTCGAGACTCACTGCTTTTCCTGGCTCATATTGGTGATCGGGCAATTTTCCCCTCGCCGTGTCATTTACGCGGACGACCTTAATATCTGAGCTACGACCACATCAAACGCAGATGAACTTGTACTTCAGAAGGACGTTAAGGCTCTTGACAGATGGTCTGACCTGTGATTCCTGTCAATCAAAGCAGACAAGTTTGCACACACACATCGGGATACCGTCCAGTGATGTGATGTGCTATAAATGCGATGCGCTCATTCGCGATTCTGTCTGCGGAAAAGACCCCAGGATGATTGTCACTTCCTCACCAAAAATGATAACTAACCAGCAAAATTTGTGTTTCCACGCGGAGTATCATTGAACCGATTAGCTGATCATTTGGTCAACTCTCACTCAACGCTTTCAGAGTGCTGTACGCCTCCCTCAAACGACCTAGGCAGAAATACGGAAGACCATCTGTTCCCATGTACGGCGGAAGAGGTAGCACAGCTGGAAACAGTGCAGAAGAGCGTGGGATTAGCTACGAAGGTCGTCTGCAGAATATCGTTTGTTTCTAGTGGCCTATCGAAGAGTCTGAGGTGACATGATCTTCACCAGGCGTTTCATCCGAGGTGAATTTGGGTCTGGTCTACGCGCAGAGCCCCCTCTTCGCGATCACGATCTCACGGGAGAAGTATAACCAGTGACAACACCTAAGATAATGTGAGTAGGTACGCGTAGACCTAAGATGTGAGATAAAATGCCAGCCTGCTTACTCTGAAAAGAATATATTTTGCATGATGGGTCCACTTCAGATCTAATGAAGTAAGCATACCAAGATATGGCACTGGAGTCTTTCTATGTTTGAACCTCCAATCATAAGGGCTGGATAATTTGGTTGCGACGGGGATTCACGATCAACTAAAAAGAGTGCTTCTAGACGCTTGCTTGGGTTGAGTGCTAAGTTGACGGCGTTGAACTGCTCCGTCGTCGTATAAATAGACTGTTGTAGTAGATTGATATTAACACTATTCCAGGATTCAGAACCGACCAAAATATCGTCGGCGTATTTGGAAGGAAAGGATGACGAAGTAGAGGAGAGGTTATGGATGTAGCAAGCAAACAGAAAGTGGTAGGATGGCATTTTGCAATACTCCAGCGTTAATAAGGATTGTGGAGGATCTGTGACCATTAACATATGTGAATTGAGACCGGTTCGTGAAGTAGTATCGTAACCAATTGGAAAGCACTGGAGATACCCCTTGCTGATCTAAAAGAGATAACACACGTTTTTCACTGAGTGGAATGAAAGCATTTACATAGTCCACGAGACAGACGTAAACAAATTTACTTCCATGGTCAGTCAGTGACGCTATTGAATAGACAAAACAGGTGACAGCATCTGAGGTAGAACGCTGTTTTCGGTAAGCAAATTGGTTCATATCCGGAATATTAATGGCGGACTTAAGATCACAAATTATTATTCGTTCGAAAGTCTTGAGCACGACCGACGTGGATGCGATGGGACGAAATTTGCCTGTCTTTCTTTGGTATTGGAGTAATATGAAATTGACACTAGGAGTCAGCGAGTTTGCCTTCAGACAGACATCGAGTGATCTCAATGATTTAGAGTATTGGTGTTTATAGCTCACGTTAAGGTTTTGTGTCGGTTGATGATGAATCATCAGTGAATTAAACACCTCGCTCAGCGATCACCGACCGATACGAGACATGATCATCATCAGCATCATCGTACAGTGTCAAACAGCAGGACATACCTCACTGACCACTGCCTTTCTCATCATGTTGCACGTAGAAATAGAAAAAAAAATAAATATGCAAGATGGGCAGGGAGTGAACCTACGGGGGTGGGAAAAGGAAAAAACGCCATAGTAGCCAACACACGGAATACACAGTCTAACTGTACAAACGCACATTGAACAATCATTCTGATTGGACAGAAAGTGACAACACGATCGCCAATATTTACGATTCGCTGCGATATCCTCCAATGTCTCCAGTCAACTGGTTGAGGCATTATTTGGACCCCTGTCGTGTAATTTTTCTTGTTTGTTCACCGTGTTTTGTTTACGTATTTTACATGTACCGATTTCTATTTCAGATCATATACCTTCACTATTAGTCAAGTAGAGCGTAACATTCCTGTCACCGAATCTCGTCCTCTCCGATAAAGCTATCGCCGTTTGTTGAGAACCGTACGTATCAATATATCTGACTAATAAAATCATGGACCGTTATCCACGCTCGGACAAGTTCGACACCGATATCAATGCTCCGGATGCTTCCAAGCAGTGGACTTACTGGCTTCGTACTTTCAATGCCTTTTTGAAACGAGTACAGTCTGGTGAATTTGAAAACCTTGATATGCTCATCAGCTTCCTTTCACCGTCAGTTTACGAGTGAATCTCGGAGTGCGAAACCTTCGACAGCGCCATTTCAATCGTTCAGTTCTTGTACGTGCGCCCCAAAAGTGTCGTCTTCGCCTGGTATCTACTCGCTACATGTAAACAAGATTGCGAGCAAAACATTGATCAGTACTTTCAGGTTATGAAGTCATTGGCTAAAGATTGCGACTTCCGCTCGGTGTCCGCCGAAGAGTATCGCGATGACGCTATGCGCGACGCAGTTATCACTGGATTGTAGTCTAACAGCATTCGAACAAGGTGGTTGAAACAACCAGCACTGACGTTTAAGGCTGCTTACGACATGGCTAGATCACTGGAGGCAGCTCAAAAACAGTCACAGTCTTACAGGATTGAAAACGTCGCCTGTGCGTCCACGACCCCTCTAACCCCCATTTCCGATGTACAACTTGCACATGTCCCAACAGCTGAACCCGAACCGACCACATCGGCTTTACCTAAAGCCACATGTTATTTCTGTGGTTACTTACGGCGCCCCCGTACTAAATGCCCCGCTCGAGAAGCAGTTTGTAAGGCTTGTGGAAAGACTGGTCATTTCAGACGTATGTGCAAATCAAAACCGGCCCCTTCCTCTATTATCTCTGCTCTCACTCCCCCGTTGTCCTGTCATAACGGCGGCTGCCCCTGCTTGTTTATCCCGTACAACAACCAATTCATGGAACTCCAAGCTCCGATTGATACGGGTAGCTCCGATAGCTATATATCTCAGAAAATCATCGACTCATTTGATTGGTCAGTCCACCCTTGTGACTCGAAAATTACTATGGCGACAACGTCATAGTCCTGCGTCGTTTCCGGCTACTGCTGTGTAACGACGTTCTTGGTCACGATTTTTCTCGGGTTACATGAAAAGGTCGAAATACCGTTTGCGGGGATATGCGGCACTTTCTTACTATGCGGACTGTCCGCTGCTAAAACCCAGTCCCCGCACCCGCTCGCTCATCTGCCTCCTGACTGTAAGCTTGTTGCCACGAAATCCCGCAGGCACTCCTTCGAGGACGAGCGCTTCATAAAGAGGAGATACAACACCTCTTGGACGATGGCATAACTGAGCCGTCGAACTCTCCATCCAGAACCCAAATTTTGGTTACTAAAAACGCGAACCATAAGAAAAGAATGGTCATTGATTATAGTCAGACGATCAACCGTTTTACGCTGCTCGATGCGTATCGACTACCACGTATAGACAATATGGCGGAGAACGTCGCCCGGTACGCTGTTTACAGCACCCTAGACCTCAAAAGTGCCTACCATTAAATTCCAATCGCGGAAGATGAAAAACAGGCAATCTTTTTCAGTTCTGCCGAATACCTTTCAGGGTCACTAATGACGTGGCTTGTTTCCAGCGCACAATCAATGAAATCCTGAAAACGGAAAATTTGAAGGATACTTTCGCCCACATTGCCAGTGTAACTGTGTGTGGCTTGACAAATACGGCCCACGACCGGAACCTCGAATGCTTCCTGAAAGCTGTCGCCAAATACGGCATAACTCTGAACTATGCAAAGTCAACCCCAGCTGCCACAGAAATCCGACGCCTCGGTTACCACATAACACAAGGCGTAATCAAACCGGATCCTGAACGAATGAAGCCTTTGCGTGATATCCTGCCTCCGACCGACATGAAATCATTACGACGCGTGGTAGGTATGTTTGCCTATTATTCCCAATGGATACCGAACTTCTCCGACAAAATTAGCCCCCTCGTCCGAAACAAAATTTTTCTCCCACCGTCGCATGCGAGAAAAACATTTAAGGACATGAAATTAGCATTGGAAACCGCGATAATTGTGACAGTGGACCATAAAGTTCCACTTGTTGTCGAAACGAACGCATCCGACATAGCTATAGCCGCTTTATTGAGTCAGAACAATCGACCAGTAACCTTTTTCTCCCGTACCTTGACTCCTAGCGAACAACACCATTCCGCCATCGAGAAAGAGGCTTGTGCAATCGTCGAAGCCATTCGGAAGTGGCGGCATTTTCTCCTTGGCACCCATTTCAAACTAATTACTGATCAGCGATCTGTCGCCTTTATGTATGGTAGCAAACAAAACAGCAAGACCAAAATTAATAGAATCCGGAGATGGCGGCTGGAGTTGTCCGCATACCACTACAGGGCCGGAAAGGACAATCGGGTTGCTGACGCTTTCTCATTGCTCGTGTGCCTCCACTCTTGATAGTAACACCTTGAAAATTATTCGTGATTCATTGTGTCATCCAGGAATAATCCGTATGGTTCACTTCGTTCGTTCCAGTAGAAGAAGTCACAAACGTAATCTCTAGGTGTACTGTTTGTGCTGAAATGAAACCACATTTTTACGAATCGCCTGCATGTAATCTTATCAAGGCCACGCAATCATTTGCAAGACTCAGTATTGACTTCAACGGGCCACTGCCTTCATCGAGCCGCAGTCGATATCTACTCACCATTATCGATGAGTACTCCCGGTTTCCATTTGCATTTGCCTGTCCGGATGTGTCGTCTTTTACAATCATCGGTTGCTTGTGTCAGTTGTTTGCGATATTCGGAATGCCCGCCTATATTCATTCTGATCGAGGATCCTCGTTTATGTCACCCGAACTGTGTCAGTTTTTGCGATACAAAGAAGTAGCGATCAGTCATACAGCAGCCTACAGCCCACAAGCCAACAGTCAAGTGGAACGTTTGAATGACACTCTGTGGAAAGCTATCTCCCTGGCCCTACGTACGAGAGGTCTTCCAATCTCACAGTAGGAATCAGTTCTTCTGGACGCACTTAATTCCATCCATTCATTACTTTGTACCGCAGCGAACAATACCCCTCATGAACGTCCTTTCTGCTTTTCTCGCCGCACATCTAGTGGTTATTTTATGCCTAGTTGGCTAACAACTCCTGGCCCTGTACTCCTCAAACACACGGACCGACCTTCTAAGAGTGACCCTTTGGCCGAAGAAGTAGACCTTATCAGCTCCAATCCATACTACGCTGTTGTAAAACTGTCTGATGGCAGAGAGGATAATGTTTTTATTCGTCGTCTGGCCCCTCGGGGCGACATACCAGCATTGACACCCGAATCTCACTCACCCATAACAGTCAGCGGAGACACGCCACATGTAGATCATTCGTTAGTATCAGAGCCCAACAACACCGTCATACGCAATACAGAGAGTGTTCCATCACCCATCACCCAGTTGCCTAGTAACCCCACAGAACTGTTAGAACGACAACAGAGAACATTTCCATACTGCTTACGAAATCGAGAGGTCTAGACATTCATGTCACCGAATCTCGTTCTCTCTGATAAAGCTATCACCGTTTGTTGCGAACCGTACGTATCAACCCCAACCACGAGGACGTGAGGCGGCTACTTTTTCTATGTTCGTTGTACATTTTCTCATCCCCCACCACCACGCCATCTGTTGACCTCCACGTGGTTTCTTTCACTCCCTAGGGGGAAAGGAAAACAGGACACGGTATGGCAGACGTATTTGCCACGTGCAGCACGTGCCCCAACCAACGAAGTCTACTAAGCTGGATACGCTGTGATAGAACGTTCTCCAAGTTAACACCCAATACTCGGTTTCTGACCTCGGCATTGCTTTCCCGGCCGTTCCATCCAATCTTAGCAATGCGACGCAGATATCGATGGTCGAAAACCTGAAGACGACGAATATTTTCCACACGCAGACCCAAAGTCTTGCAACCATACAACAAAACTGAACGCATCGCGGCACATTACACACGACCTTTGAACTTCAGCGAAATATCAGGTCGGCACCACAAGTGCTTCAGTCCAGTGTGCGCCACTCGGGCGCTGGGTATACGCGTGCTCACCTGTGCTACAGTGCTCCCATCTATCGTCACGCTACTACCGAGGTAAGTGAAACGATCGATAATTGTTAGTACTCTCCCATGGAGCATCAAGCTCGGAACCGTTGATGTCCAGTCTTGCAACATCACTTTACACTTTGAAGGTGCAAAGCGCATGCCAAATGGAACTGCTGCTCTTGCAAGTCTATCTAGTGCACGTTGCGCATGTTCCATGCATTCGAACAAGCAGACAAGGTCGTCCGCGTAATCTAGGTCACACAGCTTTCCACTATTTTCTGGTTTCACGCCCACATCCTGAGGGTTTCGCAAGGCATTCTCCATTGTCTAGTCTATGACGAAGTTGAGCAGGAATGGAGACAGGAAATCCTTGTCGAACACCGCTGATGGTTTCGAATGGACTGGATAGTTCACCCATAAACACTTACGCGCCCAGAAGTATGAGAGTACAATGACCTCAGTAGATTCACGAACTTCTCCGGCATACGTTTCGGTGAAGAGCACCAAGTACTACTGTTCGGTCAACTGAATCGAAGACGCCTTTCAAGTCGAGGAAAGCCATTATTGTCGGTCGACGGTGTTCGTGACGCGCCTCAAGTAATTGACAGAGTAAATATCTGGTCGATGCATGCTCGACCTGGGCGGAATCCGATCTGTCGTTCACGGGCGTTCCTCGCGCGAGCCGGGGCAAGACGGCACCGCAAAATCGAGGCGAATACCTTGGTGGCTATCGAAATTAAGGTAATCCCACGATTGCGTATTCCTTTCCTGAAGATGGGTACAATCAATGACTCGCCCCATAATAACGGGATACGTCCCTGTTTCCAGGCGTCACGAATCGAGGTGATGAGTGATTTTATCAAAGCCCCACCACCCATTTTGAAAAGAACTGGAGGGAGTTTGTCATGACCGGCAGCTTTCCCCCCGCCTCGGTAATGAAATGCTTGACTTCACTTCCACTTCCAATAGGGGCTCAAGGGATATTCCTCAAGTATTCGCAGTTGTTGACACAGTAGTAACTACGTGTGCACGGCCAGCTAAACTGCTCCTTGAAGTATTCGGCCTAACGGTCCAGCCTTTGCTGTTTGCCATAAATAAGCTCTCCATTTCTATCGCATATCATCTCACTGACCTGGATGCGCCGTCCACCGGTGTCACGAATAAGTTCGAACAGTCTTTGACTGTTACGTGAATCAGCTGCTACTTCCATTTCTTTGGCTACCTTGACCCACCAATTTTCGCGATCCTTCTTAGAGCTTTTCGTAACTTGCTTTTGCAAATTTCTCCGTATCTTATTCATCCCCTTACAGCTCGAGAGCTGACTTTTGCTCCATTATACTCAGCGACTCTTGCGAGATCCAGTGTCTTTGATGGACATCGAATCTAGCACCACAGGCGAAACCTGCTGGCACGTACATTGCTTGCCGGAAATGTGCCCAATGCTCACCTACATTACTGTTCTCCGTGGATCCTAGCTCATGTGCTAACTTCTGCTCATAACGGGTGCAAACGTCTGGATCACACAAACGTTGCACGGCTAACCGGGTTTGCGGTTTGCGTCGATGACCATGGAGCTGGAGAGATAATCGCATTAAAACTAAGGCATGGTCCGACTCTACATACGTGGACCAGTAGAATCTGCATTTCTGAACAGAACTGCGCCACCGGTAGCTTACTGCGAAATGATCAATCTGGCTCAGAATACCTGTAGAGTTAGAGCGCCATGTCGCTGTGTGACGCGAGCCCTGTCGGAAATTTGTGCTAGACAAGAACAATCGATTGTCTGCACAAAATTGGAGAAGCCTATCCCCGTTATCTGTGCGCTCAGCGGGTAAAGCACAACGCCCACCTAAACAGGCTTCTGACACACTGAGTTTGCCAACTTGTGCATTGAAGTCACCAGCTAGCACTACAATGTCGGAACATTTACTGCTGCGAACGAGAGTGGTGAGTTCATCATAGAACTCGTACCTCTGAATTTCGGAGGTGCAGTCTGTTGGGGCGTGTGCCGAGGTTACAAACAGATTGCGCTTGACACAACTATCCTTTCGAACGCCAACTGACTCCTGGAGTGTAACTGCACATAAATGACTGTTAACCGCGATCCATTCTCAGTTTCAGTTTATTCAGCCAATAACCTCGCACTTCGTTTGCCACTTTCCGGTATCGTCCAGTAAAGAGTGAAAAGAATAGACGCGTAGTGATAAAGATCCAAAAAGTCAAAGTATCAAGCGGAAATCCAGAGGACAAGGAAACAGTCCGGACGCAGCTACGAAACTGACCACGACACCTAGCCGTATCACTTAGTGTCTCCAACCATTTAGTAGGCGGATCACGTGGATCCCCCAGCGGCCGAGTCCACTGGTCAAGGTTTTCATACTTTTTTGCCATGTCATGTACTGACCACCTCGACCTACCTTCCAACCACTAACTACTTCGGAGAACAGCGTACGCAGAGAAAGTCTGTCGGTGGGCATGCGTAACACGTCCCAGCCACCTCAACCTGGTCAAATTCGGTACTTGTTCCAGTGTGTGACCACTGGTTCGCAACACCCTTCGCCTGACCTCAGCATTGTTCATACGGTGTTCCCACCATAATGGGGCAGTACTACGGAGACATAAATGCTCGAACACCGGCAGTCTTCACCTATCTTCTACCCTCAACGACCATGTTTCTGGACTGTATAAAAGAACGAACCTAACCACCGCATTGTATACTCTACCCTTAAAAGACAAACGGATGTCACGCCGGCGCCGCAGATGACTGGGGCTTGCAAAAACCAAACGCGCCCTCTGTATGTACAATGATCCTTCATCCGATATCTGTCCACCCGGTGAGATGTAACTACCCAGGTAACAAAACTTGTCTATTCCAGCTGGAGCTTCTTTTGCCCAGACAATATTTGGTGTAGCGACAACCCAGTCCTCCAGCAGAATTTTACACTTTGAAGATGCAAACTGCATCCCAAACATCGTTACGAAGTTGTTTAGGATTTCTAAGAGAGCTTGCAACTTACGTGGATCTTCACCCAGAAGAGCAATATCGTATGCGTATTCCAAGTCAGACAGTTTACCGCCTCAGCAGAGATCGATGCCACTATTCTCACACGAGGATATGGCTATCTCAAGAATCAATTCAATCACAAAACTGAAGAGGAAGGGCGAAAGAGAGCAACCCCAACGAACACCACTTTCTGTGATGAACTCGGCTGAAAGATCGTCGTAAGAGCTAACACGGTTACGGCTGTTTGCATACAAGCATTACAAAGAAAAACAAACTTCCCTCCAATGAGTAGTGCCAGAGAAATGTGTGTTTGACTAAGGAGTGTTTCTGGGGCCCGTTCTGTAAGTGCACGAGTTAGACCGATGTCCGTAGGTCTTGAAATCAGCATCTCGATCAGCTTCTCTTAAGACTGGCTCATTTTCTGGAAATCTAGATCAGTCGCTGCCGGTGTCGAAGACGAAATCCCGTCGCCAAAAGTGTGTCATGATCCACTTGCTCTGAATTGGAACCTGCGTACTTGATCTCGGTTCGCAGCTGCGATCGCTGCATCCCGTAATGGCGAATCAGCAGATGACAATTCAACACTGATGAATGCATTGTGTTTAACGTCATTTTGATCTTGCTCAGCTGTGAAAGATTTGAAAGTACAGTCTTTTGCTAACAATTTTACCTTTTTGAGGAACTGGTCCAGAGTTTGACCTGTTCCCTGTTTGCAAGAAAACAACCAGTGCTGACTAAAAATCTCACTTTTAAATTTTACGTAAATATCTTCAGTAGTGTGGAGTACTGCTTCGTACGTTTTACACTTAACAATGTATTCATATACCGGTAACGTGTCGTACTTAATCAGAAAGTCGAGCTTGTCCGAACCTTGACGTGGTGTGATGGCTTGCGCGCCTCTATGACCCAAAGAGCTATACAGGATGGCTTCCTTAAGCCGGAGATGCAATCATACCTGACAGGTCAATGGGTAGAGGTCAGACGAAGTCCAGTCTCCTGGTCCTCCAGGTTGGGGGTTGATTTGAGCTGGCAACTCAGTCGGCAAAATCAGTGGAAGAATAATTGATCGAAGCAAATGGGCTTCCACTAAGCCATTCCGCTGCCTTGCGGATAGGTTCTTGTCAGAACTAAAGGTTTTGGATGAGGACCCTAATCGTTCTCCTGCTTTGTGGCTGGACACCCTAGCAGTACCCGTCCAACATCTCCCATGAACTGCACGACTACAAAGAATTCCATACTGCATCGGTCGTCGCGCAGGCTAATCAGGACCGCGCTGCCCATTGCATCGAGCGGGGTGGGTAGTGATAAGTGGGCTACTTCTCAGAGTTCCCTCTCTGTTATTCAACCTTTGTCTTCTGTCCCTAACCATCCCTCTTTGCCCCATCTATCCACCCATAATGCTCCCATTGATAACACGGTCGATACTCGCAACGATTCACTGTCAAATAGTATCGGGAATAATCCTCTGACTGGTAACTCCCATCTTCTCAAGCCTCGTCAGCCTCTGAATCTCGGCTCCTTCAACGTGCGTACACTCATGCAGGCCGGTCAGCAGGCGTGCCTAGCCCTCACAATGAACTCTCTGAAGATTGATGTTTGCTGCTTAAGTGAAACGCGTATCCGAGATTCGAGCAGTGTAATTCAGCTAACTGCTCCAGGTATCTCATCGAGGTATATTCTGCGCACCTCAGGAGACGAAGCAGCTAGAGCTGTGGGTCAACGTGGTGTAGGAATAGTCTTGACTGACAAGGCTGAGGCTGCCCTCTTAGACTGGATCCCTGTTAACAGTCGTTTATGTGCTGTGAAACTCCAGGGGTCAGTTGGCGTTCGAAAGGATAGTTGTGTTAAACGCAATTTGTTCGTGATCTCGGCGTACGCCCCAACGGATTGCAGCTCAGACTTGCAGAAAGATGAGTTCTATGATGCCCTCGCCACTCTCGTTCGCAGCAGTAAAGGTTCCGACATTGTAGTGCTAGCTGGTGACTTCAATGCACAAGTTGGCAAACTCAGTGTGTCAGAAGCCTGTTTAGGTGGGCGTTGTGCTTTACCCGCTGAGCGCACAGATAACGGGGATAGGCTTCTCCAATTTTGTGCAGACAATCGATTGTTCTTGTCTAGCACAAATTTCCGACAGGGCTCGCGTCACACAGCGACATGGCGCTCTAACTCTACAGGTATTCTGAGCCAGATTGATCATTTCGCAGTAAGCTACCGGTGGCGCAGTTCTGTTCAGAAATGCAGATTCTACTGGTCCACGTATGTAGAGTCGGACCATGCCTTAGTTTTAATGCGATTATCTCTCCAGCTCCATGGTCATCGACGCAAACCGCAAACCCGGTTAGCCGTGCAACGTTTGTGTGATCCAGACGTTTGCACCCGTTATGAGCAGAAGTTAGCACATGAGCTAGGATCCACAGAGAACAGTAATGTAGATGAGCATTGGTCTCATATCAAACAGGCGATGCACGTTGCAGCAAGTTTTGCCTGTGGTCCTGGATCCGTTGTCCCTCAAAGACACTGGATCTCGCAAGAGTCGCTGAGTATAATGGAACAAAAGCGTCAGCTTTCGAACCGTAAGGAGATGAATAAGATGCGGAGAAAGCTGCAAAGACAAGTTACGCAAAGCCTCAAGAAGGATCGCGAAAATTGGTGGGTCAATGTAGCCGAAGAAATGGAAGTGGCAGCTGCTTCAGGTAACAGTCAAAGACTGTTCGAACTTATTCGTGACACCGGTGGACGGCGAACTCAGGTCAGTGAAGCGATTTGCAATAGGAATGGAGAACCCATCCATAACAAACAGCAAAGGCTTGACCGATAGGCCGAGTACTTCAAGGAATAGTTTAGCTGGCCGCACGCTAGTGTAGTTACTCCCGTGTCAACAACTGTGACTCTTTAGGTGGTATCACTTGAGCCCCCATCAGAAGTAGAAGTATAGTCATGTATTCGATTACTAAGGCGGGGGAAAGCGGCAGGTCCCGACGAACTTCCCCCAGTTCTTTTCAAACTGGGTGGTGAGGCGTTGATAAAATCACTAACCGCCTTGCTCCGTGACATTTGAAACTCGGAGCGTATTCCGTTAATATGGAGCGAGTCATTGATTGTTCCCATCTTCAAGAAGGGAATACGCAATGACTGCAGTAATCATCGTGGGATTAGCCTTTTTCCGATAGTCACCAAAGTATTAGCTTCGATTTTGCTGCACCGTCTTACACCGGCTCGCGAGAGGAATGTCCGCAAACAGCAGGCTGGATTCCGCCCAGGTCGAGGATGCATCGACCAGATTTTTACTCTTCGCCGACTACTTGAAACGCGTCACACGCACCGCCGACCACTAATAATGCTTTTCTTAGACCTGAAAGGCGCCTTCGATTCAGTTGATCGAACATCGCTTTTCAGTACTCTTCATCGAAAAGGTATGCCCCAGAAGTTCGTGAACCTAATGAGATCATTGTATTCTCATACTTCTGGCCACGTAAGAGTTTGCGGTGAACTATCCGGTCGGTTCAAAACGACCAGCAGCGTTCGAAAGGGATGTACCATTTCTTCATTCCTGTTGAACTTTGTCTTCGACGAAATAATGGAGGGTGCGTTGCATAATCTTCAGGATGTGGGCGTCGAACTAGGAGATAGTGAAAAGCTATGTGACCTAGATTACGCAGACGACGTTGTCTGCTTGTTCGAATCCACGGAACATGCTCAGCGTGCACTAGATAATCTCGCAAGAGCTGTAGCTCCATTCGGCATGCGTTTTGCACCTTCAAAGTGCAAGGTGATGTTACAAGACTGGACGTCAACGATTCCGAGCTTGATGCTCTATGGGGAGGTGCTGTCAGTTGTCGACCACTTCACCTACCTCGGTAGCTGCGTGACGACGGATGGGAGCACAGTAGTAGAGGTGAGTACGCGGATATCCAAAGCTCGAGCGGCGTACGCTGGACTGAAGCACTTGTGGCGCCGATCCGATATTTCACTGAAGTTGAAAGGTCGTGTATACTGTTCCACTGTGCGTTCAGTTTTGTTGTACGGTTGCGAAACTTGGAGTCTGCGTGCTGAAGATATTCGTCGTCTTGAGGTTTTCGACCATCGATGTTTACGTAGTATCGCTAGGATTGGGTGGAATAGCCGAGTAAGCAACGATGAGGTCAGAAATCGAGTATTGGGTACTAATTCAGAGAACGTTTTGTCACAGCGTATCCAACTTAGTAGACTTCGTTGGTTGGGACACGTGTTACGTATGGCAAACACACGTCTACCGTACCGTGTCCTATTCTCCGCCCCTCCTAGGGAGTGGAAGAGACCACGTGGAGGTCAACAGATGACGTGGCAGCGAGGCATGAGAAAATGTACAGCAGACTTAGGAAAAGTAGTTGCTTCACGTCTTCGTGGTTGGGGTCCAAAAGATCCCTCAACCAGTTGGCTGGAGACACTGAAGGATATGGCTGCGAACCGCGAACAGTGGAGATCGTGTTGTCACTTTCTATCGAATCAGAATGTTTGATCGGTGTACGTTTGTACAGTTAGACTGTGTATTCCGTGTGTTGGCTACTAGGGCATTCTTTTCTTTTCCCACCCATGTAGGTCCACTCCCTCTCCATCTTGTATATTCATACTTTTTAATTCAACGTGCAACATGGTGAAAAAGGCAGTGGTCAGTGGAGCTTGCCCTACTGTTTAACGCTGTACGATGATGATGATGATGTGTTGAATATGGGGAACCAATGTTTCCAGACCGTCGATGACGTTTGTGACGACGATTCAGCATCAAAGCGTCTGAGTCGTAAGATTTTGTTCATTGTTAAATGAATAAATTGTATATTTCGATTGTTTGTTGTATTTCTTGTTTTGATCAAATAGTCATCACGCCAGAATGAGAAGATTAAAGTCCCATAATGTAAGCTTTATTCGTTTAATAGGTTGAGCATATACGCTGAAGTAGAAATTGTGGATGCATGGTGTGATGAAATTTGACTCAATCAGTCAAACAGAGTATAGCCGAATGGAGACCTGATTACTAGGCTTTATTCATCTCATAAAACAGGTATTATCTGCCGAACAATGTGGGTAGTCACCGTTTTTCTCACTACATTCTCCGCCGTTGATTTAAGAACAAGAACGCGGAGGAAACTGGTTCGGGGAATACGCAATGTGTCAATATGATCGTCGAGTTGCACGAGACTTTAGTGAGAAGAACAGTTTTAGTTAATAGAAGAACAATGTTAAGCTTCTCTGATTCTCAAATTATAGGGACGAGTCCTCTGTTGTTGATTCAATGTTTTCGTGATACTGTGTAGTACTTGGAGTATCGCATTCAGAAGTACATGGTATAATGTATGTTGTGTTGATCCGAACTCTTCCGAAGCTGCTGAATCCTGGATTCATTGACACCGCGCATTCAACAATTTTGTTGAGTCCGTCGAGCAGTTACAGCCGGATAAGTTGAAAAAGCTTATAAGTTATCTCGCTCCGTCAGTTTTCCGGTACGTGAAAGATCGTCATGATTACGAAACTGAAATATCAACGCTGCAATCAACGTATAGTGGTAGACAGTAGTCCACTGTCGTCTTGATCGTTACCACATATGGCCTGTTGAAACCCTTTGTGGTTCTCCGTCACTCCAAGTCTCAATCTGGTTGCCGATTGTCCCTAATGGTGGAATGGGTCTTTGTAGCTAGGGGTGTATATCCCTCCCACTACACTCATGCGCAAGCACGTAATAAAAAAATGTCTAGCCGAGGAATGAGATATTTGCTTGACGTCTATTGATCACTTGCAAACAGAAGCGGGGAAGTTACTAGCAGATATATCAATCATAAGCAACCGAATAATGTAAATAGTCACGGTTTTTCTCACTTTACATGGCAGTGCGTGTTATGAGCGGAAAATAATGGCAAGAAGTTTGCGCACAGCGGTTATGCTGTGATAAATCGTGTTTAAACTCTTCAGAGATTTTTTCTTCGATACTTTACTCTTATTTTTCTGTTTATTGTTTCTTCATGACACCACGCTTCTGTACTTTGCACAGTTGTGATTCATTTGTGGGCTCTTCAATGAAGAGTATCCATTCACACTCCAGACGATTCAAATTAGATTCTAGTGAACATATATATATATATATATATATATATATATATATATATATATATATATATATTGTTTATAGGCTTTAATCAGTTTGGAATCAGATCTCACAGCAGAGGACTATTCGCAAAAATGTGAGTGGAACACAGAATGGAACGAAAGTGTTTAGTTCACCACATTCACCCCCTCCAGAAATGTTTTGGGGAGTGACATGCCAGCGAAATGTAAAAGGATGCGGTATGCATCGCGAATAAGGTTTATTGACAGCAGAAAAAGTTGCTGTGCTCACGCTTCCCTGTTTCTTAAGTGGTAATGGCGCACGCGCTGTTGGAGTCTGCTGATTTCTTTCACTGAGTCAAACTTTGCCGGTTCTTCTATGAAAGGGGTAAATGAGTTACGGTCTGTGGGTTCACTGGCTCGTTCGGTCGTCGGATCTATAGTGTCTGAATGTTCAGGCGCATCTAGCGTAGGCACATTTTCCACTACTGTCTCAGGGTTCTGTGCAGATGGGGCGATGTAATGAGAGATACAGTATCCTCTCGGCCATCATCGTAACTTGCATGTGCGTAGTTGGGATTGCACTCTACAAGCTCTGCTTCTTCTACCGGAGGATCGAATTCAGATGTACCAAAAGCTTTGAGAATGAGTACTCGATCAGAGGTCAATAGCCAACTGGGGAGTGACGTGCCAGTGGTAGCTTTCCGGTAGTACCGGAAGAGACGTTCGTGAGGCGTGCCATTGGTGGCCGTACAGAGAAGAGAACGGATAGAATAGAGTGCGTCTGGAAGTACAGCTTCTCATTGTGTAATGTGCATTCGGCGGGACTTAAGCGCGAAAGTAATTGATTTCCAGAGGGGCGTTCTATCTGGCCGTTACATTGCGGATTGGAGGCAGTCGTGCTGCTGGTTGCGATTCCTCGATTGTGAAGGCAATTTTGAAATTCCTTGGACATAAATGAAAATAAACGACCGGAGTGTATGAAGCTGGGCATTCCGAACATAGAGAACGAGTTAGTTAAGAGTCTAATGACTGTCGAAGTACATATGTCAGAACAACAATATGCGAATGGGGATCGTGAAAATTCATCGATAATTGTGAGCAGAAAACGATTTTTAGTGATGCTAGGCAGGAGTTCTTTAAAATTGATGCTGAGACGCTCGAATGATTACGTTGCCCTAATGAAGTGCGCTTTTGGTGGCCTGTAGAACCTAGGCTTGATCTCCGAACACGTTTGACAGAGAGATGACAGACTTCACATCATCAGCGGTAGAGGGTAGGTTTTGTGATCGTATCAAGTGTTACTTGCGCTTTACTCCAGGATGACGCAGAGTTATGCAGAGCAATCAAGTCGAAATTCGTCAAAGTTCCACAGAATCCTCGAGAAAGTGTGTCGGCCACATGATTTTTCGAGCCAGGACAATAAATGATGTTGAATCAGAGATCTGACAGCTCCATCCGCCAACGCTGCTTTTTTCATTTTTTTCATTTTTCCGCTAGGTGATTAGCCAAACATGAATGCAACAGATCACTGTCAGTTACCAATTTGAAATGACAACCAGTCAGAAAATGACGCTATTTCCGAAAGGCCTCTACAATGGCATACGTTTCTTTCTCCACTGCTAAACGCCGACGTTCTGAAGGCGATAGGGTCCGGGAAAAGAAAGCAACTGGGCAGCCACTATGATTGAGAGACGCGGCAATTGCGATGTCTGATGCATATGTTTCAACAACCAAATCGAAACCGAGCTGGATTGTGACACAACATTTTCGAGCTGCTTTTTCAGCTGTTCAAATGCGTCCAGGACATTCCCCAGAAGGGGGAAGGTTCGATTTCAAACAAGTAGACTAATTTCATCAAGGAAGCGAGGTATCCGCTGGAATAGTAGGCAAACATGCTAACCGCACGCTCTTGTGATTTGACGTCAGTACTTACTTTTACGCGACTATCTCCTGCTAGAGGTTGAGTCGGCTCCTTGAATATCTCGTATCATAGCTGACCATGCACGGCGGTTGGAAGCGAGTCCCATGCAAACCCCGATCCAGTTTTTCTTCCGTTGGCGAGCGTTATAGACCGACCATGAGCATAGGTGCTCTACATCCTCCTCGACAGTGTTGATCCAAGTTTTCAGCTGGCCACCAGGATGATATCGCCATCTAGGGCAGGGTTCGGGACGGAGTGTTTGTTTGGTTAGTTCCGTCTGGGGTCGCCGTAGGCTATGACCCAGCCACCGCAGTCGACGACATTGGGGGAACTCTGAGAGTTCGTCAGTTTCGCAGCACCGTTTCCTAACTTCATCGTTGGATACTCTGTCACATCAATTTGTTTTCGAAATACGTCGCGGGCACCAGTTATCAAACACCTCTAACTTTCTACTATCTTTGGCTCTCAATGACCAGGTTTCGCAGTCGTAGCTGAGTACAGGACGTATAACGGCATGGTAGATGCGCACCTTGGTCCGAAGGCGGATTTCACTGCGGGCTCACAACGCCCGTTGTAGCTGGAAAAATGCTTTCCTGGCGTTGTTTATCTGGAGTATTACTTCATCCTTCACCTGACCGTTCGGAAACAGTGTAGTGCCTAGATACTTCAATGATGGGACACATTCGATCAGTTGGTCATTGTTGGACAGCTGTTGAGCTGGTGGCCCTGGGCAAGTTGACGTACTTTTGGTTTTAATAGTTTTTACTTCTAGCCTGATGGACTTTGAGAAGAAATCGATTCGGTCAAGGACTGGTTGGGGCATGATGGTAGACTCCGCTAGCACAACAATGTCATCCGCGAACTCTAGGTCCTAGATGTATATCTGACTCAGTTGGATACCGGGATAGTGTCATTCTCGTTGTTCAGTCGATCGCGTAGTTGAACAGCATTGGTGAAAGAGGGCAGCCCTGTCGGACGCCCGTAGTGAGTGTGAACTCAGATGACTCTTCACCATATATATGGGCCCGCGACTAGTGGACGAATAGTATCCTCTCAGAAGCCTTGGGAGTTTAGCGGGCATCCCGTCAGATTTTATTATCGTCCAGAGATACACCCGGCTAAGTGGATCAAAAGCGACCCGAAAGTCGATGATACAGGCTACTGTTGGCTGCTAGAACTTGTATCAGTGTTCCAGTATTCGACAGTGTGAAAATTTTGTCCACGCAGTCTCTAACACGGCAGAAACCCCCTTGGTTTGGTCGAGTGCAGCGGTCTCTCGCAACCGAGAAGCGGTTGAGCAGCAGCACGCAGAAAATCTTCGCAGCTACGTCGATCAGGTTGATCCCCCTATAGTTGTCGCACACGGATTTGTCCCCTTTCTTTGGGATGGGCAGCAGAATGAACGTGCCCCAATCAGTCGGGAAGACTTTTTCTCGCCATATAGAGCCAAGTAGAATGTGTAATCTGTCGGTCAGTGATGACATACAGGACTTGTATACTTCAGGTGAAATGCCGTCTTCTCCGGCAGGTTTTTTTGTCCTTCAGCTGCTTGATGACTGTGGCGATTTCAGTTGTGCTCGGTGGATTGCAACTAACATCGTACGGCTCTGCAAGAACTAAGAGTTGTAGGGCCATCATGTGGACTGATGGTCAGTTGAGCAATCAGTCGAAGTGCTCTACCCATTGCTCTATTTTTCTTTTTTGCTCGGGTATGAGCTGACTGGCTGTGTCGCGTAAGAGCGACTCTTGCTTGCAGCACCTGCCCGACACGTTGCGAATGAGGCAGAATAGCTTGCCGAGGTCACTGATCCCTGCTACAATCTCTCTTTTTTCCGCTACTTCTCTCCAGTACTGCTTACGATCAGCCCTAGCGGAGCGCGATGCCTCGCGCTACAGTCTGCGCCGTTAGCCACTCCCTGATATCCGGGCTTCGTATGCTTGAGCCAACATTTGAAGTGTGCCCTCTGAGATTCTGTCTTTTAGACACCTTTCAGTTTTTCCTAGTTCTTTTAAAGCAGCTTTTCTAACCGTCGATGTGATTGTCATCCACTGTTCCACCAGGGTTGAATCCGGTGAAACGTTGGTTACTGTGGATAATCTTGTGACGATTGCGCTTAATAGTGCTTGGCATTTCTTGGGCTGCGACGTTTATGCGGGTCGGTGGGGAGGCCTTAAAGCGTGCGAGTTGGTGGATTCTGAAGCGTGCATGAACAAGAACGTGGTCTGTATCGTTTACATTTCCTGTCAGTGCGCCGCGGTTCGCTCGACAGTCTTCTACAGACGAAGCCCGACGCGACCTCGCTAGGATATGGTCGATTTGATGTGAAGTGCGACCGTCGTTGTAGTACCACTTCACTAAGTTCTTTTTGGGATGCTGAAAGTGTGTGCTACAAACGACCATTCTGTTGGAGTTGGCCAAACTGACCAAGCGGTCATTACTCTCACAGCCTTGACCAAGGCCGAATTTTCCCGGGACGTGCCGCGTTAACGAATCCGACTTACCTGTGCGAGCGATGAACAAAATGTTTTTCTGGACCCGATTGATTAACTCTTAAAGGCTGCGGTAGAGTTCATCTGTTGACTAGCTGTCCGTCGCGTTCACTTCACTTTTTCACTTTTACGCGACTATCTCCTGCGAGAGGATAAGTCGGCTCCACGGATATCACGAACCATTGCTGACCACGCGCGGCGGTCGGAGGCGAGCTCCGTACAGATCTTGATCCAGTCCTTTTTCCATTGCCGGGCTCCATAGACTGACCGAAGGCCTAGAAACTCTACGTCTTTCTCGATTGTACTGGTCCACGTTTTGAGCTGCCCACCAAGGCGACAACGCCAACCAGGGCAGGGAGTGGAGAAGAGTGTTTGCTTGGTCATCTCTGACTCGGGTCGCCGAACCACTGAAGTCGTCGACGTTGGACGAGGACGGGGAGAGCATCGATATCACAGCATTCTCTCCTTACCTCGTCGTTGGACACCCTGTCGCGCCACTTGACTTTGAGGATTTGCCGCAGGCACCAGCGGTCGAAAGCCTCCAGCCTTCTGGTATCCTCAGCTCGTAGTGGCCAGGTTTCGCAGCCATAGATGAGTACGGGCCGGATGGCAGCACGGTAAACAAGAGCTTTGGTTCTTAAGCTGATTTCACTGCGAGTCCACAGCGTTCGTCCGTCGCGTTGGTCGGAGCATAGACGGTAGTCACCGTTAATTTCTGCGGAGAGCTTTTGAAACGTTCCAAAGCAAGTCTTGCTGAAATCGGCTCCCAAGCCATCATGCCGCCGTTGGCTGTATTGGTAATGGTGAATGCAACGCCGTGGCGCCCGGAGTTGTTTGTCAGGCTGCTATGATGAATTCAGTAAGTTGCTTCTTCTGGAAATTTTATGCACCGAGTGTTAGAGTTAGGTGTGTAATTGTGTAATATCTTCATGATGAGGCTTTCACTGCCTGCATCTAACAGTGTCCGTACATTCCAACAAGTTATATAACCCTTTTTCCTTGAATTGAGTATTCCAGCTTGTTGTCTTGACACCTCGACCGTTGGAGCACAGGGTGCGTCGCTTGCTGGCGACGTCGTAACATGATCAGAATGCATGTTTTCAAAATTATTCGTAGAGATTCACGAGAACACGGTACGAGATGCTGTCCCCAGCACCGTTCGGGACTGTTGTACTACTCGGCCGCCCAGTCCGGCGTAGGAAGTAAGTTGACGGTACCTTATCCGGCCTTATTGTTCGAGGATGCACCTCTAGCTTTTGCACATCCAAGTGCAGCCTATAAGCCAGCAGAGTTGTTCCAGATGAGCCGGTGGCCTGTTGTGCGGCTCATTCACCTCTTCGGGAATACCGGGTCGGGTAGGTTAGACAGTTTTTCTTTGTAGCCGTTCAATCAATGCATCTCGGCCGCCTATTCAGGTGTATCTGTCATCGTATGCCGAAAACCATATCGCCGAGGTGTTTAGACCGTGGTTACCCCAACCTAGTTTAGCCCGTCTTCCGAGCGGTTTGTCGAGGTGTGACTGCCGATGCACGCCTCAGCTTTGTGGAGCCATAGACGAGAGCTGGGTGAATTATGGAGACCAAGGAGATGGAGGATGCCCCAAGGGACACGGCAGTCAATTAACAGTGAGGTGTTACTTCTCTCAGGCAACCCGTACACCCCATTTGATGTCAGTAGACGGTGGAAGCAGTTGCGGTGATCGTAATCGTTCTGTATCCGGTTTGATTGTCCCTCTAGAATCTTCAAGACCGATTGGAATAAGATGCCGAGTGCAAGTGATGCTCTCTTAGTCATTGAGTGTGATACCATATCTTCCAGCAACCTCGGGAAACTTGGACAAATTCAGATCGTGTTCTTTTTCGGTTGTGCCGCGAATTACTAGATTATCCACGTAGACGAATGTACCAGACAGCTTCTCGCTTTCAACGATGTTATTAGTAGTACGTTGGAAGCAAGCCACTCCGTTTGCAACACCGAAAAGAATGCGACAGAACTGGTACAGCTTACCACCAGCTTTGAAAGCTGTACATATATTTCTCATCGACCCGGATAGGGTTCTGATGATAAGCACTTGTCATATCTAGCGTACTATAGAATTCCATATCTAGAAATTTTGCGATCAAATCGTCAATCCGTGGGAATAAATATGCATCGAGGACGATGTATCGATCGACAGTTTGGCTGTAGTCGATTACCATACGACGTTTGTGGCGATCATTAGAGATTACTGAAATCTGTGCTCTCCACAGGAAATTAGACGGTTCTATGATTCCAGACTGCAACAACCGTTCGACTTCAGATTTAATAAAGGCTATGTCTTGCACCGAAGGATGTCTTGACTTTATAGCAATTGGCTTGCGTTTCGGTGCTAAATGCTCAAAGAGAGGTTGCGGGTTAACGTGGGCCGCAAGAGGACTAAAGAGAGTAAAGGAAGACTGACCCCTCAAAAAGAAATCTCGACAGCTTTGTGTAATTTGAGAAAGTCATAAACAAGGATTATGTCCTTGCAGAAGTCTGGAAGGACAGAGAGTTTAGTGTGATGGTGACGACGGTCTTTATACTGAATAGAAGAGTAAAGGTGACCACAAGAAAGACTAGAAAAACGTGTGGAGACCATTGTGACTCGTTGCTGTGAGGGGATGATTGGCCAACGGTGTTTATCAGCAACAGATTTGGAGATATAACTCAGCGAACTGCCTGTGTCAATAAGAGCGTCTACGGGGATGTTATCTACTTCTACGTTAATCACAAAATTAAAGAGACAAGGTAGAACAGTGGCGTGGTGACAGCTAATAAGAATAAATTAGTAGTCGAAGGAACATGCCACCGGGATACTTTTTTCACTTGAGACGAAGATTGGCATACTCGCTGAAAGTGTCCTCTCTTACCACGAGATTAACACAACGCCTCTCGGGCTGGACAATTTGTTCTAGAGTGTCGAGCGAGATCACAAAAATAACAGGAACTTAATGTTGTGAGAACAGGGTTTTCGGCCGAAACATAGTTAGCGGACTGGTCGGAAGAAGCGTTTTTATCATATAGGGAATACCAAAAGGATGGATTAACAGTATATACCGTGGATTGCTTGTGAGCTAATCGTAATTGTCTTGCAATATCGTAAGTAGTTTTCAGGTCTAAATTCTTCCCTTCTAATAGTCTCCGATGAATATGACAGTCCACGAATCAATGCATCGCGAATAAACTACTCGCGATACTGCTCAGCACTGACAGATTTGAAATCACAGTCGGCAGAAAGCGTTTTCAGCTTCTGAAAAAACTGATCGAGAGACTGGTCATATTCTTGTCTTGTAGTTGACTGTACTTGTCGAGCGTAGATAGCATTTTTTGGTTGTATGTATAAACTTTCCAGAGTATTTATGGCCTCGTAATCCTGACAATCCGCAATGTATCTGCAGATAGATAGACCGATAAAGTTTGTCAGGGTGTCGGGTTTGGAAGTTAAAACGAAATTTTTTTTCCGGGCAAGCCAATAACCAGCTCGAGCGTGCCAGGTCGAGTTAAATAATCAATAGTCAATAATTTATCGGATCATTCATGACGTAACCCCTTTTGCTGACCGAGCATTCATCTACAGTCCGACGCAAATTGGGTCAACGAATCAGTGATCAATCCGGTAAGACGTTTTTATCAACCTAATCGGCCCAACAGGGCTTGAACCTAACCGGACACTCGAGTTCGGGAATGTTTGATTTTCGCTTTATATACCGCATAGGAATTTCTGTAGAAAGACACATTTTTGCGAGTTGAGTTGTTGTGTTCTGATTTACTATAGTCCGCTGGAGCGATCGTGGTCGCAAGCTGAGATCGAGTGCACAGGTTTTCCGGGGGTCATTAACTGACTACAGGTCTTGTGTAACAATGGCGTCCATTGGTCCAAATTTGAAGTTGCTGCAATCTCAACTCAAACTGATAGAGACTTTGACTGCCCGACCTGTGAATATGGGTCCAACTACAACCACAACAGAAGGTGATCCGGACACGGTTCTTAGGAGCATGACGGAGTTTACCCATGACCCCAGTCTGGCATCACCTTTGATTCCTGGTTCAAGCGCTATGAAGACATCTTCGCCGTGGAATTCGCCTATAAGGACGACGAAACAAAAGACCGATTTTTGCTGCGGAAGTTGGGACTTGCAGAACACGCCCGCTACACTAAGTACATTTTAACTGGATTCCCCCGTGATCATTCATTTGACGACACCGTTCGCATCCTCATAGAAATTTTTCGAGGAGGCTTTATTAGTGTTCAGCGCAAGTAATTAATTCCTCAGATTGGTGAAGCGAGACGGCGACGATCTCGTGAGATGTGGTGGCATCGTGAACTGTGAGTGCAGCCGTTTCAAATTGGGATCATTGACTTAAGATCAGTTGCGATGTTTGGTTTTCATTTGCTGGTTACAGTCACTCACTCAATCAGACTTACGCACCAGATTGCTGACGGAAATTAAACAGGAGCCCAATGCAACTTTACAACAATTGGTTGACGAATGTGGACGTTTAATCGGTCTGGAAAAAGACACGGCTATAATTTAACAGTCTAATCGTCCATCTCAAGCAATCAACCAATTCACGACGCGCAAACAAGTTCCGGCCAAAAGAAATCCGATCAACTTCCACAAACTGAGTCTGAACAAGCCGCCTTCGCCGTGCAGTCATTGTGGTGCGTGGCAGTTTCATCGTTTCTGTTCATTTAAACACCACCGTTTTACGCGTTGTCACGCCTTCGGTCATGAAGATGGATACTGTCAACCAAGACGCCGACCTGGAAGAAGCCGGTACCTATGTTCAAACCCAATATTAATAACTATCACTCATCCGTCCTCTCGTACGGACTGACTGCAACCTTCCAAATAAACGTTGCCGATCGACTAAAATTTGTGGACGTCTGCATCAACCACCTTTCGGTCCGTCTACAGTTAGACACAACGTCAGACATTATCATTATTTCAGAAAAGATTTAGAACGCTATCACTCCAGCTTACATGAACCTTTTTGAATCTGATTGGCATGATGGACTGTGTCTCGTTGATGTACCCATCAGCGCATTCTTTCACCGTGTGCGAACTCAGTCCGAAAATTCATCATTTGAGGGCCGGCTCATCAAACGCTTTTCTTCAGTTTTCGAGGAGAAACTCGGCTGCTGCACTCAAATTCAAGCCATACTACAACTGAAAAAGACGGGCGATCAGTATTCAGACCGAAGCGCCCCGTACCGTATGCTGCTCTACCGCTTGCCGACCAGGAGCTTAAACGGCTTGAAGACCTAGAGATCCTAACTCCCATGTCATTCCCCGAATGGGCTGCGCCCATTGTGATTGTAAAGAAAGCCAATGGTACTATCAGACTTTGTGCCGACTTCCCAACAGGCCTCAATGCGGCGTTAGAATTCGATTGCTATCCACTACCGCTTCCGAAAGACATTCGAAACTCTAAACGGCGTTACTTGCTTCGTTGAACTCGACCTAGCCGAAGCATATTTCCAAATAGAAGTGGCACCGGAATTCCGACATTTGCTGCCGATAAGCACCTATCAGGGGTTATACCAATTTACACACCCACTGTTCGGAACAAAATAACACCCCCGCGGTTTTCCAACGAGTGGTGGACACAATGATCTCTGGTCTATCCGGAAACGTAGCTTACCGCGACGACATCATTGTGACCGGAAGGTCAACAGCGGAACTCCAGTGTCGATTGGAAGAATTGCTCGATCGAATCCAATCATTCGGGCTACGCCTAAGGCCAAAAAAGTGCTGATTCCCGCCTCAACTCAATCAAATATCTCGGTCTCATGTTTGACGCAAAAGATCGCCACCCAGATCCAGAAAACGTTCGAGCAATACAGCAAATGCCACAACCGAAAGACGTCACGTCCCTACACTCATTCTTGGGCTTAATCGACTACTATAGTGCATTTTTACCGGTACTCCATGAAATACGCGCGCCACTCAGTCGACTGCTTCAAAAAGACCAACTATGGCACTGGTCAGAAAACTGCCAAGCATCGTTGGATCACTTGAAGCGAATGCTAACGTCAAAACTACTACTCACACATTACAAGCCGAAACTTCCGATCATTCTTGCTGCGGACGCATCAAACTATGGAGTCCGAGCAGTGGTCTGGCACGTGTTCCCAGACGGGTCACAAAAGGCAATCGCCCATGCCTCTCGCACCCTAACGCCGACAGAAAAGAACTGCAGACAAGCTGAGAAAGAGGCCCTAGCCATGGTATTTGCCATCAAAAAGTTCCACAAGTTTCTGCATAGCAGACATTTTACGCTACCCACGGATCACAAGTCGCTCTTGTCAACCTTCAGTACGAACAAAAAGGCATACCGGTACACCCAGCCAACCGACTCCAGAGATGGGTCACGATTCTGCTAGGATATGACTTCGAAATCAAGTATCGTGAAGCAACTGAATTCGGACAGGCCGACGGACTATCTAGCCTCATCGGAAACCAACCCGTGGAGGATGAAGAAGTCGTCATAGCCACAGTCTCAGCCGAATAAACTGCGTTGTCCGAACTAACCGACTCCATCCGAGCAACTACGGTAACAGTCGACGATATTCGAGATGCAACCAGGCACGATCTGACGTTGAAACAAGCCATTAAATTTGTTCAGACGTCTTGGCCCCACACTAAGCTATTCAGTGAATTACTACAACTGTACCGTCGGCGCGACTCCCTCGGTTGTCGACTCTTGCCTCATGTCAGCGCAGCGAGTCGTGATACCGGCGTCGCTACGGCGAGCCGTACTACGATAATTCCACCAGTCATCCGGGGATGTGCACAGGTTTCCCGGGGGTCGTAACGCATTATTGTCAACGTGGAGTGGATCAACAGAAAGTTATTAAAGGTTTTCTTCTAATGAATCCAATTGTCCTATGCGTCTGGCGAGTGAGGGTCAACGCCGAAACGATCAGATGAAAGTATACGTTCCATATCCGAATCGATTAAATTGCGACGAACGATTACAAACAACCACGCACAGGCGAGGTGAATGAAAAAGTCGGAGTCGCCGTTTATAGGCTTTGGAATCATAACATACAGCTGAAATGGAATCAGAGAATTATTAGCAAAAAATGTGAATGGAGCGAAAGTGTTTGGTTTACCACAGGTCCGTAGTTGCAGATGAATGAACTACTGCAGAGCAGAACTATGCGATTGATGGAGGACTGCAAGAGATTGAGTCCAAACAGAAAAAAGAACGAAAGACCTAGTATGCTTTAATCATCTAGAACTTGACGTGTGCTGCAATGAAAACAAGAACAGCGTACTACAAATAAATACACAGTGAACGATTACATAACCAAACACAACACACTGTATCAAAACATTTCAATGCATGCCACAGGCTGTCTAAAAATGAAATAGCTGACACCACACATCCATTTTACTTTCACCCCGTCAAATACGTATTTTTGAGTAAACCGACTTTGGCTTCTGGTTAGTGTACTCATATTCTGGTCAAGGACAGTGTGGTTGTGGTTTTTATCATGATGAGGTTTTGTTAGACTCAGGCAGTATTACGTTTGTGTTTCAGAAGGGAAAATAAGTCACCACTCGCTTTTTGTCTCATGTTATGGTTCTTCCGTTTTCAGTATTTTCGTCGACGCCGTTGACCGTGCTAGTGAAATCAAATTGAAGTGCGTCTTATCGAAAGCTTCATTGTCGTGGAGACCCGGATTCTAATCATTCACTAGTACAATATGTTCAGTTGTCGATTCCAAATGGTTTTCCTGCAATCTGTTTTCCTTTTCTTGTTAACCACCGTAAGTTCCTGTACATTTCGTACATTCTCCCACAGTTTATCTGTACTTGGGGCAAAGATATACCAACCGCAGTCGCTTTCAAATGTGGCAAACCATCTCTTTACTTGACCCCATTGGGTTGGAATGTTGATGATGAACAGTCATGTTTACATCGGGAAAAGGATATCATAGCCTATTGCCAGAGAGTATACAATGACACATCTTTGATGCGTGTCGCATTCACCACGGTGATTGAGGTCGCACTACCGAATTGGTGTCACGTTAATCGCTCCGATTGCCCACCCACTTTAGCAAACCGAACTACCTATCCGATACAACCCTGGATTTGCTCTGGTGAGTGAAACGTTTTTCGTGTACCCAGGGAAATTCTCGACTTTTCACGGAACAGACATTACATTTTGTACGCAAAATCTCCTCGGTGTTAGCACTTAAAGACTGATATCGAAAATTAGGGGAAATCAGTCAGTCTGTAACATGGCAAAAAGGTATGAGAATATTGACCAGTGGACTTGGCCGAACAAGACATGCTGGGCTTCCAAGTTGGTGTACACGAAATCCATCTGTAGTGTAATAGTATATGCTAATAACTAAACGAGAAGTCAGAATACAACGCCACGTTGATAGGCTCTTGTCGGCTGAAAACGAAGCATATAAGATAAACCCAGATAAACGAATTGGTTAAGTATGCGAGCGAAATGAGAGCGAATTGTGAAACAGAACCACATTAGCAAATAGGTGATACCGCCCATCAGATGGTTGTTAACACCAGGTGACATAGCTAGATGCCACGGTGATTGATGCAGTAGCATTCGAACTCTCTCAGTTTCATTTTCTGTTATATTGCTCCTTGTACTTCGATTCGCTAGTGTCGACTGGACGATGTTGTGCGGTGGCGGCCAAAAACAGAGCAGTGAAGTACAAAAGCAGAGTAAAAGGCGTAAATCATGAAAGAAAAGGGGCATTCGCATGCAACTACACCACAGGCCGAAACATCTGGCCATATCACTCAGTGTCTCCAACCATCTGGTAGGTGGGTCGCGTGGATCCCAACCCGGAAATCTAACACGTCCTACGTGGCCAACTCCAGGTTTTCAAGGTCAAGGTTTTCATACTTTTTTTGCCATGTCATGTACTGAACACCTCGACCTACCTTCCAACCACTAACTACTTCGGAAAACAGCGTACGCAGAGAAAGTCTGTCGGTGGGCATGCGTAACACGTCCCAGCCACCTCAACCTGGTCAAATTCGGTACTTGTTCCAGTGTGTGACCACTGGTTCGCAACACCCTTCGCCTGACCTCAGCATTGTTCATACGGTGTTCCCACCATAATGGGGCAGTACTACGGAGACATAAATGCTCGAACACCGGCAGTCTTCACCTATCTTCTACCCTCAACGACCATGTTTCTGGACTGTATAAAAGAACGATCCTAACCACCGCATTGTATACTCTACCCTTAAAAGACAAACGGATGTCACGCCGGCGCCGCAGATGACTGAGGCTTGCAGAAACCAAACGCACCCTCTGTATGTACAATGATCCTTCATCCGATATCTGTCCACCCGGTGAGATGTAACTACCCAGGTAACAAAACTTGTCTATTCCAGCTGGAGCTTCTTTTGCCCAGACAATATTTGGTGTAGCGACAACCCAGTCCTCCAGCAGAATTTTACACTTTGAAGATGCAAACTGCATCCCAAACATCGTTACGAAGTTGTTTAGGATTTCTAAGAGAGCTTGCAACTTACGTGGATCTTCACCCAGAAGAGCAATATCGTATGCGTATTCCAAGTCAGACAGTTTACTGCCTCAGCAGAGATCGATGCCACTATTTTCACATGAGGATATGGCTATCTCAAGAATCAATTCAATCACAAAACTGAAAAGGAAGGGCGAAAGAGAGCAACCCCAACGAACACCACTTTCTGTGATGAACTCGGCTGAAAGATCGTCGTAAGGGCTAACACGGTTACGGCTGTTTGCATACAAGCATTACAAAGAAAAACAAACTTCCCTCCAATGAGTAGTGCCAGAGAAATGTGTGATCAGCTGAATCGAACGCCACTTTCAGACCAAGGAAGGCAGAGATCGTAGGCCTACGGAAGATTTGTCTGTGGTCTAAGTCTTGTCGACGAGTAAAGGTGTGGTCGATGCAACCACAACCGGGTCTGAAACCCGCTTGATCCTAACGTTTACGCCTTTGGCGGTCGCTGGATTATGTTGAATTGAACTGTTATTTTTTACATTCTCGTCGACTTACTTCAGATTTTTCACAATCATCGAATGCCAGTAGAAGTATCATAACCTGAACTCTGCATCACCAGTAAATTCGCCACATCTATCTGTTATTTTGTAGTTGATACTAATATGCATCATCGTAGTTGTTTCTTGATGCTCTGATGAGACTAGGTTCCCTATAATACTTCCTCCGTTTTTCAAAGCTGTTTATCCCACTTTTGTGGTTTGCATGTTTTTGAAACTCTCTTATCCGTTTTCTGTACTCTTCTTTGTTTAGCTCACATTTATGAAGTTATCTGATAACAGTCGGTTTACTTAATGTTGGTCGTAAAATTTAAACCGTATCGTCATTTTACGTTTTTGTATTGGCTGGTAGCATGACGCCAGAGCCTTTTTGTATTCCTATTTTTTGTCACACAACGTCGTTGTCATATTTTAGGAGGGAAGTTATGGCTGATCAGAGGCTGCTGGAGGTAATTTGACCCAAGGCGGCGACAGAATCGTAAATCTGGGACCCAAAGACCACATTTCGGTGACCATTTTACCATCACCGATCCCATTTATCGTGTGGTTTTGTGCTCATCAGTGTCATAGGCCAGTCTGTCATTCGGGCTCCGAAACAACTTTGGTCTAATAGCTTACGTTATGCTTATAATAATATATTTGATCAATTCAAGTAAAGAAAAATGCTTTGTGCACTTCGGGAGGTGAATATTCAGCTGTCACATAATCATGTATCATATTGCGGATAAAGAATTGTAAAAGAAACTCAAGGAAGCATGGTCTTTAACTGAGAAATGGTTTGACAAAGCTTGTTAAAGAATCGCTCAAAATAAGAAATAACAATATTTATGGGCTTTTATATGAGCGAACAATTGTTCGTGACTTGCCCGAGTAGAATAATTTGAAACGCACTTGATATGATCGCTGCGAAGTGGATGGAGGCGTTAGCTAAGATTTTTACAGACAGTGTGTGGCAAACATTAAAATGTTGTGTTAATAAATGGTGATAAAAGGTGCGCGTTTAGCATGCTGCTGCATCTTGAAATGTGCTTCAGTGACCTTGAGATGAGTTCGAAGTCCTTTACAAACAGTCCGGGAAAGATTACTGGGATCGGTAAATCCGAAGTGGTAGGGTGCAGACATACATAAAACTTTGAATTAAACAAAGTGGTATAGAGTTTTTCAAGGCGCAGCACAAAATGTTAGTTTCCTAACTTTTATAAAAAAAAACGATGGTAATGTTGTCAGACCATTACAGATTTCATGTCAGAATCACGCCAAGGTACTTTTTCGACGTAGCTCGGAGAATGTCTCTTACTTTGTTATGTACGAATGGAGTAGATTCTTCAATGATTGTGTACCTATCACTTTTTAGAAGAGAAAAATATCACATTCGCCGGGGTTGACAGTCAGGTTGTGGTTCGAAGACCACCCGGATGTGCTCGAGACACCTTGCTGCAGAATAGAAATAGCAGTCATTGGGGTAGGGTACACCAAATGCTGTCGTCAGCATATTTAATGACCAGTGAGTTATTGAAAGCGGGTGTGGCAGAGAGGTACGTAGAAAAGAAAAATGGTGATAAAATGGCACCTGGTAGAACATCCGAATCCGAGGTTGCAAGGGAAGAAGCCCTGCCGAATGATCTTGGGTGCAAGATTATTCGGTTGTGAACTGGTCTGGAGAAAGGTTACCCGCGGTAACCGAAACGTCAACTAACTACCACCTTTTTCGACAACGATGTGTTACCGAACAATGAACACTTACCTATAACATAACACATTGCGCATCGTTTTTTGATACTCAGCTCCGATACATAAAGAAGCCCTGGTTCGGTAGCGTGTAAATTGTTGGTGATTATCGAAGTAATCAGGCGATAACGCAATGGTGGAAGTTTGGACGCTACTCGCTGAAAGAATGCGGAGTGATTTCCCTTTTCCAACACAGCTGACAGTGTCACTGTTATCTGAAAAGAAAATTCTAACAGCTTTGCTTTTCTTGTCTAGGATTGACAGAATGCAATGGGACAACTAGGCAAGGGCATCCAAAGTAGAGTATGAACGGCGACAGGCAAACTGGTTGGGATCAGGTGAGTTCAGTTGTGATTTCATCCTCTGGAATAGAAGTTTTTGGACTATCTTTAGGACAACGGGTGTGCAAGTTGTAAGCGGGAACTTGGACGTGTCGTTCTTTGGTATGGGTGCAGTCGAAGCCACTCTCCAGCTGTCGGGGCCATTGTTCTGGCTTAGGCACTGAGTGAATAACCCAGGTAAAACCGGGGATAAGGCGGATGCACATTCGCTCAGTACAATCCACTAGATTTCTTTGAGTTCAGTTGGATCAACTCTTTGTAAACGTCCATACAGTCTAAAGTATATGTGGGCCCGTCTTATGGAAATGTGTCTTCCGCGCCGTCGTTGGAAATGAAACAAGTAATTTTATTAGAAATCGAATTGTGCACTTCTACATCCACTTTTGGCGTGCGACTGGTAGACGAAATCACGCACAAGTGCTTTAGCATTCTCCACGTTTCTCGTTACCTGATATTGAGAATACATCGCGTTGAATCTATTTAATTCTACCCTAATTTGTATTAAAAGAGCTTTCACGGATACGTAGTCCTCGGGCTCATATGCATGTTCCTTCCTTGTTGTTTGAGGCTGGGCAAGGAAAACAGATTGCTTCGAATTTTAACGGTCTCCCATGGACAACATTTGTCGTTGCAGAAATTTAAATAGCGACTCATATGATCACAGTATGTCGAAGGTACGAGTGCGAGAATAAACCCAGATCAGGCTGTGGAATCATTTCTCGCAGTCTCGCTAGTGAGAACCAGTCACATTTCCGTCTCGTGTGTTTGCAATCACGGCCCTGTTTTAACCGTTTGCTATTGGTTTTGCCATAGATCGTTAGAGTAACTTCAACAATTGCGTGATCAGAAGTCTCAACAGGCGAGCGATGCTTTACGGGAAACAGATTTTTGTTGTTCACAAAAAATAGATCTAACTTAGCATTCATTCTGATGGGAAAGGGCACAATGGTTGGCAAACCCAACGTGGTTAAAAGGCTAACATCGAATCTGTTGAAATCGCCGCACACTATACAGAATGGGACCAATATATTGCATGAGAGCTGTGGCGAATGTGCCGGAGAAGTGCTCGAACTCATTAACGGGACATGAAGGAGAAATATAAATGTTTGGAAAAATGACAAACCTGTGATTACTTGAAAATTTGAGTGCATAAATGCACTTGCATGGGAGGTAGGATGCAAAAATAGTTATTGCACTGACTTGCACCAACCTTCAATAATATGTGGTGACACCACCACATCACTTGTCATACGGGACACGAAGAGCAACGCGAAGTCTTTTAGTTTAATAACATTGCTGTCATCTTCGTGAAGCCAAGTCTCTTAGGGAAGTAGGGCTCCTAGCTGTGCGTACTTTCGACGGTGCACAAGTTAATTCAACTCTGTTGTTTCCAATAAGGGAACAAGCGTTGCTGCTGATTAAAGTTGGTGAACACATGCGTGGCAAAATTTGTTTCCTTAAAGACACTACATCCCGCGCAGTGTTTCTTTGTATGGCCATTGGTTTTCTATAAATCCTTTTGAATTCACGGCGTAAAGCTCTTTTGAAGGGAATGACTCCGGCTATCCGTGGGGCACTTGAACGATATCGGAATCTCGATAGAGCATTTGACAAAATAAGGCATGATAACGTTATTCGAACAACGATTGCTATGATAACTGCACAAGGTTAAGTTCCAGTGAAGTAGAAAATCAAAAGAAGCAGCGAAATGTGAATTGTGACAAAGTTCTGTGAATTGAAGTAAACGACACGACCCAATTTAAAGGTCCGTCATTTAAAAATCCCCCAGCTGGTGTAATTCACGCTGGACTTGTCGTTCCCTTCTTTTGCTTCCATCAATTGACTGATTCGTGTTGAAGGTGCCCCGCCGTCGCAGTTGACAGTCCCGGTTAACTGTTCTCTTCGGCGCATTGATGACCCACGTCATGAAGGGTATTCCTGTCATAAAGCAGATTATTGGAAGCGTGCTGCTGGAGATGCTTGCAAATCCAATCACACAACCCTATTCAATAGTATGCCCATCAAACCATGCATTCGAGTAGGCTCATACGGTACAATGCATTATCTGGGTGCGGATATCGTTTGCTGTTCATCAACGCCGCTGCCACAACAACCACAGGACAGTGAGTTCTCACCATATTGCATGTGCCGTTGTCTTGTTAATGTTAGTAATAATATTAAAGTTATTATCGTTGTTTTTGTTATTACTATTATTATTATTATTAATTATTATCATTATTAATATTCAGGGATCCCACCTTTCGGGTTTCAGTCAGTCAATCAGTGGAGTTCACCTTTAATTTCGGATGTTGAAGAATGGTGGATAATTCTATGCCTGCCACAAACCTGCGTTGTTGTTACTGACCACAGCAGAACATTTCCTCATGATATGCCTTACGTACGCGTGTCTTTTAATGCCCATCGATAACCATCGACTTTGGCCTTTTTTCGGCCACCGATGAGATACAGGCTGAAACACACGCGGATAAGAGCGTGATCAATGCTTACAGACGTAGACCAAAATGATTGACAGTCTTAACTTGATCCTCACTAGCGGCAACCGATATCAATGTAGTTGATCTAAGTTCAACGCTGTGAAGTCTCAGGAAGACGCCAGGCTAGTCAATGCTGCTTTTTGTACGAGAATTTTGTACCCTCTAGGAATTAGTTGAATGAGTCAATTACCGTTATCGGTTCGATCGGTTGGGACGCCAGATCGGCCTCCTATATTCCTCTCCGTCTCGTCTAGACTTCCACCTTGAGCACCGAAACCACTAGCAACAACCATCATGTCCTTGGAGTGCACGCTGCGGAGCAGTTGAGACGGATCGATAGAATTCGTTTTTGGTCTCGGGAGCGCTACAGTCTATTGGGGCATACACAGAAACGACAAGAAAGCATCGACGCTTCAGTCTGTGGCTGTTGACATGCACAGAACCATTCAACCGAACTGCACACAGACGACTGCTGACAGTCGACGAGCGCACACATTCGGCTTTCATGGTCAGAGCGATGCTAACACCAACGTGACGATGAACAATAGACACCGAATCGCCCGACACACGAAGAGCGAAACGAGAAGCCGAGTTTGTAGTTGTGGAGCGAAGTATTAACACAAGTTGTGTATTGTATGCGTGTTTCGGAGACACAAAACATCTATTTTAAAGGTTTCAGGGGTTCTATGTAGGAGAGACCTGTTTGTTGAAAGCATTCAGTATTTTCTTTGTTGGTGTTTTGTTATCGACCCGCTATTCGGATTCAGTCGTTAGCTCCATGCACCCAGTGGAGCACGCGGGACGCGGATGGGGCAGCCCCCCTAAGGCTGGGGGCTGCCCAGCTTAGAAGGTCGATAGCTGTCCAATGAAGTGCGATGACTTCACCTCCCGTCGAGAGAAACCTCAGGTACTCCGCTCCTACGTTCATCTGTGGAGGCTTTTTAACTGAAGCTCCTTTCCGGAGAGCTGTTTCTCTGTTTGTTCGCTGGGGTGTCCTCTCCAGGGTCCTAACGGGTAGAACAAGATGTTGCCCATCAACTGGTTCATGGACTGGACTTCGTCTGGCTTATACTCAGTAATCTATCAGCCATGGCTACATCTCCGGTCTGGAGAAGCCATCCTGCATTGCTTTTTGGGTCTTGGATGCACACATGACATCACCCCTCGTCAGGATGCATTCTTGTCGTGATGGACTAAGAGAACCGGACGTCGAATTCATTATTTGGTCTAATATGTCATATTTTCTTGTTTTTTTTTGACTTCTCCAATAGCGGTTAGTCGTATTAAATACGGTCACATGCACAGCACAGAGATGTTCTTCCTTGTGATCGATCAGTCGTCCTGTGAATTCATCAGTTTAACGAGTCTCGATTCACCACAGAATTCGTATTCAGTCGTGTGACCGAGTGGATTCCTAGCAGGAATCATTGGTATTCATCGAACCAAGTCATCAGTTCTCTTAAAACGGAAATGGTTCCATGATAAGTTAAACGTTACCTTTTTCGCCAGGTTTACAGATCCGTTAAACCGTATGGATCTGTTTAGCACCCACGCTTACGAATTTGGAGTATTTTTTAAAGTTAATCAAGTCCTTCTGCAACCAGATAGTTGTAAGATTCTTTTCGTGCAATTTTGAATGCCAGCGGATTATCTCTGGCCTGTTTTCGGCGTTCATCGACCCGATTTTTCTACTTTCCTCCCTCCCACAGCTTATGATCACGACTGGAGTCAAAGCTTGACCGGATTTAGTCAATCAGTGATCGGTTCAGCGGACACCAGTCTAATCATAACCAATGACGAGCGGTTGTACACTACCTATTTGAATGCTGTACCCGATCAGTCGACCGAAAATAAAGCACACGAGAATCAGAGATACAAAGCGGCCAAATCCGCTGAGAACGAAGCGTTTACGGAACGAAAAAATATCCTTGAGAGTCAGCTATCCTCTGCGGAGTTCGCTCTGTCCGCTTCCGATTGGTCGTCCAATCCGAAACAGACCCAGGAGGCGGAGGATGCATTACACAAGGTGAGCATGAGCACACGTGCGCGGACTGCGTTGCTGCATGAACAGTTTGGTTTTTTTGCTCATTCGCTAAACATAAGTAGTGACCGAGTGGTACAAGCCCCTGGATAGTGGGCCGTATGTCCTAAGATCGAATCCCACCACCACCTGTCAGCTTCGGTTCCGGAGAGCTTGGCTTCTGGCTCCGTACCGAAGTGGTCTGTCAAAAAGTAATGCGGTTCTTCACTCCACGTTTGAGGGCGAAGGCTACCAGCTTCATCACCTAATATGTTGTATACTTTCGAGTAAATGTGAAATACTATGTAATGTCCCCATTTCACTGAGTAAACAAAGAACCAACGACATTTCATCAAAATTTTGATGTCTGCAAGCGTCAACGGACTTTCCCCTTACTTGTTACGCGCTCGTCATTGCCTCATCACAAAGTTAGATTACGATCACGTTAAACAGTGTCTTGCTTCCCCACCAGTTTTGCCAGATCTGTTCTACTTGTTGTGATCTCGCTATATAGCAAATGAACGTTAATTAAGTGCCGAGGCATCTGGCTTGGTGAAATTGTATTGAGTGGTTAGAAATCAAAATTAAAAAACGTATTAATTCCACTATATTCTATGGAAACAGTCTCCTCGATTACTCGGAAATTGCGGTAGACTGCGTTTGTTCATGCCAGTGACTACGTAAAAAATCAGTGGAAGCAGTTAAAATATTATAAGTGATGAAAACGGAAAAAAGTTATGATGATATTTTCCCCTCTATTTTCATCATGCTTGCTGTATTAATTACATATTAGAAAGCAAGACGTAGGCGAACATGTTTTTGGTGGTCTCATTCTCAATCCAATCATATTTATATGAAACAAAACAGGAGACGAAAAGAACACGTGTAGTCAGTTAGTCAGTCAGTCAGTCAATCGATTGGTTAACCGGCCAATCAATAAAAAACAGGATATGGTAAAATTACCTGTCACAGTCAGAATTTTGGATCGGCATTACATTCAGGAATGACTTCATCGACCTTCAGCCACGGAAGTTCGAGTGCTTGGACCAACTTTTGTGAACAAAGCTTCGGCCGTAGAAGCCAGATGCTGATTGCCTCGACCGTCGCTAGTGTTTTATATCTGACTGATTTTGACTCATTCGGCTGGATCCCGTATAAGACGCTGAATGACTCAACCGGATCAACCTTGTGACCCGAGTCTAACAGATGAGCGAGGATAGAGCTTGATTCAACTTCTCTTCCTCCATGTTAAAGCTAACATGGTTGGTACTCTTTAGTGCGTTTGGATAATTGAATTGTCGTTCGACTCACTTAATTTGCCCCACAAGTGCACATAAATTGATAAATGGTCTTTGAACAAGTCAACAAGGGCAATTTATTCTTGTTCTCGCATTTTATGGTAATCGATGTCGAGAATATGGATCTGAGCAGCATGAAAAGTGGCTTTACAAATGACTGATAAAACCCTGGTAACTCTTTCGGCGGCTGCATCCGTCTTGTAAAGAAGTTTGGGAAATAGGGTTTTCTTTTCTACTTGTAGTATCTTTTCTGGCTGTGTGTTCAATGAATCTGTCGGGGTAGCCGTTTTCAGACAGGATCCGGCGAATCGTTCTTAACTCAGCCTCTAGTGTGCCATCCGAGCAGATGGGTGTAGCTCTGAATACTATGCATCTCATTAAGTTTCGCTTCTGGCCGATTGGGACAAAGCTATGGAAGTTTATTGTTCAGCCCATGTTGTTTTCCTGTAAACTTCCCTTTGGATAGAACCGTCCAGATGTTTCGTTAAGTCAACGTCTAAAAGTGGGAGATGATTGTCAACTTCTGTCTCAACCGAAAACGTTGTGGCTGGGCGTGCAGCGTTAAATAACTTTATCATTTCTCCCACTTTCAAATACAGCTCACCAATACAAAATATAGTATCTACATAACGATAATAATGAGTTAAACCCTCCATAGTTGCATTCAGTTCATCGGCTTCCAATTTGGTCATGAAAATATTGGCTAGAATTGGACCCAAGGGAGATTCCATTGTGACAGCATCTTTTCGTCTGTAATATGCGCCATTAAATAGGAATTGTACATTAAGTGTACACCTCAGCAGCAATTCTTTTAGGTTGTCCGTCGGAATTGGTATCGACAAACCTTCTCGTTCAATCAACGCGCAAACAAAGTTCACCGTTTCTACGAGGGGTGCGTTGGTGAACAGATATTTCACGTCTGATGAAAACGTCTTTTTCTGTTGAAAGTTCACATCTTTGGTGCCCTCGACGAACAGGAAGCTGTCACGAAGCGTGTGCATGGTAAGCATTTGTCGAACGGGTTCCAAGATTCCCACCAACCACCGTGATGTTACATGATAAGCCGAGTTTGTCGTGGATACGATTGAACGAGTGGTAGGCCAGTTTTGCGCACTTTTGGTAACCCATGAAGATGAGGCATAGTTGAACCCTCAGGTTTGCGTTTCTTAAAAAGACTGGATGATTATATATATATATATATATATATATATATATATATATATATATATATATATATATATATATATATATATAGACTTTCAAAATCCTCAGTGCGTTAGTAATTTCCTTCTCTGCACGATCCGTTTGGTCTTTTCCCGATAAATCATGAGTGAATTTAGATTCGTCACCCAATATGTCCAATAGCTGTGAAACATAATCACGTCGATTCATTGCCCAACTTCTTCTATCCGGTCTGCTGGGAATTATCTGTCGACTTCATTGTAACTCCTTTATTTTGTTTCATATAAATTTGAATGTAATTGACTTGGGAATAAAATCACCGAAAACGTTTTCCTACGCCTTGCTTTCTGACGTTAATCATGGGCTTTTTTCGAGTAATTGTATATTATTAAGAGGTCAAGGCGTACACTAAATTGTACAGCCTTTACTATATCACTTCGGTCCGGTTCACGCTACGAAGTATACTGTGCGGAGTTTTTCATTTTATTTCTGTTGCTTTCTGCTTCTTATCTGATTTTTTCACAGGAATTCTTTCGAAAATACATGGCTCTCGATGAGCAACAACGTGAAATCGACAGTCGTTTAGACAAAACACATTGGAGAAGGATTTTGGAGAGTATGGAACACCATAGACAAATGGCCCTGGAACAGTGGAGTAACACTGTCGAGAATCCGAAATCCAATGTGAGTAGCTAACCTACCCGGGGATTTTTTAAACCCGTGCACGACAGCTGAATACTATGATGATTGCTTACATCGCCATGCATACTAGTAATTGGACGGGAGCCGATAAAATCATCGTGCTCGTGATCAGATATGGGAATCAAGATGAGAGACAGTTTTTCATCATCGTTCGGTTTTTCGTATAGGATGAACTAATCAAACAATACCACCTTCATTGACTCGAGCATTCTTTGATTGGTGGCGATAAAAATGATAATTGTGAAGCTCAGTTGGTTGGTTCCTTTCATTATAGATTTCCAATTTTTTAGTTTAGTTTTGTTGGATAAGTGAGTGGTATGGGATTATTCTATGCTGTCAGCCAATCTATCTCTGATCAGTTTCCACGGCGAATGAATTGTCGATTTTTCTCCTAGCTATCACAACCAGCTTTCATCCCTCTAGCGGCATTGAGTGTACAATGACATCTACGAAATGAGGCTACCTTTTTTATTTGCATGCTTGCGCATGAGTGCAGTGAAAGGGGTATAGCCTATAGCCTCAAGGGCCCACTGCTTTATTAGGAATACCCGGCAGAAAATTCAGAAATTCGCCGGTTTTTCTTTGAGTAGCCTGACCAGAGCCGTTGGCTCTATAGTCCAATGTACCAGGCATTAATCCACCGCAATAAAATGGCAAAGGTTTTGCTGCAGTAGCTTCTGACCTGTCATTTGAGAAGTCGATATTTTGTTCTCTGTTTCATCCTCACCTATTCGTCGATTGTCGATCTGCTTCTCGGACCCTGGTCTTCATCCCACGCGATTGCAGAAACTTTGGAAACAGACTTGACAGCATTCAATGAACTGCAGCTGTCATTTTTGCTGACGACATATTCCAAAAAGACACTACGACATTCTTAAGGAACCCCAGATCTTCCAGTTCTACATCAATCTGTTCATGGTTCTTTGACCAGTAGACTAATTGTTTTCTGCTGCATACGGGTTTCTGATAAGCATCATTTGTCTGCTTGTATGCTATGAACAAATGTGTCCAAGGTGCAGACGACCACTACCAGTCGGCTACAACTATGGCGGAATACGAACTTCTGAGGGAAAACGGAACAAGATATTTTACGTTAAATTAATCGAAGTATTGTGAAGAACGGAACGTTCATGCACAGTATTAAACATTTGATGTCTCTATTCCACAGGATTTTTCACTTCCTCATCGGCATAAAGTCCACCATGTTGGTTATAAAATAGTTTTTTTATCTTATACTCCATCACATGTCGCACTTTGATTCTAATGACTAGTGCGTAGGTAGCCCCTTGACTTTTCTGTTCAGAACGGAGAGCGTTTTACAATTATGTTTAAATCTGCGCTATCAGGAAGTAATTGTATGTACTGGACATTGAAGTTGCGCATACATTTACAAGTCTCACAGCGAGTAATGAACAGACAAGTCGCTTTGCATAAATATGTATGCAAACCTCTCGTGGAAAGTGGCATAGGGCGTTATCCTGAGAACTGTTGCCTATCCAAGTGACCGGCGGTGGTCGAACGGTTACCACCGTGGACCTTGGACAAAATCGACCCCGGGTTCGATTCTCGCCACCACCGGTCACTTTCTTATTTGACAGCCTTTTATTGATCGCGGCCCCCTTCCCGAATTGTTGTACATTGTTGCATAATAAATTAAAAAAGAAGTAAAATGAGTGTTTTAGTATTCCTAAATTTCCTCTCGTTGAATTTGGGGACCTCAGTCGTAACGATGGAGATTTTCCCACTATTCGAAATACTAATTGAAGTCCATCAACGAAGCCAAACATCTTTTATTCCAATCTAAATCAATAATGTTGGTTGGTGTGATATACCGGTATCCGGCGGGGTTATTTTTCGGGAGAAATTCCTGGCCCAAATGACTTTTTCCGAGAGTTTTACGGCTCATCAGATACCAGACACTCGTATAAGAAACAAACCCATCGTCAAAATAACGGGTCTTGTGATTTGAACTCCTTAGTAAATTCACTATGTGCTCTCGTTTGTCGGGCGTGCAATACAGCCTTCATATCACGTGATATTAGCCGCGTTTGTGCTGCTATTCACGGTAAAACACCAGAGAAATCCGTCACAGAAGATTCTAATATATAGGCCCTTCTAGTCCCATTTTGGTCCCCTTTACGGAAGTGCCGAAAAATGCAGTTTTAGAGGGTCTTTTCATCGCTATCGCGTTAACACTATAAGCAACTGACGAAGTGCAATTAAATGACCGTGTGGCCAACACTCATTGATGCGAACTGAAATATCCTTTCCAGTAAGTTTGATAGCCATCGTAAGCAAGGATTTTTAAACCACATAACGTGAAATATTCCAATCATGAAAGAATTTCTCTAACTCTCTCACATAGGCATAACCATAAAAAGCTATATTAGCCGAGAAAACGGCTTCTACCAAAACCTCTTTGAATAAAACCTAGAATAATTAATGTGGTCTTGTTGATAAATTAAATTATATTTCCATACCTTGGTGATTTTAGGCTTACTGTGCTCAGAGCCTTTTACCTTGGAAACAAAGGTTACACATTCAACTATTCATAGCACAGCAGAGAGTCAATTTTGAGTAAGTTTATGCCTATATATATATATATATATATATATATATATATATATATATATATATATATATATATATATATATATATATATATATATATATATATATATATATATAATTTATCAATCGGTCAGGTGTGGTTGACAGCTGAACGATAGTGAATTGCCATGTAACACTGCCGTTGTCACTGGAGCACCGGCCTTAACTCCGACAGCTGTTTATGTGCTTCGGTGGACGTTCCAAGCGCACGCTGCAACGACGGTAAGGCTGCGTTAAGCTTTCCAATCCGTCTGGCCTATCTGATAAGCTAGAAATTAACGCACCGGCTAACATCGACTAGCAGTGGTCACTTATGCAGAATGTTTTTCATCCTGCTGGCGTAGTGAGTTTTGGCTTGCCTTGTCGCGCTGCTAGATCCTGGATTTCTGCTGAATCTGTGTGCGTTATTGACGCATGCTGGTTCATCCCGGTTGGAAGCGAGCGCGGTGGAACACGGTTCGTACTCAAGTTTGTGCAGCGATGATGATAGCAACATGCATCACAGATGGAACGTGCTGCAGTCATGGGAAGTTGCCGCGAGCTGTTCTGTCTCATTCGAGTCGCCGGTAGGAAGCTACTGAGTGTGAGTGAAACAATTCGTAAAGCTAACGGCTCACACATTTTCAATCATCAAACGACGTTTTGAACACTGGGCAGAGCACTTTCAATCACAGTTTATCTGACTGTTCGTGTAAGCATCTCTGGTCGCTCTTTCGGCACGCGTTCAACAGACTCATCTAATAAGGGGGTGATCCATAAATTTATCCAAGCTTTAAGATGTCATACATCGCCGAGCTCCAACGGCCTTACTCAGCCCTTACTCAAGATCGCGGAGTACATTTTGTTAGCAAACTTCTTGTTTTGTTTTTACAGGTTTGAAGTTCTGAACGGGTTCCCTCGTTCAAGGGGAATCTGTTGTTATCTTTGTCTTCAGTAAGGTCTCCCCGAATTACTGTGCTAACCATAGGAATATAAGCCTGATCCCAATAGCTGCGGAACTGCTTGCGTCTGTCATACGTCGCAGGTTGTACCGTGCAGGTGGAATCAAGTCAAGTAAATGCCTTATGCACCCCAAGAGGTGAATATTCAGACTCGCAAGAAGCAAGTTGGGTTTCGTACCGGTAGTGGATGTATCAATCGAGTCTCCATTCTCTGACAAATACTGGAACACCGTCACACCTTCGAACGACCGACGTTCATCGTGTTCCTAGACATTCGCGCGACCTTCGACTCTCTCAATAGCACTGCAATATGGAATTGTTTGTCGAGAAATGGAGTACCTGGGAAAAATGTCTCCGTCTTAAAATGTTTGTACCGTCATACCCCAGGTTGAATTAGGGCCTACGGCCAGCTTTCACTCCAGTTTGTCGTCTTTAGTGAAGTACAAGGTTGCACAGGCAAAGCAACATGCTTTGGATCGCTTGGCGATTGAGGTATCCGGATATGGTATGCAGTTTGCACCTCTCATGTGCAAGGTACTTTTGCAAGACTGACAAGAGCTTCCGTCTGCACTCACCCTCAGTAGTGATCAGCTAGAGTGAGTCAATCGCTTTAAGTATCTCGGAAGCTTGGTTATAGCTGGAGTAAATCACATCACGTACAGCGAGATCCAGAGCAGCTTTCGCAAACCTGTGACACTTGTGGCACCGCCGTTACATTCGGCTCTTTCTTGAAGGTCAGGTGTACATCACCGTGGTTTGTAGTGTTTTAGTCCACGGTTTCGAGACGTGGCCACTCCGCGTTGAGGATGCTCGATGAGTTTCTGTGTTCGACAGCCGATGTCTCCGAAGCATTTCTTGCTTCTGGTGGGAACATTGAGTGAGTAATGGCGAGGTACGCCGTCGTGTGTTGGACACGGATAGCTACCCTCCTAACGAAGTGATCGCTTTGCACCGCCTCCGATGACTCGAACATGGTTTACTCATACCTGTTCATCGTTTACCTTCCCATGTCCTCTTCGCAGTTGCTAGTTAAGGCGGAAAGAAGCGACGCAGCGGTCGGAGCATGAATTCGTGCAAAGGCACGAAGAAGCTAGCGCCAGTATTAGTTTCCGTTGGGGCTTCCGCCTTCTTAGTTGGGGCCCAGGGGATGAAAGTTGTCCATGGTCAGAGGCGTTGATGGACATGGCTCGGAATAGAAGTCAGTGACCTGAATGCTGTACGTCAAGCTCTCGTGCCATATAAGCACAAAGTTATCATTTTAACAAACAAAATGACAAAGGACATCAAGAAGTGTACGGCGAAAAACAAAATATCACAGCATATCATGTCTTTTTTAACGTCTGCTGTTTATGCAGCCTCACGCTGCAATCGTAAGCGGTACTGGATAGAAGTGGCGGAAAAAAATGGAAGTCGCGTCAGGCACTAGCGTCTTTAGAAGCTGTTCCGCCTCATTCACGAAGCATCGTTTGGACGCTACAAGCATGACGCAGTCGGTCAGCTCATATCCGATTCGATCGGTTGCTCAACCGTCCATATCACTCGACGGACCTACGACCCCCAGTCCCTCCAGAGCGGTGCGATGCCAATTGCGAAACGCCGAATACAACTGAAATCGCCGCGGTTAACAACGAGCTAAAGAACAGAAAAGCCGCTGGAGAAGATAACGCATCTTCAGAATTCCACAAGTACTGCTTCAGTATGGTTGGGGATGAGTGTCTCCTTCTCCGAGATGGCTGCTCGTTCTGAACACCTTTTGTAATGCTCTCACGTGACCGCGCGTCTAACACAGCCTCTGCTGAGGAATTCCTACTCACTGCCTTCTCGTGTCTGAAATCAGGCGGGTGTGAGGTATATATATATATATATATATATATATATATATATATATATATATATATATATTATATATATTTATAATATAAATTCAAAGAGGGGGGGGGGAGAGAGGGAGTTCTGATAATACATCCGACACGTGTTTCTGTGGAAGATATTGCTCAGAGTCTTTCCGTGAATTGAAACATGCTTTTCCCGAAATAATCTTGAAAAGAAAAGCCAGAGTTGCAACATAGCACGATTTATGTCCGGGACGATTTCGCTGCATCTCAACATGGTGCATACTGCACAACCATACTGTTTATATAAGTTCATGTAAAACCCTTATGTTCGACAAATATAGGAAAAATTACAATAGTCAAGTTACGTCACCATGGTAAAGACACATTAACAAATAGCTGTTTCTGCTGACACAATGTAGGTTTCCATCGATGTATGGCAATCGCTTCAGCAAACCTCAAAAGCCTGGTATTCTTTACCACGTAAATGACCCGAAACGCAGTGCTTCGGTCAGCTGGATGTTGCGTCATCAGAAGATGACGAGCGACGGCCGACGACGGGATCTTATGGTTTTGAACGTTGTCATTATGCCTTCGATCTGACCCTGATTGCATCACAAAACGTTGTACCCAATTTGGAATGTGTTCAACCACTCGGTTACGTAACTGCCGCTCTGTTCGACCCACGTAGGTTGCTCCGCAACTACACTGAAATTGATAAATCAGATTCGATTTGGTGTACAGAGATGGACGTTGTTTCACCGAGGGTGTGGGGATCTTAATCGTTTGATGAACAATTCTGAGGTCAGCTGCATAATATGTTCGGGCAAGCGCTGATCCAAGTCGTCGTTTGAGCAAGCAACTGACGTCATCACCTTTGAATGGAAGACAAAGGGTGACTAGTAATTTTTCTACTGAACAATTCATTTGTCTGATGACTTTAGGCTTGCTGTGCCTTTCGATAAACGCATCGGGATAAGCGTTTTCAGTCAAGGCTTCTTTCAGCTGTCGTAGTTCGTTGTCAATCGTGTCTTCTGTGCAGATACGTCGTGCTCTTTGAAATAGTGTTCGGACCAGGCCACGTTTATATTCCACAGGCACAAAGCTGTCAAAGTGCAAGTATTGGCCTGTCCAAGTTTCTTTTCGGTAAACAGATCTGGCGATTGTTCCATCATTCCTTCTAGTCATATTAATAATCCATGTTGTCTCTTCTAGACTTCTTGTGATGATTAGAGCGTCATCAACGTATCGTTTGTAAAGTTCTGAACGTTACAGGATTTTGCTCGCCTTTTCCTCAAGATGAGCCATAAATATATCTGCCAGAATGGGACCCAATGGACTTCCCATTGCGACACCGTCAATTTGTCAAACCAACTTCAAAAGATGCGGAAACTTGGTTCAAAGCAAAGCTGGTTGACTTGGAACGACAGTACCGGATAACATCGTCCAGACATAAGTCACTCCTCACACCTGAGCACATATCCGCCATTAAAGAGCTACAGCTGCGACCTGATTTGTTAATTTTACGCCCTGACAAGGGGTCCGGAGCAGTGCTGATGGATCGGAATGACTATGAGAAGAAGATGGAAAGTGTTCTTGACGATCACAGCAAGTTTGTACGCGAAGATAACTGTGATGACCCCAAAGAACTAGAACAACGGATATCGACAGAAGTACAGTTTCTACTAGAAGGACACTTCATCAATGAAAGCACAGCTCGCCATCTGAAGCCAAAAGGAACTCAAACTCCACAACTGTATGGTTTACCGAAACTACACAAACCCGGAGTGCCACTTCGACCAATACTGTCTATGACAAATTCACCACAACACGAATTGGCGAAATGGCTGGTGAAACTGCTTGAGCCAGTTCATAAATCAATGGTCAGACACACTATCAAAGACAGTTTCGAAATAGTAAAGCTGTTGGACCAGATTAATGTGAAAGAGAAACACATGGCCTCGTTTGATGTCCAATCACTGTATACGAATGTTCCCGTTCGGGAGGTCATACGCATCATCTGTGACCATGTCGAGCAAAACCAACTCAAAATCGGTATACCAGTATCAGTTCTGGTACGACAATTACTACTGTGCACAACAAACGTATCGTTTTCCTTCCTTGGTCGGACTTACAGACAAATTGACGGTGTCGCAATGGGAAGTCCATTGGGTCCCATTCTGGCACATATGTTTTTGGCTCATCTTGAGGAAAAGGCGAGCAAAATCCTGTAACGTTCAGAACTTTACAAACGATACGTTGATGACGCTCTAATCATCACAAGAAGTCTAGAAGAGACAACATGGATTATGGATGAACTCAATCGTCTGCATCCGAATATACGATTTACGATGGAGGCAGAAATTGAAGACACACTGCACTTTCTCGACATTAATATGACTAGAAGGAATGATGGAACAATCGCCAGATCTGTTTACCGAAAAGAAACTTGGACAGGCCAATACTTGCACTTTGACAGCTTTGTGCCTGTGGAATATAAACGTGGCCTGGTCCGAACACTATTTCAAAGAGCACGACGTATCTGCACAGAAGACACGATTGACAACGAACTACGACAGCTGAAAGAAGCCTTGACTGAAAACGCTTATCCCGATGCGTTTATCGAAAGGCACAGCAAGCCTAAAGTCATCAGACAAATGAATTGTTCAGTAGAAAAATTACTAGTCACCCTTTGTCTTCCATTCAAAGGTGATGACGTCAGTTGCTTGCTCAAACGACGACTTGGATCAGCGCTTGCCCGAACATATTATGCAGCTGACCTCAGAATTGTTCATCAAACGATTAAGATCCCCACACCCTCGGTGAAACAACGTCCATCTCTGTACACCAAATCGAATCTGATTTATCAATTTCAGTGTAGTTGCGGAGCAACCTACGTGGGTCGAACAGAGCGGCAGTTACGTAACCGAGTGGTTGAACACATTCCAAATTGGGTACAACGTTTTGTGATGCAATCAGGGTCAGATCGAAGGCATAATGACAACGTTCAAAACCATAAGATCCCGTCGTCGGCCGTCGCTCGTCATCTTCTGATGACGCAACATCCAGCTGACCGAAGCACTGCGTTTCGGGTCATTTACGTGGTAAAGAATACCAGGCTTTTGAGGTTTGCTGAAGCGATTGCCATACATCGATGGAAACCTACATTATGTCAGCAGAAACAGCTATTTGTTAATGTGTCTTTACCATGGTGACGTAACTTGACTATTGTAATTTTTCCTATATTTGTCGAACATGAACTTATATAAACAGTATGATTGTGCAGTATGCACCATGTTGAGATGCAGCGAAATCGTCCCGGACATAAATCGTGCTATGTTGCAACTCTTTCCGTGAATGTATAAACGCGTTCTTTGCGTTATTCACGTAAAACTTGTGGTCAACACAAGACGCGGGCTTTCCCTACTGTTTAACGCTGTACGATGATGATGTGGATGAATATCTCATGAGGACAACATAAACCCCTGATTAATGATGCCACTCGTTTATCATCCCGATCATTGTTTTGCTTTGTTTCCAGGGCTGTTTTAAGTTGTGAAGGTGTAGTTCTTGATTCGGAGTGGTACAACACTGTGATCGATGCCTCGGCTGGATACGAAATGATGTATTTTACTTGATTTATTGATTTTCACGGAACCCGCTAGATAATAACAAATTACTATCCATCATCCGCTGTGGTACACTGCAGAACTGGGCGAGCTTCCATTCCTCACCCACACGGGATGATATTCGAGTATGCTTTTGACTCTTCATTCTATCCTGACTATCATCTCCTACATTCGGCATACCTTATTTTCGTAATCAACAGCTTAATTGTGTACAACTCTGTTCGAGCTACCATGCTTTTTTGACTTACCGGTCAATATGTAATATAAAGTTTGTCTCTGGACTGCAGATTGCACTGTAGATGGTGGGAAATGTTCTGTACTGAATATTGTGCTCCAGTTTCAGGTATCAGTAGCCGTTTTTAGTCAAATAAGCGAAGTGGGAAATCTCCGGTGAATGAAATGGCTGCGAACCCATGAGAGGGATGCAGTCGTCACTTGCGTAACTTTTAGTGACTTCAGCTGTATTTTCCTTGTTATTCTTCTGATTAATTTATGAAGTAGAAAGCTGTTACGGGTTCCTTTCTCCGATCTGAATGGGAAATCTGTGCACTACAGGCTCCGACTGCTCAAGCCGACTATGAAAAATTAAAGGACGACAACCCAGCCCGCCAAAAGCGTCTGCTTTTTACAAAAATTACTACGCTGTATTTCAAGCGATAATCGGAAATTTCCGAACTTGGGCGTCCAGTTAGGTTCAAGCCCTGTTGGAATGATTAAGTTGACAAAAACGTTTGGTGCATTGATCATTGATCCGTTGGCCCGATCTGCGTTGGACTGTAGATGAATGCTGGATCAAAAAAGAAGTTACATCATGAGTAATCCGACAAATTATTGATTATCGATCATTCATTCCGGCCTGGCATGTTCGAGCTGGTTAATGGCTTCCTCAAAAATTTTTTTCTCTTTCAACTTCCTAACAGATGCACTTCTCAACCAGTGTTTAGAAATGATTGTACCATCGATGTTAGTTCTGTCAGATGTAGTGATAAACGTTTCTACTTTTTGCCAAATACCCACTTATCGAATAATGCAATACAACGTGTACATTCTGTATGTTGCATTCTATCATGGTGCCTCTTCTTAACCTTTAACTCGTGTACTTTCCTTTCACGTTTCGTCCTAGTTGACTACAATCAAACACGCTGCTGGTCATCTGTTGCACACATTGGAGAACCAGCGTGCGCACGTAATTCGTCGATTCAATCACGCCCGTGTCACCAATCCGTCCGAATGGCGTCACATGTTACCGGAGGTGCGACAACACTTGTCCAATTCGGAGCATTTGCTGAGCAACAGTTTGGCGAAACTAGACAGGGTGGGTAGTTTCGTTGACACACGCTAACTCTGAGTTCAAATATTCTGCTTTTTCTTTACGGATAGAAGACAAGTTCTCTACGAAAATGACTGTGTCCAAGCAGTAGGTTATACCATCCGTCTCAGGTGAACAAGCACTCTAGGCTATTGGCCAATAAGTAGGCAGCTTGATTGAATATCGACATTCTTTTGATCAAATAACGTGGGACTGACTTCAGTGCTATGTGCACGCACTTCCACATGGATGCGTTTAGAGAGTTTACCTATCAACTCGAAGGTCAGAAGTTCGAATCCTGACACCGCCGGTTATTTTTGTGGTCGATAGTAATTCACTGTCGTCCGGATTTTCAGGGACCTCATGTGGTTCTCCATTCCAAGACTCGTCAGAGTCAGGTTATCAGTTGTCCCTCACAATTCAGTGGGCTCTTAAGGCTATGGAGTACACCCCTTCCACTGCACTCGAACGGGAGATCGGTTGCCGCACGGCCCGTGTGCTTGCGTACGTATGCCTTCATACGCATCCAGTCGCTTGACTAGCTTAACATGCTTATCTCAACCAGCAAACTCGGCAGTATATCGTGTGTATTGCTCCACTCAATGACTAATGTGGTACCAGGCGACGTGAAAAGCCTGTTAACCCATCCGTCTACTCTGGGAACTTTCTTTGGCTTTGTTATATGATTTTCAATTCTGCTGTTCCCACTGTATTTAAATTTTAGCGTGACGTGAAACGTTTTGTGTAAACTTGATTTGGCAGAATCGTCATAGTTGGCGGACTTATTGTCCGGAAGCATGAAACTGGTTAAAGTTTCTTCGAAATATTAAGTTGAGATTGGAAAAATTAGACAGCCAACCTCTCTCGATCGACAACGCCGTTACCAGTTTGTCATTGGTAAAACTTGTTTTTAGATTTTTTGGTAAAACGACGTTATTGTACCCTTGGTGTCAGGCGTGTCGATCTGCACAACTAGGTCGTGACAGTCACGTGGTTCGGAGCTGAGTCACTCCACTCTCGACCAGGTTAATTGGAGGGCTTGGACGAATTTTTTTTTTTTTTGATGTGCACAGTGCAGGTTCGAAAAGAGGAATGGTAATCTCTGCTGAAGTGGTCATTGTTTGTGGGGATTGGGAACGCTCGAATCTACGTTTATCTGATGACCTGAGTCAACCAGGTGCCCGGGAATGGCACTCTCTGTGGTTCCTGTTCCTCCATGTTGTAGCCACCTTGGAAAATGTCCCCTAGTTCTTCGGATAGTTGCCTTGTCGTTCGGCCAATATGTGTTGCATTTCATTTGCACCTGAACAAATAGATTGCCATTGTAAAATTCGTGACTTCCTAGACGTCATTAACCTACAAAAGTCAAGGAACGTCAAAATCTGAAAGCAACTTGGCGTGTTCACTAATCTCGTGACGCATGGTCCTGCGAAAAATTCCCTCCAGAGCAACTTCCTGTCTGGTTGGACGAATTCCTTGTGAGGCTGGTGAGTTCTGCATTCTTCAGTGTGCCGCTGAAAACAAAGTTGACCACGACTCAGTGTGGCCCCGAATAATAGGCTATATTGAGGTTATTCTTGGCAAATTACCATAAGCTACGTTTTTCTGAGCCTTCTAAAGTTCATCATAGAGCGTACATTCATTGCTGAATTTAGTAGATAGCAAAGAGGTTTACGATGCGATTTCTATTTTTTTCGATAAGGCAATCCCTAGCTTTATTGTGCGCTTAATTCTGGTTTTAGATCAATGGGAAGCCGAAGCAAATTATTTGATTTCATCCTTTGCATTAGTGTAAACGAATTTACCGGAAAATTTCGGGGAAGATAGATGTACTGCTCTTTCGACGTTCTTTTTGCCGCCTCGCGGATAACATCATCCTTCGAGTCGGATGCGTTCGTTTTTCGCTTGTCATGTTTGGCTCCGGCACCGTATTTCAAATGGATAATGCGCAAAAACGTGTATTTGTTCACTGAAAGATTCCGTCTTCGTCACAGACACACCGGTCCGGTGGATTTGCAAATTTTTATCTCTCTTTCCTTAAGTTCTGTAGTGACGTTTTCTTATTTTGAGTACACTTGTCTTTACCATTGTGATGAGTAAATGGACGATTAATTACCATATGCAGCATGCAGGAGCCAGTGATCTTCCGTGGGGGTTGCGTGTGTTTGATCTGCAAAACATGGAACTCACAGAGAAAACTCCATGAGCTCAAAGCTCAGTAAATGTGTCATCGGGAACCCACACTTGCATCACTCGAACACTAATATGGCCGCCAACAGCCTGCTCACTGCACATATGACTTTGATGTAAAGTTCATGCATTGTCCGGAGAGAGTTTATTGTTGAGTTACGAGATAATATAGCATTATTCGGATTCGTTTGCCTTAATATTGCTTCTTTCTGCGAGGCATACATGTGGTGGACAAATCTGCAATGATAACTGCTTCTGGTTGGATCAGCATTGATTTATCTGTGATGAAAACTTCTAGTGGTACATTTTACTTTTGAAATTTTAATAATTTGTCATATCAGGTATTTTACTAATTTGGAACTTCAAAACTTCAGGTAAATTTATCATGGGTGGGTAAACTGTGGGATCCATTTGTGAAATATCTGAAGCCCCTTGGCATGGCCTCGTAGTTCAGCTGATTGAGCGCAGATTACACAAATGCGTGGCTAGCCTTCACTCATGGGTTTAAATCCCGCCGGGGTTATCGACTGCCCATATCTGTATGGATTTATTGTTATGGTCATTTCGATTCCCGAAAATTGCTGTTCTGCACTGTTAGTTAGCAAGGCAACTTGATACATATTTACCTTGTGCTCAGTTTCCAGTGTACTTCATTGACACGGATCCACTTGTGTGATCTGCAGGTCACTAACGATCCTATTGTTTGTATACGACCACATTTTCACAAGATGCTAATGCGGAATGTTTTGATTGAGCAAGACAATCGTATTAACCATCTAAACGATCGATTCCATTATCCTGTTGGTTACCTTTGTAGTGATGAGCTTTTTTTCTACCGCCGGTAATTTGACCACGTACTGTTCATTGTTTCCTGGATTCCTTTCATAGAGCATTAGCGGAACCGTTCGTATTAACTCCTCTCTGATCTTGTGGCCAGCGATGAACTTAGTTAATCCCTTGCGTTTGCTCAATTAACTCATCGTTGCTCACTCGTGGAATGTGTCCCGTTTAGATACTCGCATGATATGACAAACCATAAATACTGTGCTAACGCCTGAAAAGATTACATGAACCGAATAATTGTAGTCTTAATGGTACTGACGGCAAAAATTCGTGCCTTTACCGTTCCTGAAAAATATTTTTACAAATCCAGTGAATGTATTTAACTGATCTACGCTGGATCACTGAAAATGTGAATCTCCTGTCCTCATTTTTCTTCGATGCCACCTTCCCTGTTCCACTCACTCATCGGTTAGCACACACAAGTCAACAGTAAGCAAGCTCAAAAATGTGCCCGTTTTTTTGTAAATAAACACCCAGGTTTCATCAAGGACGAGTGCACTTTATTCGAACAATATTACTCAATTCAACAGGCCCTACAAAAGACGGAGAGAGAATATTTGTTAAGCTTACTGCATCTCTTCAAAGCCTGTTAGCAATAAGCATCAACCCCTCCGTTAAGTGCCGTCTTTTAACGACGTTGATTACGCCATTCAGATTGCGTGTTCATGCCTTTGGTTAGTTACAGAAGTACGGAAGCACATTTCGAGTGACTTTCAAACTAACCGGATGGTTGGTCCTACCTGACAATGTGTGTTTATTGAAATCAGTCAAATGTAACGAGTGTCTCCTCTTTTTGAGTCATCACTGTTTTAGAATACTTTCGGGGAATTGCTTTAAGCTTCATTAACGTACATCTTAATTGTTAGGTTTTATATTTCGGTGGGTTCCGCGTATTTGTTTTGCTCCTGTCAGGGGTCGATTTTTCAGTGAAATCAAGCAGTATGTTGTCAAAACCGCACCGTAATCTCGTTTGATGTAGAATGCTGGTTGACTTATACAACCCTTGCACCAATGATTTCTTTTGTGTTCCGACCCGCCAGACAAAATTCCTCCTTCGACCACTCACCAAACAGTATGGATGCGAGGAAGAAAAACTAAAAATGAAGATGCAATACAACACGTCAGCGGTGCGCCTATTAATTTGCTATAGCAACTAGTGTGGAGTTGTAACCGGTTTTGCGCAGCCTGTCAACCCCACCCTTGATCCTGCAGCGTGAACTGGGTGGCCACTGTTCTGTGGATTGTGTGTGTGTGTGTGGTGTGTGTGCGTGGGCTGTGATGCGTGGTGTGTGTGTGTATATACTGTTGACGTGTTTGTGTCTGCCGTTTCTGCCCTGTTAATGATCACCGTCCAACATCCAGGTGTTTAACTCTATCGTCTTCATTCTAATGAATTTAAACAACCAAAGACTATCTTTAAGCTTGTTTGTCCCACATTCATCAAGAACTGGAGCGCAATAACGCTTCGCGGATTAACTGAAGACAGACATGATTTACCGTGGTGGTACTTGATTGCGCCCATACGTCCGTTTTTATGTAACTGTGTGTAACTGAAATGAGGATGTGCTTTGATACCACAACCGATTTTCTAAGCGCGATCAGTGTACAGTCTGTCCTTCGATTTTATACGATTTTTTGTTTTGAAATCATCTTCCGTGTTCAGCGACCAACTGGGAGGTCGGTGTACAATGAAGTCTACACGTTATCAGCAGAACGAATACAGTTGTTCTCTGTTTGAACATCACCAATCTGCATATGACCTACCATCTGTCTACTGCATCCCGGACAAGATTGTCACATTGTGGGTGTAGGCTTTTAAAATGCTCCTATGCGGATTGTCAGAGAATGTTTTTGAAGCCAAATAACAAAGTGGCGTTGTCACACGTTGGCGTTTTGGACTATTATCCTACCTCTTCCCGGGCATCTATCGTAGGCACCCGATTTATAGAAACTTTGAACTTATCGTCATTCTACCCATTTATCAAGCAAATTTGGTGGCACTATTTAAAGACGGTAGATGCACGATCCTCGTGGTTTGCCTATTTCACTATGGGGTTGTATTATGTGGTGTATATCTTTTTCATCACAATAAAAGCTGTACTGTATTTCGAAAAAAAAGATTTGGCCGCGGGGACATATAACGACTGGGGGTGAGATTCGAACACAAAGCTCAAAATTTATCGCAAAGTTACTATGCTTGCGCCATCAAGATTAGGCATTAGTGTTCGCTAAATGTGCGGTCGATTGTTTGACTGAGGGGAATATGCGAATTTTGAATTATATCCCATCCATTCCGTTCGTCAATCTGGAAATGATATATAAAACTATTAGTAGCCCTATGATCGATATGGTAGAATGTGTTATTAGCACGAGGAGCCTGAATATTATATAATGGAAAATACAAGTGGATTTTCCATTATATATCGACATGAATGTGAGAGGGCGTGATGTGTTATGATTTTTTCAAACTTGATCAACGTCATCTGTCAGCAAAAGGTATTAGTCCGATGACGCAGCTGCTTGCCGTTTGTTTATGGTGTTCGATACACACGAGGGAAAGTAAAAAACGATTTGCGATTTATTCGACATAGCGTTTCCTCTTCGTCTGGTCCTGCGGGACATATAAATGAATAATTCCTTAGTTTTTGCTTCAATCTTGGTCCGAGACATGGTCCGGCCACGATCTCGACAGATATTCGTCGTCGTTGAGCGAAGGGGTTATCGTAGACAACCTCTTTAATGCAGTGCTTGAGTATCATTTTGCTAAGGCATTCTAACTGTTTCTTCATATTTAGTGGCTCAGCATACTATCCAATACTATGCTTTTTATTTGGTTTAGTTTTTGCTCCTTTATTTTCAACGACCCTATCCGTATCCTCATTGGTGTGTTCTGCTCCATTGACAGCTTCCGGCTTACAAGAGTGCGGTGATCAACCACGTACAGCATTTACGTAATACACACTACGCCGAAACGGATGCCTCAGCCAAATCCATAGCTGTGATGTCAGATCGTGAATTGCCCGAGGGACTTCGATTCCCCAGCCCGAATGAAGAGGCTGCACTACGCGCGGAAAAACTGATCATGCAGCATGAACATCACCATATGACACATAGTGAAGGGAAAAAATATCCACCTGGTGTCACACCCAAATCGATACAGCCGAACAAATCATGTAGGTTCAAACTTTAAATTTAAAATGGGAATACTTTTTTAAGATTTGTTTATTGCACAACAGTTACTAAGTATGTTATTGAGGCAGGTAGCTGATTGTAGACCACAGAGACCGCTGATGGTCGAGTGGTTCAGAACGTTTGCTTACAACCCCGGAGGCTTGAGGTTTGCATCCCGCCATCACTGGTCACTTTGGTAGAAGGCAACAATCTAAATTCACCCAGCACGTTACCACATCTAACTCATTGGGACCTTGTGGAATCACGCATCGCGTAGTGTCAACGCTCAGCCCGCCACTGAAAACCGTGGAAGTAATGTTTAGCTGTTTGATTCCTTTAGGGAATCGTCAGCAGTGCGTATCCATCCAGTCAAAACTGGGACTTGGACCTGGTGTGCATGAATCTGAATCCCAGGCATCGAAAGGTGATGGGCATTGCTCTCGTCCATTTTTGTTAGGTTTTTCCCCCAAATCTCACCCTGACCTCTCGGATTGCTCAAGTTATACGGTTCCCAACTGCGAATATCGCAATTAATTGATAAATGTTAACTCGATCTTGAATTAAGAAATTACCATGAATGGTCGAATATGAGTGATTAGAAGCCGTATAACTTCAAGGTTGCCTGAAGGGTCAAGACCAGATTTTCGCAAAAATCCTATAAGGAATAAACGAGCACATCATTTGTCATCTTTGCTCCGATTGTGTCAGCTCGACCGGCGGTAAACGTTCTCAACATAAACATCCAGCCTGGTGATCAGGAACTTAAGGACTATCAACAGAACCAATGTTGAAGTCCATTAAGGATACAATGATCGGTTTTGTCGGTAACTCCGCACACAGTATGGAGCGCGCACTTCATTGATGAATCCCAAACTAAATTTCATCACTGATAAATCGGCTCGGTGACAATCCAGTGCTGTCGCGTATTGGATTCCCACCTGGAAATTCGATCTGGCGTGTCACACGAAGCCTTACATGTTGTTATTTAGTCCCAATAGACTCTTTTTGTTGTAGCGGATAGGGCTAGTAAACATTGTCAGGTGGGTAGAGCATTGCGTTCATGCGAACTATTTGCTGCGTTCACACCCTATCAGAGTCATTGCAAATCGTTGTTTTGTTTATTGTCCATTTATATGCACTAATCAAAACCAGTCTTTTTACATTTGCTCTATTCATCCGCGAACAGTCGATTTAAAAATTGCACCATCTCTGACTCTTGTTGTTTTCAGTAGACGTTTTTCCAACTGAAGCAAATCATCATTTCTCGTATGTCATCTATTGGTTTCAGCTAAATTGAGCACATTTTTTCGTTATTCGTCTGTCATTGAGACACCACAGATTAGAACTGAACGTCTCTGTCGTGTTTATTTATTCAGTAGTTTTGCAAATACGAATCCGAAAATAAGGGGTTTAATTTTGTCTTTTCACTGTTCTATGATAATGTTACTGAATGTTTTTTATGACTTGAATATACAAGTCAATTGTCTATGGTCTATATTACTTGTGGAGATCCAGTGGACAACACTACCCGTATAGCTATCATGCGTGTGCGTAGTAGTCAGCAAACTGAACGACTTGGATTTTTGAATACTGTATGTTATGACATTGTTGCTTCGAAACAATTGTAAAAAAAATGGACACCTTTCATTCTCAACATTGCCTAAGCTGAACGGATTATACCAGAGCTTGTGATGTTCATATAACAGCGTTTGTTCCCTTAGTTATGCAATCTCTACACTGCAAGCGTGATTTGATCAACCGAGCTGATGGACTTGGGGTGTTGGAAAATCGATAACCTGGACATTGTTCTCACCACTACGGTAGCCAGTAGCAGTAACCTTGTGTCGGTAATCCATTCTTAAGTGTATTTAAACGGTGTAATATAACCACTGGCAGACGAAGTTGAAACGATAAATGGCCGTTCTGATTTATGCTCAGAGTACTAAGAATGTTGGTAACTGACACGACGTTCCTCAGAAGAATGCAAAAAGATATTTTGTTTGGATGGTTCGAATAATGAGAGAGTCTCGTGAAATTGGGCGGCAATCACTCGGAACCTGATTGGCTGATGCCTTCATATGTCTGTAGAAACTTGACATCAGCTTTGCACACTGGTGGCTCTCATACACTACGTTTTCCGTTAACCGACGTGAGCATTATGGGCTTGGTCTTCACAGGATCAGGTGGTCGATTTGGTCCAACAGGTTTAGTCCAGCCAATCGGGCAACTAATCTAGGTTCATTTTCTCAATCCTTTCTTTTCCAGCGAATACAAATGTAGCAAATGTTCGGTGTGAATAAATTCGCGAACCCATTTGTATCCGGAAATCCTATAAGCTCCCACTCTTCCACAAACAGTCAGTCTGTAGAAGTAATGGTTGAGCTGTAAAAGTCTGGAAGTCAAGTCTAAGGCTTAAAAATCCCAAGCACCGGTCAATTTTAGTTGGTTGAACAGTGACTGATGCTACTTTGCGCGTCCCATGTGGCGGATAGGGGCACGGCCACCAAACCAGTGGTCAGTCGTAAAAAATGGGATTAGGCTTGCTGAATAAGCAGCTGTGGACGAACAGCGGCAGTGCCTACGGACGTAATGGGTTTTTGCTTGGCTGGTGTTTCGCTTTCTAAAATACAACATGATTCTGTCGACCTCACTATGACATGGCGCATGCGGTTCCCTACCAAATAAGGCCATTGCCCCTGCTGCCCTGCAGGTTGCACTAGGATGTTAAAAGGCTAGAGCGCATCCTCGAACAGAAAAAGGCTGGCCTGGGCTGTCGAATATCAAAAAAGTCCCAAACGGTGCTGGATACACCGCTTCGTATCACCATTCCCAAGACTCTTCGTGGATTACTGTGAACTTACGCACTCCCATACTACGGCGTCCCTGGTAAGCGACGCGCCTCGTGTCACAGCAGTCCAGGTAACACGACAGCGAGCTGGAAACCTCTACCGCAGAAAGCAGACACAAAGCTCATTGGAATGTGAGGATGGCACAAGATGTAGGTAGGCAAAGTATTACAATGCGAACACTACATGATTACCATGTAGACATTGTCTGCCTTTCGGAAGTCCGACTATCCTGCTCTGACACTTGGTGTGGTAAAATTCCAGTAGTGGATACAGTTTATTGACTGTATCACAGTAGGCCTGAGGACAACTCCGGACATCATGGCGTCGCATTCACCCTGAGAAAAAAAGCCAACAGGGCCTCAGTTTCTTGGGAACCCACTTCTTCGACGTTGGTTCTAGCCACGCTTCATGGGCTCTCCTTAGAAACTTTCGATGATTCCTATCTATGCACTGAGAAATGCGGTTGAAATCACAACAAAAGTGACTTATGCGACGAATTACAAGGTCTAATCAATCGTGCTTCGAAAAGTGGCATGCTTCTCATCATTGGTGACTGGGACGCACGAACAGGTCCATCGGATTAGTCCACTCGCTTCGAATGGATGATGCAAGCCTGAATCCGTTCTACGTGGTGTAGCAGGTCAGATTATTCCCGAACAGAGAAGAAAAATCAAACGTTTGGTAGAGCATTTTGACCGGCTTCCCAAACGACCTTTCGGTCACACCGCGGTGTAGAGATAGATGTACGACTTCAACTGCGAGCCACCAAGTATGATGGAAATCGCCAGGGTCGTCAGCCAGCTGTAAAGCAGAAAAGCTGCTGGAAGAGATAGCATTCCACAAGAAGTGTATGAGACTTGTCTGTCATCATTGATAGACAGGCTCCATATGTTGTTCCGGTCTTTATGGGAAGGAGAGACATTCCCAGCGAACTGAGGTGTGTCTACTGCCGCCCATTTCTAAGAAAGGAGACAATACAGTGTGCGAGAACTACCGTTTGACTGACGTTTGATTGACGTCACTGCAAAGATTTTCTGCGTAGTGCCACTCAATTGCGAGAGACTCCCGTACTCGGTAACAGTGTCTTCAGTGATAGCCGACACATACACACGCGTCTGTGGTTCATAAATACGTTGACCGAAACTTCTATGGAACCGAATTCCGAGCTTAGGCGAATCACTAACCTCTGTGGGTGTCTCGGGTTTTTGAGCATAGCGCTTCTGTAAATTACACTGCTTTTATTGTGTTCTCTTGCCCCCTCTTTTTGTTGCTGCATTGTCGTCATGCTTGATTTCGAGCCGGTGTCATATATATATATATATATATATATATATATATATATATATATATATATATATATATAATCGCCCGTGTATTCCAAGTCAGACAGTTTACTGCTTGATCAAAGAACGATGCCGCTACTCTCACATGATAGGACCATCACAAGAATCATTTCTGCCACAAATTGAACAGAAAGGGCGAAAGAGAGATAACACTGACGATCAACACTCCTCGTGACAAACTTGGGGGAAAGGTCGCCATAAGCACGAACTGGGCTTCAGCTGTTGAATACAGCGATTGAACAAGGGAGAAAAATTCCTCTGGCACACACTTCAGTGGGAGGCAGTATTAGAGAACTGTGGAGTCAACCGCGTCGAATGCCGCTGTCAGATCGAGGAAGTGGAACTGAACTCTAAAATTTGGCGAAGGGTAAATATGCGGTGGATACAACTCCGTGCGGGCCTAAAACCGGTTTTTTTCTCCCGTGCACCATTCACGGGCGCTGGATAATCGGTGAAGAATAAATCTCTGCAACACTTTTGATGCGATACTTGCTAAGCTAATTTCTCTGTGGTTTTCCAAGCGGATTTGTTACCTTTCGTATGAATGGGCACAATCACTGGTTCACACTATTCTATGGGAATATGTTCACTGTCCCAGATTATCGGGAGGAGTTTTGGTAAGTCTGAAACTAAAGCTTTGCCTCCATCCTTGAAAAAGGATGGAGACAACCCATCCGATCCAGGAGCCCTGTATCTATTCAGATTACCTACCTCCCGGAAATCCTCCGTTTCTGATGCAGGAGTGATATCTACCTGCCTCGTTTCTCTTGCAGGTATATTCTGAAGGTCCACTGTTGAAGTTAGCTAACTGAAATATTCCCCAAAGTGTTCGACGGTCTAGACAATGTCCTAAGAACAAATCAATGAGCCGTTGAATTCTTTGATTCACTTCAGTCCAGCACAAACAACCGGTCTCTATGCCCTGGGCGCGGTAGCTATACTTACTACCTCTTAGCAGTGATCTCAGTCGGAAATGCTGAAAAAACGTATGAAAAGAGGAAGAGCAGACCTACAAGCAGTATCAAGTCGATAAAGAAAGTTCGTGAAAACAAGAGCGTCACTGGTCACGACACTGATCCATATCCTCCAACATATTTAATCACCGAGTGAAGGGGGGTGATCTCTTGGACCCACCCAGAAAGCCTAGCACATCATACATGGCCAAGTCCATTGGTTAGGCTTTTCACACCTTTTTTTCGCGTCACGGACTGGTCATCCTCACTCACCTTCCAATCATTACCCGCCTCAGCGAACAAAGCGCTCCAAGAAATCTTATCCGGGGTCGTGCTCAGCGCATGTCCCAACCACCTTAGTCTGGTGACCTTAATTGTTTTATCTAAGGATTTCGTTCATGTGCCTAATACTTCGTGCTTATCCTCAGCATTTCTGAGACGGTGTTACCACCGCGTTCGAGCAGTGCTACGAAGATATCGATGTTTGAATGCTGACAGTCTTCGTATATCCTCCACTCACAGTGGCCATGTTTCCGAACAATACAAAAAAACTGGGCTGACTGCTGCAGCGTACACTCTACCCTTGACAGATAAGTGGATGTTACGTCGACTCCACAGGTAACTGATGTTGAGAAATGCCAGACTAGCCTTCTGTGTACGTGATTCCCAGATAACAGAACCTGTTTGTCTGGTTTATAGTCGCCTCAGGTACTGAAAGGTTTGGTGTTGGATCAATCCAATCCTGAAACAGGACCTTGCACTTTGAAGATGCAAAACCCATACCGAAAATTCTTACGCAGTTGTTCAAGTTGTCCAGAAAAGCTTGTAACATACCTTAATCTTCACTTAGAAGAACCATGCTATCGATATGTTCAGGGTCTGCCAATTTTCCACCGGGGAGAAGTTCAATGCCACTATATTCATCTTGCATAATCGCGGTCTTTAGGGCCGTTTCAGTCAGAATGCTAAAGAGAAAAAGGATTGAGTACGCCACCTTTCGTGGTGAACTCAGGTGAAAGATCACCGTAAGCTTGAACTCGGCTTCTGCTATTCATGTAAACGGGCTTCATCACGAAAAAGATCTTCTCTGGTACATTCTTCAGCAGCAGAGAACTGTGCGGCGGACTGAGTCGAAGGCCGCTTTAAGGTCAAGAAAAACGGAAATAGTGGGCCTAAGAAAGATGTACATATATAATCTAAAAGTTTTCGAAAAGTGCAAATGTAATCAGCACAGCATCGGCCAGGTCCAAACCCAACTTGATTCTCGCGCGAGCACTGTTTACGAGTGTGAGATAAGCAATGGAGAATAATACCAGCGAGCAGTTTAGATGCGATGCTGATCAGACTTATTCCTCTGTGGTTTTTACAGGAGGACCTGTCGCCTCTATAACTCGGTGCGACCACCGATTCATGCCAACTCTTTGGAACTTGTTTCCTCTTCCATATCAAACGAAGACTTTTTGCCAACTCCAGTAAAAATACTGAACCATTGTCTTTGAAAATAGTTAGAAGCAACCCATCCGGCCCGGCAGTTTTCTGTCGCATAAGGTAGCTTATCGCATAGAAAACCCCCACTTCCGGCGGAGGATTGGTATCTACAGCTAGAGTTGTAACCACCGTGCTAGTTAGGAAAGTTGTCGCGGTTAGAAGCCAGTAAAATTACTTCTTGAAATGTTCCGCTCAACGAATTAGTCGATACCCCTGAGTCTGAATCAGTGAGCCGTTCGCCTCTTTGATCAGTTTCCTAACGCTTGGTTTTCATGAGTCGGTACTTCTAGTTGGACAGCTGTTTCCGATCGCCGCAGCTTCTTTCATCTCCCTACACTTCCCAATCGACCACTGTTCACGGTCGCTTCTCAGGCTCCGAATCAGTTGGCACTTAAGGCATCTCCGTGTCTCGTCATATATGGAATCCGGAGGAATCGATCTGCGCATATGTCACAGTGCAACTGAGGATGCAGATATCCATCGTTTTTGTGTGTGTCTGGTTGTTGTACCGTGAGTAGCATTAGCACCCTCAAATAGAGTGCCCTGGATCTCTGTTCATCGCTCTTCTGAATTCTGGGCATTTGCTTGCATCGATTGCTCGGCGGATAAATCTGTTTGGAAAGCAGATCGTTTGTTATCGTCTAGTTGTAGCTGCGGGGACGGTTGACTTTGGTCTTTTTTCGGCCACCGATGAGATACAGGCTGAAACACACGCGGATAAGAGCGTGATCAATGCTTACAGACGTAGACCAAAATGATTGACAGTCTTAAATTGATCCTCACTAGCGGCAACCGATATCAATGTAGTTGATCTAAGTTCAACGCTGTGAAGTCTCAGGAAGACGCCAGGCTAGTCAATGCTGCTTTTTGTACGAGAATTTTGTACCCTCTAGGAATTAGTTGGATGAGTCAATTACCGTTATCGGTTCGATCGGTTGGGACGCCAGATCGGCCTCCTATATTCCTCTCCGTCTCGTCTAGACTTCCACCTTGAGCACCGAAACCACTAGCAACAACCATCATGTCCTTGGAGTGCACGCTGCGGAGCAGTTGAGACGGATCGATAGAATTCGTTTTTGGTCTCGGGAGCGCTACAGTCTATTGGGGCATACACAGAAACGACAAGAAAGCATCGACGCTTCAGTCTGTGGCTGTTGACATGCACAGAACCATTCAACCGAACCGCACACAGACGACTGCTGACAGTCGACGAGCGCACACATTCGGCTTTCATGGTCAGAGCGATGCCAACACCAACGTGACGATGAACAATAGACACCGAATCGCCCGACACACGAAGAGCGAAACGAGAAGCCGAGTTTGTAGTTGTGGAGCGAAGTATTAACACAAGTTGTGTATTGTATGCGTGTTTCGGAGACACAAAACATCTATTTTAAAGGTTTCAAGAGTTCTAGCTAGGGCAGCTTGTTGCCGCGTTTGGTTAAGTGTGCGGACGTTAAAAACAGCCTTATATAATGGCGAGCCACATTCATGCACATTACGTTGCTATCCATGGGCTTCTGTGGGTTCTACGTAGAGTTCGCTGTCTGACGAAAGACTGACCACGCCCTCAAACAACGCCGCGTTGCTTTAGTCTGGCTACTCGTCCTCGGCCTGTCCGATATGGGTGACGCTTGAGGAGCGCTTTGCACTCCAGTTGGCATAGCCTTCGGGATCATCGTAACACGCAAACCCGATCACCACGATAAGGTGACTACATCGATCAGGCCATTTATGGTCTAGAAGTAGCAAAGCGAGAAGGATAACTTGCGCTTTGATGTGACCACAAACGAGTCGTAAAGAGGAGCGAGTGCACACCGATGCGTAATATGAGTCCACAGGCGTGGACCACAGTGGACGGTGATCTTCAGATGATCCACGCTACGTCTTTTTAAGTCCCCTGAACAGAAGAAAGTAGGCAATCAAATTCACATCAATGACGACAGCGTCCGTTGGATGCATGCTTCAAAGCATGTGAGACAACGGCCGGTAGAATTCGTCTCTGCCTCCAGGAGAACTGCATGTATTGTGTACATAAAAAGACACGATGACCGAATACAGACATTTTTTTCTGCGCCGTTAATACTAACAGAACCACCAAACTAAACTGCAAACAGACGACTACTAACTGGAATCCAGTCTAGCAATGCACGCTGAGCCCTCGTACTCAAAGCGATCCGCATGCCAGCTTGATCACGGGCACTTGACATTGGATCAGCAGACACGCGAAGAGTGAAGCGAGAGACTGAGGTTGTATCTGGGTGGCGAAGAGTGATCACAGAAGTGGGGTCTTGTATGCGTGTTTCGGAGACGGCATACATCTATTCTTAAGATCTCAAGAGTTCTGCCGAGTGCAGCATTTTGCCCTATGTGACGTGGTGTGTGGACGCTGAATGCAATCAAGTGAAGTGGATATGTAAACTTAAGTGCCATACAGAGCAAATTACGCTTCCCGGGTATGGTTTAAGGGATCCATGTATTGCATGTACAGTTCCACCTTGAATAAGGGACACCTCGCATATGGGGACATTTAGGTCTTTCCCGTGGGCGTCTCTTATTGAGGGGTTTTATTGTTTTCACTTTTTACTTTTATATGACTAAATCCCGCGTAGGGACCTTGATGCCCTTATGGAGACTGCCTGTGTTTTTTTATCAGCACCAAGGTTGACACACAGTGGAATCCAGTTCTTGCACCAGACACGTAGTCCGAAGACGGGCTGAAGGCCTAGATATCTTGCGTCCGGTTTGCCTGCGTTGACCCACGTCTCTAACTGACCACCAGGGTGGCACTCGAAGTTCGTACAAGGTGTCGATAGTAGGCTTCACCTTGTGAGTTCCGTTTTGGACTGACGGAGGAAACGACGGAGCCACTGAGGACATCAAAACAATTACATTTGAGCAGCATTGTCGGACTTCAGACTTTGAGATGTGATCATCTCGTTTGATTTTGGCTATATGTCGGATGCCACATCTTTACCCTTCAACAAATCTAAGAGCACAGGCACATCTTCCGTAGGCCTACAATCTGTCTTCCTTGATCTGAAGAAGGCGTTCGATTTAGTCGACCGCACAGTTCCGTGGCACTGCCTCTCGTTGGAGAGTGTGCCCCAGAAAATTTATTTCTCTTTTCTAATGCTTGTACGTAGACACCCGAAGCCGAGTTCGTTCTTGCGGCAATCTTTCACCCGAGACCACCACAGAAAATGGTGTTCGTAGGGGTTTTTCTCTTTCACCCTTCCTCTTCAATTTTGTGATTGAATTGATTCTTGAGATAGCCATATCCTCGTGTGAGAATAGTGGCATCGATCTCTGCTGAGGCGGTAAACTGTCTGATTTGGAATACGCATACGATATTGCTCTTCTGAGTGAAGATTCACGTAAGTTGCAAACTCTCTAAGAAATCCTAAACAACTTCGTAACGATGTTTGGGATGCAGTTTGCATCTTCAAAGTGTAAAATTCTGCTGGAGGACTGGGTTGTCGCTACGCCAAACATTGTCTGGGCAAAAGAAGCTCCAGCTGGAATAGACAAGTTTTGTTACCTGGGTAGTTACATCTCACCGGGTGGACAGATATCGGATAAAGTCTCATTGCGTATTCAGAAGATACGTTCAGCTCTTGCCGACCTCAGTCATTTGTGGCACCTGCGTGATATCAAGGGTTGAGTGGACACTGTGGCAGTTGGAGCTGTCCTTTTATATGGCTCAGAAAAGGGTAGAAGATAGGTGGAGACACTCGGAGCTTGGGTACTGATGTCTCCGTAGCATTGCCCGATAATGGTGGAAGCACCGTATTATCAATGCTGAGGTTAGGCGTAAGGTGTTGGGACTCAGAAGTCAGTCTCTGGATCAAGTACTGAATCTAAACAGGCTAGGGTAGCTGGGACATGTGTTACGCATGCTCAGCGATAGACTTCCTGGGCGAACGCTGTTTTCCGAGACAAGCAGTAGTTGGAAGGTAGGTCGAGGTGGTCAGTCCAAGACATGGTAGCAAGGTATGTAATACTTGGTCAGTTTCGTATTGCCCGGGGTTGCCCGGCGACAGTGCGCAGCTATGTTGGAGGAAACGTAGTTGACTAGCTTGCTGACGTGCTTGACCCGTTTTCGATGTTTTTTTCCTTCCCTGGTATATAGTAGCCGCTGTCGTCCAGTACCAATAATGATGAGGGTGTTGTTTTTTCTGAGACAGAGCGTACAAATTGGAAGTTTCTCCAGGACTCCAACGGCGTCTGCGGTGTCCACCCTGTCTGTAATTTAGGACCAGTACCGATTACAATCGTTTGCTGAAGGCGTATCTTCCCGGCGAAAGCTGCGGAATTCGGGGAAACTACGAAGTGTGGTCTCTAGTCTTCGAACAGCGGCTGAGGTTTTTTTCAGATATCCGCTCTTTTATGCCTGGATATCTTGGCTATTTGTTCAGGTTTGGCCCCTGTTATGGGTACTTTTAACATTGTCCATCAATACTACCATCAAAAGAGATCATGCCCAATCTGGGGGCAATGGATTTTGAGGTGGCATTTACAAGTGCTATTGACGTGTCCAGTTTTGTCGCCGTGGTGCACTCGATCTATGATTCCCCGCGAGATCTCTGCACGATGTAGTCCATCTGATTTACTATCGTGCGGTTGTTGAAGTACCAAGTATGCAGGTACTTTTTGGGTAATAGAAGCGAGTACTGGTTGTTGTGTTCGGGATTAACGGTGAACACAGCACGCAGAAGATCTGTTTATTAGCGCATCGGTAAACACGTACGTAAACGGGCAAGCAAGTAGGTGAGGCATCTATTGGCATGCGCGAGCAGTACATGCGATCGAGTGCGGTCAAGCAGGGCCGCTCAGCATTGACGTACCAACAAACACGTATGGCTCAGTGTCGGAGTCTGACTGATTAGAGCAAGCCGTCCGCGGTATGGGTAAAATCACTGAACCGCGTGTGTGTGTGTGTGCATGCATGTGACTGGTGGTAACAAAACGGCACCAATCAATATTGCAGTCAATAACGGTGCGTGCGTGTGATTACGTACGTGACTGCTTGAACCGATACAACACTGATGACGACCAATCGATTAAGATCTGCAAATGTATTTAAACGGTCGCCCTTTTCGCATCGCTACCGAAGACTCAACTTTCCCAGTATGTTGTAGATGTTCGTCTTTGGGGCAGGTGCGGGCATTCGTCTCCTGCAACCAACGAGCTGTTGCACCTGCGGATTCAATGAACTGTTTTGGAGATCCTTGTAGAATTCGTCTTTGGTGCCTGGTTCAGCACACAGGGTCAGGGCGTGGACTGCAGTCATGGTCACAGTAAATGGAGTACCTCTGAACCGCGCGGTGGCAATTCTTGGTGAGCTAGCTCCCAGGAGGTGAAGGCTTTCTGTGCTCGATTGTTCGTTACAATCGCAATTCCATAAAGCCCGGAATTATTTATCGACCCGTTATGATGAATCCAGTAAGGTGCGTGCATATGATAGATTTGTATGCGTCAAGTAGCGGGGTTGGGTAGGTGTACCTCGGTTTTGCCAGTTTTGTAATCGTGGAGAGTGAGCAAGGTGATATACTGACTGTCGGTGTCTAAGTGTGTTCCCACGTTCCAGCAACCTATATGACCCGGTGCTTCAGTTATTTTTAAAGTTTACAGCTAGTGTTTGAGCTACCCCTGGGAGAGAACGGGGCGCACCACCTCCGGGTACGTCATAGCATGATCAATACGTATTATAAAGACAATCCATGGAGACGTACGGCTTTTTTTACAGTGAAGGTGCCTCACATTGCCGGAAGCCGGTGACCAGTAGCGGTTCATACGCCTTTTGGTTCATGTAACGATCCAGGATGCCCAACGTATCTTTGAAGGTGGGTATTTGGAAGGACAGAATCTCAGTCCATTCGCTTCTTCGTAAATATCTTGCTTTGACTACCCAACCAAAACCAAGAGGCAGTTATCTTATCTGGCGGCGAGCCACATTTATTCACGTCAGGGTGCCGTCTGCAGACCTTTGCGGCTGCTTAGGGGTAGAGGATTTCGTTGCCAAACAAAAACGATCCACGTTCTTGTGAAACTGCCGGTGATCTCCGGCAGCTGCTTCCTTGGTGAACTGATGTTTCCCTATCCGCGGTTAACCGCTGGGTTGGCCACTCCTATCTGCAACTTAGAGACGCCTCTCTTAGCATTCAGATGTGCTATCGGTAACCGATCCCGCGGCTACAGACTACAGGCATATGATATGTCGCTACCACTAGTGTGCTAATGTCCCCGCTATCTTTTCATCTCTCTGGAGCTCTCACTTTTCTACAAATTCTTAGTTACTTAATCGCCGATTTAGAGCGTTGCCATTAAAGCAAGGAAAACCAAATGGCTGACCGAACGAAAAACATTTCCAGTTTCGTGTCGCGTTGCCCCTTTTTGATTTCATTTTATTCGTTTCCAAAATAGACCTCTAAACCAGTATATCAAGTTAGATCGTTTGCCAGGGGTTCACTCGCACAGCTGTTATTGCAGGTGGTAGATTCCACGGGAAAGTCAGTCGACCGTACCGACCGTATATATATATATATATATATATATATATATATATATATATATATATATATATATATATATATATATATATATATATATATATATATATATATATATATATATTGCTAGGCTAGTCTTCCTATGTGGTGATCCAGCTTGACGTTTGAACACCAATATATTCACGCTGTTACTCGATCCAGATAATAGCACCTGATCAGGAATCCTGAGATTAAAGCAAATAAAATATCCTATTCACTCTCAGAAGTGTAGATCGGTTAAGTTATCCGTCTTCATGTTTCATTTATCTGACCTCTTTTCGTCCCATTTTGGGTGACCAAATTTTGCTGGCATGCTCACAGCTCTCATCTTATTTTATGAGAAACTAAAAGACGGTGGACATAGAGCCAAACGTGCGGTTACGTTTTGCATCTTTATCCAGGGACCGGGAGGAATTTTCAGGAGACAAACCAGCAGTTAGGGCCGATTCTGAACGTTCCAGTTGAATTCCACTTCAAGCTAATCGTCTGCCGCATACATCACTTTATGTTTACTATCTTGGCGAACTTCTAGAAATTTACTTTGACATTCGTATTGATCGATGTTATTTCCATACCATTGTTGCCGGCCAACTTTGGCTGCAGTCAGTTTTGCTATCTCATGGATCACTGTCACGCCTCATTCACATATGTCTCAAGTGGTTCCCTGTTTCATGTATCACGACCAGTCCTCTCTAACGCTACATTGTGCTTTTTGCCTATAGGATCTACGCATTTGACTTTAATCACTCCCATATCCCGAACGTGAGATGCCATTGTTCCCCTTCTGTAGCAGCAGGTGCGGTTGATCATGCAGAACATCAGAACATCGATCTACCACAACCCGCTCAATCGCATTTAGCCACAAAGACGACTGAACATCCTGTACATCGATCGGAATCGCACGCGATTGTGGTCTCTTATCCGAAAGCCGTGGATTCACGACCACCTGAATCGACCGAGGACATTGTCGTTGAAATTCACTTGCCAACTCAGCGAGTGAGTAGGATCTGGTTCCCGGTTGTTCTTTGTGAATACAAAATTTGTCACTGAAAAGGCGTTCAGAAAATTTATTCACATGTTTAATGTTATCGGTGCCTGCACTCACTGTTAACATTTCATCACCAGAAAAATTGAATTCGTCAGTGTTTCGTTGATGTAGAAACTACTGTCACATCCGATTTTGAAATATGTGTTCGACTTTTGTGGGATATTTCGTCTAATACCTATCTCATGTTTACGTCAGATTAAGCTGTAGGTGAAAATGATAGTGGCGGCTAGCGTATCCTCTCTGTTAAATAATCATGTTTTGTCTCCTTTGGATCCGACTCCTTTGAAGTAACGTTTACGTACTCTAACGTTAGTTGTACTTTTCTACCCTCTATCCTGTTGGTCCGGATGGTTATGTTTAAATCCAAGTGTTATCCACACCTCTGCCGAGTCATCGTAGTTCTCATCGGTACGTGTTGCCCGTCGCAGCTGAAGATGAACTCGAACCCCGTTAAGGATTATGGAAAACTGATTATCGCGTTAGTTGGGGACCACAAAGGTTTTCTGCTTTGTGTCTTTCGATTTATGCCAACTGATTAAAATCGAGGTGCCTTGGTGGTTGATCGAGCTACTCATTCGTACGTGGTCTTCCTGTTCTCATTGGATCCATTATTGTACTCCAATCACGTTTTATGCCGAATGACAGCAGTTCAGGGTTTAATGTCTTTATCATGGGCTCGAAATTCAATCTTCGATATCGGTTGTTTGAACTATTTTATCATCGACAGGATAACTCAAATCCTTTGGTCTGAAGCTTATTATATGCAGTTTTTGTCCAGCTGCTGTTATAATTTTTTGATCAACCACTACCGCGAACAACGCCTGTAGTTTTTTGTCATAACTGATTTTCCCCAGAGATCTGAGTACTAATTGTACGGACGAATTCCGCTTGCCAGAAACGTTGCACTATAATAAAACCATTAGTTTATTGATCCCGGTAATAAACTCTGCTTTGATGATACAAATTAAGTAAAACTGGGTGAATAATTGAATCAAGATAAATCATAGCTAGACACTCGTAATTCTTTTGGCTGTATCCTTCACTCAGTGTAGAATTCTGCACAAGACCGGAGAATATTTCCGGTCAAATAGCAGTAAAAACCATAAAGAACACCGGTGGTATCTGAGATGCTGGTTACAGTCAGATCAATCCTTTCAACGCACTAGGCTGATTGAGGGTTTCGAGCTTGGGTTATAAGCGAATAAAGAAACTTTCGGAACTGGACCCTTTTTTCTTTTACCGGGTTGAGGGAAACAAGGTCGGATACTAAACTCGCCGTTCCGCCGTTTTGTCTACGACCCTTTGACATATGGAAACGGTTTCTTCACTTATGCGAGATCGCAAGGAACAGTTTCCGGGATAAACCCGTATGCAACTTCCAACTGTGTTTGGTAGGCTTACATCACTTTCCTGTGTGCATTTCTATAAACTGTTTACAAGCGATGTTTAATCATGTCTCACTTAAACTTTCCTGGTCAATAATACTACACTCTCGTATGACCCCCGGCAGTTTTGAAGTCACTAAATTATCCTCATGGAAGATCAGAAACTGAAGATGTTCTGTGTTATTTACAGCAGTGTTGGCGAAGAGTAAGTGTCACAGACCGTAAAATTGATATTTAAATTCTGTCACCGCTGGTGTTACGTTTGGTAATCGGGCTGTACTTTGCGGTCTCGGTACGTTACTACGCCTGATCTCTTGGAGGCCTTATATAGTTCTCTACTACAAGGCCTAATATGATGATCACCGGCTATTTTTGATAGCGCAGTGGGCGTTTTCTGTCAAGGTGTATATCCTTTTCACTGCAATCACTCACCGTTTTGGAATCTAATATTGGTTTGCCTCATGCTTTAATCGGACGGGATTTGGAAATATCAATGCAATCTTATTCTGTTTTTAATACACAATAAGTGATTCACAGTAAATGGATTAGACCGCATAACTTAAAGACATTGTAAGGGAGATGTATGTGGTGCACTTCCAAGTAAGACTCAGTTTGTTGATCTGGATCCTTTCGAAGGCAATACGGAAAGGGGAAGCTTTGCAGTACGGGAAATGAAGGAAGACTGGAATAATGAAGTTCGACAGACACTTGATACGAGTGACTGGTCGCCGGCATACGAGATGAACGAGAGAATGTTATGGGAAGAGGAACTGCTGAACCGAGTTCTGATGAGTGAAAGCCAAAATAATGATACTAGAGAAGAGATACTTAAGCAACTTCCCGGCAATGGGCAAATGGCTGCAGATTGACGGAGGGATCATTGACTAAACGGACAGCTTTTCTTTGAACCCGATCAAGGAGAGAAAGAGCGGTAGACGAAGCCCCACCCTATACATGACTGCAGTATTCAGGTGTCGGATGGGTATGAGCTTCGTATAAGAGAAAAAAATGAGCGCATGCGAGAAGCACCTGATGCGGAATAGAAAATCAGTTTTCGCATAGCACGAGATGCAAGCGTAAGAAAGAGAAGAATTAATGGATAGGCGCAGTAAGCAAAGTGACCCTGTGGAGTGGAGCCAAAATTCAAGTAAGGAGAATAAGGGAGATTTTTGAGTGGAGCGAAAAGGATAGAAGTTTTTGAAGCTTTAAACTGACATGGTTGGTTGAACTCCAAGCAAAGATATGTTTTGGATCGGAGGCAGATGATCCATTAAGAACAACGATCACGATCGATGTTGTTGGTGGCCTGGCGTGTGTTAAGGTAAGAAAGGGAGCAATGGAGAGTAGCATCATAGGCAAAACGGTGAAGTGGGTTGAAAGTTGAAGAAGTTGAAGTGCGTAAACCCCTGAGACGCCAACTGACTAAGAGCCTAAGAAATGACGGTGATCAGTGCCAGATTGCGAAGTGTAGAGAAATGGATGATAGAACCGGCAACCCAACCGTGAGACTTGGAGTGGAGAACCACTTAAGGCCTCAGCAGTTTGGGCGCGGTAGTTAGCCAAGCGACAGCGAAGCTGTCTGTCACTCACACTTAGCATTTGGATTACGACACATTCCAATAGTTGTCTCTTTTCCCTACAAACACTTAGCCAAATACCGATTCATTTGTAAATGTTTTTATTACGATCCTTTGTATATTGTTCTGCGAATTGTTTGCAAATCTTGAAATAAGTACGGGGATAAAAACGTCTTTGCTTATCACTATCCATCGAATAAAAATGTAGTGAAGAATATTTCGCAGTGTAGATCATGCAATAAGAGAAGAGAGTGGTCAACCCGTGAACAATTCGGACAATAATTAGTTCAGTCAAACGACGTTTTGTTTCCTTCTTGGCGCGATTACACGATAAAAGTCCCTGGTAGCACGTAGTGCTGCACATATTTCGGTCGGTTCAATTAGCCTCAAGCAGCTGAGTGAGACAACTCGAATGTTGATATTGAGTCTTGAAGCGGAGAATAATTCACACCATTCGTGATCTTATTCGTGGGTCACTACCCACCACACCCATGTATAATTACGGTACGAATATATTGTTATCTTGTGTTAGGCTAGGCGTATTTTCTCCCTACGTTCTATGCCGTACTTTGCGTAACATAGCATCAACCATTCACACAATCCTGTTTCTGACTTTGCCCAGTAATAGCAATAGATTACCATCTGGGACGTTAAATTCGGAAGGTAGATTTCTGTACTGAGACGAAATCGAGGACCTACACAGAAGAGAAATCTAACAAATGCTATTGTAATTGTCAAAGAACAGGTATAGTGTAGCTGTCTGTAGCCCTGTGACTGGTAACGAGACCATTCGAATCGCTAACCTAAATACTTAAGATTATTACATTCTCCAGTTTGTCCTGTTTTCCCTAGATCGCTTCTTTTGTGGCCACGTGGTTTTCAACAATTTCGAAAGTAAACCCGTACATCCTTGCTTGTCTGTCCGCTCACTTCTCTGTGCAGATGGTTGCGTGAGGATTCAGTGGCGGGTGCTTCTCCACTTGGTACCCGTAGCCCCGTCTGTATGTTCATGTGCCTGTGTTGCGTATATATTTGAGTGAAAATCGGAGGTGACCAACAGAAAATAAGCGGAGTAGGAAAGTTGGTTACATATTGACTACATTTTCGTCCTGGAATTCGGACCGGTGGTGTCGCGTTTCGCGTTGTGGTGTCGGACACACTACATTGCACCGTGAAAAAACAACCCGATCTAGAATGTTGGTACTTCCTACAACCACCGAGGTGAAACTCATCAATGGTTCACACTCGTCCACCTGTTGTCCTACCCCTTGGGGCCTGCTTTTTGTTTGTTCATGTTTATGTTGGCTGTTAGCATTGTAAACTTCGGCTCCCGTGTATGTCTTAATTACTAAGCACAATGCTAAGTGAAAAAAAAACATTGTAGAACCACTTGAACAATGCATAGAAAGCACTGTGGTGGATACACCAGCACAACACGAAAATCTATGCACTTTATTAGTCTAAGGCACAACCAACCAGGTAACCTGTTCAACTAGTAACTGGATGTTTTTTTTATAATTTGTACACGCATATGCATGTGAACTTTCGTCACAAGCGTTATCATATCATGGGAGGTCTTTCCGACAGAACGATAATAATGGATGGCAGAGCAACCCGACTAATGTGGCTATTGTGCTGCTGTTTTGAAGATTTGCGTACGTCATCACGATGTCTGATGTTCGAGGTGTTATATATCTAGAATTTACAAATGCACGAGGAGCCGAACGCATATAAACAATTGAAAATCCACTTGCAACTCCTCATCCAAAAGTTCGCGCGTGCCTGACTGGCCGTACCGCAATGGCTCTGCTGTCAGAAAAATTGCCCATTAAGCGAAAAGTTACCGGTTTGTGACGTGAACTTGAGAGTGTAAAACAATACAAGTTTATTTCTCATTATTCATTTTACGTGTCTGCTTCCACGTCCAGCGGGAGCAGAACACCACGTCGAACCATACAAGAATGACCAAAACACGATTCACACGCCTATCCAAACTAACCTACGTTTCGTGTCAGCGGGCTCACACGTGGCTTGTCGATATAGTAGTTCATCTGATTTCGATGCGGTATCAAGGTTTTTCGGGTTGGCTTGAAGTCTGAGTTTCAGCAAAGAAAATCATATATTCCACGTCCCACACTAGGGGTGCAAATATCCATCATTTCTTGTTATTTTAATTGTTTTACACTCGTCCAAACTATGTCGTGTTTCCACGCTCCAATGCTGTCTGTCTTCATGAGTAGTTTGTTTTGTTCTCTAAGACATTCCGCTGTCTCCCGACTGAAGTGGCACAACCTATTTTAGTATCGTAGATTCATCTCTCCTGATTTCTTATTCTTGATCACGCCTTCGGTCCTATTGCACATCTCATGATAACTATCGTTAACTTTCAGCCTACTCCTTTGCCGACTGCTGTTGCCAGCGATGTTGGCCATGCGCTTTCGGAAACAACAGCCTCACCCAAAAGTAAAAAAGCGCAAATCGTGACACCTGCCGTCCTAGCCTGTCTTGTGTTCCTGGTTGCGGTTATCCTGGTTGCTCGTTGTTACGTACGCCGCATGCGTCTTCGGCGTGCCGGTTATAATCTGACTGTGGTCGAAGTCGATGAAGTTGCTGATACGGAGACCACAATGGGACATGGTTCGCATTTACCTCGACTTGCTCGCGGTCGACTGACCACCAGTGCTTTGAGTTCCGGTGGCAACAGTGTGAGTGGTGCAAGTGGTGTTGGCTCTGGGATGCCTAGTATTGGAGTTACCAGTTTGTGTGAAGATCATGACCCTGTCGATCCTTTGGCCAGATGGCAGATGAATGGGTACGAGAATCCGGCGTACAAATTCACCGAAGGTGGTTACATTTTCTCACCGGCTGAGTAGCACATAAATAAGTGGGTGCAAACACTTCCCCACCCTGAAAATAGCTGCACATGATCATCTTTTCATTCGCCCCTTATTCGCGTCGTTTTGGCTTGTGTTTGATGAACTCGTCGCTCACTGTCTACCTTTATCTCATATGTAGCAGTTGTTTGACTTAATCCGCATTCCGAATGAATTAAGCTGCTCGCATCCACAGGATATGGTGACTCGTTACCCTGGGGCATTCATTTGAGGTCAGGGTCCCCTCATTGCTCTCCCACAAATTCTAGTTTTTGCTTGTCGCTTATATCTGTTTTCATCACGTGGGATCGACTGCTTTTATCATGTGCATTTAGGAGTGGGATGCTTTTTCTCCGTGAACGTGTGTATTCACGACTCTCCCGATCGCATTTAGTAAAATGAACTGCATTATTTCTCCAGCTGCGCAATTCTGCTGTCTGCTTCGATCATTTTATCCACATGATCTCACTTTGCTCCCATGTCGGAAAATTCTTATCCCGGTTCTCTTCGATAATCTTTTTGCGTTGATTTTCCTAATTTCAGACAATTTAAGGTTTTTAGTTTCTATCTCAGACACTTATGTCAGTCTCTGTGCCCTCTGCCCTGTTCTCTTCATCTACGCATTGCGTGCTCTTACTGGAAACCTAAGATCGTTCATATCATCCTCGGATCTTTTATTTAATTTTGGGTGCATTTATTTCAGTCACGATCTCTTCCTCCATTTTCAAATGCCTACTCGATCCACTATTGCATTTGATTATGACGAATAACTCATCGATGATTATCTGCTTCATCATACACAATCTCGTTATCTTCTGCCCCTACGCCAACAAAAGACGACTATCTTGTGGCAGTTATTCGCTGTTTTATACATGAACATTGACGGAGTTGTATTCACTATCTCATTTGGTTCGATCGCATCTTCTCACTTTTTTAAACACTCATCTGGTCACTTTTCCTTACATTATCGCGTATCGGTTAATTCATTTTAATCGTGGCATACACATGACGCAGACTGACTTACATAATGCTTGGTTTGTGTTAGTTTTGTTCCTAATTTCTTTTATTCTTGGGATAAAGAACTAGGCATCTCGTTAGCAAGTGTGTGTGAGAAAAGCTTCACTCTGTAGCTCGTTCCTACAGTACCGCCGAGTTATTCATCGGTAATGTTTCAGGGTTCCGTTTATGTGTTTATGAATTATCTACGCCATCTTAATGAGTTCAATGCGAATCTTGTTCACCACCAAATTATATTTCATGATGTGATCTCATACACATTGTAATTTGGCGTGTGAAGCTAGAAATATTCACAGGTAAACCCATGTCGATACTAGTTAAAGAACTAAAAGGCCAGGCAAGGTTACTTCAGTCATTCTCAGTCGGTAGCGAGTGACTAGGTGATACAACGACCGCCATTATATATTTATAAATATGCAGGTAGCGTCGGTTGTGATGCACAGGGAAATTTACTCATTAAATAGTTCAGGCTGCGTAATTTGGTTAAGGCACATCGGGTGATGGCGCTAATTTGTTCGAAGTTTCCTCTTCACGTTGATTCTTTGCTTAGCTATGAGTAGTTGAATGCGTGTGACCTTGGTTACCAGAATAAAAGGCACTGGGCAAAGTAAGCTTACAATTACCAAGGCATGGAAACATAGTGGAGCTAATTACCAGGACCAAATACATTATCCTAGGTTATATTTGGATGGTTTACTACCCGAATATTTTTGGTAGAAACCATTTTTTGGTCAGTATGTTTCTGATGGTTATACCTTTATGATAAGGTTAAGAGATATTCTTTCATAATTTGGAGATTTCGTGACATATGTGGTTTAAAATGCTTTTTAACGACGAATACCAAACTCACTGAAAATGAGAAATTCTAGTTCGGATCAGTCAGAGCGTGGGCCTCAAGGTCATTTGAACGCACTTCGTTATTCGCTTATATTGTTGTCGCGATAATGTTAAGAGATTCACCAAAGCTGAATTTTCTCGACACCTCCATCAAAGGGATGAAAGTAGAATTTTCGGGGCCTTTTATTTTGCTGTATCTTGCTCAGTGTTTCAACACGAATGGGAGCATTAATTATCGGGTAGATCACAGGACACTACCCCAGGTACACATTTCAGAGGTGGTAGAACTGGCAAATCCAGTGAATAGGATGACGTTACGTGAAAAACTGTCAAGAACGGTGCTGTAAATCTTTGTCCTCAGTCGTGTTGGAATTTTCACAGGCTCTCGCGCCGTGTTCGATCTAAGGTAGCACCAATTTTCAATGCGGCTGGTATCACGTGATATAAAGTCTACACTGCAAACCCAACAAATGAGGGCACGGATGGGTTTCATCGTGGGTATTCAAATCACGAGGCCTGTCATTATGGTGATCAGTTTGTTTCTCGTGCCAGTGGCATGTGGTAAGCCGTAGAAGGCTTAAAAAAAATGTCATCTGGTGTAGGAATTTCACCCGGAAAATTATCTCGGCGAATGTTGATGTATCACAACAACCAACACTGTTGACTTAGATCGGAATAAAACACGTTGTTTTGTTGATGGACTTTAATTGGAGGTGTCTCGAATGTTGGGAAATCTCCAACGTTGTAACTGAAAAGTCCCCGAATTCAACGAAAAGAATAAATGCGGGGAGGTAATCGTTATTCAGGATAACGCTTCAGGCTTTGTTTCACCAGAGGTTTGTAATATAAAGTCATGTTAACGATTTTCTGTTTAATAATCACTGTGGGAGTTGTAAATGTATGTGTTACTTCAACGGTCTAGTTCATACAATCAGCTCCGAATAGCGCGGATTTGAAAGAAGCCGTAAAGGGTTTGCTGTTCTGGAGAGAGAGAAGCCATAGGGATACTTACACACTGAACATAGGAGTCAACAATGCATCGTGTGATTGTGCAAAAGATAAAGAATTATTTCACCATCAATGTTGTGGACATTGTGGAACAACGGCAGACCAAATTTTTGATACCGTGTATGAACCCTAATTCCCACCACAGTTCGTTCAAAGTAAATCGGCGGTTGAGATGTTTTACGATACGATTCGGGTATTTTCGTGGTTGCAACGTGTAGCCTTATAAAACTAGTTTTCGATCGGCGAAAGGCTTAAGCAGCTAACTTCTCTCCACCTTTGTTTGCAAAATCGTATGGAATTTTTTTTTATCAGCGATTCTCGCAGGTTAAATACATGTGGCTCTCTGACTGTTATTCTTATCTCACTGCAGTTCACATCATTATCCAGGTCGGATATGTTCACTTTCTGCACACCGCATCTTGTTATGGCACCAGTTTTTACGTGAATACTGACGGAAAAACATGCTGTCATACAAAAGAAGAACAGGGAATATGTTTATCGCACGAACGAGTGTTCGATGGGCTCGCACATTGTCATTTCTATCCTCCTTAATGAAGTAGGGGAATTTTCCGGTTCTCCATAAATATTTCTCCAAGATAGTGAAGACAAAATGTATATTTAACTGGTTGCGCCCATATGACCTTGAAATCCAGGTCACGCATTAGAAGTAAACCAAACGGTCTCCTCCGGTGATGCCGCCATTCACCTAGAGTTGGCTGTTGAACCGTCAGACAACATAGAAAAGAGGAATTGATTACCAAGAATATAGATCATGTGGCGAATTTCGACGACATCTGTAGCTATCTGAAAGGAGACCACCTCACGAAGAACGAGGAAAAAGCCATCTTTGAAAGAAGTAGTTCGGTGTAGAACTCTGCCACAATGCCCGACTAAACCTAAGAGTTTGGCTTGTAAGGTCATGGCGAGTACCGTTCTCCCCTGAAGTTTCAGAATCCTGAAATTCAACGATTTGAACGTTTTGTGACTTTTAGTGTTGGAAAATTAATCTGACACATCATTCACCAAGAAATTCCCAGAGGACTTCAGCGAAAAAATTCCTTCAGTCGTGCTACCAGTTTCATTTTTTTGATTATAAACGGTCCAAATATTCAGGTCAAGTTTCACCCGAAGAGTGAAATATAATGTAATTGATGGGCGTATTCTATGAAATGAGCATTGAGTTTAGTTTTGCTGTGATGGCATCAATGTTAACAAGGGAACGGGCGAGAAAAGATGCTGTGGAGAATTTTTAAGTCTTGGTGCCTGCACATTAGTGTTTCTTGGGGAATCATGTGAATGGTGTAGAAATACATATACTGAGATCAAAGTGAATGGGGTGCGATTCGTCAGCCAGAAATCGGAATATGAATTGTGGGGTTGAAAAATTATAAAATGGGCTAACTGATTTCGAGGTATCCCACTACCTCTACATAAGTGTCTAACTCAGAATTTTTAACAGGCAATCCAGGGAGTATTACAGGAGAACAATAGAGCCAGTGTGGTGGAATGCAGGAGTAAACAAATTGTCGGATTTTTAAAGTTAAATTACCATACTGTAAAGGTTACAAAGTGGAGGAAAGGTACGAAGGTCCCGCCTGAGGAATATAGCAGTGGCCAAACGATTGTTTTGGTGAGCTTGAGGCCCTGCTGTCCTGAGTTCAAATTCGGCCGCCGCGTTCTAAGTACATCGCCTTTTCGGAGCATGCTAAGTATTTTTTCTCATGCGTTTTACTAGAAAATCCTTGTCTTTCAGAATGAGTCGACCAGGTGAAAGGCGATTCTGCAGGTTAGATAATTGGTTCTCCCATCAAGCAGCAACATCTATGGATACATTTAACAGAAAACATAGACCAAAAAGAAGTAACCAAATCAAAAACGGATCTATTCTCACGTTTCATCTTTCTTCTGTCACACAAACAGTTGTCACAAAACGAGTTTGAGAACACCGAACACTTTCTTTCCCACTGACTAGCTCATTCCGAATTCCGTCAACTCAAAACAATCTGAATATGCCTTCACATTTTGTATTATTTTTTGAAGACAGTGGGCTGCATTGGTCCAGTCGTATTTTCTTTGTGTAATGTTATCTTGCTAGGAAATTTTAGAGTATGAATCATAACTAAGGAAGTGTGTGGTAGGTCACGTTTTTGATTCTTGGTAATGTCAGTTCCCTGAACTCATTTTATTGATCAAATTCTATCCGTTTTCTCCTTTCACAGACCAACTCAAATCAGGTTACGAACACGAAAAATAATTCCAAGGGAATGTGTTATCCTAGCTCCAGTCATAAAACTTCCACAAGGAGAATAGCAAAAAGACCACCTGAAATCACAACTTGCTCAGAAACATGCAGTAAAAACATTTTCTCATATCGATTTACGGTATCACGCTTGCAATGTTTTCTATATTCGTTAGGGCTACTTACAAAGAGTCAGTAGCACAAACGTCTGCCAGGACTTCTCAATCAAAGATACTTTGGCACGATTGCTTTGATGGTGCCTACAAAAGAACCCGATCTAAGTGATTTCTGCATTCCGTAATATGTCCTAATCGTAAGGAACCCAGGTGAATGATGCGTGCGAATCTGTCCAGTACAGCTTTCATATAATCAAAACAGCTTGTTTCCAGTAACCTAATTTGGCTGCTATATATATATATATATATATATATATATATATATATATATATATATATATATATATATATATGATGTATCTTTAGTCATATCACGAATTTACAGCCTCCTAGGCGGTAGGCATCCATGAAACTTAAAGATAGATTTGAGCACGAAGAGTTCACTTGCTTCAATTTTTGATGACATCGTCACCTTCGCCGTTGTGGGACTTTGAGCCAATCCATTTTCTCTATCCCCACAAAGTTAGATTAACCAATACCAAGAGTATTTTCTCGCTCAGTTATTGTTTCAGTTACCCTTTATCTGGTTTAATCCGCCTATGAAGCGGCATCCTATTCTAAGCTCAATGTCTAGAGAACAACTTAGGGCCAAAGGTGGTAGCTGATTATTCGGTGGACCCCCTGCGATTAGAATGATGTCAAGTAGGGACATGACGGATTCCCAATCGGGGCTGCTACCTGTGCCTAACAGGCCGTTTACTGCAAAGAGGAGAAGCATAAAGCAAAGTTTTTCCAGTTGGTCATCCATACGAGAACTATGTGGGCCAGGATTTTTAAACCTTCCGTACCCGGAAGTGTACCATAGGCAGAATTGGTCTACTATGTAACGATACAGCTGTCCGTTCACTTCAGCCATGAATCTGAGCAATAAAAGAAAGTAAGGTTCCTAAAATTAGAAATATGACAAATAATCAAACTTGAAGACGAGCTACCGAGACTACCTACTTCGTTTCATTACATAATAGAATAGATCGGAACACAATTATGTATGGTAAGCAGGCTGAATTCACAATTGTTTAAGGCGGCTTCGTAACAGATCTTAAGTTCCAAATTGTTGTTTCGAGACTGTATTGGTCGAAAAGCAAACGTTGCCCTAGCAGGGAAGAAAAAATAAGCAAATAAGTCAAGTCGAATGACAGATCAAATGTCAAAATACACGCACAAGAAAAATTTAGATATTGTCAACTTCAGACACGTGCTGACTGAGTCAGATTTATGTCTTCCTCTGGGGTCGCATTTTCTATTTAGCAGTTCGGAATGCGTGGCTGTCATGCACTGAAAACAACGAACTATCGTGTAGCGTCCGCAAAGCATTTTTGCGATCACTATTACTGATGTGTTGAGTGTGATACGTATGTAGTAGGCTTATGGATCAAGCAATGAACCTGAAAAAACCAAACCAGTTGGAACTTATACTGTTCTCATTTTTAAGTAAAAAGGCAAACTGTAATGTGCTTTGAGGTGAGCGGTGTTGGTGAGAATCTGTGACGCGGAAACAAGTTGTGAATCTTAACCAGTGAACTAGACCGTGTATGACAGCTTAAGTTAACAACAGCAAACAAGGTGTGGCCGAATATTATTTTTGACTATTTGATTTCAAAGTCATTATAATCACATTTATTAGAAGAACGAAGGCACGTGTGTAGTCACTTGGCTTATCGGTGAAACTTTGGTTTGCTAGCCAGTCAGCCGAGAATAGCGGGGTGACAAAATTAAGTAGCACAGTCAGTGGTCTGAATCGACCTTTGGCCTAGGAAATTTAAGTATTTCGACAAACTGCTTCTGTTCAAGATATTCTTTTTTACTTCATTTTTTTACTTACTATATCACAAAGGTACACAGCTCGGGAAGGAGGCCGTGACCAATGAAAAGCTGCCGAATGGGGAAGTGACCGGAGGTGACGGAAGTCGAACCCGGGTTGTAATTGCCCAATAGTCCACGACGGAAACCGTTTGACGCAGTTTTGGCCATGAAGATAGGAAGGTGACTGCCTCCACTAATGCCCTGCATACGACTGATTTTGACTCATTCTGTGGGTCGTTTTAGAGGACGCTAAATGACAAGCTTATCCAGAGGAATGATTTACTAATGAGTCTCAAATACGTTTTTGTGACCGTACTCTGTGACCAGTAGTTGCTCCCTACGCTCACATAATTTGCTTAACATTCCGACGTTTAAGCATGTGAGCCTAGTGAACGATTCAAAAACCTCTAGAATTCATGATAACTCTATTCGTGAAAAGGCTATCTATCGAAGTCAGGAGTTATGGAAGATAACCTAGCAATGAGTGGTCCAGCTTATAAAAACATAAACAGCTTGAGTAGTAGGCCGTAAATCATAACATTCATGCAATACCAACGACCAACTCACCTTCGAAAACCCTGAAAGAATTGTATAGCTGTTTCGTCTGGTTTGTTAGGAAACATCAGCAAAACAAGTTCACCGAGCCTCAGCTGGGAGTCGAACAGGGATGAACGAATGTGAATCGAACACTGAACCACCAGGCAAGCGGAGCTGGTTCTCAGCGGTTTATTTAATGTCAGCTCTGCGTGATATGGCTCCCTTGTCTCTTCAAGGGGATAACCTGTTGTGTTCGCATTGACCTACAGCGGGAAATGGATCAACCTTGACAACCGTAATTAAGAGAATAGCTCGTACACAGACTACGTGCATCAGGAACTGACTAGACCAGACAGAAAGAGAAGGGGATGTATTCTGTTGCATCCTGATTAGTAAAAAATCTCCTAAGTATAAAAGAAGATATGTTGCTATTAACGGATGATGTACTGACCAAACACGAAGCAACTGCCGTGCATTTGCACGATCCGACTATCAAGGCCTGACTTCTCTTTATTGTTTGGGTACTGGAAATGAAGCCATAGCACATTGGACAGCGTACGGAAGGTTTCAGTTTGTCACACACTGTTTTATTGGACAACTTTTCCAAAGAAAAGGAAAAACACTCCGTTTGTATACTCAACCCACGTCCATCACTGGCCACGCAATGACTTGCTACCTTGGACAACTCAGTCACGGTATGGAGCTAAATCACGTAGTTATATTAGTAGATAAAACTTTGAAATAGAGCCCGGATAGCTTGGTGCAGGGCGTCTGAATCACAAAATTTCACTCCGATTCCCAACGGAGGTATTCGAAAAAAACGAGAACGTTAGCACGCTCACGAACATCTTGCAACTGATTTTGGATTTGCTGAATCAATGTTCTTGTGGATAATGCATCTTTCATTGGCATTGAAATCTAACTGATTTCTGATGTTATCTTCGGAGGTCTGTAAAATTTCGGATAGCCGTGCATAATTTAATAATGACAACAATCGTTTCAGGAGGTTGAAATCTTTTAGAGTTTACAATAAGTACTCGAGAAATCGGAATTTGGATTTAGTTATGAAACTATGTTTTTGTCAGAATTAGTTCCATTTTCAAATCCTAAAAGTAACGAACTACCGTGTTTGAATCATCGCCGCGGTAAGCTACTCATACAGAAGAGTTTGGTCGATGGACCAGTTAATACGATGATGATAGTGAGTGCGTAGAGCGAACTTGACTGGCAGTGTTATCAGTAATTCTCGGATGATTTTGTGAGAACTTCCGAATTGTATCGATAAGTAAAGTACTAGTAAGCAATGGATTTCTTGTTATTGGATAAACTATTCCGTTTTCCCCTGTTCAATATTCATGGGTAAAATTGGGTATCAAGTTTTTAAACTCGGACGAATTCGCATCAACGTAATACGTCAGTCGATCCTACGACAATCCGCAGCCATGGTTATTAAAATTAGAATCAGAAGAAAATATCTGACTAAAAAGAGCTACTTGGAACTACTAGAAATGTTTACGTGATAACTCAAAGCCAGGACCACTACTGAAATTCACAGCAGTTTTATCCTTGCTGGGAATCATCGCTGGAAAAAATCCGTCGAACTCTCACAGGGACTCGGACCCGGAGTGAATGCTTGTGAGTCACATCCTTTAACCCAAAGATATCCGCGTTGAGCCCTAACGATTCGTCTAACTTCGGCCCTGCATGAGATAGAACAAAGCTGGATAACCTAGTGAGTAGCACGTGTCAGTCACCGCTAAGTGCTAGGGAGTCCATTACCAGGTGGGACTTTGTAATTGTGCTCTATAGATGCTTTCTAACCCCAAAGAAACAGCTATGCAGTTAATACTACCATCATTTCTAATAGTTAGTTGAGTATTGAACTGATCCGCTTGATGAATCAATTCACGAACAATTCCAATTTCTCTCCACCTTTGTTGGAAATGGGTCACTAGTATACCCTTACCGAGTAAACTAATCGTTTTCTTCTGTGAAATCGTTCTTTCAAAAGTTCACGAAGCTTTCAGTCAGCGAACTCTCAGGACAAAAATGAATCTACCCTTTGAAAAAATTAGAAAATGTCCGCCGAATTCGATTCCGAAAGTTGTCGTCCTTGAGGGAAATTCATCTACATAAATGATTCTGTTACGGTCGCTACTAAGGCGATTATGAAAAAAGCCTCGTCATCGTTTCAGAAATATGATGTACTTGGGTAAAGAATTTAAGTTGATACGTATTTCTCCCCTAATAATATCGGTACTTTGGGAGGCTGTATAGAATTTCAGATCAGCTTATCCTTCCTATTATTAAAGCATATCTGACAAGTCACAATCGTGAATATTTACATTCGAAGCGCACACTGCATTCTCTGTGTGATACTACTTTTTCGTTTTTTTACTGAACCACCTTTAAGCATTGATAATGCCTCAGGTAGATAAACAGATTGATTTTTGACGGTCACTCTTCTATTGCTGCAGCCGTAAGTAATCTCTGAGATTGTTTATTTGGTTCAGATGTTAAAGTTATGGGTTTTGTTAGTAAGGCATGATTCATCGTGCTCTTTTCGATCTGAAATCCCAGACAGCATAAAGCAAACTAGGCTCTAAGGTAGTGAGTATAAGATCCGAAAACGGACACATGAAGTGTTTTTGTCTGTTTTTGTTTTTATTTTTGATACTCAGCTAGTGAACATTTGGCCTCCATATTTCTGAGTCATCCATTCTTCACCTCGTTTGTCATTGAGCAGCTGACTTGCGGTCCCTCTTGGATTTCCCTCTGATATAGGACTCGCCTTTTACTGACGGCTGGTCCCTATCTTCTTAATCCTGCTAGGTGGAAATGATAGGTAAATTATTGAGCAGTTTTCCTTCCTTAATGACGGTGTTCAGACATCTTTTCTTACGAATTTCATATTGCTTTCAACAATACTTCTCCAAACGACGTAAGATGTGATATACATACAGGGAACAACATGATCATACTTGACGATTAGATGGGCGTGTGGTCTTGAGTAGAAACTAATCGTTTGATCAGTACTTAGAACTCCGGCCAAATCATGTACGTCAATCAAACAACATAACCAGCTTCTATTGTTTAGGCTGACAAACACTATTCATCCAACTTGTTTTTTGACAATACCTCAATGCAACATCATTCTACGGTAAACTTCGAGGAACTATCTCGTGGGTTGCAACTCGTCTGTTCGAATAACTGATTCGGCCATTCTTGCGGATAATCCCACCCCAAGAACAAATTCCCCGGAATGTGTTGATTTCCTACGCGAATGAGAGCACTGACACGTGAGAGTAGCAGCATAGAACAAATATAGATTGGTATCCTCATTGCTGCGCGTACAACCGATGGCCTCTCATCCACCCCTATCTTTAATTTCATCTGTGTCTGTGTTCCAAGTTGGGATAGAGCAAATATAACAAGAACCGCAACAACAACGAAACACTTATATTCGAAAACAAATCCGATCATTTTCAGCAGACTAAGGTCGGCCATGCACACATGAATGCGTGTGTGACTGGAAACAAACAAACACCTCAGGTTTATTAGTTCCACTTTGCTAGTCCGACCTGATCGTCGTGTGTGAAGGAACGGTGAAATTTTGCCCTCCAGAAAGAAGGCATTTGGCCACTCCGGGGTTTGGATGCCGATCTTTACACCCCCCCCCCCTCACGGGCATGGTATACCTCGGTCTTTGTGCGCGAGGAGGATGGAAGAAAAACCGTAAATGTCAGTATAAGCTAAGCGGAAATGAACTGACAACCTGTGCATACCGCCTGCATGGCTATTCTTCAATCCACCTCCGGAATAAACTGCATCCCGGCAGTCCTGTTCGCCGAACAACTTAGGTTCGGTGTTGCGCTTGAATCAGTCCTCCTGTCAGTTGAACACGTTGTGTGTTTGTGTGTGTGTGTGTATGTGGAGCCATTTATTTTCCGCGTCGTTCTGTTATTATTTTGCTAAATGTTTGCTTGGAACTGGGAGAAGAAAGAAGAAAGAAAGTTTGCAATCAAACGATGATCAAACATATGACTGACTCATCTTCAGCCGTTTGTCGAAAACAAACCAATTCCGTAATGAACAGGCGGAAAAAATTCATCTCTTGCCTGATGCATTTTTATCTTTCTATTGCACCATTATATAATTATGGTGCAATAAAAGGTGTATAAGAGTAGACAGAAAAGTAGTGGCTATCTTGCTTGTTTTTAAATCATAACGGCCAGATAAGAGGACAAAAATAAAGTTATGGGTCCATTAAGGCGAATCACTTCGAGTTGAATGGCGCACACGAAAACAGTTGCGGGTGACAGAAAAGTTTCTTGGCAGATCGACGTAACGCGTACCGTGGTAAAAACTAAAAAGCTGAGGACTGGGTTCATGGTAATTGATGTGCAAAATACACAGGTTTTTTCAGTTAAAATAATCTTCACACATGCGATCCACACTTGTGTTGTCAAATGGACGTAAGATCTCACAGAAGGCTGCCATGAATCACGTAATACCTACTGCATGTGTCTCAAAAGAACCGAAGACGTTATATTGCAGGAGTAATGTATCGAGGGTTAGGCACGTCTCTGTTAGTGGGAAAGAGATTGACAACTCATACGGTATTCTCGTGTGCCGAAAAGTAGAATAATGGTCATTCATTTTCTTTCCAGGTATGCTTCAATTACTCATGCCACATCGAATCGCTCTGAAAATCCGGGTGGCGCTCACTCACAAATTTGATGTTAATCAGCAGCCACCTGACAGTAATTCTATCGATTCCTATGTTATAAAGTTTCCATAAATCAAGCACTGATCAGTTAGTAAGGACGATTTTTTAAATGATGACAAAGACCAGTGTGATAAATGGATTGGGTAGATTCACTTCAGAATTTAGATAAAAACGAAGATACGCTGATAAATAGAACATGGTTTGACTGACGTGATATTCGGTATGACGGTGGCCATCACCAACTGCTCTTCCAAGTTAAAAGTGAAGAGTCAGTCTGAAACTAGTTTTACATCCTATGAAACTCAGTTTTCTAATTACCAACAACAACTGCTCGAATAGCCCTTTCGGATTTTAAAATCAGACGAGATTTATGAAGCCTTCGATGTAACCCAGTGATCCAGATGGTAGAACGCACGCCGTACCAAGTCATGGTAGGCATTCGTGAGTAGGTTCGAATCATACGTGAAACGAAGACGTTTGTCAATAACCAGTGGACCAAAGAAACGTAGTGATCCCAGTAATGTTGTTTAATGGTAAAATGTAAACTATATGGGTGGAGTATCTTTTAATTGGTTTTAAATACCCTTAGGTTTTGAAAGTCAGGTTGCTGGTTTTCATGAGATCCTGATTGGGCTGGGCTTGGTTTTTAGGTTGCAAATGCCAGCAAAGATTGATAAAACGTTGGCTATTAGCATCAGGGACCCATAATGTGATCTGCCATTTGGAGTAGGAATATTACCGAATCTTTACGATTTCAAAGTAGACATTTTCTTCTATGAAACTTGAGATGAAAGACAGAGGAGTGATACTAGGGGAGGATCCTCGTCAAATAATCTATGGATGGAGAAGTCCTTATTAGGAAATAAATAACGAATGCCAGGAAGTTCCCCGAGACCAATGCTTTATAAAGTAAGAAGGGTTTTAGCATAAGAAGAGTATACAAGAACTACTGTTTGCAGGTTTACTACGACGCCTTTGGTTACGAAAGAGTGGTTCATGCATTCGACGGCAGTATAGTTAAAAATAAATATCTGTACCACCTAAGATAGAATTGTGTAACTTCAGTTGAAGGGATTTTACACGCATGTGTTTCTAAATGAAGAACACTGGATACCGTTAGATATTTCTCAGCACTCGGTAATCTTTCCGATGTATGATCAGCCTTGAAATATAAAAGTGACACCGAGAGTCATCAAAGTGAGAAAGGACCAGAAGGCAATTAAAGTAAACTCCCTGTTCGAAGAATAGTGATTCACGGTTAGTGCAGAGGAGAGCAAATATTCCTCTAGGGAAAAACAGAACATAGAATGCGACGTTGGATTTAAGGAACAGATCAATGAATAAAGCTGAAGCCGGCCTGTGTGCGGGGTTTTGAGACTGGAAGATACCTCAAACCAAACAGAAAATGTGTATTGTTTAATTAGCTATGGGACCAAGTTTGACAAAATACACCGATCATATGACCTCGAAAACTCAATTCGAGCCCACATCAGTCACAAGTTAGGAGTAACGCACATAACTAACGACATTCCTGCTTCGGGACGCAGTAAAGTAAGCCATCATTTATCTTCCAACAGTGTTCCCCAGGGAGAAAATTTCTCCCAAAAATATTACTTGCAGTCTAATTGGAAACAGCATTTGTAAATCAAGGAGACTATGAAAAATTTTGTTTACAAATATAGCATGAAAATGCATCCATATAGAATTTGCAAATGACGGACGGCTAACGAGAAGTGGCAGAAAAGGCGTTGGAGAAGGTGGTAAACAAGTGAGACTAAGCCGTCTTATTTATGCCAGAGTTTTCTCGTCTGAAAAATCTACTTATCAATGAGATTGTTTATTATATACCGTTCTTATAATGCATATTTATGTCACGAAAATGAGGGATAAAATACAAAATACAGTGTTTAGGAAAAAAGGCAGTTTTCAAAGCCCTGACTGTAACGTTAGCCTAACGCTTTCATCAGTGAAACCAGCTACCATGGTGTGATGGGAAAAACGACATCATTGTCTTCCTCACTAGCAACAATAAAAATAGCTAAAGGGAGGCAGTTCCGACTGTGATTTTGTCCTAAATGTGCACGATTCTCTCTTTTTGAATAATTAGAACGCAGTATGACAAGTTCTTGATAAAAAGACAAAACAAAAATCAGGGAACCAAATTTGCAAAGCCAGATCTGCTAAACAAAATCGACGTCATACTGAGAAGAGGACAGGCTAGTTGCGCGAGCAATATACACTTTAACATCTCACCATAGGAATTATACGTGACATTTTAGGCATTGAATTACTTTCAAGGCCTATCGAGCTTTGATCCAGCGTGAGCCCATGGTTTCTTTGGTAATGATCACAAGTTGATCAACTCTGTTTGGTGCAATAGACGACATTTATAAATAGGTTTCGGAGAGGAGTTTGTAAAGAAGACAAATCTGCGAGGGAAACTCAGAAATGGAAGAAAGGTTTTAAAAATGAATTTGGAATTGAAGCGCCTACTGTTAAAGGTCGTAGCAGCACAAGTGGTTGGTGCAGTTTATGTCACTTTCTAAATTCAGACTTACGGAACTTATTTACTTGTGCATAAAATGCGGAAGTAGTATTTTTAACTCGACTGTTCTTTTCAAAGTGTGGATGTTGTAACAAGTTTCTTCAGAGTGGTTACAACGTTAAACGAATGTTTACAGAAGACCAAAAGCTGCATATTAGCGCTTGCGATGTTTTGCAGCGTAACTTTACCAGAAGTTCACACGCAGTGATTGGTGAACTTTTTGATCGGAATCACCACTGATTACCAAAAAGCTCTGAAACGATAAAGAAGTAGAAATCACTGGTCCGAATGTCAACAGTGTGTTACTGGAAAAGCCCTCCTGCAAACCAATACTGAGAAAATCGAAGGTAGACGTACACAACTGGAGACGAGATCACGATTTCGACCCTAGAAACAGAAGGAAGTGTCCGAAGAGTGATAATGATTACTAACGATGATGGCCGATGACTGGGTTGCTGTACGATGATTGCCTGCGCTTGATAACGAATATGTGAGATGCAAACGTTCATTTCAAACCATACCTGATCAAATTGATGGAAGAATGGGATGAAAAATGGGAAGAAAAAAAGCTAGCACTGCCAGTAAATCGCCTTTTGACATCGCTCTTCAGATATATACAACTACAGGCTCATAAGCAGAAATTTAAGTAGGTAGCCAAACTAAAACTCTAACTAAAAATGCATCATATCTGTAGGTATGGTAAGAAACTAATTGATTATCAGTTGAAGCTCATTGAATACAAACTGCCAGCGATTATTATCAAGGTTGAACTATCCAGTCGATAATTGCGTCGATGGTTTTCGCTGACTGTTCACTGTTCCAGCAAATACTGATAATATTTATTTGAACGTTTTCAGTGAATTCCGACTTTTCCAGGAATTTTATGATTTACTGAGACAGCTCAATTAGAACATTACAATTATATGTGTAGCACTTTAGTAAGATTAGAGTTTTGGTTAAATCTTTCGGATGACTGAGAACAATAAATATTGACTGAGTAATTTTTTAGTCCTCCCAGGGATAATAACGAGACCGATATTTGTTGCATAACACAGCTTCTCTTCTGTAAACCATCGTGAATGATCTGTTAAAACAGTAAACAGTACCCGGATAAGTTCACGCTGGTTCTTCTGACAAGGACAAGGAAAATGAACTTGGAAAAAAATTCCTACTAAATTGACCATGAGTCCATGACGAGATGAGTCAGGAAAATTGTCTGTTTTGGAGAATGACTAGATTTAGGCGGGCACACATCAGTAAAATCGAGTGTGTTGTAATATAAAAGACGAAAAGCCAGTAACGGACGATTCATAAGGGACGATGCCACAAATATGACGTGCTTCTGGCTAGATGCTAATCCGTTTATTTTGTCTATTCCAACAACTGTCATTTGATAAGTGACTTACCGGGGTAACTCCAGTGCCGGGAACACAATGGTTTTGATTAACTGAAGCGAGGCTCGACACTTTTTAGCAAAGTATTGCAAATAATTTAATGGAAAAGCTAACGATGGACGTATCTGACAAACATAGAGTTTTGGATGTCAGTTTATCTATCTGTCCAGTGTCACAATGCCTGTTAGAGTGATAAACTCATATTTCCCAACATACGTATCATTGGTGCTTCTGTGGGGCATCTTAATAATGCTCAATGTGAAGAGGGGAGCAGATAGTGGTCCCATAGACGACTATGGCGTCCATTGGAAAATGTCGTTCAATATTAGCGGAGAAGAAAGTTCGACAATCAACTGCCCTTTTGTGGTTGAAGAAGATCTTCTTGTTATTGGAAGACAGTCCCTCAAGAATGTCAGTTTTGTGAGCAAAACTAATTTGCATAATTTTTATCTATCATATCATGTCAAAGAATCCACAGCGAAAACTGTTTAGATGTATTTTAGCAGAACTCTTGTAGCAACAAAAAGTCCCATTTGTAACAGCAGAGGTATAGCCAAGTCGGTACATTTCATGGTTGTTCATCAACTGAAAGTCTTGCCCCCATCATTAAAGTGAATCAATTTTTTTCCATATATGTGGTGACTGGATCGATGAATGATTCGCTGATTTATTTATTCGGGGATGCGCGATGACCGCAGTTTTCCTCGATAGTCTGTTACTGTCAAGATATTTATCAACAATATCGCACTCCTTAAAAAATTCACTATGTAGTAAAAACGATCAATTCATCATTAAGAGCAGTGGAAAACGTACAGCCCACTTGATCTTCTTAGAAATCATCAGTGACTCGCCATCGCTAAATCTACCCGCTGAGCATAATTATCAGTCATATTCCTTTGCCGAACTGGTTTTAAACGGTTATCTCCACGTCAACAGCACATGAGATAAGATACACCCAACTTCGTCTGATATCATATCCTCATCATGAGATCAGTAATTATGCGCAAATTTGGACTGGTTGTTCTGTATAAATTATTAGGTGACGAAGTCATAAAATATAGTAAAACCATTCCTTTTTGTATTCTAATCCTCGCTTCTACACATGAGTTTCAGGGCTTCACCTAACCCTCCATGATCTTATCAAAGAGACTGTTAATCCTTCAAACAGCTAGCTAATTATGTTGTTGTTTCATGTACATGATCCACAGGAGTTTGATTAGGAATCCGAGCAAGCGATTGCTTGCTGTTCAAAGTATTGGGGATAATCAGAACATTCTTGTCCGCGCGCCCTCTGACTGACAGAGTACTCTTTTGTATGAATCACTACCTCACCTAATTAAGGGAATGTGTGCTCTGTGCCCACGGTACTCCAAAATACACAGTCACAAATATTTCTACACAAAAATAATACTGAATTTTCTGCTGAATCATATTTAACCGCTTATACACATCAGGGATCACTCATTTGATCCAGAAAACGCATCCTTGCTGACTGAAAGTTTACCATTAGTTGAACCTTTCCCCCGGAAGAGATACTAATTCCGTCAACCTTTCATCGGATTTAACCCTTGGTTTTCGTTTTCAAATCCATTCTCATATTTGTATGGATTACATACAAAGCCGTGGCTAAACTCGCCAGTTGCAAACTCACTCGCTCCGAAAAATGACTTCAAACAGTACCGGCAGGACAGCAATCCTGGTAATGAGAAAACTGGTGGAGGGGTGGCAAATTACGTCATCTCCTGGTGTGGATAGGCTGAAGTGGTTTATGCGTACTCAAAGAACGGTATTGGTTGCTATGTACGCAGCACCATGCTCAATATTTTTGCCACAGGAGCACAGTCATAACATAGATCCTTTTTGCACACAGAACACTAGTTCCTCTTCCTATGACTCGGTTTTACATTTCCTTGATTTTTGTTAGATGGCAATTTGCACATCGTACTAGTTGATTTCAATCATACACTCAGATCCATCACTGCCTTTCATCTGACAAATCTCTGTGTTTCTCCAACAGAAGGAAACTCTGTTTTGGACATGACTACCACCAATCATCCTGAATTATTCTCCTTCTAGTCACGTGCACCTGTCCCAACCAGCGACCAACTTCTGACTCCCTTGAAGCCTAAGATATAATTCTGATCCGCTTTTCATTCTCTCAAGTAAATCAATCAAATTGGGATCCACCCCACTGAAACTTTTTGCCTGAAACTTTCTCCTTCTACAAAAGCCCCTTTCCGTCTAATCTTCCTGGTTTTCTTTTCAGCTGTAATCTGTCATACAGACAATCCTTTTATTATCTGAAAAATACCCATTGCATCATATAGAAGTCTAAATCAGCGAAACAATTGTTTTCCAGTAATTCATTCTCAGGCCATTTACAGACTACATAGTAGACGTTAGACAAAAGTTTATGAATGTCGACACGGAATAAACAATCATGGGCAGGGGTTTGTCAGTCAAATTATCCCTATCATGTGATTGGTTTATCTAGCTGACGCCCTCTAGGTAACTGGAGAGTAAATTCATGCAGCCTCGGTCAGTCTTGGGCCATGGGAGTTGGATTGCTCGGACCAAACGCTTTTGGGCGCACAGATCAGGGGTCTGATGTCTACTGCGTAATCTGTATATGGCTTGAGAGACTCATTTTATTTTTTAAAGTACTCTTCTCCCTAGAAAACATCTTCCTCCGTAATTATTGTGCTATTTCTGATATATTTAACCATCAAGAAGATAGAAGAAACATTTTTACGAAGTTCAGGATAGTTCAAAATAAAGTACTCTTGTATTGTTCTAAAGAAGGGAATCGAATGCAAGTCAACTCTTATACAGCCTCGAGAGTAACTGCCCAAGGCAAAGGATTTGGATTCTATGTAGAAAAAAAGAACAAAATGCCTGTACATCGGACGGTGACAGTATTATCAGTGCCTTCGTCCACCGAAGTTTCATTTTATTTCATCCCTGAAGGTGTCCTGGACGTAATCCCGTTCTCCAAAGATGTGTTTAGGCTCCGTCATTCGCCTAAGATAACTTCGGATATTGGTCCTGAGGGCCTATCGTTATCACAGCAGCTCTAACTGATGCATTTACTCATTTTTCAAGCAAATCCTTGTGTTTGTATTCTGATCGCACTTTTGAAAAATCGTAACTATGTGTCCAATACCCAAATCCAGTAACTCCACTGTTTCAGCTGAAGGCTTTCGCCCCGCTGCTCTAGATTCATCTGATCTTAAAATAAGACTGCAAGCTCCCGACGACCTCCATGAATCTGTCTAAAGCCAAACTGGTGCAGTGAGAAAGCTGTCGTTCCTCTAGTCCAGCCTACAACTAAACCCTTGGATGCATCGGCAAGGTCTGTACGATGAGCTTTTCCAAACTACCTATTCGCTTTTGATTCTATTTGACAATTTATCTTCGTTCGTCACCTAGAAGCTTGTGGATTTATTGCACCTACTGGGATGGTTGTCTGACTATTGTGCTAACGGAACTCAGAGCACATGGCTGGGTTTCGAAACATCGATAACTTTGGTGATTGATTCAGGAGTGCTTCAGAGAGGTGTCCATCAGTCTATGCTTTTTGCATCTACATTAGTGACATGTCAGTCTGTTACTCAACACATTTATTTGTATGTGCCAAAAATGCGATTCTCTGTCAAATTAAATCTAAAACAGGAGATTCTAGTAAATTCTACGGCAATTTGTCTCGTATCTGTGATTCCTCTGTTCGATCCGGTTTAACTCCAAACTTATTCAAATCCTTCGGATACATCTTTGACGTCAGTAGTAAGTTGTTGTATCTGGACAACAGGATGAAATTTTGCCGGAAGCCTACGGATGGTTTTGCTGTTGTGGCCGCTCATCAGGTGTGGTTACCGGATCCTCTTCTGCCCAATCATCACCATACTTGAGCAATCCACATTAGGCTCATCACCTTAATCTTACTCGAGTGTTGAGGAGCTTGTATGGACGAATAATCTATTTTCGGAATCAAAAGATGAACATTCGAAAGTTATTTGGTCGGATAGTCAGGGGCAACTTTCCGAACGAAGACACTTGGTCCCAAGTTTCGATTTTTCATGTAAGCTATGTTATTGTCCTGTCATCCAGATCCAGTAAAGTACTACTTACATCAAAAATCGAAACTTGGGACCCTGTGTCTTTGTTCGGAAAGTTGTCCTTGATTAACCGAAGAATAAATTTAGAAGAATCAACTTGTAAACTCTTCATGCCTGCTCTCTCCTCCTGATTCGAATAGGAATAAGGCTCTGAATTCATGTCGAATCTCACTCTGTTTATCTTTGTGACCCATCCGTCATTTCAGCTGAACCACTAAAGTAGATTCTGTCAGTTATTTAGGAACCACCGTCTACGCGAATTTGAGGTGGTCATCTCACAGTTCAAGCACGAAAGCCTACGCATTTCAGCGGTAAACAGTGAAATATTTCACCTTCCATTTATCAATATGTTCTTCTTATTCTCCTCTACTGTTCACCTGCTAATTTTGCTTGTCTCCTGAAAAAAGATTAAAAATGCTTTCGCCGATTATTGTCAACTGTCAATCGGGTATGATTCCAATAAATGAATTATCTCCTACATTGTATGAAGTACACCTGAATGCATGTGAAATGTTCGCTCATGAAATTCTTCCACACTCCGTGCCCCATTCATACAGTGATTTATCCAAGCATAACTCTAGCTTCCATCCATTAATCTTTTAGATCCATACCCTCTCTTATAAAAGCCTACAGAAATTTTGCTGTTCTTTATCTGACTCGAGTCCTCACAAATCGACCGAAAGTCTCAGCCGAATTTCTCAGTAATTTTTAAAGCGTAATCAAACGTTTTCCATGTCCTCAATTCAATGTGGTTATTAGTGTAAATCTTTTGGACCAAAATTCAAAAGTACGGCTACACAGATGTTTAGTCTAATGAAAATGCGAATAAGTCCGATCCCAAATACCGGAGGATATACATTGACTAGTTTCGAGTTCTTATTGCTGAGCACAGCTGACCGGACTGTGAACGTGCCATGGTAAATAGAAATATTATTCAAACGACGAAAATCACTGATGTTATAAACTAGTGATTTTGTAAGCAGTCGGATCAGTGCTTTCTTTCTATATCCTCTTAAGATTATTCTAGGAAAAATGGAAGTACAGAGCTGAAACCCATCTCACAATTAGACCCTTTGGTTATTTCTTTGCTTGTAGATAAGTATCGACTGCGATTAATATTTAAAATATCAATCTTTTTGAAATCCCTATTTGCAGTGCGTATAATTAGTCATTGTTTTGAATAAGGCAGACAACAGGTTCGATAAGATAAAAATTTATCGTTAATCTAGCTTTTTACCACATTTCCAAATGGGGCACAAATTCAATTAAATTGCAAAACAGAGATGGTCTCGTTCGCATATGAGTGAGCATGTAAAACAAAAATATAAGACGGTACCACTTCAGTCGTTGGGAAACTGGGCGTTTTAGCTTCGCTTCGGCACTTACGATGCTGGTGACCTCTGCGAATAGTGAAAGGTAATGCTGACACTGCAAGCTTGGCAGACAAGAAACGAAGTCATGTTCACCTGAAATAAAATAGAAATAGTGATTGCAGCAACCACGCTGAATGACTGCTCTATTCTTATTCCTTCAGTATCAAGTTCACATTGTTCCACTGTTCCAGTAGCATTAGCAGACTAGATTGTAGTCACATATTTAGAGTTTTTTGCCCCACTGACCTTTTTAGAATTCCTTTTAACTTCAGCGATATTTGTACGACAAAGTACAACATGCTGGAAAGGGAGCCGTGGCCGAAAAAAGGCTGTCAGAAGGGAATGGGGTCAGCTATGACCGGAATCGAATCCGGGTCGTTATTGCACAAAGTCTACGAGGATAACCTCCTGGCCAGTATCACCAGAAAAACATGCTTACGTTTTCATCAAAACCCGAAAAGACGATGGTTATCTGGTTAACTTTAGTTGAACTCCTCTGATCGTAAGTAGTTTTTACTGGTGTTCACAAAACTGGCTATCAAGCGCGATTAAATGGCGCTTGCACTACGTAGGTTACATTCGCTTCTTATTCACGACAGTTTCATAATTTCGTATTTTTTGGTAACTTTCCACGAGAATCTGGGCTCGTAATGTTTTGCCGAAAATTCGAATCAAATTTCATCGTGGTTTTATGTTCACTAGTTGCTTTTACGTGGCCAGAAATCATTTGTGACTTCCTTTTGTATGGTGGAAGGTAAATCTTGCACAGTTCGGCCCACATACGGAAGAGGAGCCTCCGAGCTGTGGTGATCAGTTCACGTTGATATTCACCCGATATCTTTTTCCTGGTGAATGAATATATCAATTACACAGCGAATATTTTGGAAATTTCCAATCTACGAGATTATGAAACTTAAAACATGATTTGGTATTGCACAATATCTCCTTGAGTTGCTATATACAAAATATCGTGAAGAGATAGCTGGTTTTTAGATTGTGACAAATCAGTATATATTTCTACTTTTTAAGCTTTATCGTGACAGCTACGATGAACATGAATATTTGTGTGAATTTACGCGTCCGTGAAATTGTCAAATTAAGGACTGCTCTCAGTGATATTCTTGAATAGATCGTATTTTACACGCCATTTGCAAATGCCATTCCCCTTAAGGATACAATGACACAGGAAATTCGACGGTTACAAGTGAGAGCAGGTCAAAATGGTGAGCGTCGGTGTTTATCCTTCGTTTGTTTGACAACTGTGTAACACTTGTGATCATCATTTGCCCTTTGCTAATGAATGGAAAATGGGAGACACGTTGAGATTGGGCGAAAGTTAAATTACATTTCGGTTTAGATTTAGTTCGTTTCTGCTCACTCCCGCCCTTTCTAGGCATTTTTCCCGATTTAATAAAGATAGCAGGCTAAGTGGATGGTTGAATGAAAAGGGGAGCTGAGCGAAAAGAGCGGAATCGATGAAAAGTTGGGGCATCCTGATTCGGTTTTACAGCAGCTAAATGCCAAGCGTGATCACCGTTCCAGACGGGAAGTCCTGATGCATGGCAGTTGCACACGTGGTGAGAGCAACTGCCATGGAATATTTCACAAGCGAGGGAAACAATACCACACTACAAGGTGTAGAATGGAATAGAAAAAGCTATAACGTAAAGCACGAAACAGTACAACCCCATGGAAATATGTACTGCACAGGTGAAATCAGGTGAATAATTCAGTGTTAGTGTTGACATTTTCGCTGTAAAAAAACAAATCTTTACTAGGGAGTGCAAAACTCTACTTGTTTCCTGGAATTGAATGAACAGATAAGATCTGCTATCTTATCTACTCCGCCTTTGTCTTCTGCCTGTCAAAAGCTTGGCATTTTCACCCTTGGGTGAACAGAATTTGAAATTAGGTTTGGTAAATTGTAAATTCGAATAAATATGTATATGTATATAACAAATATGGGCACCACAGATAGCATAAATAAATCATAACTTGTTTAGGTTCACAGCTAAACTATTTTGAGAACCCTGGACTTCATTCTCAGTACTCGCACGTAGAATAACTAGACACGATCAATAAATCAGCTTCTCAGAAGACCATACAGTGGTTGCCGTGAGAAGACCCCGTGCCAGTCTATCACCTGACTGAAAACTTGTAACAAATTTTAACAGAATGGAAACTACCTTATTTAAAATTGGAACTTGCTTTACTCAAACTCCGTGAATGATAACAACATTAGACCCTTTGACTCACACTTGACGTACTTTTCAATTATCAATAATCATTTGCAAGAATGCGTCCGATGATGATGATGGCGCTTACAAATATGGTTGTTGATTTTATTAGGGGAGATGAATGTTGATGGAGAAGGAAGCCTAGTTTTGTGACAGAAAAAATGGTGATTGGTTACATCATACTGTAAGTTCACAATTATTCGGCTAAAACTGAAGAATGTGCGCGAGGTGTCGTGTGATTTTACTTATTTTAATTTCACATGTGCAGCAGAAAGGACTTACTTCGTGGTCCCTAAGACCCGGTTGATTATCAGGCCAGACCCGTACACACGACCGTGAGATCCTAGAGAACTCCCAAGGTTCTAAGGAGCCAGGAGAGGGCAGAACTTTTAACCAACAGAATTTGTCCTCCGTTCGCTTCAACTAGGACTGCTGACATTCATATGGTTGATCCATCCGTAAATTCATGATTTAATTGATGGTAATTCCTCCTTGGGATCTGCGGTTCAATTATCACATGTTGGATTTGTTCTGTTGTTCATTGGATCTGCTTTTGCGGTGCCCACAAATAAGACAAAACTATGAAGCTTGTTTTGTACTATCAAAGTGTTTTAAACTATTTGGAGGAACCGATGGTATTCACCCTGACACAAATGTTATTGAATCACACGATGCTTCAACGAGCGAGGTGTGAAAATGAATGCGATGTACCATATCGTTCGGAATGCTGAATGACTGAACCTCCTATTGGTGAACATACAAGTGTCGATCTAAGTAGTTAAGATCTTTTCGAATCACAGAAAGGGAAGAACTGACGAATATAGAAAATCCGCTTACTGAAATGTCACCCGTACTAAAATGAGTTCACTGCTGGTGTTTCTGATAAATGGCAGTCAATAGTAAAGGTTGTGACAAATTTCAAAGCGAACCAAACTTCTGACTCACCATCAGCACTCATCAACCAAATGACGGCAACGTTTGGTTGCGAATACATGAAAACGTAGAAATATTGACATAACTATAATAGTACTATACAACCTGAACCCAGGAATATCTTTCACACAAACCCACTGTATACAATTGTGCTGTGAAACCGTTTAATTCGGTGTAATTTGGTGAAGAAGTTCAATTTTGACTTTTCTTAACAAGCTGCAGTATGACATTTTCATCGATGGTAGGGTAAAATAAGATGAACAATAGGTTGCCCACTGTTCGTTGAGCCTTCACTGAACCAGACCAGGTGTTGCTTGACAAGGTAACGATCTGCGTAGTATCCATTGTTGTGTTAATTAACATTTCTTATTTTCAGAGAATGTATTGTTGGCACGAGGAGCCTGAATCGTATGTTTTTTGGAAAATCCACTTGCATTCTTCACATCGATTTTGCTTCTTCGCCAAGACAGCTTCACATTTCATATAAAGTGTGGTGTTCAGACCATTGATAACGTTTTACTCTTTTGATGATTCCGAGTAGTGATAATAAATGAAACTGTCACTTTTAAATGTGGCAAGACAGTAGGTCCGAATAGTGTTATCGGCGGTTTATAATATCCGAAACCTCGGTTTTGTTTAACGTTAGATCGACGATAGCCAGTCAGTAATATGCTTGTCGGAAAATGCACGCAAGGCTGAGAAGTTTGTGGTTTGCCGATGAGAATTCTGGTGCAAACTGAAAGCACTCTTTATCATCATCGATTTATCCGGCCCTTCCACTCACCACGAAAAACAACGGAGGCACTCTGACGCGGGTTCATCCTTGTTGGGAATCACCAGCCCACTGCGTGACGAATTGTAATATGCACAAACCTAATCTTCCACTATCCACGGTTCTGTCATCAATTTTTTCGAGGAAGGCCTTGTATTTTTGAGAATTGTAATTATCATACTTGGTAAAATACTGAGACAAATAGAGTCTTCATTTGTTACGGTGCGGAAAGGCTGCCCCGTATGTAAGTTGTTTGTCACTTCTTTGTTGTTCACGGTTTTATCGCAAAAACGACAGTATTTGGACACGTTCTTGACGTAAATTATTCCACTACGATAATGAGGGTTTTCTGACTTTACCTTTCAAAGCTTTCCGACTGGTGCAAAACAGTGCATAAGTGTGCACCCACTGAGCTGGGCATTTTTCGGTTCCTATTTTGAATAGACCACTGTAGTTGTGTGACATTTAAACTGAACCGGCATTCACCATGGTGACTACTGAAGGGTTTGCCTACAGGGTTCGAAACGCGTTTGATGAATCGCACTACGCACGCACTAGAATGTAATCCTTGTGGTCGGTTTTCAATGAGACGGCTATCGAAAAGATCGAGAAAGAATTTCTCTGTGGCCTTGAAGCTCAGCTGACAGAGCATAATCGTTCAAGTGGGAATGTTATCTGCAAGAAGTCGAAGCTGAGGATCTTTAACCTTTGGACCAGCAACAGTTAAACGGTCAGCAGTGAAATTTAAATAATTTTAGTACATCCTTTCGAGTCTCATTGACTCGCCGGCTCGTCTTTTTTTCGACAGTGTCTTAGTGACTGCGACTTGCTTTCAGAAGAATATAACCATTGTTCAGTGACCTGTGGTGCAGGAAGGAGAAAAATAAGAGGAAAACATGGAGCGAAGGTTATAGAGAAAGGCCCCATATTTCACGTATTTTCATACTATCTGACTACTGAATGCCTACACCAGGGACCTGGGATCGAGCAAGTAGATAGAGACTGACCAATGTGAAGTGGTGGTTTTGTGTGGAAAATTGGTGTCCGAAGTAGTCTCCTCCAAGATACTCGTTGAAATTTTCACTCCAAACAAAATTTAGTTTCTCTTGCCTGTGCTTCCACGAACATCACAATATCTCGTCCAATGTGCCACCAGTACTGATCTAACGTTTGTCCTCGACCCAGTTGCCTGGATCAACGGGACCTTGTTTGTTTCCAACCAGTCATCCTCCCGGTGTTCTAATTTACTTTTCTGCTTCTACTGTGTCGCACATGTATTGGTCATCGTTTCCTTGACAGATTCAACTGGTATCGTCTATGTATTCATGTAGCTTTGACTCGTATAAGCTCTCCGTCAGTTTGTTGGTCTTATTTTATCGCGCCGCCCTTTGATGACCTACCGGTTTTCCGAGTGACGTTATTGCTTACACAAGGTTATTCTTGTCCTGTCTTTCCGTTCACGGGTCCACCGGTTTCAATGCATATTCCATTGGCGTTCACTGGCCGAAGATTCGGGGGTCGTCTTCTGGGAGTTACTCAGCTGCCGGGCCAAAGTCTGCTGAAAAGCCGTTCTGCTAAAATGAAGCTGTTTTCAGTTCACCAGAAAATTTGTGAACAAAAATTACTTGTGCATCATTGTCCAACAAGAGTTGTTTATCTGGTACGTGTTAGGCTCAGGGCATTTCTTTTTCGGAAGGAAAGGTTATTCGCAAACAGATTTTTCTGGTCCATTGGTATGTGTGCTACTCGCTTCCGTATGCGCCTTCTACTGCGACGTCAGTGTGGTGAGTGACAGCCGACATTCTAGACGTTAGTGAGGTACCAGTTCGTTGAATATGGGAAGATTATTGATCCCAAGTAGTAATATGCCACAATATGAGTTTTTTCGTTGTCAAGCTTGTGAAGGAATCGGCTGAGGCATCACCGATAGATGGCATAATTCCTTTACCAGCCAGCCCATAATCTGTCCAAAACCGATGGTTTGGCTGGAGCCAACGAGGCGGGTTGATGACAAAATCAGTTCGTCACAAAGCGGGATGAAATCAACAGATCAGCCGATAAAAGTTGTTGTTCACGAAGTGGACGAAATCTGCAATTGGTTTTGTGAGTAAAAGAGGCAGTCAGAAGGTGAGGAAGACGCTTCGGACTGACGCGCTTCGTATAAAATGTTTTTGATGGCTGTCACCTGGCATCTGATATAAACTGTCTACTGCGTGTCAATCGAACTGGATGATCTGGAGGTGGAGAAGTCTTTTCTCTCTAGAACTAGTGGGCAGCTGCATAAAAATACTAGTTTGTGATTATTCCCGAAAATTTTCCGATTTTTATACGAGCAATTGCTCCTGGACGGATTATACATATCCACCGTTGTAGAGCAACCAACTGAACACGTGGCATCTGCTGCCTGTCTAATCAAATCTTCCCAGTAGCGCGTGTTCACTGAGTAAAACGTATGAAAGGATAAAAAAGTGATACATTGGGATATCCTTTTCATCATTTCAAACTCAAAGGACCGGAGTTCCGGCCATAAGATTTTTGTCATCAGCTAGCCTGTTTCAGGTAGAACACGTGCTGTGTTGCTGTCTCCCGAAAGCATAGGAACACAAACAACTATCATTTCGGTCATAAGGTGCACATTTTTTTACTGTTTTCTTCAATACGAACTACGAGATCGCTCATCTAATGTAAGTTAGTGTGTGCTGTTAGTTCTTGTTCCTTAGCACAAGTAGAAAAATAACTAACTAACCCTAGACTAATGCTGGAACATACTAAAACGATAAAGTTTACTAAACAATGGAAACTTTCGGAAGTAGTGCAGCTGAACAGTTCAGGTAAAGAACTTACATGTATGCAAATCAGCGATGGAGAAAAATTGCCTTTGAATTAGCAAAATGCACTCACAATCAGTGATCTGGGAGCTAGCGAAATTTGGGTGTCATTCTTGAAGTATGTCCAGAAACCATAGAAAAAATAGGCATTGAAATCCGGAGATGTGTGGTTTGTGTGCAATAGTATCACCGACGTCTCTGTGGGACTATTATTCATCCGACCAAATTTTCGCACACTCGTTGGATCTTTCTGTACACTAGACCGTCTGTTTTTGGTTTGAGAAAGCAAGTAGTTTAGACATTGGTTTGATGAAAAACGCTCTTCTCAAGCCTCATACTTGGGAATGAGGTATACACTGTTATGGAGATCAGGAATAGTAATTCTGTTTTGACAGACCAAAGTAAGTCTTAGCCCCTGAGATTATTTCTTCATAAAGCATCGATTTCTCAATAAACAACGGCCCATTGAACATCAGAAAACCTTTTCGACCTGAGCGTGTACCAGAACAGATTTTCAGTCTCGAGCAGACTTTATTAACGTTTTCATTGTAGGGGAAAACCCAATGAGGTATGGTGGATTTCTATCTGAGTTGTCTTCTGTTGTATTCAGACTAATTTTTTTCACTTTGCTCAGAGTTTACTGAATGGCACTGTTTGTGATAGGCCTGAAGAATGAAAGACCATATAAGTATCGTTTCTTTATTTTTGGTCGTCTTTTTGGTAGGAACAACTGTAATGGAAGTGGCATTTGCCAACCAAGTTTCCAATGAGGCAAGCTGTCGTGAACTAGTTTGAGCAAGCGCACACCCTTTAGATTTACCACCAATAGAGGATCTGCACACAAAATAGCTGATGATTAGTAAGTTCGTCTTTGCAGTTTTATCATTGATGATGATCTGTTGTTTCACTTAAAGCCAGCTACTTCTATTTACCTACCATTTAGTTGATCGGAACTCTCTTCGCTATGCCAAATGATTGAGGATACAAAGGAAAAAAGTGTTCAGGTTTCCCACCGTTGTTCGGCTTTGCCAGGTCGCTGCCTAAACGTGTTCAATATTCCAAGCCAGGAAGTGTACAGCTTTTGAAATTACCTAACTCGACTAAGGTGAGCGCTATCAAACTTGTTCTGTTACCCCGGGGATTGGAGAAAACCGGTAACGGTAAAGGACTTACAAATACTTGAAATTCGGTAATGTATTTTCATATCCTTTTTCAATCGAAATGTATGTGAATATGTGTTGATCTGGGTAATGGAAAGTTTCTGATTGCAATTTCATTAAAAACAAGTTGAAACGAGAACAAATGAAGTCTCCAAATGAAGTCTGCTGGTAATGATACTCCAGGATTTTGATTTTGCAAGCCATAGTGCTGGAAAACCACGTAATGAATACTGCACGGTGGAAATTTGAACTCTACTAAGACCTACCTGTCCTAATATCTTCGACGTTTTCTAGATGGGATTATAACAAGGGAATATGAAACTAGATTTATCATTCTATGAACAACTTACAGGTGAGTATCAAAAACTCTCTCGTAAATGCGTAGGCTGTAAAAGATAAACCCACAGTGGTAATTGGCTCTTCATCAGTCAGCCTTCTTAAACATGTTTCACGAGATTTGTACAATACTAAAAGGTATATCTAATAGTGAGTTAGAAAATGGACCCAGAAACTTCATCATACGGAACACTCCACGGATAAAACATTCTGACCTTGATCTTTCGTAAGTTAACAGCCCAACAGACAGTCAGAGAGCCACTGTATTGCTCTGACAGTTGCCGTACATTTGCTTCTATATTTGTTCTGTTATTTTCCCCATTTACTTTATTTCATCACATAATAACAGCACAGTGTTTCAGCAGCCTTTTGGAGAATGACCGGCGGTGGCTCGAGGATTCGAACTCGGAACTGTAGAGTATACAGTCCACCATAATAACCGTCTGACCACCTCTGGTCATCAAGCTTCTGTCATCTTTGATATTATTGAGCTGCCCTTTTGCTTGTCTTAGTGGGTAACCAAATCGGACTCCGAGTCTACTTTTGTTTAAGTTTGAGCTGACGGAACGAATTTCAGTAGTGCTTAGATCTCCCAGTAGCATTATTGATCCTAATAGGAGACGACAATACATAAAAGTACTAACGGTTCGCGAAATACAAACAGAATTGGAGTGATTCACTTGTCTCATCAGCCAAAGTACCACCCTGGTATACAGTGACCAATTCAGTAGATCTAATTAAATCCAACGAACAGTTCACAACTCTGTAATTGTGAAAGAACACTGAAAACAAGAAAAAGAAGCCGTATATTGTAAACTGGTAATGTATTTTACTTTTTTTGTGTAAATGGTACAATTTTTCAGGAGGGCGGTCGCCGGGGACTTCCAGCTTTCGTAAACAATGATAAAACTATCTTATTCTCAAATTGTGTAGGAGCTTACTTTCTTCGGAACATATGGTATGTGTTTTGTGTAGAGGTAATAGTAACAAAAGTGATATATATATATATATATATATATATATATATATACCGTTTAAAACAAATGACTTTGAGCATAGGTTTCGATTTAGGCTCAAAACCAATGTTTGCCGCGGACTCATTCTTCATCCTAATACCTACCGCTTGGTGCAAAGAGCATCACTAGCCTTGTGCCTGGCACACCCCTTTGTATCAGGTTACTAGCGCGTTACATCACACTCCCCCTATTGGATACTGGTTACCGAGTTGAACCAACCGAAGCGTTTCGTGTCATTCCACAAACTTGGAACCCATGATTGCTTAGAGTGACTGAGATCATAATCAACCGGAAAATAACAGAATTTGCAGATAAAAATGAGTGCAAAGAACAGGAATTTTTCACTGTGGCAACCATCAGACACACTCCAATCCACCCGCTCCATGATAGCCACAAACTGCGAAAACACTGCATTAACGCGCACATCACTTTAACTCGTTTTTGCTATTGCAAGGTCAACCACAACTGTCACTCTTGAATGAACTTTTATTCATCTCTTTGTTGTAACCTGGCCCGAGTTTCCAGTTCCTACACGGGTTTCGTACATCATAACTGTTCTCTACGGAAATTCACTTGTGAACCAACAACGGATTAAGAGCACACGAAATTGTTAGCCAAAATTAGTGTTGTCCATATTCTTCTTCATACTTTTACTGGTAAGATTTTTACGCGGTTCCCGTTAGCGAACACCATGACGTTGAACAGATTCTAGAGTGAAAAGTTCTGTCCTTCATTGACCGATCATTATTCAAATAACTTGCCGGGTCCACCATGCAGCATTCTTCTCGTTCTTAGTTAGATATAAAACCTCAATACCTTGATATAAACATTTGACTCTGCGCTTCCTTTGTCCAATTTTCTGGAAAGTTCTTGTAGGTGAAATGACAGTGTTCACATTTTCTAGACACTTTTGTTTATGTCCAAAACATTACCCGGGGCTTCCATGATTGCACCTGAGTCCCATGATTTTCGGTGCATATGGGCGATTCTGTAGGTCAGTGAACAGTAGCGACACACAATGAAATTCCTAGAATGTTACACTATACAAAACTTTGTGTATGGCATCAGGCCGGACCTGGATTCTGTGCAGCTGGGAAACGTGACAAGAGAATGCGGTTGTTTCGGTATAAATCATTTTGATGTGAGATTCGCAAAGCAGAGAGTCAACCTGCTTTCAGCTAGTTTGTTCTGTAGTTCCAACTCATCTTTCAAGGCTGCGAACTTTTGTACGCCGTGTATCTCTCCCGTCTGATTTCGAACGGTGGTTGTTGTAGCATTAGTATTTATACAACAATCTATGACGTTACATGATATGAGATTCATCATGCGGTGTGAACATTCAGACCATTGAAAACCATGGAAGCGCTGTACTACTCATATAGTGACGAAGGTCTGTAGGTTGTTTACCGGAATTTTAATTAGGTCCCCTCAGAAAAGCCGTTCATCATAGAAATGCTCTGCAAAAATTCAGAACCAGTGTGAGAAAAGCGCTGTATCATGTAGTGCATAGTTTCAATAAACAGTTGAGAGCCAGTGCAGGTAGCCTTGTAGTTGAAGTGTTCGATTCACAATATTTCATCCCGCTTTAAAACCTCATTTGTGGGCTAGTTGGAAGTGCACTGCTGATGATCCCTAACAAAGATGAAACGGATGTAAAGTGATTCCATGGTTTTCTAGAGGTTTGTATGTTCAAACTGTATGACGAACCTCATGTTATGTAAGATCTAAACTCCTACTACTCATATGATTTAGGATCTCGTTTGCATGAGCTCATATGGGATTTCCGCTGGAGGCAGAAGAGGGAAATATAACTAGCAGCAGCAATTACAGATTGGAAGGGGAGACGAAGATTTATAGGCATTGTTTTGAATGAACTACGGAAAAGGATCACCAGATCAATCAAAATTAATAATAAGTATCACTCTATATGACTAATGAGCTCTTTAAAGTAGATCTGTTGTCCAAAAAGTAGAGAAAAATTACTCCAGATTGACTAATAGAAAAAATAAGGGTATCCAATTTCACGAATGCTCGAGTTTGCTTTTCAATAAATCAAACTGTGCTAGAGAAAGTGAGACGAATTCCGTTTCATTGCAGAAATTACCATCAGCAACTGGAAGAGATGAAAAATCTTTAGCAGAACCATACATACACTCCAAGTTGGGGCACGCGAACTTTAGGGATATTGCAAGGAGAAATTATTTTTTCTACATCTTTAGCACACTTGCCATGTTGGTTGAGTGATGAAGCATTTGTCGGAACGCACCGAGGAGCACCGGTCACACTGGTTTCAAAGCAGAGAGAATATTGCTGTTTCCTGTTCATTTACTGTCCATTTAAGACATTCGATCGGGGAGGAGAATGTTTTCTCTGTCATGAATAGAGTGTCACGAAATAGATCAAAATCGATCAAATGCCGAAGAAATCAATATATGGGCCCTCGAGCCTGAGCTGTTCTCGTAGGGGGAGCTAGGACAGGCTCACGAGCATGCCCGACCAAAAACTGATGGCGTCATTTGCCATTACTTTGTTATTCATGATCACTAATTGTTTACACGATGACACCCACCAAAGCCCTTATGCATTCGCTTGACTATCAACCAATTAGTGGGCTAACCCATCAAATATCAGGCTGACAAACCTACTGGCCATTGCCTCATGACAAACAGATGTGACTTTAACTGCTCGAAAATGCGTAACCAAGAATGGTGTTTATTCGGGTTTGTTCAAAGAGGTCCACCACGGGTAACTCTATGTTAAAGATTCTCCGAGGCGGTACCTTTGCTTCAGCGGACAAAGCTAGACCAGAAACACGTACGAGCACGAAAACATGCGTAAAAATATACCTGTACATGTAATCCTTCACTACTTCACTTTTACATCCTACCATTGTTATAACGGAGGAAGCGTTCAGCCTGTTACTGTCGTCGGTACAATTTGTTGGTTTTGGATGGACCCAAACCTAGAACCATGTATTCTCCAAACCAACATGCTGGTCGTGTGATCATCGCCGGTCAAAAGACGGTAACATAACCAGATGAAGATACTTTTTTCTCAGGCCAGCCCCAGAAAAATAGACAGAGAAACAAATCTGAACACGCGCACAATGACATGTTAACACTGACGAGAAGAAGGCTGAACCAAAAGCCAGCTGTTTGATATGAATCGTAAAAGAGAACCAATTTACTTGAGCTTCCGAACAAACGTTAAAGCTGGTTTATTTGGTTGAATCAAAATTGAAAAAGTAGTGATATCACTTCAGCTACCCGCAAAGGTACTTTCATAATCTTGCTTCCATAACGGGTTTGTCAAGAGTACCAAAGTTCTGAACCCACAAGGAAGCTGGGACCCACTAATCGAGTTGGTAAAACCTCGTGCGCGTGACAGCAGAGTTTAGCATACAACTTGCGCAATCGGATCTCCTTCACCCATCCGGCTGGCGAATATCTACTTTCATAACCAATGACTTTTCCAAATGAGCTGAATGACGGTCAGTCACAATTTTTGAAGTTTATACACCGGTGAACATGTTTCATTGGTTCCATAAAGTCGACAGAATACAATTTTCGGTAATATTTTACCACTGTCGTTTGACAGGGGCGGGGAGTAAAATACTACCATTACCTTGAGCATGGTATAAAAATGGCTTCAAAATAAGTTGGAATATAACCGCATAATCACCTACGTTTTCTTTGTTAACTGATAAGTTCAGAACCCTGAGTAGCGATCAAAATTTTCCTCATCAGAGGATGAATACCAGGTGATTTATGAAAGGGGTTTTTGTTACTGAACTTAAAGGGGATACTAAGACACTGGAGACTTTTGTTGCATGATTTGGTAATACCATCAGGCGTAATCTATGATAACGCAAAGCATGAAGTCTGTGCCGCTGGCTTACCAGCTGAGTATTCCTGGGACTGCTGTGCGGTCGTTTTCCCTTCGAGCACATTTTTCGTGTCCACTTTAAACAGTCACGAATAATCAGCAGACTATTGATCAATATCCCTCCCGTGCACTAATAGACGCCCATTCACATTCACTCATGCTTCTTCCCGAGCAGTTTTGACTGATCTATCCCTCAACATGTTGACTGACCTAGTTTGGTCTCAGCCGAATAGCCTCGTGGCTTGATCATGAAATTGATTTTAACCCAGCTTACTTTCATTTTGTCTGACACCTTGATTATTCACTTACCTACTTGCTAGCCACTTGTCCCTGGATTACGACCGGGTTTTGCATTCACGTTTATACGAGTAAATGGAGTGCAGCTAATGTGTGTTCCGTTAATAACTACGAACACAGCACTTTGAAATAATATTTACATATACTCGAGTTCCGTGAATTGAACATGAAACGAGAACACATTAGGCCACAAGTAAATGTGTATTTTTTGTTGCCACTTTTCTAAACAATAACATAAAAGATAAGTGGCATGCATTTATGGCAATCTACCTAGTTTGAGCATCTGGTTTTGATGATAATTCGGCGATTTTGGTGTTGTTATTGAATCGCCGTGCTAAATATTCGAAGCATTGAAGTGGGGAATCCCGCTGCCCAATAATGTTCAAGTAGTGTAACACGTGGAAAGTAGTTGACTTCACTGAATCACGAATTTCATGAATTTTCAGAGAATCCTGAACATATTATGATTTACTATCAGACTGATGTCCAACTCAATAAAGAACATGACTTTTGTTCCTATTATTCTGATTTTTCGAAAATGTGGGACTTCGGCGATATAGGGTCCAAACTCATCTGACTGCAAAATCAGTATTCTTTCTCGGCACGTGCTTCGGTAACAGCTGTCACCGGCTGTGTATTTGGCCGTTTCTTCACAAGCGGACCAATGTACAGAATCCGAGAAGACGTGACCTTGATACAATGAGTCATCCTGACTGACGAAAGTTGAAGATCAACCTGCTAGAACTTGAAAGTTGATTTTAAGAAATCACACATTTATCTGAATCACAATATTACAAGTTTTGATTGAAGGACACTCTAGTCACAAACTGTCACATGGGACAACGAGTAGTGAAATATTTCGGTCTTATCTGTGTTTATTGGAACTTCCAGATGTTATGCAGTGTCTGACCGATACAAACCAGTACAGACTGAATTCAGAAGTCACGAAAACTGACTCAAAAAGGAAGTATAAAGGTCAACTATTAGTCAAAACAAAATGCCCTGTTTTACGAACTTTATCTTCGAATGGGACTAACAGCCAGGATGAAATCCCTACAGTTGCCTACTACGTTGATTTGTATGTGTTGACATCATCACAGGGAGGACGCGCAACAGTAATTTGAGGCCATAAAATAACCTTGCAGCTCTTCAAACATGAACGTATTTAGCTTTTTAAATAGAAAGTTATTTTTGTTAGAAAGCTTCCTAAACCCCTACTTGTTCGACTGCTTCGACAACATGATACACCTTTTTTAGTTATCAACTTTTTCAGTGGTCTTGGTTGTTAGCATTGCATAAAATGTCGACTGATTCCATCGTTATTTGTGGAATCTTTGCTAGATTCCTAAAGTTTAATAAATCACGGTTTGAAAACTAGGACAGTGCATTTCCAGTATTTCATCTTATATCGATAAGATGAGAAATAGTATACAGTTGTTTTGCAACAGATTGCTGGACTCTACTATATATGATAAACATCGGTCAACATTTTGAGCACTTTTCTGTCCCGTCACTTCATAGTAGACTCCAGTTAACGCACGAGAACTGCCTATTTGTCAAACCGATTACAATAAGACCAGACGTCTCACGCAAGTTATAAAGAAGCACGTGACACAATGGGTGAAATAGATGCAAAAGATTAGAAAAATTGTCCGGGCCAACAGAAGGTATCCTGCTCTCGCGAATTCGTAGGATCTACTAGTAGTCGTACTTGGTCTGGTTTAAGAATGTGATCTTCAAGAAGGACACGTTTTGAAAGTATCACCGCGAGACAATAGCCTGGTTGAGTCCAAATGCTGTAACTGACTTAATGATAATTACTTTCATATAGTAACCAAGATTTACGGGTTGTTTTCAGTGGAATGCCTTAGTTAGGCTTAGGCTCCTACAGATAACATGCCCATTGTAGTATGCATGGTCAGGGATATTCCGCGGGGGACGGCACGTGTCTGATCTGAAACGAGAAAAACAGAAAACTCACTGAGTTCAAAGCTCGGTAAGTTTCTCCAAGGATACCAGGGTTACACTAATCAAACTCCAGTATGACAGCCTACAGCATGACTATTGCACTATCACAGTATCCGATCGCTGCGCGGGTTCTGTGTTGTTACCTTTCATACCTAGTGGCGGAAGTAGTAGTAGTGATAGTTAGTAAAACGTTGAGAGCCAATTTGGATAGCCTGGCCGTTAGGCATTCGACCTAATGTCGGTTACTCCAGGTTCAATTCCCAGAGCAGGCTTCATGGGTGTACACTGGTGTCAGTTCCCCCCCCCCCCAATCCCTTCCCCCCTCTCAAAAAAACCGGATGAAACGGCTACGCAGTGTTTCCATGGTTTTCAATAGTGAGTTGAGCGTTGATACTGCATGATGAATCACGTAATGTAGAACCAATCTCCGACTACCTATATGTTTCGTTACATTTTAGTTAAACAATTCCAGGTGGATATAAAAAGCATAAAAATTCCACCAGGCTTTCACGAGTGTGCTTCGTTGTCGATAACGATTTGGTACAGCAAATCAGACATCGCCTATCTGCACCTTAGGTTTCCCAACATAGAATGAGATTCTATGGTAAATAATATTTCAACACAAAGTCCTAATTTCGGGCACGGTGATAATTACCGGTTTCGTATTACGGTTGCTCAAACTTCAAAGCGTTTTCATTGACCTGGCTCATTTATTATATTATATAGCATATCAAGTTTAAGCGTAGCCTGCACGCCACATAAAAAAGCCCTATCAATCACGCTGCCAAATTAGTTTCCGGGTCTGCCTAATCTTACTTCCTAGAGTAAAATGGGGCCAATCGAGCGAGAGAGCAGTTGACGCTTTTATCTCATAAATTCAGTTATGATATTTGTACTCGAATGTGGATCTACAGTAACGGACTTCAGAAGCACGGCTAAAATGTATTGTAAATGTACAGCCAATTATATTCCAAGATGAGTATGAATAGTGAGGTCTACAAGCCAGAAATACATGTGCCCCAGGAGCAGTCTTTCAAGCCCGAAGTCCTTGAGCAGTTAAACCACGGGAGAAACGACGTCGTTTTATCTTGATTCGTTGGCTTGACCAATTTCTGAAGGCCGCTTATCCTCTGCGAAACTCCATTTTACCTTATTTTGTTGATATCGGAGTGGTACATCGGTCTAAATCCCAAAAGCGTCTTGTTGCAGTTTTGGTATCAAACTTCCCTGATGATGCAATTAATTGAACAATTCTCCAGTCTCCTCTCTGTTCGAACAAATAATCATGTCTGTACAGCGAATATGTGGGACTCATAGTCGTCCGGCTTCGGAATGGGGTTTCAGTTTGAACTAGTGAGATATTCCCCGTTGATTGTTTATCACCAGTCAGTGGAAACAGTGAAACGTACATAAGTTCCCAATAGCTAATTTGGACTTGATATATACTCCGAAACAGCTACCAGTAAGTTGATGAGGTTTTTGTTCTTTATGCACACTAGGAGCTATGAGTAGATCTAACCGAGGTAATTAAGTTCAGTGACCTTCTGCTCTAAAAGCACTCCTAAATATATCACTAGAGAACTAATTTTCGCACGTGATTAGGAATAAAATATAGTGAAAGGGGTTAAACCGCATGGTCTAATATATTTAGTACACAACAGGGGTAAAATAAGTATTCATATTAAGGACGGTTCATTCAATCTGCGCTTAAACAAAGAAGGTGAAAAAACGAAAGATGGCACGGTGTTCCCGAGGAGAGTAAGGAGATGTTAGAAACGTTGAGCGCAATCAAAACAGAAGCGAAGAATACTGGAGGCCTAGACGTACCGCTCAGGGATTAGAGCACAGCATTTTCTTTTGGAAATTGTGATGGATAGAAAGGTGCTCCCTCATGAAAGGCAGAACTATTATAAACCGTTTAAACATCGGGAGAAAAGCAATTCTCGTTTTCAAGACAACGATAGTGTTCAGGTCTGAATAAAAGTAAGCATACGGTTTGTGTTAACCGTTAGACACGGAGATAGAGGAAGTACTGGACTGCTTTGAACTGGAGGAGTAGTGAGAGTAGTCATCGACGAATTTAAGAATGCAGTTTTATATGCTAGTTGAAAGCTTTATGATAAAAGCGCGAAGTAAAGTGCGAGAAAAAATAGAACGGTGAGAAAAACACCCCAGTTCAACAGAAATACTTCTGGTAAAACACCATCGACTCGCACTAAAATGAGCGCTCCTGCAGGGAGTTCCGGCTTGTGAGGTAAAACCAGCAGCGAATTCGTATGATAAACGTTCTGCTGGGAGCCTGTTGTGCCAGACCCGGTATTTAGCCTTCCACGTGTCCACAGACAAATCGATTTTAGGTTTGCGTGATAGCGAAATAAGTATTGGCGGTTGTTTAACATAAAACTGCATTGTAGATATGGTTGACTCCACCTTGCAACTGTAGAACCTGAGATTTCAAAAATGACAAAGGTCAGGGAAATGGGAACGTAATTAATAGGGTTCAAAGACTCCCCATTTTGAAGTGAAATAAATACTAACTGAATTCCAGCAATAAGGAAAATGCCAGAATCATGGGAACGGGATAAATATCATTGGTGGTGTCCAGTTCAAATACACGGTTTTTCAGTACGACTGAAGGAATACCACCGAGGTCGGTAATTTAGTGTATTTTTAGCGAGGGCATTATCAGGCGGTCGTTCTTGCTTGTAATGGAAAAGGGAATAGTCGACCGTGAAAGAATCGGTCCTGGAGTAAGAAAAGTAGAAGTTAGAAATGAAAGGACTTGTGAACACTTGATTTTTGTTAAGATTATGATAAGTGAGTACTAGGTTGAAAGAAGTGGTGATACATGATAAACCACAAAAGTCTCGAGAAACTGCTTTTGAATGGGACTCAAAAAACATGATTTACTGATAGGTAAGAGGCCAGCTTGTTAGATTTACTCATACATATATCTTTCGAATTTAAAAAGACTTCTAAATGTTTGTGGGTTATCTGTGTTAAGTAGTTGAGAGGGTATTTGCTGACATCGATCAACGACCTAGATTAATTAGAAGACAACACGTCATCATCTTTCTGTAATCGATGGCAAAGCTGGAGCCAGCGAAGCTGATCGATGGTGCAATCAATTCATGACGAAACGGAACGAAATCATTCAGTCAACCGCCAACACTGACACCAAACTGGGCCGATTCAACCAATCAGCTGACAGGCGTTGTTTTAACTGAACGCGACGAAATCAATCAATGGACTGTCAGCAGTTGTTTTAAGTGGTCGGGATAAAATCAACGAATCGGGTACGTAACCAAAACAGCCGGTCCCAGGACAGGGTATGGAAAGCGTCATGAACCAGTACGCCTGGTTTTGACAGCGGTCACTCGTTCTCCTATATAAATGGCTTGTTTTTGTATAACCAGACGAGATGGTTCGAAACCAGAAAAGTCTTCCTACTAGAGCTACTGGGACGGATCAGAACAGTAGTACCGATGTGAGAACTGAGAATAAACGCCTTCAACGGAACCCTCTTCTTTCTAGGCCAGAGGTGTGGGAAAATGGCTGAATAAACATTGGAAGGAGTGATTTTTCTCGTTCGTTAGAAAAACAACTGAATATATATATATATATATATATATATATATATATATATATATGAAGTGAGGGCTATAAAGACATTACAAAAAGATGGAGAAATAATCATTCTCCCAGCAGACAAAGGCAATGCAATCGCAATACTCGACAACTCGGATTATAAGAAAAAGGTAGAAATGCTACTCTGTGATGAGAAAACCTATCAACCAGTCACTGGAAATCCGATCAAAAAACTAACAAACAAAATTTCTACAGCACTAACCACACTCAAAAAAGGCAAGAAGATCACAGACGATTAATACAAACGTGTAAAACCCATGGAAGGTCCAACTCCACGACTCTACGGACTTCCTAAGGTTCACAAACCGCAGGTGCCACTACGACCTATCGTCGCGTCCACTACGGCCCCGAACTATCAACTAGTCAAATATCTTTTCAGCCTCCTGCGCCCGACTCTTCCAGAGGACAACTACGACACAAAAAGCTTCATTGCTTTTCTGAAACAAATAAGAAACTTCAGAATGAGAACAGATGAAATAATGGCTTCCTTTGATGTGACATCACTGTTCACGAACATCCCAAGGCAGATGGCCTTAGACGGAATCCAAAGCCTGATGGAAAACGACTCCAGTCTACAGGAAAGAACGATGTTATCAACAAGAGACCTAATGGGTCTGGTGGATCTCTGCCTGGAAACCTATTTACAATTCAATGAAAAAGTATACAAACAAATACGAGGAACACCGACGGGGTCGCCGCTTTCAGGTCTGCTAGCAGATGCAGCCATGAAACAATTTGAAGCCAAAGCATTCGAAACCATCAGACCTCGTTTGTGGATCAGATACGTTGATGACACATTTGTGGTACTAAAAAAGTCCGAACTAGATCGATTTCATCAACATATGAACACGCTCGTACCTGGAATAAAATTCACAAAGGAAGAAGAATAAGACGCAAAACTGCCGTTTCTAGACATTCTGATCGAGGCAAACAAACGGAAATCTAGAAACAACGGTCTATCGGAAACCAACGACAACCGACCGCATACTGAACTTCCAAAGCAACCACCCAACATGTCACTTGAAGAGCTGTGTGCGTACCCTATTCCACCGGGCCGAAACACACGGCAGCACCCTCGAACTCCGAAAAAAGGAACTGATCAGGCTTTTCAAGTTGTTCATGGCAAACGGTTACCCAAAAAGCTTCGTAAACTCTTGCATCCGAAATAACAAAAAAACCAAAAGAAAAGTAGCCCAGGAAGCATGGTCGCGCTACCATACATACGAGGAGCATCAGAAGCAGTAGATCGTATGCTAAAATTGTTGGGCATCAAAGTTGCCCACAAACCCGTCAGCACCCTGCGGACCGCCTTATTTAACGGAAAAGACCGTGTGGACCAGCACGATCAATCAGGAGTGGTCTACGCTATCCCATGCCTAGGATGTGATAAGGAATACAGGTAAACAACTACGTACTCGCCTACACGAACACAAACTAGCATTGTGATGCGCCGACCCACACTCACAGATTTTTAACCACTGCGCAGAGACAGGTCACGAGGTCAAAATCGATAGCGCAAGGGTAGTCGCCCGAGCAACGAAGAAGGGGGAGCGCATGGTCCTCGAAGCTCTCCATTCGATCAACTCGTTCAACTGACAAGTTGAGGTTGATAAGCATTACGTCACCTTGGCAAAACCGATGGCGAAAAACCGAGAAACGGACAGACGAGTAACGCACCAAAAACGTACGGAACCAGCCGTTCCATTCACACACTCATTCACTCACGTTTGACAACGAGTCCTAGTTTGGATCGAAACGTCGCAATAAACGTTTTACAACTCAGCGTACGCCTTGACTTCTCTATAATATATATATATATATATATATATATATATATATATAATAACCAGCTAGTAGTGGTGAGGCTCTAGGGCAATAACTATTATGGTCAGCTCCGATGGGACGAGGAACTATGCTCAAAATCCTGACGAGAATCTATTTTTGCTCCTACCAGTCGAATACTACTGAGACGGGAGATGGATGTCAGAGCGAACGAAGCAAGATTCCAAGTACTTTGGAGTAAACCATATAATAGTTCAAACACATAGTTCAAGCACAATAATAATCATCAGGTTCGACAAACCTCTCGACTAATTTTGGATCTGTAAAAATGCAAATTTCATTCGTCAAACAGGTGCACTATAGCACGTCTGCCATAGCCTAGGCCAAACATATTTCATCGAATCCGTTTTTGAATTTGTTCGACTCTGTCTTTCCTCCGGTTTTTGATCGATGTTCCATTTAAAGACAAGTAGCGTCAGAAGTGGACATCGACGTAGACGTGGACGTGGACGTGGACGCAGTAGTGGTAGTAGTAGCAGCAGCAGAAGCAGTTGCAGTAACAGTGGGAGCACAAATATAGTGACACAACACACTAGTATTTATCCAGCGCCGGAGTAGCGAAGGACACACGGGAATAAGAATGGGAATACATTAGGCTGAGAAATCAACGAGAAGTCAGAAAAAACAATTCATCTGAGAAACAGTTTCCGGGAGCCAAAGGGAAGCAAACTCACACTTATAGATGTCAAAATAGCTCCGGATAAATTGTATTTTACCTCTTTAGTCAGAAGACTCACTAATGGCATACTTGTTTCTGCGATAAACTTGCCGGTAAAATCTCAGGACATTCAGATTAATTTCCGAAATAGAATAATGTTGAATGTTTCGCATGTCCTGAAGATTATCAGGACGGTTCATTAGTAAAAATATCAATTTTTACACGGTCATCTTCATATAGGACTATACACGTACATGCGAAAATAAGCTTCTAAATTCTTTTCATATTTTGTCTGGTCAGTAGGCGATGATCCGTGGAAGACCACTGACTGTGATGGTATCAAGGAAGTCGGGAGTATAGCAGAAAGATGGGGCGGCTTTCTCACTAAACCATGCGGACATGCAACATGTTCAGATATGACGCAAACTTCTCCAGTGGAGCAGACCTGACAGGGTTCAGGTCCGAGAATGCGAAGCCGAATGTTGTGTTTTCAGTCATTAGCAGCGGAACACGTAATTAGTGTACTCCATTTATTTTCTGAGGACGTAAATGCAATCCGGCCGTATAGGGCGAGTAATTTGCAAGCAAGCTTGTAAGCAGACAAGTAAGTGAATGAGCAAGCAGGCGAAAGAGCTGAGCTACATGAACCCTAACGTGCAAATATGGAAGGCCACTCGGCACAGAAAGATCGATCACTTAATACTGCTCCTGCTGATGCATGACGGAATATCAATACCAAGCAAATGAATGTCCTGAATGGAATGGGTAATGTGTGATTGTCTCCGTAGTATGTGTATGAGATTATCAAGTATTGGTTGGCTTGCAGGGAAGATTTTAATATTAGAAATCAGCTTGCGCTGCAGAGTTGAACCTCTGTCAGAAGTTTACTGCAGTAATTAACATACGAATAGTTGTATTCGCTTACCAGGCACATTGATAGAAGCTGAGTGTATGCACACACACACGTAACTACAAATTTACTATCTGGGTTATCAAACTAATGCACATTTACCTGATGATGATCCCGGCTGATATCCAGTAAGTATGATCCAAAATATGTATCAGTCCACTTAGTCATGTGATTAGTAAATTGAAATAAATACTCTACTTTTTGAAATTCAAATGCCTCTGTGAACTTAAAATGGATGAAAATATCACCCAATTGCATGGGACCATAGAACCTACACAAAAATGACCCATTTCGGTTCGGGAGGCCCTGGAATGTGTCAAACAGTTTATGATGCATCTTACATTCATGGAAACAAACGCATAAGTGACTACCAGACTGTTTTATTCAAACTGATCAATAAGTCAAACCAAACTTACTTTGTTTGGAGCATTATCTACTTACGAAGTCATTTTCAGATTAAAAGACAGAAGTCTCCAAACAGACACTGTGCTCCTCCAACATTATCAGGTCCTTCAATGCAAGCTCTATTAGAAAGCCTCAATTCCTTGGAATGAAGTCAGAAGACACGAAAAGACACTCGAATGTTTTGGTTTTTACCGTACAAAATATGACATTTTTATCAGCATGAAAAGTGAACAAGAAAACTTGCACGCAGTTATTGATTCATGATCAACGTGATCGATGGACATAAACTTGCTGGATGCTGTTGAATGGTGTGGAAGGGGGGGGAGGCTGCGAATTATATGCGGAAGACATGTGCACCGCAGTTATCACTAGACATGCATGGGTGATAAACGGAGTACGCTGAACAAACGAACATTAATTGGTTCACACGGAATTTCTCGTACTTTGTGCGAGTACGACACAAAACCACGTCCTCTCTTTTATTTCTCAGGGTCACCCTAATTGAGTACCACCACGCAAATGTTTGTCATCGGCTACTTTGAACAAGAGGGCAGTATTTTATGATTTGACTGAAAGGTACTGCCAAGCACAATCGCTTCAGCAAAAATTTGCTGCTTTAGGTTCACTCAGCGAGAAATTAATTCAAAAGGGGTTCCGGTTTATGGCGACCTCGCAAAAATGAACACTGATACCATACAAATACTCGGAAAGTCAGCATCACTTCGTTCCGTTATCCTGTCATGACTAATCGAGGTTCGAAGAGTATCTAAAGGAAAGATACACCTTGTGATGTGTTAAAAGAGAAAAACGCAATGTCAATTACCTGGCTCTGTCGGCTGAATAATTATGATTAGCCAACTTTTCGGTTATCATGGGCAACCTATCTTGAGGAAGCTTTACAACCAAGTGACTCTGAGGAGTCAGCTACAGGTCAACGAAGGGGTCTACCTGTCTGTGTGTGTATGGTAAGTCGTTCGTCGATTAGATTTACTGGTTTTTTAGTCACGCCTGCTCCAACGATCACGAGGTCAACTGTCAATGCAACCTTTGGGCTGCTTGTTCTTTAGTGATGTGGGTGCGGTTCAAATTCCCGGGAATCTCTGCCCCGTCATTTCGGTTATTATCATCAGGATCCAGGTGGCTATTACGAATTTTTTGCTTTTGAATTTAGTTTGCTTGTGCATTAAACGGCTCTGTATCTGGCTCTTAGGCTTGATTATACCTAGTGTACGCCACTAAGTGGTATCCCAACGTCTAGGTCTCACGTTCGTTGAAGGTCATGTCTTTGGGCTTCCGACAACCTTCAGTGCTAGCCTAGCGATTGATGATGGTTTGGTGGGATTTGGTGGTCTGCTGTTGGTGTACTCCAACTCAGTGCCACGAGTTCTACTGAGGCAGATAAACTGGTTATCCTCAGTACTGATGAACTATCCATCTAAAAATGCAGTCATTTAACCTAGTCAATCGATGCAACATCATGACATTTCAAGTCACGTTTTTCTATGTTTGTCGGAGCGGACTAATTTTTCAGTTTGAAATGCAAAGTAACTGTATATTAGAGCTGAAAATGCTCAGAGTTGCAACGTTGTGTGGAACTTGATTGCTTGAGTGTCTGTAAAATGCAGACTTTAGGTTACGCAATCTCTCAGATTTATGTCAAAAACATTTTGACTGGAGTCAGTCCGACGAGTTACTGAGCTGCAGCTTTCGGAAGGAATCACTGGACTACGAAATCATCGGCAGACAAAAAAAAACACCATTTTCAGATTTCAAAGCTCTCCTCCAAACCTTGCTTGTAAACAGCATACAACGGGAAGATTGTGTGTACTGTCTCCGGAATCACAGCATGCAAAACCGAAATTCACGGCCGTGGTCAAGAAGTTATTGCGCTGAACCTGAGACCCGACCTTTTATGGTTTGAATAGGTTTATCGTCATTCAATTTTCAATACGTCAACCTCTTACTGGCCGCGAATCACTTCCTGGGACTCTTATCATTTCCTGAAGAAAATACATAAATACTAATAATAGCTTATTTACCCACAGACGTTTCTCGTCCATCAACACTACAGACTTATTATGTACTCCGTGTTAGCAGCTAGTGATAAGTTTATCGTCATTCTGATCGATGCCCTTTACGTAGAAAAACCATGGTAACAAATGGTAACGATGGAAATCTAAAAGCAAAGATCAGGCGAGAGAAATTTTCACGAAAGCAATTTTCGATAGGCATGATTTATTTGGAAAGTTTCCACATTACCTTCAGATGAATTGGATGATCATCGGCTGGCTTATGCATTCATCCCTTTCCTTTCAGGCCGACGGGTTCACTATGAATAGATCTCAAGAATGGTCCACTAATTCTCATTGAATGCATTCTGTTAGTAAGAAAATGATGAACTGCGAAAAACAAACGAAACACGACCGTAGATAATTTTTTTCGAAGGGTTCGTTCGAGTTGGGCATTATTTTTGGATTAGGAGATGAATAAAAATGAGAGGCTGTAATTCTCAACAAATCTGACGTGATTTGATGTGATTACGAAATACCGCTGCCGGGTGTGCATTGATCAGGAAAAGGAATGAGCTGCGAGAAACGTAACCAAATTGGACAAATTTGCATTTATCATGAACATTTATCGCCGGGTGGTGTACGTTAGCTCAGCTTCATGGAAAACGTTGATGCGTCGAAACGCAATTCACGGGCAAACCAGTTTTTTTTTTTCTTGGTTTGTTTTGGCAGATATTCTTCACCAGTATTGTTGATCGTAATGCGGCTGCTACGCGCCTTATCCAAGTGCCCAGCTTCAGAAATTCTTCAACAACGGAAAAACTCCAGAAATGATCAAACACCAGCTTCACTGGGCACTCATTATCATCGTGATAGTAATACCAATTAGGTTACATAATATTATTATTATTAATAATATTATCAGATGCGTGATCGTCATCACCATCATTTGAATCAGCTTTAGCACCAATTACACCAACAACAAACGGAACACTATATACAATGAGAACAGCACTGCAACACGTTGATTTTCATTCTACCGTGTTTCGCGGTGATAGCAGGCTACAGGTCACACTAACACAAGAATGATATTACCGCAATTCATTGTCACTCTGCAATCATGTTCGTGGAGCCGAATTTCGGTTTAGTTTACCGTCCATGCGATTTTAGCTGGAAGATAGAACTGATAAATGAAATTGAGAGAAATCCAACTCTCTTCTTTATTCAAGATATCTGGGGCATTCAGCTTGCATGGAAAAATCGTATTTCAAATGCTTATTATAGATAGGTTTTGTTTCCACAGAGTAGAAACATCGATCTAGCCAATGAGTAGATCGAATCGCAAGGGTGCAGAAATATGAGCCCTACCGTTATCAGCCCGAAAATGGAACTTTTCAGTAAGTTTAAATCAACGTAATACATCAGTCTAATCAAAAAATATCGTTTGCTTTCCTCAGAAGTGGTCGTTTCAAAGGGGTTAACAAATACAAGGCAGCTTTCCCTAACTGAAGGCATAATGAAAATTACTTTTATCCACCGGCAAGACTTCGGTCGTAATCAGGCACTTTTCACAACAGCATCTTTCAGAACAGCCATGACTGGATTATGCACATGCCATTCACAAACAGGGGCTGCTGAGGGGCATAAATCCTTTAGGAATGTATGTGTGCGCACAAATATGGAGAGTATGTGGTGCGATCCACGGGACAACAAATAATGCATAAAAGAGCTGTGTGCAACGACTTACACGAATCATATCATTGGGTAAAGTAGCAAAGCTTAGAAATTGGCAGCTTCGCCAGGAGTACATGTTTTAAAACACAGCGAACACTCAAGCACGCCTGATTAGAATATTCCCACACAGTTGGGTAGATTAGGCTAACGGGAATGGTGATAACTTGTGAGGAAATATTATTTGTAAGGATAATCACTTAAAAAGTAATAGATAATCAATAATGGAACTGACAAAGCTGCATCATTCATTTAGGTGGACACAGTGATGAGAAAAAAGCACCAACTTAACCCTGATGAATACGGACGCATGAAATTGGTTTGCTTTATGAAAATACCTAGTGCAGTACCCCGCAGAAAGTATAAATCACAATAAAGGTAAAGTGGAGATTATTGGACAATAAAGTAAACCCACTGTAACTCGTCCCTGAATTTATTTCGGTACAAAGGATCAAAACTTTCATTTTAACCACTAAGAACGACATCTAAAGTGCGTTTTCCTAGACAGACATTCGGAAGCTTTTCTAGTGTCCTTTAATAATCGTTGTTTCCCTTACCTAAAACAATGTGGTTTACGTGAGACCGCAGTGGGATCTTTTATTGCAAATTTTTCTAAGGGTTAGCCTGGGATTATTGACATTTACATCCATCGATAGATGGGTAGCTAATCACTTTTCGGGATCAACCCCAATGTATTCCCACATTGTCCCGACCAAGAATTAAACCAGGTGTGGCTGGACTGAGAGTTCAATGCATCACGAGTTTGTCCTTTGAGCTGGTTTTAAAAGTTTACTTCAGTTATCATAGGGGTAGATAAAAGTGTTTGCGAAGAGATGGTAGCGCCCAAAATCAGTTCAGTAAATACACAAAAGTCCGCCTCATTGCAATGGCTCAGATACGATAGTCCGTTTTACAGACCGACATAATGCCGAGTTACTTCCCAACAAATCTGTGCTCTCCCAAATGCAGTGGCTAGTATTGAGTCATTCTAGAGCTGCGATAAGTTATTACGTTTGATGCTTCTCAACAGAAGACACCAGATACATGGCTACCTTGGCTTATGGAAGGTAGATATGACACGCAAAAAGCTGGGTTACTCAATCGGCAAGCGAGTACCGGTAGGAGCAACAACGTGACTGTTTTACCAAATGTGAGACAATGGTCAGAAAAACACCGTTGGATGGACGGTTTAATCTCAATGGAAGACAGACAGTGCGTCAGCACCGGCCCCTACAGAGACCACGAAAACTCGAGCTACAGGACAGCCGATTGATGGCGTGAATCGACACACGAAACGAACCCTGCCTGCGTCATTCAAGCCTTAAGGTGTGGTCTTCCACACCTGTTGGACCAATGAATGGTGTGAAACGAGTGGGCGAATGCGAGAGCAACCTACATATTCTTTGTCTTGTACAAGCAAACGGACATGGTTTTGAGGCCGATCTGAATTCTCACTGGAGCTAGTAGGACGGACCAAAACGCCAAGGTCCCATGAAGCGTATCTCGCACAACATACGGAAGATTATATGACTAATTAGTTTGTATAATTTTTTTTGTTTATCATTCGGGATGAGTTTTTTTGTTTATGAGAAATTAGGTTGACAGGACTTACATTATTATATCCAGCCCACACTTATTATCAAAATTCCCTGGGCAATGAGGTTTTTCAAACAATTTAATCCCCAACATACGAGGTTGCTCCCTGATAATTTTTTCTGTTGTATGAGGAAAATGCGATAACTTCTTTATACACAGTGAATAAATTCCTATTTTTATTCGAATCCTGACCGTTAGTAGGAAATTGCGAATAGGTTATGAAATTTTCAAGTAGTAATGCCGCTAAAATTCGCATAACAAATGTGTAGATGCGTCCAAGGCTAAAAGAAGTATAGGTTTGAGCAAGACATGACCTGGTGCATTATCCTAGAGCAAGACAGTTTTTCTAGAGTTATTTTTTCTCAAATGATGGTTTTGTGTATCCCTTCAAAAAATAGGGCTCAAAAGTGAAAGTTTTCCATCAGTCAGACTGTCGACAGATACCCCAGTCGGTTTGAACTCGAAAAATAAACTAAATTTCTTCTCGCTCAAGTTACTCGTAACAGGTGCTATTTCGTTCGCAAACAATCCTCTTCCTAAAATAGTATCTCTGTTACCCAAACTGGGAAAATCTCTGTTTATTTCGTATAGATAATGCATATAATACCATGTATTATCGATGACACGACATTATCCTTGCTTCTTACTTCATTCAGTCTGCTGTTACCCACAGCCGACGACGGCTAGTGCGGTGTACATAATAAATCTGTCACTGTTCATGCCGCCTCACTCTGCCTGTTACTGTTCGTCTTTTCGTCACTCAGCTCACACGGCTGCCACAATCTGTCTTAGAAAAGCAAACTCTTTATCGATCAACGACACGTACTTACCGCGATTGACGCTAACTGGACAAATCCCTGCTCCATGTAGTCTGTTCCACTTATCAACGAGAGTTCAGATAGTCCGTGATCATGGACTACAATGCCAGTACGGATAATGATTGGTAAGTGATGAACAGTGGCTTTGTAAACCTTCCGGATTGTATACTTTGGTTGAATTAAATGAGATTCACTGGGAATAAAAGTAATTAGACGATAAGATCATGAACGAATATAATAACAGTCGTATTGTATGTTTCTCTTTATTTCTATTCAATATGGAAAACGTTCACACTTCAGCAAGGTTAATTAAATGCTGCTGAGCGGCTGAAAGTTCCGAGCCCGAGTTAGTGATATGTGAGTTTAACCAAGGTGGCCTTTTGACAAATGCCGGTTAAGGGGAGATTATTCTTTCGGTGACATTTAAATAACGATGTCCCTTATCGAAATATTACTATACCTTTTTGACATAATAAGTAGAGATTATGGGAGAAGGTTTTGAAACTAACTGCACGACGCAATGCGCCTCTGTTTCGAGCCGATTCATTCTCAGTCCAATTTCACGCGTACTTCTTCTCCATGGTTTATGTCACAAAGAAAAGAAAAATAAATGCTTCAGACTTTGAACTGTTCGATGTTCTCTAAATGACTACCGTTGAGAAAAGAATGAAACTCATACATACTTCATAAGGCTGACACAACTGGAAATCGGGTGAAAGAAGAAAATCGATGATAGCCGTTTGCTGATTAAATCCAGCCGGACTTGACTAATTAGCAATCCTTCGAATTAAATCCAACACTCATATTCTACATTTGGATTTCTTAGTGGCCGGCATGAACAAGATGAGCTTTCTTTTAGTCTTTCAATACATTTCTATTTTTGTGTACGCATGGACCATGAAAGTCGAAGGAACCCTAATAAGGCCATGAGACATTTGGCCAACTAGTAGTTATAAGTCATACAGTTTCTAAGGCTTTTTGGATATAGTGAGAAAGAGATATCTCTGTACTTAGCTGTGGTCTACTTGTTTCAAGCCGGTACGCACGTCAACTGCCAAAAAACTGATTTACTCTTTCCATGATGTACTTCTTACGGGGAGGTTTAATTTGTTACAAGGCAGTACTTTAGAATTTAGCAACCAAAGAAGATTTCTTCGAAACTGTGCGTGTAAACCATTCTTGTTAGGGATGCTCATCAGGTATTTTTTTAATTTTTCAAATAAAAGTCAGATTTCCACATTGAAGCTTGTATGTAACTTATGCCGAGTATCGTGAAAAAATGCGCTAGATATTTTTGCATGCGTAATTAAATGTACAAGCAGGCAGCAAGCAGAACTAACGCATTGTACGCGTTATTCTGCATTCTGAGCTACGTGACTAAGATGGGTACAGATGCCTGTCAACCAGTGAAAATCAGGGCCAAACATGACTTGATCCAAATGGGACGTAAGAACCAGTGAGCGGCAAGTTCATAGAGTACGCGATGTGCAGGCACCCGGCAGTGAGCAGAAAAAATAACAGTTGCATCGATCTTGAATGAATAAGGTGCCCAACATCACCTCACTACTCAACGAGATGAAGTGTTACTTCCGTATCCTTTGGGGAGCACTATCCATTGTGTCGAGTGTTGTGGTTGCTAATCTCATAAAACTCCCCAGTAGACAGATGAAGGCTCACGTTCCTGTTGTCGACTGTCTATAAAATGCGTTCGGGGATCTATCCTACTTCCCTCTGCCAGTTGACAAGTGCCTGGCCAGTAAGCACTTTCAGTTGGTAAAGGCCCTGTAAGTCTTCCATTTTGTTACACACTGTGTTGTGAGACGGACAAAGTTCCCTGGTCTAATGGATGCAGCTGAATTTGCATTGGTAGCCTGATATAGATCCTGACAATCGAGTTGTTATTGGTCTTTGATCGGTGAGAATGAATGTGCAGTTTTTTCCAAAAAAAGAAAAGACCAAATATGAGTTCTGTGGTTGCCTTGTTTTGGGCTCGATGACATGCCATTCTGTATGTGAAGGGCGCCTATAGAACGAATTCGCCCAATTTTTCCCCAAAAAACGGATTATCTCAATATGTTCCTCCAGCATTCTGTTGATGAGCTTCACCGCACCTTTTGCCACGGGAATGTACGGCGTTGGTAGGGAATGACATATTGAATTAATTTCCGGGTAAGATTCACACTCTTGAGTTGTGAACTGAGGGCCGTTGTCAGTAACTATTTCCTTCGGCAGTCCGAATCGGGAAAACACGCGTCGTAACCAGCAAAGTATACCAGCCGTCATTGCCTCCTCATTTAATGGCATAAACCTGAGTTTTCATTTATTTGTTCTAATAGTTAGTTAGAAACAGTCCATAGCTCCATATGTCTGGAGAGCTGGAAGAGTCAAAGAGCAGAACTAATCACAACTAGTAAAATCGAGACTGCTTTTCTTGATGTACGAAACTTGTGCTAAAACCACTACATCCAAGCCTCTGAAGGGAAGGCAGTGCTGGACCAAATTGCTCAATGCCAAGGTCATACTTTTCGAAATGTGGCCATTATGGGCTGCGGAGACCCGGGGGCTATTCCTAATCAGCCACTTATATATTCAAAATACTTCGTACTTCTGGTTGAGTAAACGTGGAGTATATATTGTGATCGGTGTGGATAGTCTCTCTCTCTCTCTCTCTCTCTCTCTCTCTCTCTCTCTCTCTCTTCTATTTCGATTATTTTGCACTCTTTCAGTTGTTCGAAACAGTTTTGAATAGATCTGTCTAAGATCAGCCCTATCATTCGTCATCTGGATGCTCTGAACAAGGCTAGAAACAGCAGTGTAGTTGTCATTCAGTGGGCTTGGAATACATAAAGTCTAGTATGGGAGCTGGTGCTCTTTGATGAGTCCTACGAACAGAACCAAACAAGCTAGTAAACTCTTGGGACAAAAACTGCATCAAAAAATGCTTAGGCTGTACAGGATTCCCTTGTGTATTCGATGCAAAACAGTTATGCTCTCCTAGTCAACAATAACTATCGAGAAATTTAGAGGTCCACAAAACAGTTTTCTGGTCTCGCCTCACGACAGTCATCTTCAAACGTTGATGTCCAAGATATTAACCGTGACTTCAACATACAACCGCGTCCCTCGTTGACCAGTTGTCCAAACGTATTATATTTCTCAGCTTGGCCAAGTTTATCTCCGACAATGTATTCCCGCTAGCGGTTTACAGAGTTGTCAAGCCTCAAGTGCAACAAATCCCACCCAATGATAATCATCACCTGGTTGTATCCAAGAAGCGCGCACAGATACTCACACAAGTATTGACGCAATTATTTGACCAATGCTCGGACTGTACAAGGGTTCCTGACTGTTGGAGATCAGCTTCCGTCACAGTTATACCTGAGAGAGTAACTGTAAAGTTCTGTCCAGTTGTCTGTACCTCCATCGCATATAAGACGTTTGAGAAATTATTACACCAGGAAAGGTCAAGTGATTTGACAATACGAGACATAAACCAGTTTGTCTACCGCCGCTACTGCTCTAACTTGGATGCTATTGCTTCCCTGACTCATAGTGCCTTGTTGTCGCTAAACAAGAAATCAAAAGCTGTACGTACCTGCCTTCTAGAATGCAGGGACGCATTTACCAGTGCTTATAGATGAAAGCTTCTCAACATCATCTCAAATAACGAAACACAATCTTCACCTATGGACGATAACCCGATTATTCTTTTCAGTAGGCAACAGTGTACAAGATACGTAGGCTGAACTTAATCCACCTTTTCCATCCTCGTCCTACTCGTCCTCCATGCTTGTCAGTGACTGTTCTTTCATCACAAAGTGTGCAAATGAAGTTGCTAAGCTTGGGCCCCAATTAGGTATCTTGGGTCTTGACCACTAGTCCATAAATCCCCGTAAATACTCAGATGTTGTTTCTCTCTTCTCGAAAGCTCTAGGTATATGAATGTTTTGGAATCCTGGTCAGATATCCCTATTAGTCGTCAACCATCTGTCATACACCTCGGGGTTACGACCACTCATAATATTTGTTGGACGGAACATGTTGCCTGTGTTTTCACAAGAGTGAAGAAACTAATCTACTACGTGTTGTGTCTGGAAGCAACGTCTTTGCACCATTATCTCACCAAACGCTGTTTCCTTGCATACATATTGCCTCACTGGTCATATTCTTGTCCCGTTTCCTTCCCTGGACTACAAGCTGAAGGTTTCACTACAATGAAAGATCTCTCAAGCACTTATCTTTTGCAAGTGGTATACCTCATAGAGCTCTCACGGACTTCATAATATCCCACCATCAGAAAATGTGCGGAGGATTCTCAGAGGAAATTGTGAGTGACTTATATCACCCACTTCACAAGGACCTGAGCATGAAATGATTTATACACAAACGACTGTCTACCGGGCCTTCGTTGTTCCTCACCTTGTTCGTTTTATATGTAACCCTGCAAACACCGACGCTGAAGTGAAAAGACGTTTAGTATCTTCGCTCCTAAATCGCCTTTGATGCTACGTTTTTCGCTGTGAAAGCTGTTTCCTTTTTTGTGTAGTAGCTGCGAGTATATCTATGTACTGCTGCATATTCACCGGCCGGGGTGTATTCAAAAAATACAAAAATTGAACTGACGAGATATCCTTGATTCAGCTTCATTATCTATCACTATCTTCTAGCCTACGAGATAGTTCACGAGATTTTCACTCCGAGATCTGCATTCCTGCAATATTCGTCATTTTCTACGAATTCGACACTGTCAGATTATCCCAGTGTTTAAGTTTGCATTAAAACTATGAAGCACGTTATTTATTCTTTGCTACAGTATCAGTGCCAACCCACTCAGTTATTATACAAGTTCTCTGAAAACTGGTCCTCATGTGCCGAGTCTCCTAGGCAATCGAGCTGGTGGTATACTGAAGACTTGACAAACGCATAAGTGGTCGCGTCAAAAAGGTAAATTATCTGTCTAAAGTGGCAAGGTTTTATGTGATCATTCTGTTCTGTTCATATGCTGTTCGAGAGAACCCATTTGGACCAATCGTTGTTCATTTGGTAAATGTACTTTCCAATCAGTATCCATGCATTTCCGCACACAAACAAACGCATCACGCACGTACGATCCATCTTAGTGCAATCATGGATATTGATTATCGCAGTACGCATGTCTCACTCACGTGATCTGTTCCCACCTCAAGTGACACTGTTTGGCAAATTTGGGCCCACTGATCATACTGCTCATGAGCCAGTATATTTCAGTGCCACTTGATGTGTCTTGTGATTCCTTTTCGGGTAATTCGGTCATCACATTTTATTTTTCATCGTACCTCTTCACTTGCCACCGAAGAGCCGTCAACATTGGAAATCATGAGAAGTGATCGACTAGTGTTTCCTTACCAAGATATATCAGCTTTCCTTGTCCGACCAGTTGAAATCGGGGTTCAGGAACCACATATAAAGTCCTGGGTTTTGTAGTTCGTCACTAAAACGGCGGGATAGTATTGTGCAGTTTTCCATCGGTTTGTAATATCAGGGGTCAGTCATCGTGCGTTTGAATCTCATTTTACAGCAATGTAGGCTGGTTTGAAACCACTAAGTTAATTGTATTGCGATTACTTTGATTAGATAGGTAATTCATGTCGAACGGGTTTAAATCTACTAGAACGATAAGGTGAAGCGGGTAACGTATATCCACACAATATTCAAATAATGGAATATGCAATACCTTTTATATGGTTCTTTTCTCGTTCGTACTGCAGCAGAATCGATCCTCCAGCTACCTGGGCTTTGCAATTTCGTTCTAGCTATGTGCCTGCGGTCACTGATATGGTTTTCTTGCATACTTTTCCCATTCAAATGGTCCAGTTGCTTCCTTTGTTGTCTTAATGGATAGGTATTCTACTGACCGAGTTCCACCTAGGAGTCTGTAGAGCTCTTTTTATTTATTGCAAAACACTTCTAATACTTAAACTGTCTCTTCTTTGGTCGAAGGCTTTCTACAGGTTGATCTGGTTGGACTGATACCCATTTTGTTTCGCTTCCACAGAATTCTTCACCACACTAAGTATGGATCTCACGTACAGACTAGTACCGCGTGCTGTCCACCGGTCGGTCTAAGGGACCATACAGGAAGGTGGGCACTTTCGACCAGTTGGCGTGCAGAGGCCAAGATTGGCCTATGTGATGCAGTGGCTTTTTATGAGCTAGGGTGAGTCATCGCGCCATGTCACTCGCCACCTGAAGAAAGTGGTCCCACGGTAGATCCAGCGAACACCTTCTCGGTCTTGTTACATCATCTGGACAAATATCAGTACTATTGGGATCAAACGGTTCCGGCCGGATTTCTTTAAGTTTTCAATCAGGCTACGCTAGATCAACGCATGGGGACGGTTTGTTTGAGAATTTTGGATAGGCATATTTTGATAATTGTTGAGAGGACCCACATACATAAAGTTTGCCGCTTCAAGGGTTGGCGTTAGTGAAATCCATACTGAGCTGCAGAATCCGCAGGGATCAAAAACCTTTGAATTTCGGTTCAGCCGATAGTTTTGCCAACATTTTCGAAAGAAACAGTGTCTTGAATCTAGCGGTTAAAGTCTGACCGATTATAGGATAAATTAAAACTGGAACATTTAGAGTATAATCTTGTTATGGTAATGACTGCAATACTACTGTCAAAATCTCAGGGAATTAGTAGTTTACAGAATTACCTTTTCATTCACACCAAAAGTCGCACCCTGATAAAGTCTTTGTGTCCCGTACATTTATCACTGCATGACTAATCAATGCAAAATCATTCCAGGTTATCTTTCAACTCCGTGAACAACGTAGCATGGTAAATTCAACGCGTCTGTTATTTCGTGTTCGGCTTTGATCTACAAACAAGTGAGGATCGGAATAACATTGAAATCTGACAATAAATCTTTTAGAACTGAAATTTTACGATTAGTGATTCACAAGCCCAGATCAGTTCGTGTTTCACAGTAAGTTCATAGCAATACGAGACGCATGCAAAATCAAGAATAATAAAATCGTGTATTGAAACCTTGCTGGCGGCGATGTTCTCTTCCGTTGGAGGCCACGTTTTTCATGTTGACCCTAACGTATCTGTCAGAGTGTGATAGGTGCGCACCGAGATACGAAGTGTTTTGCCTAGTTTGAACTGACCTCCATTTGTTGGATACTCCAACGTATGAAAACATGCTGCACCGATGTATTGCATCGACCAATAGCCCTGGTTTTCCATTCGTTGCAATATGGCCCAGAAGCTTCTTGTACTCTCGATTGTGCACATTTGGTGACTTGCTTACTTGCTATTCATAGTTCCATTATCTTTGAAAACTGCATGAATACCACAGGGTCGAACGGTGCTTAGTTCACGTGCTACTCTTGCGGATAACTGTAACTCTCCCTGAATTCCTTTGGATAACAGTAACGAATATCCCTAGTGATGAATTCTGCAAACCCTTTTATTTTTTAATCGTGACCACTAATCCAGTAAAACTGACTCTGAGTACTGGGCACTGTGAGTTGACAATTGAATTCACCTCGCACTATTTTTTTTAATCTCAGTGTATTGTTTGATCATCAGAAGGCTGAACATGACAGCATAATTATCATTCCTGCTTACTTCTGTGGAAAGCAAATATCACATTGCACTGGTCTAAGTAACCACTGTTTATAATATCCTCCACGAAGCCTCACGAAACTTCTTGTGTATACCGTTTTACGAAATAAAAGTCAGTCAACCCAAGCTTACTTTTTTCTGATGTGAATGATTGCCTGCGAATTCCAGGGTCCGGGCGCAATAAAAGTTACTCTATGCGTGGATGGAAAGTTGGTGAAATCTGACCGGTCGAATCCAGACTAACAAGCACGAATATCTGTCCTCATCCTTTGGATGGGAACAACAAAAGTTGTTACCCATCTGAGGACTTTTTATTTTTACTCCTATTTTACGTACTTTATGAGAAGCAAGATACAAAATAAAATGCCTGTCTTACACGTTACCGCTTGAAGAACAAGTTTTCTCTGGCGTAAAAAATATCTAGTTGTTCTGGAAATGCGGAAGTAATGCACTAACTTTCATAAGTTGTTCACTGGGAGCGAATGAAAAAGGTTGGGTTTCCACAGCCAGTCATAATTTAAAAAAGCAGGACGGGTGATGTGTGAGAACAAGTATTAGAAACATCGACTGATCGGATTAGACTGCCCAACTAGTGAAGAAAAGAGTCAGCCAATTTGCCCGGACAATTCCATAGACTGTTAGGTACGTTATATACTAAAAAAGAAACCAAAAATACTGGTTCACACAATATATCCGTGATCATTTCACCGTATCTTTACAAGTGCTTACTGCAGTCACAGTAATTCTTTCTAAAGTCAGAACGAAACAAATGTTAAGAAGAGCAATTTTGCTGCAAACGAGCATAAGAGTACTAGGAAGTAAGTTGAGGAAGGGGTGGATTATCGTCATGGTAGGGCTAGGTTGATGGCTCATTCCCTTTGCTTGCACAGATCAGGTTCAGTAGTTTGGTACTGTGGTGTTGGTGCTGGAGTTGGTGATCTAGGAGGAGTAATGAGGTTGACGCAATGCTTTGATTCACACGGATGTTGTACAATCGATGACCATAATTTCGTTGGTTTTGTTGAAAAAATCGTTGGTGCAAAATCGTCTTCCATCGTTTTACGTAACTGCATCAGAATATGTTCGGTTATTTGATGAGGCAACTTCCTATCTCCAGCCTTTGTAGATTAACGAGCATCCACACAGAAAGCAGTAACAGCATCAGGACTAGGCGAAGCTGGACAGTGCCTTCTTTCACCGGTGGTGTAGGCACCCGAACTGTTTTGAAAACAACAATAATTTCAGCTACCTAGTAGGCTCGTTTGACGGCTGTGCTCAAACTTTTCCCGAATATTCATATATTTTATACTGTCTCCAACCAACTGGCTGAGGAGTTTTCTGGACCCCAACCACGAAGACATGAGGCACCTACTTTTCCTAAGTTCGTTGTACACTTTCTCATTCCCCCCTTCAACGTCATCTGCTGACCTCCATGAGACTTCTTCCATTCCCGAGGAGGAACGGGAAACAGAGCGCAGTAAGGTAGACGTGCTCGCCGTACGTAACACGTGTCCAAACCAACGAAGTCTGCTATGCTGGATATATTGTGACAGACCAGAACTAATACCCAACACTTGATTTCTGACCTTCGTATTGCTCATTCGGTCGTCCCATCCAGTCTTAGCGATACCACGCATACATCGATGGTCGTAAACCTCAAGACGACGAATATCTTCTGCACACCATCCCCAAGTCTCGCAACTATTCAACAAAACTGAACGCACCGTGGCACATTACACACGACCTTTCAACTTGAGCGAAATACCAGATCGCGGCCACAAATGCTTCAGTCCAGCCTGCCCCACTCGAGCCTTGGACAAACGCGTGCTCAAATCATCTACCATGCTTCCATTCATGGTCACACTGCTGACGAGGTAAGTGAAGTGGTCGACAACTGCCAGCACCTTCCCATCAAGCCTCAAGCTTGGAATCGTTGACGTCCAGTCTTGCAACATCATTTTACATTTTGAAGATGCAAAGCTGATGCCATATAAGATACAACTTTCGCATGTCTATCTATGGCACGTTTAACGTGTTCCGTGGATTCAAAAAAGCAAACAAGGTCGTCCGCGTAATCTAGGTCACACAGCTTTCCCGTATTTCCTAGTTCCATGTCCATATTCTGAATATTTCGCAAGGTTTGCTCCGTTATCTCGTCCATGAAGACGTTGGCGGAATCCGGCCTGTTGTTCGTGGGTGTTCCCCCCGTGGCTCAGCAAAATTGAGATCAATACCTTGGTGACTATTGGAATTAGGCCAACTTCACGAGGGTTTCTACAGTCATTGGGTATTCCCCATAATAACAGAATACGTTCCTCTTTTCGAAAGTCACGGATCATTATGGTAAGTTATTTCGTGAACGTCTCACCACCCATTTTGAAGAAAACTGGGGGAAGTTCGTCGGGACCGGCCGCCTGCCCTCGCTTTGGTAATCGAAAGCATGACTCCAATTCCACTTTTGACGGAGGCTCAAGTGATACTCCCCAAGGAATAGCAGCTGTTGACACAGGTGTAACTACGTGAGCGCGGGACCAGCTGAACTGCTCCTTGAAATATTCAGGCTAACGGTCGAGCCTTTGCTCTTTGCCATGAATAGGCTCTCCCTCTCCTTCGCATATCGTTTCACTGACCGGGATTCGCCGTCCATCGATGTCACGAATAAGTTAGAACAGTCTTTGACTATTACGTGAATCAGCTGCTATTTCAATTTCTTCGGCTGCCTTGACTTACCAATTTTCGCGATCATTCCTAAGGTTTTTCGTAACTTGCTTTTGTAGATTTCTTCTTATCTTCTCAGTCTCTTTACCGTTCGAGAGTTGACAATTTTACTCCATTAGAATTAGGGACTCACGAGAAATACAGTGTTTGATGGACGTCGAATCTAGGACCACAGGCGAAATGTGATGCCACGTGCATTGCTTGCTGGATATGTGCTCAGTGCTCATCTACATTGCTGTTCGTCGCAGGTCATAGCTCATGTGTTAATTTTCGTTCATAACTGATGCGAACCTTTGGATCACACATACATTGCACGGCTAACCGGATTTACGGTTTGTGACGATGACCATGGAGCTGGAGAGATAATCGTATTAAAACCAATGTGTAGTCTGACTCTACCTACGTGGACCAGTAGGATCTACAGTTCTGAACAGAACTGCATCACCGGTAGCTTACAGTGATATGAGCAATCTGACTCAAAGTACCTGTAGAGTTAGAGCGCCATGTCGCCGTGTGACGTAAGCTGTGTCGGAAATCTGTACTAAACAGGAATAACCGATTGTCTGCACAAAGCTGGAGAAGCCTATCCCTGTTATCTGTGCACTGAGCGGGTAAGGCACAACATCCACCCAAACAAGCTTCTGACACACCAAGTTCGTCAACTTGTGCAATAAAATCACCAGCTAGCACTACAATGTCAGAACCTTTGCTGCTGCAAACGAGAGTGGTGAATTCATCGTAGAACTAATCTTTCTGCGTGTCACGGCTGCAGTCTGTTGCAGCGTATACTGAGATCATAAACAGACTTCGCTTGACACAACTATCCTTTCGAAAGCCGACCTACTCTTGTAGTCTCACAGCACATAAACGACTGTAAACAGGGATCCAGTCTAAGAGGACAGCCTCAGCCTTGTCAGTCAACACTATTCCTACACCACATTGACCCACAGCTCTGGGCTCTTCGTCTCCTGAAGTGCGCAGAAAATACCTCGATGAGATGCCAGGAGCAGTTAGTTGAATCACACTGCTCGAATCCTGGATACACGTTTCATTTAAGCGGCAAACATCAATCTTCAGAGAATTCATTGTGAGGGCTAGCACGCCTGCTGACCGGCCTGCATGAGTGTACGCACGTTAAAAAAGCTCATATTAAGAGGCTGATAAGGCTTGAGAAAGTGCAAGTGCAATATAAAGGATTTTTCAAAACATTATTTGACAATGAACCGTTGCGAGTTTTAGCCGTATTGTCAGTGGGAGCATTATGGGTGGATAGAGGGGGCAAAGAGGGTTGATTGGGGACAGAAGACAAAAGTTGAATGAAAGAGAGGGAACTCTGAGAAGTAGCCCACTTATCACTACCCACCCCACTCGATGCAATGGGCACCGCGGTCCTGGTTATCCTGTACGATGACCGATGCAATATGGAATTCTTTCTATTCGTGCAGTTTATGGGAGATGTTGGACGGGTACTGTTAGGGTGTCCAGCCACGAAGCAGGAGAACGATTAGGATTCTTATCCGAAGTCTTTAGTTCTGACAAGAACCTATCCGCAAGGCAGCGGGATGGCTTAGTGGAAACCCATTTGCTTGGATCAGTTAGTCTTCCACTGATTTTACCGATTGAGTTGCCAGCTGAAATTGACCCCCAACCTGGAGTACCGGGACAATGGACTTCGTTTGCCTTAGCCAACGCAGCCGATGGAGTGATACTGTAACACTAATTAAGTAAACAGCACGCCCGTTTTGCGTAGATCCACTTTCGGACCGTGGAATTGCTTATTTACGGTCGCCATCAAACTGGCGAGATACTCCTCAGGCATCGGTGATCCAACATAGACTACCGGTCGACACCAGCCGCTCAAACAGACTGGGTCTCACAAGCCTATAACAACATTTAACGTACAAGAGATTTGTACACCCTGCTAGGGAGTCCAGCAGCGAAGAACACAGAAGTTCGTACGGGCTTTCCAGTTGCCTTGGCCATACGCCTAAAAATCCCACCATAGTGACTCAGATTCGAACCACAGCACTGCCACGACCTAGTGGTGCAGACCTATCTAACGCATCAGTTTTGATGGATTTTATTCCGAGCCGATGATCCTTGGCTTATTTCAGTACGTTCATTTCCAAAAAAATGCCTACGGTGCAGATATTGCAGCACTGAAAGTAATTACTCACTTCCTCAAATGTACTGATATCACGGTATTCCTAGGATTTATTTCGGTTCCAACTCTGCTGTCAGGTCTTCACAGAAAACTGACAGTAGCAAAACGGGTTCTCGGTCCGATATTCCGTCATACTTCTGAAGGACTCGTGAGTTGCCGATAATTATCTGTCTTCCTCTGCCCACGACGAAGTAAGGCTGAGCTGAATTTTATATTCGGTCTATTTCAAGGTTTCTGAGCTCACGTGAAGGGAAGATTTTGTCCCGGTAACTTTGAAAAACAAATTTCGACATAATACAGGCCAAAAATAATTCTACGAATCATCAGCTGACCAAGTTCTCCAGGTATGTTTTTGGTATCTGACTCTATCTAGGTGCAAAATATCACTGGTTGTAAACTGCACCACACCAGAACGTATTTTCTACGCTATGTGCAGAGCCAATTTGTGGTATTTGGTACCTTTGGTGGATTTATAAACCACCGTGGCTCCTCAAAAAGCCGCCAATGGGAAAACTACTTGACTGGTTTTCTCCAGGCCTGTGAGCAGTCGTGATAAAGCTCTACAATGTGACCATTGCTTAGGCTGGCTATATTCTGCTTTCGTGAAATATTTTTCAAAATTCTTACAAGTATCATGCAATACGTGTGCCTCACCGCTGAATATATATATATATATATATGCATATATATATATATATATATATATTCTTTTGAAGGTGTGCAGGCAATTCGTTTATAATTCATAGCCTAATGTTTCGGATTACATTTTCTGAGCGTTCATCATGTTGGAACAAAATGCTGGATTACCGTAACAAAACTTTGACTATTGTTTTGATAACTCCGGTGCCATTTTGATTTTCTCCGATTAGAATTATTCGCTAACCGCTAAATCATCTTGTCTGAGCTCATGGCGTTATGCGAACCTTTTTTATTCCAAAGCTAGAATAAAACTAACCAACAGAAAGAAAAGTCAGCGTCAACAGGACTGTACTGATCACGCACTTCCCCATACTAGTTTTCTCATACTAAAAGGCTGATTGATAAATCTCTGGTAATCTAGGACATGCTCCAATAAGATACTAGGACGGATCGGCCCCAAAATGTGGATTTCAGAAAAATTTACACATTAGCGTCATGCTTTCGCGAAAATCACTTGGTAGTCGGGAATAATGTAACATAGTGTTTGTTATTCTGACTACATAACTCTTCTATTTGTTCTGTTTCCGGTGTGGGTGAATGTGGGTATCGGCCCAACTTACCTTTTTCTATGCTTGACATTTCTTTGCATAACCAATCATTTCTTCGCTGAACCTACATCAGTTTCACAGCAGGTTGCTTAAAAGGCACGCGGGAGGAAGTGCCTGTCGAAGTCGGTTCACCTGTCCATCCGAACAATGTGATCATTTTCCTAAATGAATACATAAAAAAAGTCATTCTAACCAAAATGTAAACCAATTTTTGGGCTATCCGAAGAAATTTCACATCCATATAAATTCTGGGCAAAACTAGTCATCTTTTTCGGTGTGGTAGGCTCTGTAGTTGACTGTTATGTCTCTTGATTTTTGATCAACAGACTGGATTAATTCCAAATAGCTACAGTTGTTCTACGTCGTTTGCTCTTACAGGTCATCGTACAGAATTACTTTTCTGAAGAAATACGTTATCTCACTTTTATCTAAATGTTTTCCTCGTTATGGAGAAATATCAAATTAGGAATCTTGTTATTTCAAGTGCGTAATTTTAGTGCAAGAGTAACTAGTGGATTTCCACAGAACTGTCTGTTCAACCGTGGCTGCTTCTTGAAAGAAGATCGATGCCATAGTGAACGGTCACAACGCGAGCTGGAAGATTATTCTAAAAAAACATTCATATATGTGTCAAGACCACCTTTAGTCCCGCTCACAACCAACAGTCTTCCTATGGTGGGCATTTTGTAAGATTTACCTCGTGAAATCTAAAATGCCACGTTTTTATTGACAAATTAAAGGAAGATTGTGTAGCTGATCTGTGATTTGTATGCGGCAGCATTTACTACTCACAAAGAACATTTGGTAAATGCAGATTGTATGCCAGACAAAAGACCGAACAGTTCCAAAGAAAATACTGGATAAGAAATATGACTATATTCGAAATGGGATGGAAAAACGAGTTTATGATTAATTTAGCACCTACCGACTTCAACAGTTTCTCCAAAACGCTACTTGTTTTTTATTCAAATCAATAAAGACAGGGAGGTTCTGAAGACAGATCGCACAGAAAAATCTTAGTTGCTTGAAAGGCAGATCCTCAGGTATAGATGGTTGCAGAGTTCTGTACGCGGTCGGTATTGGTCGATTTCGTCAGATACAGAATTACCGCACACATTCATTCCTGTTCTTCCTAGGAATTCAAATCTCTGTATTCGTTTTAACTCCAATTGAGTACCATGTACCAGTTCGGTCATACATCAGCTGAGAAACGGAGCACACAGAAGGCTTTAATCGGTCAGCTGCAGGCATAACATATAAAAGGATGTTATGGGTCACACTCATGCAGTGATTATTTAGGAAGCATCCTCTGCTAGAGAGAGTGCTTCGAGGAGTTGAGTCATTCAAAATGGATGCCTTGGTAATCAACTGGAAAGATCCATTGTCGTTGACTAACTGATGCCCCTTTTTACTTATATTTCAGAACCCGGTGGGATTAATATGGACACGGAGGTCTCCTTCTGTCGACCGATTTTCAACCTCGTTTGGTTAGTTTCCATAGGTTTAATGAATGAAATTAAAGACGTGAACTTTATTCGACATTTTTCTTATTCCAAAGTACTCAATAGACTGATGGCCTACGAATACCATTTTCAGAGTGGTACGGGCAAATGTTTAATCTTTCACAGTAACACACGTATCTGAGGTCCATGAAACTGATTCCCAGGGCAGTTTAAATCATCATAGGATTTAAATCGGCAGACGGTAGTTTATTACCAGCTGGTTCGGCAAGCTGATATCAATAACACTCACGGTCAGATGCATTTAGAAAAAACGTTTTAGGTAGTTATGGATCATCGTTTTTTACCAGCAGATCTTTATGTACGCACGAAATGAGCTGTCTGTGTCATAAAAGTTTTTGGGGTGCTTAGCAGACATCAATTTCTAAACTCCTTGACCAACGCTTGGACGGTAATGCAAGAAAGAATTCATTTCCCAGGTGATCGTGATGAACAGCTAGAGGAGCATCTGAAGTTACAGTTTCACAGAAATAGCTATAAAATATTGTGAAGGTTGCCGATAGCCATTTGCACTTTCCCCCAATCAAATGCGGGCATTCTGTTGGCAGTTATAGGGTGTTAGACAAATAGACTACCTCAGTACCATAAACCCGATGCAAAATTGCCACTTTTGAGGTTGGTGTTTATTATTAGTGTAGATTAATTTACCGTTCAAAGTTTTCAAAACTCAGACGACGAATTCCTAAACTAATGTTATGCACAACAGAAGTCAACATTTGTATTATCACCGTCGGGATCTATCCGAAATGTCTGCTATTATGGAACTCACCTTTCTGCTGTTGTGCTCTGGTTTTCTCTGTGCCAAACATATTATATGAAATCTATCGAATAAGAGGTCAAAAGGATCTCTTGTCGTGAAAAGCCTCATGTTACTCGAAACTTGACTACCTTACTCCCATTAATTAATCATAGTTGTTCTTAGGAAGTAAAAGCGAGTGATAGTTACCAGATCAAACGAGTGATAGCACTTCTGTTGTTTTGGCCATGCGCAGTTCAGCATTTGATTATGACTGGCAAATATTTTTCAGATTTTGTTCGGAATTTTCATAAGCTAAAATTCATAATCCTCTGACTTTTTACTCTACGGGTCCGCGTTTTAGAAGTCTGGACTTCGAAATAGAATTAGATATAAGATTACCAACAAATGCAATAAGGCACTATCATTTCAGATCAGCTAAGTACTACTGACGAATGCTCACAATCTGACTAATTTAAATTTTCTAATAGAAGCTTGGCTAACTAGTCATCAGAAATCAAGCTGTTTGCATTGTTCAGTCACTAGTATGAAACGTCACAATGACCATAGTGAAACTAGAATAAGACCGCCGGACAATAATATCAAGCACGAAGCTTTCAGACCAATACCCGTTTTCAATTATTAACTATGAAAAAATGGTTTGAAATGAAATGGCAGTTGTACATGCCATTCTCCTTTGAAGACTGTGGAATACAATCAGTAATTGGTCTGACCATTGATGTGAGACGGTTTGCCTAGAACTCGGAATTAGTTCATTTGTGTTGTATTAAAATTTTTTCACGACAATTTCGGCAAAACGGGAGAAGTGAACGTCCATCACATTTCATACGTGTGCATACCGTCGAAAATACTGTGGCAAGCGTAATTTTCAACAAGGAACTTATGTGTTGGAATTGATCACAGGGAGGGTTACTTATATACAAAATGATTCCTTGACCGCTGACCACAGTCAACTCACCAGTGAAAGCGTATGACAAGTGACTCAAAGCTGCCTCGTTCTCGTTAAGAGCTACCGGAGATGGAAGGGCACTAAATCCCGCCCAGAACTAAAACATGTGGATGCACGATTCTGGACCACAGACACTACCGTTGAGCTATCCGGATTGAAACTCGTCGGCACGCTACAGCACTCACCTTTTTCTGGTTTATGGAGTAAACAGGTTTTCTTCTATTCCACACAGCCATGAACTCCTCTGAGTGATGTCCTTTTAGTCTGGCCCCAAATAAAAGGAATATTCAAATTTAACCTAATGGTCTTCACTAATATCTGTTTTTATTATCAAATATTGACAACATTTGGAAGGTCGTAGTGAAGTTTGTTGTAAATTTGTCGGTGAGCAGATACAATTGTAGGACTTTATATACTGTCGAAAAATGCAAAGTACATTAGAGTTCTAATAGTGAGAAACCTCACATATTGGGCACTGTTGCATAGCGATAAAAATCTCAATGTCAGGTATATGTGCTCATAGAAAAACTGTTGTTCATGTCGTTGTTAGTTTTTCTGTCAATATAGACCGCGCAGGCATTTTTCAGGAACATCCTGAAACATATTCAGCTTGTACAACAATATCATTCAATGAATATCATTTTTAAATTTTAACCAGATTTTGGCAGTAAATGAACTCAAGTTAGGACTTTAAGTCATTCTAAATTCACTACTCCTACGAAAAGATCAAAAAATGGTGCTGGGTTACGAGATTTGCGTTATTTTCACATTGATGAAACCAGGCCCAAACATTGTCAGTAGCTCTTGCTACTGTAGCAGCAGTGAATGCCATAACATTGTCCCAATTTCGAGGTCGGTCGTAGATGTTATTCGCCAACACACCATTCATTAGTTATCATAGGAAAAAAATCATCACGCAGAATAAAGTGGGCAGATTATTTCAACCAAAATACAATACAATAAAATGAAATGAATTTGTCTGTTGCACCCAAGGGAAATTGAGTTGAAAACCCAGGTTCATTACTTGGCAACACAAATAAGACCAGTTGCGTTGACGAATATTTCGCCGTTTCAATAGGTGAAACATGGGATATCACTCTTAGAGGGTTTATAAAAGCGTTACCAAATGGCAAATAAATCCATAGTACCATATAGGAGTTTTCAGAAACTGCATGTGTAATGGAGTGGGGAGCAATTTAGCATAAATTAGATTGCTTAGGGAGTATCGAAGTAGTAGAGCTGCTTCTGAAAAGTCCATATTACTAAAACAGACAAATTTACTATTTTGTCAGTCTTTGTTCTGAAAATCTTGGTACTTTTTGCCATAACTCCGAGCTTTATTTTTCATGTTAAAATACTTAACGTAGAGAAACTCCTATTCTTTTCTTGTAAGTTATGTTTGACTCGCGAAGCCAAGCACTACTCCGCCACGCATTCTTTATAACTGCCTTTGAAAAGTACTATAGTGAATGTGATACCTTATCAAAAAAAGAAATCGACCAACGGTCGCCAAGTTTTATTTGTTAAATGAAAATTGGTGTGTAAAAGACGATCATATAACTGAAGACCTTACCAGAATAGTGTGACACTTTTTCGTTCTCCTATCATCTTTCATTTTGGATATTAGAAAAAACGATAATATATATCCTTTTTAGGCTGTGGTGCCTAATTTACTCATTCTAAGGGCTAAATAGGTTTAATATTGATTTGGTAATTGGGGAACGAAAGCCAAACATAAAATTCTGTAGCCCCGAAAGGCCTTCGTTTGTTACTTTAGGCTCAACTTGGATGTCGGCCGCACATCTCCAAAGGAATTGTGGTTGCGTAATACCACCGATTATTGCTTACCTTCCGTCAAATAAACAAACACTATTAACGCAACCAACCCATTTGCGATGGAGTCGATTTGGGGCTTCTTGAATAAAACTAGTGTACGAAGCATCGCAGATGTATGTAGTACACGAACCGTAATAGTTATTGTTTGACAAATATGTTAGCACCTGAAAGAAGTCCAGAACTCCAGGTCCGTAATAAAAACTGTATATCCACCGTTATGTTTATTTTTGACGTTGTTTAATTCGTGAAGTTCACTAACATGTTAAGTGTTTTTCTGCCGTTTTAAACATGGTCAGATGAGGCAGAAAAGTTTTCTAACTTCAACGGTGTATAGTTCTAATACTGACTAATTTTTAAGATACCTACCCAAGCTTTATGTTGCGCTCGGCCCATAGAAAGAACGCACCGATAAATGTAAATTCTTTCTCGTTTTGTTCTTGCTGTTTTTGTTGCTGTTTCCTTTTTCGCTTTTGCTGGGATTGCTGTCAGCCTAATCGAATACTGATCATTTCACTCAGTATCGCACACTGTCCGACAAATCAAACGAGATGAAACCGCAAAACCCTTACCCATCTGAAAACGAGCCAATAATATTGAAACTGTCTACTTATCTCTTTACTTGGCCTCAAATGCACGCGAAGCAATCACAGTTACAGACCACACGAACGTTCGATCGATTGAGTCACTCAGTGAGTATGACATCAATCCAGCAAACTAGCACGTGTGCATGTTAAATTGGAGTGCACTATCAGAGTTACGTAACCCGCATTTCTTGTAAATAATTACGTCTAACTTGCGTAAGAGTCTGGCGGAATGAACTGCATGTATGGTGCGTTTGTGGATGTGAGACCTTGGGCAAGTTATAGTTCAATAGAAATTTAACTCCATTGCTTTGAACAAATCGAACAAATATGTTCGATTGAAGGATACGTGCTACTGGTTGTTTGGCAACCACCAAGATATTTTTGCACAGCCATTATTCTATTTGATACAAAATGTATAGCAGAATGTGGTTCACCCGTCCTGGTGTGCTCCCGGCTCAGGAAATACGCACGACGTGGACTAGGTGTTGCAACAAGCAAAGACAAAATCGTTTTCCTTGTCTTTGAGACATCTTTCACAAACCTTTGTTCATAGTTTGTTTGATATTACAGTAATTCCTACTTATTGTAAACAAAGCACACTATTTCCGGAACAGAAATTAGTATACCTAGATGTTGTGAATTTGCTGAGATCCACTAAATTAGGCAAACATCCGACGAACATGCCCACTGTTCAAATCAAACGAAAACCACATAATGGCATAAAGTATACGAGGTTTATTCTCCAACTTTCAAAGCACAAACTTCTTGAAGAATACGCCTCTACGCATAGCTAGAAATTTATTCCCAGCTTTCTAGCGTGAATTCCCGAAAAGAGGTTGTAAGATAAATAACAATGTGAAATTACTACGAAATGTCGTCTAAAGTCCAAAGTCTAGTTTAAAGATAGAAAATTATTTGAAATTGTAACATCACACAATTTTGCAGTGAACTGGAAAATGTGATGTGTCCCGCCTCATTCAGGACATTTGAAAGCGGGCAACAAATAAGCACATTTGTTGGGACTACGTAATAGTGAATCCCTTGGGAGCATATTGAGCACTGTCTGATGAGCTCTGAAATGGAAACTGGGAAAAACATTTCTCATCTGTTCACGACTTGTCAGATGCAAAATCCAGTGATAACAAATGTTTCTCAACCAAGATTTTCAAAAAAGGGCTCATATTCAAGAATAATAGTTCACATTTGGAAAACAGTTTGGCGAACAAGCTCGTCTTCAGTGATTCATGATCACGTCATTAGATCACAATATATTACGACAAGTCGAAGGGTTGAACCAATTAGATAAGTGGGAAGCGATACAAATTATAGATGAAAAGGGGTGGGGGGAGATAACAATTGCAATCCGGGCTTAAATCAAAACCAGATGTGTATTGTTTTTCTCGCGTTATTTCAGTTTTCATCTGGTCTATGGCCTGTTGTAGGGTAGAGAGAGAGCCAGGGAAGCTTAAGGGCACATACAAATTGAATTTGAGCACATAGAGAGGGGCTGTGGAAGTGGATGCTGACGGCCTCATCTGTGGCTAGTATGCTACTCTACCGGTCTTGTCACTTCCCACCCATCTAATTGGTTCAACCCTTTGACTTGTCGTAATATATTGTGAATTATTAGTTCACTGTATAAGGGGTAACTTACTTTTCCGAGATTGTCAAAAAGGGCGCAATTTAGCGAATATTTCAGGTATTTCTTCCATTCGAAGGTTCTTTAGTGCATCCAATTGGTCAACTGGATGACATTTGGCTCGCCTTTATTCACAAAATCAATAATTTGCTTGTTCCGTTTAGTGGCTGAGGACATGCGCGCTTTAAGTAGACTTCAACATTGCTGAGTTGGCCTCATTAATTGCGCGGGGGAAACCAAAAGGTGATTCCGGTGACTAAGCGACTGTTACATAATACTGAAGTTGCATTAGGCGCCCATTTTTACCGTACTTAATTCGCTAAATGTGGTCTACAAACTCAGTACAGATGATTTTACAGTTTTTCTATCATTACTTTTGATGTCGGGTATAATACCTGATTACAGATGCAGCTCTAGGGAATTTGATTTAGGTTTATTAAATTTACAGGACTTTTCCGTTTATAGGGCTGTATTTTTAATTTCCTTATTTAATCTAATTTAGTGTAATACAGAAGGGCAAAAGTTTTGCACGCGCTTTGGAAATGAGTATTTGTATACAACGTCTCAACATGTTACGTCGGGTTATTTTGTGCGGAAAATATTTGATAATCATCCGCTTGAAAAAACGTTCCGAACAATAATACGAAATTTAAATAAGACAAACAGGGGCAGAAGATTGGGGAACTATTCAGTGTTTTCTACTAAGATAGTTCTCAGCAAGAAACCTTGTACGGGATCGCTCAAACTGGAGTTACACTCAGGTAGGGAAATCGTCACGGGAAAAGAACTTTCTTGAACAGCAAAAGGTGTTTCTTACAAAGCAGATATTGCAATGAGGGAGTTTGCAATCTAAGGAAACTGACTTACTGACAGAATATGTTTGAACCTGCGAGTCCTTGATTACTGCTGTTCATAGGAAACAAATTTGCATCAAGTGGCTGCCACGTTAGACCACCGCAGATTACGTTGCCATCAGAGCGCAGTCGAGGAGGTCAAATATTTCAGTCTTTCCTTGCCAGGGCGAAATGGAACAGAAAAGATCAACGATGATGAGCCATATAAATATTTGACAATACGCAGTCAGTGGCAATTTGTTTCCATGCTCTGTACATAGCGGAGCATGGAGACACTCCTTCGAAATTTACCCCATTAGGCTTCGTGTAAGCAAAACAATATTTTATCCGTTCGGATCTCATCGAAGTCCTTCGAGCACAGCACCGAAGGTCGCTTCCCACTTCTGTTTCGCTTATTTAGTAAATGATGGCAGACAAACAATAGCCCTAGTCATGGAGTCTAATCATTTTGTAGGAAGGTCTTCAATCACTATGTGAACTCATTGCTCGCAATTTGCTGAACAAATCACACTGCAAAAAACGTCTGCTTTCACTGAGGTCAATAGGCAAAAAGCAGCTTTCGTTTTTTGACTCCATTAGGAAGACAACGTTTGAGCGCACAGTCAAATTAGTTACTTTAGTATTGGGTCCTGCAAGCAAAAAGCTGAACATTTCATTCACGGCTCTTAATGATCATCAGCATTGTGCCGAAAAGGGCTTGGACCAGACCCTACTCGAGTGTGAGGCCAGTATCGTCTTGCAATTATAATAGTCATACTTGATGTTAAACTGCATCTAATTTCTCATCATGTACTGCGATTTTTGCCGAACAACAGCCCTGTTTCCATTGGGAAAGGCACAGCCTTTGTGGGGTGCAAATGATCACCACATAACTATGGAAGTTTTGCACGCAGGAGTTGATGAACGAAAGGAGAATAAACATGAATGGAGGAAAAGAAAGTGCTTCTAATAAAAGACAGCAAGACACGCTTAGAAGTAGAGTTACTTAAACCAGCGGCCGTTGTCCTGTAAGATCTTTTCCCGGCAATAAGCTTTTTCATTTTCATTGGAGAAAGTCGCTTCAGGAGAATGTGTTGTTTTCTTTCTACCTTGAAAATTTACATTTTTTAAAGGAATTAGTCAGAAAAAATGTACTTATTTGCCTAACCATGCAGCTAGCGGAGGAAGAATCTGTTTTGTTGTTTAGCTGGACTAGTGAACAAAGACCGAAAAGGTAAACATCTTTAGCGTTTATTTTCTTAGGTTTATGAATAATAAACATTTCCTGTGGAACTTCAGAAGTATTTTGGGCTATTTCCCGGAGCACCCGATGACAATGTATCAATTGCAGAAAACGCCATCACGTTTGATAGAACAGGGGAAAACACCTACAGAAAATAATATAAAAAGCATCAAACTTTTCGTATTTCAATCAAGTTCAATGCTCGACTTAATTTTAATGACATTCATTGTTGTGAAACGGATGGGTTATCAGGTTTTCCCGAAGGTAACTGGTATATAGCTAGGTTTGCGGAAGAGACTCGAGGAGATCGACCATCGGTGCTACAAGGGCCAGTCAAAAATGTACGGTAACCGAAGTGAACGAAATGAAATTAAAAGGTGTGCGAACTAGCACTGGGATGAATTCGTACAAATATAGCATACAAAGGACGGCCTTTTTTAGTTGGTAAAATTATAGGCAAACATGTATGGACAGTTGAACTACAATAACAATAAATCACGATCATGTGTGTCGAATGTTAGATGTCAATGTTTTGTCGGATGTTTGGCTTACAAAACCAATGGACATATAACGCAATCAAAGTCTGAGGTGGAATATACCACATTTGCATGATACTAATTGTGTGAAAGCCATTGTTGTATTATCAGTCATATATGTGGTAATAAATGAGCTTCGCCTTAAGCTGAATTCACCGCGCTGAAAGTTTCAAAATAAATAATCATAAGACCTTTTTGGCAGACGCGGAGCATAGAACCAGTTTCTAAAAAGGACACAAGAAATTCGTTACTCTTTTATAAATGTACGTATGTTATCTTCCGTGGCCCAGCCACCGACAAAGTGAGGGAATTGCATAAACCATTTTATTGGAAGTACAGTGTCAATTTGTCCAATAACTGGTGTTAACGTGGTATTGACGCATGGGACGAATAAAATCGGTAACCCACTAGCCATTTTGCGAGGCTGCAGAAAAGTTGTTGAATGAATACTGGTAAACAATCTCGATCACCTAATTAGTACCATCAGAGAAATGGATTGATTGTAATTTATTGGGACGACTTAGACTCATGGGTTTGCAATATTTACGAAAACATGTTCCCTGAAATTGAGTATTACGAAGTTATGCAAGGATAATGCAATACGAACAGTATTTCCGCGATTTGTTCCTCTCACTGGCTCTATCATTCTGGAATCAGTCTCATAGTTTTATCTCAAGACTACAAATATATTTTGGAAATCAAAGCATTTTTAAAACTGACATGATAATCCGAAGATCACTCAAAGCTACAGTCAATACAGTTGCATGCTAGTGACTGGCGGTGAACAAAAGGTTGTCGTCGTGATTTTTGAAAAACAACCACCTGGGTTTGGTTTCCGCAATTGCCGGCCACTTACAACTTGCCAGCCTTTAATTGATCCAAGGCCTTTATAAGAGTATTGATTGATTCGCAGCCAATACTCAGACTACCCTTTCTAGTTGAGGGTGGGGTACCAGAGGTGACTGTTTATTACCGAGCCCAAGATTTACGACAACAGAAACACGAGCGACGTTTAGTCTCACCACTAGCTCATTAGAAGCGTTGGTCGCTAGTCGGATCAATAAATTTTGTATAGCTGCTGAATACAGAGATCAACGTCCGAAATAATGATTGTTTAACTCTAATGAATTGAGACTGTACGCCGGATAAAACATTCTTCCACGTCTCAGTGAGGCTTCTCACAACTGGTTTTTCGTACTTCGACATGTAGCTAGTAAAAAAGAAGCACAAAGCGTGTTAATATTCTTGCTGGTTAGCCAAAAAGCAATTTTCTTGCACTGGCCGCAAACTCGATGTTGAGTCAAAATAAAACTGCGTGTGCTAAAACAGGCAATACACCGCATAATCTCAACGCAACTGACTTTTGAGATAGATTGAAGAGTTTATTCTTATAGAGTTTCATGAAGGCCTCAAAGGTTGGTCATCGAAAAAAACAGTGTCCGATAACCAGTAGAAGTCATTTGAAGTGCTTCCCGTTATCTTGTAAATTAACTTTGCCAAGCTTTCTTCCTGAAGTTCATAGGCGGCTATGATCAGTGGTTGTTAATCGGCATCAGTATAACTAATTTTCATTAGCAGAGGCATTATTTAGTAGGCAACAGACAAGATTTATTCCGTGCTATAATGAAAACTATTCACAATACACCATTTCCCTGTCGTGAATTTGTTGCTTTAGATAACAGATACCCAGTGAATGTGGTTGGACGTTTTAGAGAAATGCATTCGTTCAGTGTATACTCAAGTAGACTTATATATATCCACTTTTTTGTAAGTTGCCCATTTTCAACAACACATGGGTTATTTTGATTACCTCACTAGACATGTTTCATTCTATTTCTCAGGACAATAGTCCAGATAATTTTACATCTGTTGGACGGTATGCCCCTACGGCATACCTAGGGAATAATGTGCCATGAACTTAAGCTATTGCCCAGGAATTCATACACTTTGTGACGTAAGTAGATAAAGTAAACCTGATCCTCGTTCTCGATATTTGTACTGCCTCAAACGATAGCGAATCTACCAAGTAAGCCAAGCACTGACCGTTACACAAACGTCTACGGTTTTGTATTGATACGATTGAAGCCAAACCTAATAAGATATCAAAGATTTGGAATGTTTACTCACCCGATGCACGACAAAATGAACACCATTTTCATCACCAACATGTTCTGAGCGAATAAACATTTGGGCGGCAGTTATCAGCAAAATACAGCTGAACCATCAACAAGGGAAATGATTGTTTATCCTCGTAGTATGGCGAGGCTCTGAAAACCCTTGAATTTGGTCCGTTAATGTACCTTCTCACTTACTCATTTTCTCTGGCCATATCAGAAAATCGTCGGCTATCAATGTTGACCACTTTCTTCTTATTGATGGGATTGCGACACGCCATCTAACAACCTAACTTCAATCAATTAGTTACGAAAACACACGTAATCTTTTCCTAAACGTGATATTGATATTGATCTGTCTGGTTGACGTAAGTCTTCGAGTTATTCTTACTCGAGCCAATTCTAGTTGTCTTGAATTCGATCAAAACAAATTTGAGTAGACCGCTTAGCTCACGTTTGCTGTGTACAGAAGTGATTAGCATTTATGAACTTATCATCAGGGTCAGTGACTGCGCATTTGCAAGTCAACAAATAGTCAATGCACCATACATCTTTTTATGGACCAAGTGATCCATGGGGCACAAGTTCTCATCAGCTTTCATGTTCGGACAAAATCAAACTTGTTTCCGCTAAACATCTGCACGTGCAGCATAAGCACACTCGTGAACTTCTTTCAACAGTATAGGTTCTGTCTCCGCCCTCAGTGTATGTAGCGGTGAAAGCGTGATTGCGAATTCACTGAATCAGATATTCCGTTGAATATTCGTTCTCTCTTTAACTGATTCACTTTTCTGTACGAAGAAACAGATCATTTTTTCCAAAGAGAATGTGAACACCAATAGGGATTCAACAACGATCAGATTTCATGGGCATTCCAAGCGTGGACGCTTGAATTAGCTCTAAAAAAGACTAACCACATTCAGACAGTTCTATCTAATAAGATTAATACGGAAATGTACATAAAAATTACCTGTACTTGAAACTGTGGAAAAGGTGCCAACATCTTTATTGATTAGCCCGACGAAGAAAAATGCGAAGTAATTTGATTTATAGAAATGTGATCCATACGTAACCCAGTGGTTACAAGATCTAGAGCAACCCATCACATTACCTGAATCATAGTTACAAAGTGATACTTGTTTTCTGCTAAGTTGTTCAATATGTATGATAAATTGGAGGAATCATTCTCATTCCTTCCCCTTTCAGGATGTCAACTTCGCAGATCAGACTATAAGACTCTTTGGAAAACTTCACGCATGAAAGAAATTGTTTCGAGTGCAACTTCTGTCTACTTGGTCGATAAATAGCAACGGAGGACTCTGTTTGTTTACATGCGCATGCACATATGCACATGTAAGTACCGCAACAAACAGTTGTACAGCACATCCATGGTAGTGCTTTAAGCATTGCTCATGCGTGATGAATTGTAATTTCGGAAAAAACCATTGCTACTGTCACTTTTATAAATCCATGTAATCATCCCCACAGTGAATAAAACCTATTTGGAAAACCTTTTGCTTATTATTTCAGTTGTGTTACTTCTGTCGGTTAAACGATGAACCCATCTGGGCTACCGATTACATAATGGAAAATTTAAACAAATGCTTCATTCAGCTTACGGGAGCGAATGGTCAGCAAAGAACTTTTCTTATTTATCGTCCTTCGCCCCAGGGTACTCGAAGCACAAAAATAATTGCTTCAATGATAAAAATGCATGTTCCATGGACATCAAATACGGTTCAATTCCATGTAATATCCCAGGCGGAGATTAAGTCAAGTATGCAATTAATTACTGTGAACGTGGATTATGAAGTTGACACGGAATTGGCCATACGCCGGATATCTCAGTATGTTAAGCAACCAGAAGAGCTGATAGCTAATTAAACATTTAGTTCAGCACAGTGAACTGTGGAAATGAAGTAGTTTACAGATGCTTGGACAACGACTTTCGGAAGCACCTTTGGTAGCGTCATCGAGGAGCAATCGAGGTGAGCACACTCACCTTATGATGCACAAATGAGCTAACACTGAACAACACAGTACCTTATTGGTGGGTGGGTGAACATCTCTGCTTTCAGATAATAGCCCTTTGAATTATTCCCAGATTTTCTCACTGGGGTCCTTGATCTCTTGTTTGGGGGTCTATGTCTGGACACAAACAAGCCCGGTTAAATTGTTTGTGATAATTTGCACTCGTCAATATGCGTAGTCACTTCGTGTAGTCGACAAAACCACTGAATTCGAGGGTCTAGTTGGAGACCAGTTAGACCCCCTACCTTCATCCCAAATTTGTGTTTCCTTTTAACGTTTTACGTCACACCGGCTCGCTCGCTGAACCAATCATGGGACATTAACCTTGTGCTGGCTCTGACCGGTGCGTGCATTGATTTTGTTCCATGACCTTTGACCCCTATTAGCCACAGACATTTCGTGGACTTGAAAGCTTGGATCTCAAGTGATCCTGAATAAGCCTGCATTCGGCCAACTGTAATCCACGGGGAGGAGTTTTTTTGTGGTATTTACAATTGTTGATGAAGAACTCAGCTGAAAACCACAAGCGGAAGCTTGGCGTTTTTCTGGATTGCGTTGGGCGTATCTGAACAACTACTGGAAGTTTGGTACACTTACCTTGCATTCGGTGGTTGCACATTGTCGGTGGAAGGGACAGACTTCATGACCTCTAGGGCTCTTAGCCCCATCAAGGATACCGTCCATCATAGTCCTAAGAAGTAGTGCAGAACAGCAACAATAGCCGAGGCAATCGTCATCCAAATATGGAGGCTTAACCTCTGTGATCAAAGAAACTGGTCCCAGCACGCAAAATTCCGTGGCCAAATGTCAATGACGTCACCTGCAACCGTGATGCCAGTTAAAGTCAAGACTCGTAGCCAATTTCATTCTATCCCTATTCGTTCCCCTGTTTATCGATTGACTGGTCGACCAGTAGGTCAACCGACCTACTGAAGCACTGTCTGAATGACCGACTAAGTGACCATACATTTTTCTTCGGATTTCTTGTTGCGGTTGCATAATTAATTGTAGTAGCTAGAGAAGGAGATTGCTAAAGAAATACGTTCCTCACACCTTATTGTCTGATGTAACTGAGCTGTTTATTCACTGCTATTTTTATTCCTGCCATTTTTGCCACATTCCACCATCCAGAACCAAATTCGATTGGATGAACGTAAAACCACATTTTTTTATTTGCCTACTAGAAGCGTACGTAGTGGCACTGATTTCGTCCAGTTCGTTGAGCTATGAACGAGACTGTCGGAGCTTCCTGTTATTGTTCAAAACGAAAAGAACGATCAGTTAACAGGAACAAGAACTACCCATCGGATGAATCGCTCACCTAGATCACGTCAAAGGAAATATTTGATCTTAGCACCCTAAAGATTCTTCGTCAAAACAAGTCGAAGTTTTTCCTAAAATTATTGGTAAACGCAACAGACAAAGCCAAATAAGGAACCCATTTCGGAAGGCGCATATACAGGCAGGATGACGTGTTCTTTATTCATTTACCTGAGGGTTTCGTGGCTTCCTTCAACTCGGATTAACTTTACAACCCTGACCTGTCTACACATTATGACAATATTACGAGTTATTTAAAATTCTGTTACGGAACACGCTGTTTACCAACAAGGATTATGATGTGTACGGATCATTTTTATTTAGAGAAGCTAAATGGATTGTGGATGATGAAAGAAAGAGCATATCGTGTCAACAATAGGTCTGCCCTAAAACTGTTAAGACTCTGCCTCAAAAAGAAATTGTTTTTCTTGACGGACTGCACATATATACAATACTGAAAGTCAACTTCTTCAGCTAGTTATGTAACGCACTCAAAAATGATATGGCTGATCGGCTCAAGCGAATTAAGAAGCATGATACTGAAAAACTTAACAGCCTTTTGTAACAAAAATTAAGTCAACCTATCCTTTACACAAACTACCTGGAACCCTGGAAGAACTGGGCAGTCCTTAGTAAGTTCATCTGGAAACTGTCTACAACGAGTTTGCACCAATCAGTATCCACAAAGTCCGGGACCCGAGGGCATCAGTTCCGTCATTCTGAAAACTTGAGCTCCTGATTTGGTTTCTGTGTTCTCCTCCACATTAGCTCGATGTACCTTATCTGCTGGTGGTCGCAAAGCTTAGCCTCTGTGTCACTAAAGGCTCCTCTTCGGCCGATACAAAATCCTAACCTGAGCTACACTCACCAATATTCGGAACCAAGGAGATCGATCAATGTCTATCAGAAGGCAAACCCACTGACTCCTGGCCTCATGTTATTACCACTCCAGTACCAACGAAAGAAAAAGGCTAAATTCGTCCCGTCGCATTTGCGTTAGACTTGCTCAAGGCTTTCGAGTGGATAATAGTTGAAGATCTTAGGTCTCCTACTAGTATTTTAGCTGTAAACCAGTTTGCCTACCGAAAAAAGAAACTTCCTTCGGATGCTGTCAGCTATCTCATTAATTCAAAGGGGACATTGAATGACCAGGAATGCAAACTGGTTCACATCTGTTTCCTGGACTATTCAGATACACTGAGTTCGCTCAGTAGAAAACGGTAATTCTTTTGGACCACCAAAGGATACAACAATGTTTTGCAATTGGTTAACATACTATTTCAGGAACTGGTATCAGTTCAAATATCTTAATGGCCATAGATCCAAAATAATCCTTAGTAACACCGGAGTATTGCAAGGTGCTGTCCTATCACCATTAGTATTCTCTCCCCAGGAATATAAACTCCCACGTACTTGGTCATCCCTTGCGTTCAAATGAGCCGAAGTGTAGTGATTCGTTGTAGATCCTGGAAGAATACTTTTATCAATTCACTAAAGTAGTGTATCTATGCGACGACGGACTGGTCCAACGCCAACAAATTACCGCTTCGTCAGAACGAGCGTAAAGAAGTACGGTTTTCGCTTGAGCGTAAGTCTTGATCGAAACTGAATTACCAAATCCTCATGATCGGAGGTTCTACCGTAGAAAGAGTCCAATGCCATAGGTATCCTGGATACGACTGATGATATCACTGTCCCAAAACCCATATGCTTTCTACCCACAAACCTATTCGTGGACAAGGGAAATCGACCCACCGATCAATTGGTTAGTTGAGACAAATCACCTCCGCTCACACACACACACACACACACACACAAGCAAGTACCCACAAATCACTTCATCCTTAGGAAGAGTCACGAAAATGACGTAGTCTCTATGCAAACATAATTTTCCCGATACAAATTTGAACACAGAAGTCAATAACATTAGAGTGCACGATGTGTTCCGGACAATTTCGCTGCATCTTCACTAGTACATACTGCAGTCGAGGTTATCATTCATAAATGGGAAATTGAACGTTCTCATGAGACCAAAGGCAAAAGCACACACACACACAACTAATGATAGCAGATAAAAATACGTTACTAAGACAAGGCTAACGTAATTATTTATTCTCGCTGTTTGTACAGTAGTCACTTTACTAGAATATCACTCAGGTTGAATCGACTCCGGGCTAAGGCACAGACATCCAACTGGGAGTTTTTTTCAATTAACTTGGTTGCATAACATGTCGGTGATATTGGTGTGATCCGATAATGTGCGCAAACGAAGCTAACGCCGAATATGATAGACCCTCGAGTTCCGTTACGAGGCAATCAGTTGAATTTGGTCGGCTCAAAATAGTGAAATAAGAATATCCCGATCTGATTCGCTCATCATAGTTGGTTTTGCACGATCAATACATTTGCAGTGGGTTGAATTCTTGTCCATTTCTTTCATTGTCAAGACAAATACAAAAGGGTAAACGTAATTTTCCCAAGCTATTCACGTTGTGAAACCCAATAAATTCTAAATTAGTAAAAGTGTAAAAATGTTAGCGGAGTTTGGAAATGTAAATTTCACTTATTTTTGCGTGTCAAATAAGTAAATAAAATTACAATGAAAAATCTGGACAGACTAACCAAGCACCACAAATTCTTGTGCGAACCGTAACTCGAAGACCGTAAACAGTTCGACTGGGATTAACCTTCGTCCGTTCGGTGCGAGACTAAACTCTGGCATGAACCATGGTTCCGTTGATGCAAAACATCGCTCCTTCTGTGAATAAAACCGACCAGTTACCCGGTCGTTCTTAAACCCAACTGGAGAAAGCCATCCATTTGGACCGATCATCATTGATCAACTTTCGCTCGTTTGTTTCCTCGTAACACCGAAATTCGCCTACTTTAATAATTCTCAACACTGTTGAATGCGATAAATGAAAATTGATGGTCAGTTTCCTCAAGCGTATGTGTCCACAATCTGATACTTGTAGGAGGATGTCATTTGAGGTAACACCGTTCAACACTGGTCTCAATCCTTCTGGCCGCTTTCGATTGGCAAGACATTTTGTTTCTTGGGACTTTTTTATGAGATTGCGGAAGCACTTCTATAAGAGAGAGAAAGAGAGAGATAGAGGCAAGCGGTTTGAATGTTCAGCAGTAAAAATTCGTGCTGTTTCGGTACTGTTTTGCCTTATTCCATAGAACGTTTCCAAAACTCCGAAATAATCAGCTTCCGTAAGCGGTATCGACTTTGTCAGCCCTTTACTCCTACTATGGTGAGTGAATCAGATCGGGATATTCTTATTTCACTATTTTGAGCCGACCAAATTCAACTGATTGCCTCGTAACGGAACTCGAGGGTCTATCATATTCGGCGTTAGCTTCGTTTGCGCACATTATCGGATCACACCAATATCACCGACATGTTATGCAACCAAGTTAATTGAAAAAAACTCCCAGTTGGATGTCTGTGCCTTAGCCCGGAGTCGATTCAACCTGAGTGATATTCTAGTAAAGTGACTACTGTACAAACAGCGAGAATAAATAATTACGTTAGCCTTGTCTTAGTAACGTATTTTTATCTGCTATCATTAGTTGTGTGTGTGTGTGCTTTTGCCTTTGGTCTCATGAGAACGTTCAATTTCCCATTTATGAATGATAACCTCGACTGCAGTATGTACTAGTGAAGATGCAGCGAAATTGTCCGGAACACATCGTGCACTCTAATGTTATTGACTTCTGTGTTCAAATTTGTATCGGGAAAATTATGTTTGCATAGAGACTACGTCATTTTCGTGACTCTTCCTAAGGATGAAGTGATTTGTGGGTACTTGCTTGTGTGTGTGTGTGTGTGTGTGTGTGAGCGGAGGTGATTTGTCTCAACTAACCAATTGATCGGTGGGTCGATTTCCCTTGTCCACGAATAGGTTTGTGGGTAGAAAGCACATGGGTTTTGAGACAACGATATCAATAACAGTTTCCATCGCACCACAGTAGATTATGTACTAGGGGCATCTTCGTGGCCTTCCCAGCGATGTCTTTACCTGAAAGGCCAATACAATTTCATGGTGCTTCATGTTCTGAAAGGTGTTCATCGCAAAAATTGAAATGAAAATTTGCAGTTATTGGAATCCATTTGAGTATATCAATGAAATAGCTACAGCCAGTTTTTGTTCAACTGACCTGATCACGCATAGAGACTGAAGATATTTCCAAGTGCCAGTATCAAAAACTTTATTTATCTGGAATCAGGATTTGATCACATCCGTGAATAGATAGTTAAACGAAAGAAAAATGCTCGTCACAGGGACGACTTTACTAGAGCTGCCATGCAACAGAATGGAAACTAACTAGTAGGAAAAAACCGTAACGCATCACATTACTGAGCTAAGTTTTAACTACAGGGCATTTATAGATCTTTTCTTCACACCTGCAGATCAGTTTTCTCTGGAAATCCCAAGGTATGTTGAAGAATTCTAATTTCTATCCGGAAGAAGTGTGTCATGTAGACTTCAAAACTAGTAGGGATGCACTAGATTTGCATGCCTTATTATTTCTGGTTCAAATCGGAAAATGTATTTATAAAAATATTGGTTTTTGTAATTTTCCTAATAATATTCGTTCACTACCTGGACATTTTTCATATAGGATATTTCACTTGTAAACAGAGACGGTATCAAACTTGTCGTTAACCTTTTGATTTCCCAACGATTACGCAGTGGCTCTTACTGGGGCAATTATGTTTCTATGTGGCAGATTCAGCAATAACCGGTATGGATACTCACTTCTTCTAGCGGTGTGAATTCTTTTGTGCAGACACTTTGTTTTGATCCTCATTTGGTGCAGTCGTAGAGTGTTGCTAATGTCTCGACATTACCAGTTTGCTGTGTCAAAACGTTTATAGCCTCCTTATACTATCCGCAAATCTGGAATAGGATACTTGGTAATAACAGTGGATCAGAGTCCGTATTACTTGAAATATTTTAGCCTAAAATAAAGCCTAATTAGGTAATGCTAGTCTCAGTCATCTACCACAGATGGGACTGTAAAGTCTGTTGTTCTACGACAGACACAAAACCTGACGTCTGAGTTGTAAAACAACTCCGTAGCCTTCACAAATTACCGCCGTAGAGAGCTTTTGAGATTGGAATTTCGATGGAAGCTCATGCTACTTTCAGTGGTTCACTAATATGGATGATCCATTCCGTCCATTCAATTATCCCGGTCTGAACTACTTCCGGTAATACTAATTCATCCGCTTTTACATATCTGATTTCACCGATCATGTCAGACCGCAACTGATCAAGAGGATGCAAAAAGCGCAGACATGTGACTGGAGAACGGTTTAACGAGGGTCATTAGAACACGTTGGTTATGTGAATACCGATGGGTCACTCAAAGTTATCTTTTGTCTTTAGACCTAGGTTATGTGCATCATACTGAGCATTGCAGAGGTAGCGGCCAAACAAATCCATAACGCGCCATATGCAAAGAAAATAAAGTATCTATAACCTAACAATGCCATGGCCATATGCATGACGCAATCAAAGACACTTAGAAATAATGTGAATACACCGTCACTCAAACACGCATAAACCTCATGTGGTTTACATATTTGTAAAGACGTAACATGTTTATTTTAATCAACACTGACAGTTTTCACTATCCCCGGATAGAGCTGATAAAGTAATCATTTCACCACCAGTCGCGTCATAATCAAAAAGCATCAGGTGCACCATTGAAAAAACGTTTACGATTTCGAGGCCATGATCAGTGATGAGGCGCTTTTTAAAAGTTTTTTGAAATTCAAATATCGATAACTGTGACTCGCAGATGAAACCTGATTGGAATATTCGGTTAAAAGTAAACTGCGTGCGCGCAAATATTCTCCGGTGTCGATGTGAACCTATACAGCAAACAATAAATCTGAACAGGTTGCTCCAATTGTGAAAGTCTCCGCATATGCTTCCAAATAGACTTACTGGGCACCCCATTCAATGCTGTGGTGGTAAAACGGTCATACTCGTTGGATTTGAACCATGAGGTCCAGGGTTCGATTCCAGCCAAAATCGGTCACTGTCCCATTCGGCAGCCTTTAAAAGGCAGCAGCTCCCTTCTTGAAATACAGTATATTGACGCGTAAAAAGTAAAGGGAGAAAAATCTTTATTCATCCATATAAAAAAATCAGTGATTATTACATGGTATGAAAACTATTGTTGTCGTAGCTTTCGGTACGGGTTCGATATAAAACTCATGGAAGCCACCCATTAGGTAATTGAAATTGCCGGCATCATTGATAAATACTTTTTCGTGGTAAGCTTTCAGGTGTATTTGTAATACTCCATCGCCGTTCTTTCATCATTTTTATTCTTTTATAGCTGGTTTTACCGAAGGCAAGTAGGGCCACCGGAATCAACGCATTCAAGAAGACTTTCTGAAACGACAACCTTAGTTGATCATGTTCATCATGTTACACATGCGATTGCTGACTACTTGAACACATTGCACAGGTTAAAGTGATGATACTGATCACAATTCAACCAGCAGATATAAACCCGTAGGTTTGGCTGACCATCGCTTTCTACTCACTTTCGATTCATGCCAATTTTTAAATATTTCCACTGCACAAATTACGAAAAAAAGGTCATTATTATTTCTTTGCTAGTGGTAGCACGGCAAAAGAAGTTTTTTAATGTACGTTCTTTAATCTCGAGATATCTTGTTTGGATGACAGCAGGTATTGTAGACTTCGATAACCAGAGATTTGATGATAATCGGAGATAATGAAAGCCCACTCACGGAGTTATGGTTGTCCAACGATCTTCCTCACGCTCTAAAATTCGATGTTGAGGGAGGCGAGGTCGTTTCCGACATTTTACAGTTCGGAGTCGATTCACATTTCGTAGCCTTTCAGCTGATTTTTCACCAAAGCAGACAGCAAAACAATATAGCTGGATACAACGGCAGATGTAAACTCTGTGGTTTTTATGGAAGTTCTAATGGGTATATTTTCTTTTACATGATGGCTGGTGCTAAAAGATTCTGCATTATTTGATTTTAAATGAGCTAGCGCAGTAATAATTTCTGGACACTAGTTGCCACGATAAAATTACCTTAAACGTGGAGGTTTCAAATTTAATTGAAGGTTGAATATGAAAAAATTATCAAGACGAAGGTTAATTTATCGCGGCTGATTTGCGTAACTGATGCATAAAAGCCGATTCCATTTTCTAAAGTGCGGATCGTGGACGTGACCAGTTTAGATAAAAAGATCAATTACGAAAAATGAAGATTATTATATAGTCTTGTAGTTTAATAGCAATTTTGTGGTTGGTTGTAGGCTCAAGTAAAAATTCTAGAATAATATGGAAATCTTGACTTTGACGACAAGTTCATATGAATCTCGTCCAATAAAATCCCTTCGGTCTTCGCGATTATGGAGAAATTATTTCTTAGTCAAAAAATATGACTGCTTTGTTGAATAGTGGCGGATACCGGTCGGAACTCGTCCACATATAATCAAACGTTTAGTCCGTTATATTTTTGTAAAGCATGATGTCACAACAAGATAAGATGGGTCAAAAATACGTCCCCTTTGAACAAGGAAAAAATTCTGCACTCTGATTAAAAGACGAATGCCTAGAGACCAATAAATACCGTCGGACATAATATTCGTCTGATAAATAATGAATGCCATTGAGAAGCAGGGTGGAGCAAACTTAGCCATATAATCTCTCCACCATTCCTAAGCCACACAGTCGACTCAACAAAGATGTTAACGGGCTACAATCACCAGGGATTTTGGATTGAATCGCTAATCATTTTGGCTATCGAACTACTTTGTATTTTCTACGTCCTACAAATATGAACAAATTTATGGAACTTTTTACGCTGTTTCATTCGCAGAGCGGAAAGACGAACTTAAATTTTCTTTTATTTACTAGCCGTGAAGTTGCAGGTGCAACTAAAATAACACGTTTTTGTCAGGATGCAACCTTGTTCACCTGGTGAGTAGATCATTTGCAAAATAATACGATTCCGTTTGAATCCCATCGGGACTTAGGAAGTGCGTCATTGTAAACAGTGCTACATTTTTCAAACCAGCCCACCCAAAGTCCTTAACATCTGCTGTTTCCGCAATCCTATAGAGCCTCTGTCAAGTACTGGACAACCCATCCAGCTTGCTTGCCTGAATTTTAATAAAGTGCGCACCAAATTGTAGGGATAGGATAAAGCTTCATTCGTCCAACCCCTGGGAACTACTGAGTAGAGTGTAGGAGGCGATATCGGGAATTTATTTACTCAGTCTATTCTTTTACAGGGTCCATCAGGCCCCAAGCTATGGTCCTAAGCAGAGAATCCAAAGAGCTTCTTATCTGTTTCCACCCTCATCAGTGACATCTATCAACTCTCTCTCTCTCTCTGTCTCTCTCTGATTTTTTAAATTCACAGGCAATATCCTTCTAAGTCAAGCCACTTGTGATTCTTTTGACTTGAGTAAATTCAGAAAAAGTGTGTCACCTATTATGGTCCCATACCGTACCCATCAACAGTTTCAGGGAGCCGGTTCGACTCCCACTTGTGGCTCTGGTTTCTTGGAGGAGAAGAAAGTAAGCGTATTTTCCATTACCTAATATATGTACTACACTAGCCTACAAAACATTCTGCAGATAATAATAAGGGTTGCAGAGTTCTGCTCATTCAACATAATGTGGCACGGATGGAAGTCAGGTTGAGTCAGGATGACTCAGTTTTCATCAGGAAACATTCACGGATGACGGGATTATGCAATTGATTATAACTGGCTGCTACGCTCATGCGTGACCCAGTCAGGTATCAGCCAGGGAAAACCCAGTTTTCGAGGGGTCGATGTGAATTAACTGGGCAGTTGCTGGTGTCCTTATCCTAATTGCCCTTGGCACTTGTTATGGAACCCGGTAAACAAAAGTAAAGGCTGACTGAATATGGATAAGCTGCTCGATGCGTAGTAATCCAATCGAATATCGCCCCTTCGCCCGCAAGCAAACCACGTGTTGGTTACTGTGTTATTCGACGTACGCAAATAACACCGCAGGTTCACTTGGATTTATAGACGGCCATGGATGAGGTCAACCTTTGTGGTGCGGCTAATCTCACGGAACACATGGAGAACAACACAGGGTGGCGCAATAAGCTCGTTTTTAGTGATTCAAAAACATACGACCTCATCACATTTCGTATGAACAACTTCAAATGAACAAAGAAGAGTAAAGATAGGGTGGAGGGCTGAAAAGAAAGATAGGGCGAGTTCAAGTGTCATACGACTGTTTCTTTGGCATGAGATTGTTGGTGGCTCGGCCAACATGAATAATCTCTGGACCATGTTGAATATGGTCATTACTGTGCTACTGAATTATCTAATTAGTATTTGGCCTCAACGGAAGCTGAACAAGATTTTTCCTCAGTGTGGTGTTATCACGGGTTTGGTACATTCAATTCAGTTTTTTTTGACGAAGATCGGGAAATTATCTTTGATTAGTAATTTTTCTCTTATTTATGAGGGATTCACCTCTGAACGTGGCGCATAATAATGTGCCTGTAGCACGTGACAGTGAAAACCCATGTACTGGAAGTTCCACGTTGCTTTTCATTTACTCTGAACTGAGTAACCCTGACTTCTGATCAGACAAACGACAAGAAACGACGGGTAATTTTCAACTTTCTTAATTATCGTGTGCCCAACCCTGAATTCGTTTCAGATATCTCATGACTCACCTCATTCATCGGTTACACAGAAGAAATCATCCACATAAATGTGGGCAATTTGCGTGGTTTGCGATTTTAGGTTACAATGCATACGTCAATAGTTACTTAAAATAATTGGGCCGGAACTGACCAAGTTGATGATTACTAATATAAAATACCCTGAGTTCATGCTAAAAGAGCATGGCCGAAATACTAGCTGAGTAGTTGTATCATTTAAGGAATTCGAAACCGAGTAAAGTCTTAGTTATTTTTGTATTATTTGTTTCTACACCTTATGGCTTATAACATGACGAGTAGAAAGAATGAAATACCTACAAGTTTGAAGTGAGCTGAACAGAGCACGAAAGTAATTATCGGAAGAGTTTTGCTGAAGACTCTGTCAGATTGTGCGACGGAATTTATAAAACTTTCTAGAAGAAGATAACACCAATGATTTGTTCCGTTCCTCTAGGTTTTATTCGTTAGTGATGAGTAGGGTACTTATTTTCTAAAAACGAAATTCTTTTATTTTTTTCCGCTAGTCCTGCAAGTTGTTGCTAACTTAGATCACTCGTAAACAGTACCGAACCTGCCAAACGTTTAGCTCCTGGTTGAATATACAGAATAAAGACAAAGTTTTCCTTCGGGAAACGTTTACAGGATATGAATTATACTAAATAGGATACATTGTTTTGGTCGTTGACTGGGTATAATCGAAAATGTGGTTAATAATAACTACATCAAATCACGCGACTTATGACCACTGAGCTGGCAGCAGTCAAAAGGTTTACACTACAAACAGTAAACGTAAAGGTTTCTTTGCTCGAATCTACCCTCCACCATCCAACATAAGCTTTCGGCAGCACTTATCTCCCCGACAGACTACACTAATGGCTGTCCAACAGCAGTAATAAAATTATCCACTTTTATTCCCTGAAATCCACACTTTTTTAATCAAGTTTTGCAGTCTCTTATGACACATTTCTGGGACTTGGTGGTAACTCGGATGCTCACTTTTTGTGACGTGCACGTTTGATAACAATTAAAAGCGATCGACCTTGATCTTTTACCATAATCAATGGTCGGCATGCAACTGAAAGGATCGAAGTGAAAAAATTTGTCTTCTATCAGTATTTGCAAGACTGATATGATTCGACTCGAACAGTGGTATTTTACGAGGTGAGAAGACAGTAGCTTTAGGGAATTCACGTACAACCACTTAGGTTATTCAGCTGGGCTGGAGAATACAAATTACGCCTCTATGACGTTGGGTGTAGTGCTCTAAGCATGGGGAAGTAGGATGCAAAATCAAGAAACCTATGTATGCTATAAATTTGTTTTAGAAAACCGTTGGCTGGAGTGATATGTGCACGATCAAATCCGAAGCTCCTGCCAAACCTGGACACCTTGCCTTCATTTAATTGGTTCTTCATTGTGGAATGAATTGATTGGCTTGGTGTTTTGATTGGTCTAATTTCGTTTTGTTCCTCCGACCTACACTCGGCCCACCAGTCCTACATGGATTCAAAGCACTGACTTTGTTCTGCAATCCCAATAACAAAGATAACTCATTTTATCAGAAAAGCAAGATATATTATGGATACTTCATATTGTGAACTACGAGGTACTTCAAATGATATCAGGGAGATATACATTTTTTGTGTTCTGTTGTGCTAGGAAATGACCTTATGCAAAATTGAATTGAATTTCCCAGTTATGTGCATAATAATCAGTTGTCTATTCCCGGCTAGTCACTCCTTATTTGAATCGCAGACTGATAGACCTATTCATTGGCGTGAGAAACTTACCAAAATCAAGCAGATTGGCCGGCGAAGTGTCAGCTTAGATTTGGCTCGGCTGAAGACGGCCTTGGGTGACTATGAGTCCACCCATTTGTCGCAGTCTCACCGTTGGTTCGGTGCGGATTTACAACATAACATGACTGTACACTATGACATACTTTTGAACGACTCTCGGTTAATAGATGGAACGGAGTGGACCAATTCGGGAGCAAACTGGACACAGTCAAATCAAACTCTTCATCAGGCGCAATCAGACTCTGGGATCGTGAACAAAAAACAAGACGGGAACAGACAATATTCAGATCGGACTGTACACGCCACGCACAATGGCTTTGACGCCCATCAAAGGTCCGTTTCTGAAAAGAGTGCCGTTGATTCGAGTTATTCACGTGTTGATATTTGGACCGTTTTTCAGCTTCTTCTGGGGAGTTTCACCCTGGTTGTTCACTTAGGTTGGCTCAGCTGGAATATGATGGACTTCATGTCATATGATCTTTCGTCAACATGTACAAAATTATGTCCTGCTCGTAAAGATGATAAAGGAACTCCAGAGAATGCAGCTTTCCACGTAAATAATCGTGTTTATTTGCGATTACAGGCTCATTTGAGTGTCATAGGAATTTTGTACGCCATATCTGTCCTTGGGGGCAAAATAGTCACATATTCAGGTCTTTCTTCGGCTGCGATGGGTCTGGAAAGCGAAAGGAGTTTGCGTCAATCGGCCTATTGGACCTGTGACATTGCTCGATCGCTATCTCTGTTGATGTTGACAGTATACTGGCTGAATGTGCTATTATCTTGTGTGCTATCCACAAGGTATGTGCACAGATTGTTCTGTGAATGTGCAAATTACGAACTTGGCTGGACAAAAAATCACACAGAGACCTTTCTGTGCTACTTTCATTTCGGAGCTTCGTGGATTTACGCTATTTTATTGCATTTATGTGGTGTACTGTTTACACATTTCCCCACGCATTTGTCCGACAAATTACCCACAGACGGATTGGTCGAGTCCAGACTGAGAGTGTTATCGATTGACTGTCAAGTTAGACCACCTCAAGTGATGCAAGGACTGTTTCGTCATGCCTGTCACTTCTCTTTTTCGGAATATATTCTCGCACTGGTTTTGTCCTGTATGGGTGACTTAGTTCCAGTTCTGGGCGTAATTCCGTTTGCTTTTTACTTAACCACACTCTCTAGGTACTCACATGCCATACCATTCGGTTCTACCCTGGTCGTGTCCAGTCCACAAAGACCATCGCGAAAAGGTATACATTTTGACACTTCTCATATGTCTTCGCACGAGCTGTTGTCTCCATTACGGAACAATCAATGGAAGCTCATGTACGAAACAAAACGCGGGAGTCGTCAAGATGTGTTTCATATGTTTACTGGTTTCGGCACATGGACAACGGTCTTGGGACTAATCATGCTTCTTGTGCATTCCGCACGAATCAGTTTACACGTGCATCAACTGAAGTTTTACGCGGTCGAGTGTGAACATTATCCTGCGAGCGGCCAGTTGAATGTTATTGACTTGAATATGGGTCTAACGAAAGCGGAAATAACTACCTCTCGATCTCGGTTAGAAAATTGGCGTTGGCTGTGGTTATTTCGTCTTGATGAACTTATTGAAGTTGGTTTGGTTTGTCTGGTACCATTCGGATTTTTTCGTCTCACACAGTCCCTAAAATGTTGGCTTAGTTTTATTTCAAACCTAGAAAAAACCCAAAGAGAGACCCAATCTGTGACATCGGCCACGAGCAACAGTTTACCCTTGCGATCGATTGTGACGGCGAATAATGACATTTTCAGCTATCCGACGACGATATTATCAGCCTACTCGGTTCTCCCGTCTGAGGACACTCAACATTCGCAAGAATATCATCCTCCACCTGGTGCCAGTATGGTGTCCGCCATGGAACCTTGTGAACTGCTCAGTTTAAGCCAGTTTACGCGAACCGAGTTTGAACAAGTATCGGGCAAAAGTACCACACATTTTGAACAAAGTCCAACGAGGCCTGATTTGTGTGCGCATTTATGCGGTTCATTTGTGCCTGAGAGCGAAGCAACTACGGCCACGCTAATCTGCACCAACTCAAAGCCCAGTCAGGTACCGATCTCCGTTCAAGTTGTCAGTTTGCATACATTTTGTTGTCAGGCCGGTTCAGGGTCAAAAGAGCTAGGCACATCAGATAAACGTGTGACTATCCCGGTCCCATATTATACGGATTCAGTAACGGTTCCATCGAATCCGATTTCTTCTAACAATAACAACAATTCACCAACCAAGTCGTCTGTGGAAGAATGGGTTACAGCAGACACATCGGTCGGTGTTCTGTTACTTCCTAGCGAACCAGAGGGACTACCTCGTTGTTCTCAGTGAGTTTTTGCAACACTGCGCGCTTAAGCTTATTCAAACGCCAATACGTGAATCGAGGATCTTCCGCATCAGGTGATGTTTCTCGGGGAGTTTGTTAACCTGCCAACGGCAAAATGTACAGATTTCCCTCTAGCCGTTTGCCAATGTAATTAAGGGCATACCTGTTAATTTGTATTCAGCTACTGTTGTTCATTATTCTACAACCTCTTGATAATTCCACGATCATACTAGCCCACTTTAGCCCACAACAGCACTAGAGATTAAACACACATGGCACCAGCAAATTATAAAGCATATTATCTTATCTTCCAGTGACTATTTATTTTTTATACATATGAATTACTGAACTTTTTCTCATTCTCCATTCATCATTCAACTTGCTTTTCCGTTTGTAAAGGACAAATGTACAAAGAAAATTTACAGTTAACCGTAGCGGAAAAACCGTTTTTCAAAATACATCCAAGTTGATCACTCTGTTTCTGTCCGAAAACGAATCAGTTTACATTCAATAGAAATTAACCTGGGGCATCAAGGCGTTTGTTTTTGTGAAGAGAAATCTACATTGCAGCCTTGAATTCGGATCAAGCACCTAGTTTTCTTGGTGACAGACCTTATATTCAGATCACCTGTAAGCAAAATCGAGTTAAAATTATACTTTCTACTCTCCATGGGGTTTAATAATTAATTTAGGCATAACGTGGATGATTTCGCACGTCCTTATCAACACCTGTCACAGCGACTTTATTTTGACAACGAAGAGTTCGAGAGTATTGCGGGCGGAATATTTCAAGTACGTGTAACGCTATTCGCATCATAGGTAAAAGTTTGCTTAGTGTAACCTGGTGTTCAGTGAGCGTACACTCTGCTTTTGTGTTAGTTGACACGATATTATTTCCCGTACTAGAAACTATCAAACCGTGAAGCGAACACTGAGGTTTTAATTGCATTCCAAATTAAAGCCTACACAGAGAGTAATTTTATAATATTATGTTCAAGGAATCGAGAAACCTCGTTTTTTCAGTACTTATTCTTAAAGACAAATAATGTGTACACGTGCTCGAAGTAGGCCTGAATTTTATTACTGTATTATTGAAATTATCTCCACAATTGCCGCTTAATTGGGCTCATAATATAACACAATATTCTGACTGTTTCACCTCTCACTACCCAAAAACGTCTCTACTAGTAATAATATTTTCATGGGTGTTGATTAGTCTTCTAAAAGTTCACGACATCATGGATTACAATCTGTCTAAGAGTCACACAGTCGCTTTAAACTAGTGCAAAATTTTCGTACATGGTGCTCTTAAAACTTGGCTGCGCTCGGTGTCGTTAAGTGCTCTCGAAAAACGTTATGTAGATGTTATAGATATCCACATCAAGCACACCGTTTCCGACAACTTTCTGAAGTATTTTTTGATGTGTGCATTTTATCACACAAATGAATTCCATCTTTCCTGCAGTATTCAAACTACTTTCACAAAATTATTCGGCCTCTTTCTTTTATTCGAATATAAATACCTCGGTTTAACATTAGCGGATCAAAAGAAGCTGATTTCGTAAAACAGGAATTGGAAAACACATGTATAATCCAGAAATGTAGACTGCAAATTTTAGTTTTTTCATTTAAAGGTCCAATTATTTTCACTGTGAAACAACTCCAAAAAGCGAGCTTTTGAACGAAAAAATCACATTCCATGAGCATTTTTGCAATCGAATAAAACTTTCTACTTGTCTAAACGCTCACTGTTCACGGACTTTGATTCTAGGTTCATACTGCGGCATCTTCCTCTGTCTGAAATACCCTGAACTGTTTACAGTTTGGTGGTTTTCACGGGTCTGGGGTTGCATACCCAAACAAGTGTATAAACGTAGCATATAGGGAATAGATAAGAGGTGCTTGATTAGTTTTCCAGTTATTCATCTCCAAGTTCTGTTCAGCAATTATAAAAAAAACAGAGAATTTCTTTTTTATGCGTCATGTGATCTCATAGTGATTTGTCTCGGAATATGCCCGTATTTCTCATACATATGAAACTCCTTCGCATCGGAATATTCGCACCTTGTTAGTGGAAGCCGTGGTTTAGTAATTCGTTGAAATGAATAACGGATGCCGAATTCTCGTAAATATTTCTCTGTAAGTTATTGACTGTCTTTCTCCTCCAAGCCTGGAATGCATTTGCAAGCCTATCAAAACGAGACCCAGAGGTTTCAGTTTCAGCACAATTTGCAGCAGATAAGGGCATCCTCTTTATGATAGGGTCTGTCGATATCTTCTTCGAACTGGCTTAGCTGTCATTTGTTTAAGTTTCACTGGCTTACCTGAGCAGAAGTATAGGGTGTGGTTTTCTATGATAATCCTTAGATAGATCATTGGAGCTTGACGTGGTTGAAATGGAGAACTATTTTATGAGGAGCCTTGTCTCGGTAAAAAACGAATGCTTCCTAAGCGAATGATCCCGTAAAGTCTGAGCAGGATACGTATTATTATTGCCAAACACACTTGCAACCGTGTTTCAATATGTTTGGGCATAAACCAAAAAGTTCTTAGATTATGTTCATAGGTTGTAAATTTATCCACGTAAGGTTTATTTCCTCTGATCAGAAAGATGTATTTTTCGCATACCTGCAAGACATAACTTTTGTTTGAATATATCGAGCACTAGGGATTTTAGACTGGTAACCACTAGCGATTTGCCCTGCTCTAGTGCGGTATCTCATGCGGGAGATAAATTGTGTAATGTTAGATTACAATCAAACAGAATCTTATTGTTATAAACGTCAACTAATCAGTCCTAAATTTCAGTATTTTTGTTGCATGTGCAGCATTTTTTGAGAATTTAATCAAAAAAGAGTTTTGATAGGAATTTTTGTGATGTCAGACTCCAGGCGGAAGTTTTGAAAGCTTTTATCATGTGTAGGTCACTCGAGAGATTCATTTGCCATCCTAAGTTTAGTTATTCAAATTACGATAAAGTAAATGAATAGAAACGCATTAGCTAGGTATTTCAACAAAACTCGTTCTTACTGAAGTCATTTTCGTTCCGCTGATGGAAATGAGTAATTCCAGCAGTGTCGAGCTAATAATTTTCTCGTTTAGTGTGATGTGTAGTGGATAAACGTGCATTATGAAACACTATTTATTTCCGTTTGTTTTTATTTCGTTTAACTTATGCATTTAAGTATTCAACGAGGGAGTTTGTTGAACTGGTCAACAGATTTTTTCGATTAGTGGTTCAGGTGCCTACGTATGGTGTGTTGCCAGACACTCCTATTGTGGTTTCAATTAAAATCATAAAATTTGTTCTAGAGGTTGGTCCATTGATATTCAAAATCTGAGGGGTGGCTATGTGCAGTCAGTGCGGCTTTTCAAAGTCCAACCACCACCAACTCACACCGCTGCTCACCAAAGTGCCACTGAGATGATATATGAGTTCAGACGATTTATGAGAAATCAAATATTTTTCCACCATCTCAAGAAATTCTTCATTGCCATTGCTAACTCAGTTCTATTATGACCTGTGATTGATCGATCACGTAAACACAGGTGGAATAACAGGAAGTCGATGACGGTTTTCACGTTGGTATGAATTATTTCATCAGTTAAAACCCGATAAAAGAATTCTCTTGATCCATTTGGTCATGAACGCAATTCGAAGGATTTTTCTTGTCTAGTGTTGTATCGATAAAAGCTGATAACCAACAAAATTTTAAACAAATTACTCATTTCTGCGTTGCTCTATTTCAAAATAACTCTTGACAGAGTTGTTTTGTCCCTCAAATAAATTCACAAAGCTAAATATCTGCTTTGTCAGAAGAGACCAGAGCTCAACTGATGCTATACAGTGAACCAAATAAAATAGTTCCAGTTTTTCGATGAACGAAGCAATGGAAAATTCTCCAAGTGGTGATATATTTACTAAATCAAACAGTTCCGTTAGTTACGGTGATTGGGAATATACGTTCATCTTTTGCGGATTTTATTTATAAACCATCTTTCCAATGTCATAGAAGTCATACTCCCAAATTATGACTTTTTGTTTTCTAAAGTTTTATTGGTGACATGAAAGCTTTTTGATGCCTTTTGAGGGGTTACTTTAGGATTACCGTAATCTGCAAAACCGAATTATTTTGCTTTATGCCGCTAAAAACTCTTGACAAAAATACTCCAAAAATGGGAAATTTTACTCATTGTTAGTCACTTGACATCGGTAAAATACCCATTCTAGCTTATTTTTCTTGAAAAGCTTGAAAATGGAAATGTAGCTTTCATGAGAGCTTGATTGGCAATTTCGTGTGTTCTCCTTCTTTTTTCTTCATGAGTAATTGAATTTCTTTTGACACAGGCTGTATTTTTTCACTTGGGAGCACCACTGAGTTTCACGCAAGTCCACTTTTATGAATGATACATAACTTACATACATCACCTAATATATCTATAAGAAAAACTCTGTACACAAACAAAACTGAAAAAAATCCTATCAGAATCGACAAAAAACACGTACATAGCCGTCAGATGACATTCATTGTTGAAAGACCTCGGCGAACATATGTTCTCATGCATTCTGACACCTAGGTCCGCGTTTTCAGTAAGTCGAACACAGAACGTTTCGCTCTATCTGCGTTCTCCCCGATATCCCCGAACTGCGTGGGAAGCACTTAAATAACGGAAACTGACTCAGTTTGTTTTCTGTTTAGAGGCTACTGAGCAACTTAAGCATGTTTCGGTGAACGGGAAGGGGTAAAGTTTTGTTAGAATATTCCTATAAAAGAACTCTCATACATGCGCATTTAGAGAGTAAGGGTACATCCGTTTAATGCTATACCGAAAGACATTAGGTGTGAGCCCGCAAATCAATGAGTTCGCTGATCAGTTTGTTAAAAACTGCTCCAGTCTGTCCGTCAGTTAGTCAATAAGTCATCCTTACACTGGCTGGCAATAGTTCCTGCTCCAATCTAAAACAACTAAAGGTAGATACCATATCAGCAATAATGAATTATCAAAATCCACGGGCTCTTGAATTTCGAAAACATTTGTTTCGACGATTCCCCTTTTTAGGAAATAAAGAAAAACAGATATCGCGGAGGGTCAATACTAACCCCTGACACTCAAGTTTAGAGGGATCCTCCATGGCTTAACTGCCTGTATAACGGACGATTTAGTCTGTGTGCTTGAACACGCTCATACCAGAAGGCTGATAATAAATGAGGAAAACTGAATCTCATTTCTTTGGTGATTGATGAGTACTCGTTCATGACCTTCGAAAAAAGAGAGTTCATTTTTTGGAAGTAAACAAATAGTCAAAACTATAATGATGATCACAGGGTTTAGAAAACTCCAGGTCGATGACAATGTATAAAGCTATTCTGGTCTGTCAGATGTGACGATAGTACAACCGATCCAAATCGTACAGTTCGCCCAATACCAGGGATTATTTTATGAACATCAGCTAAGAAACTGACCTAAGTCGATCCTTTGTAGCAGTACATAGTCGACAAACTACTGCCATAAATAAAACCACAAATAACGGAACGATTTTGTGATTCTTTATGTTTAGAGATCAACTTATTTTAAACCCCGACTTGCGTGGCTCGTACAAAAGTCGTCAAATGTGTTTTCTGATTATAAATCTCAACATGAGTGAAGAGATACCTCACTGCACCTATCCAATTGCACCTTCTTCGGGATAGAAAAATATTCTGCATGATAATTCCTAACTAAATATCATCAAACAAATGGCAGTTTCATACAGATAACTGGAATCAAAGATTATACCGGCTTGAGAATGAACTCTGGCACCTGGCACCGAAATTTTGCTTCACATTTTGTTGTTTACTTTCGACAACTATCGGGTGACTTGTAGAACTACCTCAGGAGTTTAAATACAGTTGCATGTGGTGTTAGGGAGGAGATGGAACCACGAATTTTGAGAGATAGAGCAGCTTTCACCAACCAGCAACACTTGTGGCTTTGCCGTAACATCCGGCTCTCACTTAAGGGACAGTTCTACACGGCCACGGTTTGGAGTGTTTTACTTTGCCGTTGCTTGGCCTGCCCAATCCACCTTAAGGGCACTCGAAGAATTTGCATGTTTGACCACCTCCGGTGATTCGGACATGTTTTTGCATATAACTGCCCATCGTCCACGTTTCCGTGCTGTTTTTTGTACGTACCTAGTAAAGCTCGACAAAGCTAGGAGGCCATCAGGCTAGGACGTGACTTGGCGGTATGAAGGAGCTAGCATTAGCACTGGCTTTTGTCGGTGTTTCCCAGATTCCTGGTTGGAGACCATGAGGTGGGGATTGCCTTTGGTTAGAGAAGTTGAAGGACACGGCTCAGGATAGAAGTGAGTGCAGCTAATGCTATACGGCATATCTATTGCATTTCTTACTTGGTAAACGTTCATGAAAACAGGCAATATAAAACTTCGAAGTTTGTGCACTAAAAACAAAACCTTCGTGGGACTTTTGTTTATAAATCATTCTCTTCCATTTCGTTTTGACCTTCGCTTTCTGTTATTTGGCTGTAATTATGTTACCGTTATTGTATTGGCACAGAGCTTGGTTCCAAGCCGATGATATATACATATATATATATATATATGTATATATATATATATATGTATATATATATATATATATATATATATATATATCCAGAATATGAATAAGTCGTAGACCCTTGGCCCCTTCTTATCTTACTGAGGATTATATGATCCATGTACACTGATCGTTTGCTGCAATTACGTCGGTGGTTCATTGGTCAGTTAAGTGAAATACGAGCCACTCTGCATTTGGACAAAACGTTTTAATCTTGGATGAAAATGTTATCTGATTTTGTACATCTATATAAAATGCCACGTATCATGGTGAATAGTTAACTTGGTCAGTTTGTGCATTCTTTCACTACACACATTTGGTTCAGAATATTGCATGGTTCAGAGTATGAGGGTAAAAATACTTATGTCATGCTTTGTGGAACTGCAATGTAAAGTCTGACTATGGATTTCCATGACCGCCGTTTCCGGAATAATCATCACGGAACGAAATGTTGCGGAACAGAAACGAGAAGGATTGGATAGGAGATGAGTTGAGTTGGTAAAACTTAAACGTCTACGCTGATTGCACTATTGGTCGTCGTATTATTAGGCAATATTTATTAATAGAAATTACCAAAGAACCATGAAACCATTTCATCTTTGTTAGAAATCTTTATCAGTCCTACCAAGATCCAACTGGAACTCTAGACACATGGCTGGGTATATTGCTTATCTCTAAAGGGGTTTTTGGGCACCCAAACTAGATGAAATAGCACGATTTCGTCAGGAGCTTTGAACGGTATTCACAAGTCATCCATAAAACGAAAGATACTTTTAAGGGGGCTTTATTTTACCGAAAGATTTTCAGACAGCTTATTGAATTTGAGGTTCATCGACGAATTTCGCCGGTGGTATACTTTATATCACAGGACCAAGTAAACACAACAAGTGTTGCAGTCATAGGTTTTGGTTTTTTATTTTCTTTAAGATGCAAAACAAGGGTTAGAATGATGAAATTCTGTGTAGGTTGATATTATTTACAGTAATTCTGCAGTAACCTCTGGGCAGTTAGGATTGGGCAAATTTGGCTATCATGATGAATAAGCCTGAGGCTTAAAAATCAGAAACAAATAAAATATGGAAATGGCTGATTTTGAAGACTACGAAGGTGAAATGTACTATTTTCATGGCAAATAGTACCCGATCTTGTTATGTGTAGTTATTCTGCTGAATAGGTCGACGATGTATATGGCTAGGAGAAAAAAAGAAATCAGCAAACGTTTTTGGAGAATATTATACTGTATCATGGTTTAACAGCAACCTAGCAGGTAAAGTGAGGCTTACTGGACACGAAAAGTCAGCATTTTCTAAATAAATGACATTGTAATCAGTATCATATGGGCATCGTTCTTTGAACGCTCGTGTTCTTCGTGCAGCGATGGAGAAGAGTGAGCTCGTAAATGGAGACGTTTTACTATTTCAATATATAAGAGAGATAACAGTTTGAGAAAGCACAGTTTTTAATGTTGCAGTGGTAGATATTTCACGGAATGTTCGCGTGATTATTACCCATTTTTTCGCATTATTCAAGTGTTCCAGCAAGACAGCTTTGGCAAAAAGAACTTATCCGGTTTGGATAATCATATTTTTTGCAATATGGATAAAATAGATTTAAAAATAACTCCAATTTGATTTACTAATAAGATCTTCGCTCGGTGATGCACAGGATAACCAACCGTATCGTTGCTGGCTTGGCAGGTTCGATGATTAAAATCTGAGATAACTCACCTGAAACGAACAAAACCAACTCACTTGTTATTAACCGAAGTACAATATATACATCAATCACTACGGTAGAATTCTGCATGTGAAAAATACACCTTGTGTACATTTCTGTGGTTCTTACACTGATTGTGTTTCAGTGATAGCTAATGAACGTAGAACGTTATGATTTATCTTGCTACGTTCGTCAGTAACAGAAAATAAACGCAATTTTTTTGTGATATTATTGGTCATGAAGTGCTGGGAGAATAATGAGTCAAGGTTGGTGACAGTGTATTATATATAGTGCATATTTCACTGCCAAAACATGAAATCACATGAATTTCGACCACAGTTGAGTATACAATTGTTATTTTTTAAAAGTTAACCAGAACGTGGGACAAAATTGATTACTTTATTGATAGCATTGGATTTTCATAAACTTTCCATTTGACTGCCGTTTAGCTACAATGGCGTGAGAATTATACGAGCTTTTTTGTTGTTAGTCCTTTCAATGAAGTTAGTAGTGTGTGCAATCGCTCTGTGGTGCTAAAGGTCATCCCTTGGTAATAAATTGAACGGTGACAAGACCGAAAACAATGCAGCTACTTGTTGAAAGGCCACATGAGCCAGCGTAGGTTGGTTACATATATATATATATATATATATATATATATATATATATATATATATATTGCATTTTTAAGGTAAACATGCGTAGGTGAACGATAAGAATACCGGCAGATGATAAATCGTAAAATATTTTATTTCTAAGTCCCGTTCGTGTGGTAAAAGTAGATAAAAAAAGAGGAGCAATCGTTCTGACTTTGAACAAGCTGCATTTCTACCACATCAGTCCCTTCTTCAGGCTGTGCAAAGCCATCCATCAAAATGCGGTCGGGTTGTAATAATTCTTGTGAAGAACAAGTGAAAATAAGTAATGACTGGCGGGAGCATCTTTTAACTCAGAAACTCTAACTTTACCAAAAGCATGAATGGTTGGAATACCACTTGGTGTCACATGTGAATTCACTTCCCCGGCATCTCTGCTCTCACGTTATGCATTGTTTGGGTGCAGTTTGCTACCTCACACGGCTAGCTCCAAATAATCAAACGTAATTCCCTCAACGTATATGGTAAATTCACGGAAAAAGAAGAGCGAGTCCAGTGAGGCTGTGAAGACCAATTTAGTCTATCGTTTGTGAAACGAAATGTTAAGCAAGTTAAAGATTAAAATGATACTCCGTGGTGAGATTGAATTTATGAAGGCAGGAAGCGGATACCTGAATCACTGGTAACACTGGAAGGGTAATTAACCTGTGTATGGTAGGCCGCCTAGCTAATTCTAACACAAGTATCATCTGTTTCTGCATATAATGATTCGAGGTGATAATGTCAGTCGACGTTTTCCCGGCAGTGCACAGCTTTTTGCTTTAGGTTGGCCCTGTGTTTCGTCTCCAGCTGATGTTTGTTAGTCACAGATTTCGAGCATCTTAGGCCCGATTACTCTAGCCATTTAAAACTGCTCAGTGATGCGTATACCTAGTTGCCTTTCGGTTCTTCCAATGGTACTGAGTCCATGGAAACAGAAGAAATCGGGAATCATGTTTCAGCATGCAAAAGATATGGGGCATCCTTTTGTTGTCCCCGGGACAAGCGTGGTCCCCTGAGAAGTTGTTTGACCGTGGCAAAATTATATTATCTGCAGAAGTCAAGTAAATGATGATGTCATGATATACCAGTGTTGTCGACGAGATAACGGATTTAATTGTGTGACACAAACTACGTCATCTGAAAATAAAAGTTATGTAAAAACCACAGAACATAACAGCGGGGATTGGGGTTCAAATGTCCGTGTAGAAACACTTTACGTGCTTACGCCATTTTCCAAAGAGACCGTTCATTGAAATCACTGTTTCAGATGTAAATAAGAGTTTATAGACCACTAACGGAAACTAATCTAACGCCAGTCAATTTTGTCGAGTCCACCTAACAAACCCCATTGGGCTGTCGTTGCTATAATACAGGAAGTGAAATCAAATAGACATGGCTTTGAATTACTTTGCTCGGAAAAACAGCGGGAACAACTTCTAAGATGTCTTTTGTGAGACACATTTAAAAGATTTCATTTTTCAAAAAGTTCAAATTTCCACTAGTTGCAATCTTTACGGAGAGGCAGTCCCCTCCCCCCGGGCGAAATTCGTAATTGTTTTCGTTGTTGTGTTGGCACCCTGCATGTTTTCAGGCCGGTGTTAAGCATATATATATATATATATATATATATATATATATATATATATACATGAAAGAAACGATTGATGGATACTTATAGATAAATAACTTCATGTTATTATCGAGTTAGAAGCTGATCGTGTGCTAAAGCTGTTTAAAATATGACAATATAACTACCGATGACTGGGTTCGAGACAAAATTCACGGTTTATCAGTATGCTAGTAGGATGTCTGATGCCAACTTCTGTGTAACTCATAAATTTTTCATGAACGGATTCACCTGAATTTTACCTACACTAACTACTTCAGTTTTATCTAATTTATGATACCGGATGGGGTATCAGAGAGGAAGAAATTGTTTTCGATTTTTACTCCAGTGGTCTTTTATTGCAACTGCTCAATTTGAATTCTAGAATATGTTTTTTAAAAAACTTGTTCTATTATACAGACAATTCAGTTGGGCTTCGTGCGAAATATTTTCCCATCTAATCAACATCATATCTTCTGAATCAACTGATTACAACTGTGGGCGATCGGTTCAACCCGTCCTGGTTGCTTGAAACCAGTAGGTAGCAACCGTCCAATATTTTCTGCCGTTTTAATCCCTCAACGTCTAAGGGTTCAATTCTCCCCAAAGAGAATGACAGGTTGAATTTTTCAATACAGTGGGATTTACTCTAAGTTCCTTTCGTCAGTTGCTCTCTTGTTACGAGTGTTTTCTTCTCCATCCACTCATGAATTTTGATGCGATGATATCGGGCTGAAGGTTTGGTGGATATGGGAGAAAAAACAGATATCCAGATGATAATTTGGAAATTACGGAGAGAGTGCAGTCAGTGCTGAGAGGACAATTCAAGTCAAAATGAGGCACTAGAACTGCATCAGCGCTTTAAAATTTTCTTATTATATGCATACTTTTGTTCCGAAATGCGGTCACACAAGCACAAACCCAAACGGTTTCCGTAGAATTTTCATTTATATCATGATTGCGTATTTTTAATGTCCTGTTCCTAGTGTAGAGTTTTGGTACGGTTATTTCAGTTCGGACATAGGAGTTTAGTTTTACTAACTAAAAGATGCTCTCCATTATCCCAGTTAGTAGTGATGAACAGCAAGCCGCTTTCACACTTGTTGAAGGTGTTTGATGCCTCTCATCTATTCGCTGCTCTACAACCGAGTTCGGTGTTAGGCTGCACTGCGGGGCTTCAGTGAATATGATTATTGTCTTTAAGGAAAACAAGCGTGTTGAATTAAAAGGTTTACCTAATTGAGAATACACAAAGATGGGTTCATTTCGCAGCGACTTATAGTCACGACGTTATATTTTCAAATCTAGTATGTGGTATACTATTATTAGCCAGTTGGAGACGTGTTTCATTTTTTACCCGCAATCCACTTTATATTACTCTCTGGACTTCGCTAAATTCACTTGTAACCTCAGTCCGAATTACCAAGGTATCATTAACGTTTTCGTTTAAACTGAATACAGAATGGCATTTTTTTCCTAGTATGAATAAGCTTCTCGCTAAGCCGTAGGAATTTATCCACATGCTAATACCACGATTGTCATTTTTCTCATGCACTTGACTTTGGTAACCCGCGTTGATCAGAGTATTTGAATCTCCGATTTTGCTTTTATGAAGCGTGAAGTTGAATGCTAATGTAGGATTTGTTGATAACAACTTATCAGAACTCTCAGTATCACCAGAGTGACCCAAGAGGTCATTCATTAGTGATCTTAATCGGACTTTAGCAGTTACTATAACCATGGAAAATGCGGTGAGTTGAGTGGTTTGCATGAAGTGCGAACAAAAATAGAATTCCCCTTAGGCATAGAATAACGTGTGATAATGAAATCGTTCTAAGAAACGAGTGACTGACGGTATCGTTTTTAAGTGGTGAGTTCGTTTTTCGGCCGCTTTAAGATGCCTATTTTAATTTTCGATTCTACCTTTGGGCTCATCTTAATTTCACTATTTTAGTTCCAATAACATTCGTCAGAGCACGGAATACCACCGCAAAAACAGTACGCATCTGTGATCGTTGATCGCTTTTCTTAAAAACCGGACTTTAATTAGATAAACGGTATCTACAAACACATCTGTAGAAGTGAAAGTCCATTCCCCTCGGATGAACGTCATGCCCCGTACATCATTGATCACCACCTGCATTTAATATAATATGTTTGTTTATTTCGAAATTCTGTTTGGTTTTTTTGTATGCAGCTGTATCTGAGAAGACAAACATGTACACATCCGCTGGGGAAATAATTGTTCATATGGAAAGTTTTTGATTCCTTCTCACTTTATCGGGAGAAGCTGCACAAGAGATTCGGATATACTGATGAACATCATCGTATCCGTTCAGCAGTTGTTCGGGATCCCTCAAGAGAAAGCTTTGCTTGTTTTTTTCTTTTTAAATTTTCTACTTTCAGAATTCTATTTTGTACTGTCGTAAACCACTGAACAGCTCTCAGTTTATCCATAACTAAATGTACTATAGGAATTCAAGTGAAATCCCGATTTTCTGAAACTAATCGATCCCCTGCAGTTTTACGTTACCTAAACCTGTTACTATGCGACTAGTAAATGAAAGATGTTTTCGGTTCAACTTCTTTCCTTGTAAAAATATGAGTTACAAGTAGATAAATAAGGGTAACCATTTACGTGAAATTTTCTATCAAACTGGTATTGCTTATTACTCTCCGGTTGACAGCTTGTCCGTTTGTCCCAATGTACCCCCAGGTTTCGGCTCTCCCGGCTTATAGTTTACCAGTCCGACATGATAACACAGGCTACCGTTTGATAGACTTTAGTAGGCCGCGGCCCCTTTCTTCAACTGCTGCACTTGGTTACATAATAAATCAAGGAGGAAGTAGTAGGAGTATTTCGTTTAAAGACTACTTAGTATTTTAGGGATCCGAACCATAGTGTGAGGAAAGTGTAACAACTTATTTCTGAAAAGATAAAAATAAGTTATGCATCATTATGAAATCAAGGCAGCTGTGCGGAGTTTGTAGAAACTGAAACATTATGGTGTCCACGTTTTCTTCACTGTGAAAACATAACAAATGAATTGTTATATCCAAGGCTACAACATGAGTGTTCATATGAGAGGCATAGCCTAAAGCCTTATTTCACAGTTATTCAGTCTTCCCAGGTAAACTCCAGGTCCAACGGTTGGAAATCATTCGTTTTTTCAGCCAAAGTAATTCTGAGTCTTTTAGAATGCCGCTGGTATGACAACACGGATGAGGTTGATCAGTTGTTACAGTGATATAGTTGATGCAGTGAAATAATGTGTTTTACAACCTTAGAGGCTCTGAAAGAGTGTCTTGAAGAATTTATTAGTCTCAGTCGAATTTTTGTTAGTCCCCCGAAAGACATGCACAGCTGTCTGATTGCCAAAATAATTGGCAGTTCCAATAAAATTCCATGGCTTCAGCAACTCCAAGCCACCTTTTTGTTCACACACTGCTAGCTTCTGATTGGTTAAAAGATCGTACAACTTAATTCTCGTCATTGTTCATCACTATCTTACAGGGATTTAGTAAACAAACCTTTCTGGATATACGTATTTCAGTTTTGACTTTCTTTGGTCAAAAAGCAGAAAATACCCTTCCGTATGTAGGATGCGGTGAATTTTTTCAGCGATTTCGTGTTCTGATATCAGCTTCAACAAGACTATTGCAAACAACGTATACTCAGTTACGAAAAGCGTCTCTGTTCTAGCCAAAATGACCTTGACGTGAAGGTCATATATGTTAAGAAAACCTGCATTTCCACCCGTCAGTTCATGGTTGTTTGCAGTGTTTTAACGGAACCTCGAAATGACATAGTTTCCTTCAAAAGTTTTAATTTTGCTTCTTTCTGTAAAGCACAAATATGGTTGATAATTCACCAAAGTGTACTACTTCTGGTAGTATCACCGTTTTTTATCAGTGATGGAAATCATCTGCGCTGAGTCAACACCCAAAGTTGTGTAACCAGTCTTAGTTACTTTTTGACTAAGTGTGACCTTTAAAGCTTAAGACAACCACATAATGGAAAGATAAAGTAATTTCACCTATGAATATAATAACTGAATGTCAGAGAAAACAACATAGAGCGTAGCAGAATTCCTTATTTGCAAATTTTTGTTTTGCATGATATTCGGGAAGCTTTCGAACGAGAAAATGACCTCGAATAATGTGGTTTTCATTCACTGTTCGACAAAACCCTCAACATGGTTTTAAGGTACACAACATCGCTGAGGATTCTGACTGGTTCGTGCTGTTACTCTGCTTGAAACAGACTAGAAAACACTTTTCTTAAATTTCCCTATTCATCCGCAAGAAAAATGCGGTTTCTGGCTTGATATTCATCAGTCGTGATTAGAACATATGCTCGATATCAAAGGTTGGTCTGAAATTGGCAATCATCTCTGTTTGTTTGTGCCCAGATATCACTGCCACCAACGAGCTGATGATTCGTTGGTGGAGCTGCCTTCATTGCTCACTTCGCCTCACACAGAGTATTAGGTGGGCTCTTAGAAGATGGGTGGCTAGGGATATTCAAATGAAATTTGGTTACTTATTCTAATTTCCTACTTTAAAGTTATCCACTGAGGCCATCTGAGTGAATATTTACCTCCGGGCGGATATTTTATTTCCCAAGGTTGTTTGGGATTCATATTTATTCAACCTCTTGTGCATTCATTTCTGTATTAAGCCATGCCTTATAAAAAGGCAGTTAACATCACTCCTTAATTCTGAAGCTTCGTCCATGAAAGGAATAATACGGAATCAACTACCCGTGAGATGTGTACCGATTCGTCATAACAATTTGGTCACGACGTCAAAATGTGAGATTCCTCATACAATTTTATGCCGTTATAAACAACTGCACGAATTGAAAATTAGCAAAAGTATTGCACCGTGCATAGGTGAAAAATTTCATGTTGATTCCTAATAATTTCCTCATAGAAGGGAAAATCCTCATTTGAGGAGTTTCTTGGAGAAATGACCATAACCTTACAACTGGATGAAAACTTGCTTGAACATTGTTCGCAGGCGTACTTTAGTTGATATTTGGAAAGTCCGGCTAAGTCCCTGTTTTGTAAGGCTGTTTGTAAGACGATATCAAATTTGTTGCAAAGCCATCCAAATTTCATTGACACTCAATCGGCATATATCACGGACGAAATGAGTGGACCTGAAAACAATGATTGTAAGATCGGATCCTCTCGGCAGTGAAAACTTAGACAGACCTTAGACTGTTTTTATTTTATTTTGAAAGCGTTTTTCATCCAGTCACTAGAGCAAATTTTTGAACATCTGAATTTAAGGTAAGTCATAAAACAGCATTTTAAATCGTAAAACGTGACCATCCCCACCCTGTGATACTCACTTTACTATAGATGGAAATTTTCCTTCGCAGCCAATGGATTGCACATCGAATCTTGTCAGCTCACTCTGAAGTAAATGTCCTCGCGTGCCGATTATTGCCTCACCAAGATTTTGAGTTCTCGGTACTCTTCAACCTGGTTTAGCCCATCAGTCGAGCTGTTTGCTGACGTAAGGCAGCTTGAGCAAGCTTCGGTTTTATGAAGCCGTAAATGGGACCTGGGTAACTGACGGAGAGATGGAACATACCCCAAGGGAACATCAATTTCCTAACTCCAAGGTGTTTCTCTTATTGGACAATCCCTACATATAGATGTATATGCTAACGGAGTACACAAGTATGAGGATGGATGGCAGAGTAAAACTAGGTATACATACCCGATCAATGGCTTCAGCAGCAAAATTGGCTGTGTGCTCCCGGGGAGATATTGTCCTCTCACCTACGTACTGCGTGTTGCTATTACTTTAGCTTGTATATTCCAATGCATCTTTGTATGCGTAACTTCGGTTAGTTTTTTAATCATAAGGATCTAATTTGGTGCTTCACGAGTGTGAATAAATACTCTTTGACAAACAGTTCAGAAAGGAGCCTCAACTGTGATTCCTTTAATTTTTGTACCAACCCTACGAATAACAAAGCTTCTTTTGCGCTTGTACTGAACTCCACAGAGATATGATATTTAGTAGAGCCTATTGAACGTCCTTTGTGTGCTATGACATCTCATCCACTGCCCAGTCACCGAGTTAGTTTATTCTACTTAGAAATCAAAACTTTCAAGGAATAAAGCAATTGCAATCACTACTGAAATTGGCGTGTTCGGAGAAAGGAAGTGGGTCTTTTACTAGAAGACGGAAAGTTGGATTCTTATATAAGACTATTGTAGGAACTCCATATAGATGTGTGCACGCATGAAGTCAGATATATGTAACTTATTAGAAGATTAAAGGTGGCAATGCAGACGGAGAAAAGAAATGTAGTGCTGTGGTATTTTGAGGTGGCATACGCCTTTCAGTGCACAACAAGGAATTAGCTGATTTAGATTGGGCCCCAAAATTGGAAGTTTGATGTTGAATGTGACCAAGCAATTCAAACGACGAACAGTGTTTATCTGCTGACCACAGCTTTCAAAAGTAAAGATCAATTCAACCGGTGGTAGAGTGGCATTGAAAGACTGAGCATTATACAGACCAAGGGATGAATATGAAGCTTCTGCAGTCTATAAAAGTTAAGCGGGAATACTTCATTTTTCTGAACCGTATACAGCAATTTGACAAGTAGAACTAATTGGTACATTGTCTGGAGACGACCTTAATAATTTATTTCAAGTCGCCTCTTCATAAGCTGTCAGACTTTTGTAAAATCAGTCATCTGTAATTGTTATTGACAAAAAGACTACAATCCTGTAGAATTAGTCAGTTAAGATTACAAGGTACTTGTTTTATCTTTATATTATTCAAGGCCATTATTCCTAAGAATAAGTCCGTTATGGATTATTTTCTCAACGCTAATAAAATAAAGCTGTAAGCTCAATTTAACATTTTCTTCAACTTAAGAAACCAAAAGGCGGGACTCTGTTAGATAAGCTCACGCCTTCGTGCTACGGAGCGTTCAAATAATGGCTCAACATTTTCTGCTATACAACAAATAGAATCGTTCGAAGTAAATCGAAATGTCGATGATCTGAGGGTGACATTTGCTGTAGAAAGCCGGGGTAAACCTGAATTACAATGCGTTACTAAAGGGCTCATTCAAACAATTCAGAGGCTGTCTGGTCAGTTGACGGCTATCGATAAGTGGCTGTGAAAAGAATACGCTGAAGCAGTTATCATTCTCACTTCGTGGCTGAGATTATCGGCATGCCCGACTTTTCCGTTGGCCTGTTTCCTTGAGATCCGCCCGTTGATGTGTGTATGCAAAGGAGAAAATCCGCTTTTTACTCCAACCGACAACAATAAGTTTGAAGTGTTTTGATGAGCTTTGAATATTTTTAGGTACATTGAAAACATTTGATATCCTCAAACAACTCTCGGGCTAGGTATTCAGCTAAGCAAAAGTCACATATTTATTCAACGACACGGAGGTGATGTCCTTATACGAAATAAAAGTCATCCATATGGTTCACTTTGAGGGCTTTACTTGCTACATCTACATTTGTGGGACTAGCTAAGTGATGCATATTGTAAAATAAGTTTCTGACTCGGGCGCCCATCGTGCATCATAAACTGTCGATCTTCCAATGAAAATTCGTGGGGCAAGAGTCCAGATGCTGTTTTTTTTTTGCCTCTACATATTCCTCAACTTCCTTCATGATAGTCGTCGATTAGTTCCAATGAGCTTGTTATCTTGCAGAGTTGAAGGAAGATAAAGTCCGAACCCGCATGGAGAGCAACAAACGTCACAGGTAAGATCGGGTCATCTTTGAAACTGGGTCTGAGGCTCATTTGATACTCGATTATGATACAATGTTCAGATGTGTTCGGCTGACTTATTAACTGGAGATATAATTGAAATCAAGATATAAAATGTTTCTCCAAATAGCTATATACCTGATTCCATTTATCCCACTCTTTACTAAAAGCGAAACATATATTGAGAAACATTATGGTTTTCAATGTTAAGGTCATTTACCAAATAAGTATGGAAAGATATTGAGTTAAATTTGCACACGTGCTTCATAACGGCTGTCGGCTGCTTCGTCGTACACACGATTCAGTTTAACTGAAAGAGTAGCATAGCTTCACCGTGATGAATCACCATGAATTACACACACCGAACTAAGCACTGAAAATAACTGGGGCAATTAGCGATTATACCTCTATTTTATCAGCTGTGCAGATCGTGGGACGCAGCCTGGACTGGAACTTAATGCTCATGATTTTAGTCCCACGTGTTACCACTGGGCTATTCCGGTTTGCTCTAATTACTGATTTGTTTTTCAGTAGATTTATATGACTTTGATTCAGGAACCAGGCTTTATTTCAAAGTGCACTCACACTAAAATATTACTGATTGGAAAATACGTATTAAACTCAATTCATAACCTGGTAGATTTATTCCGTTCGCCTGCTATTGTTCGCTGTTTTTTAGTATAAACGACAAAGAAGGATGGATTTTAGTTAAAAAAGATTGTCGATGAAAGTGAACTATTTGCTTGGATGACTACCGTTCATTTTGAGCACAATTTGATTTTGGAGATGAAAAACAATCAGAGTTAGTTGTTTTTGTCATATCAAGAGTCTTCCTGCTAGTGTTTTTGTTTTGTTTGTTTCCAAGTTGTTTCCAAGTACCAAATTTATTGAATAACTTTTCGCACTGAGGACCGTGAAATTGAGAACCGGCTTTGTCTGATAGGACACGGTGAACTGGATATCAGTCCAAAAACCAGTTCCACAATCTGTCTGCTGTTGTACAGATAATCTCATCATGGAAAATATTTCGTTTAGAGGATCCACGACGTTAACTCTGTTGGGCAGTAAGCACAGCAAGTGAACTATTTTTTTGTGATAACAAGTATATAAACCACAAACACAACGAAAGTTTAATCAGCATTTTTCTGGTTATACATCAAAGTTAGAGATCGCTGTCATCAGCTAATTGTACTCTGAGATGCACTAGAAATTCAAATAATAATTCCAAAAGTTATTAGTTAGAATTTAGTCTCGTTGTTGAGTCAGGGGCGCTTTACAATCAGGTCACTCTTTGGGTAGAAAAAGGTTGGTCATGACGTTCAATCTCCCAATTATGGAAGAATTTTCCCTGACTTTCGTATGTAGGTGCAAATCCGGGGACCATGTAGGCCGAAAAACCTTGTTCCATCGAACTTATTACATAGGGAACCTTGATGATGATGAAGGTTTGCCGGAATATCACTTTTTTCCAGCAAAACCACATAGTAAGTACGACGGTGTTCTAATATTGGTAAAAACTAAGAAGGCTTGATATTACCATGCAGTCTGCTGCTAGATTCCAGTCAAGTCAAAAAGAAAGTTCTTGATTATCCAGTGGAAAATGTTTTTAATCCTGATCAAGGGATATCCCTTATTTTTGTTATAGAAAATCAGTCAAACGTTATAAGGTCGTCCTTGTCATGCGAATCTGAAAAAATAATCTAACGTTATCCATGTTTGTTACTGATTTTTGCCTATACTTTGGGTACTTCTCTGGTCTAGTTCATTACCGATAATAGATGGACGTATCATCTTCAACATAATTCATTGTAATAACCTTGAGACCGGATCACCATGGTGCTAAGTTACAAATTTATGAAAAAGCAAATTACAAGATTGCAAAGGTTCGTGTGTCATGATAATCAAATAACAATCGCCCATCCATCCAGTTGAACTCATTCAGTTGAAGTCCTTTGCAATCTAATTCATAAACCGGAGAAAGATTCATTCCAATCCTATCTGATGTAGTCCCATCGAGATGTACTCTTACTGATGCGAGAATGGTAACGTACACATTTACAGTTCCTTCAGTCACATTATTCAGCATTTGCGGGGAAGAAGCATGTGCAAATAAAAATCAGTATATGGATTGCTCTTGACGGTTGCAATAATGGGGATCAGAAAGAGGAAGACGTTGCTTATAGTCGAGGAAAATATCGATCTGATAGGCGCAATATCTTGTTTACCGAATGGATTCAATAAGTTTCTTACTGACTCAGAGTATAGATTGATGTAAATACTTTTTACCGTAGTCCATACGTGATCTCGTGCGGGTACAGCTTTTCAAACGCTCGTTCTTCAGAAATGCCAGATAATCCCAGATACATTGGTTATTCGTATATATCTAGCCATTACTTGCGAATAGGTTGAGGGACTGCTGATGCGTGCACTCAAAAGCAGCAGACTCGAGTTTTACCCCTGTTAGCATTCATCAATGATGTATATCCATTGCCGCACCCGGGGTCTGAACCCGGGTCTTTTCACCTGAAAGGCGTGTGTTATTACTGTTCCAACTAGCTCCTTTCCGGGCTAACCCCAAGTACCGAGGTAAGATTAGTTAGATGTCGTCCCCTAATGACGGCCGGCGGTGCCCAACAGCAGGGTGCCTCCATTTCGAACGCACACAGTTCACAATTACTTAAGGAAATAGTATAAGTGGTCAGGGATGGTTGGGAAATTCTGATGTCAATCTCATTTTTCTTCGAGTTATTGAAATTTTGTTTATCACTGAAGACATCTAAGTCAAACCAAATCAAAAGTAGATCACGAGTGGTCATGTGTGAGCAATTTATTTTGAAGCGCTTTTGGCTAAGTAAACTAGCAGCTCCATCCGTTAGCTCTAGACTCCCTGAGACTTGATACGTTGTTAGAAAGCTTTTTGATTTATATGCCAAGAGGTTTACATTTTTAGGGTTCGCTATCTTTTAATTGGTCATTGTGTTATGATTTAATTCACTTCAGTTAATCTCCTCCGACACAGTCTGCGTCAGTTTGGAACACTGCACGTGGTTATTTGTTTCGATTACGTAGAACAGTTTGAAGAATTTATAACATGAAGTTTCGACAATCATTTCGTCACGAGAGCTCGGTGGAGCTGTTTTACCCGGATGTTGGAAGTCATAAACAATGATCGTCCACCTAACTCCTACTGGGAGTCGAAAGCGTGGGTGAAAATTTTACGAGTCAAACAAGTGAACACTAGGATATTCGGGCTGACCGTAACAGGCATTTTTAAATCAAGTCTACATGACATAGTGGATTTCGCAAAGTAACAACCCATTCCGCGCACACCACTGCATTAGGAATATTAACGACTTATCTCTTTCTGGACCGGCTAGTTTTATTCAAGCCGACAGGGATATCAAAATTGATGGAGTGCTTGGTGACAGCAAAAGGTTATCCATGCACAGTCGGCCCAAGTAACTTCTATGTGAAGAGTTCGACTTCCCTAAAATATACGACTGAAGGTCAGACTGCACAAAGCTCTACCAGAGCGAAGCGGACATGTTTCGGGTTTTATGCAGGGATCACCTCATAAACACAAATAGGCTATTATATTCATCCTGCGGTAAACCCATTGTCGGAGTAGAAAGATTTTCGACAAAATCCACCGAAACATTGCCATAATTATACACTAGTATATGTACGTACGTTCAAATTAAAGAAAGCAAAAGTGATATGTACGCCTGCATAATGGCAATAAGTTTTAACTTGAAATCTCGGTTTTCCCTGTTCACAAGTGTATTTTCCCCGCTGTTCAATTATTCATATTCAGTTTATGATGAGAGCAGACAATGATGTACAAATGGCGTGCAATCCTCGCTTTCAAGGTTTTCATCAATCTGTAAATAATATAATGTCATAAATAGTTCACCCATGATGATTATATCACTTGGTCCACCTCGCACTTTTACATCATCATAATATTGAGATAAATGACCAGTGGGTAAAATTGATTGCATTTTTTCCTTGATTTTACATTTATTGAATAGCTGTTTTTATTTTACGCAAGAATTGACTAGATATGGTCAGTTTCGGTGAGTAACTCTGGACCCACGTGAATAGTTATGAGAAACTGAGCTGAAGTCATCCCCAAAGAGTGGTACTATAACGCAGCATACAAAATCTCTTCTACTTCTGAAGTTAATTAACGTCAGTTCTACTAGCACATGTACGACCACATCGTTAAATCGGCTAATCTGCCAAGAGTAAATAAATCCTGTTTGGATCGGGAAAAGCTACCTAACGGCATGCAAACCAAAAATATGACAAGCGATCACAATATCTCCTCGGTCGGTTCATCACAGCTTCCTAAATCCCGTCGGCTTTGAGGTCAAACAGTGTTGTGTTCACCGAAGTATGAATCAAAATTCAGAAAACCGGGAGCCGATATTTGTACTGTGCTTTCGATTACCCATATTCTCGGTGATTTTATCTCCTCGAGTTTCCGACAGCGCACCATCAATCATTTTGGGTCAGAATGTCAGCTGTTTCTGGTCTTCCGGCTTCTTTTTTAATCTTGCTTTTCTCCTACCTGTTGGATCTGATTTTCAAGCTCCATGTTGGAGAATACATAGAAATGTTTCGTGATTACTGGATCGCATGAGGTTTTGTGGACAAGAATAATTGAACTGGCCAACCTCCTTTGCTAACTGAGTGAAACTTCTCGTTTATAATCTTTCTGAATCGCTTTAAAACCGACTCATCCGAGGTGGAGTTATTATTTTTACGGTGCTATTCTTGTCCTCCACGTTTATCAAACCGTAGAGTAAAAACTTTTAAGTCGTGCACTGTTCTCCCAGTATTGGGCAGCAGAAAGCTTGAATAAACTGGAAATATTTGACGACTACGAACGAAAAATCATAGATTTGGGACTCAGTTGATAACCTTATTTTATTGTTACACAAGTTTTCAGCCCACCCTAATGATAAAGTGCTGCAAAAGAGAGTGTGCACGAGCTGACATGATAACTGGTGGGTATCACTTTTCGAGGATCGCCTCAGCTGACAGGAAAACTTAAATCAGACTAATGCAACAAGGCACTCCTGTTAGATAATGGATAAATTAAACGGCCTTGGGGCTTATCAGGAGTAATTCAGACATCCTAGACAGACAAAGCGTAAATGAAAGCACGCTGCAGACCACCGTAATCGAAACGAGATATCAGGGAGTAGAATGTTTTCCGTAGCGAGAAGCAATGCTCTGTCTATCTGATGATAACTGAGTGTAGGCCGCATTGTCCTCGGTTATTTCCAGAAATAGATATTACGTCATACACATGCCGGAATCGCAAAATAACAACGAGATATGACCAGAAAATTGCGCTGTTCTTTAAGAGAGAAGTACCCATTTGCTTCTGGTAATCAAGGTATTTTGAAACCATAACCTTTTCTGTGATTGTTTTTATGATTTATTCTGACGTTATAACTGCTTTAGTGTTCCTAATTCAAAAAATACTAGTATTTCTAATATCAACAGGATCTCTTATTGGCAGTACATCTTTCACAGACATTCAGAGGTATTCGGCGTAAAATGAGAGCCACCTTGGAATAAAATATAACCACTAAGGGACTATGATCAGTAAGTTCACTGGGGAATGACAGGATTTATAGCCCTAGATGAATGATTGAAAACCTTCCCAATTTGGTACCGAACAGTTATTTAAGGGGTTCTTGTCTGAACCATCTCCATAACGTGGATCATAAGGGAGACTTTACAAAGCAACTAGGATATAAAAATAGAAAAACAGTAGGTATCAGTGGTTGGGTAAACAGATAGACAGATATATAGACACATAGATGGGTCTATAGATGGGTAGATAGAGGGATAGGTAGTGTGGTATTTTAGTTTTTCTTGAGGTGGTCATTTTCTAAGGTCCCCTAGGTTGTAGGCAATTTTATTTTAGCATAGTACTGGCTTACTTCTTCCGATGGAGTTTGTTTACTGCATGTCTTCCACAAAAATAATGGTCAAAACATGTACAAAAGCACGGATTTTATGCTATCACTATGATTTGAGTCTTCGAACTGCACATTGGTTTTTGATTAGATTAAATGTTGGTCAGTCACAAATACCGGTAAAAAGTAGAATAATGTGATTTGTTTTACCTTAGCAGAATCAAAAAATAAGAAAAACCCATGCTATTTAGTTCTTCCGGTATTTTAAATTTAGTGATAGTGTAACATAATCAGGATTCACTTGCATCCGTTGCTTAATAATTCTGTTAGGGGCTAGGCATGCTACGTTTCCCAGTAGATGATTTCTTCATCAAATATTTATTTAGTTTTTGTAGCCAACAATTCATGAGAAACGAATAAAAATGATTTACTAGATAAAATTAGGTCATTTGCATTGATCAAAGACAAACAGATTAGCCAGTTCACACGGATAGACAATTTAATAATCGCGACAGAATTGACAAATGTTCAAGGTTGTGAACCTAGATTCCATTTCTATTTATTTCCACATAGCAACAAATCGAAAAGCTCAACCAAACATTACAAATACGGATGATGAATTGGGTTAGATTCCTTCGAAGACCGCATCGTGTCGAGGCAAATAAAGTGTCCACTTTGAAGCAAACCTCACAGAGTTTTAGTCCTCCATCGATTTTGAAAGATTCCAATGTTGGGTCAGACAGCAAGACGACATGTGAGAGAAAAAAAACCGTCTGATACCTACAACAGCCCAACACTTCAACCCTGCATGGTAAGCTGTTAGTCTGCAGATGAAAGTACGGCAAGCAAACTAATTTGCTATGACTTTGTTGCCAAACGAAGTATTGTTTCAGTTTTGGCACACCTGCGTTGATTTCGACTGACGACATCTGTTTGGGAGGTGTTCTTGTATTTAGATGGAAAATCAAAGATTGGGAAAGAAACAATCATGAATACACTTAAAGCACTATTACCACTAACAGCCTGTTTTTCCTAAAGTCGGGTCCGTCATTCATCTAATTAAGCTTCTCATCCATAATTTCTTTTCATTGTTGAAACCAAGAAGAAACTGCAAAAAACTGCATTTAAATCAACGCAAGTTCAGCCCGGAAAGAACGTGGAGTACGGTTTTGTTTATTGAACGTGAATGTATCCCCATTAAAAAAGTTCATCCGCGAAACAGTTTATCAAGTATTTCAATCATTTCATTTCCCTGAAAAAAAACGCAAAACACGAACACATGCCAATAAAATGTTAGCAACCACGGTCGAATATATATTTGAAAAATATAACTGGGAATTTCTTTTGTATTTCTAAAATGGCACTCTCACATAGTTCATGTTCATTTATTTGAAATAACCGATAGAAACACAAAAGTCAACTCAAATATACCCTAACTGCGAGTGTTTTGAAGTAATCCCCATGAGAATAATTGCTCTTAAACTAAAGTTGTAAAGTGTAAATGAAATGACTAGAATAGCTTGCATTTTGCATTCTACTATCTTGTCATCCAACGTTATCAGTCGTACCATTTGTGTATATGAGCAAATTTGGACTGCAGATCAGCATCCGATCGTCATCTGTTTCTAATAAAATAAGGTTTCACGGATCCAAAGTTTTGCGTAACAGTCGCACTAACATAAAAATCTCTTCAATCTCGACGCACTTTGCCTTTCGTGGGTCATTGGTTGGTACATAAAACAAAGGAATTTTTTCGTTTGCGGAGACCACTGTTTCACAATAAATGACACTCTAAAATCAAAAAACGTGGAATTAGTAAAATTGTTTTGGGCTAATTCGCCAGAAATCTAGAATCAGTTGTTAAAACTCGAATCCTTTGAATTAATTCTAAAAGAGATATATTTTCTTACTGATGGTGACTGGTTTGCCTTTGTTTTAAGGTCTCGACTTACTTTCTTGGTTTGTTGGAATGGGTCCACAAAACCTACTGCTTCCTGGAACTATATATTTTGTCTGTCTGACCACAGGTGGTCAAGCAGTCAAGCGGCAAACTAATGAATGAAGGGCTTTGTTTTATCAAGTTCAAGTCATATACCACGCATTCCACCAACCAGTATCCCTATCACGCAAGGATATCCCCTGCTGTGTACTGATCATTAGTCATGCATCAGCGCGGACAGTATTGACTGATCAACCTCGCTGTGTATCGAATGGCCTTACTTGTTTGTGCGTGAAAGCGTATGTAGCTATGGTCTTATATTCTCTCGCTTGCGGCCCACTTGCCAGCTGCGGTTGGGTTGCTTTTGCGATCTCACAAATAAATGGCGTGTAACAAATACGTGCTCAGTTGTCATTGACTATGAACATAACAAACTACTGCCACTGAAGGTCTTATCTACCTATATGTAAACTCCTCATAGCCAAGTGTCTCTTTCTGATGGACTGTATCACCGTCATAGACCTGCAAAAAGAGTAAGGAGCTCAAAACGCGCAATGAAAAACTAGCACAGCCTCATACCTACTTTTTGCTGCTAAAGGACCGCTTTATGACATTCTGTTTGTCTGTAGTACTATCACTTCCAGCTAGATTGCTTATCAATTGATATCCCTCTGGTTGGATTCATTTTAGGCGGCCAAAAACGTGCTTGTTAGCATCATCACAATTGACTGTAAAACAAGTGAAACGATAATTTCGTTGTCATTGTAGAATAAACATTCAGTACGCTGTGCAATAATATGATATCCTGAAAAAGAAATGTATAGCTTCGCATGGAAGAGCAATTTAAAGAAGCACCACGGTTCACAACAAAACGGAAGTTTCCATTTTCTCACACCAAGCGACATGTATTTATGAGCCAATTGCGAAATTCAACGTTATGATAAAGGAAGTAAATTCAGCTTATCGGGAAAGATGTCTTTCAAAGCCTAGAAGGACGAAACCGAACGGTAGATCGGCGTACTCGTTTTTTGTTGAAAAATTATTAAGGTCTTCGGTACTAGACTTTGGATGACTGTGAGATTTATGGCCGGATCTCAAGCTAGCTTGGCCGGCAGATTCAACGGTACATATAATAGCTAGCTCATTTCTAGGCACATCTGTACAGTGGCCAATAACCATTAGTTTTGTTCATTCATTCAGTTCAGTCATTACTTCTTGGTACCAGTGGTAGATACACTCACCGATCTCAATGGTTGCAGTGGCCTCAGTATCACAGGGCATCTTGTATTGCTCGATTGACAATGTTGACCCAGGAATAACACGCGCCCCAAATTGGTAATCAACCCCCAGAAGGGCTTACTTCCAGACAGCATCAATGAGACTGATTTGACAAAATCTATATTACTTCACTTCATCAGCATCAGTGGAAGCAAATTTATTTTTTCAACAGTTGAAATGCGGGAGCTCTAGTGGTTTATTTGGAACGAACAGTAGAGAGCAAGCCCGGTTAGTCGGATGGCTCGATGTTCGACTCAAAATCGTTTAACACGAGTTTAGTTCCCGTAGTGGCTCAGTGAAGCTGCACAGCAAATAACTAGTAAAATGCTAGATGGAACAGCTGAAAAGTGCCCCCTTCCATGATTTTCAACGAAGTGCTGAGCATCCATGAATCGTTTCATATTTCATTACCACTCAGTGTAAACACAAGCTCAATAATTCAGAAACAGGATTCCAGGAACAAGCTGGCAAATCCACAGACTCCGGGAGGATTTATACCCCTAATAATAACTTCACTATTGTGATTTTTTGATCTCTAGTGGTAGTATTGAGTCCGAATAGAATAAGTATTCACCTAGTCGTCTGCTGAACTCAAACTAGTTACTGAGCTTATTTGTCAGAATCCACATTGTGTTAAATAATAAAAGCTATCCCACTGCTTATTAGAAATGTCCCACAAAAGTAACATTATTGTTAGAGTTTTATTTTGGTCCATTAATTCCCAACTCGCAGGACGACAAATGGGAGAATTTGCACACTTCCCATTTTTCACTGTTGCTATGTAATATGTTGTTGAATGCCAGAATCAAGCGTTATCACATACTCTTTCGACTGGGCAAACAACTGACGCATTTATCTAAACTGAGAATTACCACCGAGCCGAAATAATTTTCCCTAGTCGTTCACGTTGGTGGTGGTGATGACGAGGCTATTCGCAACATTCAGGGAGCATAAGGTCATGGAATATCAGACTGTGGGGGATATATCAGTCTGATCAAAGGGTGTCTGCTGAGTGCCCTTTTTGGTTTTATTTGTAATTTGTCATTCCACTGGAAGTTGAAAAAAACCAACCTCAGTGTACATGATGTGCAGTTATTCGGTTGGCCGCGGAGGTGGACTGTAAGTGCGAGAGCTGTGTGAATGTTATACTCCAAGGTTAGTGACCAGGCGACGTTAACTCTCGTGAAGTGCCAAATTTAAGTGCTTCTTTATTGGTGAATTATAAGCTAGATACATCAAAAATCCTGCGGAAAGAATTCAATTATTAAAAGTTGTTCCAATAATCTTACTTGAAAATTTTCCGGAAGATATTATTTTTTCATCAAAGCTTGCTGTAATTAATCAGAATTAGTGTTAATTGCTACGACATAGGTTGTAAGTTGCCCTTGAGAGTTAAAATGAATATGGACAAAGTTTCTTTTTTCAATTTACGATATTACTTTGAGAAACCTAAGCTTGAACATAAAAGTTGGAAAACACAGCCTACCCCACTGAGAGGTTCATCAGTATATTCTTCTTCAAACTTTTCAAACTGCCAAACTCGGACTCTTGGCAACTATTTATTGTGCTCCAGAATTGCCAATTTCGTGGATCTAAAAAACACTATTTACACCTGTGAGAATTAAACTTATGATCAGGTACGCCCAATTGAAAACGCTTGCACCCGGGTTCTTCGGAAGACTTCAGGATGCCCACCGTGTTCCAAAAGCGCGTTCTTTGAACGGAACTTAGCCGAACCCAAGAAGATCATGCAAACGAAATTGAACAGCACCTAAGACGAGGTTAATGCAGTTGGTTGTCTATAAAGATGACCAGATTGCACCACCAGATATCACTGTCTTGGTAGTATATTTATTCCACGTTTTTCCATCGAACACGATTAGGTCTTTAATTTATTTAGGCAGTCAGTTTCACTTGAAAATTTTCAGGATCCGATAAATATGGCCATTTTGTAACCTTACCAAGTTTATTTTAGAATTCACCGTTGTAAAAATAATTTTGCGCCGCATAGAAGTGGACGAAATTATTTCACGAACGGCCATTCAAGAAGCTTTATCTTTCATATTCCAAAGTACTGAATAGGGTGCAGTATTGTTATGGTATTAGTGGTTCACGGAGAAAAGTAGTCAAATTCAAACAATTAATAACCGGAAAAAGTTGGTGAATATTCGATAAGTTGGGCATTAGGCTCGCGAGATTGTGTGCAAGCTTACGAATCAAGTTCATACTAATTCAGTGTTGAATAACACAACAAGATGGAAGAAGTGCATTCATTGGCTAATAATCGAATTCAAAATCTTACCACTTTGGTCTCGAATTGAGGATCAGCTCTACACTCACCACTGAAACCACAGAAACTCCATACAGCCGTGACATATGGTGTGCTATAAGTAACCAGTAGAGCACATCTACAGGGACCCAAATGAAATTCAAACACGTCGTGAATGATTATGAGTTAAAGACCCAACAGCCAGGCTAGCTCAGATCCATCACTTACCATTTTCACGGTAATAAATCAAGTTCGCACAAGTCCACTTATGGTTTTTATTCGTTTCAAGGACTGCATTTTGGGTTTTATTTGCAGTTGTACATTCTTCATTGCCCTCACCTTTTGATCATGCTTATCATCAAAGTAGGTAAGAGGTTCTTTGCCCAAGCAATATTAAGACGAGAATGATAGCATAACGAATTAAACGAGAGCTTTTTAGTTCATCATTCCTCAGTGATAGGTTTTGGGGTTATTTTCCAAGATGACAAGTGAACTGTTTTCTGGCAGCACCACAACTTTTATTTGCACCTAGCGGATGAGGAGGACACAAGCATGGATGATTCGACGGCAAAGCTTATCACGAGAGGAAGTGTGTTTCTCAGTCACGAAACTGATTCCTGGTGGGAGATACCACCGGAGTATGAAATAGACTTTATGGACCAGTGAAAAATGACAAATCCCTCTATTTTGCCTCCGGTACAAAAGTTCGGAGAGAAATAAATACGAGTTAGGACCACATCAGTGTACACAACGCGTTTGGTTTCATATTGTAACATGTAGCAAAATGTGAAATGATGTGAAACTATCAATAATATGCCTAGACTGAGTAAGATCTTTTGGAACGATAACACCAAGATATTTCATTATATTTGGATGCATTAGAGAACGATTGCGACGAGCTGGGCCTTTAAATAATATAACATATAAAATCGCCGACTTTAGATAACGCAAAGTCATTATCCGGCTCTGTCCCGATAGCAAATTGATCATTAGAAGCTTCACTTTATTGTCGAACAAAATAGCAAAGGCGGCAGAATGATAACGTGAAGTTACCACTGAGGGTCATGAGCTACGTTTTATCAGTGAAAAATGGCCAGATAAATCACAAAACGGGTAGGGGGAAGTTAGCATCACGTAACAACGAAGTGAAACAGTGTTATCACAATTGTATGCGTTATCGGTATCAATTAAACACGCGCAAAACGGGTTTCTAGTGCCGTCAAGTTATACTAATATAATGAAGTCTACTAAATCCACCACCTCCGTTTCAATAAGCAACCTGATAAAAATCGTGAATATCACTAAATAAATCATTATTTTACGGGATTTCTTTTCCAGACATTTTCAGAAGAGCAGGGGAGCATGCGAGTAGGAATTTATCGACATTTTTGGTCTTGTGACTGATGCGAACTGATATCCACAGGTCGGCAATGACTGTTTATACAACACATCCAGTAACAGGTACTGCACAGGGTCGTCCGATACCGAATTCCATTCCCCTAGGAAGATGGATTGAAGTCTGATAGTCCATGTAACCTTCGTGATTCTGCATATTTTTACTTCAGTTGGTACCTGGTTAAGGCTCAGTAACAAGTTAGCTGAGCTTTCTTGGGCCAGAAAAATGCTGACTGAGTTCTGAGCGCTGGACTCTCATGTAAAAGCCTTTTCTTCATGTTTAAATTTTGGCAACGATTGGAGTGTCTTGGTATGATCTCCGACCAGGGTTTACCAGGTTCACTGATTTGAAAGGTTGTTGAAGAATTAGTTTATTTCACTGCTGTAAAGTCATAAATCATGTGAGTTTTATTTGTGAAGATGGTTGGTCGGACATGAATAAATTCCACCGGACAACAGATGCTCGTAGTATCAGCCAGTCCGGTGAACTCGTGCCTTTCAGTTTCGCTATCCCCTCATTCGCACAGCGATGAACTCGTGTGATAGTTAACTTGTTCTCCGAGATCAAAGTGAAACGAAGGCGTTCCCTGTCAAGGAAAACACACAAGTACTGTAGACATTCGAATGAAAAATATTGTCTATAATATAAGCTTCACGTTCTTCACTTTTCATTCGATATTTTGCAAAGTTTACAAAAGTGAAATTCCTAATAACTGAATATTGTTCAGTTTAGCTCTATAATATCCCGTACGAACACGGCATAAATAATGATCTTGCCAAAGGCAATTCCATTTGCGGAAGTATCGAATAGATTTCCGCTAAGTGGAACCAAGAAGAAAGAAGCAAAAATGATACGAATACCCTAAAAAACACGATCTGTTGGTTTATTAGTAATTCCGCAAGAAGAAATCAGTTTACTTTTTGAGATTCATGACCTTGAAGTCAAGTTTACACGTACGTGTTCCTTTAAATATCCAGCTGGTTTTCACGATGATGGAGACGTTCTCATTCATGTAGAATTTCACCACGAATTTCGCAAGCTTTTCGATGAAGGAATCTTCAGGAACCTTCTCGTATATGACTTTTTTCACGTAAATTTTAATGTAATGTCAGAAGATGGTGGGCAGAAAACCGACACAGTTGTTTTGGACAATTGTTTTTCGTCCTGGTTTTGAAAAAAGAACAGCCAGAGAGCCCTATGTATAACCAAAGTGAGCTTTTCCGAGTAGATTCTCACTAGGCATTACGAAAAAGGATGAAACACTCTCCCGGCCGATCTAAAGTCACCATTTTTCGTCCAGTAGCGGTGGGTAGGTGTGTTGCAATTGGTATGAATTACAGATTACGAAGTGACTTGTTGCGATTTTTGATTTACTTTCCGTGCGCTTTGGTTTGACTTGGGAGTGCACAAAAATGTTATCAGTGGTGCCTGAGGCTTACTCCAGTGACATTTAATTTGTGAAAAGCATTGGGAAGAATGCTGTGAGCTGGAATAAATCATGACCGCCTGAGTCGAAGAAGTGTCATCTACGACAATATTACCAACAAGGAATGCAACGGACTGAAACAGTGCTTTTTTCCAGCCTGTCAGAATGAAAGTACTTCTAGGAGGGTCACCTCTCGGCTAGGTACTGCGTCAGGCTTGGCTTCCTTGAAGACGTTAATCTTATCTCCATTGAAATTTCCATTCATTAGTTATATGTTTTTGCAGTAGCTAAAGTGCTTAAGCATACCGATAGCCCCATGAAATATCAGATTCGATTGTGGTTCTGGCTTTTGCAAATGTTTGCGAAATATGTTGGTGCATCTTCATGAAACCGACATCAAATGTTCAAATCGGATTTTGACGTTTTTTTGTCGAGGACGGTAATTCCAAATCTACATTTCCATTTGGATCTCGGTAATACCGATAGGAAGCTTGACCCTAATGAAGTTAAACAGCAGGAGATGTTGGGTGTTCGACTCACATTCGCTCACCGCGGGTTCGAGTTCCAGTAGAGGCTGGACAGGTGTGCACTGTGGATGATTTCAAGCAGGACAGATGATGCAACTGTAAACTGTTTTCAGGATTTGTAATGATGAGTTTCTGGTCATTTCTGCAACAGGAATCAAAATATGTGCGAATTATTCATAAAGTTAGCAAGAAGATCGGCTCACTATAAGCTTTTCAATGAGAAAGGCTTGACATCATATCTTTCTCGTCTAACAAACCGCACGGTACGATCTTAATCTTGTTTCGTTCTAAAACACTACATATTCTGCTGCTTACATCTAAATCAATTTATTTTAAGGAGCTCCCATGAAGCGACCGGTTTTTGTCATAATAGAAACTAGGCAAACCTTGGAGGAAATGAGTTCTGGGTTTGTAAAAGGACCCCTAATCCATCGTAGTTGATACGTAATACAGTCAGAAGTTGGAGTTGTTGATTGAAAAATTACTTTGAAATGAAATCCGAGAACACTCCCGTGCAAACCAGTCTATTATTCCTTATTTTCAAGAGAAGGTTAGACATGAGTGAAAAAACAACCAGCGAACTGCGTCCCACAATTTGTCACCCCGAGAAAGGGAAACAAATTAGTTATATTTTACTTTTTCATTTACCAGAAAACAATTTAAAATATTTCTGTTGGGGTGTAGAATAGCATCATCGTTGAAAGCATAAATGGGTTTGGAAGTCGTATTCAAGAAATCGACGAAGAAAAACAAAAAGAGGGTGGGTAATAGTCCATAACTGTTGCGGTCCGGTTAATGGGAGAAAATTTAAAGTTCACGAAAAAAGGGACGGAGGAAACCGGCAGATAGGTATTTCTGACAGTAAACTCAAAGCTCGGCGTGGGTAATAGCTTCTAATATGTTGGAGTGAGACTAGAGCCAAGGGATCGCTAGTGGATTGAAGAGACAGGAATCCGTATTACCGATCACCTAGTAGACATTTCCGTTGAATAAATGGCCGCGATAAATCAGAAAGAGTAGTCTACATAAACTTTGAAATGACAGACATTAAAAAGATAGGATAGGTCGTTGTCGGCACTGCACGAATCACCAAATTTGAAAAAAGGATAAACCGTGGCTTATGTATATGAAATAAAAAAGTACCAGATGGTTGAGAGAAGCAGAAAAGAAGTGGTGAAACGGGGAATTGATTTCGATGTAGAGTTTAGGACGGATGTGAGACTATCCTGATCAGGTGGCTAATGATGGTCGAATGATTGTAGCATTAGGCATTTTTTCTGTTGTGGTGACGGGCAAAAAGGACAGTTGTTAAACAACGCTGAGGGTAGAAGAACTGAAGACTCTGATAAGGTGGAAATCGTAGAAATCCAACTTTCTCATGCAGTTTGGCAATGAGAAGTTGAAGGAGTAGCAGACGGAAAGAAATCGAAGGAACAGGTACGGCATGAAAAGGCTTTAACGAGTTACCAAAACGTTGGGCTAGAGGCCACAAATGACAACAGGCTTTTGGCTGTATGGCAATGAAAGTGTTTCGTTGATTATGACCTGCATAAAGCAACTGTTTGTTCGTCGAGTGGGAAAGCAGTGCCAGTATCTGAATGCCGAGCTCCTGAAGTCCATAGCAAGGTTTTACGCGTGTTCAGACCACTGAAACAATCGTAGATTACTAGTCTAGGTTTTTTGTATGACTGAAGGAGACATGCAGTAAAAAACAATCCAAGTAAAGTTGGAAAAGCCATCATTGGAAGTAGTGCAACAGACCATAAACACAGAATTCATACCAGTAGGCTGCGATACATCAGCCAAAAAGGTAAGTTTGGAGGTGTGCGGAAAGATTTAACGGGAACAGATGATGAAAGAAAGTGATAGGTATTTCGATAATAAAAAAAGAAGAAGGATGTCGTTCTCAGAGAGCAGATGGACAACTGGAGAGAAAACATCGGTCATCAGCTCGATTGGGAAAGCATATGATGAAGTCTACAAGGTGACTGAAATTAATGACCAGGACCAAAAAGTCGGCTTTTTTTCCGAAGGCAGAAATGCCTGTAGGTGCCATTCGTTAATGTGAACACCGAAATCCCTACTAATAGAAACTTGGCGACAAGAAGCCCATGCAAACAAGCTTCCAGTGTTCAAATACATAGTATCCAAAAGTGAGAAGTGGTCACTGTTGGGGTAGTATAAACAGTAAGTAAATAATAATGACTAAAAGAAAGAAACCGAATTGTCAGTCATAACATTTAAAATCCACGATCCAACTCAGTGTTAGATACAAGAGGTGGCAACTTACCGATGGTTGTAGGCAGGTTTCGATTCTGGCAAAAAAGTGGTGGAAATAGTAGTTAGCTACTTGTCAGAGACTAGTAGATATCCGTGGAGAAACCGCAAATCTCGAAGGTTTTCTGTTTCTCGTCATCAACCCAGCAGGTTTATGCTTATTAATCCTTTGCGATGGTTTCCATCTCACTCTGCCTATATAGTCTGCCAGACATGAGCAAAAACAAATAGGTTAGCATGAATGAGGTGAGCACGGGTAGCTAGTCTTTTAGGTTCGTTAAGATCACTCATGACTGGTGAAGTTGGCCCTTAGTGTGACAGTCAGAAAAGTGCGAGGGGTTGCCTCTTCAAGCGTCACCTTGGTAACTCGCTTTGGTCACCTCTTTTGGAAGGGAGTTGAATGTACGATTCTTTCTTCTTACCGGTAACCAAAGCCTGTATTTTTGCTCCTAATGTGAGTGGTAAAAATGGTGAGAACATAGCTTCTTGAAGAAAACCGGCACTGATTCAGAGATGTCTGGAAACGTTTCTTCCCGAGAAGTAGTCTTCCAGTCAGCTAAGCGAGTGAAGCAGCTACGATATTTCGGCTCCTTGAGAAAAGGATCACGAAGGAAGACCATCTGGTCCGGAAGATTTGGTTAACACGGAGAACTTGGAAAGTTTAAAAACCGCTTTTCTGGAGAACTTTTAATTTCTGAATTGTAAGTTCGTCAGAAAACTAGGACAGGGACCTTCAAGTAATGAATGAAATGGCCATTCAAAAGATAATCATATATACTGTCTGGAAGATTTATCTCTTGATCACTGATTGGGTTTATCTCCTGCCCCTCATGCATTATATCCCGGTAGTCCAGAAACTGTTGCGAGAAGATAAAGTCTAGACGTTTGTTTCTTTTCAATCAAGCTTGATAAACAACGGATCTCAGGAGTGTTGCTCCTTTTGCAAGCTGATTCCTTCTTCCTGCGTGTCCGTTTTAGATGGAGTGAGACCATACTTACTAGGCGAAAGTGAATGTCCTCCTTGGAACAGCAAACGGTAAAGACTTGTTTTATGATTCCCGTCATAAACTTTAATGTAAAGGACCGAAAAAAGCTGCTTTCTAACACGAAGATAGCAAGAAACAAAGCAAAGATTATACAGTGAAATTCCTTATAATGAAAACGAATCTGTTTTAGTCTGTGTATAGGATAGGTGATTTTATTTTCAGTATATTTTAGGATGAAAATGGGTAGTGCTCCGTGAAGGTTGTGTGTCTTACTCAAAAATAAGGCAAACAGAAGAAATTATTGGATCAAATTGTGTACAGAATCGATGTTACTGGTGCACTCCACGAATGTTCTTGAACGTGAACTTTGACTGTTTTCGTGGCCGCTGGGAGGTTATCAGCGTTTACGTTTAGAAAGGAGGAAAATGTTTCCGTCAGTTGGTTTATAATGAACTCAAAACCGTCATTGTGAAATCCGAGCTGCTTTGTTATTAGTCTCGAAGCTAGATTTTCGAAAACATCACCAGCAGCTGAGGGAGCGGGTCGGCTGAAGGAAACTGTTCATTTCATTTCGAGTTTCAAGATTGTTTTTAATCTTTTTCGAGCGAATTATCCTGTGGTTAACCTACGAGCCTATGGCCAAGGCCATCAAAGGGAAGATTTTCTTTCTCAACCGAAAAATTCAATAAGCCACCCAGATCATCGAACGATGAAAATCCAAACCCAAATTGTGTTGGAGGTCGGTAAAATCCTGTGTAAGGCTGTGATTTAATCTGATATTGACAGTGTACTGTAAGGAAATGGCAAACTGTCGCACTGGCGCTAAGCAGCATTTCATTATAACCTAACATCACATTTGTAAGGGAAATCAGTTACTGTTTCTTGGTGTGAGTTAATAGTAAGGGGAAATTTTACAAGTCAACCATTGTCGCACGATCTAGAAGTAAGGCTAGAACTGAACATACTGCAGTGTGTTAATCCAAACCGACTATTGAAAAGATGAAAGCTACAGGCTGAAAGATAGAATCCTAGATCATCCGTTTACAAACAGTTTCCGTACGACTTCCGAATTCGAGATTCGCATAGTAAAGTTTAAAGAAACGAGTTAAAGCAAAAGAAAGACGGCTTTCATTTCCATTTTATCTGGACTCAACGCTTGGTGAACTGCAAAATTTTCACACATACATGTATTATTCTACAAATGATATGTTGAACTTCCTAAGCTGGAGAAGTTTTGGTTTTATAGCCCATTATCCTCACTTACACACGGACATTCGACCCGGATAACCCTGCAGTGTGTTCCTAACACCAAGCGAACATATGCCCTATAAGCAGGTGTCCAGAGCAAAAGAAGCTTGCCCATATCCGCTCTCACTCCCTTAGAGTGAATGTGCATATGCCGTACTCTGCATATTCACCCCCATCGTTTCGACGGTTTACAAGCCACTGGATTCCACACATTTTATTGACAACACTGGTTACGTGACGCTCAATATTTTCATTCTTCATGTGAATCTCAGTACTTTGTATCTTCTGTATGCTAACCCATAATTTTGTCCTCATGTTGATAACTGCATTAACCCCTCCATGTCTCGTGACCTGGGCCACCTTTTTCATTCTGTCACATGACCTACGTCAGACAATAGCCGTGGCTGGCTACCCCTTCTCGTACTTTCCAAATAATTCCCCGCTCCTTTTGTTCAACCCAATTATGTTAGCTACTCCCATTTTGAAGAGCTTTTAGGGCCATCGGCTGTCAGTACTTCCTGGCCATATAGCCCGCGATTAAGTGTTATCATCTATGCCTCCATGCTTCATCATCAGTACGCACAGGTTATCAGAGTCACACTCTGTGAATTTGGATTCGAAGTTTTGTGTAATTTGAGTCACTCAGTCACCGGAATAATAATTCTATTGAGAAGAGCTTTAAATGGTCAGTACACATCGTAAACACTATAATTTCAGTCTTCTGTCAGCAGCAAAATTTAAAAATATTTTAGAATAACACGATTTCACCGGAACATGTAGTCAGGTTAGGCTACGCTAATCATTTTTCTGAGTCACTGTAGTTCAGCATCTTCAATGAGTCTCAGTTAAATAGGACTAAAATTGACTAATGAATGTTAACACCTGTATTGTTTAAACAATATTAGTGCTTTTGTTAGTAAAGCACAACGGTAACCAGCGAAAAGTCGCTGGTCCGACCGCTGTATGGACAGGATTTTCCATTTTATGTTTATCACTAACACTCGTAACTGTTTCTGTGGTTAGGAACACCGTTGGGGACAAGGAAGCTGGACCATCATTCCCCGCATTGGGTTCACCTTTACGAACTTTTACAAGGCGGCCACTTTGGATTTTTATTTGGACAGACACCGTACAGGCGTTGCAGTATTCTGACGTGATCCGTTTGCAACTCATTCGATTTATCTGATACAGCTCCCGCTTCATCCTAATGCGCCAGTTAGAAGAAAATCCAGCTATCCCTAAAATTTTCTGGTGACTAGTGCACTGCAAGAGAAAAGACGACGAAAATAGAAAAGCAAGCTCATTCATAATCTCATCTAGTAGATAATGTTATTATATATTCAGGAGAATGATGAATTATTAAGGCGTGAATTCTGTGTTTTACCTAATGTGATTATTTAGTCAGATTTGCTAGTATGGTGCCGCTTGGATAGGCACGTACGTGATTTGTTTGCGAAGTTGAGAATAGCCAGCGGAAAATCGAGGCAAGTACGAATTCGTCCAACTTTGGTTCCGTTCTAGGTAAAGGAAAAGAGCATGCAATCTGTGTCATATGAAACTCAGAAGTTGGTTTCCGTGGTCAAACAAATAGGTTGACAATTGAAATCACGCCAGTCTGACTGAACTACCTTGGTTAGTTGTGGTTTGCTCAATGTGTCGATGGATTTACTAGCTTGCGTATTATCTTGTTGTTGCGTATCTGTAAACCAGGTCACTATCTTAGTCGAAATGATGCGAAATTTCTCTTCTGCACTCTCAAAAATCATCATCACAAGAAATGTCAGTAGTGTGTATGTGTCCTACCATCTGATGAAGTCAGATTTACTGATTCCTTTCCGTGTTTTTTATGAAAGACATCTTCTGGTATTCAGAAATGAACCTTTAAATTGTAGATGAGAGATAAAGATGCGATTGAAACCAGCTTGCTTGTTTTCTACGGAATTTAAGGTATATATATATATATATATATATATATATATATATATATATATATATATATATATATATACTTCAATCAGCAGAATGTCTGTAGTGTACTATGACCTGAGCATTATCATTTGTAAGTGTTACGAGCGTTTTCGAGATTATATGTCTGTCTCGTGGAAGAGTTCCAGCCACGCAGTTCAACAACACAGCCAAAATACTTTGATACCTTATTTGTGACAACGTCGGGTGACTACTATGATGTAAATGAACAGGTGGTGTATGTTGGTCAGATGCCTCAACCCATCGCATGTTTAAAAAAAGCTGCTCTTTCAGTGTAAAAACTAAGCCAGCTATTCTCGACAGCGAGAAAAAAGTGATACCTCTCACGAGTACAATTTCAGACATCAGCAATCTCGAATTGACCTACTCTTGTAAGCCGCTCTACATCATCTTTAAGCAGGATGAGGGTGTGGTCTACAGAGCCTCACTCCTTGTGACATCCTTTGCCTAATACCAGGTTATGGATTTGCAGCCATTTTACTTGGTTTTGTCTAAACTGAGTTACACGAAGTGTGCTAATGATCTTACATAATGAGCAGCCGATACCAGCCCGGTAAAATAGTAGTAATGGATTTACTACCCTTTTATTAACCAAACTTAATTTTTTAAAAATCCAAAAGGAGCCTCATGGTCGATAAGAGGCTGCGGAAATAGAAACATTTTGTGTCGACAGAATTTGAACCCAGAAGCTCCAGGTCTGGGGTCCACCTAGCTCAGCGTGTAACCGACACCGACCACCTGGAGCTATTTTCCAAGTGTCCAAAAAGTTAAGTTTTATTATTAGGTAACGTGCAGTCTGCTTTAAAAATCATTTCCAGTAATTCAACTCATTCTTGCTGTTGTAACTTCTCAAAATAGTAGTCGGGAATTGCCGGCTTATGTTGTTTCTTTCTGTTTCTGGTGAACCCGGTGACCGTCAGACTTTGTTATCCCGATACAGAGTCTCGTTGATCACAGCTCCTGCTGCAAGTAGTGTTTTTTGCTAGTTTCCAGCCGGAGTCACCCATAACACGATTTCAAGTGGAGGGAGTTTCATGGGAAGCCATACCAGACGATAACTCACGAATCGAGATTAACTCAGACCATGCTTGTTGAGCAAGCAGTGCAGGAGGATGTTGCTAATTTGGGTTGGCAATTAGCTGAAGTACTTTTGCTATTATTTTTGCGTGAAAGCTGCTAGGAAAGAATGAGCTTTTTCTCATGGATTAATCCATAAGGGATCCTAAGAATAAGAGGAAAAGTGGAATAATCAGAAACACTGGGTTTTCTTCTAGGCAGTACATCTAACTCGTGCAAACCAAGTGTCACTTGTTGGGCAACAGGGATGTCCTGCTTTGGGAGCCAATAACCTCTCAAGCGGTCCACAAGGCCCTTAGATGAAGGTCCGCCAACGAGGATATCAGCTCGTCCTAGTCAATTTTACAGCATTCAGGATAGCTTTGTAAGAGGCAAGAGCCAATGGCTTGATTTATGGTGGACCATTTTCGCGCATTTATCATTGGTGTTTACGAGCTTTCAAACCAATTATTAAACATCATCCTTCTAAACCAACTTATAATGGTGACTCCATCAGAACCTTATCAACGTAACCGATTCAGCTGCAATATGATACAATCAAAATAATTGCTCATTACTGTTTTGTCCTCAGTATTTAGCTCTGGATCTTCAGTCAGTTGCTCATCCGGTCATGAAAATATCAAATCTGACTTAAATATCACCTGATATACTAACTTCTCCAGGGAGTGCAACAAATCACGGGACATCTTTAAATATGGGAGATACTGGATGTTTCAAAGCTTTTAAAATACTACTCAGATGTTCATAGTATCTAAAGCTTATACTGTGCTTCAATTCTAGAATGGCCACAATTTGTTTCACAGTTACATTATATAGGTAGATCTTGACTCGGTCTATCAGAAAACTAGCAGAATCATCTCCTAGTTTATCAGAAATCCAGTACCTGTAAGATAAATTAAACATACCGATAAATGTGCTCCGTTTGTGGAAAAATGACATTAAGATCAGAATTAAAAGATTTTAGTTTTCTCGCCATTCCCATATAGTGTAATTCAGATATTTGCCAATAAAACAGCAAAACCCACAGATTGACCATGATTGCTGAGCAAAAGGAATTGTCCGAAAAAAAATCTCAATTAATTACCAGGTTAGATAAAACCGTTGCTCATTTGATCTACAACGTAGGTTCGGCATCCTTTCGTTTACAGTCGTCTTCTTTATCCCACTTTTAATTTGTAAGTGGGTACACGGAAATTCCATTACAGTGAATGAAAAGACACTTACTAACCCCGATTCAATTCCCACGGTACTTCGGCGACGATCATGAAACAGTCCACTCACGTATGATGGTTAAGCGTGGTGAATGATTGGATGCCATTCCAAAACCATAATTATCGCCTCTTATCATCTTCTAATTCACGACGGAAATAGCGTATTCCACGCCCCTTGAGCTGTAAAATCGTGATCAGACGCGCCCGTGGCTCTGCGTCAAGTATGTCCTAGGGAGCGTGATGGGCACCAGTCCGAAATACATTCTCTGTTTTGCCCACCCCTAGGAGAATCTGTGAATCATCCGGTAACATATGGTGGGTGTATGAAAACGTGAGTTTGCACGTGTGTAAGAGTTGTTCGAGAGAAAGAAATAATACCCAGTTCCGCTAAAATTTCATCAAACTCCCACACCCACAATGAATCCCTTCCGAGATTGCATTCTCTGGAAATCGAGTATAGCTTGAGGTTTTTTCGTGTCTATGCAAGAATAGAATGCGAACAATATGAACGGTGCTTACGAACCTAAACTATCAAGCACCGTATCGTATATGCAATATTTGTAGCAGCCTAGAAAGAAACCGGTCCTTGAGGAATATAAATATGAATGAGTCAGTTGGGATGTTAGCCTGGAACTTTACTTCCTGATATTTCACCTCAGACATTAAAATTCACAGTACTGGCTAGCTGAGAATAAATATGTAGCTACGGATAGCAGTAAATGGGTAACTGTTACGAGTTCGGTCTTGATAGCACGATGAATTCCGATACTCCTTGCATCACATGTGCACACGAGAATACGTTTTAAGTGGGTCACTGATAAAAGGTGAAATACAGGAGCGAAAAAGGTGTAAAATAACGAAGGTTTGGGGAGCCCGAGCATAGAGTTGTAGAGGGATAACTTCTTACTCTTACAGGAACAACAACGTTGACAATGGCTGCATGAATTTAAAGCAGAAAACATGTCCCTGCCAGGGAGATCACGGTCTTTTATAAGCTACACAACGGAAACCGAATCTTCCACACAAGGCTTTGCTAGTGACTAGAGCAAAGGTATGAAAATTTCTCAACTACATTGGGTTCTGTCGTATCAGGTTTTGATCTATCGCTCTCTCGCTGTAAACATTAGCAAAACTGACAGTCTTTTAGGTAGTCACCAGAAACCCGGGATGATTATCGAAAGCCCCTATGAAAGTAGAACGTCAGTAAAAACTTATCTCAACAAGGTCTTCAGAAATACTACCTGTGATAAGCCAAATGTTGACTGAGTGACATCATTTTCGATAACGGAGTGTTACCGAAAATCAAAAAGCTCGCAGAAATAATGTCAAATGGCGCATCGATTTTCCGACACTTTTCGATTCGACCTCGGCCCCGATAAATTAGCGGACACTGGACATCGCGTAAACGACGACGCGTTCAAAATAGTCTACAGAGTCCCTACGAACGCGCCGAAGGCAGCTCGAAAACAACATCTAGCAACGGCAGAGGCTGTGGCGATCAGATTATTCAATCCATCGCTTTGTTCTCAGAAACGTTTCGTTAAGGCACTCAAACTACCATGGCCGCGATCCGAGACCGACCCTGGAGCTCAGTGTGACCCATACTTTGACCCTTTGGTTGAAACCGGAAATGGATAATCCCCGAAACCCTTGTTCATTGTTTCGCGGGCCCCTTTCCCAACCACGAAACAACAACATTTCCTCTCCTATCTTTCCTAACGACGCAACATCAACTTCGGTGACGATCCAATCACACTTTAGCACACAGACGTTGTTCATAACTTATGAATTTTTAACCTATACATGTAACTGTATTAGCCACGAGGATGATGTTACCGAAAACGAGCTTGTTCGCTATTCGTGTTTTCTATATATAAAGAAATGGGATTATTCAGTGAAAATTAGCCATTCATACTCATTTCTATAACATTATACGTGATTTATGTATTTTATGCACTACCTTAAGTGGTCACTATGTGTTCAGTTGATTTAAAATACAATATTCTTGAGTTGTAAAATGGATGGCGCTGTTGCAGTGATTACGCAATTCATAAGGACTATCTAATTTGACTGGAATGCTCCATAACCGTGGACCATCATACCACGCTTTTCATTGCAATGGTTGTGGAGAATTCGTTATTCTGGTTTGCACCTGAATTGAATTGGATATTTCTGATGCTTTGGAAAACTTTTTTTATCTATGTCAGTGCTGCGCATCGAATCTATCGAAAAAGAAAGGACTTTTTGACCGATAGAGGGTGACGGTAACAAGATATCCACCAACTCCACAACGAATGGGTCCTGGTCGGCATCTGCGGATTAGACCCTTTGGCTGACGAATGTTTTCGTCACCGAGGCTGTTGAGAGTTCCCCTGTTCCCAAGTGATTTAGTAAAGCACCGGTGCCGCACCCAAATCACTACATTGAGCGGTATGCTGTGCTCAACAGAGGTGGAGTCTAGTAGCTCAAGAAAAGGCTCCGAAAAAGTTCACAAAGTCAATTATTATTGCAGTTAATTTTGCCAGGCGGTAAACTCCGTCTTCTAAAGAATTGTACGGTCCATGAAAGAGGGTCCAGTAGGGCCAAAGTTGGTGATCCAGGATATAGTACAGAGCTTCTTATTCGTAAACTTTTCTAAGCTTACATCTCAGAGTCTAGGGGCGGGCTAAGCCCACTGAAATCCCGCATGTTCATCTGTTCGAAAGTGAGGAGGTCTTGGCTGACATTGTGCGTGTGACAACAGATTTTCAAACAGGGAGACAGCAGTCGCTATGACGAACCTAGATCCCGAGCAGTCGTCTTGAATCTCGTAGAAGCAGCCGGTGCAGTAATCAGTGCACTTGAAAAATTGGTGTTGATTTTAGCTCAGGTTGGCGGTTGTGATTGCTTAACTTAACGTTTAGTTCGGAGAAGTTGCTTCACCAGTCTAGGTGCTCTCTTCAGAGCGCAAACCAAACACCAAGCTCAGAAGCCATAAGTTACTGAAAATAGCTAGTGCCTCTTTATATCCTGCCCACAAACTTGAAGACTATCCAGTATTTATTTTACGTAACTTCTTCCCGGAGGGTCGGCAGAAGATGAAATTTGCTATCACATAACAAGTGACTACCGGTAAAAACGTAAAACTGGCGTCATAAATTTTCGGGTGCAGAAGCTGAGGCCTTGGATATTTGGGCTCTTACTGTTCAGTCATGCTTGGCTGTATACCCACAGAGCCCGGTGCAGTTAGTTGTCGACCAGGAGCACAGCAACCTCCTGGGGGTAGATCATGCTGCTATGTTAATTTCCTAGCCGTCTGAACTAGAGAAAGAGACTGGAGTCTTTGTTAGTGGATACTGTTTCACGGCCGCTGCCTATAAGGAATTCAGGCTTTCAGTTCGTGCTTCCGACCATCTTTGCCCACGGTCCACCACGGAAAGTGGTGTTCGTCAGCGTTGCTCTTTTTCGCCCCTTCAGTTTTGAAATTGGATTGATTCTTGGGATAACCTTATCCGCAAGTAAAAACAATGGCATCCGTATCTGTCCAAGCTGTAAGTTGCCTGACTTATGATACGCCGAGTGAAAATTTAGGTAAGATGCAATTTTTGTGGATAGTATGAACAACAGTGTAGCGATTTTCGAGGTGCTTTTGCACCTTCAAAACGGAACATTTTGCTGTAGAACTGGGTTTGTGCTACACCAAACATTGCCTTGGCAGGGGAAGCTCTAGCTGCAGTAGACAAGTTTTGCTACCTGGTTAGTTACATCTCACCAGGTGGGGTGAAATGTTGCCGAGTATACAGAAGGTGTGGTTGGCCTTTGCCAACCTCGGCGTTGGTGGCGTCGGCTTGAAATCCCCTTATCTGTCAGGGATCGAGTGCACAATGCGGCTGTTAGGTCCGCTTTTCTACGCTGCTCAGGAACGTGGCCCTTAAGGGTAGGAGACAGGCGAAGACTGTTGGTGTTCGAGCATCAATGTTTCCGTAGCACTGCTCACATATATGATGGTAACATCGTATTATCAATGCTGAGGTTAGACTTAGGGTGCTGGGAGACAGAAGTCCGTCTCCGGATTAAGTAGTTAACCCAAACAGGTTAAGGTGGTTGGGAGCGCGACGTTGATGGCTGGACGGACTGAAGTAGTTTTCAGTTATCGTTACAGATTCTTAGGTGTTATTGCCGGTGCACCTGATCTTCAAGAATGACAGACTTGGAACAGGGCACAGTGGTTAGAGGGTTTGTATATCAGTTCTGGAATACTGGAGTACCAAGAGCATAATTGTACCGATTTTGACGGGTCCAGTGAGATTTTTTGATGTGGGTTACTGTTGATACCCAGTCGGTGTGCAAATAAAACCGCGGATACGACGTTTCTATCATATTTGGCCAATGCTTCTGAGATGTAGATGCTAAAACACCGACATTATCTGCCTATCTTCTACCCTTATTGGCCCTGTTTCTGAGTCGTATAAAAGAACAGTTTTTCGGATGTCACTGCTCATAGATTGGAGCGAATTTTGCAGCAACCCGTGTTTCGATATGTTCAAGCCCAATGTACATGCTACGTTGGAGAACTTGTTTCTCTGCCCGCATTTACGCGACGGGACGCTGTTCCAGGTCTCTAAGTCTACCGTCTTGAATTTGCTCATAATGCCCGAATAATCGGACGTTGAATAAATCAAATGCCTCTCGCCGATTGGTTCAACTCATTATTTTATCTTTTTTTCCACTGAAGATACGGTGTGTCTTTTGAGTATTAAAATTGACGGAGCCCTAAATTTGAGGAAATATAAAGCATAATCTCCTCTACAATGGACTCTGCTGAATAGCCGGATAGAGTAAAATTCTCCGACAAATGGTGTACAGAAGGCAGATATCCTCGTGTACCTTTACTCGTCTGTATATGTGATAGGTCCGTCCTCATTTTCGACGTTGTCAACTTTCGTTCTTTTGTTTTTTCGACTTTACATCCAAAATGTCACTCCGGAGCTTAGAAAAAACAGCTGCACTTGTCGTATAGACCCAGCGAAAATTATCTAGCAGTCCTGAGTGCACTGGTCAGAGAGTTTGCCCCACTTCTAACAAAAAAGGTGAAATAACGTGATCGTCTGTCAGCTGTACAAATAGGTTCCTGAAACGAACCAGTTCAATATCGTCCGATGAGAACTGCCGACTGTACTACATAAACGGTAGATGAAAAGGCTTATTTCAGTTTGGAATCAAGAAAACCTATGGATCTTATTGTATATGTCGGACTCCAAAACGGATTTTATCTAAAGAGGTTATTTGCCTCATACCTACTCTTGGTTAAAAAACGTTGGACGGACGCTGTGGAGAGTTGCACTGGCACGGTCATCATCTTTTTGGACCTCAATAAGGTCAATTCTAGTGGCAATGCTGATAAGCCTAATCAACTCTGGTTCATCAACACTTCCTTCTTGTTGTGTCTCGCAGATCGACACAAGCTGTCGCGATGAAATAAATCTCCCTCCGTCATACTACACTTATAACAGGCTGTTGGAAAAGCTCAGGGTTTTTGGTTCTAAATTCCATTATTTCTCTAGATTGTGAATTTCCTGGAAGACAAGAGTTTCCTAGAAGAATTATCTCTCGCCGTGGAAGTGGTACGCTACCACCTGTGGTGATCATCAAAGCTCTGTCAATTATTAGTTGTGCTTCTCGGCCTAAATTAGTTTCCAGTCGTCAGTTTTGCTATTATTTAATCTCTTTTATTCAAGTAACCTGAGTCTTTGTAATAGTATTGGATTAGGAGGTGTCTGGTGAATACACATAGACCATTCAATGAGAAGAGCTGTTTTCTGGGCTGTGGCGATCAATGTATTCTACGGCTTGGATTTGCACTTGAACAAAGCGGATTCGAATGCTACAAACCTCATCCGATATGAGATAATTTGAAAGTCGTCTGGGAATAAAAAGACCGTGAAGTTGTGCAGTTTTTGCCTCCAAAGAGTCAGGCTTCGTCTTCGCAGGAATCATGACTGGGACAAACATTTGGTCTTTAGGCCAGTTGAGCTCCGATGCCTTCCCATGACTCTAAGCTTTGAAAGTTTGCTTAGTACTTGAATATAGATGTGTCTTTATTCATCCACGCAGTATGATAGAGAAGGTCAAAATGGAAAGGATGCAAAGCCCAGCTTCGAAACTCAGTGATGGCTCAGGTGAGCCAGCTAGGTTTCGGTAATCTTTCTGGAGTTGTCCCACGGATATAACCGATCAATTGGTAAAGACTTATTCAAGTTGAGGAATATCCTTCATGGCAAAGTAGGTTTGGAAAAACAAGTGTAATTTCCTCTTCGGATGAACAACCGGATACTGGTTCATTTTCAAAAGCTGCGGAACAGCTGTTCGACAATTTCCCAATGGTTTGTCATTTTTAAATGTAGAATATAACGATTACGCCTGATTCACCGTGGCTTGACACATAGGTGGATCTAATGAATCATTTTGTATAAATAAAAAAGTATTGACATTCTGAATGTCCTTATTACAACCAATCTACACAAATAAACCAGTCAGCATTTCACTCCACTCTTTTGATTGTATAAATTACAGGTTTTATCGACGCTGACGTATACAGACGGCTGATAAACGACTTTTTTTCTCGTACAAGGCAGTATAATCACTAAAACTACATAGTTGTATATCTGTGATAACTAGCAAGAAGTGAAGAGGTTCTAGGAGAATAACGTTTATGCGGTAAACAAATTCGACCAAAATGCAGACCACACCCCTTTTGTCACTACCAGTCGGCCGCAAGTATGACGGAATATGAGCAGCTGAGAGAAAACGAAACAGGACTATTGCTTACATTGAATTACCTTCATTCAAAACACAACCTTCTACAAAGTATTAAACATTTGGTTTGATTTATTCTTCAGGACTGAGAAGTGGGTAAGGGGAGTCAGCTAATAGTTTTTCAGACAGTTTGTGGCAGTTATCAGAATGCTGTGTTAACAGATACTGAGAGAAGTGCACTCTTGATATGATCCCGTATCTGGGAATATGCTTGTGTGGCCTGGAGATAAATTTAAAATCCTTTGCTAGCAGCCCAGGGAAACATTACAGGGATCCATAAAACCAAGGTGATGGGATACAGACACAAAAAACCTTGAAATGAACAGTAATCAGGAGAGGTTTTAAGGTATGGCACATCATATGGTAATCTCAAAATCTTCACAAAAATGGTGAAAATATTATTAGACTATAAAAGATTTTATGGTAGAATCACGCCAAAGTACCTTAGCTCGGGGAGTGTCATCTCTGTTATTATGTACGGGTAGAGTAAATTATATAATTTGTTGCTCTAATAATCTTTCAGAATAGACGAAAGTAAGTCTGCACATTTTGAATGATTACCAGTCAGTTTGTGGTTTGGAGGCCACTCGGCTATTTCCGGTACACCTCGCTGCATAATATGAAGCATGGGATATTTAGATTAGGATATACCAACTAATAGGTCGTCAGCATATTTACCGATAAATCAGTCATCGAAGGTAGGCATGTTAGATAAGTGAGTAGAACAGAAAACACCACCTTGTACAACACCCAAATCTGGAAATACAATGTATGAAAACCTGCCACAGTCGCATGTAGACTGTTGGGGGTTTATTGGAGTGATCAACTAATACAGCGATGGTCGGAGTTTGACCACCACCCGCAACATGAATGCAGACCAAACTCCTTTTTCCAACACAGGTGAGCGTGGCGTTGTAACCCGAAAGGAAATCTCGGACAGCTTTGCTATTCCTGTTTGATGATGACAATAGAACAAAAAGGACAGGGCATCCACAGTGGAATACAAACAGTAGTGGGCGAACAAGTTGAGAACAAGTACATTCAGTTGATGTGTCACCCTTTAACAATAACGGTTTCTGAAATACCTTTAGAACAACAGATGTGCAAGAATTGAACTGGAATTTCGAGGAGTGATTTTTTTGTATGGGTGTAATCGAAGCCACTCTCCAACTGTCGGAGATGCTGTTCTGGCGCGAGCATTGATTGAATAATCCAGATAAAACCGTGGATAAGTTAGATGCACATTTCTTCAGTACAATCGGAGATACGCTATCTGGTTCACTAGATTTCTTTGAGTTCAATGAAGAATCAAATCTTTGTGAAAGTCCAAGCTTTTTAAAGTAAACTTGAATCCCTCCTGTGTGCGTCTTCCCCGCCTTCCACAGGTGCCTTGGAAATTGAACAAGTGACTTTATTAAAACTCTGATCGTGCACATCTACATCGATCGCTAGCATGCGACCGATAGATGAAACCTCACCCAAGAGCTTTCACATGTTGACCGTTTCTCAAGAGCTTTTGATACCTAAAATAAGCGCAGCATACATCGAGTTGAATCGATATAAGTCTGTCTTTAACTCTGACCTTGAAGCTGCACACATGTTTACAAGTCTTACAAGGAATAATAAACAAATATATCGTTTTCCATGAGTGTATTTGCGAACCTCTCGTAAAACACAGTATAGATCGTTATGTTAAACATTTAATATTTATCCACGTAACCGCTTTACCTTGAATTCAAGGACCTTTTCAGTCACTACGGTTAAGATTTTCCATTATTTGAGGTGCATGTAATTTAAATTCACAAACAAAACCAATTATGTTTCAATACAATCCAAATAAGCAATATTTGTTGGCATAATATATCGGCTTCCGGCGACAAAATTTTATCGAGGAAATCTCCAAAGCCAAAGTACTTTATTCTCAGCCTTTCGCGGCTCATCATATAACAAACACTCATTTGAGAAACAAACCCACTGTCAAAATGATTAGAACTTGTGATTTGAACCTCCTGATGAGGTTACTACGTGCACCCGTTTGTTGGGCTCACAATGCAGCCTTCACATCACATGATGCTAGCCGCGTTCTAAATTGCCATTACCTATTGTCAATCGAAGAGTACCAGTGTTCGGGAATATTCTCGCACTGGCTTAAGGACAGGGATTTTCGGCATGGTATTTTCAGCATACTGCCCCTAAAATCATCTTATCACGTAGATATAATACGTCTTTCGTCGCTGAAATTTGCATTTGTGGGAGTTCCTATGTGATTTATGCAATATTTGGTGCTCCTACTCACGTTGGAACACTGGGCGAGATCCATTACAGAAGACTCAAACTTATGGATGTTTGCAAACCTATTTTGAATCCCCTTCACATAGATGCAGAGAAAATTCAGTTTTAGTGGATCTTTCACCGCTATCGCGATAGAAATAAAGGTGAATAATGCAGTGCACCCAAGTGACCTTGAGGCCAATGCGCACATTGATGCGAATTGGAATTTTCTATTTTCAGCAGATATGACAGTCATCACTGAAATCATTTTGAAACCACACGGGACGTGGAAACTCCCAGTTAAGAAAGAATTCCTCTTGATCCTATCATATAGGCACAACCGTGGAAACTAAATTGACCGCAAAACGGCTTCCATTGAATTTCAGATAGTGAACCCATGAAAGTATGACCTCGGAAAACACGTTTGGTCCAGATGTGCAACGCTACTAATATTACTTTTATTATTACTGTTATTACTATTATCATTATTACCATTCCATACCTTGGTTATTTTCAGCTTAATTTGCTCAAAGCATTTTATCTGGACACTCACACACTGTCAACTAAACGCAGTGCAGCAAAGAATCAACATACATCAGATGAAACTTCTAATAAATTATTATCTTTACCTGAGGGTCTGATACACCTTATCTAAGACTGGAAATTCGAATTATACATTGAGCAAATTGTCGAGTGCATCGCAATTGATTTATCTGTATATCTTGTTCTTAATTTACAACAAATTTTGCACTCGTCACGAAGTGACGCTTTCATCTTATTCATCAGGATAATTTAGAGATAGGCACACGGATACTGAGAGCCGGAAGTTGCTTGTAACCGCTGTTCCACGATCGTCAATTTGATGTTATCTGACTTCAAAAAAGTTTTCCTTTAGTGCCCCGGGCCTGTACGTACATGGAAATAAGTGTTGAGGAATAATGTGAAGATTCAGACTATAAGTGCTTCACAAATATCATTTCTTGTCATTTGCGATGTTCAGTGATTTTGAAGACTAACAACATAAGCCTCATTCGGTGACGCTTACCTGTCTCACACGATCAAGCAAACTGCTCGTGTTTTTTTCGGATAAACATGCCACCTATGATTTTTGATATCTGATCAATTTCACAACCACCTTCATTCTCTGTAAACTATGCATAACGGATAATTTTACCATGATACTTTCAAAATATCTGTTCTCAAAAAACTACGTAAAAAGCTTAACCTAAGTTTTCTCAGTGCATTTCAAAAATCTTCTGCGGATAGTTCGCGCATTCCACATTCGTTTTTCGTTCACCAGCTAGCCTTATTTTTAAAATCATTCTCACTTATTGAGAGAAATAGTCGTTATAATTATTAGAAATATGTTTGCACTCCAAATGTGGCATACACACTTAAACGGTCTGTCGGTGCAACGGATGCGTTTCAGTGCGTGATAACCATGAGTAATGATAGAGACCAGAGAAACCAGGTTGTCTTGCTTTATGGATGTATGCTCTATTTATTCATTAGGTTCAGAGTTTTACATGCGAAACAGTCGTTCATAAATGTTCGGATCTAATGTAACGAATAGTCCTTTGAAAGAGAGCTCGTCAGAGTTACGTTGCACAACTTCTATCTGAGTAGATTTCGCTATATCTCATCAGGTGTGTAGAACAGATAACGTAATAGTACGTATTACAATAGTAAAATGCACTTAGCGGTGATGGTTTCACAAAATTCTTGACTTTATCAGGGAAACAAATGGATCCTCTAGCTTGCACAAACCAAGCTTTCATCTTTGGATCGCCATCGCCTCGGCAAACTGTGGTAGACGAGAGCTGGTGGCAAAGAAGATCACACAGAAGGCAGTAGTGCGGTCAGTCCCATTCGTCGTGTCTAGCAAATGATGCGCGATGAAATGCTCTTACTTTTGAGAAGTTTCTGTGTAGTTTTCTTTGATAACACATCAGAAAGAAATGTTTAAGTTTCGTGAGAACAGTCTGTCAAACCAACACTCGGTTGTTTAAATAACGTTGTAATTTGATGACAGCATCCTTTAAGACCAATAGTCCACAGCGAAGTGTAGTGAAATTGTTTTTCGGAAGACCAGATAAGACGTTAGGTACAAAATTGTTTCGGGAAATAAGATAAAAAGGGTAACTATTTCACTCGAGTCTGTATAAGATTTCTGACCTGAAATATAAACTTCATCTTGATTTCACTAGTGACTCTAAATTATAGATCATGAAGTAGGAAGATGTGAATTTACCATATTTATGCACTACCATTTTCGTTCATTATTTCCTCGGAGTGTATTGGTCAGTGATTTATGCTTATGTCGAGTCCAAGAGTATTCACTCGCACATTCAAAGGGGTTTTAAGTAGGTAATCTGAATACAAGTGAAACTTTGACAGCGGTGAAAAAATAAATTTTCGTAAGAAACATTCTTCCATTACCACAACAATACGTTGCTACTGAAAAAGTTTTTTGGTGAATAAAAAACAATGTGGGTAGAATGAGACTAGATATTACATAATATGAGATTCACCATACAATGAACCTTTGAGAGCCAGCCCGGATAACCTTGTGGTTAAGGTGTTCGATTCACTACAGCTCACCGCTGGTTCGAGTCCCCGCTGAGGGGCTAGTTGGATGTGCACTGCTGATTATCCCTGAAGAGAAAGAAGAAGCTTTGCATTGCTCCCATGATTTTCAGTGTTTTGAAAGTTAACTCTGCTTGGTAAATTCCATATTACGAAAAACAGCTTATTTACGTTGCCTGCTTATTGGAATACACGCGCTTTTATAGTACTCTCTTATCTTGGGGGTTGGGACAGGATTAAACAGCTAATTCACGTGGAACTGTTTAGAATGAGTGTGGAGTTTTGCATAGCATCCTTATGTGACTTCGGTCGGTATAAACGATCAACGTTGAAATAACTTTTCTGCGTCTTTTAATTACCAAGAACTGAGTAGTAATAAGCAGATATGCGATGCTGTTCAAAATTTGTAGAGAAGAATTATTAAGGGGCAAGAAAAGAAGCTGCTATTAAGAGAATTCATTTACCGAAACTGATTTTGCATCTAGAATTTCGAGGATTGAACCTGAGAGTTCAGACTGAAAACGTCTGACACGTATAAGAATGAGTGTCTTGTGTGTTCTTGCAGAAAAATGCAACTCTATCGAACAAGTACACTTCGACACGAGTGGGTTTTGAATGTCAGACAGCCTACTACAAACGTGGGAGGAGGTGAGCTGAAGGATGAGACTGGCAAAATGTGTCAAAAACTATTCGATCATCTAGATGTTGGCTCATTTTTAATCACAAGCAAATTGGTGGGAAAAAGTTAATGAAATGAGTTTCATTTTCCACCATCAGAAATTCACTCTGCTAATTTAAATTATTCCTTTTGTTAGAGCTTAGAAAATACCTTCGGCAAACAACTAGTATTTCACAGCACAGGTAGTAAAATAATTCGCATCCATCGATAGCTCTATCCACATTCATGAGGAAGCTTTTTGTAATCATTTTTCTCGGTATCCTTGAAAATCTTCGGAAGATTAGATTCAGAGTTTTTTCATCCACGGGGAAAATTAGCAGTGGAATGGTCGGTTAGTGGAACGACCTAGACACCAACCTCATGGAATTTAGATAGGCACGCCAGGAGTATTTAGGAAAGTATTGTTCTGCATCAATTTCGTCACAGGTGGTGGCTATATTGGTATCCCCGCTCAGTTTATTTGGACCTGACAGTATAAACCTGTTTTTTTTCAGGGAGTTTTGGTCATCACTGTTTCACATTTATTAGCAATGGATGAAGACGCTTCCGAACAGATTGGATGAATTTCTTCCGGGTAGATTCTTTACGTGCATATAATATAGAAATATTTTACCCGTTTTGGCAATTTTTGCCAAACCGTCTTCCATAATCCAGTATGCTCCAGCATTCAAGTGTTTGATTCGTAAGGTCAAACTGCTGCAGGCAGCCGAATGATAAGTTAGCTTATTGTGGAGGATTGTATATACTAATGCAATTTGGAAGGGCAGAAGGTATGACCCCTAAACGAAATTTGTGAAGCCTCTCGATTCGGCCTCGTAGCTCAGCTGGTAGAACACACCGGGTACGGGAGCGTGCGTGGTGTCCATGTGTGGGCTGGAATCCCACCGGGATCAAAGATTGTTCACATTTTGATCACTTCAACATTCTTCGAAAGTGCCAAACACTTTATCATGATTTTTTCATTCCAGCGATAAAGGAAGTACTTTTTCCTAGCATTCAGTTGCTAAGACTAAAGGTTGAAGGTAATTTATGAGAGTGTACACTGAAGAAACTGAAAACGGGTAGTGGTCCCGTCATCCTAGTAAACGAAATACCTGGGATTTAGTACTGAGGCCCACTTAAATTTTGCATTAGTTCCGTTGAGTTTGAACAACCATTCCCACGTTCTAGGTGCAAAAATACTGGGTAATAATTCTCAAGTGAAACTTTGTTCATGAATCAAAAAAAAATACATTGTACGAAAGTAACAGCCTCATTACTGGTGAAGCCTGGGCATTTCGACCCAGTAGATGGCGATCAGTTGGACTTCACTCAGGGATTCTTTGACGCCCTACATGGATAAGTTCACCAGTATCGGTTCCTACGTTTTTCTTCTATGTCACGGACTGGCTACAGTTAATCAACTTCCAACAGCTAATTGCCTCAGAGAACAGTACCAAAGTGAGGACGTGCGCAGCACGTGTCCCAATCACTTTATCCTGATGAGTTTCAGTATCACTCATTGACTTGTTTTGTGACCAAAACTTTGCATCTCATCTCAGCATTGCTGTTCTGGTGCCTTCACTAGACTCGAACAGTATTATGCAGAAACGGGTTCTCGATTATTGGCTACCGCCATTAACTCCCCCTCAAATACCATGCTTCTGGCCAGCATAGTAAAACTGACCTAACCAATGCAGCCAAAACAGGACATTGATACACAAACAGATGTCACATCGACGTTTAGATTGATGGGTTTGTCCAATACAAAATGCCTTGAAATCAAGAAAATCGGAGCTGGAGTGCACTGTCGTTCACGGTTGTTTTTGAGGTTCATAATGAGTTACTGTATTAGACACCTTCGTGTACCATTACAACGGGTGTTTGGTGGATTCGGCCTGTGCATAGCTAACTGTTCCAATGCGAATCCAAAGGTCCATCCTCTGGTAGCATCGACAGGATCAGGCATGTAGTCATTGGTCTAGTTCCAATGACTATCGGAAACACTGTTATCTGACTGCATTGGCAACCTGATGAATATCTCCACTTTGGAAATGAATTGATGATTATCATCTAGTAGCCGTTACGGCGACGCTTGGTTTTGGCGCCGGTTTGATTATCGCCGAAACTTGCACATAAACATGTGCGGTGAGAGCATGTTCAAACTTGACAGACTGGAATCGGAGGTAGTGACAGTCGCAAAACGGACCTGTGCCAACAGTAACACACAGCAATTCGATCAATTTGATTCCAGCCTTAAACACTAAAATCACTGGCAACAGCAATACTGTACTTACAGTACACGATGTGTAGCAGATTAGATAAATCATGTTATAACAAGCTCTCAGTTCCCAGAGGTCAATAGTTAGTCGGGGATACACCCAACTGCCGAACAAGCATAGAAGCAAAAGACAATTTCGGTAGACAATCAATAAAACCGGACAAACATGATTGCTGACAGGAGTCCAGACTAGCGGGCTACGCGTATCCTTCAAGTATGGAGCTGTGGCGACTCCCTATAGACATCATGTCACCCGAGACGCAAAAAGCGAAACTGCAAGCTGAGCTTACGTCTGCGGAGTGAAGCGATATCACCGCAGTTGGGTGATGTGTGCAAGTTTGGCAGAAACATCCAGCAATTCTTTTGACTTTTTTAAAAATCATGTATAAGACATCCAGTTGCCCAAGTCGGCCAAATTTGCTTACTTTGAAAGTAGCTAAGTGAAGAGAATGCTGACATGTTGGAATTCAACCTTAATTTGTATCCATCGGTATGGTATTAATCCTCGCTTGAGTTACATTATCTCGGTCGCTATTGAATCTATTGAGAAATGAAGGGTGAAAGGTGCGAGACGGGGAGAAACCATAATTTTACCGAGCAGAAACTGAAAAATTCTTATTGATACACACATTTTGGCTTCCGGCTCCGCTGGTCAGTACCTTTGACAGTAGTGTGAACTACATGTCAGTGTAGTGTCAACCAAGCACCGAAACGGGACCAACACATCCATGAAGAAATATCTTGTCTGTCACAGGAGGCTTGATTGTTGTTTCCCTCCTATTCTATCTTAGCATGTACTTTGATTTTCTATTTATTCTTCAAACTCACGTTTTATTTCTCGTCACCCGGTAGAGTGGGTGGACCATGAACGGGACAGCATAACGTGGTTTGGAAGCAGTCCAGTTTTGACAGGCGATTCTCTCTCTTTCTTTCTCTCTGTATATATATATATATATATATATATATATATATATATATATATACATATGGCTCAGGCCATCACCGTAGATTGTTATACAGCGTCGTTGTGATGGCATCATTCGAAAAAAGGCACCGCAACAATTGGAAAGGTATTTCGATGTGAATGAGCAATTTTCATTGATTTTAATCTCAAGTCCGTACCAATAGCTTATTGACTATATACTGGTTATATTTCCGTGATAAAGCTAGTCTAATGTGTTGTGAGGGTAACACCAAGTTGAGGCGATAGGGAGCTGGGTGGATCTCCAAAATTCACTCGATATTCACACGAAGGTTCACATCTGATGTCAGATGCAACTGATTTCTCCCTCCAGGTTTGTGAATGAATCTATATATGTAAAGCATTAGGCACTGTTGTTCATCTAAATAAACTGCACTGACTAAAAAGTACGCAGAGCAGCTAGTTTCAAAAGAGTGATTTAGGTTAAACATAGTTGATAGGACTCATAACTGTGGGAGAATAGTTTTTACTAAGCTATCAACGCTTATTTCGACATTCAAATTCTGTGGAATCATCTTGAAGCTTCAGCCTCTTTTGTAGAACCCCTGTTGATGCGTGTGCACTAAATTTCAAGATTGATTGAAAGCCTTTTATAAAAAAAGCGTCATAAATACATAACAACCTTCAGGCTTTTCCAAACAAAACGGAACATTTCACTACACATCACCATTATTAATATAGCATGTTTCGATCATCAGATCTCCAGCCATATATCACTGTTATCAATGGAATTTGAATGTCAATAGGATGTCGAGACTGAATCGATTTCAAACTAACACCTCCATTCTGCTTTCTGTATTACTAGCATATGAGTATTAAGAGGTTCGATTTGTATAATATGACTCGTTGAGCACTGCCAACGCTCAATCCACCTCTGAAAACTATGGAAGCAATTCACAGCTGTTTCTTACTTGTCAGGAATCCTCAGCAGTGCATCTCCATCGGGTTCCAACGGGACTCGAACTCCGAGAGGATGATTGTAAATCAAACTCATAGCCACCAGGAAGGTCAGCTGAAAGTCTACGCTACATGATGCAACAGCCTTGCCTCACTGGATTTGAAAGGTACCAGCCCATTTTCCCTCATAGCAACTGAATCGCATGAGGCCTAAGTTCCACATGGACATTCCGTTGTCAGCAGCCTACTATGCAGGCGCAGGTAGTGGAAAATTCAATTTATACGTGGTTCATCATGTAGAACCAGTGAGCTGAGAGTTGATACTGCGGTATTATATAAACCCAATCTCTCGCTACTTAAGTCTACTTATTATATCTTTCTTCTCAACAACCGTCAAAAACAAGGTGCACAGTTTTGATGCTATATGGATACGAGCAGTAGCATTACGGGCATCTCAATGAATGCTAGGTAATCGGGTCAAGAAAAACAATTATGGTGGATGTGCACTGCTGATGATTCCCAACAAGGATGACACAGCTGTACAGTGCTCCCATGGTTTTCAATGGTGAGTTGGGCGTTCAAGCAGCATGATGAATCATATTATATATAAAAATAATTATCTGTTTTCCATTCATAAAATCGAGATAATGATGTATGAGGACAAGGCATGAGCTCAAACCTTCGTCCGTAATAACAGCACCACCTCATGGCATATTTTGGTAGTTTGTAATGTTTTTCTTCGTATATTTATGTCTTTTGCTGCGCACGTCGAGCAGCTTTCTTTGCATTTCTAGAGACCCATTAATGCTCAAAAATAATTTAATGCATCACGCTTGGAATCCACCTTAGTTACTACCCCTTAGGCATCACTTGATTATACTTGCTTTGTAATGACAATTAAAATTGGTTTATAAAACAACAGATTTGATTTTTGAGCTCAAAATGTTCTGAAATGAGGACAGTGCTTAAGACGCCTCTAGACAGCTGAGTGGACCGAGCCGAAGGTGCGTCAGGCTGGACGACAACTCAATTAAAGGAATAAAGTGTGATAACAAGAGTGCGAATCATTTGGCATGACGTTTGACAAAGTAAGTTAGGAAAACATTTACTAATTCTGTTTTCAAAATTCCTTGGTTTTCTGGTAGGCCAAGCAGCTTGAAGTGGAACTGACCATATTATGAATGAGACACCACACCCATATCTCGACATGCTCCGCATTTCAAACGAATTTTGTAATTTTGATCACGACAACTACACATAAACGCATAAAAAGTTTGGCGCCTTTAACCAAAAACTTACTTCCAGTTTAAAACCCGTACAAAATTTGTGAACTCTAGTTTTAAGACAGTCTTGCACTGATTTCTAAAGAAAAGTGTTCTCTTCTACACTAATTTGATGGAGATATTAAATGAGGGCCAGTTCATAAACCATGCTTTCGAAGGAACAGCCTTCGTTCCAAGAAACCAAGCACTTTTCAGGTGATCATTGAAACTGGTTGGTATTGACTTTAAATCTATACGTCGTCACACTTCCAAATGTCCACATCCATTTCAAACCCAGTGTATGCATTTTTGATCTACGCGATTCCTATTAAAACTGCGACAAATAGAACTTTGTTGCGCACATCTTTAAGCCAAAAATCCCAGTAATCTTAGTCAAAGTGAACTGGAAAGGATTTTTTGGCATAGATTTGTCCAGCCCTTGATTTCTTTGCGTTTGTTTTGTAAGTAGTGGGTAACAAAATGATTGAAAAAATATGTAACAAATGAATCTCGTTTTTGTAATTCAGCCGGGGTTACTACTTTAGGGAACTTTTGTTTTAAAATTTTGCAGGCTATCACAAAAATTATCCTTTGTTTATCACTCGATAATGACGACATCGAAGAAGCATTCCCAGGTGTTTCAAAAGTTGCAAGAGACCTCAGGAAGTTAGTGGTCCATCAGTGGACTAACAATTCACCTGAAAAGTATCTTGACGACATTCAGTGGGTACACACTGAAGTTTATTACGGCATCTGTCAATTTTGAAGAAGATCTCCACACCTTAAATTTTATATTTACATTCTATACCGTAACGGGGTCACCCCGAAGCAGTTTGAAACGTAGTGCTCTAGAGCACTTTAGTCATAAACCAACTCGAGGTGGATTGCATAGTGTAAGCTTAAACGTGTATCCCCAGTGAAGAGTTCAACGCCATTTTTCCATTATTTATCCCGGAGTTCCATATGAAAGCAATGAACCAGAAATATATACAGAAATAGTGCAAGTGAACAACACTGATATTCATTACTTCCGATTGAGACGCATAATAATTTCAGTTTGCACCGCTGCATTTGGCTCTAGTTCTGAAGCACGAGTTTATATAACGCTGGCGTAGTCCTCAAGTACTCCCTACGTGAGAAGAGGTTTGTGGAGAACTTCAGTTGACACAAAAGCTGGTAATCTAGTCTTCCTTTCAACCTGCAGTTTTTCTTATCAGCATTAGGCTTTTGTTCCCCCTTTGTCCGGAAGTTTTGGGAAAGCTTCTGGACATTTCTGGAGGCAGAATTTCAAGAGCTCTCAGTGTGATTCATTGCCTGTTGTCCTGAAGTAACAATTATGCAATAAACATATCACTTGTTCCTTGTATAGCTTCTTGAATGCTTCTAAGTGTATGACATTAACAGGCGTACGACTGTCTCTCACCGAACAAAATTCGACATTACTAATCTACGTCTATCTGTTGAAACAAAAACTGGTTTCCTGTTGCGTTTGAAAACTTAGGCGGCATGTGTTGTCTCAGTAGTTATCTCCTGACCTACTTACATTGGAGAAGCCCTGATTTCATCCCATAGTCCTCAATAATATCAAACTGAGAAGCACTTATGGGTGTACTGAAAATACTTTTATGTGAAAAGGTTAGTAACAAGCGCCTTTTGTGCAGTATGGGCCCTTCGATCTCATCCTGTAAGGATGAAACCGTGAATGCGGAAAAATTGAAATGAGAAGGTAGATTTGAAGCTTGTTAAGATTCTTCAGGAAGTGCATACCACTTGATCACTCATATTAAAGTAGGAATTAGTCTCCTAAAGCTTCTTCTTTACATTCTGACAAATAATTCAACAGCAAGGCGGTTGATTGCAACCAAGCTGATGATAAGGGTGATGACTGATGCATCATTTAGAGGAGTTTCAAGACGTTATGTCATGATGCAGTGATGTGTTAAAACGTATATTTTTGTTATTCACCATCCTTGATGAACACGAATTTGCTTCTACCCTCGTGCTGCTAAGTTATACCGAGTGAACCGAGAAAAAATTGGATTTCATAGACAGGTAACCAGTGAAAGTTTTCGACCCATAGTAGGTTATCCGAGACTCATTTAGTCAGTAATAGTTTGGGATGAAATTTTCACTAGACAGAACACGAATTGCACTTACAATCAAATGTTTTGATTAAGTAAAAGCTCTCAAACAAAATAGATCTCACGGGATTCTTTTCAAAAGTACAACTATGTAACTTGATCAAATGGAGGAACAACCAAGTAGAGTCAAGTTGATAATAATTCATTTGAAAAAAAAACAGAGGTATATTTCCTTCGAGCGCTCTTACCGGACCACGTTTACTCATGATCAAACTCAGAAATTAAACGACACCGTCACCCGTAATGATACAACAGTCCAAAACAATCCAAAAACATCTCATAGAGAGCGCAAGATTAGTTCGTATCACAAGGATGCTTAAGTGTATCTCCTGACATTTTCTTTTTTCAAATCGGAATGTTTAATAGTTCATCAAATCACCGCCGGCAGTTTCATACGGTACCAAGGGTATACATTCTAAAGAATTCGTTTTTCCAGTTTTCTTTGCGTATTGTTTGCATGTTATTGTGCGTGAATTTGAACACGAACATTGGATTTTTCAATTGAAAGACACCGCTTCTGGCACATGGAAAATATGTGCAACTCGTCATTTTCACTTGCATTGTTTCTCAAACCAAAATATGTAGTTCACACCCTGCATGGCAGCGAAACCTTTACTTGACAACCGTAGCGAGATCACACTGAAAATCGAGTCGAAATTACGCAACAACTGTAAGTCAAGCATAGTCAGCACGTTTTCACAAAAACACCGGATTCAAGAATGCACTGTGCCAGTGATGTTAGTCAGAATTTCTAATCGAACGGGTAACTAGTCAAATTAACTTAACTAGGCAAAGTAGGAAATGTTTAGGGGAAATTTATGTAAATGGTGGATCTCATAAAATTACAAATCCACTGGAAACGTGTGTCACGTTACAAAATGATATATATTAATAATAATACTCACAATATTATTCTTTTTACTCACTTTTCATATTTGTTACCAATACAAGAAAGTACAACGCTCCTGGAAGGGCACCACGGCCAAGTGGGGAAGTGACCGACTGTGGCGAAGATCGAACCCAGGTAGTTACTGCCGAAAGCCCAAGATGATAACTGTTTGACCGCCGCCTATTGGAGAGATAGACTTATTGTATGTTACTAAAATCTCCAAACTATTATTATTTTCAAAACCGTGAAAACAGGAAGCTAAGGGTTATTTATCGTGCGGAGTTTATAAATTCTTGCGTTGAAGTTTCATTGAACTTTATGATAAAAATAAATCACCATCTTGAAGTAACCTGCAACCCGATTTCTTATTAGTGGAACAACAGAGCAGCTTGTTCAGTGGATCTCGTACAATGTTTTCAGAAAATGCTAACGCATTTATGGCAATAAAACCCCTAAAGTTTACAAACTATCTGTACTGAAAAAGGCTCGTCACCATTAGGCCCTTTGGGTAAAAACACTTATAAGTGCCATAGACGCCCAAAGAAAACCCTAAACTTTACCGGTGGTGGTCAAACGGTCATCCTAATGGGCTTTCAACCATTTGCCCCGGGGTTCGAACCCAGCTGGTCAATTTACCCAGCTGAAACTGTGGGGCAATAATATATACCAAAAGGAAGTAAATCAAAAGAAGGAAATAGTGGCATTTACAGTTTACCTCGTGATACCTGACTTTGCAAAGTACGCGTCACAAGTTGCTTTGCGCTGCAAATATCTTGATTTAACTAATAATTCAACTCACCGTACAAGATGGGGAGAAATTCTGTTTTTATTGACAAACGTGACGAACCGTATTTTATCTGCGCAAAAAGGGTTTAATACTTTAGTCCTTAGCTCCAAGGCAAGTTTATCATGAACTCGTAATGTGGGCAGTGCACATATGGAGCCATTCGGTTGCCGTGAGTCCTAACGCGTTGGAATCTCATTTGGGACTCTATTTAAATGCTGTACTGATGACCCCCTAGAATCCTGATGATGGAGCTTTTCTTCTTTTCTTCTGACCTCTAATAGTGAGCTGAGCCTTGATACTACACAAGACTCATCTCGTACCCAAGCATTATCACCCCATATTCAAACAAGCCGACGGAATTCGGTTCTATTCCATGGTTAGTTCATCGATGCATCAAAAACCACAGTTATGGGGTATGCAGTTCATCATGCTGTTCTGCGTGCAAAGGTGCTGATGGCCGTTTTATGCAAAATATTTCATGAATAAGTAGCATATAGAACAATACACTCTTGATTATCGGGGATGGCCAAGGGCCATCGAATTCAGGAATTGTCAGTTTGATTCAGTCATCCTCAATGTGATTCCCGTTACAATGACTGATAAAGCGCCTCATTATGTCATTCCTGTGTTCATCTTTCCTACGATAAACAGTTATTCGCAAACAAAACAAATGTCAAAGGTGTAGTGATGAATGGCAAAGATTTATTGGGTGCGCATCCACGAAGCTTCTTTCTGTTAACGGCTTGATAGGACAAGGCGATGTAATGAACAGTTTATGAGGTGGGACACTTTAATGCTTGTATGGAGTTCCAAACAATGAAAAAGAAGCAAGTTCGGGATACTACCTGGTGCAGATAGCTGAAATAAAACTAGTCTGTACTAGCAGTACGAAACTACTTCTGTCACCGTTTTATTTGCCCGAAATTGCGTTCACTAGTCTGTTACAACAGCAAATGTATTTATTCACTCTATAAATGCAATTTTAAACTGCGAGTCGTTTTTATTTGGATAGAAAATCGCTACTCTGAGGTCCGTGGGAAACAATACGAATGCTTGAAAACCTTGTATGTCTCCTCACCACGCCAAAAAGTAAAAGTTTATTTATTCTGTTAGCTAACAAACTGACCGGTTTGGCAAAAGAAAATTTAAATTGATTGTGAATTTACTAAAGGTGCGGCAACAACGCCCCCATCATCATCGAAAGTCATTCTTCTTAGCATCATAGGCTCCTTTAAGGCACGACGACTCATTTCCGAATGAAATGAAATTCATAATTTTGTACTGACCAACCAGATGGCGATTTATCTTTGGTTGCACAGTGGACGTTCCACTTCAGAATGATAATAAATTACAATCTCGGCATTTTAACAAAGCCTAGGACAACATGCCCCGCATACTTTCAAAATTTACAGCCAGAAGGATGAAGAGTATCAGTGCTGACAGAAAAGGAGACCTGTTGTTAAGAGTGCACCGACTAAGACGTAGAACATTGGCTAGATTTGTCCACGGCTGGTAGTCAGTAGTAATTTATTGAACCGGCCTAAAATAAGAAACCTATGATCACCCGGTCCTGTCACCACTTTGGCTGCGTACTGCAGAAATCCGACTTCTTGATTTATGTATTGGTCACAATTTCCTACAAGACTGAAAAAAACTAGTGCTCAGAGTGTGACGCATATTTGCTCACTGTCCCACAGAATAACGTCCCTTCTGATCACACAAAAAGAAGCGGAAAAATCGAAGATACTCTTTATTCCGACTACGCAACCTCCTGTTCTCATCCCTGAGTGGATCATTCTGCAATAAACTGGCACTGTCTAAAAACGATATCACGAGAAATCACAAGACGCTGAGCTACTGCTGCTACTGGTGCAATACAAAAACAGCTCATTTACCGTATGGTAGTTTTCCTTTCTTCGGTTCCCGTCACCTAAATACATCTTGCTATTGAACAATAATTACGGGACACCAGGACAGAAAACTTCAAAACCTAATTGTATGCTTCTTAGCCATACCTTTTCTCAAGTGTGTTTGACCAGAAGGGTAGTTTACAAAACTGAAATGCGATTACTGTAACCGATGATATTATCAGTTGATTCTGATTTTTTTTTTAGATTTTCATGTGATCCACCATGCAATAACAATGCCCAACTTACCGTTGGAGCACAGTACGGCTGATTCATCCTAGTACGACGGTTTGCTTATTTGACTGATTCAAAAAGACTACTTTTGATTAGGAAATTCGCCTCGTCTGCTGTAGTTGCAGTTTTGTTGACGAGTAAGCAGGCAGGACAGAAGGCTACTTGTATCAACGAATACATGGGCATATCGCAAAATGAATTTTCATTAACCGATTCAGTTGAACTTCTCAAGACAAATTCTAGTAAGAATTCCAGCGTCATCTATCATGAAACAACTGCTTTCAGCAGGTCATCTGATTGACTTGGCACGGTCATACAAGGTGCCTTTACGCAACGGGAATTTGAAGCTGTTGGAGCAGGTTTACATATCTCTAATGTGGATGAAAAACAACTAAAGGGGCGGAAAGCTCTTTGAGTTGCTGCCATAATTTATCATCAAACATTTGTTTTTTCTTGAAACCCAGTAGTATTTACTCAGTTGGTGAAATAATCAGATAAACGAACCAACAGCTGCTTTAGATAACCAAAGCTGACCAATCACGAGGAAGGATAACTGCGGATAAGAATTAAAAGCAGATGATTAGTCTGGGAAGGACAATCTCAAAGACATCGCTGAGGTGTCCAGTGATATGGTTTCATGAGGGACTACAGAAGACACACCATCTACAGTGGTCCTGTTTAGTTCATAGTCAAACTACAAGATGACATCGGGAGCCCTTGGAGAATTTAGGAATTGAAAAATGCACATTCGGTCAGGTGAATCTAGCGCAATAAGACAAAGGTATTTAGTTAAAACATCTGGATTTCAGGCTTTGGGTAGGGGAACACTAGTGGTGGGTTCTCAGCAGTTTGGAAGAGAATGCTTGCACAGCGATTCCTTCACAATATAAGTGAATACTACGGCCAGAGCAACACCACTGGGTTGACACATCAGGTTATTTTAGACGCACGAAGGAGCTTTACTACTTTTCCGAAAAACGAGATCGTTGATTCGTCATCTTTTGGTATGAATGGAACTGGACAGTCGTTGTGTAGATGGGTGTATTCACTATTAATAAGGACACTGTCTGCAGCAATGTTCAGTGGTTTCATTTTCATCCCACGCATAAGCCGAATGCCTTGCCATAGACGTTGGCCGTTGTGACTGTTTGGGAGTTGACTAGCATGCCGCTTGTCAGTACTTTTGATAGTGTGAACATTCCCGTGGTTATGTTCAAACTGAGAACAGAACGTTGGAGAGCGAACAGCTGTTCCCGAAAAATCCTTTACCTCTGCAGCCTGACCGTTCAGCTCCTACTCAACAGGGGCTTACACCAACAATTACAGTGAGTCACAGCGAGTTCACCACTGTGTCCTCAGCTGAGCTAGAAAACCACGAACTAAAGCAAATCGCAGAAATTTTCACCCGTGATAGTCGATGTGTATTTTTCAGAATAATAAAAGAAACGTAAATAATCCAACGTTCAAGAAGAATCCACAAGTACTCATGATCTGTTAGACCTCACAGTTGATTTGAAGAAGCCAACAGAAGTTGACTTTCCTCGAACCATTGAAAGTCAGATGAGAAAATGGATCGATTTAACGATTGGCCTATAGGAAAAAGACATGGAAAGGCTATTATAGAAATTTCCTCAGCTGAATGTTTTTGTTTCATCAGTGATGTTTAGTGTGGTGCTTGAAATCAAAGGCCTGCAAAAATGTGCTTATCAGAGACTCCATGAAATGAAATAGTCCCCGTCCAGCAAGTTGTGCGAAAAAATGGCTATACCGGAAAGTTCACTCAAAAGGATTGGGAACCGACTGTGTCTGCGGTGCGGTTTTCATGAGTACCAAAAAAGGAATTTTTTATAAAGTACCATTTAAAGGGGAAATGCATGCAAAGCCATAGATACCGACCTGCAGTGCACACACGAATATATATATATATATATATATATATATATATATATATAATGAAACAAACAAACTCAATTTTATTTCCATGTATTCTGAGATGGGTGCTTTAACTAGCCGTTTGCTCCTGCCTACAGCGGTCTTCCTTAACATTCTGCAATCTTCAGAACCCGCTATCTAATCAAAACCAACGGTTGTGCCATATATGTTTTACTGGTTCAATGTATGGTGTTTGGTTTGCTGCAGAAATTAGAGCAGAGGGCCAACAAAGTTCACTTTGGTCTTCTTGAAACAACCAATCTACCACAAAGTTCAGTTCCAGAAATCCGGGAATAATGGTTGAAAATCGAGATTCCGTTTTTACGGAATAACAGAAGCACACATATAGGTCAATAACTTTACTTTCAGCACGTAAAATGATTCTTCGTACATGGGGTCTGAAAGTCTGTCCACACTGCTTATCCGCCTTCATAACAGGTTTTCAGGTTAATGGCACAAAGCCCAGAATCCCAGATTACGTGTTCAGCAGTCCAAATAAAGTGAACCATAGTAGTGAAATTACCTTAGCACCATCACGGATGATCAAAATCAGGCTATTCCAGCAAAGTCCCGAAGGGAGGTATGAAGCAAAGAGCATTCAGTATGACCAGGTTCTTATTTTCTTGTTATCGGAAGCATTGCATTTCACAATGGCATTGTATGTGAGCAGAAACTGTTCGCATCCAACGTGCATCCACACGTAAAGTGGCGAACACGGATATGTCTTTTCGGTACCTCTCCTCAGGCCAGTACAGTACACACGTACAGTTTTACCGTGGCTCGAAATCCTTCTCCAGAATACTAACGTAAAAGCGCAACACTGAGTTTCATATCCTTCTCCGAAGCGTGTGTGTGGACACTTACCCCCAGGTTCGCCTGTCGTGCGTGTTTGTCCCTCCATCACTTTGACCTCTGGCCTCGGGAGCTGCAGTGTCTGGAAGAAACAATTAGGGAGCACAGGTGTGGTCTGTGTAACCTGACTGTGATGACCTCCGCTGCTGTCTGGCCTTTTTAGAGTGATTTTCCGACACACGGTAGGTAACACTAAAAGGACCATCATGCTTCAATGGGTGACCAGTATCGATGCCATGTTTACCGTCTAACCAGCCAAGCATGCAGGATAGTGCTCTTGAATTCGACTGTACAAGAGCCGAGTTTTTCTTCCGACGCACTTGGCTCCACAGAAGCAAGAGTAGGAATACGCAGCATGAAGCCGTAAACATGGTTTAAGGTTGGACTTTGCAGCTAGGCAGCGTAGAACGTATTCCTCACCAAGCCAGATAGCCGGGGGTCAGAGTTTCTGCAGCCGTACTCCCTTCAAGTTACACACTGCGGGTTGTCTTGGTCGAAGATTTACTTTCATGTGTTATCTGAGGAAACTACATGGGCACTCATTTTCTCCCAGCGAACTGCCGATAGATTCCAGCTCCTTCCGAAACTGCTTCTAAAAGCATCGTTGGTGCGTTTTCTGGGTCATGATAGGTACTGCTTTTAGTTTTAACCGCAAGGGAAGAGATCTTTTTGAGATGGATGTATTGCTTTATCCCCGTTGGTGTATGATCAATACTGCTTCCCACTGTTCGTCGTAGGAGGACGCCAAGGAATGGAACTGCATTGTCCCGTTCCATTAGCAGCCAAAATTACGAATTCGGATGTGCTTCACTGAACTGCTGTGGTAGTTTTTGCGCTTCATAGTTTGAGGGAATAAGACAAAGGATGTTGTCTCTGAGTGGGCAAGCTAATGATAACTTTTACCCCTGTGCGTTATTTTCCATCTTTGACATGAATATATACGCAAGCAGACGACCAAAGAGGAGCCCCACTACTATGTAATTTTTTATTCGCAGATGTTTCCTTCAAAGTGAAATTTAACTTCTATCGTGCACAGTTTTAGAAGCCCCTTGCATATACTGGCGGGTGTACTCATACTGATGTCTTTTGTTGATAAGTATTCACAAAGAAGGTCTGTGGTTTCGGCCGAAGGAACTTTTGGGAATAACGAAGTTAGATCAAGGGGATGTAGTTTCAGTGATTTAGAGTTAATATGCCTGAAAACTTAAAAATACCGGGACGTGTCGAGTAACATTTTGAAACATTTTTATTTTTATTTTTGATATTTTGTTCTTATAGGTTCCAAGAGTCCGGTGAGCCATCGGGCTATGTTGTGGTGCGATGAACCTGATACGTTAAGTCTGGATAGCATGGGAATACTTGTTTTATTTGTTTCCGGTAGACCACAGAGTCTTGAGAATATTGATCACGTGTTTTATCCGCTCAGACGTAATCCCGTTTTTCATATCTTTGTGTCGTAATTTTCAAAGCATAGCTGATATGTGCTTGTCAGTGGTGATAAACTTGTCTCATTCCCTAGTTTCGGTGAACTTAGTTGAGTCAATAGGTAGTTCGGTCACTTTTTCACCAGAGTCAATCCTGCCCGTGGGGACCATCCCTGATCACTTCTCGGGACTAGTAGTAATAACTGACTAGTTGCCTCAGTTTTCTGATTGCTCCCAGATGCTCTCGTGTTAATATATATCTGGTAGATATTTTGGATTTAGGGTATTCCTATTTGCTATTGGCAAAGGTCAAACTCGGTTGATTTAGTCACTATCTCTTATTGGTATCAGGTCAGCTCACTGACTCAACAGATTCCCCACCTGAAATTATTTATCCAGCTGGCGAGTCCTCTTCATAGAGCAGCAAAATATATGGGCAAGTGATAGGGCTTCAAGCTTGACTTTTTCTCAGTTAGTAGATGTCATGCTTCTCACGTACCTTTTTGGATTCCTTGGAGCGTTTATCTCCTGACGCTTTGATCCCACGTCGTTCTGTAGGTGTTCCTGTGTTATCTGGACCTGGTTTTGAAAGATTACTTCGACACAGTCCCACAGGCTATTTCGTTCAATCGCAGAATACACCTATTTTTATTCCCCATAAATCGATTTTCAGGCAATTCAGACTAACTGACCTAGTTAAGTGATATCGGTGTTCCGAACCGCATTTTAAGCACCTTCATTAGCATTACTATCAGGGGAATTCGAGACCATAACGGTAAAGTTTTTCTGTAAGCACTGATGCACTTTTATCTCCCAGATTTTCTGTATCTGGAAAACATCACTTTGACGATTGAAAAACCATCGCTTGTTGATTCGGAAGTTTGTGTGGTCATTTGTGGTTTCGCGTTCGCAATTCGGATTTTTTGCTTTAAATTCTGCATTAGTAGTTATATTAGGCATGGTCAGTACTTGCCACGATTTTACAGCTTTCACATTTTCCAGTGTTAGGAGCAAAATAATTAGGGAATTACCAAAGTGACTGCCCAAGTAGCACAAAAGCAGAATTCATCCTTGAAATCGTGCAAGCACTGTATGTTTGCTTAGTTGGATTTGTTTGGAATTATCTGTAGTGGATATGTTCCAAGCACCAACCGGGACTCTAATGAGGCTTGGATCATTGTAAGGCCAACACTTTGCTGTTAGGCTTCTTCGGTCGTCGTCTCTCAACGGTCATTTCGCGGTACAACTGGGCCTTGCAAAACAGGTATTGAAATCGAAAACCAGAAATTAGTGTTCGTTTATAACACAGTATTGAAGAGAATTAATCAGTTGAGAGTCATGCCTGGAGTTTTACCTTGCATCTTTTAGTAGAAATCCAATTTAGACTTAGCCGTTTATTTGCTTCTATCAAATTACCTCGTAGACTAGAATGGTATTTCTTCCAGAGTCTTGCCCTGTGCCAGGACATTAGTAACTAGCCGGCTAAATGAAAAACAAGAGTTTATTCTTCTGGTAACAATAGGATGCAGGAACTGTTTTATTTAAGTCCACCTACGGTTTCACGATATGGCCATTCTAGTATTTGTACACGAAACTAAATTCGATGAATAGTGACCACAAATGCATCTAGAGTGACTGAATTCACAAAGTAAAAGCAAACAAACACCCGGAAATTCACTGGCTTGACCTATGGTTTGATGAGTGGATTACGCTAGGGTCAGGTTTGTGGGCTTGTAGGCAAACTATGCTAGTATATAAAGCGGAGTTTCACTGGCATATATTCCATAACAGTACACTTAAAACCTGATGTGTCTTGCTGTAATTAGGACAAGGCAGTATACTTTGGCAGAAAAAGGATTTGCTTTCAAATGATTAATCGTGATTATTTGTTTTCCCCGGCAGTCAAGCTGCGTGCCCTGCTTATTTGATTAGGTTCTACATAATTTGAAGGCTGGAAAATGAATGGGCCTTTTTGTGGCTGTATGTGTGGGGAAGTGTGTGTCTGTACAAAACTGTAATTCAATTATGAGTAAGAAAAAAAGGGATTTTCATGGGAGAAGGGCATATCAATGAGATAAAGTTGATTTCCAACAATGAGAAAAGTCTACACAGAAACAAGCGGAGCTATTCGAACAACCTGATAGATAATATGGACAAGAAACCAACCTGTCATCCTAGCGAAGAAAAACAGAACTAATCTTTATTCGTGCGTCGCTTTAGGCAGACACATCTACGCTGAGAACATTTGTCTAATTGTAACAAATCTCAGGACACAAAGATGTCAAATACCAGCTATGACTAGAGTCTGATAAAAAGGCAATAGTTACTCAGTTCCAAGATGCAGGAGAAACGAAATTCACAACGTATACAGACGACGTCAAAATTCGGCAAACGAATGGTTTTCTTTGGATAGAATATTTTTGATGAACTTTTCATAACAGAAGGCTGATATATAAAATGCTGTAGAACTTGGCTTTGGTAAGATTAGTTGTACAGCGACCCGTGAGCAGTTGAAATGTAGCGATCTTGGTTACCATGACTGATTAACTTCAATCTTATTAATTGTAAGTTGGCAAAATTATCAATATGGATGATTTGTAAATAAATGAGGGCGGAGTTTTCTAAAAATGTTTCCGTCACTAATGAATAAGTGCAAGTTTCACCAGAAATACTAATATTTTTGTCCAAGGCGTACTACTTGCCAGTCAAACAGAAAGAATAGAAAACTATGCAATCACGTTTGATAACCGATGATGAAGAATCCTCCGGCACCTATGGCATTCAGAAGTTTACTTTTAGAATAAGAATCGAATACGCAATCCTCCGTTTACTGAGCAGATAAGATGTGGAGGTGTACCCAGTTGGATTCGATGAGACTAAATTTCTTTGTGGTTTGTAAGTCGGTTTTAGGCTTACCGGGGCTACAAACTGGGTCCATTTTGAACACACGAACTAAACAACAAGGTCATATGAGTATTCGAAAACTTTGGAGGAGGCATAGTTGAAAATCGGGAGAGGCTACTACTTTAGTGATGTAAAGACCGTTGAAACAGGAAAATGTATCGTATATAACGGCCTTGTTGACGAAAGAATTATAATTATAATTATAGTTATAAGTATAACGTGAACGACGATTACTGAATCCTGTCCTACTTTTGCTAAGGCTGTTCTCACAAAACACTTATATTCGTCTTCTCTTTCTCATGTTCCGTTGTTCTGATCTTCCGCTCACTGCATTTAAGCCCAGTATATTCGGCTGAGCATTTCTTACAGTTGATGTTGTAGATGCTGTTATTTAGAACTTTCAAATTATTTGGAACTCTATCCGTCTTGAGATGACCAATCAGATTGTTCTCAACCCGAAAGTATGTGGGTATATTGTGGTTGTTGTTGTTGCTGATAGTCTCAAAAGCGCCTAATCTGTACGAAATGCCGACGGACGCCAAGTAGTCTATTTCGCTAGATTCCTGTATCGCTGACTCGTTTTCTCTCAACTGAATTTTTACTGGATGTGGTGGATAGTGGTTTTCTTGAAGGAATTTGCCCAGGTGTCTCCTTTCCACATCAGCGTTATCCTCAGTACAGAATTTTCCAACTCTGTTGGCTAGCGATTAGATAAGCGTTTATTTTACGCGCTGAGGATAAGCTGAACAGAAGTGTGAATATTTGCATGAGTGTGTGTTTCTCGTGAACATTAATGGTAAACGTTTGGGAGTCATTCTTTTCAGATGACGCTTATGAAAAACGTATAACTCTGTTAATATCCTCCTTCTTGATCGTAAAATCAATAGAGCTGTATTGATTGTTGGGACTTTAAAAAATCATTCTTGAGTTTGGATATGACAACCACAAAAGTATCAGCAGCTTTTCTTGCAAACACAAGAAAGGGTTTTGAAGACAGCTAGGGCTTTGACTTTGATTGCATATAGCTAAAAGAATCGCAGCCATTTGGGAAACACGAGATACCATTGTCACATGATCCGTTTGTCTGTGTGAATCTTGCATGAAGATGAAGCAGGTCAAGGTCAGAATAATTTCTAAATCTGTGATAATTTCTGATGGAATTACTGAACTTCGGTTTTATAAATAACATTGTACATCAATACGAAATGAAGTACCTATGAATAGTTTTTATGAGAACAGTTGTGTTTGGAAAGATCATATCAAAACTTTGCAAATTCTTCATTTGTCCGTTCAGTTATTCATTTGTTACGGGGAAAATGAAAAGAGTCACTGAAGTAACTTACCGCCACTTTTCGACACAGTTTTAAAGGAAGCTGGAGTATCTTGCTCACATGTAGTTTCCATAAGGTGTATTTTCTGCGGTCGGACTTTTATGTTAATCCGGTTTATACATTTTCGGTAAGCCTCGAAATCTCCCAAATCCATTTGTTTTTGGTGTCAGAGTGAACCACATCGATTTTCTGAGTTCTCACTTTTGGTTAAAAAGATATTTGTGCTTGGGCTTTCGATTTTTTCCAGCCTCCTCAGTGGCCTACCTTGAACGCGTTCCAAATCGATTTTTTTTGTTGAAAATGACTGGCATGGCATTTATCAGTTACGGTGATGTGTGTGGGAAGATACCGCTTAGAGGGAGTTATTACCTTCCGTACTTCTGTCGTTTTACTTGGAGTATTTGGTTTCGGATATGAGTAGTACGGGATTGTATCTGGATGACAGGACAAAGTTCCCCCTGGAAGCACACGTTCGATTTCGCTATTGTTTCCGCCCATCAAGTATGCATACCCAGTACACTTCTACGCAGCTATCCCCATACTTGAGCACAGCACAGTTGGTTTACAGCTGTATTTTCACTGGAATCAAATGGAGCGTGCCTGAAGGAAGAGTCCGTTTTTGATCCTTCAGAGTCTTATATAATCACAGCCATACTTGACTATCCCTTTTATTTAGGAGTCTTTTCAAGGTCTGCCCCAGTGAAGAAACTTCTTCCTTTACAAACAAACTTTTTCCGTGTGAATCGAAATTCATACCTTTTTGTAGCTGTTGTATTTCCATCGGTCGCATAGATTTCTCCAATGACCAGCTGAACTTAGTCCACGACGTTCGGAGGAAGTATATGATGCAGACGGGCAAAAATACGTCACATTTTCAAACATAATGAACTTTTGTTTACTGTACAATAATGAATACTTTGCTGCAAGGACGGGCCTTGATCCTATAAGATCATCTTTGTGAGAACGAGGTGACTTGTTAGGCGGTTTCACAGAGGGATTTAGGAATAGTGTCTTTCCGACAGCAGCTTTGGTTGAATGTCCAATGGTTGGTCCGGCTGAAGCATTTATCTCTTTGATGCTCTCCAAATCTCTATTGGTCCGGATGCACAGAGAATAAAGAATACATTTTGCTTGTCCATTGGAGACGTGTTTCTGTGATAAACGTTCGGAATCTTTCTGTGAACGACAACATGTTTCTCCGCATTTTTCACCTAAAATGTGTTATTTCAACGAGATGTGGTGAGCAACGAATAAATACATCCGAATTGGATTGTAAAGTAATCTGCGCTGTGAACAACAGAGGAACATTCAGAAGGCAATAAATATATCCAAAAAGGTCTAAGACAATCTCTCATAGGCCATTACCAATAAAGTTGTGGAAAAGTGAAATGCCTCAGCATTCAACCAAATTAAACCTGTATTGCAAACCTATTGGAACCGTAAAGAAATCAGTTCAATTTTAGTTATCGGTTTATTTTCCACCATCGGTGGTGTGACTTAGTAGGCCCACATTATTGTGACTCACAAAAGGGGAGTCCCAAAGAAAACTGCTCAGGGTACTAGGCCTGATCATGGTCCGGAGTGTATCAAAAAAACCGAATTAGTTATTCTTCTTGTTTCTACGGACGACGTCATGTAACTGACTTCACACTTTCCTCATTGAAAATCATCCAACTTACTTCGAGGTTGGAAAACTCACTCATTACGCCGATTGATGAGGGTCAACTTAGTCAGGAAAGCTCTACCAAAGATATCCTGAAACAAAGCAGAACATACCGGGTTCAATAGAATAATGTTTTCAGGCGGCCAGACCAGAAGTTTCACCAGGAAATCTGTCTCGCAGCAGAATAAAGCGCTAGTTGAAGTCTCACATTAGGCTGCGTACCCTATAGCCACGGGTACACCGGCACTGTCGAAAATGATGCATACGGGTGTCCGATAAGCGCTTTCCGTACACGTATACGGCAATATTAGGGCATAAGTGCATAATTAAACATGTACCCTAACTAGCAAGTAGAGGCGAGTTTTTAGGGCAATAACCCTCGTGGTCCCCTTGTCTGCGGCGAACAGCTGCATTCAAAATGCAGACGAAACCATATGTTTGCCTCTATACGTGGGCCGCAATCATGATGGAATATGAGCCTCTAATGGAAAACGGAACAACATTTGTTTACGCTGAGTTAGCCCAAAAAATATTCAGAACACACCGTTCATATAAGGCACTGAATATTTGGTTTGCCTTAATTTTCAGAACTTTCCACCCTCTCTTCGATACAGAATTCACCACGTAGGTGATGAAATATTTCCTTCTCTTTTGCATCATCGTATTTTGCACTTTTGATTTCATTGACCAGCGTGTAGGTAGCTCTTTGTGTCGTCACTTCAGAACAGGTACTCTTTTACGACTGCACTCGAATCTGCCCTATTAGAAGATCATTATATGAACTGAACCATAAAAATAGGTTTGCATTTGCAAGTCTTACAGTGAAAAAGTAACAGACAGATTGTTCTCCATGACTTTGTTTACAGACCTTTGGTAAAGCAAACCATGAGGCGTTATCCTGAATGACGATAACGTTCCCAGAATAATTCTTCTCTATGAATTCGGGGACCTTTTTAGTCACAACACTGAAGATTTCCCAACTTTCGGGCCTCTCCAACTGAAGTTCACCAGCAACGCTAAAAGGGTCTTATTCCGATCCAAGAAAACAATGTTCGTTAGTGTGGTACATCGACTTTCGGAAGGATAGTTTTTCCTACACCAAATGCCACATTTCCGAGCCTCCTACGGCTCATCATATACCAGACAATCGTACCAGAAACAAACCCATCACAAAATGAGCGACGTCGTGGTAGGAAACTTCTAACTGAGGCCAATACGTGCCCTCATTTGCTCGTCTTGGTCAGAGGATTTTTTCGTCGCTATCGCAATAACAATGTAAGCGATTACGAGTCCTGCTCAAATGAACTTGAAGCCGAAAGTTATATTGGTGTGAACTGGATTTTCTTTTTTCAGTAAGTTTGGCAGTAGTCGTTAATAAACTTTTTTAAACCACGCGTACCGTGATTCCCCCCACCCCCTCGCCCCGCCCCTAAACTTACGATATAGGCTAAACTGTAAACATTTTGGCCCCCAAAAAGGCTTCCACTCAAAAGTTCGAATAGTAGACCTATCTAAATATAACCTAGAATTATTTATATTGTCCTGTTGATCAGTTTAAGTATATTTCCATATCTTGTTATTGTTTAGCTTACTTTGCTCAGAGGGTTTTACTCTGGCTACCGAGGTCGCACGCATTTAGCTATCCATGATGAAGTAAAAAATCAATCCAACTAAGAGGATACTTTGGATGAATGAACAGCATTACCCGATGGCTTGCTGTGCCTCAATTGATTCACGTAGATTGGAATATATACGGAGTAAATTTTTTAATGCATCACAATCAACACTACGTGTACACATATGTTTATTATAAGCTTTCTTCCTAAAGTTCCCCTTTGTGAGAATTTATTACTTGCGTTGAAAGGTTAATTTACTGCACCTCCTTCAGGTAACGTAACATATTTTACCAGAGTGCAACGTTGTATGAGGTAGATCGAATACTTCCAAAAGCCTCTAAGGCGACGCAGCTTCATCAACATCTACGGTCAATGTTTTTGTCTTTTACTATAAGCGTTCACGTACTATAAATTTGGTTTGATATCAGAAAGGTCGTATGCGTTGTACCTCATGCTTCAAATGAAATGACTTCACCTGCTGGGAAACTGACATTCGTAACAAGACCAGACTTCATCAAATGGTGTTTTGCGACGAAATTGATGCTTCGTTGGAGTAGTTAACAGGAACTGAAACATCGGATCGGTGGAACCAGTTGTGTCATGTAAATGAAGTAGATCAACAAACAGGTATCAGCAGAAAAGTGACAATGCTGATTTTCCACCGAGTAGTCCAGAAGTATTCCTCGAATAGACTTTCAACGGTTTCCTTGGAAAGGGGTTCAACTCGACAGACGTCAACTGTGAACTAAAATGGCCATTATCTGATGATTTATTACCAGCTGGTAATATTAAGGATGAGGTTCCCATGATGATACCCTGATACCCACGCTAACGATGTTATTTTTGATCTAATGAAAGCCCACTGAATCCAAGAATATTTTCGTTCTGTGAAGCATTCAGTTTACCAGATCGCATTGAATCACACAATTTTCTCTGTATGTTGCAGGACGTTACAAAGTTCCACTGGTCAGTCTACTGACGTTGATCTTTCGGGGCTAATTTCTTACAGTTATCTGCATGATTCCCTTCGCCTAAAATGTCCTTTCAATAAATTTCAAATAACACTTTTGAATAAAAGGATATAGCCAATCACAATAAGAAAAGCAAACTATTAAAGTCATTTGTCGATTATCCCCCAAATTCCGCTAGTGTGATCGTTTGTGCACATTTCCTTTGCAGCGAGCCCTTTGAAGACGGTTGTGCTCTTTCCTGTTTCCCATCATCGGGATTATTAGCACAGCTCACACCAGAGTGGAAAGTATTTCTTCTTTCAAAGTAGGTTACCATAAAAATTGTTGTTCCGTAAGAAATCCTGAGACTCTCTGGTAAATCTATGAAAAGCATCAAGTTCTCAATGTCACCACGAAAATTTATTGACAAATTACTCAGAAATCAAATGAAGTGTATTGACGCAAAAGCTCTTGGAATATTGAAGAACTAACGTGTAGGATGGGAATTGCCTCCTCGGGGGCAGGAAATGTCACACATGTGCATACTTACTATTCTCAGTCCAGAAGTGTGCCTCCTCATTGGAAAGCTCATTGATATCAAAGACCTTGTTCATTGTCGGGAATATGAAAGGTTTGCTGTCACACTGCTACAAGAATCGTGATTCAGTGACAAAACTGAAGACAAAGTACCTGCCAACAAGCTGACTGATATTCATCTCGTTAGTACTTACCTTAAAGACAATTCGGGTAGGTCTACAGATGCTAATGAAGCACTCGAATTCCTACATTTTTTACGTGCTTGGGCATGAGTGCAGTGGAATGTGTATAGACCTCATGGTCACAAAGGCCCCCTGCACTAATAAATATAACCAGCAACCAGACCGGGAGACTTGGAGCGGATAACCACATGAAGTCCCAAATGGCCAGGTATGCTAACGAGTCGGACGACAGTGGATTACTTTCTACTACCAAAGTAACCGGTAATGGTTAGGATTCGAAACTCGGACCTCCGAAGTGGTAATCAAACGCTACAAACCACTTGACCACCACCGATCTGTTGTCAGCCTATACTCGTATGTAGGCCTAAGCATATGAGTGATATCGCTCAGTTGTTATTGCGAACATCCATGTTCCTCCCACATGCCCTAACATTGTTTTTGAGGATCCCTCTGAAATGTTTTCTCCCGAAAATTTAAGCTATGTTGACCATTCTCTGTCTTTTACCTGTGACGATTTCAACCATTCTTAGCTATATTTATTATTGCCCTCGTTTCTGAAAACCTTTGTAGACTCCCCTACTAGGATGGATGCCTAAAGTGATTCACAAAGAACTTCGATCTGGTTTAGGCTACACATAGATCTCCACTGGGGACATCAAATCAAGCCAAAATGTTGTTTCCACCAAAGCTATATAACTCCAAAAACCGCAAAACCTTCAAACGCTCTCATAACCCGAAAAGCAAAGAGAGTCAAAGCGATCAAAAAACTTACAAAACTTCAGGCTACGTTCAGTCAAACTGACTTAAGTGTCTTCAACCACCAAGACCCCACTTTGTTTAGTGATCATCTTACTAGTTACTTAGATTTTGCTACTTTGTGTTCTGCCCATTGGAAACCATATGCATCAGTAGTGACTGATTTTTCACCCCGTTACTCAAAACTTTAGACCGTTTGAAGGAAAAGGGTTAAAAAATAGGGACCACCGAAAAGTGAAAGCCCTTTATTCGGGAACTAAGTAGGGATTCCACAGGCTCCGTGGAGTATACAGTGGTGAGCTCCTATCCAGTAGGGATGGCCGGGAACTTTATACGTCCATCTAGCAGTTGAGTAGCATCTTCTCTAGTCGCTAATCCCTAAAAGGTAATTTCGATGATATAAACTGTGATCTCTACAAGTAATGGTCTACTTTATTGTTCGGTTTCCCTAAAGCACTATCCTGTCCCAGCATTACCAGTTCCACTTTTCCCCCAAAAAGCTCTGCAAGCGGTTTACTAAGGGCTATCAAACCTCAAGTGCAACAAATCTCACAGAACTGATAACTTTCCTCCAGTGTGCCTACAGACTCACACCGGTAATAACACAATGATTGGATCAGTCTTTGAGTAGTAAGAAGGTTGCTCACTGTTAGAGACCAGCTTCCGTCACACCTGTGCTCAAGAAAGGAGTGGTAAAACTCCGTCCAGTGGCCTATACCTGCATCTCCTTGAAGGTGTTTGAGAAGTTTCAGTTCAAGTCTACTCAATGGCTTGGACCTAGAAAACAGGAGCCGATTCGCCTACTGTAGAGCCTGCTCTAACTTGGGTGCTATTGCTTCCCTGACTCATAATGCCTTGTTGTCGCTGAACAAGAAATCAAAAGCTGTACGTACCTGCCTTCTAGAATGCAGGGACGCATTTACCAGTGCTTATAGATGAAAGCTTCTCAACATCATCTCAAATAACGGAACACAATCTTCACCTTTTGGACGATAACCCGATTATTCTTTTCCGTAGGCAACAGTTTACAAGATACATAAGCTGAACTTATTTTATCTCTGTTTGAGTCCAAGACATCCTACAGGGCGCAGTCCTCTCACCTTTTCTGTCCTCATCCTACACGTCCTCCATGCTTGTCAGTGATTGTTCTTTCATTACGAAGTGTGCAAATGAAGTTGCTAAGCTTGGGCCCTAATTCGGTATCTTGGGTCTTGACCACTAGTCCAAAGCACAGAGTCTAACCATAAATCCCCGTAAATACTCAGATGTTGTTTCTCTCTTCTCAAAAGCTCTTGGTATATGAATGTTTTGGAATCCTGGTCAGATATCCCTATTAGTCGTCAACCATCTGTCATACACCTCGGGGTTACGACCACTCATAATATTTGTTGGGCGGAACATGTTGCCTGTGTTTTCACAAGAGTGAAGAAACCAATCTACTACGTGTTGTGTCTGGAAGCAACGTCTTCGCACCATTATCTCACCAAACGCTTTTTCCTTGCATACATATTGCCTCACTGGTCGTATTCTTGTCCCGTTTTCTTCCCTGGACTACAAGCTGAAGGTTTCACTACGATGAAAGATCTCTCAAACACTTATCATATGCAAGTGGAATACCTCATAGAGATCTCACGGACTTCATAATATCCCACCGTCACAAAATGTGCGAAGGATTCACAGAGGAAACTGTGAGTGACTTATATCACCCACTTCACAAGGATATGAGCATGAAATGATTTATGCACCAACGACTGTCTACCGGGCCTTCGTTGTTCCTCACCTTGTTCGTTTTGTATGTAACCCTGCAAACACCGACGCTGAAGTGCGACGACGCTTAGTACCTTAGGTCGTAAGTCGTCCTTGTCACTGCATTTTCGTTGTAACAGCTTTCTTTTTCATCTATTTACTGAGAGTATACCTATATACTGCTGCATATTCACCCACCGGGTCGCATGAGGCAAATATGTGACCTAACTTGTAATCGTGCTATCTGTTGAAATATCATCTTTGTTATCTGTTTATTTTTGATGTCGTGAAATATCCAGCGGGCACATGATTTAGGTACAGACACGTGGGATAGAAGTTCCATCACTCGTTTTCTAATTGGGCTGCCCCTGACATGAGGAGAATCCGGCCGAGATAGTTCTTTTTGAAAATCTCAAAGGAAAATAAAAGGTACATGCAAATTCCAGGATATTTCGGAATCATGCAAAAACTATCAGGAATAAATTTGTAAAAAACTAATCGACGAACCAGATGGTTTTTGCATTTCCCAATCAGGCCTTTACGAAACAATGCAAATGACAAGATAAATAAGGGTTGCAAACAAGAATAAAAGAGTTAGAGACTAGTGTGTACAACTATGTAGCACAGGTTTGTCCGCAGACAGAATATGAACCAATTACTGCTCGCTCAACGTGTTAGCCTTCGGACTGTTCACTACCTGATTTTGGGTGATGAATGAGCCAAGATAAACAGAGTGTGTGCACTAATCGATTCTGAGTGCACAGGGGTGAGTTGTGAAGGCGAATCCCGACGGCTCTGGCTGTGGTCCGGATGCGATTTCCTACCGGTTTTCACAACCAACCCCGGAACTTATACTTTCTACTACACCAGCCCACTAGCGTAAATCGGAAGGCAATAACACGGCTCTTCAAACGACCGTGCATTGGTATGATTGAACCATATGCTAGTTAAAACAAAAACAGACCGACCTCGAACGCGTCCATCCAGTGAGACTGTTGTCCTATCGGGCATTGAATGCTTGAGATCTGCTGTAGTGGGGTTGAATAGTTTTCTCCTATGTTCACAAGGCAGGTTAAGCAACCTGCATGAGTAGGCGCTTGTTGGTAGGTTGACTTGGGTTACCGTATTCATACGGATTCGTAAATGGGCAACTCCTTAACATAGTTCATCAGTACGACAACTCTTGAGAAAATATTGTACACGGTTTCTGCCAGCGCGTTTCCTTTAGGTTCCAGAGCGATATGTACCGACTTCTTTTCTTCTACCATCTTCCCTTGGTTTTAACTCCCTTTTCCTTCGATTAAACGATCCGGGTACTCGTTTTAAAAAAGACTTTCCATGCTTCATAGTGTTTTCCCCGATGCTATCCTTGACGCTTTTCTTAGCTCTATTACTTAGGCAACGAATAATGATTTCGTTTTACTTTTGGCTTCACTAAACTTTTTAAGGGGATTGACTGTTCGGCCCACTCCTATTTCCTGTCCACCAACCAGAGTACGGAGCTGACTCCTAGGAAAGTTAGACACTCGTCTGAGAAAGCTAATGAGTTGCCTGATTTTGATTAGGGTATGCGCAATTAAATTTGTTTGTTAGTTGATCTCGGTGTACAGATGATTCTGCTATTCACAAGATGTCACCCACATATCGCTGATATACCCGAAGTCCGCTCGTCGATGATTTCTAAGGGCCATTTTCTAGCGTTTCCATAAAGAAGTTACCGAATAGTGATCCTAGTGGAGACACTATTGTTACACCCCATTCTTAAGGATAAATCTGGTCGTTACATTTGAAATGAGTATTCTGTGAATAAAAATGAGCACATGTCACAGTTCCCCAAGTGGCATCCCTATTTCTTTCTCATTGCGTTGTATGCAGCCACGCAAACAGCCGAAAGTTTCCCCGATATGGACGTTAATGAGCCGTGAAGTGACGTCAATTGACAGTTTACGCGGCTGTCTTACTTTCAGGTCCCATATGCATTCCACAAGTTCGAATGGTCCTTTCCGATGGGGTTCAGTCACTGAAACTCCCGCCGGCTTCAATAGAATCACCGTCCACTCAGCGATAGGATGTTACGGTAGACAGTGGATTTCTGGTAGTTTATACTTTTTTGAGATGGCAGTGTCTGTAGGTGGAATTCTTTCAAATGGCTGATTGGAATAACTTTTTTTGGTTTGAGGTGACTGGTCTTGTCTTTCTCGGTTTCCATTTTTGTGGATTGGGAACCGTCTTTTATCAAGATTCCCATTTTTTAAATATAATCGAAAGCACACTCGTGGTGGGTCTTCGTATAATCGCATCTTCATTTACCGGCTCTCCTAATGGATTTTACGTTGGTAATAAGCTGGTCAATGTTGAATTAACCCCATAATACTGACGTGGCAGTCCCCTAGGTGTGCTTTTCGGCAATCGATAAAATCAACCATGCATAACAAAACTGCTTACTTTTATCCGGGTTCCCAGTTTGTACGAAGACGGTTTTTATCTAGTCCGAGGGTGCCAGCCTGGGGTTAGTATGCTTACTTTATCTTGTTGCGTTCGGTCCGTCTGAAGTAGTCGAGTTCATTGTCAATCCATAACTGTTTTGGGCAAATAACTACTTACTCATTCAGTAAGTAATGTGCACACTCCACTCCACTGGTTGTTTTTATTTACCAAGGTAGGCTTACCATTTTCTAGTGCTCTCTCAGATGATGAAAATTGGCTGGTCAACTGATGGTAAAGATGTTCGAGTTCGACCTCGAGTTTCAGTAGACTGACGTTGTTGAATTGACTACACAATTTAGGTTCTAAGGACACCACCTCTAGCAGGATTTTGTCCTTCTAGAGATTGGATAGACCGTGTGTAAATATTTCAGGGTCCGCGGGGAACTCTCTAGTAGAAGTTTCAACGTCAGTAGTACCGGTGGGGTTACTAGCAGAAATAAGAGCAAGATAATGGAAAGATGAATTTTTAGGAAAGCATGGGTTTTCAATAGATGGTCCTGAGATTTTATCAAAATGTTTTATAGAGGAAAAGGAAGAATGAAGGTAGAGTGATGGCCTCAGAAACTTACCAGTCAAGATAAATAAATAGAGAAGTGGCGCAATCGGTGCTACTGGAAACTACTCCATAGTACATAACCAAGCGAAACATAATTTCTTTAGAAGAGATTTTACTGCATGAAATCAGTAAAAATTGTGGTGATCTTTAGTAATCCGAGGCTCAAAAACAGAATGCTGTATGGAATTTGGGTATACATGCACTATTTCCCTAGGCTGGATATCAGTCTGAATTGGTCGGAAAAATGCCACTGTTAAAAGGACAGCAGCTACGGTTTTGAGGAGTTGGTGTTGGTAATACAAAATTCCGAAAATGACCCACATGACTAGTGAATCTACAAGCTTGGATATTTTGTGTATTTAGGTGTGACCTAACCGAATTGCTGCCTTTCATTCGTACACATCGCTGAATTAACTGCAAAGAGTGATTGGAATTAGGAGACGTTTTAATCATTATCACAGCACTGCAGCTCTCGTACCCCATTGGCAATCTCGTAATCAGTCTGCGACAAAATTTTGGTACCATCTGTTTTTGTCCGCTTCAAACACTCAGAATGTGAGAATCGCTTAAGAGACTTGTTTCAGTTTGACGCTTTTGTTTTCACTTACTACAGCAACAGAATAGCTACTGAGGCTTTTAGCCCCAGTCAGGACAAGAACAGGTCCATAAGCATCACCGACGCCAAATGGGTGAAGGTGACTGACACACGGATTTCCAGAAGAACCAAAATGGAATTTCAAAAAGACGGACGGAACTTCGGAATACTTTCAACATATTTCTGAATTCCTTGGAGATACTTCGGAATTCCTTGGACCTAATTCCAAATACTGTTGATATAATTCCGAATTATGTTAGCATTATATCGAAATCGAAATAAGAAGTGGTATCATGTTGATTCAGAACTTTTTACCAACAATTTTGTCACACCCTGCTATCCTTATCTTCCATACCAGATGACCTGTGGACTACAGGCAATGTCGATTGTGACACTTAGGAAAATCTACCCAGTATACAATTAGAGTACGATGAAATAATAATATTTCATTTTATTATTAATATCGATTCTTTCCTGCACTGTGGGTAGGTACTTGTGTGTGACCTTGGTTACCAGGTTAAAAGACTCTGAGCTAAGTGAGCTAAAAATTACCATGGTAGGGAAACATAATTATATTGGTCATTTGGACCCCATAAAATATCCTGGGTAATATCTATAAACATTTACTAATAAATGTTTTGTGGAAGCCGTTTTGCGGTCAATTTAATTTCCACGGTTGTACCTATATGATAGGATCAAGAGGAATTCTTTCTTAACTGGAAGTTTTCACGTCACGTGTGGTTTCAAAATGATTTCAGTGATGACTGTCATATCTGCTGAAAATAGAAAATTCCAATTCGCATCAATGTGTGCATTGGCCTCAAGGTCACTTGGGTGCGCCGCATTATTCGCCTTTATTTATATCGCGATAGCGGTGAAAGATCCACTAAAACTGAATTTTCTCTGCATCTATGTGAAGGGGATTCAAAATAGGTTTGCAAACATCCATAAGTTTGAGTCTTCTGTAATGGATCTCGCCCAGTGTTCCAACGTGAGTAGGAGCACCAAATATTACATAAATCACATAGGAACTCCCACAAATGCAAATTTCAGCGACGAAAGACGTATTATATCTACGTGATAAGATGATTTTAGGGGCAGTATGCTGAAAATACCATGCCGAAAATCCCTGTCCTTAAGCCAGTGCGAGAATATTCCCGAACACTGGTACTCTTCGATTGACAATAGGTAATGGCAATTTAGAACGCGGCTAGCATCATGTGATGTGAAGGCTGCATTGTGAGCCCAACAAACGGGTGCGCGTAGTGACTTCATCAGGAGGTTCAAATCACAAGTCTCATCATTTCGACAGTGGGTTTGTTTCTCAAATGAGTGTTTGTTATATGATGAGCCGCGAAAGACTGAGAATAAAGTACTTTGGCTTTGGAGATTTCCTCGATAAAATTTTGTCGCCGGAAGCCGATATATTATGCCAACAAACATTGCTTATTTGGATTGTATTGAAACATAATTGGTTTTGTTTGTGAATTTAAATTACATGCACCTCAAATAATGGAAAATCTTAACCGTAGTGACTGAAAAGGTCCTTGAATTCAAGGTAAAGCGGTTACGTGGATAAATATTAAATGTTTAACATAACGATCTATGCTGTGTTTTACGAGAGGTTTGAAAATACACTCATGCAAAACGATATATTTGTTTATTATTCCTTGTAAGACTTGTAAACGTGTGTGCAGCTTCAAGGTCAGAGTTAACGACAGACTTATATCGATTCAACTCGATGTATGCTGCGCTTATTTTAGGTATCAAAAGCTCTTGAGAAACGGTCAACATGTGAAAGCTCTTGGGTGAGGTTTCATCTATCGGTCGCATGCTGGCGGTCGATGTAGATGTGCACAATCAGAGTTTTAATAAAGTCACTTGTTCAATTTCCAAGGCACCTGTGGAAGGCGGGGAAGACGCACACAGGAGGGATTCAAGTTTACTTATAAAAGCTTGGACTTTCACAAAGATTTGATTCTTCATTGAACTCAAAGAAATCTAGTGAACCAGATGGCGTATCTCCGATTGTACTGAAGAAATGTGCATCTAACTTATCCACGGTTTTATCTGGGTTATTCAATCAATGCTCGCGCCAGAACAGCATCTCCGACAGTTGGAGAGTGGCTTCGATTACACCCATACAAAAAAATCACTCCTCGAAATTCCAGTTCAATTCTTGCACATCTGTTGTTCTAAAGGTATTTCAGAAACCGTTATTGTTAAAGGGTGACACATCAACTGAATGTACTTGTTCTCAACTTGTTCGCCCACTACTGTTTGTATTCCACTGTGGATGCCCTGTCCTTTTTGTCCTATTGTCATCATCAAACAGGAATAGCAAAGCTGTCCGAGATTTACTTTTGGGTTACAACGCCACGCTCAGCTGTGTTGGAAAAAGGAGTTTGGTCTGCATTCATGCTGCGGGTGGTGGTCAAACTCCGACCATCGCTGTATTAGTTGATCACTCCAATAAACCCCCAACAGTCTACATGCGACTGTGGCAGGTTTTCATACATTGTATTTCCAGATTTGGGTGTTGTACAAGGTGCTGTTTTCTTTTCTACTCACTTATCTAACATGCCTACCTTCGATGACTGATTTATCGGTAAATATGCTGACGACCTATTAGTTGGTATATCCTAATCTAAATATCCCATGCTTCATATTATGCAGCGAGGTGTACCGGAAATAGCCGTGTGGCCTTCAAACCAAAAACTGACTGGTAATCATTCGAAATGTGCAGACTTACTTCCGTCTATTCTGAAAGATTATTAGAGCAACAAATTATATAATTTACTCTACCTGTACATAATAACAGAGATGACACTCCCCGAGCTAGATTGCATGAAGCATTCACTTGACCTGAATCATACAATTACCGTTAAATGGCAAAGATTTAAACGCAGTCCTAAAAAGTTCTCTATTTTGAAGTGAGAAATCGAAGCGTTATCTCACTTAAGTCATTAGTGTCCGAAGTGTAACATGTGGTGGAGCATAAGGTAAGACATTATGTCATCACTAACATGACGGACTCCATGAAGATCGGACTGTGACGAGTCCTGAAGAATGAACGTAGACCAAATGTTTAATACTTTGTAGAAGGTTGTGCTTTGAGTGAAGGTAATTCAATGTAAATAATGGTCCTGTTTCGTTTTCTCTCAGATGCTCATATTCCGTCATAGTTGCGGCCGACTGGTAGTGACAAAAAGGATGTGGTCCGCACTTTGATCGAATTCGTTTACCGCATACAAGCAGATCACACGAGTTATTCTCCTGGAGCCTCGTCACTTCTTGCTATTGGCGATGAGTTGAAATTCTCGAAAAATGTATCTTTAGCAGATTAAATGAATCGCACTTCAAAAGAAAATACGAAAACACCGAAGACCCCAAAATCCATTGGGCTTTTATTGTCTGGTCTCTTTGGAAAATTTAAACCTACTGGTTTAACCATACCACGACCTCGTGGGTTACTCGAGATGTGCAAAACCGGCGTGCCTGTATGCCGTATTTTCATGACTGACTATGCTAATGAAATGGCTCAATGACTTGTGAGAGTCCTGAAAGCTAGGCCCGAACTGACTGTCACTCACACACTGTGAAATCTTCCAGTTTGTCAAAGACGTAAACATCTTCAATAAAATACTGTTTTCATTAAATGCTGCCTCTCGGTTCACAAATTTACCACTGGTAGGAACTATGAATTTCATGTTCATTTACCGAAGACTAGCAAATTCCAATAGGAATCGCGATAAGAAACCTCTAATAATTGTTATTAAGTTCTAAACTGGACGTACAATGTCATTTCAAATGAACCATAAAGTTCAAAATTAGTCGACAATAACTGACTAAGATCAAGAACTGAAAACAAATATCCAGGGTCTTTCTCTTTGTCACTATTATGTGGATGATATGTTTTTCCCTGCTGGACAAAATACAGTTATCGACATAATCGCTGCAATGTTCAATGCCACACATCCGTCAAAGCTGTCCCCGACCAAGCTAGAAAAGGATAGTCACCTTCCATTTCTGTATGCTGAGCCAACGACACGCACAGATGGCTCGTCCCACTGAAAATCGTACGGGGAGATGGCATGGAAAAGGCATTAAATATACCTTCACAGGTTTGTGCCAATAAACCATAGCTAAAATTGATCGGGTGTTAAACATCAAGGGCTAAAACCATATGCTATGAAGATACCCTGAACCCAGAGTTAAAAACTATCGAAAATGTCTTATTCTCAGAAGGCTACCCACAAAAAATTGTTAATTGCGATATGAAATATGGAACAACAACACAAGTGTTACTAAGCCTAGCTAAGCAAACCTTATTCCTCAGCTTTACCTTGAAAACTCACTCCGCAACTAAGAAGACCAGTTCAGTTACGTATGCTTCAGTCGGAGCCACCGGTGACTCTGACAAGACAAGATGTCAGTTCTCAACTAATCATACGGAGAATTGCAAAAATAAGGGGGAAAATCTTTCGCTGAAATGCCCAAAGATCATGTGTCAGTTCGAGTTGGTCGAACGCACCAAAAAGCACCTGTCACGCTGACTTCAGCGAGGGGCAGACGGCACAGTTTTCAGTGTAATTACTGATTATTTGATAGAATCATAGCATTCGACTGGAGTGGACACCAATTTTTGTCTCATGCGTAGAAAGTCATGTAACGATTTTGAAGCGAATAGGTATAAAGCATTGGAAATACCGGAAGCCACCAGTTTACGGCTCCTCAAGACACTTCTGTCCTCGGAAATAAAGCTGGAGAGTACCCTCTAGTATCTTTGATGACGCCATCCGCGAAAGCTTTGTCCTTTCGCGTCACTAAGCTTTCTATAGATGACTCTTGTCACGTCCCTATCTACTATTTTCTTAGTTACTCGACTGACCGCCTAACTGATCAAGTGACCAACTGGCCGACTGACCGACTCACATTCCTCTTACCCTGTCATAAGCCAGTGAAAGTGATTGTAACTCACTGAAAATGAATCTGCGAGAACGTACTTTCATCTACACCACAAACGTTCGATATCTCTGATCTCCCTTTCATTTTCCCTCACGTCTGCCCCGATTTGAACCATTCATTTCAATGAATGTGTCTCACTTGAAAACGTCACCATAATCGGTAATATTCCACCGCCCTCTCCATGATTATCTACCCCCTTGTTCATTACGCGACTTTGCTCTTAAGTTCGCTTGCGTGCCTTTGCCACCCTATTTGATGGGTAATCCGAAATTCCATGCTTACCCACAATTTGAGGCATATATTCGTCTGTAGTTGACTCATTACCTTAAAGTGCAAGCAGACTGCCGTGTTTCCTGACTAGAGAATCGGCGTTGGTCTGGACTGGACGACTGTCCGGTAAATTCGGTGGTTTAATGCAATAACAGTTATTGGTAACGATGAAATTATCATTTAATACCCTTGATCCACAAGAGGATATTTATACACCTTTGTCGAAAATCAATACCCCCGGCTTACTGCGACATTTCTTTGAGTACTCTTTGTTTTATCACAAACGTAGGCCCCAATCATGATCTACCTTAATCGCTTTCGGATGCACTCAATTTGAACTCACCGCTGTCGGACGATAGATCCTTTGATTTGTCAGACCCGATGACTGGCTACCTTTGAGTATTACACATCTGTTCCTAATCCGTCTTTGGTTCTGACTGAGTTCGCTTTGTTTGCTGGGTAGCTTAACTAGCTCGACAAGGGTGCTACCGTGCTCAAAGCAAATCAGTTTGCATACATGAGAATACTGTTGATGAGGAGTCGTGGTCCCGGATGCGGGGACATCAGAAGTTCAGTCGGACTATGCCGTAAGGGAAAAGCAAAATACTCTAGTTGTTTGTTATTGTGTTCTCTTATAGAATTAGGCACGGTAGTAGTAATAGCATTTACTGTTCTAGGTCTGTTTTACAGATCGATGAGAAAAAGTAAAAGAAGTTAAGACAAGAATTATATATGGAGGCCGGAACGAAAAAACAGAGAAACAAATGTCAAACGTGGGAAGCAAAGAAGAAACTGGATTTGGCTAAACTTTCTGATGATATGACTGACTTCCAGTCTCATGATTCATAATTCGATGATGATTTCAAAGGAATAGCAAATTACGTTGAAGACTGTCGGGCCAGAAGAATGGACAACACCGTCATCTGCTCTTGTGGACCAGACAAAAGAACAACGCCTCTGTTAGTGTCATTCCTTTCAACCTTTTCACAAGTAGAGACGTGGCCCAACTTTTTGTGAAGTTCACTCAACAGTCATTTAAGTGCTCAAGCCATGCGAAACTGTGACTCCAACCATCTGACGGATTTTCAGGCGCCTAATGGTGATTCATGAAGCAATATGAGTACTTTGTGGGATCTAAGAGAAGACGTTGGTCATACTTCACTCTATCAATGTGTCAGAACCGAGGTCGGATTGGAGTGTATCGAAAAATTGAGGCTCCATGGGAAATGTTTTTGTACAATTTTAGCGTTCAATAACACAGCGTAGTCGAAATCGCTGGCAGGTTGTCGACTTTTCGGTCACCACAAATAACCTTTTTCAAGACTGGTTTTACAATTGAATGAAACTGGAGTTTCCGGTTACCCATAGTGACAGAAACATCGACACCCTACCAACGATTTCCGCTATGCTGTTATTGAACGGAAATTTTACCGGAGATTACTCTACTTGCTTCATTATTGTGAAGAGAGGACCCTCGAGGCAATAGCAGAGCTTGACGCGTCCTTTAGTTGTCGCTTATCAACAGGCGCATAAAATAATAAAAAAACCCTTTAGGACAATCCTATACAGCTGTCAAATCTCTGGTTGACAGTATAAAGGAGGGCGCAAGCATATGGAACCTTCCAGAGAAACTTACTCGACTGATCGTAGGGATGAGGAACTACGAGATTGTTGTTGTTACAAGGAACCAAGAGGCGCACGTGAACGCTATGTCCACCTTAGAGAAGATCGTCGGAAAAAGGCCAAAAGAGATGCCGTGCAGACGGACTGAGTCAGTGGACCGACTGAAGTATGAAAACAAGGAACTGCGGTATTCATCTTTCTAGGGATTTATTTCTTCCAGAACTAAAGCCGTAAGTAGCAGATTTGGTGCACTGACCAGAGTGAAGCAAAACCCTTGAGGGCGGTATACAGCAGTCCACCAACCTCGCCGACCACCGAAACAGAAATACCGAGTATTTTCATGAGGTACTAGAACAGGATACCGGACAGACAAAACCTGGTGGTGCGGTTCACGAAGGGCACTATGGTGAGAATTTTCTAGACAAAAGGAATTAGTTGCAATGGGACTTCGTAAAGTAGCAAAAATTGTGCTTTCTGAGCTTGAAGGCTAACCTTAGATCAAACGACTGTCAATCTAAGACCCCATACATTCATACGAAATCGAAGGCCCTCTACCATCATCTAAAGAAACAGGTATACCCGACAATGAGAAAGTCGAACAGAGCATCTTCAACCCTACCCAGAGGTGGGAAACGGAAGAAACACCGAGTTTTGTCCCTGTAAGCACAAAGGGACCTTAAGAGCAGACCATAGTTATGCTCTTCTTGACGATGAGGTCGTTTCTGAGATCATGCCATCATTTCATTTAGAGCCTCAAAATAAGACTTCCATTCGTTGGTAGCAACTGAGAACAGTAACAGTTGTGTAGACGCCAACGAAAATGGTTTAGATTTTAGGTAGCTGTGAAGTGCCTGACGCTCACTGGATCCACGACCAACGGACTGGTGGCTACAATGAACAGTTTCCTGTAAGAACTGTCACTGCTCGGTACTTCAGTAGAGCAACTGTGATTCACATTTCTACTGACACCGAAACCATGGAAGCTCTCATAAGACGATACAACTATGAGTTTGATGAAACTCGTTCCTTCAAATCTGCTCTCTCAAAAGAAGGTCCCCGAGCAATAAAAATGGTTAAGAACAAAACGAGCTTTAGAGCAGGTTGCTTTACGATCGCGTTGCCTTGAAAAAATAAAACTCCTGAGAAAATAATCTAGTACAGCTTCTAGATTTGTAGGATGGGCTAACTCTGCAATCACAGTCTCAAGGACAATGATTTCTTTTAGACTTACTCGTGTGTATTGCAAGGGAAATTAGATATGGGGTAAGCCACAAGCTTTTCAGAATATAATTTCGATCCCTAGAGTCGACTGAGGTGATATCTGCGACAACATGTCGAAGTCAACCTCAAGAAACCAGTAGGTTTTGCAGGTCCTTTTTCTTTTGTGCTGTTAGTGTCTATACCAGTTTAATAAATGGTATGTTGCTTCATAATCTGCATACAAAAGCGAACCTGGTATCAGTCTTTTCGTAACTCAAAATGAAAGGAACTGTTGTCCCAGCAGACAACAAACAAAGGTTTATGCAAGACCGTGTATCTCTGAAAGAACGAATCGCTCTACGATTCTTTCGGTGTTCTGAGGAAGATGTCAACTCCTAACTAGTAGAAGATCAGACGACCGCAGACGTGCTTGGAGTGGCCTACTCCCTATTCAGCAACAAAATTACTCTGAGCGATGCAGGTGAATATTTTGGCAAGGAATTTGAAGCTATGCATAAAGTCGACCGTACCCTTTTCGCTTTTTCTGGAAGTCGACATGATTTGTGTAAAAGTGAGCATTTCTTTGGCACGGATAGTCAGTGGCACGGATACGCAGCTCAATAACGACCAGTATATCTCGAAGGTCATGAAACGGTCCTAAGTGTACTTCATTTTCATTTTGCCCGTCGAGACAATGCTCACTACTGTGAAGCCCGCTTTACCTACCTATTTCATATTGATTTCCAGGGCCAGAACAGTTTGAAAATGGCGCTCTCTATTGGTTATTATGTTGCTACGCAGAAACACAAGGTGAAAACTTCGGTAACAAGACTGACAATATGATCAGGATGGTTAGGCCTACCGTCGTAAGTCCCGTACAACCCGCTGGTAGGGATCATGTAGGCGGATAGCTATAGATAGTGCATGTCCCGGTGTTCCGAGTGGTTAAGTAGATAGAATGGGAACACCAATAGGAAATGGAGGGGCTGATTTTGCCGAGAAAATATGGAAGGAACTTGGCCGGTGGCGTAATGTATTTAGGGCGACCCGATGGTCGACTACCATCAAGTTACCCACTTCTGTCCCAAATCCGTCTTTGGTTCCGACTGGGTTTGCTTTGTATTCTGCGCGTAAGTTAACTAGCTAAACAGAGGAGCTACACGAATTCAACGTCATCTTGTGGTGCTTGAATGCTCGGATTTATGACGATGGACGGATCTGAGGAAGCTTTAACCTGGTGACAGTCCCAGTTTTCTCCATTTTTCAATACTATCCTGTGACACTGCCCTTTTTCCAGCACGGTTCCTAGCCATCGTAAATAGGGATTACGAATTTTAGTAGTTTTTCTCGGCGTTCTTTTGTGTTCCATACTGTATTCATTGAACTATTTGTCGCTAGTACTAGTAGCTGGTGAATAGAATTTTGGGTCTGATGGCTCATTCTGCCGTCATAAACCAGTTTTACAAAACAAACCATTTAAAATGAAACAGATTTGGAAACACAAGCTGAGTGATTCTGGGTGTTCTTTATTTACTTAGAGTAAGAGGATTTCTTTATTATGATGATTTGATCAATCGCCTCAAAAGAGCTGGTCAGACAAAGTGACCGGTAAACTCCGTAATTGTGGTTGATTAGCATAGGCCCTACTTGTTCGATTTGAATTTAACTTATCTCTCCTATTCGCTTCGTCTTATTCAATTAGAACTAATGTGTATTATTTAAAGGAAATGGAAACGCAATAACTTAAATGTGGTGACCATATGGAACAACAAGTACTTCCTCACAAATTGCTTTCTGCGACACTTTTGCACTGGCTTCCGTTTGAAGTTTTCGCGTAATTGGCCGGTCATCTATCTTCACATGACATTAGTGGGACTAAAGAATCCATGATCAAAAACGAGCCTAATTCCGGTATGAAATAATTCAGATCTAGACAAGCACAGCGTGCTGAACTGTTCTTTCTTTCGCCTAAGATTAAGGTTGGAATTCCAACTTCTTTTTAAAGAAGAGTAAACAGCTAGATAACATCTGAATTAACCAAGATTGCATGCCCATCTCTTCAATTTCACTCTCAGGTTCTCGAAGACCGGGTGAATTCGGCACTAGCTGGAAAATAAAACCTTCGAAAAAAGATCTTTATCAGACTGAAGGACTTTATAGGCAGTCCCCCGAAACTGCTTGAACGACCACTTCTTGTAACGTACTGGTAACGATATACGTATTTTTGTGTAATATCGACTATTCCCCTGTTCACTGAGGTCTATTGAGCAGTAATTGTCTGACCAACCAATCACGATGCTTATTTCCATTTTTAGGCGGATTAACACGCTACCAACATGGTGTTTGGCTAAAATTACGCATATTATGCAGACAGTCAATCATAATCCATCTCCTGCGTGGATATACGTCTGCTTCAGTCCCTGTACTGTTTCTTGACTGATCGGTCCAGCTACGTATCGATTCACCTTGCTTGGACTAAGACGCATATACGCTAACAATGTGAGTAGCTCATTTCAGTGATTTCTCACGCTTGTTTACTTGCTTCCTTGTTACCTGCCCATCGGCAGCGACTGGGTTTTGTTTTTCCTTCGTACAAATAAATGGAAAGCGATTAGTACGTGCTAGACTACTAATTATTATTAATTTCCCCCACACCATATCGTTTTGGTGATCTCCCATTGCTTCAGTAGTTTAGCACTCTTCACCTTGTGTAGCCTCTGTTCGTGAGCTTCTGACAAATGAGTCGATTGAAAAACACGTAATGTTCATTAGCAAAAGGCAGTAGTCATTTTTGGTGCATGACGTTGTGTTACCTCGAAAGCAAAACGGATCGATTTATCTATCCTTTTCCAACGGACATCTCGAAATGCCATATGGTACTTTAGTCGTTATTCTACTAACCATAACCCCCAAATTTTATTGTTTGCTTTTATACGAACGAGCTATGTTGCAAGTCATAACTCAAGAAGGGTTACTCCATCCATTGTTCACTTTCGCAAGGTAGCGGAATTGATCGACAAAGTTTAATGTATTACAATTGTTGCACCTTTAGTGAAGTTCCTTGTGATGCGTAGACGAATACAGAGCAGCCTCGCTGTAAATGATGCACTTCAGCAGCAATAACCAAAAGTACTATCCTTGGTATTTGATGCTGATGTTAACTGCCATGGTTTTACTAAACATTGGCTGCTTTGAAGATTTTACGCAAGTTGAAGAATAAATTATGTATGCTAACTGTAGGAAGTCCAAGCTAAGTACGAATCGATTCATGAGCCAGTAACAACACTTAACCCGAAATGAAATCTATGTACAGTTATTTCATCTGGCTTATTAGTAGTCCTCAGCAGTTCACATCCACCGAGGGCACACCGAGACTAGAACTTGGTTTGAAAGATAGTAAGTTGAACGAGGAACCAACGGACTATCCAACAGTGAATAAGTTCATACTCAATACAAATCTCCTCCTACTAAGGCCGATCAAGTAGCAAAGCTCTGTAGGTTGCTTTGAACCTAATGCTTTTGCCGTCATTTCCCATGTAGAAGTCATTCACTGTATGAGCTTGTCTCTTTGCGGTCATCTGATCATGAGCCTTGAAAAGTCAGCGACGGCGGGGTGCTATGTGATGTATTGATGACGTGGAACACGTCTTTGAGAGCAAACCCACAAATTTTTGTTTCCCACTTCGAGTCCCAGTGGGGACTAAGTGAATGTGCACGGCTGATAAATTCTTAATCCTGAAAAAGGTTTCCAATGCGTAATTTTCTTTCATTGGTGATTTAGGTGTTGTAAGGCTATGATCGACCACTTGTTAAATCAGGCACAACTCGTGCAAAATTGATAAAATCTTTGTGTCTGTGTTAGCAAAAATATGACAAGTTTGGGCTTTTAAATAAAGGTCAGTTTTTATCCCAAAGCTGTCCAGGTATTCCACGGCCAAACGTTATAAACAATGTTTGAAGAAATTGCCCATGAAGCAACCTGTGAGGAGAATTTTTCTTGGAAGTCGGGTACGGGAAGCAAACCATTTTGTACGAAGGTTTTACTTTTACATATAACAATTGAACCATCTTTTTGGGGTAGACGTAATATACATTCGTCCATCAATGCTCAAGTGTGCCAATCAAAATAAGGTTCGATGTTTATAAGCAGTTCTGATACACGTTATTTGCGTAAGTAATACGTCGGAAGATAATTGTCTGTCTAATGGTGATTTAATAAGATCCTTCGAACCTGGTTGAGCAACCTCATCAGCATTCATGGGGTTGGGAAGAGATGCATAGTTACTTTACCTAGAGATCGAACTTTTAGTCCCACCGGCACACAGGTATTATCAACTTCTAGGCTACGACGACACTGTCTCCCTAATCAGCTTTTACCACTGAATTCGGGTAATTTCAACTGGAGTATTTTTCCTAGATAATTACTGTTTTTGAAAGGATCCAAATGGTGAAAGCCATCGATATCAGTGAGATTCGAATCCACACGGGATTGCCACCCTCACTTTAGCACCGCGAGTGCTTTACCAGCTGAGCTACCAGGTGTGCACCAGTTCAGTGCTTGGGGCATGTGGTGCGCGCCGGTTAGTACAAAGGGAAGTCCTGCTGTGGGCAGTCAAATTAGAAGCTGGTTCCATGCGGTGGATGCCATTTGCTACTGTAATTTGAGGGGGATGGTATACTGTGTTATTCACATGCGAAAACTCAGAATAACGTCATCGTAACCTGGTCGCTCAACTGGTAAAGCACTCGCGGTGCTTAAGTGAGGGTGGCAGTCACGTGTGGATCCGAATCTCACCGAGATCGACGGCTTTCAACATTCGGATCATTTCGAAAATCTGTCAAATCTCCCAAACATCAATACATAATTACAGAGTTGCCTCTCTCCCCAGTAATTTATCTAAAACCTGTTAGGCTCGAATGCCTTCAATGTAGTTAACAGACAACTAGTTCCCCTCTACACGCAGGACTTTGGCTTTCAAATTCCAATGAAAATGAAATTCCTTCCACATCCAAATCAGGGCTTTTGAGAGAAAATTACATAAATTAGGCCTTCATCGAGCTTTTTTAAAGGGGGTATTTATGGGAGTGCAAAGGGAACAGAAATGCTCCATTAAAAAAGAAACAAATTTCTGGTAAGGCATGATACGAAACTTTATGCTGCAAAACAATGATCTATCTAGAACAATTTTGAACAGACACTGCTGAAATCCTTCGCGCATGAGAGTACGAAGTTCTACAATTTAGGTGCTTTTGGTTAAACACCAGCCATACGACCGGCTTTTGTTTATTACATCCCACATCAATAAATGGGGTGGAAATCACAACCCCGTTGATGTAGAATAGGAAACATTTGCCACATGACCGTTTGTGTGCGTTCACCGTAACCTTACAATTGTCGGGGACGGGAACTAATCAAAAGAAAACAATAAAAGAAGAACAATTTGAATTGCTTCGTGAATTCAGTATGTGATTTCTAGTGTTAAGGGCTAATTGCTGGTTTTACACCAGTTGATCAGTTTCGTCCACCTTTCTACCAGCGAGTGAGGTATCCTTGAAGAACTTCGCGTTAAATGGACGCAACACTTACGCAGAATCGTTTTTTTATTGTCTTGCTACAGAAATTCTTGTTTGATTTAGATGTTCCGTTTTTCGGCACACCACATATCGTTCTGACAGTGTATCGCAGTACCAGTGAAGTATATTGTGCTTTTATTTAAAACAACTCTTCAGAAAACAACCTCAGCAGAAATACCGACCCGAACCGTTGAAATAATTTGATTTTCGCTCACTTTCAAGAAAACGGGACTATTTGGTTATGAAAATACCTGAGTTAATAATTGCCAAATCCATCCGCATGTTCGCTTTTACGCTAGCATGTGACTTTCAGTTCTTCCAATGATTTGACATCATTTTTGATCTTTCCTTCCGAGTTACGTATACACGGTAACTACTTCATCGAAATAACTGATTCCGGTTTTTATTCCAAATAAGATAAGAAGTACTTTTCTGATCTTACTAGTTACTCACATTCGACGCTTTTTTGGCTCTCTAGGTAACATTAGGAAGGATTCTTACAACCGTGGTCATTTTTGGGCCGTGAGAGTTAGAGTGCTTTGAACAAACATTTTGGGCGCAGAGGTCAGGGGTGAACATCCGTGCTTCAACTGTCTCAACTATAGCTAGATTGCGCAACTGGAAACTTTTGTAATAAATTCTTTTGTATTTGTCAGGTGGATACGATAAATAACTCGAAAGCTATGTCTGGATTCTCCTGCTACCTGGGGTCATTCAGCGGCGCTTAGATTGTGCGATTCATCTACCTAATCTGGCTTTGGTCACTTCGTGTGCTGCTCGTTAATCCGAGCGGATAGCTGCCGAACCGTTTGACCTACACATGACAAATCAAATCAAGCTAAGTGAAACACTTCCAAAGGCGTACTCAACCAGGGATGACGTCAGTACCGGCAGTTGATCCGGGTTCTGAATAAGGATGTCTGACTTTCGTAGTTAGGTATTTTCAACGGCCCGTAGATCAGAACAGAACTATCATCGATATTAGGTTAGTATATCGGAACTGAGTCTTATTCGAGATGTATCCAAATAAACGAGACCCAATGAGATACGGTGTATAGACGGTTTGATATTCAGTAACTGCGTTGTTGGAAAAGTCGGTAGTCTGTCATCGTTTCATTTCTGCTGGTCATCTTTCTCCAGACAAAGTTACAATCAAATATTTCTGTGATGATAATCTGAGGCTATTGGATACCAAGTGTTGCATGTGTACGGGAAGGTATGCGTATTGTGTGTATCGATGTTTCACTCCATGCTGCGCTACCTCATTTCGGACGTTCGAGCTGTTTGAATTTTGTCTGGTCACTGCCGTGTCGCCTACACTGGTTGCTCCGCATGCATATCGATCTGTTATCGGACGCATACACGCATTTGGTTCTTCCATGTATTAGGCGCTCAGTTTCCTGATAAACACAACTGAATTTACGTCTTAATAAGTTGATGATTTGAGGAAACACAAACCCAATACTTTTTCGATAGCTTCGAAAATACTTGACTGGTTCCGGATGCCAATAAAAGTTATCCAGTTCATTTTGCCTTTGTTGTGTGCAGTTGAATAGTTCATATCTTACTAGATGCAACGGGTGCTTGTTGCCTTGGAAGACAATGTGCAGGCTTTTCATTTCTCTTTTTGCGAGTGATAGTAAAACTTTAGAATTTCTTGACTCGGTTGGTTAGGGACCATATCAGTGTTTTATTATACGCCGTGGGGGAACGGAATTGAAGTTTCCATATCGGTCTGAGCTTGTTTGGCTTACGTCCAAATGCCCTCTATGAATGTCTGGGAGTCGTTCATTTTCAACCTATAGTCAAGGAAGTTGATAGACCACACCGTGTCTCTGTAACGTTTATCGGGCATCACTGGTTACTAAGAAACTGGAGTACGTTATCTTTATACTTTGATTTTATGACCTCAACGGTATCGTCGACGCATCCGCTAGTAATCTTTGGGGGATTGTGGAGGGTAATCAACACTTTGTATTTAAGTGAATGTAAAACTAGTTAACTACAAAAGCCGATACGATGTAGTCTATGGCCAGGCCATCGTTCTATTTGGACAGACAGTGTTCAAAGGAAAGTACGTATAAAGCAGACATGGTTCAAATCCAGAGACAGGCGTCATTTTTCAAAATAAAACGTAAAAAATCTAAACTTGGAATGCTCATGTGCGGGTATGTCCTATCAAAACTAACTGAAATTTCACCGTTTCAGAGTAAAACGTGCTTTAAAGCACGGGTAATTTTTCTGACCAGCCATTAACTTTTTGATAACATTTTAGTGACACACTGAGATACTTGGCTAATATTTGGCTTAAACAATGCGTGTAGTCCACAATAAGGTGACGAGTAAAACATGCTTGTAAAACTTCACAAACGACCATTGGTACTCACCTTCTGACACGCAATGGCTTTAGATATTTACCACAGAACCATTTGGTTGTAAACCGACGTATAGAAAGGTTGCCCGTGGTATTCGACAAGCCGACAGATTCCCGATATTCCCAAAGCTGTGTTATACTTATAGCTTAGGTAGAACTATGTAGAATTTTTAATTTCAACTCTTGTTCAAATAATAATTGCGAAGTGAATTTACCTGTCGAATTTTGACAGCACTCATACGTGCATAAACGTGTTTGAATGGACCATACATTACCAAGTTGTTTAACACCTTGCAGATCATGGGATTCACTTACCGAAATGTAACTAACGCCGAAAACTGTAGCTATTTGTCCTAGTGGGCTAGCAGTCAATTTTATGCCGGTCTCATCGTCATTTCTTAGTTCCTTAAGTGCACCCCTAGTTGCTGTTTTTTGCCTTATACTTTTTCCAGGGTCATTACTATTGAAAAATACTCTTTCTACTTCTTTTATATTTGTTATACAACAAGGTAATACAATTCAGGAAGGAGGCAGCCACCCAAGAAAGGCTTCCGAATGAGAAAGTGACTGACGGTGGCGGGAATCGAACCCTCGTTGTTATTGTTAGAAGCCTACGAAGATAACCTTTTGATCATGGCCGACTGAGACAGTAGTCAAAATACAAGGCACCAATAGGCTAAGAGTCGAAGCACAAACCTCCCCGGTTCATATCGTTGGCCATTTGAATTCCTGAATTAACAAGGCTGCAGTCCTAAATGCAATTATCCTCAAGATAATTCACGTAACAAAAGAGCTTTTACTTATTCTGAGTAGGCATTTAAACAATGGCACAAAGTCAAAAACTATGCGCTCACTCAAGACAGCCGTCTCCTTCTTTCGAACGGCTAACTGGAATTGAGTCTTTTTAGTTTCCGGTTGTTTCGACATCACAAGCTACACGTGAAAACCAATTAGGCGCCATCTCCTGATTCAAAGCAATTCATTCTGACCGGAAAACGTTTCCACATTCAATATCCGTCCCATCACAAGGAAATGCATCTGCCTGCTCTATGGTGAACATGTGAAAAAAACGTTTTATCACCAAAGGGCCGCTAAGCATAACTTATAATTTTGTCTCTGATGTCCATTTCCAAATAAGATGAGAACATGACGCAGTCTACTAGATGTTAAGCAAAGTATGTTTCTTATCAAAAACCTGATGTTCACGAAAGAATAGTACAGTTACTTGTCACATAAACATTTCAGAAGATATTATTTTACTGTATTTGTCTTCCAGAGGGCCATCTAGTGCAAATCTGTTTGATTATACCCCCTCTTACTACGCAAGGCTCGAAGTACTATAAGTTTAGCTGAAAACTGAAATATCAAGAAATATGCAATACGTTGCCCTGAAGAGGGTTAACGTAGATGTGGGTACCAAGTTAAAGCAAGCGTACCAGTAACGAAGTAAAGTAAGACGAACAGATGTAAACTGATGAAAAGTAAAGTGCTCACCCACTGCGTCTTATGACGGTGTCAAATCAAGTGACAATCAATAATGAATAACATTCAAGTCCCGCTTCAACAGCTCCGATGGTACCTCTTCTCGACCGCATGTACGTGTGTTTTCACCAAATACCGATCAATAACAAGTAAAACCAAGTTGTAAAATAGATGAATGAAAGTCCACTGGCTTTCTTCTCACCCAAAAGCACCACTCCTCTAGCCGGAATCATCCTATTAGGGAGTGACCGACAAGGTTCGTCCACTGATTAAAGCCAGAAGAGTTGCTGCTTCATTGGAATAGTGGTTTGTGCATCAATGGATACTCACTTGCGTTATTTTCGCCGGTCTGGCGGTACCGCGATACCTCAGCAGGCTGAGTATCTACCCGGTAAGCAGAATCTCGTCATTCCAACACCAGTCAGTGGTGTTGGAATTTTAGACTCGAAAAAGACAATCAGGCTTCCAATTATCTAAGAGGCACTCTTTCCGTGTTAATAAATACATTCTCTGAGTACTTATAAATACTTAATTATGGTATTTGACTTTTTCCATAGTTTGATCATCTGTTTTAAGAAAGTGTAGGGACCAAATCGAAGGCTTCCTTTACTATCCAAAACTTAAATAGCCGATCGTGGGCTTGTTATGTGATAGACAAAACAGAATAAGATACCATCGCACAAAAAAGCAGTTCATTTGTAGGTAAAATCCAACAATCAACGAAACTGGACAGGAGTAGTTGTTTGGTATAATAACAGCAGATTATTCAGAAAAGCCAAGTATTCTGACTTTGGTAAGCAGTGTATTAGAGATTTCATGTATATTTAAACTAATATTAACTAAGATACTATCAGATATCAGTGTCATATCAGCTCAGTTCTTACATGACTGTTTTTTTAATTGGCTGAAATGGCGCTGAATATTCAAAGGTGTTTGCCGAAGCCAAATGATGGGGTAAACAGGCGTGCTAAAATGAACCCGTTATCGAATGACACTGGTTATAGTTCAGTTCGTTGACAATTTGTTAAAATAAAACCTTTCAGCAAGAAGTGAAATGTACCCGAATTCGATTGAATATATATATATATATATATATATATATATATATATATATATATATATATAGTCAGTCGAATATCTAAATGCTTGGAAAAGTAATTTGGTGGGTAATATAGCCGAAAAGAAATTGCAACCTCTCGTTCAAACTATCCTGATATATTTTTATTTATCATTTCAAAAGATCACGCGTACATTTTTGGACTGGTAAATATACTTTCTTTAAAATGACGAAGCTTACTACCTATCTTTCAAACGTTAAAAACTTCATAAACTGCTGACCTGCAATACAAGTGGCTGTTCTAGACTCTCCACATATAACTACTGAGTCCTAGCAAACTCGGGTTCAAAACTAGTCGAGAGCTGACTGTGCCAGGCCCAAGAAAGCATAATTCAAACTTTTGAGTCTGATTTTGTTCACTAAGCAATGCAAGTAGTTTTAAAAGTAGGTGGGAAGAACTTGTGAATTATCACACGATTATTCAGTCAGAACCCTGCGGGTAAGGAAAAATTTCGTTTATCAAAACTGAAGAGCGATGTATTGTAGGCTATGACAAACAGAAAACCCTTACTCGTGCTTTTGGACATCTGTACCACGTTGGTCACTTTGGTTCTAGGTCAACGGGTTTGTGCGAATAGTACTTCCAAACAAATTTCCAGTTGACGAACATCATCATTAGGTCACTCTATCGTTCAATGGATCAGAAGACCGCACACAATATGACCAATTATTCACGTATAACTCATTTTCACATCTAACATTTTTCCCATAAACAAATGATTTTCAACTGAACATCCTCTTTATCAAGTGAGTCTTGAATAGAACATATCAGTTTCTTTAGGCTAAAAGAATACTGCGAATCCATTTCACGGGGGCGCCGCAGACTAGTCACATTTAATGTGATGTTTCTGTACCGATCCCCAAAGTCAGTCCAACCAACATGACTAGATCTAAATAAAAACAAATCATATATTTCTGCAGGCATCCCTGAAAATTTATTTCGTATCTCGTTTTGGCTTCTAAGCCTGTGCAACTATACCGAGACCCCGTAATTTCCAAGCACCGAAATTCAACTGTATGTCTCTGACCACTTCTTATAATCCGCATTTTATCACCCACCCAGAACACAAAGACTGAGATTACCTGCAAATAATATCTCGGTTCATTAAAGTTGAGACGCTTGTGACATATGCTTTGTAGAATGTCTTTCCGATAAAATAAAACTTTACGCAGGCTTGGAACAACTCATAAATTAAACACGGGTTTCGTCACCTTTCTGTCTCAAATTCACAGCACTGAACCTGACACAAGCAGGACACCAGACGGCTTATGCCGGAAATCACGCGAATTCATTATTATATCGGCTGAAATAGGAAGTTTGAAGTTTATGGATCACAGCATTCTAGATGTTTCTGAAAACTTCTCTAACTGCACTCGTGCAAACCACTTCCCAAACCATTATCATAATCGTAGCTAGTTTAGCAACCATCTCTACCCAAGCCTGAGACCAGTAAACGTTGTTATGTAAAATTTCGAAATCGGCAGAAAAACGAATTCGGGCGTAAAAATGTGTGCCTCTTCCAAGTGTTGTTTTCCTTTTACAGCTAATCTGATTTATTTCATTTTCTGTTCTTTACCCTCCACTCAAAGTGGTTGATAAACCTGTATCAAGGGAATGATGAACAGCTATGAAGTATGTTGTTCCCCAAGAAAAGGGAACTTCACAAATTTCTGTCTTCGCTTGAACGATGGACAATCCGATCATCCATATTTTGGTGTCAAATAAACTCCCGTTATTCTCCTTCACCGATGTGATATTTTATCCCACTTATGGATCATCTCCAATTAGTGGTAACACTAATCCTGGGTCAAGATTCCTCCTTCTCTCTGTGTTGTGACAAAATAAGACCAATAAACATTTTCTATCCGGCTTCCTGTGTACCAAACTCACTGACGCTAAAGTACGCACACCTGAGGACAAAATGGGTGATCAACCTCACTGATAACAGCGATCTAGCGAATGATACTGTATTACAAAATTTATATTGGACAGCTCGCGTAATTAGCAAATCAACCATCCAAAGGTTCAAAATTTGCTCAACGAGGGTCGACTTAGAAGCCTCCGGATGGCCCACGCTCCTCTCCTCGTTCTAGGACGAACTAGTTTTCACAGCTTCTCAGAACGTCCGAAAAACGTCCTTTGTCTCCGAGGCTTTTGTCCTGGCACTGCAGGTTTAAACATTGGAACATATTCTACGATTTTTGGCACTCGAACCTTGAATTCGCATGCCTTACGAGTCTCGCAAACTTCCGGAGAGCCCGCTGAAAGTAACTGATATCGGTCGGATATACTGTGGGTAAAGGTTACCCGTGGTGACCGAAACGTCGACAACCTACCAATGATTTCGACTACGCCGTGTTACTGAACAACAAAATTTTACCATAACATTTCACATTGCCCATCGATTTTCGATACACTCGGAACCGATCTCAGTTCTGACACATTGATAGAATCCACATTCTCCTAAATAATGGCCTCCATTTATTGGCAATTAAAATGCAGCGCCCATTAGTTATCAGGTTGTAAATAACCCAAAACAGTAAATCAGCAATGATTGATGCAACACGATATTGCTTTCTGCCAGTTTCTCTTTCGAGGCGTTGCCTCAACGGGGGTTGTAACTTTGCACCAGTTTTTACACTACAGTATATAGAAAGAACTGCGGCTTGGAATACGGCATATGATGATTTCTGGTGTACCCAGTAGTACGGAACGTATTCATCTGCGGAGTGAAAAGAGCTATTCAGACGGATGCTTGGTTAGAACAAAAAGTAGACTAGGTAAGGTGAAGTGGATTTCACTGAAACACTCGTGGGTCTGTTCAGCTGGGCAAAGGTCACTGACACAACAGAGTGGTACGCAGACCTTCTGGTGAGCTTACAAACTCGAAAAGATGAATCTGAGGAAGAAAACTGAGTGAATACGGGGGACAATTAGAAGATCAATTTGCTAGACTCACTCAAAAAAAAGAAATTGGTCTGTTTTTCTTAGTAATTAGGGGCAGCTGAATGTCTCCGCAAACGGAGCTTATCTACTGATATGTTTATTAGGCTCGAGATTTATCTTGGTTCCCAGATGCCCCGGAGACAATATGCTACGATTATGACTGAAGTATTGGTTGCAACAGTAAAATACTTGCGATAGGACATTGACGATCTACATGCACTACCTTTTAGGAAACAAATACAAATGTGTATGGGTCAGTTGACAACACTTTCGGAAAACCAGAGACCTAAAAATGGATGGATGGTCTCAAAATGATGTTCTTTAGTAGAATGCGAAGACTCCATTAAACGATAGAAGTGATCTGGTTGGATGTCAAAATCTGCTGAGCACAGCTTTGTCCAGTTACTTCGTCATCTGAGGTTTACACAAAAAATCATTTTGTCCTCAGTTTTACGTTCTTCTCATTAGCTATCCAAATGATGCCGTTCTCTACCACTGCTTCCTCTCCAAAGTAACCGGTGAAACTGAGTAAAGTCTTCGATGTGTCCGTACACTCAGGAAAATCATAAACTGATGGGTTCTTTGAATCATTATTCCGTACCAGTGATTCTTTCAGTTCGGATTCATAATCTGCTCTCTAAGTATGGCAGCTGACGGATATCGTCCATTTCACAAAGAAGCTAGATGAACAGATGACAGATTTGCGTGTTTCCTAACGTCGTCCTTCTTTATTGCTATAAAGACAACATTTAACCAAAGGTGAACTGTTTTTTCTCTTTGGTAATTTTCTTTTGCAACCTCTAACACTATAAATCTTCATCACCTAATTTTCTGCACCGGACCATAATTTGCCTTCAATAAACCGGTGAATAATATTGTTTTGGTGCCAGAAATGGTGTTGTATATAAAATCAACGATTTTCAGCAGACTGGTTCGTGAACAAAGAATAAAAATTAGCAAATATAATAGATCTGTCAGTAGCAGTGGTAGTGGTAGTAGTAGTTGTTGTTGTGATAGCGTCGAGTCAGTGTACTACTCACCAAAAATTATTGAGTAGTTTTTAGTTCAAAATGATTACGGGCCACAGGGCGAAAACAATAGTGAATACATAACATGGACTGAAGGCAAAGAGGCTATGAAATGCATACCTAACAAGAAATGCGTCCTTCAACCGAATAAAGAACTCCTAGAAATGGACTGGGTAGTGGCAATGTAAGAGAGTTGTTACGACTGGCTGATATTCCTTTTTTCCGAGAACATGAATGAACAAATTAACAATCCGTATACCCAGCAGTAACAGTAGTAGTAATGGAGGTGGTATCGGTGGTAGTATAAGTTGTAGTTGTAGTAGTAGTGGCAGTAAAAGTGATAGTAGTAGTAGTAATAGTTGTAGTAGTATTTGGGATATTAGTGTAGTACTTTGGTGGCGGTCACAGTAGTATTTGCTATAGCTGTAACGGTAATTGGATTCGGTTTTTATTGAAAATAATAATATTAGTGGTGAAGAGGTTTACCATAGCCAAAAGGAATTATCCAGTTGCTACGGATAGACTACCTATTTTCAGCTATTTAAAACAAATCAAGTGCCATTTTTTTTGTCTGTTCTACTACTTTTGATTTACATTTTAGTAGCACAATATTTCGTAAAGATCGCCAAGGACAACTGAGGGTTGACAACTGGGAAAATGACCGGCAGCTGAGTGAGGATTCCAGAGTAGGACATAAGAGTCAGGAACTCACCATCATGTCAATTTGACCACGGCTTGGTCTAGCTGAGTGAATTCTAAACCAATCAGGAATTCAGGAACACATCACTTCACCACCGTGCAATGGACAAAACGTTTTTTTCACCGAGATCATATACGCATGCGAAAGATGCTTTGACTCTATGAACTATATGATGCCTACTAGTTTTGCCAATTTTTTTCTGTCAGTGGTTTTCTTGTCAGATGAAAATGGGATCGTATCGAATGAAGAACAAGAATCGATACGACATTCTGAGTTGTAATCATTCGACTAACTCTCGTTTATTATCACTCTCATTACGGATCAGAATTGACCCCATTTTCTGATTCTTGTTTATAAACACGATCAGTGTTTAACTCTGAAGGAACTGTATATTCAAAATGCAGTTACTTCGTTACTGCGAAAGTCTTAACGACAACCGACGACTGCATCCGGGTTCTGTTCAGTTGTCCCTTTCATCTCCCGGCACACCCACTTTCTCTTGCACTTTCAGACAGTATAATGCATGCACGTGAAATTTAGAAAATCTGCATCTCAACACCTGCTCGAAATGGTTCCGATTCCCATGTGAACGGTAGCAAATTCCGTGACAAGCGCAGTGCGGTCTACGCAGGATAAAGACTGATTTGAGATGTACTAATTTGTACTTACTTTGACCATATCCCCAGGAGCTCACAAACTCCGAAAAGCGAACCTTCGGCTTATCAGTGGACTTTTGTTAACGAACATATTAAACTGCAGTTTCCTCAAAACGACCATAATTCAGTACCTACTGAAAACCTATTTCAGTTGGTACGTTTTGATAAGTTTACAGGAAGCTTACTTGGTCTTGTCTCTATTCTATTGCAGAACGAAACACTCTTCATTGTGCATGTTTGACACACAGTGGTTGAATTCGTCGCAATGCATTCAGAGCTGTTTTGTAAAACTAGTTCCCAAACGAAGTGAATACGGTCCTAATGATCAGTGGGTACACTGATTTTTTCTGAAACTTTATCCAGTACTGTGTGTAATTTATGCTAAAGCTGCCCCTGGTCTGATACTCTTCCAATTATTCTCCGAAATCCGAAGGCGAGAAAGAAATTTATTTTATCGTTAAGGAACGTAGAACAGTCCGTAGAACACATTAAGTACCTGTATGTTAGGAAGCAACCCTCTGGAGGAGATATATGGACGATATTTCGTTACAAACATCGGAAAGTCAACAGCAGTTCGACGATATCTCAGGCACTCATATAGTGTCAGATCTCATTTGAGATTCAGCTAGCTTCAGAGTATGGTCAACAAGTTTGCTAGTGTACTACACCACTGATAAGGTTAAAAATACAAAATTCCTGACTGTTGACCTAAGTGGTAAAGTTGAAATCAGTACGATATCAAACATTTTTTCTCAAAATAATGAAAGAATGTTGATGTGCGATTTTTGTTTCTAAGTACCTGTAAATCCAGAGTGTATCCTTGAGGAAAATACGAGAGCTTGAGCTTCATGACTTGCGAATAAGTTAGGACAAACTTTCAGCCAGTTCGATTAACTTCAATTGCGCTGGAAAACAATTTTCGGAAAACCTCAAGTCATACGGATGAAACTCAAGCATGAAAAATATGAATCCCAACCACCAGCCAACCTAGATACTGGATGACACGAAAGAAAATACACACTACCTGACGGTTGTGTTAGCTGAACTTTACATTCTGTTCGCAGAAGAACAATTGATTTACTAACCAGAAGGTGACTCTTACGTTGTTCAAGCAGTCTGTTGGTAAAAATATGATAAGTCGTGTTTCTGGGCAACACAGTCAGTTGACATTTTTGCAACCACTTCACACAGAAAAATGAGAGATACTTTTCTAGAATATTTATGAACCATGATATGCACAGAATGCAGGGTTCAATCCCTGTTACGGAGTAGGAAACAATGCTAGTAGCTCAAATATTGAACTATTATTATTGGGCAAAAGTAACATGTACCGAGTTGTTTCTATCTTCCGCAAGCACAATGTGCCCGATTAAACACGGGCCACCTTTCGTTGCTTTTCCACTTATCTGACTGTGAAAATGGTCGGTAGAGATACGTGGAATGGTTTGCAGTGAAAATGCCTGTACATCAGTTTGTGTTTGTGCCGTATATGGTGTGTGTATACATATGCTGAGGCCGCGTGTCACTGGAATTGACAATGATAATCTGGGAGCCTGAGGAAATCACGTATGATGCCAGGGGCTAGTGGCGGGGAATTTTATTATGCATGCTGTGCTTCTGTATTGTCTGTCCTTCTCAAAGCTCAAATAGGTTAGCTGGCAGTCAAACTGACGGAAGGCTTTTGTGGGGCAACAAAACCCCCCATCTGACCTGATATCTTCGAGTGAAGGGGATTATTTGCACATCACTTTCTCCTTTTCACTTATTTGTTTGTACAAAGGCTTACTAATGTTTTATTGCAAATTATCTCAAGAGATTCCACAGCCTGATTAAATTATTTCTGAGCTGGTGGTTATGCTTTCTCGATCTAAAAAGTCTTTGATGATAAAATTTTATATGATGGTTTGGCAGTTGAATATTCACTCTAGGGATACATAAAGCATTCACTTAACTTAACCCCCTTCTCTTATATACACGATTAAATCCGTGAAACTAGTATCTGTGTTATACCTGCATTCACAACTGTCCATCACGCCTAGCTGAGAAAGATTATGCAGGTAGGATCAGGTATGTAATTGCATTGTAAGGTACGGTGTCTCCATAAACATACAATCATTTATTTATAAACAATCCACGGACTATGCTCCGGAGTCGGTCTTTCATGAGAAACGGAACAGGTTTATCAGTTCGTGTCTGAAAATTTGGGGCAGAACATTTGGTTATATGGATAGGTCATCAGCTGTACACAATGTAAAAGTAGAAGTGGGTAGTTTAGGTTCGTCACCAGGGCTCACAATTCCAGCGCAGGCGCTGACTCGTTCACCTCTAACGTGAAGCATCACTTAGTAATAATTTACTATGATGGACAGGTTGCCCCAGACTGGCATGAATGAAAAACAATTCTAAGAAATATTGTACGTTTCTAGCACTTTTCTTGGCAATCATAACTGCGAGTGATTACTTGTTGAAGTATAACGTACGTAGCACTCACAAATAAACCTGATTTTTACATTTAATCTAAACAAAAATGAGCTTAACGTCATACTCACATAGGTATTGAAGCACAGGACAGCTTTATGCTGAGTCTTCAAAAACAACACTCTCCACTACCCTTTCAGAAGCTGTGTTGCCTGTTTGATCCAAATCAAACCTTCTTGCAATCTGATGCCATAGATTACAAGACAAATCGTGAAAACCAATGATCAGATGAAATAATTTATGGATGAATATATCTACTTTGCCCCCACGGGTGCCTTCTGCGACGTAGGATGTGTTTTGTTTCCTAGGAAGTGTGGTTGCTGTTTGGACACGGAACATGCAATGCACAAATAAACACCGTAGATATCAGTGAAAATAAGTAGGAATGGTAACAATATGGAACAGTGTTCCAAAGTTGCATTATAAAATTCAGCGTGCAAGATAAATTAGCAAATGAAATTTTAATTGCGAATAAATATTCAGAAAAATGAAATTCTGAATGGGATGGAGAGTTTTTGCAACCATTCTGGAATGACTTGAAGATGTGTATACCAACTTGGTTTTCGTTCAAGCTAGAGTGTCTGCGTTTACAGTTGGAACCAAAAATAAAGCTTCGGTTGGTAAACACCGACGCTAAAAACGTTTGATTCTATGGGGAGCCATCCAATGCCCTCGAAGAAAACCACTCACACGGCCGTGTCTGATGACGGTGCAAGCTTTACTAACGGTGAGATAGGTGGTATCGTCGGCAGTATTGTTAGCAGCTTTATGAGGTCGAATATCCCCCTGCTCCCAGCTGACCGCATTTGGAAAACACAGCTGGTGAGCCTAGGTGCGAACCTTAAATCCATTCAGGTCATCGATCTTTAGAAATTAATCTATTCCTTTTTTGTCATTCGAGATCTCAGTAGACTTCTTACTGGGTGGCTGCTTAAGAGGAACGTTTGAATTTCAGCTATCATCTCAATTCACATAGTTTCACCCTAATCGGTTAGTGCCTTGATAACTACTTCAGGAAAAAATAAAATTAAAACAGATATTCAGTCTCTCATCACTGAACAATAGACAGAATGTCATTACTCAGTTCGTCTTTCGACTCATGAATAGAAAACTACTGAACATGGTACTGTAAAAGGGCCTTTGTATACGATGATCTCGTTGATGCGACTAAATTATCCGTCTAGTTCTCCAGCTGCTCTCGATTTTTCTTGTTTCATTTCCAAATATCTGAATCATTGTTTCGTGGATTAATGAGTTCGGTAGTCGCACTAAAGTTCATCTAATTATAAGTGAGCTGCATGGACCGAATCACCGGTTAGTCTGTTGGAATACCATTGTGAAAACGAACAGCGGACTGAAATTTTCCACTTAAATATCTCTCATAAAGATGCTTAATTCACTTGATTTTTTGAAGTGATATTCCATAAGAAGGGCGTCGAAACATACAGTTTCTAACACTCAGTTTAATGGACACCTAAAATAATAACTGAACAGGCTAGCGCATCTAGCGAGCACTGTTCAACTGGTTTATCTAGAGAATACTCGACAATCCCCACCACAGAATTTGACAACGGTGCAGGAATGTTCAAATAAATCTAAATGATCTATACTTTACAAATAACTGGAGTTAAGCTGGTGTTTATCAGCGTAACACCAGATCATGCACCATAACTACATTACGAGGTCACCTGAACAAAAAGAATTTGAGAAACAAATAAAATTCCATGTTAGCATGCTTGTCTTGTGGGGCATTTCACCGATGGGACTTTTGTATTTCATTGGCAGCAAGCAGTATGTATGCATGAACGCATTTCACGTTACGATAATTTGATACACAAAACTCGTGGTCACACGGTGTATGAAATAAAGACGTTTTTCAAGAAATATTTTTCAAATTAATCAACCCGTTTTACCACCAGGACTATGACTGTATTTCAATTCTTTGATGAAAAAAATGTGAATCGGTTATTTTCAAAAGAGGTTTACTTGAGTAATAGCTGCTAAGTAATTATAAGACATATTATCTTCAGGGTTTTTTACTAGAAACTATCCGTTTACATTAAAAATGCCGCTTACAACAATTTTTTGCCATAAAAGACCCCTTCCTTATACATGACACAAAGCCCTTGAAACATGGAATGTTATTGTGATATTCTGCTTGATTCTGCTTAGAAAACAACCTTACCGGAATACCAGCACTTGACAGGCTTCTACAAAAAACAGATCTCGACGTATTTCTCCTTGTTTGCCAGTAGTTTTGCCTGGCAGAATGTCATTTAGCAAGAATCTGTGATTTACTGTGATTTTCAAACTTCATATGCCTCAGTTGGAAACAACCATCCTCTTCAAGAGTTGTCATGCATTTACCCATAAACCATTTGTTGAACAGACGTATAACTACTTTCTAAAGATGTAAATGCAAAATATCCTCGAAAAAATGTGGTCTGAATTCTGTTGGTTCATCAAAACTACTTTTACTACCGGGTTAGACAGGAACGTTTTGGTATTCCCTTTCTTCCGTAGGAAAGTATCAAACAGGCAAGATTTGATTCACCAAGACCCAGATCACATGTGGCACGTATGCTGTCCATCAAAAACACACACCCTTCACAGTCAATTGCACCGTGGCCCTAAGGCCCCATACCGCCACTTCGGTCTATTTCAAATATGCTCGTCACAGTTGTGCTTTTACGCTATCCAGTACACCGTCGCATGAAATTTGTTACGAGGGTCAAAAACACTTGGTGTACTTTCCAGTCTGACAGCCCACATGTCTGATCGTTCTTCTGAGTTCACGCGACGCTCAAAAGAGTGAAGGTCGTCTGACGTGCAATTAGAAGGTGGGAATCAGGGAAATCATGCAACAAGACTACCAGGTATTTTGGTCTTTCAAGATGGACAGCTAGTGAGTGGGTCGATCGCTTCAACAATGGAAATCCATCATTTGGAAAGATGAGTTGGTATTTTCGTCATCCAAAAATGATGATCGAAGGCTTGTTTGAAAACAAATCCCTGAAACCAACAAAGGTGGGAGAATGACAACAACAAGGCAACACAATCAAGTTTCAGTTCCTGTGTGCGGAGCAGTCTGGTGTTTCTGGGCGGCTTCACTCATGACCATACTCACCTAGAAGTCCTGTCTCTAAACAACTTTCACATGTTGAGCACGACTACTAAAGCTGTTTTACAAAAAAAATAAAAAGCACCTTTGTTGTGCGCTTTCATTGCACATCACGAACTAAGAAATTCCCTTGACCAATTCTATCCTCCAACCTCAATACAATCGAGTTTTATGGCATCAACTTGGGAGAAGAGTGGATGAAAGTCTTTCGTCCAAGACTTCCTTCAAAAAGGGAATTGGACTGTTTAAAATTACACATTATCAGACAGTTGATAGCGAACTTGACTCGGCGGGTAAAAGCTGTCATGTCATTCACAGGTTACCCAACCATATAATAATGCGTGACCGATTGAGAATGATCGCTCTGTTCTATCCACAAAAGGAAATTTTACTCTCAATAAAATATTCCAATAACGTACAATGTTTTCGTTATTTCGGAGGTAAGTGCGTCCGTTTGGTGAACGGCGTATAGATCCAGATGCAGTTTGCCAGCAGCACGAAATATTTATCATGCAGCGCGCAAATATTGAAATGAGAACAATTGCAAATATTTGCAAACAAATATTGTTTGAAAACCGTCCACCTGTTTCGGCCACGCAGGGGGACAGACCAGCCTCCAAAATTCGGTTTTTTTCATCATATAATAATAACACAAAATATTTCAGGATGGAATTTCAAGTGGGAAATTTTAGCGGGTAGATTTGGCGAATTTCCAACCCGGGGCAGATGGGTCTTAAGTCCACAGCGATGACCAAGTGGAAGACTCGTTCGGTATCTTAAATACTAAAAAAAAATCTGCATTCAACGTACCGCAGTTGTGTACAAATGCCCCGAGACTCAGTTGATGGATGCTGACGGAAGCTGTCATTGTTATTAAAGACATCAGCAATGAGGTAAATTACCACATAGTGTATCCATTGAACTGAAAATTAACGAAAATCCATATAGTTCTGGTTTGTGACAATGTGAAAATTTGATTTCGGATATGTTTTCCGAAGGCATGGAGGAGGCAGAGATGAAACGCGATATATCTGCAAAATTCTACGTGGTAGTTTGCAGTGATATCCGGAATGTCAGTCGTAATGTTGGTTGTGTCTACGCATTGTTGTTGGTTTGGATGACTTACCATAAACTATGATAACCACTCCATTTTATTCCACTCCGATTTACCTGGAGTGCTGAATTTGACTATGTAAAATCTCGATTGGTGTAAAATGTCCAACCTCCACCTCCACTGGCCCACGACTACATCGACACCCACATCGAATTCAGACATAGAAAGTGTTAGTGCCAATCAACTGACCTCTGGCTCAGAACAGCCAAACTTTTCGGTTTGATAACACCATGAGTGTGGTGTTAGGTGAGGGCTCTGAAACGCTCCTTTAAGTGCCATTTTGTGCGTGTTTTGATTTTTAAGTAAAAGCAAGAGAAAGCTGACGTTGAAAAATGGTTTACAGAAGTGAATTGTTGTTTGAATTGATTCATTCTTCAGCTCGTAAAAATTAGATTGGAAAAGGGGGAAAGAAAAAGTCGTGGATCAATCGGATCGGAAAAAAGGTTATAAAAAGTATTCTGATTTCGCAACGGGCATAATATGGAACCGTTGATGAATGGAATATTGATAGCAACTGATGTGTGCGAAGAAACAAATGGCCAGATTGTTTTCAGTGTCGGTAGTGCATGATATGGAGTAAATAAACTTTAGCTTCAGTTCATATTAGAAATGAGACTCCGCAGTTTAAGGACTACAGATGAAATAAGAATACAATTTGACAGGCTGAGTTTGTGTAATATTTAATTATATCCTAATGATTCAGCTTACACCATAAAATTTTATTCAAGTGTGTGTTTGACTGCCAGTTTTGGTAACAAATATTTAGGCTTTTTTGGTAGATTTTACGTTAATGTGACGAAATTCATCGCCCAAAAGATTTCTTATAATCTTTGTTCAACACTACCATTTTTAGTTCTAACGATATTATCACTTTTCGTGTACAAAATGGAAGCAGTCCGTAGTAGAATCCTCGATTTCGGTTTCCGTAGTTACCTGATTACATGCACCTAGTCGCACAGAGTGCATTGCTGAAGTACGAATTGGAGTTGGACATGCACGATACTGTTGACGGAAAAAGGAATGCACTATGGCGGTGGCCTTTGCCCGAGAAACTCTTAGGACTTTCGCCCATGTACACTGAATCACGAGGTAGCTGAATCTATTCCGTGGCGTATTTTTACTTCTCAGTATACCACAAGGCAACGTTACCACCGCAAAGTTCAATTCAAACAAACCATCAGCTATAAAATAGTGATTATGAAACAGGTTTCTACTGATAGAATACCCTGTGATGTTAGGTAAAGAGAGAATCATTGGCCAACGAAGAACTGGTCCTTTTTATTGAGGAACCCAAAGGTAAAGTAAGGGCTATTCCATAATTAACAATCTGGAAAGCTATATTCACTCGATTCATCAGCACGGATAGCATGGTTATTTGATATAAATTGTAAGTGTCTGCTTCTTTCAGCGGCTCTGAGTAACCCTAAATTTTGGTGGAGAAGGAAAGAAGACAAATTTGGTGTTTCTCATGAACATGCAGAGCATTTCATCAACATTAACCTTATAGTCATCACCCAACATAGGATTTAATAAAAACCTATTTATCTGTATCCCTGTTGGGGAGCGTGAGCATCCACAAGTATCCATCAAGACCCCAGTAATACTCACAGGAGAAATCATCACTCTGAGATACTCCCACGGTCTATCAACGCAGTTACAATTTTGGGATCAAGCTTCACTCAAAACCAATTTGAATTAGATAGAGTACCCATCCTTAACTTATCTGTGTACCAGAAAGCTTTCGATGTGCACGTGAACATGACATCATTGTTTTGAAGCGATGCGTGGCCATTTTACTTTGGCAAAGCAGTAAAGTAATATAAGGAGAAATAATTGAGACCGTCAAGGGAGATTTTTCTTCAGGCAACATATGGCGCTACCTTGATTCCAGCTGCTGTTAGGAAGGGTTAAACTCGTGGACTTTTGCAAAATATAATATGTTACTATTCATAGCTGTTACTACAAGCTTTTAGTAGTCTACTCATATCAGATAAAGTTTCAAAATAAAGTGATTGTGAGGATTTCGAAACAATAATCGGGAAAGCAGACTCAGGTTGGGGTGCCATTTTCTACGAAGATAGTTTTAACAAAGTAGCAACAATAAATTGAATATGCGTATGTTTGTTTCAATGGTTGCATACACAAGTGAAACCACCTATGTAGGTGGGACCTGATTAATGAAAACAACTGAAATGAATGGAGCAGAGCATAAAGTTGTGGTTGAAATGTCAGCCTAAAAGTCTGAGGATTTTGAAGGTTTCTTGAGTCAAATCAGATACCGGTTTATCTATAGAAATGCTTATTCAATGGATATAAAAAGTGGAACAAACTATCTCACTGGTAAATGGATGAATGATTTCCCATCTTTGTTGAATTTCCGTAGAAAAACGCAATACCGAGCACAAGATAGTTTTTCAAACCAGAAAAATCTTCTAGATTGTTTCTCCCCGAAAAATAAACCAAAATAAACTGTATTTAACTTCCAGTGAGCATTCTTACCTCATGTTTTTCAAGTAAATCAAGACACAAGAATAAAAAGGGAAGTTGACTGCTTTTAAATGAGAAAACGGTCCTGCTACTTCAAACAATAGTGTATTTTAGTACGTAAATCTCACTCCGCATACTATAGTTGATAGCTAAACAATATAGCACTGGGTTTGTTTGCGCCACAGCTCTCTGCTCCATAATTTCTTCCCCAAATTCAGCGATGTTTATTCAACTGTCTCGAAACAGTCCTCGATTAGGAAATGCGACACTTCTCATTCAAAGGTAGGTTTCTATTTACTCAAAATCGAGAAAGTATTTTTTCACACAGACGTAAACACAACGGAATCGACAATTTTCCCGTGAAGTCAAGCAAAGCGATCAGGGCATCTCTTGAACTGAACTTTTCCGTGCTTTACGTAGCAGTCCATGATATTTTGAACTCTCTTTGGATGAAGAAAGCAATAAAGTAAACCCAGAAATAACCTTATACATACCACCCTTTTGAGTGAGATTATATGCCACCACCCATTGGATCACCTCAAGCAATTACAGCACAATTTGCTTTAATCAGTAAAACGTTCTCTTCTCAGCCAATGACCTTCATTTTTCGATGCCATCCTTCGGACAGAATGTTACGGAGTGAATTGAGAAAGAAAATAGATTTGCCGTTTTTGGAATGAAATTTGATGGAAAAGAATGCTTCTGGATTAAGGATTGCTGCAGCGTATATAATTAAGGCAGTGGTTGTTAAGTGTAACCTATAGTGAATACTATCCTCAAATGAGCATATAATTGGTCACTACATCCACCCTGAAATATTGTGCCGTTACCATATAATAAAAAGAAAGTAAATAATAAAGAAATACAGTCTCTGAAAAGATGAGTGAAATTTTTGATGCTATCAGAATAGGCAGCACTTTCTGTCAGATGAGCTCTTTATTTAAAGATCCAGGTCAACATGGTTCATAGTTATGACAAAACGATTTAGTTGACTCTTCAGTAGGTGATAATTTTTCACATCAGATCGGAGGTGTAGCTCTTCGTTATGAAAAACCCGGAAATTAAAAATACTATCCACGCCATATGTATCACAAATAGCAATATTCCTAACATCATATCCATCATCGAAACCCATTGTGTCTGTTGAATAAGAACATTTTGAAGCTAACTGGATCACAAATAGTAAAAAGTAAATCAGAGGATGGCTGTATGTCCAGTTTATTACTGATCCGTTTTTAAGCAAGAACTATGGCGGGAGAAAGACCGTCTGTCTGTCTGAATGCCGTCGGACGAAACTAAGTCGAAAATGGAAGAAAAATCGATTACTTAAACGTTATATGCGAAATTTCCCACTCCGTGAACTTTGTGAACTCCATAAATACTAATGAATTTCATCAGTGGTTACATTCTTCTCCTGAGGAGTGATTGATCACATACCTTCCCTGTAATATTTCAGAAACTGTTCTATGGACTTCATTTTTGTGGAAATCAGTACTAAGGTACGCTTCATAGTAGGGAAGTTTTTCCAACGTTGGTCAAGTAAAATTACAGACTAAAGCATTTCAACTCATTTAGTTTTTTACCTGGTGCAGGTTCGCTACCGAAATAGTCTGCTACAACTGAATGTTCAACACTCTTCCGAGGCCACTTTCTGTTCAGTGAGAAAACCATCGAAGGTGCACGAGCAACTGGATGTTCACAACGGCCGTGTCTGATAAACTATCTCATCACCTAGAGTATGGTTTCGAGCCACATGGATAAATAAATAAACCTCACCTCAAATTGTTCGCTTTCTTATCAGTGACAGAAAAAGTTATCAAATGAACAAAAAATCTTTTCGCTCAGTGAAATCTGTCTGCACAAAACGATAGTGTTTTCACAGATAAAGACACAAAGAAATTAACTATAATTCAGGTGAATGCAATCAGTTTATTGCAGTCAATGACCTGGGACAAAGTGGCTACAATAAACTGTTACCTGGGATTTTATTTGGTCAGTATGAATGCAAGTATGAGCTGGATAGTTGACTGTCATAGCCAAACCGGGTGAAATTGTTTCGCTCGAGCAAGCTGCAGCCGGTAACAAATGCAATGATTGTGGGTTTGGATTCGAATATGTCTCTCTTCGTTGGTAGCTAGTCGTAGGCTGGAGCCTTTGGGTTCAAACCTACGCAATCCGCAAATGGGTCTGTTTCACTGGACGTTCTTTTGGACTCGAGTCCGAAGATATCTGTCTTTAAGCAAAAAGTGCACCTCCGACAGCACATGAGTTACAGATTAAAAATATCAGTAACACATTACTCTTCTCCGATGTGATGATCCAGAAAGATTGTCGAACCAGCCTTGCATCATTTATTCACGGAAGTTTTCTGGACCGGAAAATAAAACAGCAAAGCCGTCAGTGAAGTCAGAGTTAAGCAACAAGCATGAAAGGTCTACCAAGCAAAAGTTTCAACTTACCGAAGATCATCTTCCCAGTACAACGTAATCGATACGAGTACAAGCTTGCTAAAAACCTGGTAGTTACTTGATTTTGTCCTTGGATGAACTGCTGTATTTAGTTCATGTATTACGTTGTAGTAAACAATGAGTTAAATGACTAGAGAACGGCTTCGAAATGCTAAGCAGTTAGGTGTTATTTGTTCCGTTCAATCGTTCACTGCTTTCACTGTTTGTTTTTATCCATAACAATTATGTTTGACTCCCATTGCACCGTAAACAATGAACTTTGAAGTCAACGAATTGCTGGTTGACTTAGGTTCATATTTATCCCGCCGTTTTATAGAAATTATCTGCAACCATGCAAGAAGGTCTATTTCCTTGCGTGAGTCTCAACTGATTTTCAACGTAGGAATAAATTCACGATAACCTAGTTTAGCCACAGAACTAACTAAAATATTTTCTCTCCTCGCACAATGGTTCTTACATTCTGAATGTCGTTCAATTTTGAATAAATACAAATTTATGGATATATATTCAACTTCCAACTTCAAAGTCAACCATATTTGTTTTACTCATTAAATTAACGACGTCTGTCGAAATTATGAGAACTTCTTTAACATCCATACAGCAGATTAACGATTATTTCAGCCAAGGAAGCTAATCCTTTTAACAGCTAATGAACCTTTACTGCAGTAAAATTCAAAGGAAGACTAAGATAGACTCAGAACGATAATCCAGCCAATCTCGAATCTACCAAAGTACAAATATATTGGTTCTAACCTATTTATATAATCTTATGATCTTAGAGGTGATTATTTGTCAACTATTGAGATGAATTGGGTGATAACCCATCGTTGTTGACAGGATGAGACGCGATCCGACTTCCGATACAAGTACTGGCTTCTTACGAAATCCCAAACTCACTCTTGTGGGGTTGGGTTTTGCTGAGTCGTACACACTGACGATTCTAACTAATTGAAATTCGCATCTCAGGTAGTTTTAAGATGCTGGATATCACCAATCTACCTGAAAATGAGGCTTGCAACATGAAGAGACGAAGTTATTCAATCTCACGTATCAAAATTTGATGGGACGGTATGAAACATTGTTTTCAAAAACATTCATGGTATATTTTCTAGAAGCTGCTTATCCTCAAGGCATGAGCTGACATGGTGGCTTAAATATCCAAGAGGGAGTGACTCATCTCTTAGACAATGCCATCTAAGTTTTTGCTATTCGTTGCCATAGGAATGAATTTGACGGTAGGCACTGGCCTTTACTCTTCGCCAACGCAGAATCTATAAGGGTTCTCTTAAGCCACAGGTAAAATCAATGGTGGAGAATCAAGGAACATTGGTCAAATAGGGTGCCGTCTCACCAAATCATCTGGTGGAAGCAAAAGACCTCAGTAGCATCAAAACATTTCTTAAAAATGCAGGATACCCACTGAGAACAGCAATTACTCTACCGAAGGGCCCTTACTCTGTGTCATATATGGCAACAGGATGCTGATAAAACCTATGAACTCTTTAGAGTGGTCTTTGACTATGTCTCTCAGCATAAGTATGCGTTGCCAACATGGATCCCGATCAAAATTGTGTCTGCATTTCCTTCAAACGGTTCTGTTATAGAAGTGCTGAAGTGAAAAACAAATGCTTGTCAGTAATATCTATGTAGGCGCTTGCTGTTGTCATTATCATGAGTCCAGAGACGAATCCTTCAGGATTCGTGTCAATATCTGTCGACCGTGCGCGCAAAGGGTGGTGTCGGACGTACTGAAAAAGGTAATGCTCAAAAAGCATCATTTCAGGAGATAATAGCAGTACACGAACAACGTGTACTTGCCACTTCAGACGGTCCAGCTGACGAAACAATTGTCTTTTGCCACGGCTTTTTCACCACAACGTGAATTGTGGGAAACCATTCTGCCAAAAAAGGCAACACTGCCCCAAGCTCTGCTCTTTGATCTATTCTCTCTAATGGTCTTAGATGTCCTCGAAGGTTACATATAATCTAGCTAGTCAGTTCCAGTGTTCCTCATTGCACCTGGTTGCTCACAGCTTCCAGTAACATTATTATTGAAGCCACTAACAGATGGTCGCAGGTGATAACGAGCGAAAAAGTCATGTGATTGCAGCCGCATCCAGAAGCCTAGGATCCAATAACAACTGAAAATAGGGAAACAGGACAACTCTTCTTGCTTCCGCTAATGTCACAGAATAAATCATTTTGCAGTAGGAATGAAAATTGTAGATATCAGAAAAATGAACTGCTTATTCAGATGCTTGCCGATCCGTCCTCCGGACTAATACAATATGAAAAGAGTAAAACAATCAAGTAACTGCAAACTAAAAGACTAACAAATCTTTACCAGCTATTTTAGATTATAAAATGCAAGTAGGTGAGGGTTACTGCAGTCAGTGGCAGTAGTTGCAGAACCTATGCGTTTTAGTAGAAGCAGCGAACCCAGGAAAGCCGATGTATACGGTGCAACTGAAAATGGGGTTGACTTACTAACTAACTTCCACTAACGTTGTCTAGACTCTTGGAAGGAACATTCAAGTTCGCCGATTTACACAGTGAGTCATCCGATAATATCTGTGAGCGAAACAAAGCAGATGAACATCTGGAAAGGACATGAAACTACTAAACCGAATGAACCATTTCCCTCCAGTTGTGAAGTTTGAAGGCACGTTTAGTTATCGGGTATAGCAACACTCCTCACAGTTATCTGTAAAAATTAACATATCCTTCAGACAAGGTCTTAATAATTAACCATCTACCCTCTCTTGAAAACCACACAGTTGTTAGTCTAGTTGTATATTTTGCGAAGGATAGCTGACGTACTCTGGTGTTCACTTACGAATCAACCCGTTCGTGTAATTAAGTTTCAAAACTTGAATGACTCTACACTATGGGGAAAACGTTAGACGAAGTAGATAATGTTTGTTTCCTCTGCGGTTTAAGCTCAAATGGTGGTTGGATATTAGATGAACGTTTCCGCGTTAAGAATACGCGTTTGATTTTTAATAATCACAGCCACGAGCGACATAAAATTCATCGAGACTCGACCACACACATTGACATTTAGATCGGTTTTATTTTGTGGCTCATAAATGTTGCCAGTACCGAAAGAAAACAAGCCTTATATTGGTATTTGATCATGGCATTTTCATAGAATTGTTATAACAATGGAGAACACAACGTCAGCAACGTAGAGGCTGTTGGGGGACTTATATTTGGCTCTGCAGCAGGCGTTTAATCTCTACAAGTAACAACAAGTAACTGCGGTTTACGCATGTACTGAGCAAGTCAGGTTATAAAATCCCTGAATGTATATCGTTATGAAAGTTCGATAACACGTAAATAATATGCCCCAGTGGTCGGTCGGTGACATGATGGGAAGAGTTGTTAGCCTCAAACGGTGGGCTTGGTCAGTAATTACGTGGCTGGCTCATTGGTTTTGTTCTGTGAAATCTGACCAACAATCACTATCAGACAGTCAGCGGTATTGACTATACGCGCTGTCAATGGCGTATTTATGCTGGAAATATTTTCGTCGTCAGGATTGTCACTTAGGACCTTCTCAGTTGTGTGTTTTGTACTTATATTTCAATTTGCCTCACTTTTAACTGTGAGGATACAGTGTGACGAAGAACTATGAGATTACTGGCCGAATCAGTTGAAGTCAACTTGAAGCACTGTAGTGAAAAAATTCAAAATTGTCAGACCATTACTGTTTCAAGTGAATGTGGAGTAGCTCCAGATCTCGTTTGTGTCCATTGAAAATCACCTAGCAATAGGCGTTTCAGAATTTATACATCACGCCGTCGCTTGCGAGTAGAGTGTGAGATTGATGAAACTTTGTTTGGCTGACTGTCATTCGGGCTCCACTACCCCAGGCCTTCCAACCAACCCTGCACCCTTAACCACCGGAATCGAGTTTTGCTCTTGCTAGAGCTCATCAATGGTGCATATCCTCCACCACACCAAGTTTGAACCCCGGACCTTCCACCTCGAAGGATTGTGTGTTACCACTGTGCCACCTCTCTCTTATATAAAGTACATGTCCGTTAATGTTTTGGATGTTCAAGCTTATACACAACACAGCTGATTCGGCCAATACAAACTCGACGGTTGACATTTGGAATAGACGTTTCCTCTCTTGCTCGATCGATTAGTCGAATTTGGGCGATGAATTATACGATTCTGACGCGAAGTAATGGAATAAACTAACACAATTTGTTGAAACGTAATATTTTTTATTACGGAGTCACAAAATTTCCTAAGACATGTTCATGGAAAGGAAACGGTGTTACAAACTAATAACTGAATATAATCATTCAATACCCCAGTTCACAAAATGTTTTGTGTATTACGCGTATTAACTAAAAACATGCTTACAAAGAAACAGACACCACAGCTGCGAGCATGCGTTTTTTTACTTTTGTACAGTCAGCTGCATTGTGAGGATCTCATTACTGTTGTTTCAGACCAAACCAGGTTGAGTAGTTTAAACCAAACTACCTTTCAGAGTGTATACAGTTGTTTCCACTAAATCGCTTTGTAGATCAACCAGAATATTCCATGGATCGGTCAGGCAGGAATTGGAAGATCGATAAAGATTTGATTCCCACATTTATGAATGTTAAGTACTTTTCAAAAGGGAATTCACTGTGCACCCACATACGAGAAACCGAAGAATATATCCCCGTGATTGTGAGACTTGGAGTTCACAGATAAAACATTGAAATCAAGCACCAAAAAGCTTACAGTCAACATTTTTCCGGGAAAAAAGGCCTAAATCGTTAGGCAAATTTAGGTAATACAAGATTTGGTAACCCGATCAACATTCTGATTTCAGTAAGTTTATCATCGTGAAATTTTGCATCGTTCTATTTTGTGAACAAAATAGTAGTATTACTTTTGTCCGAGTAGTAACGGTTCGTTTATTTGTGAAAAGAGGGAGAACTGGAGTATTGCTTCCCAGAAAAGACACGCAACTAATTGAATAAACATGATATTACTGTCGACCGCTATGTTGAAGTCTGATAATTACAAGCGCGGGAAAACGTGGGGATGACTGTAGAGTTTTAGGTTCATGCATTTATCTGATTTCCTCGTTCCCTCTAAGAAAGATCTCCTGGTTAGCGTGTTTCATTGTGATACTTCAGTTGCAGGAATACCAATTGACCAATTGATGTCGGCTGAAAAACAGGCTATGACTTATTCCATGACCCACGACACAACTGGAGAGAAGACCAGATCTGAACGTAAGTGGCTGAACCCCAAATTACAACAATTCCTTGGTGTAAGTAACGGAGATTCTACTTGTGTTCTCTCTATTCAAGTGTCCAAGCAGCGAGCCGGAATCAAAAGGAAGACCTTCCGCTTACCGAATGGTTGCGCTGTTAGGTGAGCTATAGATGAGATATTGGAATGTGTTTTACCGCACGCATAGACAATTTTATTTTGATTTAACCTACTAGCAACCACAAACACAAGTAAAATTGTAACTGGCACATTAGATGGAGTTCACTAATAAAAAGTATGGTACCACCAGGGTAAGTTTTACTGCGATAGATGTTCGTCTGATGGTGAACGATTGATGTTGTACAATGGTAACGATAACTATATTCCCTTTGGAAGGCTCCCATTTGGAAACGTCTAATTGTAATACCGTCTGTAGTTCGGTTGGCCAATCAACTTGCTTCGAACATTTTCTCGCTAAAATATTATTGATTAGCTATCGTGAAAGGCTACTTTAAGTTTTACAGGTTCTTCAACGGGGTCCGGTGATTTTGATAATTGCCTTCTTCGTGTGGTCATAGATCTCACTAAACATTTGCTATGAATAAGTGAAGGGAGGTGATTTGAAATGAAGTCACCGCCCATACCAAGATCACTCATTTGGATATCTATATCTAGTGATGCGTCTGAACGCCTTTCGAAAATTAAGCCTACGGAAGGAAGCTGGTCATTTTTTCCCACTTCTGCGAAAAATGAAATCTGTCTTTTTATTCACTGGACGCGAAATAACGGAAAACTGTGACGACTAGCAGTGAATGTCATCCTAGCAGCTTACTTAGAATAATTTCTCAGTGACGAGTGGTGTTGATTTCGCTTCAATAAACCAAACAAAGTCCCCTCTAATAAGGAATCGGCTGAAAAGCTACATACTATTCCTTCTACTCTCCTTCAGAATGGGCTTTAAAACAAAAGCTTCGGCATTTCATATCAGATGCAAGTATTCTGAAATCCTCTTCTCAGAAAATTACGAAGGTCAGTCCGTTCATTGACTGATAGTCGCTGTCAATAGTATACCGATAGACAGTAATCTGATGTCAAAATGAAGCATATTGTTGCTGATAACACTGACGGAAGAGATCACGTCTAGAACATAGAACGAATTTGTCAGGTTGCGAGATGAAAGTGCATCTTTTGCAGGGCCAAGATTTCTGTACAGCCCTTGTTCTAGTTAGCGGTAAAGTGAATTCAGCACAAAAAGAGTCGCAGTACGTACCAAAAGATGTGATCAAATTGTCTACAAAAGGCGTCCTAAGTGTTCATTGTGTTTATCAAAATCATTCAAAAGAACGGAATCCCCTTAACTGGTTATCTACTTGTTCAAGTGTGCATGTGATGCTGCTCACGCATGTCTCAAGGCTGAGTATTTGCCGCAAAGGCAATGCTCTTCTGACGAGGCTAGCACGTATGCGATCAGCAAGAGGAAGAGAGAGGGAAAAACTCCATGAGCCGAGGCCTAGTAGGTGTATCAACCAGCAAAAGCGCTTACATTGAACGAACAACAAGATGGCGGCCACCAATCTGGCCGTTAGAGCATTATTGAAATTTACAGGAGTACATAAATCTGGAAAAACTATCTGTGATTATTGATAACTTTTGTTCTGAAAACAATTATCTTTGTTTGCTACTGTTCGTTTGGTCATCTGCGTCAAAATTAATGAACCAGTAGGTTAGGCAACGAAAATTGGATTAAAAACGTTCTATCAGGTTACTGTATCAAACGCCCGTATCCAGCAACTATAATTACACAACAAAGACTTCCGGTATGCAACTGCGAAATGTGCACTAGTGATATTGTTTGCATTGTCAAAATTTGACAGATAGCTCAAATCTCGCGACCAGTCTTTTACCCAAAAACAAAGTTAAATCATGGACCATGAACAATATATTTCGTAAACATCAGTCACTCCTTCACCAGTAAATCTAAAGGTGTTTCGGGTAGTAGTTGCTTCTGAGGAAGAAAATAGGACGATACATTCAGTAAAGTAGATATTTCACGTACGCCACCGCCTCACAATCATAAAGGAGTATGAGCCGAAAAGATAAAAGAGAAGAGGAACTTATTTACATGCAAATTTGAACCATAAGGTTTGGAATATGCATTGCTCTTCGTTTACTAATATATTGAATTGCTCCCATTCTAAGTGATTCATTTCAGCCCAACCAAATTACGAGGGAATAAGTTATCAACTTTGTTGTGTGGTTCTGCTACTGATCAGACTGTTGACTGCATCATCATAGTGCCGGCAAACTCTTGATCGGACATTCGATGTCGACTACTATAACACACGCATGCACACGCGTACGCACATCTCTGAAACTTCACCCGTATCACGGACGACTTGCTCTAGCCAATCAGATTTCAACACCGAGCCGTATAGCTGTTGGCCCGTATGGCTGCTGAGCGGCGCTGCTTGACCGCGCTCGATCGAAAGCACTGCGTCCGCTTGCTGATGTCTTAATCAACGGAACGTTTGCGTGCTGTGTTCTCTGGTAATTCCAAACACAACAATCATAGTAACCTCAAAAGTCCAAATCGTAGAAGTTGCATTACCGTGGTTCGCCAAAGGCGGAAATAAATATTCCATCGCAATCATGTGGGGGTATTAGGGGAACAACGTCAAAAAGAACATCGCAAATGTCCATGGGTTTGCCACTCCAAATGCTTATAACAAATGTTCACTGTCAAAAGGTATCATGTTCTATAATAATAATATTGAGATTGCAAAATGCCTTGCAACAATCAAGTCTCGTTAACGAAATTCGGGTTTGATTTTCCGCAAACATTGATTTTATTTGTGTCTAGAGTTCAGCGCCTATTCCCCCAAAACTTTAGAGCGACCGGGAACTGATATCGCCTACTTTGCTTTATGGTTACTCTCGTTTTTGTTTTCTTAAAATGGGCCATCAACACTGCTTCAGTGACCTCTAGTACAAAAAACAAACTATTGTCTTCATTTATATCAGTGTTAGGGCATCGAACCATCAGCAAACGAACAAGAGTGCAATATTTGGCCGAGATTTTGAATTGGTACTTGCGTACCTTTATACTTTTTCCTAACAGAAACAAGAGTCTTAATGTGCTGAATATCATATAGTATAAGATCATATAGAAATTTGCAACGAAATCTTCACCGTCGTCATTTATTCCAGTTACTGCCAACGAGACTGAAAATTCTCTCCATTTATCTACACACTGGTAACGTCTGAATTTAGAAGACGAGAAGTGGAAAACACAGAACTTTCCTTTCGACACTCCTCTTCAGGTCAGTACAGTATTGACATCACTTATTCTTCCGGTTGGTATGCTTTCTTGTTTAGGTTTCACTCAAACTATGATATGTAATGATGTGCCATGAATGGCTTTGTTTCATTGGATGTCAATACCGCAATCGTGGAAAGCTCCATGTTAAAAACCCAAACATACGATGAGTACAAATGTTTTGACAAAAGTCTAACACGTTTTGTCCAATAAGTTTCTTGAAGCATATTGCGATTAGCGGGTGAAAAGTGTTCGCGTTGAATGGTTCAAAAATGAGATTTGGTTAGACAACGAGCAAATGACTTGGGCCAGGGGATATTTATTTAGGATTTGGTATAGGTCACAATTAGAGTCACACTGGATTCGACGGATAGTTTCAGATCAAGAACAAGAAATCCCAATCCAGCAAAGAGTCGCTCGGGAAAACAAAAAGGCAAACTTTGCATTTATTCATTATCTCCCCGAATATGGCAAACTGCTACAAAGCCTCCTGTGTTTCCATCGCAGGTAGTTCATACACCACCCTGAACGTTTTCGTTTGCACTTGGTTTCCTATGCTGACAAGAAACTTCGCAATTTCCTGGGTATATTGCTTTTCCATTTCTTTTGTCTGACAGCAGTTAAGAGTTATTTTTCACATTCCTTCGTGCAATTGTGATACGCACACTAGTAAGTTGTTTCGTACAAACGTGTGCTATTTGGGATTCACATACCAGTGCTCAAGTATACGTCGAGTTTATAGTCATTGCATATTGGCGTTGTTAAGCCACTTTCACACCACTATTGCACGCCTCTCACCCTATTCATACGGAAACAACGGTCGTAAATGAGTGAGGTCTTTTTGAGGTGAAAATTAAATTTACATTGATTTTGGCCAATCTACAAGGATGATCCCCCAACATCAACGACGTCGTCCAACGAGTTATTGGAAATGAACTTCACACGGTTGAAATTTAACTCCTATAATTACCACAATCGCGTGAGATTTCTTGAGCGGACATCCATTCTCTCAATTGTTTAGTTATATCCATTTTAAACTTACCAGTCAGACACGCCGGATTTTCGTCACAAGGATAACAACTAATTCACGTCCATCGGATTTACTACTCTCTATCACAGAGCAAATGTGCGTATTATGTATCAGAAGCTCCTTGGAAATCAGCAGAATTTCGATGTTTCATTTTCAATCACTTTTTTCGCTTTCATTTTTCCATCCCTTTACGACAACGAACTTATCATCTTCATACCTTGGGTGCACGTTTTCAGGGTGTAGTTTTATCTTCACATACTAACATGAAGCCGTGAATCATGTTGACCAACTTCCTGTAACAGTCAACTGATACACCAATCAATGACTTCGATAACATTTACTTAAGAAATGTCTGATCATTCAAAACGCTTTGTCCTCAAACTTCGAGCCTACGTGGCACTAAAACGTCTGAAATTGAATCAAAAGGGAAGTACTTAGACTTGTACCGCATTAGCAAACAACCACGTTGGATTCTCGTAAATTACTTGCTCAAGATGTATTTCATTCTAACTGATAAACGGAAATTAGGCAAATGATTTACTGATGAGTACACAGACACAGAAATAGATCGATTAACTGATGTATCTAGTTATTTATTGAGTAATTGATTGATTGGTTGTTTGGTCGATTGTTTGATGGAATAATTTTGAATCCTATATTTCATCAAACATTTTTGTTATACATTCCTGTGAAGCTAGATATCAATGTTCGACTCTGTGCCCGGATGAAGAAGAAGGCTGAAATTCCTACATCCCCAAATGGTACGCCGTATATAGAGACTTACCGGTATTTTCTGGGAAAAATCATTTTAATTTTGTCAATCTTAAATGGGTTAGACATCTTCACGTATCCCCCTTTTTCTGGTGAACAATATATAGACCAAGTAATCTTTCGAGAAAAAGAAGTATTACAATTAATTTCGCATCCAAACAGCACTTTATCCGTATAATCGGACCCAATTTATTGCTACTCGGATAGCGTTCTTATCTCTAATCAAATTTCTCTCATTACGCCGTGTTTCACCCCTCTACCCCGCCCCCCTCGGCAGAACTGAAGTTGGACAGGTAGGTTCGGGTTCAGCACCTATGCAAAATGCTTCTTATTCAAGCCAACAGTACCTGCAGTGCTTCAACATCCGCATTGTGTACACTTGTCTGATTATGTGCTTACCTGGCTTTCAGTGCAGCACACTGACGGGCAGTCGATAATGACAGAGTGATGCGATCTTGACAGATCTATCCGCGCCCCGAAATAGGTGCACAAAGTCCAGCTGAGCTCAGTATACCGTCCACTATCGAAGAAGATCACCTACGATTATGACGGTAGTAGTGGTAGTGTTTCATAAAAATGTCATCCAATAAGTAGTTCAGTTTCTCCAGAAGAAATTACAAACGCATCAAAAACGTGTACAAAGCTGATATACAAACACACGCATAAGTTCAATACCATTTAACCCGGCAACACGTTATATCAAGCAAACACAAGCTTACGACCCTGCACGCAATCAGAAGTAACTAAAGGCATTGAAAGCAATAAACCACTGAATTTCGTAGAGCAATTTATCAAGTGAACCCGATTTAGAACGGTACTCCAAACGAAGGTCCCAACTGTTTACCAGCTGTAGTGATTCAGTTCAAGTTATATATATATATATATATATATATATATATATATATATATGCATGTCTGTCAAAAATAGAGGAGATTTCCACTTCTTTGGATTCAGGCTCCTCACGCCAATGCCATATTCTATGGATATATTTCAATGTCCATTGGATCACTGTCAACCGTGTGCTGTTCGTCCCATTGGAAAGTGACTGACGAGACCAGCTCAGTGATTAAAACCAGGATAATTGCTGTGTATCATTCGAATAGTGGTTCACGCACCACCGTTTTTTCATTTGTGTTATTCACACACGACTGGCCGGACCGCAATAGCTCAGTTGGTAGAGCATCTGTCCAGTTAGCTGAATGTCGCTAGTTCGATTTCGGCTCGCGGTGTTGGACTCTTCGATGTTGAAAATGGAAGTGGATTTTCTATAATATATATATATATATATATATATATGTAGTTGAATAAGCAGTGATGCCAGATTTGATTGATAATTCAAGTAGGCAAGTTTGCCGACGGTCACAAATTATGTTTCATACAATGAAAATAAATATTCGCAGTATCTATCATCGGCACAAGGAGCTGGAATCTCATGTGCAATGGAGACTTGACTTGCATCCAACTCAGCGGTGGGTAGCAGTTATCATCATGGGATTTGAACAATAAGTACCCGAGTTTGATTCACCTCGCCGCCGGTCGCTTTCCCCATTCGACAGCATTTCATTGAGAGTGGCCCTCTTCCGGAATTGTTGTACACTCCATTGCGATAGATAAAACGAAGTAAAAGGAACGGGATGGGACAGTTCATAACAGTTGCGCCGTAAGTGGAAGGCCACCGGTTCGATGTCATTTTGCCATATGTAGTTTCGATACGAAATCTGCAAGTGGGTTTGACATTGTCCCCAAACATTATTACACGGAACATTCAGCATATCATACAAATATGCTGTTGGCTTGAGCAGTGGGAATACAAGATGGATTCCGAAAATGCTCATCTTGAAAAATGAAACCCTGGAAGCATCGTAAAGCCTTTTCACCGTGTTCCAGATGAATCATCGATGATAAACATCCACCGAGTCTCAAATGAAATTCTGATCCAGGGATGATTGCTTACGTGTCAAAACATAGTTTGTTACTACGCTGTCCGAACTGGCTCGAAATGACTCGAAATGACTCGTTTATCCTTACCATCGAATGACTCTTCGACTATCTGGCACCGAACTGGGAAGTGAATAAAGGATCGCCCACACTACAACCGAGTCCAGTGTAATATAGTTGCGCTGTAGTTGACTCCGTGTGAAGAACGCGTTACAAGCAACCGATACTTCTGTGCGTTATGATCGAGTACCTCACTTGGCTAGCTCATTTGGTTCATACCCACATCGACGCTACTAATTTGTGGAGCCGGAGTCAGGTGAGATAGGTTTTTACTAACATATCATTGTGCACTTAAACACGGTAAGGTACTTCTAAGAATTACTCGACAAATTTCGATTAATAAACATATTCTTCAGTGGACGGTTTCTGTATTGTTTCCTTCTGATGAATATCCATAGGCCATTAGTCGCAGATCAATCTTACTGTTATCCACGAATTTGATATTGTCGCCTACCGCCTTTTCAACTTTTCGGTGTTTTATCAGCGTTGATTAGGGGATTAAATACACCTCCAACCATGTTATTCGATTTCTTGCCAGACACGTATGTTCTATTACACAAGACGTTCTAAAGAATTTAACCGAATCTGGTGCTCAGGTGACCTTCAACATAGTCTGTATACTGGAAGAGGCGAGCAGTTTCACCAGGAATAGAGAAAGACGACCAGTCTGCTGAAACATGGCTATCTTAGGAGACGTAGAACATATCCAAGGTTTAGGTATGACGAATAAAACGAGCTTGTTCTCCCTCATCGAACTATATTAGAAAGTTTTCGATGTATCAAGATGGCTTCAAATATGTTGAATCAATTCATGGGATTTCAGTTGATCTTGTGGGATTTGTGTTTATTGACTGTTATTGGGAATCTAATGGTGCTGCTTCATTTTACACCAGGATACTATGAGTTGTTAGGAGTTTCATCCGCAACGAATGGTTTATAGCTCCGCAACTCGAGAATGCATCACTTTTAGATTAGTGGTCAGCGAAACGTGCTCTTAATTCATTCCCTTTTAACTGCATACATCCTAATCTACTCGATTCCGGCTGGCACATTTGCACTTTTGGACGTGGGACATGCAAGTGGATTTGGCATTTTAACTTATTTTTTTCTTTCTTTTATTACCACCGAGCCTTCTCACCCTTCCGGCAATCGTGCTCTGCATCTAATCTGATCCTTCGGTCGTCATAGTTCTGGATTTAATTTCAATCCAACCCCAACAAACCCACTTCTGTCCACTCTACTCTCCTCAGTCCAATCCAACCCGTTTGTGTTTTGTGGTAGAGCTTGTAGACTGCAATCCATCCGTCTCACACTGCTACCGGCTGGCCGGTATTCCAAGTCCAAGTGAGTCATCTTTGTGTGCACGTGTGCGTCCATAAAAACAACCTGGTGAATGCCTGTGTGTATCGATGTGTGTGATACTGCATAATATCCTTTCTTGTATGGACCAACTCGAACCTCGCCGGAATTTGTTGTTTTCTCGAATGCCTTCATACACAAATGACGCAAGTATCCGATGCTCAAAACAGGCCAAAAAAACAAACGTCAGACTGCGGGCAAAAATTGGTTCGAACATTTATCAGATTCCGACAGCTTGGGCTGTCTGACATTTTTGACACTATATTGCACGCGTTTCTTCAGGCAGTCAGAAAGCCAGGAACGCAGATAGTCAATGGAGCTCGAGAGGCTCATTTTTTGCTTTCAAACCACTGTATTTGATTACTATGGAAATAGAAGCGAATGATAGCGAGGGAGTGAGTGAATGACAAGATAAAGTTGGAAAGCTTCTCTTGGAAACTCAAAACTTGGTTTACCGATGGGAGCAACATTTCGATTTACAGGACGGAACAGGTTATCAATTGAATATATTTGATTGGCGTTTTACAAGCTTGCATTCAAAGTGGCCCCATTTTTCACTCGATTGAGGGCAATGGTCCAAATTAAACTAGAGGATTTTATGGAGATTTGACCAAGACACCTAATCATAATTAAACTTCACTGTCGAAAACTGACGACGAGCACAGATACAGCCTATCATTGGTCAGTAGGAGAAGGAGTCAAAAGGTGTGGACGCATACCTGATCCCCATCCTGCGAATACATTAGAATTTAATTATTTTCTCAAAAGTAGTGAAAGAAATAGTACCCCGGTGCAAAAACGTGTACCGAAATGAAGTTCATGGGTAATATATCGGGAAGGAGGACCAATTTGTAAGATACAATGAACAAACTTTATTTTTCCTCAACAATACTTTTCAACAAAGCCTACATTCAGTATCAATGTATTATTGCTCAATGATGCCACAACTCCTTAGTGATTATAATACTAATTTGCGACCGTGTGTTTTCAAGTCAAACTCCAGTGGTTCCCTTTAGAGACCAACTGACTAAGTTCCAGTAAATCGCATTTTTAGCAGCTGATCACATAATCAAGAAATGATTACATTCAAGTTAGTTGTTTTTACAAGAAGATCTATCCCAGGCATGTCTTGTACCGATAATTCCGGTCACCTCTCTTCAGGTAGCTACTGGGCACATCGACTGGTGACCAGTATTGTTCGTTATCATTTCTGACCAGACACGGTCTGCCTTTCATAGTTTATTTTTGTTTCCTACAGTATATACTTAAAGTAAATGTTTCTTATCAGAGTGGCTTTTAACCCCTCAGGAAATATTTGTTACTTATCACACTGCCTCAATGTTTTGGGTGGTTAGTCAAAGGGGACTTAGGTCATAAGCATTGGTAGCTGTGAACAGAACACAAAAAACACAAACCTGATAGTGGATTATGTCCGCTAATTGTCTACTACTTGATTTTAAGAACAGAGCATATCAGGTTACACTGCAACATTTGTACCTGGATAATTTTTGATTTATCTTATCAGGAGCATACTACAGATAATACAAAAAATGACCATTACAATAGAAAAACAACATTGTCGGCGTTAGGTTCAAAAACGTATTGTTTTACCTAGGCAAAGCCAGGGGAAAGATTAAATTCTTTTGCACTCGCAAACCATGTTTCCGTCTTTGTTTCACAGTCACTTCAGCGAACTGTAGAAAACGTGAATCAGTGGCAGAGAACACGGTGGCGTCAGTAGATCCGTATATCGAAAGCGCACATGGATACGACAGTACCTGCTTTTTACGAGCTTTGTGCTTCTGAGTTATAAACTTAGAGTGATGAGAACCATATGTGACAGAACCCGCAAACTCTACCTGATATATACTCAGCTATGAAGTGGAACTGCTAAATAACGTGATTCAATCAAATGGCTACCCGCAAAGTTCTATCAAAAAGCATTGTGCAGCATGTAGTCAAAGTGAACGGCCACCATCAGTTCCTGAAGGTAAGATTTCCTTGCACCTGCCTGGTATGAAACAACAAATGTTTTCTAGCTGTACGTAAGGAATATAGATTTTGTACTAGGAAGTCCATATTTCTGGTATATTATGTCACACCTGACGGATCACACGGGTTTTCATACTAACCAGAATGGAATCTCGAAGACACAACCGGAGGGTGCTTCGGAATAATTTTGATATAATTCTATTTTTTGGGGGGATATAATTCCAAATACTGTTGGTTTAATTCCACATTATGTTCGCATTATTTTGAAATCAAAAAAAGAAATGGTATCATGCTGGTCCAGAACTTTTTGGCTGCACAATTTTTACAGCCTTCTATCAGTATCGTCTATGCCAGATGGTTCGTTGACTACTGGTAATGTTGATTGTGTATATATAGTTCAAGCTTGGTGACTTAGCTAAAATATACCAAACCTTTCGGGTAAAGATAATAATTTACTCGAAGTTTCATCTTATTTACGTTGATTCTTTGCCATGCTATGGGTAGTTGAACGCGTATGATCTTATTTGCCTAACTAAAAGGCTGTGATCAAAATAAGCCAAAATACAACGAGGTACGGAAACACAAATATTTTCTCCATCGGGACCACATAAACTATCCTAGGTTATATTTAGATTGGGTTACTACCTAAATGTTTTGGTAGGAGCCCTTTCTTCGGACCATATAGTTTTCACGATTGTGCCTACAAGATAAGATGAAGCAAAGTTCCTCCATATTGTAGAAATTTCACGTTATATGTGCTTTTAAAACCGCCTCTTCACAATGTCTATCAAAATTTCCGGAAAATGGGAATTGCAGTTCGCCTCAATAGCGGAGATGGTATCAAGGTCGTTTGAACATGCCTTGTTAATCGTTTGCATTGTTATTGCGATAGCGAATAAAAGATCCATCAAAACCGAATTTTTTCGGTATCACCGTATAAAGGGTCAGAGTAAAACAACACTGGACTGTCACTTTAAATTTTTGGTGCAGTATGTTGCTCAGTGATTTGCTGCGAATGGGACCATTTATTATTGCATAAACCACAAAAACGACCCCATCAATGCACAACTCAGTGGTGGAATACCTGGAAAATCAAACGAAAGGAGTGATATTACGTATATTACGCTTAAAATGTAGTGCCGGAAATCCCTATCTTCAAGCCAGCGCGAAACTATTCAGAGCTTCTTTCATTCCTTGTTGGACGTAAGGTAGCGGCAAACTTTGGTGCCCCAAGTATCACGGGATATAAAGACTGCATTTCAAGGCCAAAAAATGAGGACACCAACTGATTCCTTCAAAAATTCAAATCACGAGGCCCGTCATTTTGGCGATAGCTTTGTTTCTCATGTGAGTGCTTGGCATACGGTGATCAGTGGAGGGCTCAGAAAAAATCGTTTGACCTAAGAATTTCTCCTAAACATTTATCTTTTGGGATGCCGATATATCACGCGAACGACGATTATTGATTTGGAGAGGAATAAAATATATTTAGATTTTTGGGAAGACTTCAATTAGAAACGCCTCCAATGTAAGGGAAATGTTCGCCCTTGTGAATAGAAATGTCCGCGAATTCAACGAAAAGAAGTCACCTAGGTAGGTAATCGTTATTCAGGATGACGCATCATGCTTTATTTCACAAGGCGTTTGTATATAAAGTAATGCAGAATGGTTTTTCTGTTAATTATTTACTGTAAGGCTTGCAAAGTATGCTCAAATTCTAGGTTCAGTCCATACAATTACCCTCTAAAAGCGGAGATTTGATATTCGTCGCAAACGCCTCTGTGTTTGAAATATTCAAGGGTCTACCTACACGCTTATCACTGGAGTCTCTAGGGCGAAATAAAACGACACATAAGATAAAAAACTATTTTATCACCGACATGGTGGAATATATATTGATGAGGCTATGAAATATCATGGTAAAGGGGGGCAGGCTAAATGCCTAATACCTTCAATGAACATGGTGTTTTTATTAAAGTTTGGGTAAATTTAATGTCGAAGAATCTGATTCCGTTTTCCCTAGTAGACTCAAATTCCGTCAGAGCTGCGGACCACTAGTATTGGCGAAGATATGGTTTCGTCTGAACTCTGGGCACACCATATGCAATCAGACCACAGAGGATAATGTCTGGAGACGTCAGCACTACATGTTATTTAGCGTACCTATAAAATTGCGTAGTTCTGCCTCAGTGCCATCGCGTACAAGCACAAAATGTGAACACCGAACACCCGTAAGCATGTTTCGACAACACCTTTAGGTGAAAGCAGTTGGAATGAGACTGCAAAGAAGAGAAGGAAACGCGTTGTCTTTAAGCTAACCCCAATAACGAAACCAGATCAATGTTTTACAATTAGCAACCCGTACAAACTACATGCACATATAGCGATGATAGAGATTCCCTTGACACTTGATTCTTCATTTTTTGTTAGAGATATGTGGCGTAATTCTCTGTCAAAACGTGCTCCACCAGTCTTTCGACATCCTTGTCCAAGGAGATGTATTTTCACATTGGAGGTCCCTAATGGTAATAACCACAAAACTCGTGGTATTTGGTAATCTGATATTCAGGTTGTTATCGTCTGCAGTCTGGAAAGTCACATCGACGACCTTGTGAAGTGAGACATTTGTAAAGAGTGACTTAACATCATTTGTGAATAATCATTTGTTTTGGAAGTTCAAACCGATCATCATCCCACGTATTTTAAAAATGTCCTTCACGATGTTATTTCGGATAAATTCCCCCGCCGGTATCGTTGGTTCCGTAAGCCATCTTGCCAGTTCGTGTTGGTGTGAGTTGGTCATAGGCAATATTGACCATAGCTGTATGCTTTTTTTATGAACTTTTGGTAGGCTGTATATCTACAGCTTTTGACTTCATCTGCACTTGAGTCTCTTGATCATAGAGTTGGGGATAAAGGCGACGTATACAAGGTTTTCTAGCTCAGTCATTATTTCATTTTCTAGTTTACTGAAATCTTCACTCTTGGAGTCTGGTTTAAAATTTATTTAGTCTTCTAGAATGGTCATTCTTTCAACTCGATAAACTGATTTGCTCAGAAGGACCAATCCGAAAATCATTCCGTCGCAAAATTGCGTGATCAGGACAGTATTTTAATTTCACCAATTTTTCCGCCAATTTAAGTGTGGGTGCGCATCCACCTACATTCGCGGAACGAAGAGACAACTGCATAGCGGAATAGTTTCACATATTCCTGTTTGGCCACAAAAAACGATGAGCGGGCTGATAAAATCAGTTACGTCATCGGGTGAACACAGAACTCTCGAGACTTCCTTTACACAATATCTAGAGCAGACAAAGCTCTGAGTCACTCTGACCACGGTGATCACAGTTACGAACAGTCAGAGAATTTTGAGACAAGCGGAGGTTCTAACAATTGACCACCACCACCTCTGGCTGTGCAGACGGCGAGAATGGCTTACTGCATTAGCCTTAACTTTTTCACGAGACAGCCCTTTGCAATTTGTCCATCATATTAGGCTTACGGGATCCTAGGGTAACTGAACTTGAGTCTACTACTGCAGCCTTTTTCATTTTCAGCCCCAAAAAAATATGAATACACAATAAGTGGCTTCCTTAAACATGCTTTTTCACACACTATCTACTTTGCTTTCTTTTATTGAGAAAATCTACTTTGTGGTATTGAAAGAATCACTATTGAAAAGTTCATGGTTTAAGACTTCAAGTGATCTACGACTTCGTAAACATTAAATTGAACGAAGCCGCGCAGAACAGGTGACATTCTGTTTACAACTCAATAAAATAAATTATGCTGTAATAAATTAGGTTACAATGTCTGAACAAATCATCGAAATATCAGTCGTAGTGTATGCTAAAATCCTTCCATTTAGGAATCACGCTTTACTTAGTCGGCTTTTCTACAGATACCATAGCGGCTGCAGTGCAGTGTCACAAAACGTGGAATTGAATCACTCATATACTGTTCAGTTCCTGTTCAGATATGTACTCTATCTCGATAAGATGATAGATTTAGTGGTTGTTCAATGGAATCTGCAGTTTAAATGAACCCCGGTACAGCTTGGTCTGCTCCAGCCGAATTCGCAAAACAGGTAGACGAATAAGGTTACCTGGAAGCTTTTACGAAGATCATCATTTATTTATCTTCTCTATGATTTTGACTGTGTAAATCGTGTGATTCCAACGACTGTCTAATGAAAGGTTCATCCACAATGTTGCATGTCCAAGTTTACCACATTTTTTTCTACTCCACACGAGTATGCTGCTGCCAATTGAAGCTTGTTCCCCACGAAAACATAACCTGCTCATATCATGTAAACGCGTTTGGGTATGTTCGGTGATTCTGCCTGGCCTAGACCAACAAGGACTGTCAACTGATTTCTAACACGTGTGAAAGTCTAATTCATTGCTGAAAGCCTTGAAAGTATCAAACAGCTGTTTTGTTGGGTTTGAGAGAAATCATCGACAATGTGCATCCACCGAGTCTCAAATAAAATTTCAATCCAGGGAGGCTTGATTACGAGCCTAAACATAGTTTATTACTAAGCTGTCCGAACAGGCTCCACATTTCTCGTCTATCCTTATTATCGATTTTTTTTTGACTATTTGCCACCGAATTAGGATGTGAGTAATTGATGGCCCGCATTGCCGTCGACTCCCACATAGTATAATTTTGCTGCGCTCTTCTTAGTGTAACGAACTCGCTACGAAAAACTTGCTGATATGATATACTTGATCGTTATCAATAACATTCAGATAAAACTAATCTTCAATACATAATCTGATCCATTAAGCTGCATGAATTCTCAAATGGTCTTTGAAAACCATAAAACCACTTCACAGCTTTTTCATTCTTGTTAGAAATCACGAGCAACGTAACTCCGACGAACCCCGAAGTGGTGTCAAACACGGGATGAAAGATCATGATTTGAACACACAACCACCTGGTCATCCGGAGTGGATTCCAACGGTCTATGGAACTTATACAGGGCATGACCACTCACAATCAAGACAAATTCCCCAAGTGGAATTGACGCTCAACTCCATCCTCAATTCGTGTAATGCATTCGAATTTAGTGTCCGTTGCATATATTGAAATTAAAACAGGTTTTACCACTTTCTGTGGTTTTCCAGAATAACTGACACTGTTCCACCATACGAAGTGATATGTAAATTTTACGAGAACAATATAGTATAAATTCCCAAATGTTTAGAAAATGTATCAGTCCATACCAGTGCTATAACGTAGACGACCAGAGCCACTGTCGACTGATCGCAGTTCAGTTTGTCGCTTTCAGGTATGTTACTAGAAGTCCTCCCATATCGCACTATTATTGTTGTGGAAATTTACTGTCAACTATCTGACCAGTGTGAGCCAAATTACTTTTATAGTAATTACCAAATAACATCTTGCCTCATATGGATTATTCAAGTTTTCCGTGTGAAATACATAAAAATTAAAAAAACAGTCAGTCAATCATTTGTATTTAAGTGGCATATCACCTTTTCGAGAAACTATCTATTCATTCGAATGGCACTCCAACACTTGGCTACAAACGAGGAAAATTTCCTTTCCGAAGGTAGCGGTGGTCAAAAGGTTATCATAGAAAACGTAACGATTTGCGGTAAGGTTTTTGGATCATGGCAGAATTTGCCAATTTTCACTTTCAGAAGTTTCTGACCAACCTCTCTCTAGTAACGAAAATAATTTACCATTAAAGAGCACTAAAGAATGGAAAGGAAGTACGGGAAAGTTGTATTGTGCAACAGGGCCCAAAAAATTCATCCACGTGGACGAGAAATCCACAGGTAAAAGAGTTCAAATTATTAAGTGCCGCCTGAGTGCTAGTAAAGTAAATAATGTTAGAAGCCAACAAATCATACATATGAAATTTACGACCACAACTGCAATGTGAAAGCCGTCCACTTATTTGCGAAAACCGTAAACATGAGCGGAAGAAAATCTTGGTGCCCAATATTTGAGGCAGATACACAATGACGAAGAAGAACATGCTACACATGCGGAAAAGCATAATGGATACGCAAGTGAGAGATAGGGCCGTTGACAAAAATAATGAAGGAATTCATAAATAAACGATGTTGATTAGAATGATCATCAACAGAAGAATGATGGTGATGATAAGGACGGGGAAGATGACAAAGGAATTCACCAGGTTGTTTCTATGGACGCACACGTGCACACAAAGATGACTCACTTGGACTTGGAATACCGGCCAGCCGGTAGCAGTGTGAGACGGATGGATTGCAGTCTACAAGCTCTACCACAAAACACAAACGGGTTGGATTGGACTGAGGAGAGTGGAGTGGACAGAAGTGGGTTTGTTGGGGTTGGATTGAAATTAAATCCAGAACTATGACGACCGAAGGATCAGATTAGATGCAGAGCACGATTGCCGGAAGGGTGAGAAGGCTCGGTGGTAATAAAAGAAAGAAAAAAATAAGTTAAAATGCCAAATCCACTTGCATGTCCCACGTCCAAAAGTGCAAATGTGCCAGCCGGAATCGAGTAGATTAGGATGTATGCAGTTAAAAGGGAATGAATTAAGAGCACGTTTCGCTGACCACTAATCTAAAAGTGATGCATTCTCGAGTTGCGGAGCTATAAACCATTCGTTGCGGATGAAACTCCTAACAACTCATAGTATCCTGGTGTAAAATGAAGCAGCACCATTAGATTCCCAATAACAGTCAATAAACACAAATCCCACAAGATCAACTGAAATCCCATGAATTGATTCAACATATTTGAAGCCATCTTGATACATCGAAAACTTTCTAATATAGTTCGATGAGGGAGAACAAGCTCGTTTTATTCGTCATACCTAAACCTTGGATATGTTCTACGTCTCCTAAGATAGCCATGTTTCAGCAGACTGGTCGTCTTTCTCTATTCCTGGTGAAACTGCTCGCCTCTTCCAGTATACAGACTATGTTGAAGGTCACCTGAGCACCAGATTCGGTTAAATTCTTTAGAACGTCTTGTGTAATAGAACATACGTGTCTGGCAAGAAATCGAATAACATGGTTGGAGGTGTATTTAATCCCCTAATCAACGCTGATAAAACACCGAAAAGTTGAAAAGGCGGTAGGCGACAATATCAAATTCGTGGATAACAGTAAGATTGATCTGCGACTAATGGCCTATGGATATTCATCAGAAGGAAACAATACAGAAACCGTCCACTGAAGAATATGTTTATTAATCGAAATTTGTCGAGTAATTCTTAGAAGTACCTTACCGTGTTTAAGTGCACAATGATATGTTAGTAAAAACCTATCTCACCTGACTCCGGCTCCACAAATTAGTAGCGTCGATGTGGGTATGAACCAAATGAGCTAGCCAAGTGAGGTACTCGATCATAACGCACAGAAGTATCGGTTGCTTGTAACGCGTTCTTCACACGGAGTCAACTACAGCGCAACTATATTACACTGGACTCGGTTGTAGTGTGGGCGATCCTTTATTCACTTCCCAGTTCGGTGCCAGATAGTCGAAGAGTCATTCGATGGTAAGGATAAACGAGTCATTTCGAGTCATTTCGAGCCAGTTCGGACAGCGTAGTAACAAACTATGTTTTGACACGTAAGCAATCATCCCTGGATCAGAATTTCATTTGAGACTCGGTGGATGTTTATCATCGATGATTCATCTGGAACACGGTGAAAAGGCTTTACGATGCTTCCAGGGTTTCATTTTTCAAGATGAGCATTTTCGGAATCCATCTTGTATTCCCACTGCTCAAGCCAACAGCATATTTGTATGATATGCTGAATGTTCCGTGTAATAATGTTTGGGGACAATGTCAAACCCACTTGCAGATTTCGTATCGAAACTACATATGGCAAAATGACATCGAACCGGTGGCCTTCCACTTACGGCGCAACTGTTATGAACTGTCCCATCCCGTTCCTTTTACTTCGTTTTATCTATCGCAATGGAGTGTACAACAATTCCGGAAGAGGGCCACTCTCAATGAAATGCTGTCGAATGGGGAAAGCGACCGGCGGCGAGGTGAATCAAACTCGGGTACTTATTGTTCAAATCCCATGATGATAACTGCTACCCACCGCTGAGTTGGATACAAGTCACGTCTCCATTGCACATGAGATTCCAGCTCCTTGTGCCGATGATAGATACTGCGAATATTTATTTTCATTGTATGAAACATAATTTGTGACCGTCGGCAAACTTGCCTACTTGAATTATCAATCAAATCTGGCACCACTGCTTATTCAACTACATATATATATATATATATATATATATATATATATATATATAATAGAGAATCCACTTCCATTTTCAACATCGAAGAGTCCAACACCGCGAGCCGAAATTGAACTAGCGACATTCAGCTAACTGGACAGATGCTCTACCAACTGAGCTATTGCGGTCCGGCCAGTCGTGTGTGAATAACACAAATGAAAAAACGGTGGTGCGTGAACCACTATTCGAATGATACACAGCAATTATCCTGGTTTTAATCACTGAGCTGGTCTCGTCAGTCACTTCCCAATGAGACGAACAGCACACGGTTGACAGTGATCCAATGGACATTGAAATATATCCATAGAATATGGCATTGGCATGAGGAGCCTGAATCCAAAGAAGTGGAAATCTCCTCTATTTTTGACAGACATGCATATATATATATATATATATATATATATATATATATATATATATATAACTTGAACTGAATCACTACAGCTGGTAAACAGTTGGGACCTTCGTTTGGAGTACCGTTCTAAATCGGGTTCACTTGATAAATTGCTCTACGAAATTCAGTGGTTTATTGCTTTCAATGCCTTTAGTTACTTCTGATTGCGTGCAGGGTCGTAAGCTTGTGTTTGCTTGATATAACGTGTTGCCGGGTTAAATGGTATTGAACTTATGCGTGTGTTTGTATATCAGCTTTGTACACGTTTTTGATGCGTTTGTAATTTCTTCTGGAGAAACTGAACTACTTATTGGATGACATTTTTATGAAACACTACCACTACTACCGTCATAATCGTAGGTGATCTTCTTCGATAGTGGACGGTATACTGAGCTCAGCTGGACTTTGTGCACCTATTTCGGGGCGCGGATAGATCTGTCAAGATCGCATCACTCTGTCATTATCGACTGCCCGTCAGTGTGCTGCACTGAAAGCCAGGTAAGCACATAATCAGACAAGTGTACACAATGCGGATGTTGAAGCACTGCAGGTACTGTTGGCTTGAATAAGAAGCATTTTGCATAGGTGCTGAACCCGAACCTACCTGTCCAACTTCAGTTCCGCCGAGGGGGGCGGGGTAGAGGGGTGAAACACGGCGTAATGAGAGAAATTTGATTAGAGATAAGAACGCTATCCGAGTAGCAATAAATTGGGTCCGATTATACGGATAAAGTGCTGTTTGGATGCGAAATTAATTGTAATACTTCTTTTTCTCGAAAGATTACTTGGTCCATATATTGTTCACCAGAAAAAGGGGGATACGTGAAGATGTCTAACCCATTTAAGATTGACAAAATTAAAATGATTTTTCCCAGAAAATACCGGTAAGTCTCTATATACGGCGTACCATTTGGGGATGTAGGAATTTCAGCCTTCTTCTTCATCCGGGCACAGAGTCGAACATTGATATCTAGCTTCACAGGAATGTATAACAAAAATGTTTGATGAAATATAGGATTCAAAATTATTCCATCAAACAATCGACCAAACAACCAATCAATCAATTACTCAATAAATAACTAGATACATCAGTTAATCGATCTATTTCTGTGTCTGTGTACTCATCAGTAAATCATTTGCCTAATTTCCGTTTATCAGTTAGAATGAAATACATCTTGAGCAATTAATTTACGAGAATCCAACGTGGTTGTTTGCTAATGCGTTACAAGTCTAAGTACTTCCCTTTTGATTGAATTTCAGACGTTTTAGCGCCACGTAAGCTCGAAGTTTGAGGACAAAGCGTTTTGAATGATCAGACATTTCTTAAGTAAATGTTATCGAAGTCATTGATTGGTGTATCAGTTGACTGTTACAGGAAGTTGGTCAACATGATTCACGGCTTCATGTTAGTATGTGAAAATAAAACTACACCCTGAAAACGTGCACCCAGGGTATGAAGATGATAAGTTCGTTGTCGTAAAGGGATGGAAAAATGAAAGCGAAAAAAGTGATTGAAAATGAAACATCGAAATTCTGCTGATTTCCAAGGAGCTTCTGATACATAATACGCACATTTGCTCTGTGATAGAGAGTAGTAAATCCGATGGACGTGAATTAGTTGTTATCCTTGTGACGAAAATCCGGCGTGTCTGACTGGTAAGTTTAAAATAGATATAACTAAACAATTGAGAGAATGGATGTCCGCTCAAGAAATCTCACGCGATTGTGGTAATTATAGGAGTTAAATTTCAACCGTGTGAAGTTCATTTCCAATAACTCGTTGGACGACGTCGTTGATGTTGGGGGATCATCCTTGTAGATTGGCCACAATCAATGTAAATTTAATTTTCACCTCAAAAAGACCTCACTCATTTACGACCGTTGTTTCCGTATGAATAGGGTGAGAGGCGTGCAATAGTGGTGTGAAAGTGGCTTAACAACGCCAATATGCAATGACTATAAACTCGACGTATACTTGAGCACTGGTATGTGAATCCCAAATAGCACACGTTTGTACGAAACAACTTACTAGTGTGCGTATCACAATTGCACGAAGGAATGTGAAAAATAACTCTTAACTGCTGTCAGACAAAAGAAATGGAAAAGCAATATACCCAGGAAATTGCGAAGTTTCTTGTCAGCATAGGAAACCAAGTGCAAACGAAAACGTTCAGGGTGGTGTATGAACTACCTGCGATGGAAACACAGGAGGCTTTGTAGCAGTTTACCATATTCGGGGAGATAATGAATAAATGCAAAGTTTGCCTTTTTGTTTTCCCGAGCGACTCTTTGCTGGATTGGGATTTCTTGTTCTTGATCTGAAACTATCCGTCGAATCCAGTGTGACTCTAATTGTGACCTATACCAAATCCTAAATAAATATCCCCTGGCCCAAGTCATTTGCTCGTTGTCTAACCAAATCTCATTTTTGAACCATTCAACGCGAACACTTTTCACCCGCTAATCGCAATATGCTTCAAGAAACTTATTGGACAAAACGTGTTAGACTTTTGTCAAAACATTTGTACTCATCGTATGTTTGGGTTTTTAACATGGAGCTTTCCACGATTGCGGTATTGACATCCAATGAAACAAAGCCATTCATGGCACATCATTACATATCATAGTTTGAGTGAAACCTAAACAAGAAAGCATACCAACCGGAAGAATAAGTGATGTCAATACTGTACTGACCTGAAGAGGAGTGTCGAAAGGAAAGTTCTGTGTTTTCCACTTCTCGTCTTCTAAATTCAGACGTTACCAGTGTGTAGATAAATGGAGAGAATTTTCAGTCTCGTGGGCAGTAATTGGAATAAATGACGACGGTGAAGATTTCGTTGCAAATTTCTATATGATCTTATACTATATGATATTCAGCACATTAAGACTCTTGTTTCTGTTAGGAAAAAGTATAAAGGTACGCAAGTACCAATTCAAAATCTCGGCCAAATATTGCACTCTTGTTCGTTTGCTGATGGTTCGATGCCCTAACACTGATATAAATGAAGACAATAGTTTGTTTTTTGTACTAGAGGTCACTGAAGCAGTGTTGATGGCCCATTTTAAGAAAACAAAAACGAGAGTAACCATAAAGCAAAGTAGGCGATATCAGTTCCCGGTCGCTCTAAAGTTTTGGGGGAATAGGCGCTGAACTCTAGACACAAATAAAATCAATGTTTGCGGAAAATCAAACCCGAATTTCGTTAACGAGACTTGATTGTTGCAAGGCATTTTGCAATCTCAATATTATTATTATAGAACATGATACCTTTTGACAGTGAACATTTGTTATAAGCATTTGGAGTGGCAAACCCATGGACATTTGCGATGTTCTTTTTGACGTTGTTCCCCTAATACCCCCACATGATTGCGATGGAATATTTATTTCCGCCTTTGGGGAACCACGGTAATGCAACTTCTATGATTTTGGACTTTTGAGGTTACTATGATTGTTGTGTTTGGAATTACCAGAGAACACAGCACGCAAACGTTCCGTTGATTAGGACATCAGCAAGCGGACGCAGTGCTTTCGATCGAGCGCGGTCAAGCAGCGCCGCTCAGCAGCCATACGGGCCAACAGCTATACGGCTCGGTGTTGAAATCTGATTGGCTAGAGCAAGTCGTCCGTGATACGGGTGAAGTTTCAGAGATGTGCGTACGCGTGTGCATGCGTGTGTTATAGTAGTCGACATCGAATGTCCGATCAAGAGTTTGCCGGCACTATGATGATGCAGTCAACAGTCTGATCAGTAGCAGAACCACACAACAAAGTTGATAACTTATTCCCTCGTAATTTGGTTGGGCTGAAATGAATCACTTAGAATGGGAGCAATTCAATATATTAGTAAACGAAGAGCAATGCATATTCCAAACCTTATGGTTCAAATTTGCATGTAAATAAGTTCCTCTTCTCTTTTATCTTTTCGGCTCATACTCCTTTATGATTGTGAGGCGGTGGCGTACGTGAAATATCTACTTTACTGAATGTATCGTCCTATTTTCTTCCTCAGAAGCAACTACTACCCGAAACACCTTTAGATTTACTGGTGAAGGAGTGACTGATGTTTACGAAATATATTGTTCATGGTCCATGATTTAACTTTGTTTTTGGGTAAAAGACTGGTCGCGAGATTTGAGCTATCTGTCAAATTTTGACAATGCAAACAATATCACTAGTGCACATTTCGCAGTTGCATACCGGAAGTCATTGTTGTGTAATTATAGTTGCTGGATACGGGCGTTTGATACAGTAACCTGATAGAACGTTTTTAATCCAATTTTCGTTGCCTGACCTACTGGTTCATTAATTTTGACGCAGATGACCAAACGAACAGTAGCAAACAAAGATAATTGTTTTCAGAACAAAAGTTATCAATAATCACAGATAGTTTTTCCAGATTTATGTACTCCTGTAAATTTCAATAATGCTCTAACGGCCAGATTGGTGGCCGCCATCTTGTTGTTCGTTCAATGTAAGCGCTTTTGCTGGTTGATACACCTACTAGGCCTCGGCTCATGGAGTTTTTCCCTCTCTCTTCCTCTTGCTGATCGCATACGTGCTAGCCTCGTCAGAAGAGCATTGCCTTTGCGGCAAATACTCAGCCTTGAGACATGCGTGAGCAGCATCACATGCACACTTGAACAAGTAGATAACCAGTTAAGGGGATTCCGTTCTTTTGAATGATTTTGTTAAACACAATGAACACTTAGGACGCCTTTTGTAGACAATTTGATCACATCTTTTGGTACGTACTGCGACTCTTTTTGTGCTGAATTCACTTTACCGCTAACTAGAACAAGGGCTGTACAGAAATCTTGGCCCTGCAAAAGATGCACTTTCATCTCGCAACCTGACAAATTCGTTCTATGTTCTAGACGTGATCTCTTCCGTCAGTGTTATCAGCAACAATATGCTTCATTTTGACATCAGATTACTGTCTATCGGTATACTATTGACAGCGACTATCAGTCAATGAACGGACTGACCTTCGTAATTTTCTGAGAAGAGGATTTCAGAATACTTGCATCTGATATGAAATGCCGAAGCTTTTGTTTTAAAGCCCATTCTGAAGGAGAGTAGAAGGAATAGTATGTAGCTTTTCAGCCGATTCCTTATTAGAGGGGACTTTGTTTGGTTTATTGAAGCGAAATCAACACCACTCGTCACTGAGAAATTATTCTAAGTAAGCTGCTAGGATGACATTCACTGCTAGTCGTCACAGTTTTCCGTTATTTCGCGTCCAGTGAATAAAAAGACAGATTTCATTTTTCGCAGAAGTGGGGAAAAATGACCAGCTTCCTTCCGTAGGCTTAATTTTCGAAAGGCATTCCGACGCATCACTAGATATAGATATCCAAATGAGTGATCTTGGTATGGGCGGTGACTTCATTTCGAATCACCTCCCTTCACTTATTCATAGCAAATGTTTAGTGAGATCTATGACCACACGAAGAAGGCAATTATCAAAATCACCGGACCCCGTTGAAGAACCTGTAAAACTTAAAGTAGCCTTTCACGATAGCTAATCAATAATATTTTAGCGAGAAAATGTTCGAAGCAAGTTGATTGGTCAACCGAACTACAGACGCTATCACAATTAGACGTTTCCAAATGGGAGCCTTCCAAAGGGAATATAGTTATCGTTACCATTGTACAACATCAATCGTTCACCATCAGACGAACATCTATCGCAGTAAAACTTACCCTGGTGGTACCATACTTTTTATTAGTGAACTCCATCTAATGTGCCAGTTACAATTTTACTTGTGTTTGTGGTTGCTAGTAGGTTAAATCAAAATAAAATTGTCTATGCGTGCGGTAAAACACATTCCAATATCTCATCTATAGCTCACCTAACAGCGCAACCATTCGGTAAGCGGAAGGTCTTCCTTTTGATTCCGGCTCGCTGCTTGGACACTTGAATAGAGAGAACACAAGTAGAATCTCCGTTACTTACACCAAGGAATTGTTGTAATTTGGGGTTCAGCCACTTACGTTCAGATCTGGTCTTCTCTCCAGTTGTGTCGTGGGTCATGGAATAAGTCATAGCCTGTTTTTCAGCCGACATCAATTGGTCAATTGGTATTCCTGCAACTGAAGTATCACAATGAAACACGCTAACCAGGAGATCTTTCTTAGAGGGAACGAGAAAATCAGATAAATACATATCTTTTGGTACGTACTCATGAAAATTTTGGTAATACGACGGTGTACTCAAATTCTGGGCCGGTGTTGATTTTTCTATCTACTGATCTGCGGAGATTTTGAATAAAACTTGCAGGCAATCATTTATGGAGTGCTCTTCGATGAAGTAGCTGATTTCCGACCGCTTGTTATCTTCTCCAGAATGTACTGATTGTTCCATTCCCAAACAGTGATATAAATCAAGACTTTTTCTTTCTACTAAGTGTCTATGAATTAGCGCTGATGGCCTATTTATTGAAAAACAAGAACTAGAATGATCACGAAAATTTTCTCTCTAGGATAGAAGTCCTAATGATGGTGGTATTTGGAAATACCAGGCCAGATATCTGACATGGTACCGTGCTTCCCAAATGTGAAGTTCTGTCTCGTGACTTCCCTCATTTCCGCACCATTCAGTTTGTACTTGGTAAGTCTCTACTAAGAAATTGTATACACGTTATCCTACCTCGAATCATCATAAACGATGCTGGCCTTGACTTAGCAATGAAAAGCCCGTCTTAACTATTTTGGAATCCGGTAAGAGTTCGTGACAAATTAAACAGTCGTCAACACATTGAACGAGAGATGGAATAAAGTGTTTAAAATTGTATGCAAACCATCATTTTACATTTTTACTAACGGAACAATAATACGTAAGCTTGTATTTATACTCAGTGAATTGTTTCGGCTTTTCAGGTTCACCTACTTGCCTCCACGTCTAAAATAAATTCTCTGTTATATTCAAACCAGGGCTGGTATGGAACGATTTTGGAGGCAGAACCTTCAGTGTCCATGGTTTCACTAAGCTGAAGTACTACAACAAGCGAATATATATAGCCATGTGAGGTGTAACCTGAAGCGTAATCTAGCAGTAAATTAGTCTTCTAAGGAGGTTTTTAGTCTGACAGACTGAAAACATTTATTTATGAGCCAGGTGAATTTCGCTTTGTTCAACCATGGCAGTTACTACTCCATTATCAAGATTATTCATGATTTAAAGCGGCCAGTACTAACCAGTGTAAAGTGTTTAACAACCTCGTAGTCAATAGAATAATTTTTCTATGAATATTTTATGATCATAGATCAGTTTTTCGTAAGTTGCTAGATCTTAATATAGGTCACCGAGAGTAAACCACCATCCCAAACCAAATGATGACGAAATTCCGTTATCTTCGAGACTAAAACAAGTGACCAGCTCTGTTGGGCTTATATGACAGCCTTTAGATCGTTCGAAAGATGAGTCAGCTTACACTGCCTCATCTGCCCTTGTAATGACATATGGGAATTTACTGACAGTTCTTCTCTTTGGATATATTTACTGCTCTTTCGCCATTCATTTCTTTGTCGAGATGAGGAAAATACCACTATCCGAGTCAAATACGTTGGATTTTGCCCACCGAGTATAGTGCAGACACATGTTTTTGTAAATTATACAACGAAATGTCGATTTGTCCGTGATAAAGGTCTAAGCAATATCTATCATAGAAATACACCATGCATTACAAGTAAACCAAGTTATTTCCTCGTGAGCCTGCCTTCAAGCCTGCAATAGCTAATAAGGCGCAAGAGAAAGCGGTATTCCAAAAACGTGTTTCCAATAATTTTTCCTCGTTTCTGATACACACAAAAATACAGAACACTTGGGTGGAATGAGCTACTTCTGGGAAAATCGATTTTTTTTCGTTAGCGAATTCGCCCTTCGTAGTTTTAAAAAATATCTTTTCTGACCTTTTATTAGGCTCTATCTTGCAAGCCCCCACCAAACCTATCATGGTAACCAAGAATGTGCAACTTTGACCTCCAAGAGAACATCACTGATTCAAGGTAAAGATGTGAATTTAAACAGAATTCTAGATTCCTAGAGCTTGATTGCCACAATATTCATAATGACTGAGAACAAGAACTTCAAGGAAAAAAATATAATTTCATTCGATTTCGACCCCGTCGGTAAATCGCTACTACGATGAAATCATCAACAGCGATGAATGTTTGAGTATTTTGCAAAAAGAACGGTTTCTTTTAAGAGTGTTACCTATGAATAATTCGAAAAACTGCTCGTCTGTTCACGGCAGAACATCGAGGTATATTTGATGTGTCATCAGCAACCTGGTGTGCGTAGGGAATCTTAAAGCTCTCATATTTTACATGATAGCATATCTTTCCAAGATACAACTGCTTAAATGGTGCAGATATTCAACGGAACCTATAATTGGAAATTGCACGAGATTCTGCTTCGTCGATAAGCCCAATAATTCAGGAAGTTTTCTAATGAAGAGAGATTATCAAAAAGGTGTGTTGGTAAAATATCTCAAATAAAGCTAAACTAATAGTTACTCTAATGGATAGGTTTTCCTTCAGATGAACTTGTTGCTTTTTGATCAGTAATGTCACGAAAACCTAGACCGTTTCACTGGACCGGATGCATTTCATCAACTAATTTATCAACTAGCAGAAACAGTTTCACAAAATAAATGCTGTAGCTTTCAATAAGTTTCATGAAACAAATACAATAAATAGTTAATTTTTGTGGTACGCCAACGCTTTCAACTCAATCTCCATATCCATATCAAATAATTCCTACTACTTTTGTATAAAAAAACACATTGGTCGTTGGTAATCAAATATGATGTCCCTTCAATCCATGCAGACAAAAACGCTTGTGTTTTGTACGTTGCACGTACGCGTCCGTTCTGGACACCACGCATCCATTGTATCCAGTATTTAAATTAATGATTAGAACTGGGTCACTATTTCATGTTATTTGAAGTTCACACTAGCCTACTTGTTTACGTTCTCACTTGCATGCTTGTACTTTCGCCTACTATACCTTGGTACTGGGTACATGTTTTTCCGTAGCAGCGTGCTTTCCTTCAGCCAAGCAACTTCGAGACATAACAATAACAATCGGCATTTTCTAATCACCCATGCCAATGCTTGATCAGGTTTACTATAACTTAGTGATATTCTCTGACAAACTGAAATCAGCCTAGAGAACTGAAAAAGATGGAACATCACAACAGTGGCTAACATACACATTATGGAAGTGTGTCAGTGGCAACCAAAGTTAAATGGAACCCAATTTCATTGAAGTTTAGCTTATCTGGAATTGGTTTTACCCATGCTCATGTGTAGATCTCGCGGTTTAGCTTTGCCTTCCAAAGCTTCAACAAATCTTCAAATTTATCCTTTTCTGACACTGCAAGTCACGTTGATAGGGGATTTTCAAAATGATACACAGCGGCGATCGTGTTCAGGGAATCGATCACTTGTTTATCTGTTAGGTTCTGATAGACTGTTTCAAAAAACTTCATGCAAGGGCACTCACAGAATAGACTGCACACCAGAAACGAATCCTGTGAACCTGCAACCCAGAAACTCGAAAGCCAACGGAAAAGTCTGAAATCATACTCAAAGCAATGTACGAAACAGGGACGAAGATCACAGTGAAGTAGATAAACAACAGAAGTTTCGCTGTCTAACAGCACAGATATAAACATTTTCGAGCCCTGATAATAAGTACAGTTGATAAATCGACGAACGTGGTTCAATAGGTTTATTAGTTGCCAGTTTAATTTTCGAAATCCAGGGATAAAACTACCATTATTTAGACCTGAACAAAATAACCTCCTAAGCGTCATCATGTTTAATTTAAGGGCAAACTTTGCAAGCAAAAAAGACAGGAATATGTCAAAAATTAGCAACTGCCTACTGTACAGTTAGAATCCAACTGTACGTCAAAAGACTGGACAACTACGCACTTTGCCATAACCCTGGCTTTCAAACACAAATATCAGAGGAAAGTAGACTGCGACTGGAATTTACATCCCCATCTGCAGCTGGAGCACCATTCCGTGACAAACTCTCTTTATCAGTCGGTTAGTTTTATGGCTTCTTTTCTAATTTTACACGTATTTGTATAGTACGAAATACTTCTGTCTTATCATAACCAGTAGTGTCGATTCTATGAAGCATATTCTGAGGTTTGTTCAAGTGGGTTTTTACGGTTACATTGGATAGCTCTGTAAGATTAAATACTAGCTTTGACTCAACCATCCATATCGTTCTCAGTGGAATTTTATTATTTTGAAACTCACAGCTATTACGGGAGGGCAGTAAGACTAAAGTGGATTAAAGTCGTACACGCAGTAAAACAACAATACAGCCATAGCAGCCGCAACCAGGAATATCCACTGTGACTACTGCTATCTGGCTGGCAACACTTTCCTCTAATAAATGAATCCGCAATATATGGGTTACAGATGTCAGTCCAGCACGAATGAGAGCAACAGTGTGACGATCCAAACAGGATGAACAGGTCAGACTTTTCCCGGAAGTACCCGTCCCCGTGGAGAACGGATAAGAAGGAACAGTATTTGAGTCACTTAATAAAACTCAAGAGAAGAGAAATCTGAATTATAATGAAGCAGAACGGATATACAACTACAGAATGGTCAATCTAAGTGGGTTGCAGTTTAGCCTCGAAAAAGAGGAAGAATAGAAAATCTGACTTAGATCGGCACCAGTAGTTTCTTTCTATTTCCAAAAATGTACCGCTCCATGGCTGGATAGACACGTGGTGATTTAGAACGCGTTCGTACGCTCAACAGAAAATGTGAGTTTAAATGTATTTTTGAGTTAGTTATTTTCAAAATCATGTCAATGAACCACTTCCTTGTGTTTTCCGAATAACTAGCGGTAATTGACTTCAATATTAAGTGAGCATATTCCTAAAGGACTTTTCAGGCTACTTTCTATCTGACATAGCACATTTAAAAACAGAGCATAGCGTCGCTTATATGTCACATGCTCCATCAAGCCCTCTCTGGTAGGCCAACCTAGCTGGACCTATTTATAACCAGTTTTCGAACTGAATCCCGGAAGCAATTCTTTTTAAATCATCTATTCAGTTGTGAGCATAATCTCAACAAAATGTTTTTCTATTTTTCCGCCGTGCACTTTGTAAGAATTACAGTTACTCTAAATCTTTATAAAACAGTAGCTTGCCTTCGTAAATAGTCGGGAAGTACCTGATAGACTAAGCAAAAATTGTGGACCATTCACTTGGTGTTTCACAGAATTGGGACAACTGCATACCTAAAGATATCTGCAGTACTCCGCTGCTGACAAACTTATCAACCCAGTCCACACACTTTACAATATACCTCCGCGACTCAAATGTTTTCGTATTTTGAAGACGTTTCCATGGTTCAGTCTGCAAACTGTTGACTTCAGTCACAACCACTTCGTGCATAAGCGTCAACTTATGCGGAAAACAGCTATATGAATCAGTTTCCTCACAGAATTCTGCCCGAGATAAAAGATGTTACATTATGACCACCTAAATTTAAGTGAAAACCAATTTATATATTCTTTTTAATCTCACAAAATTAGAAATATTGAGCCAATGAAGAAACGTTAACGATATGAGTAGTATTGCATTGTACCTGGATGATACGGTGAAATTCCCCACAAGCGTAAGACCGGTTTCGCTGCTGCTGCGGCTCATCTTCTTCCTAGTCATATCTGTACTTCAACGCACCTCAGTTGGTTCACAGCTATGATTTCATTTGAGTAGTAAGGAGAGTGCGTGGACTGTGGGGCTGTTTTTATAATCACACGGTGATGCCTCCAAAGTTAATTCATCGATTAACACGGCTAACCTTCAGAACAAGGACACATGGTCTCAAGTACGAATTTTCTATACAAGTGATACTAAAATCGGATTCTCCATCAGCTCCATTCGATGTAAACGAGATAACAGCTGGGCGAAAACATTGGCTTTCCTAGTGTAATTTAAGCCAAAGATTTTCTATCTGGAATAAATTAAGGTTCCCCAAAAATATTTTGCACGACGAATTACCAGCCACCTGAAATAATCCAAACTTCAATAGCCTTACAAATCAGGCCAATGGTTTCCACAAGCAGTAGCTCCAAGATTTTGCCCCAAGTAGTGGAATTTTGTACTTCTTATAAAAGACAATTTTGCGCTCAAGGCCTGCCAAAACTTTCAGAACAGATTAATGCCAACAGTTTTCATTCTTGATTTATCAGGTGAATTGTTTCCGTTGGTAAATTATTTGCAGGCATAAAATGCTTTTCAGTCTGTTTTTCCAAAATACTGTCCTCCGGTTTCGTGAAACACCGACTGCCATGAAAAAATAATTTTTTGTTCCAATTAAAATTAAGTTATTTTTCGTCTAACAAGCCTTTAGGTTGGTTCAGACCACGATATTTTATTTGTAAAGGCTCAATATGTCCTTTGTATAATCGGAGATCAAATAATATTGTTCGCTGGCAATTATTCTCTGATTTACTTCAGTTGTTATTGGGTAAATTCATTAGGCTGAGGTACAACCACACTTTAAACACTGATTTGCATCCCGGCTTTTTTACAGTATATAAGCGCACTGCTGCTGAAGGAGCTGGAATTCAAGTCTATTTATATAATAGGGTGACTAACGAGTACTAGGACCGTTTTCAGTTATTTGGACTGTTACTATTTGATCGAGGGCTTCGGACTTCATATAACTAAAGAAATTTTGACGGCCTATTCGGAAGAGTCAAAAAAACAGCGACCAGGAAATAATCGCAACACACAAGGACTATTAGTGAACGTAATATGTTTAAAATTCCTTGATAATAGCTGAAAGTAACTGCAAGCAAAAGTATTCTGATAGGAATTTTCGCTTGGTGAATGAGTTTCCAGAGTATTAGAAACTTTTTCAAAGCTAGTTTTCTCGAGCTTTTTAAAGCCTGAGTAAACAAAGGTAATCTCAGTATTTTCAGGCAGAAAAAGTTACCCGAGTCAAAATATGAACCACAATTCATGTAACAGATAAGGATATGCATGAACAGTACTCTGTCTACTCGCGTGACCACCAAAGATATTTCACACTTGTTTACTATCCGTTCGAGCATCATACATTCGGAAAGTGAGACTAAATGCCTACGTGAATCAGTGTTTTCACAGCCTAGTGTACAGATTTGATAAAGCTGTCTATCCAATTTGTACAAACAGTATATATCCTTTTATACTCCATATTACTGTGGTACGTGAAAAAAGTCACATCTATATCGTTCATTGCCTAAAATGGTAGCTACCAATTCTAGTGACTTGGCAAAAGTCACGCAACTGTCAAGATTTTGCTGGGTACAGTCAGAAGCATGCTTTATCTCATGCAGTCTGACAGTTGATCAAACAACCAGATAATTTTTTCTTCCTAGGTGAAGTTTCTTAACACAAAACGATGTCTTAGTGTTCTGATTTCACTAGCCACCATTTAACTTTCGCGTGTTTTTGATTTCTGAGAAGATAGCTTCACGGCTTATGAGCAAACGGTATCGGTGTTTGATTCGAATGTTTACAATTCACGGAACTGACTTTCTCGAGGTTTCCGTCCACCTCAACTTTGACACTTTCGGTTTCCGCCGACAGTACGCAAGAGGTCCGCTTTTCGCTTCACCTTTGAGACCGCTTGCTTTTTGTGTATTTCTCTTATCGGTACTACTTTCGTGCCCCGATAACTAAAATACACCATCACGCACCTGTCTACGGACACAAGTCTTCTCTATTCGTTCGATGGAGAGGATTTTATTCGTAGTCTGCTTTGAGATCCGATAGAAGACACGCTGTCCGGCCGCGAGTCAACAGTCTTCTTCACTGGTTATTGGTAACTTTCGAGGTTCAGCTATTACTGCAGTAATATGTCATTATATTATTATTTATATTGTCATATTATACGTTATTGTCATATATAAACACAGAGAATAATATGAAGTCTAGAGAAATTATATCCTCGTTTTTACTCGTGTATATCCCCAGAATTACTAAGGTAACTGACGGACAAACCTCGTGGTTAGATCTATGTAGTACAACAACCTAAAATTTTCGAGTTAGTAAATACAGCAGGACCACTATATTACGTCGGTCAGAAATCAAGGAAAGCTTTAGTCGAATCTATGACTTCAGGAAAGAGTCGTCCGAAAGTTCAAGGTCTGGTGAAATTATGGTTTTGATACGTGCCCCACATTCACTGTTGAAATTCGAATGAGGGACCATTTTCTTTGTCCTACTTTTTACGTTCGTTATGTTGCTCAAGGTGTACATAAAAAAATTCTCCATAACCAAATATTTTTCAGAGCAGCTTTGTAATATTCTGTTTAAAGCTGAATTTTCTCGAATTTAGTTAACATGGTTAATTTGACTGAGGCGTGAAAGACGAAATTTAAATATTAGCCAAATGAGTAATTTATAAAATCATGAAAACAGAACCCATCGCGTGTAGTTTGCGCAACGGAAGCAAAAAGACTGATCCTGTCGGGAACGGTTCCTGTTGCGGAAGGTACGATTATGTTTCCGCTTTGCAGAAAGAAGCAAAAGCAACACATACAGAAAAACTGATATAATCTGGTTGCTCATGACCAATTTCGAGGTTGGTAGTAGGCTCACGAGCAAAACTTGGGACTTTTTGGCAACAGATGACCTTGAAATCGAGGTCACATGGGCATGGCTCTGTAAATGTTCAGTTTATTTCCATGTTTATGGAGAAATACTCATTCTCAACAGGAAATGTTCATAACCCTTGAAAACAAGAGAGTGATAAAGTTATTTCACTGCATTTTGTACGTTTTTTTTATGCAAGATTCGGTTCAGAACCTTTTTTCTGCATTATTCATTTAAAATATAGATACAGCAAATTGTGGGGATCAAAAAACTAAGACAATCGTTTCGGTAAACGTGTTTTATGGACTTTGATAAAAAAAAACGATAAAACACAACCCAAGATATCTTCAAGTATTATTGCTGCGTACATTCCAACACGCCAGTACAAAACAAATGAAGAGAATTGAATGGCTCAAACTTTTGGCTGATCAAATGCAATCATTATACCCATTAAGTCAATTGTTGCAACTATGAATGAATTCAGATTTTATCGTGATTTGTTCGGACTTTCGATCTATTTCTAGCCTCTATGGTGAGACATGAGGACTCACTAACACTTGTTCCGTGGCAGGAAATTCAAAAAGAAACTCCTTTCAGTGATATTCAATTGTGGGACTCTTTACCCCGGTTGATAACCGTCTAAGATGGGCAGCGTTATCTGCGGTACTATGAACAATAAAGAATTCAACGGCTGAAACAAAATATTTTTCCAGCCAGTCAGGTTCATAGTTTTTCTGGGAGGACCACTTTGCTGCCAAGTAACGCGTAAGGTTACATCTCCCATGGAAACCATAATCATATGTTTGTGGAAATATTTATCCATCTGTTATATGCACTAAGAATGGCATCTAGTCTTCCCACCGTCAAGCCCCCGTACAGAGCTCCATATCAATGCATATTTATTCTTGTGCTTTTTTGAATACTAAGCATGAGTGTTTCACACACTGGAAACAGTAACAGATTTAACAAAGGATTGTTTGGTACGCTTCCAAGGAAAGTTACTGTAGAGCAATAATGGTTAAATTTTTCAGTTCCAAGAGGGAGCTCATCAGCGAAGTTACGAGGGTCACGAAAATTGATGAAACCTTGTGGTACCAATTCATTTGAAAATTCGCTGTTGCAGAACCTTATAAAGATAAAGAAGTAAACGGTCAAGGCAGTGGCTTCCCACCCCCTTTGAAAAGTTGAACTACGAGGGCCTTCCGAACTATTTTCCTTCCAATTACCACCTAAACTTGAAACGCTTTAAAACCATTAGCGTTATTCAATAGGTGATCCAATGAGGCACCAAAAGTTGGCCAGTTGTGACTGAACGCTGCTCTTTCCGTCGGATCAGTTACAAAAGTGTGGACGGTTCCCAGCATAAGCACAAGCAACTCGTCAGTCACATTCTGCTTTCTGACGCAAACAACGGCGTCACAACAACACAGGGCATAAAAACGCCTTGACTAGTTCATGCTCGTTTCATTATTCCATCTGCCACTCGATGGCTTATGGATAAAATTTATATTCGTAATAAACAACATCTGACCTGGATCTCGTAAGTTTAAATTGCATGTACTGATTGGTACATCACCACTGAAGGTGTTGGTGACTTATTCAGGACAGGTTTTTGTAACTGATATCGCCTTTGAAGATCAGCAAGGAATCCCATGTGGAGTAACACTGTTATCTGATTCTGATTTTGCGCACGACCTATCGTGTTACTTTGGTTTTCAAGTCACGCCATGAAGACGTCTTATGCTTCACGAGAGGTAAACTTTCAACTATCACATAATCACATAGTAAAACAAATTAAGACACCTTGCTGCAGAATATGAAACACAGAGTCATTGGGATAAAGCATACCGAATAATGTAATGTCAGATTTATCAGACAAGGCCCCAATGAAAGTAGGCATAGATAGAAAAGATTATAGTATGAGAATTCATAAAGCACCTGATACGGAAGTTTCGAGGGAGAATACCATAAAGCAGTACCAAGTAAACGGTTGGAATTTCAAATGAAATCGGCGAAAAAGCTCAAATCAAAGGTCAAACGAAATATGTAGCAGATTTTTCCATTATATAGTTGAAGGTGTCACCGTAATTTAAAAATCAGGCTTTGGCGAGTTTGCTCTTCATATTTATGAGGATGGGGTGTAATCAGTCAAGTAGGCGATAGCATTCGGCGTAGAACAAGAACGGCTAATAGAAAACTGGTTGGGATCGAATAAGTTTAATTGGAATCGTTTTCCAATACCTTTGGAAGCACGGCTGAACAAGTTATAGGACAAAACTTGAGGGGTGATTTTCATTGGTATGAGTGTAACGTAATCAGTGGTAAAAAATTATTGTTTCTTTCTGTTATAAAACCAGTCTTGGAAAAGGTTAGCCTTGGTGGCCGGAAAGTCGAGAACGTACCAAAGATTTCGACCACCCTGTTCATAATTTCACTTGGCACACCGATCTTCCCATACACTGCGAACAGATCTCGGTTCTGACACAGTAATATAATCAACTTTATGAAACTTATTTGTTGATTTGGCGTAGACCTAGGCTGAATAGGCCAGAAAAAACTGGAAATAAGTCTCGTGAGCGTTCATCCAGTTTAGTTGGCTAAACTCAATACGAGAGATCGAACAGTTAAAAGTATAAACCAATAACTCTTGTTGGAAGCCTCAGTATACGTTGAAAACCTATCATGGAAAGTAAATTCGCTATATAAAGAACATAACCGTTAACTCCGTTAGTGAGTTCCGAACTGTTTTGTGAAGTCGTTTTCAAGCTGAGAATTAAGTGTATAACAATAGCTGTAGTTGACCTGCAAAATCATTCATCACAGAAGTCTATTTCTGTGCGGCCAAGGGTCATTACCCGTGAAGCATCAAAACTGAAAAGGCTCAATATCATTCAGCAATAAACTTAAGCAAACCGTTGAGAGCCGGGTCCGGTAGCCTGGGAGTTAGGTGTTCCACTTACGATCATTCGCCCGGGGTTCGAGCCTGAGCGGAGGCTCGATGCATGCTCACCACTGATAAATCTTAACAAGTATTAAACTGCCGTAAAGTGCTTCCGTGGATTTTAATAGTGAGCTGGGTTTGGGTACTGCGAGTTGAATAATTTGGTGAATAAAAGCAATATAGTCATTAAGTATTGCACATTTTCCGTGTTATTCGAGTTGTTCTGCAAAAATACCAACAACAAGCCAATTTCACAGCTGAGTATCTGAAGCGACACCCGCGAAAGAATCCAGCTAACGGTAATAAATTCCGATATGATTTCTGTAATTTATTTCTCATTTAGCAGGAGTTGATGCGATTATCATTATCAAAGAAAATTAAACCGGCAAACCTTGCGCATCTTCCGCTGATCTTACATCCAGGATCATAGGTAGATTTCTTCATCAGGTTTTCAGCGAAGTAAATGCCTTTGACGGTAGTAAATGATTATGCTGATGGGAACGGTTTTTTCCGGTTTGTCAAAACCACAATTTATTCATGAAAAGTTTCATATCAGGTATGAATAATCGCAGAGCAACACGGACACTCAACTCACCACCGGAAACCTATGAAAGCATTGCACTGCTGATTTATCAAACGTACTCTTAGTCATCAAATACTATTACTGAAGCCAAACCAGTTTTCTTGACTCTGATTTGCAACAGTTGTGGTGAGAAAATCGGTAATACACGCAGCAAACTTCATTTGACCCAGTTGCAATGTGTCTACCTCGTGATTCTTCATTTCAGTGCCCTCGGAAACTCATGTCCACCAAACAAAAGAAGACCATCAGTATCAGATGGATGACTTAACTTAAAATTCCCCTCCCACAAAACTTTGGCTATGATTACCGAGCTGATGGACTCTGAAAAATAACGATGCAAAATAATTTCTTTATTGGTAATTACTGTCATAATGTACAACAGCAAGATGCGTATCTGTCGAGCTTATCCTGTGCAATCAAAAGTAAATAAGGGCGTGGGCTGAATAAAAAGGAACAAACGATAATCCATTAGCGGTAAAAGACTATCAACGATTGACCCAGTAATGCCGTAAGCTAGAAGTAAACTAAATGAAAAAAATGTCACGGGTGACTTTCGATGGCATACAGGAGAAAATCATGATTACTTATTTCAGAGCAATAAACTGTGACGTAAATGTGTCTAACTATTGTATAATAATCACGATACTACTACTGTCGTCTTCAAAGAATCATATATCGATACCAGTGGTCTCTCTACTACTCAGTTATCGGAGCTTTTGAACTGTTAAGGAAAAATTATTGTACTTTAAAAACCGAAGATTGTGTAATCTACTGTTTCTAAACATTTTGGCTGTAGACCAATGAGTCTTCAATGAATCAAGTTCCAGTTGTTTCACAATCATTCAAACTTCAGAGACAATATTCTCGTTTAGACGTCCTTGTATTGGTTTATTTAGGTAGACCTCATCAAATACCCTTACAAAATGAGTTAAGAATTTGATGGTAACGATTTTGTTTGTTCCCGTAGTGGTTATAAATCTTCTTGATTTGTTTTGGTCCTTCTTTTACCGCTATATGACAACTAAAAGGCGTTTTCACTGGGTTAAATAGAGAGTGAGAGTGATTTATCAGTTGCTTTTTTTTTAAGATACAATCTTTTGATGGTTCACCTTTGTAAACGCAGTGTATTCAGTGTTATGTGGACGATTTCGATACAACCGTTTATTTACAGATTAGATGATCAAAATCAGCCGCTCATTGAAAAAATTACAATCATTCCAATGTTCGCTCTTGCTTAATATTTTGGAAGCTCTGCATGAAAGGATTTTGCTAGAACAAACATTGTAATGCTCAAAAGCGGAAATTCATAACAGTCAGATTAATCTGATAGGGATTGTGCAGCGAACGTATAACTCGAAATTGTAAGTGCTCAAATGCAATCTAACAATACTGAAACTGATATTATCATCAGGGGATTAACAAATTTGGAGTGATGCTTTTGTTTGATGGTCACGTGACTGCCGAATGAAGGACAGTTAGTTCGGTTTTGCATTGGTTCTTACATTCACAAGCAGACATGGATAAAATTCACTGAACCACTAGTGAAACACAAAAGATGTTCACAGAGATCGTCAATTGAGTGCAGTCGAGTAAGGTATTTTTGCAGCTAACATCTTCCTGGCCCTTGGTATGTGCACCCAGTTTGGAATGTTATATCAGCACGAATGCAACTACAAGCTAAAGCGGTTTGGAATCGGACCTGAGAAACACTTGAATCCCACTGGATAATGGAATTTTGTATGAAAAAATAGGACATTTCCTTGAGCAGAGAATATTGCTAAAAAGCTACTCCAACACCGGATTGCGACTTCTGGTGTCCCATCTACTGTGACTGCAGGCGGAAGAAGCCAATTCCAACAGACTTTGTTCCGTGAACTCACTAAACAGTTTGGCTGTAAGCACAACACGACAACTGCTTCCCGTCCTTCGTTCAACCGTATGGTACATCATCCACGTCGTCAGCTAAAGGCAACAATGATGTCACAGCTAGACACTAATTGCTGGAGCGACAATCTGACACTCGTTCTCTAGGGTCTTCGACCATCAGTCAAAGATGACCTCCACAGCACTTCGGCACCACCATTAGCCTTACAGGTGAATATGTTCAACCCAGCCCTATTGACTATCTGAGACGGTCTCAGTTCTTCCATCTACCCCAGATACTCACCCACTAATCATTCACTCGTCGGTGAACATATTAGTTTATACATGTCTCCATTCGTTTTCATTTTCAGCGATTCTGTATGCAAACCTATCACACCACCGTATGAAGGTCCATTTAGGGCTCTTAGTCGTGCAGGAAAGTATTCTTTTGTTCAGAAGGGTGAAAAGAGGATATTTTCCCACTGATAGACTAAAACTCGCATATTATGACACCTCTGTCACCCGCAGCCCCGCTACCATCACCATCCCTAGACACACAACCAGAGATTTCTGTTGACGACCGACAACCCACCATCAAACCGAACACTACACCACTTGCCCCAGCATCACCAATACAACTACCACCTCTTGTCACCATCCGCTCTGGCAAACAAGTTTGGCGTCCAGTGAAATTTCAACATTTTTTGTTTGGCGTTTTGCTTCGCTGATCAGTTTCCTCTTTCTATTTTGCTACCAAGCATTTATTTTGTACAACTGACGCTCTGACAGGGGAGTTGTGTAGGTTTCTGTGCTTTACCGACCTCCCTTGGAGCAGCACTCCTTTGTTGTACCGACGTTTTATTGTATACAACAACACATGTTTTCGAATACACACCACTACCGCGAGGCACAAAATGGCTGTCAATGAATCCCTGATTCTGGCATAATCTCGGTTTCTGATTTTAAATGTCTTGAAATTATATCAATCAGCTATAACTGCGACGAACGAACTTTCTCAGAAGCTTTCAAGCCCTCGTTCGGTACCCGCCTCAAAACTATCTCGATCGACTCGGCAAATCGCTATTAGGCTGAATAAAACACGTTTTTCGGGGTCCCACTTTCCGACTACCATAACGGTGGACAATGGTGAGTTCGCTGTGCAAAATTTATTTCATTTTTATTTCTCTTGTACATACTTCTCCATCTGAGCGCGTTCCTCCGCCTATTCAAGCTAGCTTGTATCATCTTAGATGGTTGTGACGTTGACTTAATGTACCATATGAACTAATTTGTGATCTTCAGCATCATCCCCAGCTAGAGTTTATTCATCAACAACACTCGAAAAACACATCAAGCTTCCTACAACATAGCAATAAGTATAAACCGGTCATTTTCAAATCCCCCGAAAAGCCTCTTGTGCCTCCTGTTATTTGGTCTCGTTCCGTTGCATCTCATTTGATATTATCGGGTTTTTGTTCTCTACCCATCCACTCCCAAACGCCAATCAGCGTTCTGTTTGCTCCCACGTTAATATTGAGTTTGTGTTAGAATTCGAACATCTCTACACACGGCAATCAGTTAGTCAACCAGTTAGATCAAGAATGAATCAGTAAGATACACCCATAAATAAATAAATAAACCCTCATCAACATCATCATTATCATCATCACCATCTATCAGCGGCACTATGTGCTGCTTCTTTCATTCGGTTATTGTTAAATGGTCACCGAAAGAATGCACTGTAGCAGAGTTCTTCTTTGCTCATTTGTTTAACACACGGTATTGTTTAACTGAAAGCTGACTGCCAAACGCGGTTGCCATTTGACCGTTGCTCTTGCGAGCAGCTCACGCCTGCTCTCAAATACACTCTAACTACTATCTCTTTCGATTGTCTTTCCGTTCTCACGAGCGATGGAGAATACCTTTCTGGTTAATGTGTCCTTACAGTGCCGGGCATTAGAGTAAAGTGCAGGTGGTCCACGTAGTCCGAAGGACAGAAAAATCAGTTTGCTAAAGAAACTGATAGGTGAGGTTTAGCGACCTTAAAATTGGTGAGTCCAACGTGGTTCCCAGGTCGTATAAGTTTCCTTGATCTCCAACGCTCAAAGTACCGCCTGAGTGAGATTTTGAGTGTTCTATTGTTTCTTTTTCCTTGACGTTTTTGGTTAGTTTTTCAAACCTTATAACCCTATCATACAGATTATTTTAGTCCAGTTTATCGTGACTGTTTTTAGGTATTGTTGCTTCTATTGTTGATCTCTTTTCGGTTTTTTGACAAGTTATTCTCCGTGGTATATCTACGGAGCGAAAATCTTCTCCAGATCCCACCGCTGCAGCCACCTCGCTGCTCACATGCATTTATGCCTGCTGATCCAGAACTCAGGTTCACGCAAGTCAAATCGGAATTTGAAAACTGCCGTATTACCAGTGAAGCCAGCCGTTCCGGGTGAGTAGCAGGCTGCCTTTCATCGGAGGAAACAATGCAAGTTTGGGACGTAGTAGTCTCTTCCCGGAGCTACGAAACATTAGAAGAGGCCGTCATTGCCAGCACATATGCAGATCCTTTCTAGAAGAAACTGCAGCTATAGATGATGACATTTTATTGCGGTGCAATCCGGCCATCGCTGGGTTATCCGGGTCTTCCTTCACCAAATTGCCTGTCTCAACATTTCCCAAAGATTTCTCTTCAGTTTGGTCCACAGTTGATACTTGCATCCAAAGCCTGGCAGTGAGTTGAGGTAGATAACAGGAAAGGTACCAAGCATACTCACCTAGGCGCTATAGTCGTTCGAAAGAAGGGTGTTGTAAATAGCACAGTCACTTCGGTGAGGGAGGCAAAAGATGCAAACCAGGGTGCACAGTTCCCGATGAGCATCAGGGAAACTGGTCCCCCGGCCAGTGGTAACAACCCGCAAAGCCGGTTACCGGGCCAACAGTCGCCTTTTAAACGTAAGAGGCATCATTCTAAATACTTTATTCTTTGTAGACACCTGTTCTGAAATAAGTCTTCCCCCGACCCAAAGGCGAGAACAGCACACCACAGGCCCAGACACAATGCGCTGCCGACAGCAAGACCATCCCAAAGTTTGGCCAGCGGTCGATCAACTTAAACTTAAATTTAAAGCGTCAATTTCTTTGGATGTCCGTCATCGCCGGTGTCCTTTATCCCCTTCTAAGCATTGACTTATTGGTTTATGCACGGCGCCGTAGGGTTACTGGTTATAATTGCCGGGCGAGTCCATCACTACGGTGTACGTTAAACCACAGACACATCAACCCTATGGCGAACTCGTTGCCTCCTACCCGGCCAAGTTTCGACAGTCCGGACAATATCGGCAGTGATCACCAATGTCACTCAGACTGGCCGTTTACTTGGGCATCCGTCATTTTCGACAAGCACTCAAAGGCCGTTCGTTCACGGAGTTTACAGACCACAAGTGTGACATAAAGCGAGTATGTTTTCTACGTGTACTTCAGGGAACGATCATTACAAAATTTAAATGACATACCTCAATATTTGAGGCGATGCTATTACAAGGAATCGGTAATGGATATCAGTCGTTCAAATGGGCACAGTGGAAAGTATGCCGAGCAATACGGGACCCAGTCATCGGTAGGATATAAGAAAAATTTATAGTGCAGAAAATAACCAATCAAGGGAGGAACCTGGGGCACTCATGTGGCTTACGGAAGAGTAGCTAGTTCGGACCATGACAGGGGATGCCAGACCTAGACAAGCATGCAGATGTGATGTGATTTTAGCGTGTGGGTCATTGGTCACTCGTATAGTACGGAGAAGAGAAGTTCGACAGAGGATTTCGTGTGAAAATCAAGCATGCGTCGAAGCAAGGCGTGGATATACACAGAATCTAGCATGAATGATGCCTAGATTGGTTACGCGAACAAAATGTGAAGGTCGTGGGTCTCTAGAGTGGAAAACCAACCCAGCTTAAAAGTGCACCCATAGAAAAGCGGTATATGAAAAAGCACGGGGACAGTAAATTCAACGTAGATCGAAACGGAGGAGATGGAAATCGACATATGATCGTAAAGAAGAATAAATTTTGGGAAATGAGATACTAAGGTCCTGGGTTGGAATTTCATAGACAGTTTGATTCAACGTCACATACATTTAGATGATAGTTCGGTGGCTAGTTCTTCAGAGCAAGATCATGCTAAACACTTGCGGGCACTTTTCGAAAGCCTTAGCCAGCATACCTTAACGATTAGTATCGCCAAATTGGAATGAGGCCGAACTGGTATCACTTTCATGGGGCATTCTTTTTCATGCTCGTGTATCTGCCCTGTGCCAGGTAAAATCTCCGCTATTTACGACTATCCTGAACCCCAATCATGTTGTCAGTTACGTAGTTTGCCAGCCTGGTGCACTTTTACCGCCGGCTTATTCCTCACTGTGCGGAAATGATGCAACCTCTCTTCAAAGTTCTTGGAAGCAACCGGAAGTTCATGTTTCCCAACACCGCACAGGCAGCATTGTCCTCTGTCAAAGAGGCTATCGCCAACATGGCACTCCTCACTCACCCCGACCCTTCGGCTCGTGTTTCGGTAGTGACTGATGCCTAGGACACAGCGGTTGGAGCAATACTGCAAAAGTTCATAGACGACTCTTGGCAGCCTCTAGCTTTCTTCTCTAAGCGCCCACAATCCGCCTAATCTGGGTACAGCATGTTTCATAGGGTTACTGGCGGTCTACTTGGGCATCCGTCATTTTCGACTCGCACTCAAAGGCCATCCGTTCACGGAGTTTACAGACCACAAGCCTTTGGTTTACGCACTAAAGGCAGCTTCCGATCAAAACTCACCACGCGACATTCACCACTTAGACTTTGTCTCACTGTTTACTGTAGACATACAGCATGTCTCTAGAGTACTTAATCCCTTGGCCGACCTCTTATCACGTGAATGTCAACTGAGTTTGTCACCAACTCCTCAAATCCACCTAGACGCAATGGAACATGCCCAAAATACGGACCCTGATGTCGACCAACTCAGACAAAATGGTTCTTTGAGCTTGACGACGGAACCTATCCCGATTTCCCAGAATACCATCCTTTGCGATGTGCCACTAGGTCACCCCACCGTTATCTTACCTCCCCGACACTCCATAATCTGGCTCATTCAGGTGTCACTGCCTAGGTGTAACCGGTAACCGAGCGTTTTCTTTGGCATAATGTCCGTCAATGGGCCCGTGCTTCTCTTCAGCATCAACGTGTTAAGACCCATAGACACCCTAAGACGTTAGCCAGGTTCCCGCAACCCGAAACACGTTTTCATCATGTACACTTCGACCCTGTAGGACCACTGCCAGCTCCACTTGGGTATGTTTACATACTCACATGTGAGAACCGTTTTACTCACTGACCGTTGGTCAATGCAATCCTTCGCCCCACGTCCTAAGAGATCGCGAACGCTTTTCTGACCGGTTGGGTTAGTCAATTCAGTTGACCGGCAATAAAGACAACCGATTATGGTCCACATTCTGGCGGCGCTTTTGGCAGCCTACTCGCCGCGGTTGGCTGCCAATTCAATAAGACGGCAGCCCACCACCCTTAGGCCAATAGCATGGTTGAGCTTTTCCACCGACAGTTAAAAGCAGCTCTTCGAGTAGACGGTACACGGAGTGAAACACTACCAATAGCAATCTCAAGCCTGCGTAGTACCGTTAAGGAAGAATTTCACACAACATAGGCAAAGCTGGTATATGGCTGTACACTTCATCCGCCTAGAGAATTGGTGGCTCCCTCACCAACGGTGATTTTAAACTACATCCAACGCCTTACATAAGCCATGAGAATGCTCAAGGCCAGCCCGCCACGCTAACAACAGTCCACAAGATACACTCCAGCTGCGTCAGAAATCTCTCTCCACGTATTCTCCCACGTTGATGGTGTTCGATCATCGCTACAACCCCCCACTCTGGTCTGTTTCGTGTGATAAAACTCAGAGCGAAAAAGTTTGTCATAGACGTCACCGGGTGACAGGAAACGGTGTCTAATGATCTCCTGAAACTTGCTGCCATTAGAAAGAACGAGTCGCCCTGCTCAAACTGCTCAGTCACCTGCACCGAGTGACCTACTACTAGCACCACCCATAGTTACTCCTAGCCAAGACCCAGAAATTATTCCACTAGGATCTTCAAACTTACATGAGAAGTAGCCATGGTGGTCGCTAACTACAAAAACCCGTTCGTTTGGCTAATTTCGTAACATTTTTTACAACCGATTGCTAGCTCTAAGTTGTGAAAGCCGCTGTTGATTTATCAGTCAGCAAGCCAGATGAATTAAAATCAGCGGCAGTAGTTCTATTCTCTCCCGACCTCCTAGGGACCATAGTAGCACTGGACGTCGTTTGTGTGTCTGTTATCTTGATCCAGCATCGGCCAGCGCCCTCGGGTGCCATTTCCTCCCACTTTGCCTTATCTTGTCTAGAACAGATTCCTACAATCACGTCGGTTATACCGGTTTCCTCGCTGACTCCCGAGTACGTTCAAGAAGATAACCACTCACTGGACAACGGGACGATTAGTCAGCGTGGCACTGGAGACGACAGATGAAAACCTTTTTGGATAAACCTGAGGTGGCATTTTCTATCTCGTGGTCATGTTAGACCCGTGGGTGCTGAAATGCCATGGATCCACCGTTGGATCGAAGCACTGTGGATCTCGAGAGTGCAGACGCCGTCAAAATCTCGCAGGCAGTCATTCGACGTCACACCAACAACTCAACCAGCAGGATACGAGGAGCTCCTGATAGGTTCGTATCACTAATTAGTCCTGAGTGCTACGGTCGGTTGAAGCGTGGTCGGCCGCTTGTGTAAAGAATCAGAATGCTGAGTATTTTAATAATCCGAACTGAGTGCTGAACTGGACCTCTGAATCGTCGCTGCTTCTAATTTAGCCTATGGCTGACGGGAATCGTGGACGGATTTTATTGCCTCACGATTCGTAATCATCATGAATTTATAATAAATAGGATTCCTCTGTGAAAGCATCATGTCCAGATGAACCACAAATGCCTTCCCTTGGTTTGTGGACAACGCTGTTGAACTTAAGAAACATTTTGTTTGATAAAAATTGACTGATATTTCACTTTACCAAGACCACCGTCTTTGCAAACTGGGGACGTGTCATTAACAAGCTCTAAATCGTCTTGCAGTTATGCCGTATTTGTCACTTAGTGCGTAGAAGTAATATTTCTCTCTGAGCCCAAAGAAGAAAAACAGCTGGCATATTAGAATTCAAACATCTGGTATTTGGCCTTTAAGTGGCGAACGTTTCATCATCGACCAAGGTTACGTCATCGGTGTGTTGGTCAAGGTCCCGCACTCGTAGTGAGATTGTTCCTACCTGAGCGTGGATAAGGCAGGTCAGGTCAGGTCTTGTGTAGTGATGGATGTCTTGACAACCGTAATTTGATTGCCGAAGTCTGTCATTGCTTCAGAATTTATTAGGCAATCAAAAATGTTAGGTAACTGAATACCACGTGTTGATCAAATGTTGGTGAGTGTCTTTCCATTCAAAGGGTAATTCTGATTAGCGCGAGTGTCATATATAAGCTGATGAGTACGCACTGCAGCACTCTTTTCCTGGGTGCTTTGTTCCTTCCGGTTCTTGGGATGCTTCGGTATTTTTTCGACGATCCAACTGGGATTCGGCCAATGGTATCCGAAACTGGAAGTATTCAAATACGATTTTCTCAACTGGCCCGAGTTTATACGTTTGCAATTCGAGGATCAGTGAGTTAGCCGAAAAACGAGATACTGTGCTCCCAAATGGCTTGGAATAATAACTTATCAAATACTGTTCCTGTACGCTTTGTGCACATTGGCAATGCAGTCTGAGGAAAATTATGTGTGCGTGAACTCTATGGCCGGGTGATGGAGGACCGAGAGTAGGAGAAGGCGAAAACGGCCCCAAAGGGGCCACTAATTTCCGAATTATACCATGAGGAGGAGTTGTCTTCCTTCAGGTGCAACTGGCATCATTCACCAGGAACGTTTGTGCAACAACGGGCCAACTGCAATTTGCATCGTATTGCGGCATAACTGGTATTTGAAGCTTGATGGATGTAATCGGATTGGTAAGCTTACTTTGATAGCTAGTACTGAAGTGCAACATTTGTGACTCAAGTACAGCTAGATTAGTGGTGCCAGCAACTGCCATTAAGCCTCGATGGTTTCACTATCGTTCTGGTAGAACTGACTGGAAGATTGGGCTAGCTAGAGATCTCTGGTTAAGTGTGTGTATATTATTACTCGACTGGTGGCATTTACCAGTGTATCACAAGCTCTGCGTGGTAGAATTTTCTAATGGCAGGTAAAGTTATTCGTCTTCGTACCCTGTTGCAAGTCGCATCATTGAGCTACCCAACCTTGCCATTCAAATCGAGACGATAAACGTTCCAGTATTATTACAGCGAGCACACTCGGTACCAAACAACACAGAAGTTTGGGTGGCTTTATGTGGCCTCGATGGATGGAAAACAGTTTTACTCCTATAATGAACCATGCCAAATTGGCTATCAGTTTAGTCACACGCGTATCGAATGGGTAGGGGGAACTTGTTGCATCGAATAATACAGTCGTATTGATGTTTGCAATACTAGCAAGCATATCACGGACTTGTCGAAATACCACAGAGTAGAAGCAGAATTACGAATACACAGAGGATATATATATATATATATATATATATATATATATATATATATATATATATATATATATATCCCAGTTTTGATCTGGTAACGGGTGGCTTCTATGCTTCTTCGTCTGACATATGTGAGATATTTGAGGGAGGACCTCCTTGGAAAGGTTGCCTAGTTGACACTGAAGAATACGATAAGCTGTTGGGCATTTCTAGCTGTCAGAGAAGACGACATTTGAACAAAACTTAACACCGTGATTCGGATCAAAACAAACGGAATTGGGGTAGCTCGGTGGTAATACACACTCCTTCGACAAAAGAGGGGCTGGGCTCAAATCCTGGGTGCAGTGCAGGGTGTGCTCTACTGACCAGGCCAGGAAGGAGCCTCAATGCCCAGGCAGTCGGAGGATCAGTGTTGCTACATCGCGGTCTGGGTGGTGGACTATACGAATAAGAATTTTGTGGTGAAACCAGTCATAAAGCGTCTGTTGTGGCTGTCCTAGGCCGTACACATACGATGTTGCATCAACCAGACGTTATAGTTCCTCAGATCTCTTTCTTGCCATGAGTGCTCACTATTTCAAGTCCCGTCGGAAGTACATTTCTCTTTGGATTAGCAATAACGCAATCAAATTCCAAGTGCACACAGCGTCTGATGCGACTATCATTTATGAAACTATGTGGAATTTGTGCTAGTCTCACAATTACTTGCGAGTAGTGTGTGTAATATATACATATACTAGACGCGAAACGGGTTTAAATGTGGAGAAGACCTGATTTGGTGGGAGGTTAACAGGAGTTAACAAAACAGTTGCCGTGTCCACCTTTGAGGCTATCGAGCGCTGCTAGCTTTCATTAGAGGACCACTTCTGATCAAACTTTACTCGGTGATTCGGACCAGCCCTAGAGAGCGGGGTGGAGCAGTGGTAACACATGCCTTCGAGAAGAAAAGGCCCGGGTTAAACACTGGGTGTAGTGGAGGGCACGCACCACTGACGAGCTCTAATAGGAGCCAAACTCAAGTGTGGTGCCGCTGAATGCAGGATTGATCGGGTGACCCGAGGTTTGTGTGTGGAAGGTGGAGTCCAAAAGACATTCAGCCAAGCGAAAATGTGGAGTTTTTTAAGTTGACTATCTTATCAGCAAACTTTCCATATTGCCCTGACGGCATCAGATGAACAGTTGACTTCTGTTGGTGAGTTTCTGCGTGAATTTTCTTTTCACCACTGTAGTTCGCATAGCACTTGTAACATATCCAAACTTGTAACTTCAATCTACTTGGCATCGATTAGATAGACAAATTAAGCTTGTGGCAGTTTCTTTTTCAATGACATTTGAGATTCTGACTACTCTATTGCACCCTCACAGTCAAACCATTTAGCCTCTGTTGCTTCAGTGAGTTTTAAAGACTTTTGCACTGAACTTTCACACTCTGAAGCAGACTACCCTTATGTTTTTTCTGACGGTCTTCCTTTACTTTGCCGGAGAAAAGCATTTTTTCATGTACCTTCCGGTACTAGACCTGTGTTTTGTTCCAAACGGCGACTCGTAGTTTCTTTCTGGCTGTGGTAATCAGACCAGAAGTGTTCGTTGTAATATACTGACCATAATTTATCACCAATGTAGTGAAAGGACAAATAAACGAGTTGTTATCATCACAAACAGACACATCCGCTTAACCTCCGGAGAGTCATTCAGATTCGCTCAAGAACTCTACTGCTGCCTTCTCCATATCTAGCGAACCCTACTCTACGCGAAAATTCATGCCAATTTTGGTGAAAATTCTCCCACTAGTATTTCAGTTTGATTCAGCTCCAGATATAACTATTGTGACAAGTTCATCCTGGAAGGCTTTAGGTACAAGCTCATCAGCCAACCAGTAATTTAGCATATAATGCCTCAGATAACGAAGGGGTTATCCCAGGAGCAGTCAACTGTGTCCGTGAACCCGACGGCCAAAGTGTTTATGCACCAATTCAGGTCATTATCGGCTTCTAGAGGGACCTAACTGGTATGCAGGTGGATTGCAAAACTGGGGCTGTGGGATAGCCCTATTAACGAGCTTCTTCCTTCAAACCCCGAAGACCGACTAGGTTTTTTTCACTCGTAGGTCAGAATATGGAGAATGTCGACGCGATGTCTTGTTTATTAGCGGAACCGAATAAACCAAATGTTTAACTGGTTATTGTGTCTACTGATCTTAGAAAATAAGTTCAACAGGTGCTCACTAATGCTGGCGCGTGCCTAACAATGACGGCAGATTGGAACAAGTCAACTTTTAATACTGAAAATGCTCTCCATGAAATCAGCAACCTTCAAAATTACAATGACCAAAGAAAGTTTCTGAACCTTTGATTCGAGAGTTTTTTTTACACAGCATGGTCCTCCATTGGTCCTACACATTTGTCTCCTGTTTGGCGAGAGATTAGTTATCCCGTAACTACCGAAATCAAATATTTTAAAACAGTTCATGAACAATATCCCGGTTTGAATAAGGACAAATCCTCGATGCACAGTTACGTTCATTGGTCTTTGATGAACGGAGACATACAGGAATTGGTTGCAGATTGCAGCTAGGGTGTAGCAGCTTTGAAATCGCCTTCACCATCTGTTCCGCAATCATGATCATTTATATAGAAACCATGAAACCACTTCCATATTGATTTTGCTGGATCAATTCGTGACGTCTGTCTCTTACTTAGTGTTGATTCTACACCAGTGGCTAGAAGTTGATAATATGCAATGACCCATCAGTCATACAACGATCTATTATCTCAGAAGCCTCTTCTGTTGACTGGCTTTTACTGATGTGCTTCTTTCAGATAACGGCACTCAGTTTATATCAATTGTTTTTTCCGGATTTTGATGAGAAAATGGCGTTGCACGTATTGTGCACTTCGTACATATACGAACTTCACTTGATCACTCACGGTCAAAAGGCTGGGCTGAAAGATTGGCATGCACATTCAAACGGAACATTCCTAAATACCCAGAAGAAAAACTGTAAGAAGACGTTAACAACTTCTTTTTTGGCTCAACTTTCGGATTAGTCAGAATCAAAAAGTTTCAGGCAATATATCACCTGTCGAATGCTTATTTGGGAGGAAGACGAGGATGAAATATGAAGTGATACCCCTAAAACAATAAATAATCGATAAACATATTTCAAAGCCAACCACTGTCACACAGGTGAGGATTCGGTATTGACGATTCAGTCTGTGCGAAAGATATTAAGGGACAACTTCAAACGAAGGCTACAGGAACTGTAACAAAAAAAAGAGGATCAGTTAATCATGAGCTGCGAGACTGGAACGGAACAACGGGACAGGCTTGTCAACCAGTTTCGTAGAAGAAGCAACCAAGGTTAACTTGGTGAAATCATTCCCGATAGTCAGTTTTACGTGTGGTTAAATGATGCTCCAACACACAACACAAACACAACCGATACAACCACGTACGTTGGATGCAGTTGCTCCAAACAGCGACCAGCTAGAAACAAGATTTGTGAATCGAAAGTGGCTTTTCAAACAACCATCCCAGATCAGTCCCCTAATGAAATTTTATGAAACTCAAGATATTAGGGACGGAGGTGTTAGGTACCGGCACAGAGTGTCTGACCTTTGACTTACTCATCCTTCAAGTCCCATTTCACATGTGGACGAAAGTGACGCACGCCGCGTAGCCACTTGAACATACACTGATCCGGTGTGTGGATGGTGATTATTCTTTCTCACGCCCTGGTCTATCCGGGAACTTAGTAATTGGGGAAGCACGAAAAGTACGGTGAAATTTTCAAAGCGGTAAGTGTATTCTGTGAGAAAGTCATGAACTTTGCTGCCACTTTAGAAGGGTGAAACCATGGGATGCGCGGTACGATTAAGTTCATCTTTCCCCAAGCAGAAAACGAAACAGAGCAGAAATTTATGATTCCTTCCCTAATAATCCATTCACTACGTGCATCTGCATTTTCATTTTTAATGAAGGTTAAACTGACTTTTCAACATCTCTTCGATTTTGCCGGGATCATTTTCGTGATCCAACTTAGCAACTTGTTACTTAAATACTTATTAGTAGGGAAACTAGTGTAACATCCACAAAACCGGAGATGAGGTCAGACTGGGGCATGGTTGGACGTTATTCGCCAGTAAAAGTTGGAGACTAATGAAGTGCGTGAGTGCACTCAACCCACAATTCAGACTGATTAAGAGTTCTACCCTTCGCATTGACTGTAAACGAAGACCACAATTGTGATTCATCCCTTGGAAATAAGTGGGGAGTTAATCAGGGTCAAATGTGATGGAGCCAATGGTCCAAACAAGTTGCTACCAAGGACGTTAAGTGAATTTGCATCCATTTCATCTGCAGTGTTACCAAGTATACTAAATCCAATTTTGTTCCATAAAAAAATTGCTGATTAGGGATTATTATGGTACTCATCAAACTGGTCCAAAATAAAGCCACTTATGAACTGCGATGTATAAGGCAATAGAATGGGTTTATTTCGGAGAGAGAGTAAAACGGAATCAACCCAGCACTGCGGTTCAAAGTACCGCTTTTTCTAAGATGATCTCTAAAGTGAGCCTTCGGCGGGTGATTTGATCTTTGGGATTGATTCGGTAGAGTGGGACTGATTCCGTTTGATGTTTTCTGTTAGTAAAATTAGCCCATCATTTATTGGTTAAAGTAATTATACTTTCCATGTATGGTGAACTTCAGTGATGCCACTGAAATAAGATACACTAAGTCTTGTACTAGCCTGCTGTCAAGTTTTAGGCAGTAGAGATTAATTTCACCAAACTGTTATCGTTCACGGTATGATATAGGTTATACCATACGTTATATTGAAAATGGTCATTGTTCTATCAGGTAATAAATTTGATATCATTTTCTGCAATGAACTTTGTTTTTCAAAGTTTCGTTACCGCGAAATACGTTCTACATATTATGCAAAATTCCTGCTCAGTATTCGCTAGAAATTTCTGAATCTCTATTGTTCTGATTTCAAAATGCAACTTCCGAAGTAGTGTTCACATTCACACTGACGTGAATATGCACGCCAACATCCTACTAACTAACATGACCGCTGATCATATTGATCGATCTGCCGATAGTCTACCTAATTTACAATGACCCACTGTTGAAATCAATGGCGTTAATTTCCTTTCCATCCAGTGACGTTATGAAAAGTCAGCTGGGCAGCCAGAATACATATTGTGTTGTACACTGTCTAATATTACCCATGGGTTAACGACATGACGAATATAACTGTCTCGCATTTTCATATCGAATAACGTAATAAAAAAAGCACTTGTAAATTTACAGATGTCGATTCATTGGAATCAGATACGATCGCAAATTGACCAAGCAGGTCCCTGTTACACATTACCGAAGCTATATTCTTAGTCGATAATGAAAGTGCATTGGGAATCAACTATTTATTAATAATGTATGCTGCGTGGGAAGTAAGATTACTAAAGTACCATCCCTGGGTCGCCCTCGTGAAATGAGACCCATGTGGCAACTTTCTAACTCTACAAGCAACTAAGGCAATAATAGAAATGATAATCAGGATGGCATGACCCTGAAGAAAGCCCTAGGTTCGTCCACGTGTTCCGAAGCCGGTGTCAACGAGCCATAAAGTGTACGCGGAGGCCATTTTCCTCGTTATGGGACGCTGCGCATTGGAAATGCGTCCATCTTCCTAAAGTTCCTTTTGATATAGCACACCTTCCAGCAGATTCGAAAACCAGATCCGAAATTTTGCACCACACGTCAGAACAGGAGAACGTTTACAGGATTGAACAACGCACAGCGACAGGATGACGGAACTCCAGTACGTATAGGTTTAAACATGGCCGATGAGCAAATCAAAGCTCACGGTGTAAACCAAAATGTCAACAATAATCAAATTATGCACAAACTAAGTAATGATCATCAGTGAGTTTTCATGCCAGAAACTAATACTTTAAAAAGGAAGACACCCAGATTTACTCCCATTTACCATCTAAGTTCTTTTGTCCCCTTAGCTAAGCGATACAGTACACCTAGTCTGCTGAACGGAATCCGCACTTCTTGCCATCATCCAGGATCGAGCGGAATTGGCTTCGTAGTCGCAATACGCAGGCAATTAAGATAGAAATGGGAACATCTGATGAGGAATTCAGATAGTGTCGAAATAAATTTTCAGTGGGGATTATCTAGGAGAAACTGGTGGAAAAAACACTAACGAATAATGTGCAAGAATAGCGATGTCGACAGATATACGTTTGTATCAGGAGTGCAAAAGCTTCGGAAAACGAAGAAGTGATTTTCAGAAGGAGTTGAAAGAAACGTCGTAAGGAAAGGAAGTGCACGAATAATACAGAAAAATCACAGGGTCAGAATGTGGATAATTAATTCCCAGCGAAAGATTGGAGAAAAATTGCTCACAGCTGGGGGTGGAGTGGGTACCTTTGTCATAACTTTGCGGATCATAGTGACAAAAGTTGGCAGGTGAGTGAGATTCAAATGATGGATTTGTTTAGGTGATTCGATCACTGACATAAGAGAAAAGCAGGTTGGTGACGAAGTGAATATGAGAGGTGAAAATATGATGAAGATCTGATAGAGTCGCACGGAAGTAGTGCGCTGGTGAAACCGTCAAGAAGTGCGGATGATTGCATAACTGGATATGGTAAAGGGAGTCCTACCTGAGACAACAGTGGAAAAATCAGATCAAAATCCCGGAATATGCTTAATTGATTTCCGGTGAAAATGACAGGAAATTAAGACGACTGAATTAGTTGATATGCTGAAAAAGGATTAACATTATACTATGGAGGAACAATCAGTTTGGAACTCCCAAATTGACCATTGGATAAAGGAATTCATCGTGGTTTGTGATGTTCATTGGAATGTGAGTGAAATGATATTCAAGTGGTGGTTTTGTTTAGTTAAATCAAGTGGAGTTATACAAATGGAACAATAGATAAAAGATCTCAGCAAGATTTTGTCAGGATTTGAGATGTTCTCAATAAAGGGTAGCGAAGGGTCCTGAAAGTCAGTGCTAATGAAAACAACAACTGGTTGACGGACACACAATGAATTAGTGGCCAGAAGCGTGATCCGGCATAGTGATCGAAGTAGTATCCAGAGTAACAGGACTTCACATAGTGATATATATATATATATATATATATATATATATATATATATATATATATATATACATAGATGGAGAAGTGGAAGTGGAAAACAAGAAGAGAAACGTAGTCTGGTTTGGTCCCGGCTGAGGACCAAGGGTTAACCGTAAGCAGGACGACGAGATGAATAGGTGGTAAAATCAGTGACTGACGGACAGAGAACAAAGTGGAAGCACCGCGGTGACCACGGAAGGCTCACAGAGAAGGAGGAAATGTATTCATACAATGTTCAGGCTGGTTAGTGAAGAATGGAGACTGTGATACTATTTCCCACAGGAAGCGGGTGATCCGTGTGTGAAAACGCGCATTATTTGTAACGAGGGGTCGCTATTGGTCTTAAAAGAATACTATATGAGAGGCTGATGCCCTACGTAGCTTAAAACCAGGAAATAAATGCAAAACGTAGATAAACGGAGGCTTCGCAGCTGTCTGTCTGGTCAAACCTGTGCAGTAGACGAGACTTCGTGTATTAAAAAGGATGAATCGACTAGAACCGTGCAGAATTATGAGAACTACACACGAAGGTAGGATTTCTAACGGGAAGGTGCAGAAACGTGAGGAAAATAAGTTCCTGAAAGGGAGAAATCAGCTGCCATTTGTATACAGACTGCTCGACAGACTGTTCAATATTCTGCATGTTGGGTGGTGCACCCGACTCTTCTCATTTCCCCACAAGAAAATATCTCATGGAGCTAAGTCCGGCGAATGTATTGACTTTCTTCGTCGATAACAAAGAGAGCAACTTCATTTACTATGAATGCAGTGCGAGATCGTCGTCCAGCCAGTCGTGGTGGTGCTCCATCTTGCCGGAACAGGGCCCTTGACAAGATGGGCAAAAGTAATCTGTCAAAGCAATCATCTAGTGTCTCTTACCAGATCCAAGTAGATGGTGGCATCCGTCTTGTCCCGTAAGAACACAGGATCAATCAGACGGTTACCGTGATGTCTGCGCCAAACATTCACCTTCGTGTCAACTTGACGATTGCAGTCATAGTAAATGAAGACGAGGGTTATGCTGTTGCACGAAGTTGATTTTTATTTAGCGTTCACCTGCACACGGGTACAAACGTAGTGATAGACGCACACATTTTGATGCTAAAGTGCATTGGCCTAGATCGCACGTATCTTACAATCCTTATGATGACCTTTCTAGCCACTGAGCTGAGTATGGCAGCTACGACGGATAAACTAAACGACTGGTCGTTCACTTCTCTAAGGCACAACATGTGCACTGAGTTGACTGCGTAACTGTGGAACGAAAAACTAGGACCGGGCCAGTAAAGTGAAAAGATTACTTGGATGCACTTCGATAACCACGGTTCACTGTGGCTAAAACTCAATGAACTCCGTGATTGAAGCCGAAGGAAACAAAATAATGGGTCTGTAGTTGATTCATAGTTTTAGAGAGAACCGTCGATACGGATCGATGGGAGAAAGTGGTGGTTGGGGCGATGTAATCGGGCATGCGTGTTTGTGCATGTATGCTCGTGTGCAAGTGTGCGGTAACTACAACACACCACGATATCTATTCCCCTTTGTTTGACGCATTTCACACAGGTGTAGCAACATTCAACTATGCTCTTTATTTATCTGAACTCCAGCTGTCAAACACGGTGGCCATTTGACCGTTTCACACTCTAATCACTGTCTCTATTAACCGTGTTCTCTGTCTCATGGGTCGCGGGAGGCAATGTTCTGGTTATCGTGCCAGGGTTATGCGAAGTAGCACGGTAACAGTCGGATGGTCCGTGCATAGTAGGAAAAACTAAAGTACGTGTAGAATAAGGAAATAGCATGGTAAGGTTTAACCGACCCTGCACAGGTAGGGATAAAGTGGCTCAGAGGGGCTCAGGATATGAGCTACAGGTACCAGTGTTTTTTGGGTAGGAAGATGTCTCATTACGGGCTGGTGTTTTCCAGGGCAACACTGATGGTTGGAGAGGCTTGATGCAATGTGAATAAGGCGATCTGCCAGGGTGATCAGGTGTAGATAATGAGTTTGCCTGTGGTTGTGTGTGAACACCATTCGCTGATGCTTGTGCCATTGAAGACTACGGCTTGGGTGATGCACGTGTATATTGCGGCTCGGTAAACTGCGAGACTTGGATAGTGGGGTAAACAACGGTGATCTTGTCAGACGGACTTGCCTTGGCAGGCTTTTCTCTCTTGGAGGGTTGTTTGCCAGCTTCAAACAATTGGAGGTTGGGGAGAGTGTAGGTGAGAAATCAAAATCAACATCTGTTTGGGGTTGGTTACTAAACATTGGCTGATAAATGCTACTTTGAGCTATAATTAGTCTTGGATTGACTGTAGCGGGTTCTACGTCATCAAGTTCAGGGATCTGCAGCCTTTCTAACAGTTTCCTTTGAAGAGAAATTTTGTCGGAAGTTATCTGGATATTCTTATATGATAAGTAAACTGCATTGTATCTTGTTTTTTGATCAATTCTCTGACTGCTGATTCATCTTTGGAGTGGACCGTGGTTCCTCTGCGTTTGATTGAGCAAATGAATGTAACGACATATTCCCAATTCCATGTCACCAGCTTCCAGCAAGGCATGGCTGTGGCGATTGTTAATGACAGTACTTCATATAGTTTTATTGCATCTGCATGTGTATGTACATGACGACTGCTCACAATATGAGTTCAAGTGTGCTCCCATTCAGTCCTGTTCTGTTCTGTTCAGACAACCAATAACCAGGCACTGGATGAGGTGGCTTTGGTTGCTATCTCCTAGCTGCAACTTCAAAAGAAAATAATGAAGTAGAAAACAGTATGAAAGTAATAAGTAGAGAACTACGCTAATGGATTTAGATCGATGAAGAAAGTCTGTGAATACAACAGCGCCACGGATCGCGGCATCTAGCCGTATCCCCTAACGTATTTAATCATTGAGTGGGAGGGTCTCTTCGACCCCACGCAGGAAGTCTAGCACGCATTACAAGGTCAAGTGCACTAGGTAGACCTTTCATACCTTTCTTCCATGTCACGGACTGACCACCCTTACTCATCTTACAACCGTTACCCGCCTCAACAAACATGGCACGCCGTAGGATCCTGTCAGGGGACATGCATAACACGTGTCCCAACCATCTTAGCCTGGTCAGCTTAAGTGTTTCATCTAATGATTTGGTTCGTGAACCCAAGACCTTCCGCCGAACCTCAGCATTACTGACACAGTGTTCTCACCAGATTCGAGCAATACTACGAAGACATCGGTGTTCAAATACCGACTATCTTCGTATGTCCTCTAACCGCAATGGTCATGTCTCTGAACCATACAGAAGCACGGGCCTGACTACTGCAGCATGCACTCGGCCTTTGATTGGTAAACGGATTTCATGTCAACGCCACAGATGACCCAGGTTGGCAAATGCCAAGCTAGCCTTCTGTGTACGTAGAGACACTTCATCCGATATCCGACCTCTGGGTGAAGTGCAACTCCCCAGATAACAGAACTTGTCTACCACGTTTATAGTCTCCCTAGACACCGAAAGGTTTGGCGTTGGACCAACCAAGTTCTGCAACAGCATCTTGCACTTTGAAGGTGCAAAACGCATACCGAACATCGCTACGCAATCCATCAAGCTGTCCATGCAAGCTTGCAACTTACCTGGATCTTCATTTAGAAGAACTAAGTCGTCCGCATACTCAAGAACCGATACTTTCCCACCCCGGAGAAGTTCGATGCCGCTATCCTCTATGACCATATCAATCACAAAGCTAAAGAGAAAAGGAGAGAAGGGGCAATCCTGACGTACACTACTTCTCGTGGCGAACTCGGGTGAAAGATCACCGTAAGCCCGAACTAGGCTTCGGCTATTAATAATCGTCACTCATGGTGCAAAGCATTCACGTTTGACTTTTCGCTTTCGTAAGGTTACATATCATAAATGCGGTAAAGTTGGCCATATTCAATCCTTTTGCCGAAGTGCTAAGGTTTGTGTAACTGACAGTTCTGTCATTCGGTCTCGTCTGTCTCCCGATTTTCAGTCTCTATCCTTAGCTGTTACTAGTTCGTATTCATCTAGTCATGTTACTCACACCTACTTTGTTAACCTTCCCAGTAAACATTCATTCATACTGGATACCGGCAACGTGGAGTCTTCCATTTCTGATTCTATTATTTAGCTTTTCCAACCCCCTGTAAATATTAAACCTGTTACCATTTCCATGAAAGGTATTACTGGTCATGATTTATATGTATTAGCGGGGTGTAAACTATTTCTTACCGATTCCAATTCCAATACTTATCACTACCCATACCCTGTCATTGACTCACATTTCCCAAATAATGGTCTTAATTGCATGAAGAAACTTCACATTTCCTCGTCGTTCTTCTCTGACTAACATTCTTGTCTTCGAAAATTGATGTTTGATGGTTCCAGGGCTTCAGGTGGCACGGAGATGGCGCCCGTTTTTCTCGGGGTATCAGAGCCAGCAGAATTTCTTAAACGTCGGATATTACCCTTCGGATTGCGCAAACCAGTGAAGAAGCCAATCGACCAGTTGGTCGCGAAAGTTGTCCTAACACCCGTGCGCACATTCATCCAGGGTTACATCATTCGTGACCCCATTAAAAAGAGACGGAAAAACTCCTAGAATCTGCGGAGATTATCACATCACCTTGAATAAATTCTCGAAGCAAACCAGTTGATCTACAGTGGAACCGGAAGAGATTCTGCATCAGTTTCATGGTTCAAAATCCTATTCCAAGTTGGATCTTCAAGATGCTTTTCTACAAATACCACTTGACGAAAAATCCCGTGAGTTCACAACAATCATCATACATTTTGAACTATTTCAGTATAACTTTTTATCTTTTGGTCTCAGTGTGTCACCCGGAATTTTCCGAAATGCCGTCGATTCCCTTATTTCTGGTTTTCGAGGTGTCGTTGCCCATCAGGACGATATCACTGTTCACGCATCAACTAGGTATTCACACGATGAACGTTTGTGTTTGTTGCTTGAACGGTTCCGTGTACATAATGTTGCTATTAATCCCGACAAATGCTTTTTTCTACCACTCATTTCACGTATTTACGATATCTGGTAGACAAACATAGTTTTGGATCTGTTTTTCTTATTTATCGCATGCACGTTCACCTACATCTCTTGAATAACTTCGTTGGTTATTGAGTTCACTGCAGTAGTATTCCAGACTTCTCTTTCAAAACAGAATACTTGTTTGAACTCATTTAAGTGGTCCGTGTATATGGGCAAGCGCTTCGACAGTTGCTCAATTTCCTTTCTACCAATGCCGTCTTACATGAATTTTCATCTAAGTTAAAATCTACTGTCCTGACGAATGCTTCTCCCACTGGCATCAGAGCTATGCTGTGTTATCTAGTTCTGTGCATTTCGCGTAGACTCAGTCCTGCAAAACGTTGGTATACACAGACTCAACGAGAGGCTCTAGCTGGTTTTTGGGTAGTCACTCGATTACACAAATACTTGCTTGGATCATACTTCACGTTGGTGACTGGTCGTGGAGCACTGAAGTTCATCTACGATCCACACACTTCGTTAGCGAAATCATCCGCAGCCAGTTAACGGAGCTGGTACCGTGTCGCCATTCGAAGTTGTCGGGTATCTCTGGCTGCCCTGGAGGTCGACATCTGAGCAAGCTTACCTTAGCGATTCGGATCAGCCCGGACGGGAGAGGAGTGGCGCAGTGGTAACACGCAAGCCTTCGGGGTGAAAGGGCCCGGGCTCAGACACTGGGTGTGGCAGAGGACATGCACCACTGAAAAGCTTCAACGTGAGCGAAACTCGAGTCTGGTGCTTCCGAGTGCAGGTTGGTCGGATGACCTGAGGTTTGTGCGTGAAAGGTGGAGTCCGAAGGACAGTCAGCTGAACAAATAATAAATTAGTTATAGGCATGCCCTCATGCAGTCTCCGTTTAGCGTCACTGCAAAGCATACAACCATAGTCTGTCCGACACATTGGTTGAGTTCGCCAATTCACTTCACTAGCCTCCCGCTTTCATTGGCGAGCAGTAGAGATAAAACACCCAAAATTAAAAATGTAGCAGTTCTTTAAAAAGTATCACGTTCTTTGGGAGTGGGTACACCCCTGGAGCTTCGAATTTCTACTACTACAGCTACTGGAGACAGTAGCAGTGGCTAGATTCTGACTTTTTCTGAATTCTCGGGAGGAAAATTGTGTTTATTTACATATCACTAGCAATTATCAGCTCCCTGGCAATTTTTCGCTTAAACGGTCAAATAAGTATGATAGCCACGTGGGATAGTTATGGCAAAATGCATCAAAACCGCTATTGTCGTGTGCAAAGTCATCTGTACTTTTTTCAGACTTGAACATAATTCGTGTTGCCCGGTGATTGGAGGAATCTCCGATAGTTACGATGAGGTAGTATTCAAAGTAACTTGGGAGAATTTCGTACATGCATGTGAATTCTACTTAATTTCATTTCGCAAAACTGAAATGAATTGTAATAAAATCGTAGTAAAACCTCACAGTTCTACCTGAGGTGTATTCGCCGAGATTTCTGATTGACCGCATCAATCTGTATCTTAATTATTTCAACCACATTAGTAAAATGGAACTGCCAAACAAGCCACTGCTCACACACATCCAACTCAACGTAAACGTGGCAGAGCTTGGTATTCATACCTACACACCCAGCGGAGGCACCGCTCAATCATTTAGAAGCAAAAAATGCTTCTGCAGAGAATGACTGGGAAGCACAACCGGTTGAAGTCTGACCATCAAACATATTGGTGTCGTCACTGAGAAAACAAGATGGTTCACCTGTGCCTATTAATTAACTTTTAGCTACGTATAAGCGGACAACACAAGCTCTAGTTGTGCGTTTATCATAATTCCTTCAGACAATATAATCCAATTATCGTCCTCTAATCGTAATCGTCCTAAGTCCTCAAGGGTGCTACAGCGTACCCCCATCCCCAGTTAGATACGAACGGAATATATATATATATATATATATATATATATATATATATATATATATATATATATATATATATATATATATATATATATATATATAAGCACCGATAAGTCAAGAAAAACTACGGATGCAAAACGAGAAACAGGTTGCAACCATCAGGGACCTGGAGAAGGTTCAAACACTAACTGCTCCATCCAACCCAAAGCTGGGTGAGCAGAGCATGACGTGAGATTTGGTGATGATGTACCGCGCACCCTAGCCAACGAAGCCAGTACTGATAAACTCATACTATTTGAGTATGCGACACGTCTGATTCCGAAAACAAGCATACGAGGTGCCCAGTTGCGTGTTCGATGTCACCACTAAACGCGCAAGATACTACTGAAATAACGGTGATTGAGGATGAATTGAACTGGTTCAATAATAATCAGGCCGAAATGGAAGCATCGCGTCAGACAAGCTATTTCTTTTACTTACACCTATAAACCAAACCCGTCTCACTGATGAAAATGCAAAAATCAACGGATAATGTGGCATTATTTGTATATTCAGGGAGTACATTTGCGCAAGGATATCAACTACCGAAAGTGAGAACAGAAAAATGAGCCCGAAAAGTTGTCTTATCGGTTCGTAGTTCGGCCCCGGGTTGTGAAGGGCAACAAGAGACATTAATCGTCCTGATCAGGAGAACCGAAAGAGGATGCACTGATGGATTTTCGATAAACTGACAGGAAAGGCAATTAGGCGATTGTGGCTGGAGATTATTATTTAGGACTGGTCTCGTCCAACTCCTCAGCATTTGCTTCACTGGGAAAACGCAATGATGGAAAGCGGTATTTATTCACATATCGACGACGAGCTTCATCAACTGAGTGCGGATCATCAGGTCGATAATCAACCTGTTAGAATAATTGAAGAGAAAATAATGTTTGCATTATATCTGTGTACCACGAGTACGAACAACTGCAGGAACAGCAAATAACGAGGCAAAAACGTCGCATAGAAATGGCTTTTGTTGTGAAAGTATTGTGAATAAAACGCAAAGAATCGATTACCAAGAATTCTAGACTGAATGAGAGTAAAGCGCTTTCGTTATTCGGGGCATCTTATTGCTTTCCCTCTGTAGAGACGCTGCTTCCAATATTGCAGTCGTGCCGATCATAAATCGACTTACAAGACCCTACTCACACCGGACCTGTTTTTTCATTGACACCAGTTAACTGAGATATATTCCCGTCAAAATATTCATTGCATTTTTAGGCCGTCAGTCAATTTAACAACTTGTGTGACCGACTCCACAGCTGTTTGTTTTATATGGGCGGCTGCTAACAGACACCCAAGATAAAGCTTGGGATACTAGCGAATCGACAGCAAAGATGAACTCAAAGAGCTCAAGTTAGCATATGCACAGTATAACTCACCCCAAAACGCTCATGTAAAGCAACACGCTCGGAAGATACGCTACGTTCGATGAAAAATGGTAGATTGGCCAGTGTGAATGCGGCACACGGCACACCGATGTAGCACAACATGCGTAAGGTTTCACGCACCCAGAGGACCATGATACATACGGTTGGCCTTAGAAAAGGAGACAGTAAATGGGCTAAGATTTAAGAAATATGGATCTGCTTTTCAATGCACATGCGACACGGAAAAATAAATCCATGGTTAACTCATGCAGCAGCCTCAAAATGTGGAACTGCCCGAGAATTAGTTAAAAATAGTCACCGTTATCTTGACTCTTGTGACACTATACATATCAATTCACAAATACCTGTCATCACGAACAGAACACGTTCCTCGATTTATCAGTAGAAGCAAAACGTTTATTGTAGAACACTCAGACAACTTAATCACGATAATGAATAAGCATGTCATTAGGTTTAAGATTTCATACTACTGGGAAGCCCACAAACTTTCCGTCCTAACGCTAGAAGCTTCAGGGGGAAATAAACCCTGAGCACATTTATCAGATTACACAAGTGTACCACACATAACCTGAAACAACTTCGGCTCAGGCCCAATCAACATTCTCAATTAATCTGACTTTACCGAACGAGCATCTTGGTCGAATGGGCTTCCGGGTTCAAACATTGAAAAAGAATGACCCGCCAGCGAAACTCATCCAACACAGAGATATACTGAGAACAACAATGCAGGTAACCTCTTCATTGTCTGTAAATGTTGTCAGACTAAAAGACAACCAGACTGGTTAACTTCCAAAGCAAAGCACCATCACCATCATCATCATCACTGTAAAGCGTTAAACAGCACGGCAAGCCCCACTGACCACTGCCTTTCTCACCATATTGCACGTGGAAATAGGAAGAATGAATATACAAGATGGATAGGGAGTGGACCTACACGGGAAGGAAAATGAAAGAATGCCCTAGTAGCCAACACACGCAATACAGTCTAACTGTACAAACGCACATCGACCAGTCAGTCTCATCCGACAAAAATGGCAACACGATCGCCACTGTTCACGGTTCACTGCCATATCCTTCAGTGTCTCCAGCTAACTGGTTGAGGGATCTTTTGGACCCCAACCACGAAGACGTGAGGCACCTACTTCTCCTAAGTTTCCTGTACATTTTCTCATTCCCCACTGCCACGTCATCTGTTAACCTACACGTGGCTTTATCCACTTTCGAGGGAGGAACGGAAAACAGGGCACGAAACGGTAGACGTGTTCGCCATACGTAACACGTGCCCCAACGAACGAAGTCTACTAAGCTGGATACACTGTGATAGGACATTTTCTGAACTGATACCCAATGCTCGATTTCTGACCTCAGTATTGTTCATTCGGTCATTCCATCCAATCTTAGCGATACTATGCAAACATCAAAGGTCGAAAACTTTAAGACGACGAATATCTTCCGCACGCAGACCCAAAGTCTCGTAACCACACAACAAAGCTGAACGCGCCGCGGCACAGTACACGCGACCTTTCAACTTTAGTAAAAGATCAGGTCAGCGCCACAAGTGCTTCAATCAAGCGTACACCGCTCGAGCCTTGGATATCCGCGTGCTCACCTCTACTACTGTGCTCCCATCCGTCGTCACGCAGCTACCGAGGTAGGTGAAATGGTCGGCAACTGCCAGCACCTCCCCATCGAGCATCAAGTTTGGGACCATTAATGTCCAGTCTTGTAACATCACTTTACACTTTGGAGGTGCAAAGCGCATGCCAAATGGAGCTACAGCTCTTGTGAATCTATCTAGTGTACGTTGCGCATGTTCCATGCAATCAAACAAACAGACAAGGTCGCTAGCATAATGCAATGTAAAAAATGAGAAATCATACGAGTTCCTTGAGTCAAACGAAATAGATATCGCAGAAGTGCGCCAATGTTGAGAACAGAAAGAAAGAACTTTTTCGTTTCATTTTATTTACAAGTAGCTGGAAGGAGACCGAACAATGTGCGGTAAACATATTATACACTGGGTCAGTCGATCCGAATCATGATATGCTGATGGGAATTGTTTCGATCAATTTCTGGTCATTTCGAAGCTCATCCACTAAAGCATACAGATCTTTCTGAATGGACTGTAAATGGAAGACAGGGAATGAAAACCAGATTACCAGTAAATTCAAACGATAAATGACTAATGAAAATAGTTCTTATGTTAAAAAATCGTGACGTACCTCAACTAGTTTTCCTTTTTTAGTGGCATCCGTGTGATTCAACGCGGCCATCAAGCGCTCCTCAAGGGCGCGTCGCTGCCTAATCGCTTTGGTACACTGGCAAGCACAATAGGACAGAACTTGGCTTGGAGTTGAACATTCAAAGGTTCCCTCCGTTGATGAACCAAAACTGGGTCTATCAAAAATCCGGTCACATTCGGCAGCTTGTGATACAGGGTGTACTGATTGGTCAGCGTAACGCGACGGAGAAGATAAGACGTTTGTCACGCATCTTGGGTTCGGGAGAAAATAAAAGGGTACAGTTTCATTCAGTGATCTGCGAATCAACAGTAAGACGAAGAACCATCCAAGCCAGAAATGTAGCGCATGCAACAAGCAATCAAAATACCAGGCTAACACAAGTGTTTCACTGGAGTTGTTATTTTTAACCATGTGACTTAGAAGCCAATGGGCTTCTCCCATGGGGGTTGTTCTAATATCGAGGCTGAACTGTGCATTCCCGGCACAAATCAAGGAAGTCATTTCTATGGACCGTTCATGTCCAGGTTAACTCTCAAGAGTAAATCCTGCAGATAAAAGGATGGCTTTACAACAGAGAGCATATCAGACTCAATGCCTGCAGATGTTTACGATAACAAAAAAGCTGCAGTGTGAGACGTGGGTCACAAAGTTATTTGACATAAGGTTCTGTGTGACACCTTGTTCAACTTACTCGTTATCCCGTCTTTTTTTCTACCACACTTAAGGTTTTTCTGTTTGTTTGTTTTTTAAACAATACACACTTTTCCCGACGAATTCACACGTGGTTACCGCAGCGTATTTCCCTGCATTGTTTCTGTGAGTTTTGAGATCGGCAGCAGTTGCGACCATGGCGTTATATGGATCTCTGCGACAATAGCATTGCATTTATTGGTGTCCACCTCTAACGACGTTCAAGTGCCCGGACAGAAACTGCGGCGAACTATTTCGGAGATCAACTGTGGTGTGGTCGGTTTCACATGTACCCTGGTGATTGCTTTCATTGTACTATATATATGCATACTATACTATATATATACTATACTATATTTTTGTGTACAGCCGTTTCTCGGCATACATTATTTTTGACTTTTTCCTCATTGAGCCGCCACAAATGCACCAGTTCCTGCGTTACAAAACGTAGGATACTTCATAGCCGTGTAAATGACTATGCTTTCGAAGTAGCGAAACCATGAACGCCCTAAGGGCTAAAAATTTCCCTTACACACCCACGATTTGAATTTGCGTGAGAATTCATCATCAGTTTTTTACCTAAGAGGATCTGCTCTTTCTCGGTGTTTGGTGTTGAAGGCTAGGGGTTGACGCCCGATGGGCTGACTGCTAACGAGTTTCGTCTGTCTATCGACGATGAGTCAGCTCCTACCTTCACAGGGTGGGAAAAACTGGGACTACTTTAACGTTTTGATTGGGTAAATACAGAAAAAACCTTGGATGAGCGCTCAAGACGGCGAACTGATGCGTTGTATCTTAAAGAACCGATGTACACTGGAAGACCAATGAAGCTGCTAAAAAATCATAATTCGAAAATTGTAAGTATATATATATATATATATATATATATATATATATATATATATATATATAAGAAAAAGAAACACTAGGCAGTAATACACAAGCACATAAAGGAAATCTGTGTATTTCTGTTTGCCTGTGTATTAAAATGGAGTAAACAACATAATTCTTCACCCAAATAATACTCTGCTGGTCGATTAATAATAATTCCAAATCCGAAATTGAGAGCACAAGTAATTCCAAGTCAACCAACAAGAGAACTCAACGTTAATGAGTACTGGGCTATACACGGCTTTTTGTGCTGGTCAGATTCAGTCGTGACCCAGAAGTTTGAAATAAATGCCGAACAAAGATGAAGAAAAGACAATGAAAAATATTTCAAAAGAATCATTTTTGTTATGGTTGACGATTTTCTCAAATAAGCAGTAAGATTGCGGTCACTGTGTTAGAACCAATAAAGACCAAGGTTTTTTTCAAACTCACTCAGCAAGAGAAGGATGTTTTCCAACGTTCTAAGGGAAAGGTTAAATCAAGCAATGAGATCGCACTTTGGCGAGTGCTTTATCAATAGATGTGATACGACAAGCGAAAGTGCAAATAGGTGAATGAAAATGAAATAAAATAAACTAACTAACTAAAGCCAATGAATACTATTTAAAAGCGACTGCGCCCTGACGAGGTGTGGTTTCTGGTGCGACTCCATGGCCTAAAAAGCTGTATGCAGATGTAGTCAAGACTATCGAACCAATCGGCAAGGGGTATGCAGGGTTCAATCTCACCGAACCGCTTACCAAGCAGCAGTTGTCTCTGTAAGATCAAATAGTGTTCCTGTAGAGGTTACTTTCGTGAACGAACAAAGAAAGAAGCGATTTATCGGTCGAAAAACCTCCATCAGACAAATGTAGAGGTAAAGTACTTGGTGTTTATTTCTTCGGCATACTTGATGCATTCGACAAAAGACTGAGTGTGAAAAGTGGATCCATAATCAGTGCATCAAACGCCAACAAAAAGTAACATATCATATGACAGATCGCAAGAAGCAACTACATGTTCTTCAAATGCTTTTTATTTGCTCCTTCCATTTCAGCATCGAACGCACCGCTAACCCTCCTAGTCATGCCTAGGTTCAATCTTCACTCGGTCAAGTACGGAAACAATAGTACCCAGAGAGGTTTACCTGCGCGTTTCCGTGCCACTGATATCAAGATCCGAGCATTTCGTCGATGGCATCTATTACTTCTTTTCTACCACCCCCGGTTAAGTACAAGCATGAAACACGTCCCGCAGCCACCATGAACGCCAAAGATAACTTTTCGTAAGTTCCTGATTGTGCCGCGTTGGACGCTCAGGTCATAAACGTTTCCCCACTCCGTGTGGTAACACCATGTGCGCAGTGATGAGATCAAAGCCTGCGATGAAACGTTTCCGACCTAAACGCCAAGCTCGGCCAGATCAGGAGCATGCGCAAACCACGAACCTGATTTAGGACCAACAGTAGTTTTCAAAACCACTGAAAGACAACTTTGGTGGTCATAAAGCTAAAAAAAACCTAGACTTTCACTTATATTTGTCCTTAAGGAACAGCAGAAGGGAATGCATGCTGGAGCCACATTCTACTGTTGGGTTTTCACTCCACTCCTTCATTGGAACTGTTGAGACAGAAACTGATATCAAGAATCCAAAAGAAAAATGTATTTTGTCTACTTGGTGTTCAGATTCATACGCCAGAGACATTGGCAAAAGTTAATTCGGGAAAAATGTGTGCTATATCCATTATTTGCAATCGTGTCAAAATTTTGCAGTGCCCTCTCGACGGACTTCAACTTTTTTTCTCCCCCAATAGTCTGTAATCTGTTCGTAAGACTAAATCTACGCAAGGAGCGTGGCTTGGCTGTGATCAGAACAGAATGAACTGATTTAAGTTTTTATTACATGCCTGCTTAAGAGTGTAGCGGGAAGGGTATACCCATAGCCCCAGAAGCTCAAAGTATCATAAGGGATAGACAACAACCAGACCGTGAGACTTGGAGTGGAGAACCCCATAAGGCCCCAAAAGGTCAGATAAGGTAATGAGTCGGAAAACATTTGTGATTCGCAGATGAAGAACAATTTAAGCCTTGTTATCACATAATACATTTTAAACTTGGTTGTCTTCAGCGTTCGTATATATTCTCCAATAAGGCAATCAAATGACCCAGCTAGGACCTTGAAAACTTTCGAAACCTGTGTGCTATCCTTAAAGTACACATACGAGACAGTCGACACACTTCGTGATCCACACGCCGCCCCGATCTAATACTTAAAATTACCTGTCGGGAGTATGCTTTGAAAGGTAATGAGTCATTATCTGAAAACCACTGAGAAGCTAAATTGGCATGATATATATATATATATATATATATATATATATATATATATATATATATATAAGTAGGTAGGTAAATATTATGTTCAACAAGAACCTGGTTAGATAACGTGCCAAAGAGATCATCATATAGTAGGAAAACAATGTACCAAAATGAAAAGGTTTGCAATACATGTTAATGTCTCTTTGAGTCTATTTTCGGAAGCTTTTCTGGCGTAAATAATGAGCCAGGTTAGGCCACGTTCGTGGGAGTGTTGACTAAATCTCTCCTCGAAAAACCTCAACAGCTTCATGCTTGTTTTAAAATGTCCCAGCAACTGTAGTGAGAAGTCTTTTCTGCCTCCGAATCATCTGGTTTGTTAGTGGGAAACATAATGAACATATAGAATGCTGGTCTATGTACCGAGTCGATACACTTAGCGAATTGCTCCGATTGGTGCGGGCAACCAAGACTTGAGGCTAAAACATCGCTGACCGGATCCGTCACCTATCCAATCGATCCACGAGACCAGTCGGCTGTCCTGTCACTCGAGATTCCGTTGTCTCGTCCCTTGGGCTTTTTGTCGCACCAGTGCTAACGGCCACCATGACTTCACTGTCTACTACGAAGCATTCAGTCCATTCGAAACGACCAGCGATGGTCGACAAGAATCTCCCATGACTCCATTCCCGTTCAACGTCATGGTAGAAATAACAGAGAAAACCTCGCAAAATCTTCAGGATGGGGGCATCGACCTAGGATTCAGTGAAAAGCTGTGTGACCTACATTACGCCGCAGACTTATTCTGTTTGTTTGATTGCATGGAACATGCGCAACGTACACTAGATAGATTCACAAGAGCTGTAGCTCCATTTGGCATGCGCTTTGCACCTCCAAAGTGTAAAGTGATGTTACAAGACTGGACATTAATGGTCCCAAGCTTGATGCTCGATGGGGAGGTGCTGTCAGTTGTCTACCACTTCACCTACCTCGGTAGCTGCGTGACGACGGATGGGAGCACAGTAGTAGAGGTGAGCACGCGGATATCCAAGGCTCGAGCGGCGTACGCTTGATTGAAGCACTTGTGGCGCTGACCTGATCTTCTACTAAAGTTGAAAGGTCGCGTGTACTGTGCCGCGGCGCGTTCAGCTTTGTTGTGTGGTTACGAGACTTTGGGTCTGCGTGCGGAAGATATTCGTCGTCTTAAAGTTTTCGACCTTTGATGTTTGCATAGTATCGCTAAGATTGGATGGAATGACCGAATGAACAATACTGAGGTCAGAAATCGAGCATTGGGTATCAGTTCAGAAAATGTCCTATCACAGTGTATCCAGCTTAGTAGACTTCGTTCGTTGGGGCACGTGTTACGTATGGCGAACACGTCTACCGTTTCGTGCCCTGTTTTCCGTTCCTCCCTCGAAAGTGGATAAAGCCACGTGTAGGTTAACAGATGACGTGGCAGTGGGGAATGAGAAAATGTACAGGAAACTTAGGAGAAGTAGATGCCTCACGTCTTCGGGGTTGGGGTCCAGAAGATCCCTCAACCAGTTGGCTGGAGATACCGAAGCACATAGCAGTGAACCGTGAACAGTGGCGATCGTGTTGCCATTTTTGTCGGATGAGACTGACTGGTCAATGTGCGTTTGTACAGTTAGACTGTGTATTCCGTGTGTTGGCTACTAGGGCATTCTTTCCTTTTCCCACCCGTGTAGGTCCACTCCCTATCCATCTTGTATATTCATTCTTCCTATTTCCACGTGCAATATGGTGAGAAAGGCAGTGGTCAGTGGGGCTTGCCGTGCTGTTTAACGCTTTACAGTGATGATGATGGTGGTGAAGATGCCCACCAACGATGAGCTCGCACCTACCTGTAGACCTACAACCGAGATCAAGGTTGAAATAACCTGCTACGGTATACGGGTATACGCTTACTCCCGTTATTCAATTAGGTGAATGATAAGAATGTAGCTTACCCCCCTTTTGACTAGTACGTGATACAGTATTACACATCGAGTATGCGGACGACACAGCGAAGATCCAGGTTAGCTACAGGCTTTTCTGGACAGAGTGATCAATTGCGGAGAAATTTTGGCATGTGTTTTGCACCTTCGAAGTACAGAATACTATTTCAGGACTGGGTTGGTCCAGCACCAAACAATCTTAGGATATCTAAAGAGATAATAATTTACGTAGGTGATTTTTGATATACAGACAGCTGCGTTTCAATCGGAGGCCGGATATCGAATGAAGTGTCTTTGTGTATACACAAAAGACGCGCTTGACATTTGCCAGTTTCAGCAAGCTATGGTGTCGACGTGACATATGCTTACCTATCTCACTCCAAGGTCCCAACGAACTTCCTCCAGTTCTTTTCAAACTGGGTGAAAATGTTTTGATAAAATCACTTACCGCTTTGCTCCGTGATATTTGGAACGCAGAGCGTATTCCGTTAATATGGAGTGAGTCGTTGATTGTTCCCATCTTCAAGAAGGGAACACGCAATGACTGCAGTTTTCATCGTGGGATTAGCTTAGTCCCGATAGTCACCAAAGTATTAGCTTCGATTTTGCTGCATCGTCTTACACAGGCTCGCGAGAGGAACATCCGCGAGCAGCAGGCTGGATTCCGCCCAGGTCGAGGATGCATCGACCAGATTTTTACTCTTCGCCGACTACTTGAAACGCGTCACACGCACCGCCGACCGACAATAATGCTTTTCTTAGACCTGAAAGGCGCCTTCGATTCAGTTGATCAAACATCGCTTTTCAGTGTTCTTCATCGAAAAGGTATGCCCCAGAAGTTCGTGAACCTAATGAGATCATTGTTTTCTCATACTTCTGGCCGCTTTAGGGTTTACGGTGAACTATCCGGTCGGTTCGAAACGACCAGTGGTGTTCGACAGGAATGCCCTTTGTCTCCATTCCTGTTCAACTTCGTCATGGACGAAATAATGGAGAGTGCGTTGCAAATTCTTCAGGATGTAGGCGTCGAACAAAGAAATAGTGGAAAGCTATGTGACCTAGATTACTCGGACGACGTTGTCTGCTTGTTCGAATCCACGGAACATGCTCAACGTGCACTAGATAGACTCGCAAAAGCTGTAGCTTCATTCGGCATGCGCTTTGCACCTTCAAAGTGTAAAGTGATGTTACTAGACTGGACGTTAATGGTCCCAAGCTTGATGCTCGATGGGGAGGTGCTGGCAGTTGTCGACCACTTCACCTACCTCGGTAGCTGCATGACGACTGATGGGAGCATATTAGTAGAGGTGAGCACGCGGATATCCAAGGCTCGAGCGGCGTACGCTTGATTGAAGCACTTGTGGCGCTGATCTGATATTTCACTGAAGTTGAAAGGTCGTGTATACTGTGCCGCAGTGTGTTCAGTTTTGTTGTATGGTTGCGAGACTTGGAGTCTGCGTGCTGAAGATATTCGTCGTCTTGAGGTTTTCGACCATCGATGTTTGCGTAGTATCGCTAAGATTCGGTGGAATAGCCGAGTAGGCAACGATGAGGTCAGAAATCGAGTATTGGGTACTTATTCGGAGAACGATTTGTCACAGCGTATCCAGCTTAGTAGACTTCGTTCGTTGGGGTACGTGTTACATATGGCAAACACACGTCTACCTTACCGTGTCCTATTCTGCGTTCCTCCTAGGGAGTGGAAGAGACCACGTGGAGGTCAACAGATGACGTGGCAGCGAGGAATGAGAAAATGTACAGCGAACTTAGGAAAAGTAGTTGCCTCACGTCTTCGTGGTTGGGGTCCAAAAGATCCCTCAACCAGTTAGCTGGAGACACTGAAGGATATGGCAGTGAACCGTGAACAGTGGCGATCGTGTTGCCATTTTTGTCGGATGAGACTGACTGATCGATGTGCGTTTGTACAGTTAGACTGTATTGCGTGTGTTGGCTACTAGGGCATTCTTTCATTTTCCTTCCCGTGTAGGTCTACTCTTTGTCCATCTTGTATATTCATAATTTCTAATTCAACCTGCAAGATGGTGAGAAAGGCGGTGGTCAGTGGAGCTTGCCCTACTGTTTAACGCTGTACGATGATGATGATGATGATGATGATGTAAAACGACCACTATCCGTCGGAAAAAGTACTTCTAAACATTTTCTCAGTAGAACTGATTAGCAGAATATGAATCAAGTAGGCAGTATTGCTGGATAAACCCGTTTTGTTTTGATCGTACTCTGAAAGAGGGAAGTCAATTTGTGCTGAACAGCAGTTATAGATGGCAACGAAATGCTTTCATGGGTTGAAACACTGGTAGGGTTCTCATAGTTCCAGCCGTCCGTACGCGTGCAACAGGTTCGCAAAAATAGTCTTCCTTCTAGATTTGGAAGGTTATACTCCGAGTTCACTGTGATTTTAAAATCCACAAATAACCTTACCGTTTACTAACGGAATGAACTGAGTCAATCATTTGAAGAAGCGAACGGGTTCAACAACCCAACTGTAATGTAGGTGTTCTGATTTAACCCGTACTTTTGGTCAGAACATAGAAAATAAAAAGCGAGACTTCTCAAATATTGGATGGAATTAGCCGAACTTTGGGAAAATGCTCAATTTTGTATTGCCACAGGTGATATCATCGGTAGTGAAGAAGCATTCAAGGCATTCTATCAATGGATCAGTCAATTTCACAGAATCCGTCGACTTTTCCGGTGATATCTATAGATACGAGCAACAAGTCTAGTAAGTTGTGGTAATTTCTGTCGTCATCGTTGTGTTTAAAACATAGGTGGGTTGAGAGAAATAGTTTAGGTGACAGGCAGGTTCGAAGCGGTCTGCGCAGCTCATAGACTGCATAAGCAACCAGCGGCGAACCAGACCAGTTAACGGTGGTGGTCAAAAGATGGTCATAACAGATTTATTGTAGCGGCGAATGCTGGAGCAACAGAGCGGTGCGAAAACCAAACCGATTGGACCAAGCACTCGAGAGCCACAGATCAAAAAATAGATGGTGAATGTGTTGGAAGCATCCCACACCAGACAAAAAGAGGCATTCGGACTGGCAGACTGATCGCAGCGGGATCTTTGGCAACCAAGAAGGTAGTCCATGTGAGGGGCTAAAGATCAAGACGTCAACTAGAGCAATCGGAGCAGACGAACGGAAATAATGCGCAAAAGGATCTTGTTAATGGCCACAGGCAACTGGCCAGAACGCGGTCAAAATGCTCAGGCAGCCAGAAGATCAATATTGCTGCAGCGCAGTTTGGAAACCGAATTATATAAACGAGTGCACATGTTCCACGAATTTAACTTGTTTGACCGCTCAAATACGGGTGTCCTTGCTCGTCTTGCCTTCTTTGTTACATTATGATCTTATGGTCTCAGGTTTTCAATCTTTCCGTCACTCTTGAGCTTGCGCCCCGCGCACACTTCTGCCTAGCTACATCTCTTCCTAAAACACTTTGCCACTACTGCATTACTGATAAAAGTAAAATAAAAAGGACGAAAAACCGTAGACCAGTGTTCAGCGAACACTGAGTAACCGGTGACGGAAATATGGTTGTGCGTAAGTACGCTAACAAGAAGCACGAACAGAACCGACGTAAATGGATGTGTTGGGGAGTAAGAAAATGGATGGAACAAATGGGAGGGAATTCTTAATAAACCTACGGCAGCTTTGGTACGTTTTGCAGCCGAGTGCTTCTGCTGTTTGTTTCGGGTCAAAATTCTGAAAAAAGTGAAAGAAATACAACCGCATTGAGTGGAGGACCATGTAGAAGATTTTTGCACGATTTTGCAACCACTCAACCAAAATAAACCACCTGGTAAGGACGGTATTCCATCCATCGTCCTGAAAATATGCCCCAGAGTTGGCACCAATTTTAAGTTATCTTTTTTGCTTTTCTCTTCAATTTAGTATGTTTCCTGCCCCATGGAAAGAAGCATTAATTTTCCCTATTCTCAAACACGGCGACTCCGACCCGAGCAACCACCGTTCTACTTCCCTAACCTCTGTAATTTCGAAAGTCATGGAAGCCATAATTTCCGATCGGTTGCAACCGTTCCTCTAGCGTGAAGGACTGCTAAACGACCGTCAATGCGGATTCCGACCTCGTCGTTCTACGGGTGATCTACTAGCTATGGTCTCGCACTCCTGGCCAGCGGCACTCGATAACCCCGGAGAAACGCACCTGGACTCACTAGACACATCGAAGGCGTTTGACCGTGTCTGGTACAAAGGTTTACTGTCTAAATTTTCCACCTTTGGGTTTCTTCCGGCCCTTATCTTGTGAATGTCGAGTTTTCTCAGTAACGGAACCATCTCTGTTCGTGTCGATGGGGCACAATGACAGCTTTCTGCCGTGAATACTGGTGGTCCCCAAGGTTCCGTACTTTCACCCACCCTATTTCTGCTTTTCAATATTGATTTCTTATCCACCACTTCCAACGCTATCCGCGCCTTTGCCGATGACGCCGCCCTTCACTGATCTCTTTCGTATCCCGCCTTCCATCGTGCAACCGATAACATCGACCGCGACCGTTGTGCCTTTGTAACATCACTCAGTTCGGACCTTGAACAGATCTCCTCTTGGGGCTCTCGAGATCATGTTCTCTTTAATGCTTCCAAAACATCTCACAATATCTCTCAAACACCACTTATTTTCTCTCAACTTAAATGCTGATCCTGTTCCTCTTCGTTTCTCCAACTCGATGTCTTTCCTGGGTCTTTCAATCATCTCCTCTCTATTTTGGTCTTCATACGTATGTTAACTTGATTCTCGTAATGCGCGCAAAATTGGTTTTTTGTTCCGAGCCAGACGTTTTTACAAACCACCCCATCCCCTCTTACTAAACACAGCTCGAATTCACCTCACACTCGAATGCTGCTGTCACGTGTGGGGTGGAGCTTCGTCATCTTTTTATCTCTTCTCCACCAGGTCCGACGTAAAGCCATTCTTCTGGCAGATGACTGTGTGTTAACATTCAATTTGAATTCGCTTGTCCATCGCTGGGCAGTTGCTTCATTGTCCCCATTCTATTGCTATTATTTCGTGTTTTCATTCTGCGAGCTTGCCTCGGCTGTTCTCACTCCTATTGCTTTTCAACGCCAATCCTGAGCATAAGCAGCAAATCACCCTTATCAGATTCCTGTCGCTCGTTCTCGGACCTCGACCTTTCAGTCTTCTTTTTTTACCCCGTACGGTTAAGTTATGAAACACTCTTCCCATCTACAACCGCTCTATTCTCAAGAGCGGAATCAACGAACTGGTTTTGACCTGAATGTTCCATACAGACTTCTCTTACAGCATGTTCCGAACTATGGGGTATACTCTTTTCACGGTAATTCACTTCGTATGTGATGAAAAACACCGTACAGAACCGGCCCAAAGACAGCTCGAAAGCGTAGCAGAAGAATCACTCTTCAATGAAGAGTATCCATTCACACTTCAGACGATTCAAACTAGATCCTAGTGAAGTATGAAGATCAGAGGGTGGAGAAGCACCGGGTAGGTATACCTGATGAGCGGCAACAGTCACGAAACCGGTCGTGTGCAATTTTGTTCACACGTTTACATTCTACTTACTATCGATATGAGCGCTTGCACATGCAGCCTCGTTGTTCGTTGGGTAAGCAGTGACCCAGACACGAATAACTATGAGAACTCACAGTTGTGATTCATTTATGGGCTCTTCAATTAAGAGTATCCATTCACACTCCAGAATATTCAAATTAGATTCTAGTGAATATATATATATATATATATATATATATATATATATATATATATATATAAAGGAACCCACCTATTTGCGATGAAACCTGGCTTGTCGTCCGAACAGTTCAGATCGGACAACCACTAACAATCCAGATATGAAGATGGACAAACCCGATCCTGCAACAGCATTTTGCACTTTAAAGGTCCAAAAAGCGTACCGAACATTGCTAAACAGTTATTAAAATTGCCAATAGAATTTCGCAAAAAAATGGGTCTAAACTCCAAAAAACAATGTCGTCGGCATATTCAAGGTCTAACACTTTCCCAACCGGGAAAAGTTTATTGCCACTATCATCGCCTGATAAAAGTGCGGCCTCTAGGTCCATATCAGTCATGAAGTGAAAGAGAAAGGGAAAAGCGGGGCAACCCTGACGAACATCACTTCTCGTGATGAGCTCGAGTGAAAGAGCACCATAAGCCCCAACTCGGCTTCGGCTGTTCATGTAAAGGGACTTTATGATGGAAATGGATTTTTCTCATACATCCTTCAACAAGATGCAGTGCCAGAGAACTGTGTGGTTGACTCGGTCGAAGGCCGCTTTTAGATCAAGAAAAACGAGGATAGTGGGCCTATAGAAGTTGTGCCTATGTTCTAAAATTCGTTGAAGAGTGAAGATGTGATCAACACAACCTCGGTCAAATCAAAACCCAGCTTGATCCTTGCGCGAGCACTGTTCGCGAGCATCGACTAAGCGGTGGAGAATAACACCAACAAGCAGTTTAGATGAGATGGTAACCAAACCTATTCCTCTGTGTTTTTCACAGGAGGACCTATCACCCTTTTTATAAATCGGTACGACCACCGATTCACGCCAACTCTTTGAAACTTGTTCCCTATCCCATACCAAATCGAGCAGTTTTGTCAGCAACAGTAACAACACTGAGCCAACCTCTTTGAAAATAGACGGAGGCAATCCATCCGGTTCGGCAGCCTTACGTCGTTAAGGATAGCTTATCTCACAGAGAACCTCCGCTTCGGACGGAGGACTAGCAACTAGGGATGCAGCCATTGTGCAAGTTAGCAAACCTGTCGTGGATGAAAGCCAATTGAGCCACTCGAAATGTTTTGCCCAGCGAATTAGACGACATTTCTGAGTCCGAATCAGTGAGCCGTTCGCCTCTTTTATCAGTTCACTAACGCCTGACTTTCGTGGACCGGTAATTCTAACTGGACGGAACAGGTTGCGGCTCTTGCGAATCGCCGCAGCTTTTTCCATCTCCCTACACTTCGCAATCTACCACTACTCACGGTCGTTTCTCAGAATAAGAATCAGATGGTGTTCAGGGCATCTCCGTGCATTATCGTATGTGGAATCCGAAGGAATCGATCTGCGAGAATCTAACAGTGCAACTGACGATGCAGATATCCATCGTGTCTGTGTGTGTCTGTTTGTTGGACCTTGGCATCATTAGCAGTCTCAAATAGAGCCCCCGGGACCTCTGTCCATCGATCTTCTGGATCCTGGGCATTTGACTGCATCGATAACCTGGTGGATAATTCTGTTTAGAAAGCAGACTGATGGTTTTCATCCAGTAGCAGCTGCGGAGGACAGTTGGCTCTGGTGTTATTTCGGCCACCGACAATGCGTAGGATGAAATACGCCTGGACAAGAGCGTGGTCAGTGTCTACAGATGTGAACCAAAATGATCGACAGTCTTGAATTGATCCGCGTTGGCGATAACCGATAGCAATGTGATCGATCTGGGTCCAACGCTGTGAAGGCACAGAAGAACGCCAAGTTAGTCAGTGCCGCATTTTGTGTGAAAAATTTGTACTCGATAGGAATAGTACATGGTCGGAACATAGTTCGATGAGTCGGTTATCGTCATCGGTACGATCGACTGGAACGCCAAATCGGCCTCCTGTATTTCTCTCCGTCTCGTCTAGACTTCCACCGTGAGCACTGAAACCACCAGCAACAATCATGGCGTTCGTAGAGCACACGCCGCAGAGCGGATGGGACAAATCGATGGAATTTGTCTTTAGCCACGGGAACGCTACAATCAGTTGGCGCATACACGCAAGTGACAAACAAGCAAGGACGCTTCAGTCTATTGCTGTTGACATCTACAGAACCATTCAACCGAAACCGCACACAGACAACTGCTGACTGGGATCCAGTCGAGCAGAGCACGCTCAGCTTTCATGCTCAGAACGATGCCAACGCCAGCCTGGCCATGAGCACTAGACACGAAATCACCCGACACGCGAAGAATGAAACGAGAAGCCGAGTTTCTATCTGGGGGACGAAATGCTAACACTGAACTTGAGTCTTGTGTGCGTGTTTCGGAGGCACAACATACATCTATGGTAAAGGTTTCAAGAGTTCTAGCTAGGGCAGCTTGTTGCCCCGTTTGGTTAAGTGTGCGGACGTTGACAGCAGCAAAGTGAAGAGAATGCTTAGGTTTGAGAATCGACTCTATTTTCCCTTGTCTCCGTGTTATTTCCCTTAAGGAGAGCAACGATTCCCGAATATGACACACTGTGGCCTCTGTAATCCATTCAGAATGGGAATATAAGGGATGAAGAGCAGAGAGATAGGAACTGTTTCCCGAGGGACCGCTCGAGATTTTTGAGCACATAATATTCCGCCTCTGCCCACACCGCAGAGGGCTTTTTCTCTGGGAACCCTAACCGAAACCTTTGACTGAGCCTACGTGTCGTCGGAGGCTGAAGGAATGTCAAAGCCAACCGTCTCCCGCAGCTGTTACTGGACGATAACCATCGATCTGCGTTCTAAGCAGAACCTCCGACGCAAAAGTCTCACCCACAAGACAGTGGGACGGTAACTCAGCACGGGAACGTGACCGAAGAATCCGTGAAGGAACTTCTTTTGGTCTGCCACGTGAGACCTGGTTACTGCATCCGTTGTCTTGCCTTCGCCGGTGCTTCGTTATCGATATGCTCTCCGGATTCAGTCCTCAGCTGCATGCACCCGATGGAGCAAGCGGAGCGTGGACGAGGCAGCGGCCTTTTGGATGGGGGCTGCCTTGCTTAGGCGGGCGATAGCTGCCCAATGAAGTGCGATGAATTCTCCCACCATCGAGAGAAACTCCAGGTTTTTCATCGTACATCCGTCTAGTGGAGGTTTTAGACCGGTAAACTGCTTCTCTCCGTACTTATTGACTGGAGTGTCACTCCAGGGTCGTAGTGGGTAGAACTAGACGTTGCCCATCAACTGGTTCTGGGACTAGACTTCGTCTGGCCTGTCAGGCATGATTGCACCTTCGGTTTAAAGGAGCTATCCTGTATAGCTCTTTGGATCATGGAGGCGCGCAAGCCATCACACCACGTCAAGGCGCAGTCTCATTGTGAATGCGAGTCTTTTGGGTGCAATACACATCAGTGGCAAGGATTTCAAGCGCGCGAACTAAACCCACCTGTTATACTATACGCGTCAGGGTTCGCAATTTGAAATTGGCTAGTTCGAAAAAACATCGAGGACGAAAGAGGGCATCAACCGATGGTAGTGGATCCGGTGGAACTTTGAAGCCAGTCCGGGAAGGACGAGGGAGCACAGCCGGGATTTCTACCAGAAGCACTACAGTTAGTACGGTCCACCGATATTCCCGTTGCAAGAAAAGAAAGACTTGGGGAGGAAAGTTGTTGTCCAAAGGTGTGAGAGCGTGTGAGAGGTCCAGAGTAGGCCTTTTTGTTCGAGGATGTACCCCTAGCCTTTGCGCAGCCAAGCATATTGTGCAAGGCAGCAGCGTTGGCACGAATGAGACGGTGGCCAATGTTTGGTTCTCTCGCTTCTTCTGGGATACCTTGTGTTTTGATACGTCCCGCCATCTGTAGAAAGACTTTCCTGTTTTTGAACTATCTCGATTTGTTTGTACAAAATAGATCATTTGCATGACGTGGCCATGACCAAATCCATGCATGCAAACTTATTGGCTCAACTGTTATTGATGGGCGGCTCTTCTGGGTGGCTGGTCTGGTTGCAACCCGATTGGCTGATTTGGTGCCGGTCGGTTCACCGATTGGTCTATTACCTGGCTTTGCTGGTTCTAATCTTTTCCTCGATTCTGGACAAGCGATGACGTGCTGTCTATTTGCCAAATCATCGATCTACCTCACTGTCTAACCTTGCCCTTGATTCTAGACGGGCGAAGGCGCGCTGTCTGGCCTCTGAATCACGACGTTTATAGACGTATCTGTCACAACCCTCACACCTTGCCAGGTAAGTGGAACGCGATAAGGAGCTATGGTTTTATTTAGTGGCGGGGCACACTCACCACGTCACAATGCCGTCAGCAGATTTGCAGCATTTTAGAGGGGAGAACGCTAGCTAAGCGGAAATCCCATCACATTCTCGAACACTCCCGCTGACCTTCCACGACCGCTTATTAGGTGAGTACACTATACTCATGACTAACGACCGGAGAGGCTGACCTCCTACCCGTGATCTAGAGATGGGCCCGGTGGCAAAAAGCTAGCTATCCCCAACCGATCGTTTGGTTAAGGGCCGAGGGATTATTAACCACAACCCAATTTGAAACATTGGGTCCCCTCTATCCAATTCATGAGAACAGAGAGAAGACACAAGTCGCGAGATGCAAGCATTTCGTTTACTCTTGTCAACCGCGGACGTAAAACGTGTCAGTATATATACATGGTACAGTAGGGGGGGGGGGGTAATTGCAACAGTAAAGTAGGCACGATCGAAAGCTCTTACAGTACGTACGTTGGGGTAAGTGAAGTCTGTCGTAACGCCAGGGTAAACAAACATACATTGGCAGGACGGATCGTTGCTTGACTCAACGAGTGTCAGAACACATACCCAAATGGCTGTCAAACTTGATGACGCAACCTGCTGGGGCAATACACAATGACGTGAAACCGCCAGCTTCTTCGATTGGAAGACACTTGATTGCATCAGGTCACAAAGTTGACCTGACCCAGTGTTTCAAAGCATTGTTGCGCAATCCAGTACCGAAACTACTAGCGTTCAGTGAAGCTATTCTAATCATGATGCATCAGCCAACACTCTGTGCACAAAAACGATTGACCCAAAATGTTTATTTACCCTGGCGTTAACACGACAGACTTCACTTACCCCAACGTACGTACTGTAAGAGCTTTCGATCGTGCCTACTTTACTGTTGCAATTACCCCCCCCCCCCTACTGTACCATGTATATATACTGACACGTTTTACGGCCGCGGTTGACAAGAGTAAACGAAATGCTTGCATCTCGCGACTTGTGTCTTCTCTCTGTTCTCACAACCCAATTTCCGGAAACGACCTCGGTTTCTAACTTCACTCTTTGCGTGGCAATAGACCTTTTCGTGAAACCAAATGAAAAAGTGATCTGCCAGAGATAACTGAGCAATCGTAGCCATAATTATGGATGTATATGAACCCACTCATCTACAATGAACAATAGGAGGCTAAATATTAATGATCTGGACGGACACGGAAATGCTAGCTAGTATTTTTTCAGAAATTGAATAACTTGATCCATTCTTTTGGTTTTATGAAATAATTACCATTTTTTATAAAACCGTGTCTTTGGAATTGAATAATCTAATCACGTTTACATTAAGTGATTGAATTTTCGAGCCTTGTATTTGACTCCACAAGTCCAGCATTTTCGACAGATTGGTGGCAGTACATCCGCTAGGCTAGTCGCCCATTCATGCAAACTGAATTGTGCAACTGGTATGAGCAATCAACCAAGGAAATTACCACGTGCAAATGTCTAATAAACTACCGGTTCGGTATGATCCACTAGGTCCCCAGGGTGAGCATGTGGCTGATGAGAACCAATGACAATCACCCGTACTTTCCATTACTGCTTGAGGAGACGTTTTTCCAACGTATTACAAAAACAAGACATTTATGTACACGACGAAATGGCGTCTTATTCTGTTTTGGGAACAACTATATCATTTATGCCCAAAGGACAAATCACATGAAATATAATCAACAAACTGACCTTTTGCATTTAGCTGTGCGCTCTGACTTCAGCATAGAAGCTGCTTCAGCCTGGCATGTGAGAACTTGCAACCTAGAGCGAATGAAAAGTCAGCACGACAATAATGATCAATTGGAATTTGGGAAGGTACTGACTTCTGCTGACGACATCGTTCCACATCTTTAATTAAGTTGTCACGAGCGATTTTGAAACTTTCTGCATTTGCACGCGTGCGAAGTCGCTGATTGATCAAGCCGATGAATTCTCCACTTTTACTATAGGAAAAAAAACCTGAAATGTGAATGACTTCCAAAAACGATTCGCGGACAAAATGCACCAGATAAGAAGTACGGGTTACGCAGTTACACAAATATTGAGATATTTCCATCTATTGCCATTTCGCTTGTTTTTTGGCATGCTGAAAGTTGAAGATACGTAAATGCAAAACTATCATGAAACTATTAGTCATCACCGACCGGGGTGACATCATTCGTATGTGCAGGCTGCGACGATTGCCGTACTCGTTCATATTTTGGTCCTGACTTGACCACCATTCCACATGACATTTGAAATTCGCATTTCCTAATTATGGAAGCTAACACCGAATACACTCTAGTATCATCATGCAGTGCAAACACTCAACTCATCACTGAAAACCACAAATACGTTGTACAGTTGTTTAATCCTCGTTCAGAATCATCAGCAGTGCGCATCCACCGAGCCCCTACTGGCATTCGAACCCGGGGTGAACGATTGTGCGTCGAACACCTAGTCATCAGGCAATTCGTGCTGGCTCTCACAGATCTCTTGAACCTATAAACTACACCCATAAAGTAACCAAACTTCGCAAGTTATTTAACGGAATGTTTTTGCTGTACTTAGGCCTCTACAGAGAAGTCGTCCATCATAGAAGTCGACCACCGTGTGGGGAACGCTCCGCTAACATCCAAAGCCAATGGCGGAAGGGTGTTATATCGTGTATTGCATAAATTCAACAAACCGTTGAGGGTCAACCGAGATAGCCTTATGGTCAAGGTGTTCGACTCGCAATCGTTCAACCCGGTGTTCTAATCCTGCTGGGGACTCGGTGCATGTGCACTTCCGGTGATTTCTAACAAGGATGAAACAGCTGTACAGTACTTTCATGGCTTTCAATGGTGAGTCGAGTGTTTACACTGCACGGTGAATACTGTGCAACCATTTAATCTCCTATTACTAACACACTTAGGTTTTGTAAATGTCGTACCCTTAGAAAGTGGCAGTTTTCTCAATGTTCCCAAACTTCTGTAAAACCAATCTCAAACTTATGTTTTCCATTGGCTTCCAACACTGAAAAGCAGCGCTCCAACAAGTCGCAGTCTTTGAAACGTCCCCGATATCGGTCAAACCAGCCTCATCGGGTCATTACAGGAATGGGTCTCCAAAAGGCAATACCCGATTGATAAAGGCTAGAAGGTTTGCGGAAGCTCTTGCTTTAATGTACATTCAACTTCACGGAAATTTACAGACAACGAGATGGTGGCTATGTGATCACCACGAGGTCCAGGTCCACTCCTACAGTTTAGCTCACTGGTTCACTCCTTCCTCGTAGAATTAGAAGAAACTAGGCTGAACATAATTATTGGTGTGATCATTTTCTGCTTGTAACCTAGATTTCACGAAAAAAACAATTTAACAAGGCAAACGAAGCATTATGCCTTGCAAATGAATGTGAAGTTAACAATCAATTACCGTTCCTCGATGTGACTCTTAAGAAAGCGGAAGATGATCGGATACAGAGAAAGGTGCAAAAAACGTGGAGTGGTCGGTATTCCAATTTCCAGTCTTTTTAGTATACAACAGAAGCAAAACTTGGAGGAATTGTTGGCCTTTTAGGACTTTAGAGAACGAATTCTTATAAATACTTTTGTGAGAAAAGTTATCCGGACCAGTTTACTGAAAAAATCTCACCGAAAGAGCATGGAAAATTCTCATAGAAACCACAAGGAAGAAAGGCCTTTTTTAGCTTGTCGTTTAGAGGTGATATGGAGAGTGAAATTTCAGAAGTCTTGAAGTTACTTTGAACCTCGAAATCAGCTTACGCTGTGGATCCCGGCGGCTCATTTCCCACCGTTCTCAAATGCGGAGCGAGTCCACTATCCGGAACTATGGCTTCCCTCAATAATAAATCTGCTGATGCTTGTGCTATTCCTGCCTCCCAAAAACCCGTCACGGTAGTACCTATTTCCAAACAATCTACTTCGAACATTTTGCCAAAACGTTTTCTTTCCATCGCCATCACTTATTCTGCGCTCAATCTGCCCGAGCGCGCTATCCTTAGCCTATTGCTTTCAAACAATAAAATCCTACCTATTGGTTTCAACTTTTATTGCTCCCAATGACCCCTTTCAGTTTGCGTATAAACCTAGCAGGTGCGCTCTGAACGCAGTTGCTTCAGTTTGATATTTCATTTCAAAAAGCTTAGGTAGTTCTGTGAAATTAGTTCGTTGCACTTTCCTCGACTGTTTCTTCGCCTTTGATTTGGTTCCCCGTTCTCTACTTCTATAAAAGCTGGAGTCTTTTGACTGTCTCACTCCTTCACTCTCTTCGTTGAAAGACTACTTTTCCAAAAGAACTCAACAAACTAAAGCTGGTACAAGTTTATCTAGTCAGGATGCCGCCCTGGCCCTTTACCTCTTCACCACATATTTCAGCGACTTGTCCACTGCACCACCTGTACGACTTTTTAAAGTACGCCGATGACGTGGTGCTCTGTCAATCTGTTCTGGTCTGTCTCGCTAACTCTACCCAGAAGACTTTTCTGCCTTAGAGTCATTTCACATTAATAGCTCAGAACACATTGTTTATGTCACTGTCATCAATCGTTGCAGCTTAAACAACTTGCATCAGGTAACTTTTCTTCTTGAAAAGAGAACACAGCAGAGTCATGTTGCACAATTTATATCCGGATAGACTTTACTGTATATTAGCAGGTGCACACTACAAATAATATAATATCCGTAGGGCACGTCGTTCTCTCCATCAACTGGAACCATCTGGAACGCCCCGAAACCATATTTCTTCTACTTCTTTCAGGTCGGATAGGTCTTGTGTCCTTTTCATGCTGAATTTTACAGCGGGTTTTGCATTTGATCTTACCGCTCTGTATTTCTTCTTCAACAGGCTCAGTATTCTCCGCGTATTTGTCGTTAACGTCATTTTATGCGAGAGCATGTCATACCCAACTTTGGGTGCGCATCGTCAGTATTCTCAGTGAGTACGTTGTTCGTTTCATTCGACTAAATCAAACCGTAGTTGTGTGCTGTTCATTCGCTATTTTCTACCTACTTTAGTTTTTTGCTACTATTCTCTTGAATTCTCCCATTGATTGTTTCTAGCTCCTACCGTTCGGTTGTATGTTGAATGAAGCATGAATTTTAGGCCTTTGTCTTCTGCCCGGTTCAACCACTCAAATTTTGTAATCACACACGCATCAATTTATTCGGCATACAACTTGTCTCAAAACGGAACGCTATCTACGTGCTGAACGATTTGACGCAGATCCAAACTGAACTACTTCTTATAAAACTGGGCGTCACTGGTTCTGCACGTTCGATAGATTTCTCGCCGAAGTTAGTGCAGACGATTCTGAGAAGCTCGACTTCCTATACAACCATATTTCTCTGACCATATACGATTATGTGGCTGAATGTACTCCATACAACGATGCTATTTGAACCTTTGAAAATTATTTACCAAGCCGCCCAATTAAGTCTTCGCATGCTATCTACTCGCAACATGCAAACGGGAAATGGGGTGGGATTTCAATCAGTTCTTCGAAAAGCTGAAATCCTTAGATAAGGATTGTGATTTCCAGACCGTGACAGCCGAGCAAAATCAGAATGATGCTATTCGGGAAGCCTTCATGAGCGGGATGCAGTCGAACGTTGTCCGGTTGAGACTTCTTGAAAATAAATCTCTGGACTCACAAACTGCCTTGGAATTAGCCCGATTGCCCGAAATGGCCCAATAGCAACCTAGTGCCTTCCAGACACCATCGATATCGTATACGGCTTCAGCGTCAACACCTACCGAATCAACTGATAACTGTCCCTCTAATCACAAGGGAGGGAGCGACTTATTTACGGAAACGATGTCAGCGGCGGTATGAACCGAATGTTATTTCTGCGGGAACGACAGACACCCTCGGTTCAAATGTCCTGCTCAGGATGCGGTGTGTAGTAACTGCGGGAAGAAAGAACACTTCAAACGTGTCTGCCGATCGCCTCAAGAGAAACGAATAACCTCTGCCACAACACCTGTACTCTCTGCCACCATCGCCCTTCTTCGGATTGCCTCTCAAATACGCTAACAATAATTACTGTGAACAAGATCCCTATGGAAGCGCTGATAGATACGAGAAGTTCCGAATCCGTGGTACAGCGTCACCGTCTTGAAATCACACAACCATCCAGCGTCATCGCCATGGCTTCTACAAGACTAATCAGTCAAATGAAAGGTCACTGTTTTGTTAATAAAAAGTCTCAAGAATAATTCGTACGACAGCTTCAAACTCTCTGTGCTCCCTCATCTGTATGCGGATGTACTACTGGGACATGATCTTTTGAGGTTCCACAAAGCAATTGAAATTCCATTTAGTGGCAGCAAACCAACCCTCTACCATTGAAGTGTGACAGCTTCACGTATTGAACCTCCTTCTCTTTTCGGGAACTTGCTACCAGATTGGAAGCCTATCTCAACTAAATCACGACTCCATACTCCTGAAGATGGGAAATTCATTCGATCGGAAATTCGGTGACCTCTGAGGGGTGGCATCCCTGAGATCTCGATGTCACCCTGGTAAGCTCAAGTCTTTGATACAACAAGCAAAAGAGACAAAAGATGTATGATAGCTGACCACAGTCAAACTATCAATCGATATACGTTATTGGACGTTTGTCCACTGCCTAGAATCAATGACATGGTATCTAAAATATCTCAATTTTTTTATTTTCAGTGCACTGGATCTGCGAAGCGCATACCAACAAATTTCTATGGTAAAACAAGATCGGCCATACACTGCTTTTGAACCTGTGGTGATTTACATCAATTCTACCGGAAACCCTTCGGAGTGACGAATGGTATTGTTTATTTTCAGCATGCTATAGACAAAATAATTCGTGAGGAGAACTTAACAGGAACCTTCGCCTGCATCGATAACATAACCGTATGTGGCGTAAACAAAGACGATCATGATACGAATCTTGCTAACTTTCTTGATGTTGTGAGAAAATACAGACTTACTCCGAACGAAAAGAAAAGTATCATTGGTACGAAAGGACTTAAACTCTTGAGTTATGAAGTTTCACACGGTCTAATGAAGCTCGAATCGAAAGATTACGACCCCTCCAGGAACTCTCTCCTCCAAAAGATATGAAACCCCAACGACGAGCTATTGGGTTATTTTCATACTACACACACTGAATAACCCGCTTTTCAGACAGGATTCATCCACTGGTCCATAACCACGTATTCCTCTTACTAGGTGATGTCGGAGTGTCACTTGAAACACTCAAAGCGAGCTCAAACGTGTCGTCCTCACCACTGTCGACCCCGTTGGTCGCTGAAACAGATGCCTGAAATGTAGCCATCTCAGTCACACTCTCGCAAAATCACGGGCCAGTCGCATTCTTTTCCCGGACTCTGTTTCAAAGCGAAAAGCATCATTCTTTTGTAGAAAAATAGGCTAACGCCGTTGTAGAGGCTATCCGGAAGTGGAGACATTATTTTCTGGGTACAGATTTATGTCGCTTTGATGTTCGACTTCCGACACTACAGAAAGATCAAAAACGATAAGATCCAGAGGTGGTGAATCGAACTACCGTGCTACAGTTCCGACATTATTCACCGCTCGGCCATGAGAATGTCGCACCCGACACACTGTCTCGCAGCTTCTGCTCCGCGTCTACGTCACTCACATCACTCAAAGGATTAGACAACTCACTCTGTCATCCCAATGTTGTACGTATGCTTTATCTTGTCAGAACAAAGAATCTCCCGTACTCGGTCGATGGTGTGAAATCTGTCACCGGTTGCTGTATACTTTGTGCATAATGAAAACCACAGTCTTGCAAGTTACCTACCGGAAATCTGATCAAAACCACTTCGCCGTTTGAAAGATTAAATACTGATTTTAAGGGACCGCTTCTCTAAATGTCCAAAAATTGGTACCTTTCGATTGCCACAGACGAGCACTCCGGGTTCCCGTTTCCTTGTTCAGACTTGTCGACCGCCACAATCATCCGTTGCCTTTCCTATTTGTTTTCGATTCAAGAGACAGGGGTTCTTCTTCCATGTCTGAGAAACTGAAAAACTTCCACCAACATAAAGGTATTACAACTAGCAGAACAACGGCCCACAATCCTCAGTCAAGCAGACAAGTCGAGAAACGTAAAAGGACTCTCTGGAAAACCAATCGTTTATGCAGCCCAGTCAAGGGGACTACCATGCACTCAGTGGGAGGATGTTCTTCCCGTCGCACTCCGCTCCACCTGGTCACTGCCATGCATTGCAACAGATGAGACACGACATGAACGACTATTCATTCATCAGCGTAAATAAACGTTGGAGGTTTCATTACCTACCCGGTCTTGATGCGTCGTCCGGTGAGGTCAACAAAATACCATACCCTAGTCGACGAAGCTGAACTGCACGAATGCAGTCTGAAATACACCCATGTTTGTTTCCCCGACAGACAAGACACGGTCTCTATACATCACTTGGCGCCTAAAAGCCAAACCTCACAACCAACGAGGACCGTGGAATTTGCCGAAAATCAATCTCGGACTGTAAATGATGACTCTCAGCTTTCCCCGACACCGTTTGTGATCCCCTTGATGCACAAGAATAAACGGACGCCCCTTCCTCTCACACACCAACGTCAGAGTCATATATTAACTAATGAAAAACACGCTTTAGTAAAAGCACAACAGCGAGCCCATCACTATAACCCAAAAAATAGGGAAGCCTGAAACATTTCAGACACAAATGCTTTCGGTCAAAACAGTTCGCAGGGGTGAATGTCATGTTCAGTTGCTATTTTCTATTTACCTCAGCTTTATAACAAATTGTACACATGAATTTTCCCCTTGATTGATTTTAACTCCTACCGTCCAGTCGCATGTCGAATAAAGCTTAAATTCTAGGTTTCTCTCTTCTGTCTCAACCACTCGGATTTTATCACATACGTATCAAGTTGTCCACCGAAATAGAGTCTCCTCGGTCCTCATGGTCATCAAAAGTGAAAGTGAACAAAACTGATCTGGCTACATCCCCCAGACAGTACCGCAGCATTGCAATCTGACACTCTTTGGATTCTGAACACAACCCAATGAAGACAGCAAATCCACTACATTTCTTTTATTAACTCTATTATAGAAGCAAACGACTTCGATCTGTCATAAGCAGCGGCGCCGCAGGCGGTATTGCCAATTTTCTTGACATATTCATTGGGAGGCAGGTACGGGGTTCTTCCGAATTCTCTGACACCGTGTTCTGTTCTGTTTCATTAACTCTAGTGAGAAGACACTTCTACCTTCGAATCGTCTCATTTCACCATGTGACGCTCGGTTGCATCCAGAGCGGCTTGACCATATGCGGCATTGCTAACCTTGGTCGTGAAGTACATTGTGTGTAGATCACAAAGTTGGCAATTGAGGAGAGCATAGGGGTCGATGCACGAGCACATTACGTGAGGCGTCGGTGTTCTTCAACTTTGGGCAGCATCAACAGCCTCATTCAGGGTCGGCTTGATCTCCGTCCATCGCTCTTCTGAATCCAAGGAATTCGACTGCAACGATAACCAGACGGATAATTCTCCCTGGAAAGCAGATCGATGGTTATCGTCCAGCAACAGCTGCGGGAGACGGTTGGCTTTGACATTCCTTCAGCCTCCGACGACACGTAGGCTCAGTCAAAGGTTTCGGTTAGGGTTCCCAGAGAAAAAGCCCTCTGCGGTGTGGGCAGAGGCGGAATATTATGTGCTCAAAAATCTCGAGCGGTCCCTCGGGAAACAGTTCCTATCTCTCTGCTCTTCATCCCTTATATTCCCATTCTGAATGGATTACAGAGGCCACAGTGTGTCATATTCGGGAATCGTTGCTCTCCTTAAGGGAAATAACACGGAGACAAGGGAAAATAGAGTCGATTCTCAAACCTAAGCATTCTCTTCACTTTGCTGCTGTCAACGTCCGCACACTTAACCAAACGGGGCAACAAGCTGCCCTAGCTAGAACTCTTGAAACCTTTACCATAGATGTATGTTGTGCCTCCGAAACACGCACACAAGACTCAAGTTCAGTGTTAGCATTTCGTCCCCCAGATAGAAACTCGGCTTCTCGTTCCATTCTTCGCGTGTCGGGTGATTTCGTGTCTAGTGCTCATGGCCAGGCTGGCGTTGGCATCGTTCTGAGCATGAAAGCTGAGCGTGCTCTGCTCGACTGGATCCCAGTCAGCAGTTGTCTGTGTGCGGTTTCGGTTGAATGGTTCTGTAGATGTCAACAGCAATAGACTGAAGCGTCCTTGCTTGTTTGTCACTTGCGTGTATGCGCCAACTGATTGTAGCGTTCCCGTGGCTAAAGACAAATTCCATCGATTTGTCCCATCCGCTCTGCGGCGTGTGCTCTACGAACGCCATGATTGTTGCTGGTGGTTTCAGTGCTCACGGTGGAAGTCTAGACGAGACGGAGAGAAATACAGGAGGCCGATTTGGCGTTCCAGTCGATCGTACCGATGACGATAACCGACTCATCGAACTATGTTCCGACCATGTACTATTCCTATCGAGTACAAATTTTTCACACAAAATGCGGCACTGACTAACTTGGCGTTCTTCTGTGCCTTCACAACGTTGAACCCAGATCGATCACATTGCTATCGGTTATCGCCAACGCGGATCAATTCAAGACTGTCGATCATTTTGGTTCACATCTGTAGACACTGACCACGCTCTTGTCCAGGCGTATTTCATCCTACGCATTGTCGGTGGCCGAAATAACACCAGAGCCAACTGTCCTCCGCAGCTGCTACTGGATGAAAACCATCAGTCTGCTTTCTAAACAGAATTATCCACCAGGTTATCGATGCAGTCAAATGCCCAGGATCCAGAAGATCGATGGACAGAGGTCCCGGGGGCTCTATTTGAGACTGCTAATGATGCCAAGGTCCAACAAACAGACACACACAGACACGATGGATATCTGCATCGTCAGTTGCACTGTTAGATTCTCGCAGATCGATTCCTTCGGATTCCACATACGATAATGCACGGAGATGCCCTGAACACCATCTGATTCTTATTCTGAGAAACGACCGTGAGTAGTGGTAGATTGCGAAGTGTAGGGAGATGGAAAAAGCTGCGGCGATTCGCAAGAGCCGCAACCTGTTCCGTCCAGTTAGAATTACCGGTCCACGAAAGTCAGGCGTTAGTGAACTGATAAAAGAGGCGAACGGCTCACTGATTCGGACTCAGAAATGTCGTCTAATTCGCTGGGCAAAACATTTCGAGTGGCTCAATTGGCTTTCATCCACGACAGGTTTGCTAACTTGCACAATGGCTGCATCCCTAGTTGCCAGTCCTCCGTCCGAAGCGGAGGTTCTCTGTGAGATAAGCTATCCTTAACGACGTAAGGCTGCCGAACCGGATGGATTGCCTCCGTCTATTTTCAAAGAGGTTGGCTCAGTGTTGTTACTGTTGCTGACAAAACTGCTCGATTTGGTATGGGATAGGGAACAAGTTTCAAAGAGTTGGCGTGAATCGGTGGTCGTACCGATTTATAAAAAGGGTGATAGGTCCTCCTGTGAAAAACACAGAGGAATAGGTTTGGTTACCATCTCATCTAAACTGCTTGTTGGTGTTATTCTCCACCGCTTAGTCGATGCTCGCGAACAGTGCTCGCGCAAGGATCAAGCTGGGTTTTGATTTGACCGAGGTTGTGTTGATCACATCTTCACTCTTCAACGAATTTTAGAACATAGGCACAACTTCTATAGGCCCACTATCCTCGTTTTTCTTGATCTAAAAGCGGCCTTCGACCGAGTCAACCACACAGTTCTCTGGCACTGCATCTTGTTGAAGGATGTATGAGAAAAATCCATTTCCATCATAAAGTCCCTTTACATGAACAGCCGAAGCCGAGTTGGGGCTTATGGTGCTCTTTCACTCGAGCTCATCACGAGAAGTGATGTTCGTCAGGGTTGCCCCGCTTTTCCCTTTCTCTTTCACTTCATGACTGATATGGACCTAGAGGCCGCACTTTTATCAGGCGATGATAGTGGCAATAAACTTTTCCCGGTTGGGAAAGTGTTAGACCTTGAATATGCCGACGACATTGGTTTTTGGTTTTTGTTCCCCAGAATTTGCCCCCGCAATTCCCCTTCCCATGACTTTTTTTCATCTCGTATGAAGGCGACCAGGTACACGTACCAGGTCTCCGTCTCTAGATGTCAAACTTCTTTATTTCAGTCCTCCCTTATTCCACGAACCGGAAATCTTTGGAACACTCTCCCTCTTACCGAATTTCCAACCGCTTACAATCCTCGCTCTCAAAATCAGGGTCAATAAACAGAATCTTCCTTGAATGTTCCTCACATGTGTCCCCCTACAGTCTGTCTTTTGACGATGGGGCTTACTCCTTTTACTGCAAATCGTTCCATGTGTAATGAAAAAGATGACATCACATTGGTTTACGACGATGCGACTGTGGCACGGCGCGTTCTGGACAACCTCGCGCCGTCTACTGCGTTACGGAATGCGCAAAGTGCTTCTGAAAGACTGGCAGTAGTTCATTCACGCTCTTACCCTCGGTGCTGATCGGTTCCAAATCGTTGAAACGTTTGTCTATCTTGGAATCTGTATAACTGCTGACGGTCGGATTGGTGACGATATGAACAACCGAACAACGAAGGCTTAAGCGGCGTTCTTCAAATTGCGTCACCTGTGGAGACGGCGTGATATCTCTCCCCGACTGAAAGGTGGGGTGTACAACGCCGTTGTACGTAGTGCACTTCTATACGCTCGTAAGACCTGGCCTATTCGAGCGGCCGATATCAACCGGTTGTCCGTGTTCGATCATCGATGCCTGACGAGTATCTAACGAGTATGGTGGCCTCCAAATGATTCAGTATGGTCGGGGGTGGGTGTCTCAGGCTCCGAGATGGCTACTCGTCGTGAACGCCTCTCGAAATGCTCCCAAATGACCGTACGTTTTGTACAGCCTCTGAGGAAGTTCGTCTCACTGCCTTCTCGTGGCGGAGGTGTTCCTACTAAAGTGAGAGAACGAAAGCGAATGCCCGGCGCTCTCCATCGGGTTGACTGACTGAAAGTCAGTCTAGGGGAAATGGCTAAACCCTGATTCCAAACCAACCATGGGTGGTGTATGAGGCGTACAACGGTATGCTCACCGGCATCTGTGGTGGAGAGGTGTACTGGGCACCCAGGATGTTTGGCCTAATCCGAAGGGCGAATGAACTGAGCAATCAGTCATCGGCCCCCAGCGGGTTACGGACCCCACGTTTCGTCCCGCTGCCTTGCGGGTTAAGCGTTGGATGGCTAAAGGCTCCGGTTGTGGATCCCTAAGAAAACCACCTGCTTTGGCTTGGGTAACCTGGCAGTATCGCGCCCACAAACAAATTAGTGCTACCATATCACTCCATCGGCTTCGTTGGCTATGGCACGTGCTAGGTGTGCCACCTAACCAACTTCCCCACCGCGCTCTATTCAGCGAGCCTAAGGTTGGCTGGAAACGATAACGTGGAGGCCAAGCCATGACATGGAACCGGTCCTCCAAAGTTCTGATCTTAAGACTTGCATCTGTCGATTCCTCACGCTTGCATGGCAGGGGACCTCGGGATCTCCTAAACAGATGGCTGGAAACTTTGTTGGATATGGTTCAAAGTCGTGCCCAGTGGTGGTTATGTTGTGACAACTTGTGTTTGAACTCCTGAGAGATTTCCCCTTTGATTCTTCGTTTATTTTTCTGTTTCGTTTTTGCAAGATACCACGCCTCTGCACTTTGTACTGGGTTGTCGGTGAATATATATAAACTACTGAGCAGGTGAGTCTCTCGGATCCCACCCAGGTAGCTCAATCTGCCCTACTCGGACGAGTTCGCTGGTCAAGACTTTTATATCTTTTTTCCGTGTCATAGACTGGCCACCCTTACTCATCTTCCACCTATTACCCCCCGCAGTGAATATCGCACGCCGAGGAATCCTGTTTGGGGACAGCTCATGTTGCAACCACCTAAGGCCGATGAGCACTCGTGTTTCATCTGGTGATTTGACTCGTGTACCTTAGACTCTATGTCGAACCTCAGCATTGCTGATACGGTAAAATGATCAATACTGTACGATAAGCAAAAACTAAGACTTTCAATATACAGAAAGCGTTTTGAACTGAGAAGGATGTTACTTACGAACCACAGGGAATCAACATGGGTTTTCTGCATCGGTGCATGTAATCCTAGACTGAATGCATGGATCACCCGAGCTCACGGATTTAAATTCTACGTGTATGTCTGAAACACGTCAGCTGCAGTGAACCAGAACAGGAATGACTGCGTGAACTAGTCAGTTCGATAGACAATTTGAATCATCAGGCTGGCGCATCAGTGAGTAAAAAACCATTAGCTATTGTGATGGCCTAGTGTGCCACTGTGTTGACTGCGCTTCGTCCAAGCAATAAAACTCACCTGAAATCGTTCATTCGAGCCAAGAAAAAGTTATTCGGATGCTTCTCAGTTTCCATTTGGAAATATATATCACGTGATTCTGTGTGAATATGCAGCTGCTGTTGGAGAGTGAAGGGTAAAAAGACAAGCAGAAAACACCATACACAAATCACTTAAGTCGAGCGTAGAATTAAAAACAATGACTATGTTACAGAAACTGAGGTGTTGGTTTGCCGTGGGACGGTTGAGTATCATCACATGTGACTTCAGTCAAATGAAAAACCCAATATTTTAAGGGGAATACAGAACTCCTCTGGTGTTTTATTCAACTTGGCGAAAGATTTGACACGGTTTTCAAATACCAATAAAACGAAAACAGAGTTTAACGAAAACATGAAACTAATTGAAGTGGTTTTTTGCTTGCTTTTTTACAGTGATAAACAGATATTTTACAGAACATTGCAATTTTCTGGTACTGGTTTGGCAATCGATGAACCTAAGAACTTATTAACAATGCAATCTTGAAACATTTCAACTTATGGGTTTTTATTACATTCTTGTGTATAAGTGCAATGGAAGGAGTATACCCCATAGCCATAAAGACCCACTCCACTATTAGAGATAACCGGCAACCGGACCCCGAGACTTGGAGTGGAGAACCACATAAGGTCCCAGTAAGTCAGGTAACTAAAACAAGAGTCAAAGTTTTCGATGACACAGTGAAAACAGAAAAAACACAATTACGTGCGAATAGCAACTCACGTGGTTCCACAGACCACGCAAATACACGCACCTTTAAAAAAAGGTTTACTACATTCTCAAAGCAACATAGTGATTTAGATTGTATTACACTGGTAAGATCGATGATAGGAACATATTCGCTTGATGGTGATCTGTGAGTCAAATGGCCCATTTTCAAAGGCGGAGATTCCCCGTGAAACAAGTCATTTTAAACGAAATGCAACCGCTGGATCGTATAGGTTGCCTTTACCCAGCATTAAAGACCGCGGCTCGACTTCGATATTGGAGTTGACAAAATTCCTCGGTTAGATATGGGCGAAGGAATAAGTTCCAGAGAAATGGCGTGAATCGGTAATTGGACCGATAGGTTTGGTTATCATCGTACCGAAACTGCCTGTTGGTATTAGTCCTTACCACTGATCTAATCCTCCGTAAGCCTTTCATCTGTTTTTCTTGATTCGAAGTTGGTCCCCGACTCCATTGACCACAAAAATCACACAATACGTCGTCACCCAGTTCAGTTCATTGAAGTATTAACCTCGCACGTCTGTGCTCTGGTTTTGGTTGCTACCTCACAGAATCGTTGAGACGCTGTTACTGATCACCACTGACGTGGAATAACATACGCGTGCACGCGACGACACTTCACCCAACATATGGCTATCTGGTCAGATGTAACTGATCTATAACCACCCACTAGCTCTAATGAGAAGACACTTCTGACTTCGAAACGTCTCTATTTAGTGGTATAGAAACGATATTTTACTTATGATGCATGATGGTCATAGCCAAATCCTGACCCGCGATTTTACTGGTCCATCTGGTATTCACAATCAGCTTTACCCTTAATTTAGTTACAAACCCCACTGGTCGATTAGGCACAGACGACAGCTGGCACTTGATTGGTTCATCGGATCCCTTTGTTTGCTCTAATCTCGTCCTCGAGCGAGAACAGGAAAAGACGTTCTGACTGCCCCCAAAACCATCGTGCCGTCTACTAAGCGAACCAGGCCGTCTACAAACAATGTGCCGGCCTAATCCCTTATACTCATTGGAAGGATAACAAAACTTATCTACTTCAGTTAGAGCTTCCCCTGCCAAGAAGAGGTTTGATGTAGCGCCAACCCAGTCCTGCAGCAGCACTTTACACTTTCAAGGTGCAAAACGCACCCCAAACATTTCTACGCTGTTTTTTAGGCTATCTAAGAAACCTTGAACCCTACCTGCATCTTCACTCAGGAGAACAATATCGTCCGCGTATTCCAGGTCAGACAGTTCATTGCCTGAGCAAAGATCAATACCACTGATCTCATCCAGGGACAGGGATATTTGAAGGACCAAATCAATCAAAAAATGAAGAGAAAGGGCGAAAGAGAGCAACCCTAACGAACACCACTTCTCGTGGTGAACTCGGGTGAAAGATCGCCGTAGGCACGAACTTGGCGTCGGCCATTTGTATACAAGCATTGGAAAAGAGAAAAAAAAATTTTGGCACACCCTTCAACGAGGCAGCACCAGAGAACTGAGCAGTCGAGTGAATCGAACGCCGCACTCAGATCAAAAAAGACAGAGATTGTGGGCCTACATAAGATGTATCTGTGGTCTAAGGTTTGGTCGATACAACCACGGCCGGGTCTGAAACCGGCTTGACTCCCACACGTACACATTTCACGGGTGCTGGATGATCGGTGGAGAATAAGCCCGATGAGCAATTTGGACGCGATACTCACCAAGCTAACTGTGGTTTTCACAGGAGGACCTATCACGCTTCTCGTGAATCGGCATATTCATTGATCCACACCATTTCCTGGGAATCTGCTCACTATCCCAAACCGCCCAGAAGAGTTTTGTTAATTCTGAAACCAAAGCTTCGCTTCCATCCTTAAAAAGAGATAAGGAGAACCCATTCGGTCCAGCGGCTTTGTACCTTTCTAAGTAACGTATCTTCTGCACAACCTCCATTTCTGATGGAGGAGTGATATCTATCTGCATCGTTTCTGTTGCCGATATATTCTGAAGTTCCACTGCAGAAGCGGGTCAACTGAACTACTCCATAAAGTGCTCCACCCAACGGTCCAGACGACGTCCCTAAGAGTGAATCAGTGAGCCGTCGGATTCCTTGATTAGTTTACTTTTCACCAGGTATCCATGGGCCGGTACTTCTAATCAAACGGTAAAGGTTACGAGTGTTGTTAATCGACGCGGCCTTTTCCATTTCCGTACATTTCGCAATCCAGCACTGCTTACGACTATTTCTCAAACTTCGAAAAGAACCACAATCTTTGATGGATGCGCGCCAGCGTTGACCAGTGACGTTATGATCAACCTGAGCCCAACGTTGTGAAAACGTAGGAGAACGCCATGTCAGTCTATGCCGCTTCTTATGAAAGAAGTTTGTACTCACCAGAAACAATCTAAGATCAGAGCACAACTGGATGAGACGATCGCCGTCGTCAGTCTGATGGGCCTCTAATGTACCCCTCGGAATTTCCCCAAACAACCAACTTGTGGGTTGAAATTTACAGCAACGGCCACCGCGACTTTTAAGCGCACACTTAAAAACAACTCAGAGAAATTCCGATAAAATTTATCCATGGCCTCCGAGGAATTGCAGTCAGATATGCAGACACGATAAAAGTCATCGACGCTACAGTTTGTTGCTGTTGACACGTACAGAACCGTCCAACCACACTGCATATGAACGACTGCTGAATGGAATCCAGTCTATATCATTTTTTACATCATTTCGGAATTATGTCAAAGTTATTCGGAAGTTTAACCCGACTGGCAGTTCGGAATGTCCTCCTGATTGACCTGAATTCCGGCAATATCAGCCGCCCTTACACGTTTCGCGTAGGTGGGCGCATCAAGCGCTCGTCGTCTGCTCATTGCACCATATGCGGCCACAACTACGCACGTGAACTCGACTTCGCTACGACCGGAGCTAAGAGCCTTAATAATTATCTCGTTAGCACGCTGGGTGATCGGAAGGCGATCGATAACAAAGCCAATAGACAGAGCCTAACCTCTCAGTTGGCTCCGGCGGTCCAAATGGGTAAAGTGAACAAAGCAGGGCAAAGCGGGGGTACCAATGGGAAACGAGAGCTGCAATGAAGTCACAATAGTGCACATGGATCCGAATTTGAATCAGTTTTCACTGTTGCTGCGCCGTGATCAAAAAACTAGCGCAAAGTACAAATGATAGACTGTAGTTCGGCCTGCTTTTTCAATGACATCTAGACGATATTTCAGACTTCAAAATGTGAAGGTACGTAGGCGAAAACAAATCCAATTTTCACCGGTTTTCCGCGACAAAGTCAAAGGCGTGATTACCAAAGGTCACCACAAAATCCGCTGATTTCATAAAAGTTTTCTTTGATCAGTCTCTCTCCAGTGCATATTAAATCGGGTCTAATTTCCAGCAGTGCAGACATGTACGCATGCGCACTATCCCTATGAATAAATGTCCATCCATTTACAACTCCGCCGTGATAAACGCGTTCACATGGCGTCACATTCATTTGCCGAACTTCTAAAATATCGCAGCGTTGGAAATATTAGGAATATGCTCTTATTAATATTTCAACATGGCATCGTGAATTAGGACAGACAAATTAATGGTCTTGGACATCAAAATGTTCAACGACCGCGTGCCTTAACAAGTGAGTTATTACATTTTTATAAGCAGTGAACAAAGTGTTAATAGCTGAGAACCCTGGTTCTATTGTTGGTGATCTTGACCACACAAGCACCTATCCGAAAACATATTTTGATCTGGCTCGCCAGTGCTAATGTCCCATCAAAACCAACTCTGCTCTAGACAGTGATCACCGGTTATCTCTCTCATATAAAGCCTCCGTCTCCACCAACGATCCACGCCGTCTGCTAGTTAGATCAGATGCATTCGCAATCCACCCATAAAACGTGCGTAAAATAAAAACAGGTAAAGTGTCGGCTGTGTAACTGATCACCTAAGATATTTCCTTGCTTGATAGACCACTCATGGTTCGCCTTCCATTCGTTATTTTGTAGAACTTTCAAGCAACATTTAACCACTGTTAAAAAGCTGTAACGCTTGTCATTTTGCATTTCCTACTCGGATAATTCCAAAACTAACTAATCATGTCTACTCGTCATCATTCGTTAATTTATCGTAGTCCGGCTCGTTAATACACCTGACCTATTGGGACCTTATGTCGTCCATCACTCTAAGCCTCGGGGTCCGATAGCCGGTTATCTTCAACAGTGCAGCAAGCATTTGTGGCTATGGGGTACACTCCTTCCACTGCACCAATGCGCAGGCAGGAAAAAATCGTCAACGCACAGTGTTAGACAGCATACTGAACCTCACTGACTACTGCCTTTCTCACCATGTTGCATGCAGAAGCAGAAAGAATTAACATAAGATAGACAGGGACTGGGCCTACGGGTATGGGAAAACGAGAAAAGGCTCTAGTAGCCAACACAAGGAATCATCATCGTATAGCGTTAAACAGTAGGGCAAGCTCCACTGACCACTGCCTTTCTCACCATCTTGCACGTTGAATTAGAAATTATGAATATACAAGATGGACAAAGAGTAGACCTACACGGGAAGGAAAATGAAAGAATGCCCTAGTAGCCAACACACGCAATACAGTCTAACTGTACAAACGCACATCGATCAGTCAGTCTCATCCGACAAAAATGGCAACACGATCGCCACTGTTCACGGTTCACTGCCAAATCCTTCAGTGTCTCCAGCTAACTGGTTGAGGGATCTTTTGGACCCCAACCACGAAGACGTGAGGCAACTACTTTTCCTAAGTTCGCTGTACATTTTCTCATTCCTCGCTGCCACGTCATCTGTTGACCTCCACGTGGTCTCTTCCACTCCCTAGGAGGAACGCAGAATAGGACACGGTAAGGTAGACGTGTGTTTGCCATATGTAACACGTACCCCAACCAACGAAGTCTACTAAGCTGGATACGCTGTGACAAATCGTTCTCCGAATAAGTACCCAATACTCGATTTCTGACCTCATCGTTGCCTACTCGGCTATTCCACCGAATCTTAGCGATACTACGCAAACATCGATGGTCGAAAACCTCAAGACGACGAATATCTTCAGCACGCAGACTCCAAGTCTCGCAACCATACAACAAAACTGAACACACTGCGGCACAGTATACACGACCTTTCAACTTCAGTGAAATATCAGATCAGCGCCACAAGTGCTTCAATCAAGCGTACGCCGCTCGAGCCTTGGATATCCGCGTGCTCACCTCTACTAATATGCTCCCATCAGTCGTCATGCAGCTACCGAGGTAGGTGAAGTGGTCGACAACTGCCAGCACCTCCCCATCGAGCATCAAGCTTGGGACCATTAACGTCCAGTCTAGTAACATCACTTTACACTTTGAAGGTGCAAAGCGCATGCCGAATGAAGCTACAGCTTTTGCGAGTCTATCTAGTGCACGTTGAGCATGTTCCGTGGATTCGAACAAGCAGACAACGTCGTCCGAGTAATCTAGGTCACATAGCTTTCCACTATTTCTTTGTTCGACGCCTACATCCTGAAGAATTTGCAACGCACTCTCCATTATTTCGTCCATGACGAAGTTGAACAGGAATGGAGACAAAGGGCATTCCTGTCGAACACCACTGGTCGTTTCGAACCGACCGGATAGTTCACCGTAAACCCTAAAGCGGCCAGAAGTATGAGAAAACAATGATCTCATTAGGTTCACGAACTTCTGGGGCATACCTTTTCGATGAAGAACACTGAAAAGCGATGTTTGATCAACTGAATCGAAGGCGCCTTTCAGGTCTAAGAAAAGCATTATTGTCGGTCGGCGGTGCGTGTGACGCGTTTCAAGTAGTCGGCGAAGAGTAAAAATCTGGTCGATGCATCCTCGACCTGGGCGGAATCCAGCCTGCTGCTCGCGGATGTTCCTCTCGCGAGCCTGTGTAAGACGATGCAGCAAAATCGAAGCTAATACTTTGGTGACTATCGGGACTAAGCTAATCCCACGATGATTACTGCAGTCATTGCGTATTCCCTTCTTGAAGACGGGAACAATCAATGACTCACTCCATATTAACGGAATACGCTCCTCCTTCCAAATGTCACGGATCAAGGTCGGGTAAAGCACAACTCTAACGCGCCCACAAGCATGAGAATACAATGATCTCAGTAAATTCACGAACTTCTGGGGCATACCTTTTCGATGAGGAACACTGAAAAGCGCTGTTCGATCAACAGAATCGAAGAAATCCATTATTTTCGGTCGGCGGTGCGTGTGACGCGTTTCAAGTAGTCGGCGAAGAGTAAAAATCTGGTCGATCCAAGTGATTTTACCAAAGCATTTCCACCCAGTTTGAGAACTGGGGGAAGTTTGTCGGGACCGGCCGCTTTCCCATGCTTCAGATGTCGAATGCTCGACTCCACTTCCACTTGCGATGTGGGTTAAAGGTACCACCCAAGGGGTTGCAGTTGCTGACACAGGAGTAACTACACTAGTGTGCGGCCAGCTAAACTGTTCCTTGAAGTATTCGGCCCAACGGTCAAGCCTTTGCTGTTTGCCATGGATGGGTTCTCCATTTCTATTGCAAATCGTTTCACTGACATGGGTGCGCCGTCCACCGGTGTCACGAATAAGTTTGAACAGTATTTGACTGTTACCTAAAGCAGCTGCTATTTCCATTTCTTCGGCTACCCTGACCCACCAATCTTCGCGTTCATTGTTAAGTCTTTTCGTAACTTGCTTCTGTAGATGTCTTCGTATCTTATTAATTTCCCTACAGTTCAGGAGCTGACGCTTTTGTCCCATTATACTCAACGACTCTTGCGGAATCCAGTGTTTTTAATGGACAACGGATCTAGGACTACAGGCAAAACCTGCTGCAACGTGCATCGCCTGTTTGATATGAGCCCAATGCTCATCTACATCACTGTTCCTCGTATATCCTAGCTCATGTGCTAACTGCTGTTCATAATCGGTGCGTACTTCTGGATCACACATACGTTGCACGGCTAACCGGGTTTGCGGTTTGTGACGATGATCATGGAACTGGAGAGATAATCGCACTAAAACCAATGCATGGTCCGAATCTACGTACGTGGACCAGTAAGATCCGCAGTTCTGAACAGAACTGCACCACCAGTAGCTTACAAAGATATGGCCGACCTGACTCAAGGTACCTATAGAGTTAGAGTGCCATGCCGCTGTGCGACGCGAGCTGTGTCGGAAATTGATGCTAGACAAGAACAATCGATTGTCTGCACAAAACTGGAGAAGCCTATCCCCATTATCTGTACTCTGAGCGGGTAAAACACAGCGCCCACCAAAACAAGTTTCTGATGCACTAAGTTTGCCAACTTGTGCATTGAAGTCACCAACTAGCACTACAATGTCAAAATCTTTGCTCCTGCGAACGAGGGTGGCGAGTTCATCATAGAATTCATATTTCTGCGTGTCAGCGCTGCTGTCCGTTAGGGCGTATGCCGAGATCACAAACAAAATGCGCTTAACACAGCTATCCTTTCGAACGCCGACTGGCCCTTGAAGTCTCACAGCACATAAACGACTGTTAACAAGGATCCACTCTAAAAGTACAGCTTCAGCCTTGTCACTCAGACCATTCCTACACCACGTTGATCCGGAGCTCCAGCTACTTCGTCTCCTGAAGTGCGCGGAAAATATCTCAGTGAGATACCAGGAGCAGTTAGTTGAATCACACTGCTCGAATCCTGGATACACGTTTCACTTACGCAGCAGACATCAATCTTCAGATAGGTCATTGTGAGGGCTAGGCACGCCTGCTGACCGGCCTGCATGAGAGTGCGCGCGTTAAAGAAGCCCAGATTCAGAGGCTGACGAGGCTTGAGAAAATGGGAGTTATGCGATTGCGGATTATTTACGACACTATTTGACAGTGAATCGTTGCGAGTATCGACCGTGTTATCAATGGGAGCATTATGGGTGGATAGAGGGGGCAAAAAGACGTGTTTGTGACAGAATCCAAAGATTGAATAAAAGAGAGGGAACTCTGAGCAGTAACCCACCTATCACTACCCACCCCGCTCGATGCAATGGGCAGCGCGGTCCTGATTATCCTGCGCGACGACCGATGCAGTATGGAATTCTTTGTATTCGTGAAGTTCATGAAAGATATTGGATGGGTACTGCAAGGGTGTCCAGCCACAAAGCAGGAGAACGATTAGGGTCCTCGTCCAAAGCCTTTAGTTCTAACAAGAACCTATCCGCAAGGCAGCGGGATGGCTTAGTGGAAGCCCATTTGCTTGGATCGATTATTCTTCCACTGATTTTACCGACTGAGTTGCCAGCTCAAATCGACCCCCAAACTGGAGGACCGGGAAACTAGACTCCGTCTCGCCTCTACCCATTGACCTGTCAAGCATGATTGTATGTCCGACTAAAAGAAGCCATCTTGTATGGCTCTCTGGGTCATAGAGGCGCGCAAGCCATCACGCCACGTCGTGGTGTAAGCGCGTCCACAAAAGTCTTACAAACACGAACAAACGCATTAAAGCTTGCATCATTGCCTCCTGTTGTACAACGACGATGATGATAACGAATAAATAACAATATAAACGACAGTACTGACATGAATTAGTTGATAACTTACTTTCACAGCACCTTCAAAGATAAGTTTTATCCTTGATTTCTAATACGAGGAAGCTCAATGAGGTACAGCAAAAATTACCTCAGGTAAGATTTCGTCCAAAATGTGAAACAGACTCTCCGTCGCTTTGAGATGAATGATCTCTAAACTCATAGCGCTGCCGAAATTATGTGCTGGAAGTGAAAGATATTAATAATGCTGCATATAAAATATTTAGAGTGACAGACAGAAATAATAAGATTAGGAACCTATTTCCTTATTAGGTTGAGGAACAAGTTGTTGCAGTTTTACTCAACTTATTCATCACGTTTTTTTAGCAAATAGTGCATTCTCCGTTGTTGCAATTCACTATGCATTAACGATTGCTGCAGCGATCGTACAACGCTGTGGATTGTTGTTTTCCCTGAAAGAATGTGGAACCCATATATCCAGTTTTTGAACTTCTTCCACTAAATGAAGATGGTTTACAACGGTCTTCCGATCCCAACGCCAATTGTCTATCCAGTTCTCTGGTTTATTGACGCAGATTTTCATGGAGATAATTCGCTTGATCTCCATCAAATTTGATGAGGCGATCGTGATGTTGAAATTACCGTTTCTGAAACGTAGAAATCACAGCTGTGTTGTTCTTTTTGGCATAGCGTCTTCTCCATAATCAGCACAAATCCCACAAGCGGTTTCGACGGCTGCCGCATTCTTCCGGTCACGAATGAATGCAAACAGTAGTGTCAAAAATGCACCGTTTCAACTTGACATTTCATTACTCTGAAATAAAACTGAATCGAATCAATTATGGGCCACAATGGTTTACTTCTCAACCCAACATATGGCATTTCTCCAGTTATGAGTCCCTATTTGAGGCTCAGTCCATCGACTTGAGGTCAAGCTTGGTAGCAACAAGACAACGTTTACGGAAGGGTTGAGTGATAGCCAGCAACCTACTCCTGGGACTTGGAATATATATATATATATATATATATATATATATATATATATATATATCCTCACACGTGCCTGATTTCAGGCTGTGTGCCAAACAGAACACGGTACAATCAGGGAGCAATGAATAAATGAAGTCATAGTGGGGGAGAAACAAAGGTGAAAAAGCGAAGTTCTTTTTTGTTTTGTTTTCTTTGTTGCGCGCACATTTTGCGCTTTTTTTGTTTATCTTTGTTTACGTTTGGCTATTACAATGTGAGGGTGTGTGCTGACTCATGGGCGATAGCCAGCCATATCCCGTCAGCAGTCGGCATGTCAGCGCCTGTCCGGAATCCAGGTCGGTGCTTGCACCAGCGGATGCGCAAGAAACGATATGGCGGGTCGATAAGACACAAACGGATTCCCGTCAAGTGGTAGCTGGTCATGTGGCCAATCAACCAATCAGAAGGCAGGCTACTTCACGCCAGTATGAACCAGTTGGTTTGCGATTGTTTCCTCCTAATTAAACGATGTGTTTTGTGCTAATAGAATGGGATGATTCGTGGGCGAAGTAGAGTCCTCACTAGAGTTAGTGGGACGGAACAAAACGTACGACAGATAGGGATACACTCCCACCACTGGTTTCGGTTTCGAGCCATGTCCATTGGTGAGACAAGCCAGCGTTCCTCGTCATCTCTACCGTTCCAACCTGGCAACCGAGACGGCCCCACATGTGACAGACATCCCGTCAGTTTCATTTCTCTGCACCACGTCATTGCTTGTCCTCCACGCTTTTTCTTTCAGTCGGGTCGAGGGAGCGCAAACAATGCGTGAAGCGGCAGACGCTGGGCAGGCATCCTTAATACATGTCCTAGTTAGTGGAGACGGTGCTGCAATAAGGTCTTTTCTAGAGAGAAGTCGGCTGTACCAAACACACGCCTGCGCACTTGATCATTGTTAAAGCGTTGCTCTCACCACACACGAGAAATGCTACGTTGGCAGCGGGCAGCAAACACAGCCAAGCGACGGATATCTTTAACTCGGAGGGGCCATGTTTCACAACCATACAACAGTACGGGGCGTACGGTGGTATTGTATACTCTGCCTTTCAAGGAAAAGCTGATGTCGTGTCGGTGCCAGAGATGTCTGAAGCTCTAGAGAGCTAGTCCGGCCTTTTGAATACGCAAAGATATTTCCCGTCCCACGCCGCCATTTCCAATTATACAACCGCCTAGATAGACAAAACTTTCCGTAATCTCCAGTATTTCGTTGCCCAAGTAGAGCGCGGGTATATGCCCCCGCCAATCCTGGAGCAGCACTTTACACTTTGATGGGGCGAAGTACATTCCGTATCGAGCTATTTCAGTTATTATGCGGTTCAGTAGAAGTTGAGCAGATGAGATGTTAAAAGCGAACAAGACGATGTCGTCAGCGTATTCTGGATCAGTAATTCTGTGCCCTGGGAGGAAATCGACACCACCACCTACGAGGCCCCCGGCCGATTTCTCAAGAGCATCGTCAATTGCGAATTTAGAGAGAAACGGAGAAATAAAACACCCCTGCCGAACTTCACTGGAAACGACAAAGGCGGGCGAAAGCAAACTCTTACTCGTCCTGAAGTATGGTGGTAGAGGGATTCCATGATTGACACATACTTTTTAGGAACGCCGTTTCTCAACAGGCATTTCCACAGAGCAGTCCTGTTAACCGAATCAAAGGCTGCTTTGATATTCAGGAATACGGTGATGATCGGTCTTCGGTGTGTCGATGCTCCAACAGCTGACGAAGGGTGAGTATTTGATCAATGCAGCCCCGGCCAGGATGAAACCTTGCTTGCTCCTCACGGATTTGCTCTTCTCTGTGTGATGACAGTCTACGAAGAACGACAGACGCTAAAATCTTCGGCGCAATCTGGGTTAAGCTGATTCCTCTATGATTGCCACAGATAGTTCAGAATCCTTTCTTGAAGACAGGGACTACGATCGATTCCACCCAATCCATAGGAACTTACTCCTCCTCCCATACTTTAGAGAACATATGCGTTAGCTCTTTCACCATTTCGTAACCTGCCTTTTTGAATGCAGCTGGTGGTAGGCCGTCTGGGCCTGAACCCTTGTGGTGCTTGAGAATTATGGTGTGGTGGAGTGTATATACTATTTAGTAAGTAGTTGACTGCTTAAAACGGAACTATGGATAGTGTGGATTAACAGCGAACGCAGCTATCAGAGCGGCAAACGCAATAAGGCGAAAGAAGGCGTGTGAACCACTTGATTGCATTCTGCGGCTAGAAAACAACTGCCTTCAAGTGGACTGGACCACTGTGATGCAAATAAGCATTGTTGTCCCATTTGGTTAGTTATGATGACTTCTGAACGAGTAATTCCTAATAAACAACCTATTATCCAGGCACGTCTCGTGGATTATAACATAGGTGCACTACGAATTTCAGCTTCGCTAGGAGGATCTAGGAACACGGACCACTGGTCACAACATTCATCAAGAGGTATGGCAGTTCGTGCAGAAGGCCAGTTGAGTTGCAAATTGAAGTGTTCAGCCCATTTTTCTAAGCATCGATGAAGATTACGAAAAGGCTTTCCGTCGGCTTCGCAGATTGTCTCGCTGACACTGTGTCCTTTGGTACCGGTGTTGCGGATAATATGGAACAACTTTCGAAAGTTCCCAGTGACAGCAGCTGATTGCACCTAAACAGCGCGTTCCGACCACCAGTTCTCGCGATCGTTTTTTAGGTTCGCAGTAAGCTCACGTTTAAGGACCAAACGAGTTTCGTTAGCAGCTAAGTCCGCGGGGATTTGACTGCGAATATCCAGAAGTCGGAAGGAGTTTGCTTCTATCCAATGATTGACCGGTCTGGAGATAATGCCGCAACTAGTCAGGCGAGCGGAATGCAGGGCTGATTTCCCGAGAGCCCAGCGTTGTTCTAGGGGGTACGATGGGATGGTGCTCAATCTACTTTTCACTTCATTCTGGAATCTGGCTAGCAAGTTAGGCTCCGATAGTCTGAAGACATCAACTAGCGACATCATCTTTTTAGTTGTCCCACCAAAGCGCATAGATAGTGTGGCACACACTAGTGCGTGATTAGAATCAAGACTGGTTCCCCAATACGAACGGCAGTTTTGTATACATCCTCGCCGTCTTTAGCTAGTTGCAATGTGATCTATCTAAGCCAAACCTTCGGTTGACGAAGGAGGTCGCCAGGTGGCTGAACGGCGCTTTGTGTTTCTAAAGCTGGTACTGGATAGAAACAGTCGGTGATGAGAACAGAGATTTAAAAGCCTTTCACCATTGTCCGAGTGGCAACAATTAAGGCCAAAGCGACCTCCTAGATGATGTTCACTAGGCGCGATACTACCGACCCTGGCATTTAAGTTTCCGGTTAGAACGATGATGTCCGTCTTTTGCGCTGTTCTCATTAGATCATGAAGGCGTTGCTAGAACCTGTCCTTCACGGCATCCGAACTATAATCTGCGGGGGCATACGCAGAAATTACAAACAGGCACCACCTATTAGCTCGTGTTCTACTTACTTTAAATGGACCGCTGATTCGTACAGCACACAGTCGGCTATCAACCGGAATCCACTCTAGGAGACTAGTCTTGGCTCTATCACTCAGCACTATTCCAAAGCCTGCTTGGCCAGAGGCCTCAGCTTCAGGGTCTCTAGAACAGCGTAGATGAAAAGTCACGTCCTTTTTGGTCGGCGATAACTTTGTTGTGACTAGGGTCTTGAATGTGAGTCTCTTGTAGGCAGCGGATACCAACACCAACCTTCTCCAAGGTCCTTGCTAACCCAGCTTGTTGACCTATGCGCATCATCAGAATGCACACATTATACGTCGCAAGTCTGAACAGTAAGCGTGATCGGAGGAGGAGTGCAGGCATCCGAGAGTGGAGGGCTGGACTATTAACGTATCCTGGACTGTGTCTCGAATTTGCATCAGTGGTAAGGAAAGAAAATAAGGAAACGGGTGAGTTTGTGAGCGGTTGTGCACACAACGGAGAGTGAGCAGAACGACTTTGTGAGCTATTCATCGACGCAGAATGCAATACAGTAATTCCATGACTTGTCTCTGGACGAAATACTGCCAGGTTACCCAAGCCAAAGCAGGTGGCTTTCTTGGGGATCCACAACCGGAGCCTTTAGCCATCCAACGCTTAACCCGCAAGGCAGCGGGACGAAACGTGGGGTCCGTAACCCGCTGGGGGCCGATGACTGATTGCTCAGTTCATTCGCCCTTCGGATTAGGCCAAACATCCTGGGTGCCCAGTACACCTCTCCACCACAGATGCCGGTGAGCATACCGTTGTACGCCTCATACACCACCCATGGTTGGTTTGGAATCAGGGTTTAGCCATTTCCCCTAGACTGATTTTCAGTCAGTCAACCCGATGGAGAGCGCCGGGCATTCGCTTTCGTCCTCTCACTTTAGCAGGAACACCTCCGCCACGAGAAGGCAGTGAGACGAACTTCCTCAGAGGCTGTACAAAACGTACGGTCATTTGGGAGCATTTCGAGAGGCGTTCACGACGAGTAGCCATCTCGGAGCCTAAGACACTTACCCTTGATTATACTGAGGCATACTGGTCTACTGATAGACCTAAACGACCCACCTGGCTGGTTTATCTGGTTGCGCCCGGATTGGTTGATTCGGTTCTGGTCGGCTTAGACGAATTTTAACTGCTGGTTGGCCCACTGATCGCTTGACTAGCTCTGTTCTTGTCGGTGATTCTGGTCAGCCGACCACGTACTGTCTGCTTTACTGAACCAGGCCGTCCATTAGCAACGTGTTGAGCCCATTTTCTTACAAGGCCCTTTTTTGAGAATGCATCTCTAGCTGCTGCGCAGCCAAGCGCGTCCTGCAAAGCAACATCATTGGCCCATATGAGCTGGTGGTCCGTGGTACGGTCTATTTACCCTTTCTGGGAAATCTAATCGGGTAAGCGGAACGCGACAAGGAGCTATGACCTTTATTTAGTGGCCAGCCACATTCGTCAAGCCACACGGCCGTCGGCAGATTTGTGACGTTCTAGTGCGGAGAACGCTAGCCACTGACCGTCCATGACCGTTTATTTGATGCGCGTAACTTATTCACAGTTAACCACCGAAGTGGCGTCCTCCTGTTTGCAACCGATTCCTCGGCCACGGGCTGGGATCTGCCACTGAAGTGACCGGCGGTGACGGGACTCGAACCTCTGACATCCGATGTGGTAAGCAAACAACCTAAACCACCCGACCACCATCGGGATTGCAGTTTAGGCCCCATCTCGCCCTGGATAATCCGCCGTATGCATATTAGGTTTTCTACTCTCCAGTACACATCTGAAAATAGATCGGTCACCTTCAGTTTAAGTTGCGCCTGACTTTGTACGGCCAGAGTCAACTGCGTCTAGATAGTTGCGTTGCCGGTGCGTTTTCGTATCTCGCAATACTACGCAGTATTCTTTTTCTGAAAGGCAGAAATTTCCTGTAGCATTAGTTATGGCAAAGAGATGAAGAAAAACAATGTGTGAATGGCTCTGGGCCCTGAGTCTACCTGAAACCCTTCGTGATAGTGATCTCCCTCCATATTCAAAAAGGCGTCACTCTATTAATGAAATAACTGACCCAAAGCTGGAGTCCTGAATGCCCTTTTTGTAGTCTTATGCTGTGTCTTCTTGTTCTCTGGCGCTTCCTCTCGCTGGAGGGTGTGCCAGAGAAAATAATTTCTCTTTTCCAATGCTTGTATACAAACTCGAGTTCATCACAAGAAGCGGTGTTCGTTAGGGTTGCTCTCTTTCGCCCTTTCTCTTCATTCCTTTGATTGACTTGATCCTCCAAATATCCCTGTCCTTGGATGAGATCAGTGGTATTGATCTTTGCTCAGGCAATGAACTGTCTGACCTGGAATACACGGACGATATTGTTCTTCTGAGTGAAGATGCAGGTAGGGTTCAAGGTTTCTTAGATAGCCTAAACAACAGCGTAGAAATGTTTGGGATGCGTTTTGCACCTTCAAAGTGTAAAGTGCTGCTGCAGGACTGGGTTGGCGCTACATCAAACCTCTTCTTGGCAGGGGAAGCTCTAACTGAAGTAGATAAATTGTTACCTGAAAGTTTTATTTCACCAGGTGGACAGATATCGGATGAAGTGTCATCGCGAGTTTCGCTTTTGCCAACCTCCGTCATCTGTGGCGTCGGCGTGACATCCGATTGTCTGTCAATGCTTGGGCGTGCGATGCGGCGGTTAGGTCCGTTCTTCTATACGGTTCATATAAATGGCCGTCTTGACGGCCCTGTCCCTACAGGGACACAAGGTAGAAGACTGTCGATGTTCGAACACCGGTTTCTCCGTAGCATTGCCGAGTATGGTGGGAGCATCCCATCGGGAATGCTGAGATCGGACTTAAGGTGTTGGGAACCAGAGGTCAATCTTTGGATTACGTACTGGATCTAAACAGGTTAAGGTGGCCGGGATATGTGTTACGCGTGCCCACTGACAGATTTCTTTGGCGTACGCTTTACTCTGAGGCGAAGGTAGGTGGATGTGGTCAGTCCATGAAATGGCAAAAAGTATGAAAACCTTTACTAGTGAACTTGTCCAAGTAGGATGCACATGACTTCCGGGGTGGGGTCCACGTGATCCGCCTACCAAATTGTTGGATGCATTAAGTGATACCGCTAGGTTAAGTCCAGTTCAAATCTGTTCAGTTCAATTCAGTCCACACAGAACAGGTAATGGCCACAGCCAATCGAGCGTCCAGAATTCATCTGATGGTATGCACACCAGTTAAGCACCCACCACTGCGTAGTGCATTTCGTCGAAATCCCCGCTAAAAATCAGAGGGGAACGTGGAACTTCATCGCACGTTACCTGCGAGAGACATTATGCATCGTGAGCGTTCACCAATACAGTATGCAACAAACGAACACGTTAATTACAACACACATAAGACGGGCCATAGTGCTGTTATTTTGCAAGACACATACGCTGGATACAGGTCTCAACTCACTGAGACCCGATAACACAAACTAATTGGCGTTAAGATGAAAGCTCGCGGCTAATTAGACGAACAAAACAATCACAACACGATGCCATATGAACAAGTGATGCGGAGGACACCGGGCACGAGGCTACGTAGATTCACGTAGCAGAGCACGAGGCACAAATAAGAGTAGGTATACAAGACAGAACGCAATCAAGGACGACGAGAGATACCCACGGCTTCGCAGGATTAATGACAACTAACTGTTCGGGCAGAACCCCCAAACCCGTAATCGCACAATGAAAATGGTCTTCGGCTGGCCCACAACTTAGGTCAGTTCAGGCCGGGTCGGATCACAGGACTTCCGGCTCGGCCGACGAAAGTGCAGATCCTTGCCTGCGGGAACCTCAGTATCTCACCAAGCTTCGACTGTCATTGTATTTTCTCGGCCCCTTGGGGTTGACGGATTCAATTTTCCGAAAGTAAGATCGGGTTCGCTTCCAGAAAAAATAGTGACTCACAATATGAACAGGCTGAAGGCTAAAACACAGCACGAACACACATCGGGCTGGACGAGGGAAACATTTTCTGACCCTTGAACGTAGCTGGAGTGGAGAAAACTACATGTGTATTGAGAAACAGAAGAAATAAATGAATACACAGAGGAGCATAAGTAGAGACGGTTGGAGAAGTGGAGTTGGGATGTGCGAGAGCAATTGGATAGGTTCTATTAATGAGTGATGTGTGTAATTTGAGTTTAAAAGGAGGGTGGGGAATTTTGATGGCCGGGCTTTGTCCAAGCTAGCGCTGAACTTCATGGTAGTGGGTGTGGACACCACCTCCGGAAGTTTATTCCGTGCACTAGCATCTGAAGAGAAGAAATTAGTCCGGCTACTTCGTGGTGCTCTGAGTTTACCCAGTATTAGACTGCTTTTCCAGGGCCGAGTTCCCGCCAGTTGCAAACAGAGGTGCGTTAGCCACTGATATCCCTTTCAGTTGTTTGAGTGTTTCAAATAAGTCCCCTCTCATCCGTCCCATCTCAAAAGAGAAATGTCCCAAGTTTGCCGATATTTCTGCATTAGGTAGATTCCGGAGACCTGGGAGGGTTTTGTAAACCTTCTTTGCGTAGGTTTCGGAAACTTCCGTTCCCTAGCCAACGAGGGACTCCATGTCCGCACAGAGTATTCTAGGAGGCCTGATAATGGCTATGCATATGGGATTAGGACCCCGGGGTTTCTAGCATCAGCGTCCTTCGGAGTTAATAGAGAGCTTCCGTAGCCTTGCTGGCTGCGGTGGCATACTGGGCTGACGGTTTAAAGGCCACATGAATAAGCCCCCACCTCAATCCTCCATAGTAGGAGTTTGTGGTATCAGGATCACCGCGGACAATTCCTACAAGAGCTTCTTGAGATTGGTCATCTTTGAGTCGACTGATTATATTCTCTAAATGAGCATGTTTATACGAACTCACCCGGAAATACAGTTTTCGTGCTATTTCTTGTCCTTGGTCTTCTTGCTACTTCCGTTCGCGTAGTTCTGGGTGGGGGCAATTTCAATACGAACTATCAACTCAGTTCATTACCACTATTACAATTGGCGTCACGTCATGGTGCTGCCCGGTATTGAACAGCTGAACCTGCATGATTTTGCGTCTGAAACTGAAGACTGGATTGAACGTTTCGAGTTATGGAATAGCATACGAAAGGATGTGAAGAAGGAGAACCAGACTGCATTCGTCTTGACGACTGGCGGCCGTTCATTGTAGTCGTTGGTGAAAAACCTTGCATGTCTGAGAGCCCCTGCTGCAGTTCCTTTCAACGAGTTGAAGGCTCTACTGATAGGCCACCTAATTCCCGTCAATTTACAGGCCACCGAAAGTGCCCATTTTCATTCGCTTGTTCTTGGTCCCAACATGAATTTCCATGATTTCATCCTGACGCTTCAGACACAGGCCTCTGAGAGTAATCTTGTTAATCAGCTGGAGACCCAGTTGTGCAACAGCCTAACTGCCGACGTAATTCATCCGCAGTTGCAAAAGAAGCTATTGCTGAAACCTGAGGTGCCTTCCCTGAAGCCCGGTCAACCTGTGAACAGTTCGATGACGTTGCCGACGCGACGGCTGTACACTCCGTAGTGCACTACCAACACGTTCTTCCCCGTAAACCGGTCTCTACAAAGAAGACGCCTCAACCAAAGCCTGCTAACAAAATGAATCCTGAAAGCAAACCAGTACGGCCGAACCGTTGCTTCTTGTGCGGCTAATTTCACCTACTTTCCGCCTGCCGCTTTCGTAGTGCGGTATGCCTTTCTTGTGAAAAGCTTAGTCACATTCGCAAGACATTTCTGTAACGAACGTTTGATCAATGCATAGCCAAATTCGCGACGGATCCCGAAATCAAAAGACGATTATCCGTGATACTATGCGATACTGTATTATTACACCCCATACTCGATAACTTGCCGGATTATGTATGGCTACAGGTCACTACAGGATGTTCTGACTTCATTGTTAGTTGCATCTACCGCCCCCCGAATACTAGTCAAAACGACTTCCTGCCTATCATAGAGGCGGTAAACGTTGTTGCGGACATATCCGGCCCAAAACTGGTGGCCGGCGACTTTAACGCACCAGGCATACGTTGGTCCACTTTGAAAGCCCCACATAACTTACTACACTTCTTGACCAGCATTCGTTTAGGAGGATGGACTCAACATGTGATGTGCCTAACTAGAGGCAGTAGCATTCTTGATCTCATTTTTACGGTAGGATTGTCTCGCGTACACACATCTATCGTGAACAGCATCCCACTTGCCGGTTAAATGTGAGTTTTCAGTGCCAACACGAACCGTCCACAAACCAACCGTTAAAAGACCGTTCCACCAAGCTAGCTGGAATCAATTACCCTCACTCATTCGCTCGCAGAACTGGGATACTTTCTTTTTATCTGATGACTTGCATACCGTGGTGGATCATCTTTACTCCACACTAAATGCATGTCTTGACGTAATCATCCCAACCCAAGGTCTACCTGGACGAGATAAACCAAACAGTTTTTGTCGATGAAAGCAGAAGCTTTCTATGCTACAACGCAAATTCCTTAGGTCGAGAGACTTTTCGTTGTTCTTGCAAATGAACCGTTTATCCCATTCTATGAAATTGATTGAAATGTCCCTCAGTAAAAAACAGGAATTAAGGGCGCTGAGTCACCCCAAGAGGTCCGAAGCTCTATCTAAGCTGATGAAGTTGAGAAACAGCCAGTGCAGTTCTCCTATCTCATCCATTATATATAACAACAATTATATAACGAACTCCCAAGAGATCTCCGATGCATTCAGTGCCTATTTTGATTCTTCTCTAACGACCGACGACTCCCCATGCCTATATCACGTTGAGCCGCTGACATCTGCACAGTTCTCAGCGGTTACATTTCACCCGAACGACTTAACAGTACAGCTAACTAAAATTAGGCGGTCATACCACCCCGGGCCAGATGCCGTACCACCGGCTACTTTTAGTCTAGGTGGCACTGATATCCCATTCTTGCTGTCAAAGGTTTTTAATTTATCTATGAGCAGTAGCGTTTTCCCCTCCCATTGGAAAATATCAGTTATTATCCCAATTCTTAAGAAAGGTTCACGCCAGGACCTAACCAACTATCGACTAGTGAACCACACCCCTATAGTTTCCCAAATTATGGAAAGACTGATAAAAAATAAGCTGACAACTCATTTACTGAACAATGACCTCATTAAAACTGGACAGCACGGTTTTCTTCAAAAAAAGCGTGTGCCACCTGTATGAGTGACCTCCTTAAACTAATAACTACGGCCACTAACAGTGGTAAATCAGTGATCGTAATCCTCCCTGACATGACTAAAGTTTTCGATCGAGTATCCCACAATAGGCTCATGGCGAAGATGAAAACCTACGGAATTGTTGACCCGATCCTGAGTTGGTTTTCATCATATCTAACATCCCGAAAGCAGTTGGTGGACGTTTATGGCAGTTTATCATCACCTCGACCAGCTACTAGTGGAGTTATTCAGGGTAGTGTACTAGGTCCGTTACTTTTTCTTTATATATGTTAATGACATTTTTACCGTCATCACACACGGGGCTGCGTTCCTTTTTGCAGGCGACATAAAAATTATGTACTCCTTTGAACCTGACGCCTTAGCTTCTACCATTGCTAGCATAACGAGCGATTTACTATCGCTAGACTCATGGAGCAACCAATGGTTGATGAAATTCTCCGCTGTCAAAAGTCGTATCCTTATGTATAAGTGTCAGGTTCCCGCGGGAATGTTTAAAATTAATGATCAGTTCATCCCCAATAGTCCGGAGGTAAGGGACTTGGGATTACAATATTCTTGTACATTTAATTTCTCCGAACATTCGGCCGTACAGGTTGCTAAAGCTGGACGGCTAATTGGTCTGAATAATAGAACCTTCGGTCTTCCAGAGAGCAAGCTAAGCATTTTTAAAACTCATGTCTGACCACTACTGGAATATTGCACTGTCGTCTTTTCTAACATGCGGCAGATTGACAGATTTGCAATTGAGAATGTACAACGTAGATTTACCAAACAACTACTAGGATATTCCTCGCCTTTGAATTATATGGAAAGGTGTGAAATATTGCACCTAGAGCCCCTATGGCTGCGCAGTCTACGAATGAACCTGTCTTTCTTTTGCAATATTGTAAAGCGTACATCTTGCAATCGAGCCCCCCAGGTCAAAACTCCCTCCAACTATTCTTTACGACCTAGGGACTCTATGGTCTTGATTCCAATATCCAGGACTGCAATGCGGTCAAACTTCTTTATTGTTAAATATTCTTCCCTCTGGAACAAACTCCCACCTCAACTTAGGTCAATGTCTTCGGCCTCTTTATTATTCAAAAAAGAAATAAATAAACATCTCACTGTCCAAAAACTGATCCGAATGCATGATCCCTACATGTCTATTACCCGAGCCTACGAACTGGGCCTGGGATACTAACCAAAAGCTTAACAACTTTGTTCAGTAGACAGTTATTACCGACGGATGGTGGGGATCATTCTGTATTATAGTTAGCAAATAAAAGCAGTCCAACCTATACTCCATGACTGTCAACAGCACACTCCACGTGTTTGTCTAGCCACTTCCTATTTTCAGCGCTTCTGACCACGACCCCCTACTGGCCACCGTTACTCCGGTGATTCTTTGTTTTCATGCTGTCAGATTTTACCATAGTCGGTTAGGTTCTTTTTTTATCAGCTGCCGCCAGGTATAAGAGCATTCATAATGCTAGAAAATATATAGCAGCATATGTAACAGCCAGTCGTAGAAAATCCCCCTTTTTCCCTCGCGATTCAGTGTTTTTCCCAACATCACTCATTTGCATACACTATTGACTTGTCTTTACGAACTGGTTGTTTTTCTGGACCAATTGTTGTTTTTTCGCGCCCAGAGCGCTACTTTGGCACATCCTTGTTCAGGACCTGCGTGACGCACGTGCTGTCTGCTCACACGCTGCTATTCGGTTTCTCGTTGTTGAGTCCTTGTGATCGTATTATAGAGGTTTGTATATTGTTTATGTCATTGTTTATTGTAATAATCTAGTATAGTAGAAAATCACGGATAATCGTCTTTTGATTTCGGGATCCGTTGCGAATTTGGCTACGCATTGCTCAAACGTTCGTTACAATACTCAATAGATCAATTTGGAACGAGGAAAAACACGCAAAATGCCCAGAAAAGGATCAAAAGCAGTCGAATCCGGACAGGAAGTAATACGGCAAGTCTCTGGGGAGGTTTTGGGTACATATGGTTCTTTAGTTAATGCTAGATCGCCTAGTCCTGTCAGTGCCAGTTCATGTGTTATTGAGAGCAATATTGATCGTAAGGATGTCGATTTATATAAGCTGAGAATACTAGAACTAGAGCAACAATTACTATCCGCTAGACTACAGGCGCAGGAAGCAGAGAAGTGTACACAGAAACAGCGAGAGCATGAGACCAGTGAATTCGACACTTCCGATAGATTAGGGTGCGATAAGGTAGGGAACCCCACGCCGGTCGCCGACTACAAACCACCATCGATCGATCTGCCTAGAGTGGAGCTAACGGTTTTCGACGGGCGAGCTGAGCAATACTGCAAGTTTTTCAAGCAGTTCGAGACGTTCGTTGAAAATAAGGTAACCGACCCTGGGCAAAGGCTTCTCTACCTTACTCACTACTGCCGAGGCCGAGCGCGAGAAGCTATCGACGGGTGCACCATGCTCGATCCAGAACAAGGCTACACAAGGGCAAGGAAGATTCTAAGGGAATTGTTTGGCCAACCTTTCAAAGTAGCCCGTAACCTTATAGAGAGCGTGATGGTAGAGGCAAAGAGAACCAAGGGCGACGTCTACACCATGGCCGACCTGGTGATTAAGATGCAGAACTGCTCAATAGCCCTCGACCATTTAGGTTACAGGGCTGACCTAGACGCCATGCACACTTTGGAAGGCATAGTCCGTCACCTCTCTCCCGAACTACAGGGTCGGTGGGCGGAAGAAGCAGAACGGATAAGCCGAAGCGACAGAGAAGCCAACTTCGAAGACCTGACTGAATACTTAGACAGGCAAACGAAGATAGCTGACAGCAGATTCGGCCGACTCATCCGGGACAGCAAACGAGCAAACAAGCCCAGTACTAGCCAAGTCCAAACCCCTGTACGGGAACATCCAAAGTACCAGCATTTGACCAATGCACACGTCATTTCACGAGATGCTACAGCGCAACCAAATTGCAGATCCTGTGGTACTAGCCATGGCCTACCAGAATGCCCCAAGTTCGGCGACGCCACAATAGACGAACGGTGGGGAATGGCGAGGATGGCAGGAGCATGTTTCATCTGTCTCAACACCACGCACCGGGCAGCAGCCTGAAGAACAAGGAATCGATGTGGTTACGAGGGCTGCACGGGCAGACACCATCGGCTGCTGCATCAAGCGAGAGTAACCATATCCGAGGCGAGTGCCAAGCCCAGCGTGATTTGTTCAACCTCACAATCTGCCAGTAAACCGGTACGTTTAGGCGTAGTGGCCGTGGGAGTAGTGACTCCGACTGGGATAGTCAAGGCGTTGGCTTTCGTTGATAGTGGATCCAACACCACCTAAGTGAAAGAGCGGTTTGCCGACAAACACCAACTGGCTAAATGTGCGACGTCGTTAGCAGTGAGCACGGTGGGCGGAACACAGGTAATGACTGCCGGTAGATTAAGGCTGCAACTCACCTCTCTAGACACTAACGAGGAAATTGAACCAATGGAGGCATTCACGTTAGCGGATCTCCCCATGCGAGCACCAAGGTCGGTGAACGCAATCTTGACTCGGTGGCCCCACCTGCAGGATGTAACCGTTGTAGACTGGGAAGATGATGAAGTGGATCTTCTCATCGGCTGCGACGTGCCAGAGGCCCATTGGGTGCTTGACCAGAGAGTGGGCGACCGCCAGGCAACTAATGCCGTACGCACGGCTCTGGGATGGATGTTATACGGTCCAGTAGGGGGGCGCGGTTCCGTGAATTACTTATCCGCCGAAACGGGCCGCATAGAGTATCATCTGCAACGGCTGCATGAAAAGGAGTTTCATGACATTGGAGACGAAAGACCGACGTTGTCTCAAGAGGATCACTTCGCTCTACAAACGGTGCGGCAAGGCACTTGAGGCCTAAAAAACAGTTCGAGGTTCCCCTCCCATGGCGCACACCTGTCGAACCGTGGACTGACAACAGAAATTATGCTCTCCAACGATTACTACGACTAAAAGAACGCTTCATTCGAGACCAGAATCTGTGGGAACGATACGCGGATTTGATGAAGCGAAACGAGGCCCTCGGTTACGTTGAAAAGGTGCCTGTTAACACCGACAGCAAAAGGGGTATCTGGTATCTGCCTCACCATCCGGTTATCAACCCCAAGAAACCCAATAAACTGCGGGTGGTTTTCGACTGTGCGGCCAAGTTCCAGGGCAAGTCGTTAAACGATCGCCTACTACAGGGGCCTGACTGGACCACACCATTGATCGATGTTTTGTGCCGTTTCCGAGTTTGTAAAGTGGCTTTGTCTGCCGATATTAGGGAAGTGTTCCATCAGGTGAAGATTCCGGTAGGAGAACGAGATGCTTTGAGTTTCCTGTGGTGGGAAGGGAGCGACCGGGACAACGCAGTGGTGAATTATAGGATGACCGTCCACCCCTTCGGAGCCATATCGTCACCATTTTGTGCCAACTACGCCCTCCGAGAATCAGCGAACAAACATGGCGATCTAGTACATCGGACGGTGGTAGGAAGCGTCAGCAGGAACTTCTACGTCGACGACTACCTTGGGTCATTCGATGATGTGGAATCAGCTCTAGAGCAGTTCAGAGGTCTGACGAGATTGCTGGAAGAAGGCGGCTTCCATCTAACTAAATGGATGTCGAACGCTTCAGAAGTGCTGAAGGTCATCCCGTATCACGAAAAGGCCAAAAGGGTGAGAGATTTGGACGGCTCTCCACTTCCTATCGAGCGCACCTTAGGGATACAATGGGACGCGGAAACGGACGACTTTGTTTTCGAACTAAACGTTCCCGAGCTGCCAATAACCCGTCGTGGCATACTATCTGCCGTCTCAAATTTGTTCGACCCGCTCGGTTTCGTCTCACCATGGCTGCTACCCGGAAAGATCTTGCTGCAGCGGCTGTGCCGTAAGAAAGTTGATTGGGACCAGTCACTGGACCGAGGGGACCGGCTGGATCGGGAAGAATTTTTGAACACCTTGAAGAAATTAGGGGACATAAGAATCCCACGATGTTTGACCCCTGGCCATACGACACGGACTGGAGAACTACATGCCTTTTCCGATGTATCCGAAGTCGGTTGTGTAGCTGTGGTGTACGGACGATGGTGCGCAGGAGATGGACAATATACCACGAGGATCCTGTTCGCCAAAGCCCGCGTTGCTCCACTGAAGTCGGTCTCAATCCCACGCCTTGAACTCAGCGCAGCCGTGTTGGCAGTCAGGGTGGTTCAAGCTGTGAAGAGATGTTTCGATCTCTACATTTGGTCGGTGAGCTTCTGGGCGGATTCAACGATAGTACTTTACTATATCAACAACGTCCGGAGCCGGTTTAGTACTTTCGTTGCTAACCGGCTCACGATTATCCACGATGAGTCAGCCACGCACCAGTGGAGTCATGTCAGGTCTGGCGATAATCCGGCCGACCTGTGCTCCCGAGGTGCGAACAACTTCAGGCAACTGGACACGTGGACGAGAGGGCCAAACTTCGTGCAATTGCCCAAACAGGACTGGCCCGTGTTCGAATTAAAACCCCCTACGGAAGTGGAACTGGAGATCAAAGGCGTAGTGATAGCAACCAACGTCGTCGAAGAGTCATCCATTCTATCACGACTGGTCAGGTTTTCTTCCTGGATGAAGACGCTTCGTTCGCTAGTTTGGTTAACCAGGTTCAAGAGAAATTTACTAGTCATGAAAGGGCTACGGCCCTCAGGTTGGATACGGGTCGGCTCGATAGGTCCCGATGAGCTACAAGCGGCAGAGTACGATATTTTCAGAATGATACAACGCGGGGCTTTCGCCCGGGAACTCAGGAGGGCGGAAGAAGTGGGACCGACCAATAAAGACATGCCATCTTCAAGAGGCGAGCTGAAGCGTTTAAACCCCAAACTCATCGACGGACTGCTGCGGGTGGATGGTAGGCTGACCAACGCCCACCTGAACTTTGACACAAAGTATCCTATACTGCTGCCTGCGAGACAACCTGTAGTGGAGCTAATGATTCAACGCGTCCACGCCGTGGAGGGACATGCCGGGGAAAGTCACGTGACGAGCGTCATCCGAAAGCGTTTTTGGTTGTTGAGAGGACGAGAGACTGTAAAACGCGTAATCCGACGGTGTGTGCAATGCAGGAGACGCAATGCAACAGCAGACAAACAACTCATGGCCCCACTACCAGAATGCAGGGTGACTACGGGCTGGTGGCCGTTCAGTGACACCGGGTTGGACTATTTCGGGCCCTTGTGGATCAAGTGCGGGAAAAGATTAGAAAAGCGATACGGATGTATCGTGACGTGCATGAAATCACGTGCGGTACACCTAGAAGTCGCACATTCGATGACGACCGATTCGTTTCTACGGGCCTTGCAAAGACTTATCAACCGAAGAGGCGTACCGGCCGATAAATACTCAGATAATGGGTCGAACTTTGTGGGCGCTCACCGGGAATTGCAGCGTTGGCACAAGAACATAAACAGGGACAAACTGCAGGATCGAACCGTGGCCTACGGCATACGATGGCACTTCAACCCCCCACAGGCCAGCCACCGAGGCGGCATATGGGAACGCATGATCCGGTCCGCCAGACGGATATTGCTGTCAATCATGGAGCAGCAGCCGCCCGACGACGAGACGCTGAACACCGTCATGACTGAGGTGGAGCGAATCCTGAACAACCGCCCCCTGGTTCCAGTATTGAACGGCGACCCCACCCACCTGGCGCTCACCCCAAACGACTTATTGACGTTAAGGTCAAACGAGGGTTTCCAAAAGCCGGTAAACCTTTGTGGGAGCTACCTCCACGGGTGGAAGCAAGCGAACTATCTGGCCAAGGTCTTCTGGAGGCGATGGCTACGGGAGTACCTACCGGCTTTGCAGACTCGACAGAAGTGGCTGGCCAAAACAAGACCATTCAAAGTTGGGGACGTGGTTGTGATCGCCGACGAACGCGCACATTTCAGCGCTTGGTCTTTGGGAGTAGTTACGGAAACCATCAAAAGCACTGACGGAATGATAAGAACGGTGAAGGTGAAGACAGCTAACGGAGTGCTCATTCGTGACATATGCAGTATTAACCTACTCGAGAGCGAAGACGAAGGAGCTGATAACCCTGAGGCCCAGTAAACCTTTTTCACCAGTAATCGAGGTGGATAAAGAAACACCATATATACCACACGGTCTCCGTCAAACACGTTAAGGTGCTCGCGGTCTTTTCGTTGACATTACAGGAGGTTCTTTCCGATATGTGGTGATGAGTGCGATACATACACGCATGCACGACGCACTCTACATCCCGTAAACCCATCAAATATGTGACAGTGTTCGTTGTTTTGATTTTTGTTGACGCTACCGAATGCCCCTTGCATATGTGGAAGTAGCGGAGCTCAGGTCACACACACATGCAACATTTTACTCGTTTTCTTGCCACGCGGTCTTTTGTTGACATTGCAGAAAGTCCTCCTTTGATGTGTAGTCATACCTGTGATTTCATTGTACACCCGGGCACACACACACACACTCACACGCACACTCAAGCACGTACATCCAGGACCGGACGGCCCCTTACGAGGACAACGTCTATGTGACCCTTCACGCCCGCCGTCGGTCATTTGGTCTTGTGGAAGATGTAGACTAGCCTCATGTCTATGTAGCCAATGGATTAGGTGCGACCAGTAGTAGGACGTTGACGACGAGCATTAGACGCGCGCACTGACAGCAGGGCCTAGACAGGTAGAAAGAATCAGTACCTTCATATCGAACCCTTGAATCTGATAAGGATTCAGGAGGATTTTGGTGGGCGGTGTAACAGCCGGTCGTGGAAAGTCCCCCTTTTTCCCTCGCGATTCAGTGTTTTTCCCAACATCACTCATTTGCATACACTATTGACTTGTCTTTACGAACTGGTTGTTTTTCTGGACCAATTGTTGTTTTTTCGCGCCCAGAGCGCTACTTTGGCACATCCTTGTTCAGGACCTGCGTGACGCACGTGCTGTCTGCTCACACGCTGCTATTCGGTTTCTCGTTGTTGAGTCCTTGTGATCGTATTATAGAGGTTTGTATATTGTTTATGTCATTGTTTATTGTAATAATCTAGTATAGTAGAAAATCACGGATAATCGTCTTTTGATTTTGGGATCCGTTGCGAATTTGGCTACGCATTGCTCAAACGTTGGTTACAGCATATATAATATTGTCCTCAAGGTACCAATCTCATCCACGCTTCAACTATTTACTCATTGAGACAATATTTCAACACACGAGATTCCAGGCCTCGTTCTGATGAACGAACCGCCACAATCGATGTGGTCTTCCATAAACCATTCGTCGAACTACACATAAGTATTTGCCCCCAGTGTCGCCTATTCTAGCCTCCTTGCTTTTTTGGTAATTCTCACTAAGCCTCACAATAATTAGTCGATAGTACCGGTCTTCTTCGCTTTCCGGATGTTGTTTAATCCAAAAAAACCAGACCTCAAAGTCGCGACCACCCATTACTGTTACTGGCATGGTTTTGGTGTTCTGTCTTTCTCCCCTAACCCACAGCTGGTAGAATTGCTAGACTGCAGCCTTCTCCGTTTTGTTTTCAGAACCTGCATCCTATGGACGATTGTCGCCTTCTTCGTCCCAGGAATAACTTGGAACCTCTCTTGCTGGACAGAATAAACGAGATTTACACACGACTTCATTTTCGCCCGTCTCACGATCGCTTTCCCCAAGATTCCCACCATCAGACTTCTTGAGCCTGGACTACTCGATCTCACTGCATTCATTCATACAACTCATTTTAATCCCATATGTCATTATGCCCGTTCCGTGTTAGAACCCGCTAATACCGTTCAAACACTGGCACCTTTATTGTCACTGTTCATTGCTTCATCGGTCACCAAAAAAACGTCCGGCGCTGAAATATCTTTCAGTAGTCCTCCAGTGGGCAGCGAAGTAATTAGTAACTACCTGCACTCTTCATCGGTCCATCCGATCGCGTCCTCAATGCTGTTGCATCAAGTGTTTGGGCTCTGCAGATCACTGCGTTCCCTACACGATTGAACGTCTTCGATACACTTCCCATGCTGCATCGCCGCTCCGTTCCCATCATTTGTTACCCCTGTCAAATTGGTCATTATAAGTGTGACATTCACCGTCTACTTACTAAACCATCACCGTTATCGACACCTTCTATCTTCCAGATGTTGCATTCGTGTTATATTACCGAAACTGACTCCGTATCCAGCCTCTAAATCACACCACTATCTGCACCGGCTGATACATTTTATTTCTATATTCGTTGATCCACTGCCGCTTTCCGCGATATACCTGGGTAGATTTATTGATCTGTCATTTTTGCATGGTACACTCCACACAGCGTTCATCTGTTGACATGCACTTACCTGTGAATTACTTTACCTTCCCTCCCGCAGAACTGAACATCTGCATAATGGATGTAACCACACGGTCAATATTGATTAGTCTTCCACTTCCGCTTTGACATTTCATACCAACCCTACATAAAGTTAACAATTTGCCGCACGCTCACCTGTTTTCCTCCGGCCGTTCCCTGCCACCATCACTCTGGTAGTCTCCCTCCCAGGAAGTACGCAATTGTTTGCCACATATATGATTCCTCCAGTATACAGCCACCACTTTATATACTACCATCTTTGCAGAGTGAAATATTTCCATGTTAATACTTCTTGACATACCTGTCGTAAAGTGAATAATTCACCGAACGCTTCGACGAGATTTCTATCCATATGCCTCTCATATTCTGTAGTGCACCAAAAAAGTATCCTTTGAATATGTTTGAATTTCCACCAGTAGTAATTATTTCATATACCACTTATGCATGTACTCCAGACCAACCGACATCATTCGACCCTGACCTTCAAATTTGCTGGGCATTACTACAGTTTTAGTTCACTGTACCACTCTCTTTGATACTCTGCGTGCACGTGTTGTACCCTTTTGTGAATTGTCATTCCAGCATTATTGTAATCATCTGATCATGCATTCTAGGGTGCTTCGGGCGCATCCGAAATATACAATTATTATATTATTATATTTTCAATGACATCAAAAAAATACAAACCTCAATAATACGATCACAAGGACTCAACAACGAGAAACCAAATAGCAGCGTGTGAGCAGACAGCACATGCGTCACGCAGGTCCTGAACAAGGATGTGCCAAAGTAGCGCTCTGGGCGCGAACAAACAACAACTGGCCCATAGAAATGACCAGCTAGGAAAAACACTGAATCGCGAGGGTTAAAGGGGGATTTTCCACGACCGGTTGTGATAATGTCTTCAGCCCAGGTGCAACATTACGTGTGCAACCCATGAAGATCCGAAGGCTAATGGTTGTCCGGTATACACGCTGGAAGTTTCAAGTGAATCAAAGCAAATACCTGTACGGATCGGTCCAGTTCCAATGCGGTTTGGGATATCAACTCATTGTGGATGACGGGAGCTGTGAGTCCATTAGTCTGAAATCATTGTTCGACTTCATTCAGCCCAGTGTTCCCACACACCCCACTGCTGTGCGCATTCACGGTGTTACTGGACATCGACTTTCACGGCTGGGTGAGACTACACTAATGGTTCGGTTGAAGGGCGACCATACCACGGCACGATTCTTGATTTCCGTTAACAGTCCATCAGTTTTGGGATTGCAGACTCTGCGCACCCTAGAGCAATCGGTAACCCTGAAAACGACGTCCAACAATCCGCTGAATCGGCTTGTTCTTCAGCAGTTGATTACACAAAACTCGAACAACAAAGGTGGCTTGGCGATGGAACCCGCAAATATGGAAATGGATGGTAATCCGGTACTGCTTAAACGCCGAGTGTTGCCGTGCTGCTAGAGAGGGCATTCTGAAGGTGCTTACCAAAATGGAGCAAGACGGTGTCATTGCGCGTGCGACTTTAACCGCTTGGGCTACCCCGATTAAGGTGGCAATGAAGAGCGACGGACAGACACCCCGGATTGACCTTGAATCCTCGTTCATGGAAATGCCTGCCAAATAAGGTGGAGCCTGTGGACTTCATGAAATGCATGCTCGATAGCAGGTTTTTCTCAAAAATTGATCTGGCTGATGCGTACCTGCAAATTCCGCTGCAAATGGAGTCCAAACCACGAACGACTATTAACACTCCACCGGGCATGTGCCAATACAACCTGTCGTTCGTCTGCAATCGTCGTTCGGGATATTCCAGGCCGCGGTAGACAAGGTGATCCATGTTATCGAAGGGGTGATGGTATATCAATATGATGTACTTATTTTCATATCCACGGAGGATGAACATGACCACAGATTACAAAGGTTGCTGGGGAGGTCCATGGAAAGAAAAGTATCGATCGAAGCCTCTAACTGCAAATTCGGTGTCACCGAATTAGATTTCCTCGGTTTCACTGCCAATGCAAGCGGATACCGGCCCGATCCAGATCGTTTCAAACCCCTAATTGGCAATGAGTCACCAAAAAATCAGGCACACTTACAGTCAATTCTTGGGTGCCTGCCATACTACTCCAGGTTCATCCTGAACTTCGCAACAAGAGCCCAGTCATTGTTTTTAGCTCAGTCCTCCAACTTGAGACAGTGGAACGAACAGTGTGAACAGATATTGCGTGGTCTTATTCAAAATATCATTGGCCGGCGGATGCTAGCCCCTTTTGCACCATCTAAGCCGACCATGCTGATCACTGACGCGTCCGAAGTGGGGAAAGGAGCATTCCTGGAACAAAATGGATGTTCAATCATCTGTGTCTCTCGTCTTCCTAGTACTGCAGCGAAGAGTTATTTTGAGACGCAGAAAGAAAGCTTTGGCCGTTTTGTGGGCGGTACGCCGACTACATAGGTACCTATTCGGAGCGAAGTTCACGATTGTCACCGACGACCAGGCCCTTCAGTTCCTGTTTAGCCCGGATAACCCCGTCGCCGAATCCACGGCTGATATGATCCAGCCTTGAAGCACTGCTCTGGAAGCCCATGCCTATGACATCCTACACCGACCCGGCAAGGCAATCCCGCAGGCGGACTTCCTGTCCCGTTACTCACGATTTGCAGCAGCTGACTAATGCCATTTCATTTTGCCGGCAGCGCCTGTGTCGAGAGAGGAATTGAGCCAGCAGTCAAACTATACTACTCGCCTGTGATTTCGGCGATCAGTAAGGGGCGGCAACCCGAGGTGAAGAGGGAGTTTCCCCCGCCACTCGGGCTTGTATAATGTGAAGTCGCTGGCTGGAACTGGACGCGGATATTTGCACTACGGCAAAGAACTGCGATGAGTGTTGCACAAAGTCTAGTGAGGGCCCAACAACTGGAATCCATGGCCCGAAAGCCACATTCAATGGCAGAGTTTTCATGCTGACTTCTGTGGTCCATCCTTGAACCCGTATCACGCCTTTGTACTGATTGATACCTACTCTAAATGTCCGGAGGTATTTGTGACGAGTTCACCAACCAAAATCTTTGTAATCTAGGTGTTATGAAAATGCTTCGGCCGAGAAGGAATCCCACAGGTACTAGTCACCGACATAGGATCACAATTCTGTGCTGCGGAGCTGCAATGCTGGCTTGACAGATTTAGGTGTCGGCATCTACCTAAGGCGCCATGCCACCCTTGTTCTAAAGACGCAGCGGAAAACTTGGTGCTTTGTGTGAAAAGTGCAATGACATCGGCCAGCCCGAGGACGTTGCCCAGCTTGGAAGCGTTCCTCTGCAGTTTCATGTTGCAGTACGGAAAAGCAGTGCATAAGACCGCCAAGGAGAGTCCAGCCGTCCTCTTCAAGCCCGGAAGACCGCGGTTACCTCTGAAGTGTCTTGACTCCAGTTGTTAATTACGAATCGTAATTAGAGTTTGTCCTTTTGTCTTCTGTTTAGTTACTTATTAGTAGTGAGTACATGCATCGTGGACCCCGGACATTCGTAATGTATTTTCCCTGTTTCTAAGGTATCACATCAGTTTATACGTGAGTTTCATGGTGCTTATTACATGAACAGTTCACGTATTTGTTCATAACCTTGTTTTCCCGAAGGTCTACACTTTTACTGTTATATAATCTTTCTGAGTGTTTCATTTGTACTGCCGGGCAGAGGCTCGAACTCCCAGTCTTAGCGTTCTGTCAGTGCACTCCACTATTGGCCGTCATACGTCAACGACACTAACAGATCTAGTGCCGGATTCGCCTATTCATGTTGACGCGTGCCTTTGTTTACTCCACAGACTTGGCTTATTTGTTAATGACACTTTTTACCATTGCAACCACAGTCCAATTCACGCGTTTCTAATCGATTTGTTGATCTTTGACGGTAAACGTTCTTGATTTATTGACTGTACCGCAACCGAACTGCGCTACAGTTTCGTTCAGCTACCTGCTAAGTGGACCGTTTTTTATTTTCTGCGCTGTCCCGATTTTCGGAAGCTTACTGCCCATTGTTCTTGGTTTCTAACCTGGCTGTAAGTCCTTTATTTGATGTATATTTATGCTTATTGTATTATTTAGAACCACGAATCATCCATAAACACGGTTATCTGATTGGAATTTGTTCTGCTGCCCGCAATCGTGTTCTGCCTATATCGTGCGTGTAACTAGTGAAACTAAGTTACTGCTAGTTTCACAGCCCTAGGCATCGGGATAGTCGCAACACCAGTGATGTCACATACTACGGTGGCGACGATCATCGATCAACTCTTGGTATTATCACAAAACAACTCGGTCAATCTTTGGTCGAGATCACGGACTTGGATGATGCATCGGCGTATTGGCGCCACCTCAGCCAAATCCAGTTCAAAGTATCAACCGGCGACGTAAAAATTGGCACGGCTGAGACGACTGAGGATCACGACGGGGACCGTGTTGATGACCGCGATACATATAGTCCACCTCTTGAAACGACGGCTGCAGCGGCCGAGCCACAACCACCAGCTCCAGCCCGAAGATCAGTTCGACAGGCGAGCCAAATTGACGAGGAACGCTTGGGGGAGGATGGTTGCGTTGATTCAGCAGCTGTTACACGCGATACTGTCAGGTACAGCTTCGTAATCACGTACAACCAATCAGCATCACCGCGGACAATTCCGACAAAAGTTTCGTGCGATTTGTCATCGTTAAGTCTACAGATTGTATTCTCTAAATGAGCATGTTTATACGAACTCACCCGGAAATACAGTTTTCGTGCTATTTCTTGGCCTTGGTCTTCCTGCTACTTCCGTTCGCGCAATTCCGGGTGGGGGCATTTTCGATAAGGACTACCAACTCAGTTCGTTAAGACTGCTACAACCACCCCTGATGAATCTCTGCTGCTCTGCTCCCAGCATGTTATGTCATTCATGTGACGAGTGACTTAATCCCTAAAGCTTCGCTCCATGACCCTTACTGCAACTGGCAGCAGACCTACGGGGTCATGATCTGAATTCAAGTCTCCCCGTCCACTCTTATGTTACGAGGCAACCGGTGCCACTCTTTAATCCTCTGATATCTCCCCTCCGGTGAAACCTTTGAATAACGCTGCTGGGCAAGGCGCAATGGCATCAGATAGGCCCGTAGGATGGGAGGATGAATGCCAACAGGCCCTGCGTCTTACGGCTTACTCGGGCTGAGCATCCCCAATTCTACCTCCTCCTGCGTGACAGTCGCGTCTGACTGCCGGTTGTTCTGGATGCTGAGAGTGCCCTGGCTGTTGACCCGGGTCTTCGATGTAGGCCGATCGGAAGTGCTTCAGGAGGGTTTCAGGCTCCAGCCTTGGAGTGGTAGCGTGTTCACTTGCCACGAATTGCATTTCTCCAACGGTCAACCTCATTGCCTCCTTGAACTGTGCACAGTAAACATATGCCTTAAGTGATGCTTTTGCGTTTTGTAAGTCTTTTGTACTTCGACAGCAGAGTTTTGAACTCTTATCTCTTCTAGGCATCTGGTGTAGCCTTGGTTTTCCTAGAGGCGTTTCCAGGCCAGGAACTTATTCTGCTGGGCCGTAGTTACTGAACTTTCCCACCACTGAGGACAACCCCGCGTCGCGCTCTCCTATGTGGGGCAAATTCATCAGCTAAACGAATGAGATCACCATTCATGTGGTCCCATGCGTCATCCACATTGCGGCATGGGCAACTTTAGCTTACCGACTCAGCCCTTAATACTAACCCGCCGGTATCTAGTAGCCCGGAGCTTCTCCGTATCTCGTCACAAAGCTTTTCGCGGTTCAAGGATAAATAAACGGTAATGTACCAAGCGGTGCGGTGATCCCCAGTTCCCTTACTTCGATTTGGTTCGTGGGCATCAAGACATCTAATGGGGCAGTGATGTGACCGTCCTTCCGGCTCACAGGATGGCGAACTTGCTGGTAAAGGACAGTTTCGTGGACCACATCAATGGGGTCTTGGCTGAGAGAAGACCCTTGCTTCCATCCGCCTTCAAGTCTATCTATGGGCCACTTAGGTCATCGAACGTTATGGCGTTATTTGCTCCAACGGTTTATCGTATTTAGTTCAGGGAGCTGCTCTCTTTCGCGATTTCTGAGAAGCTTCGTTGGGCTCATATAAGGGGCACATTTTTAGCCCCAGAATCGACTGCGGCAGGAACTGTCTGGAAGCTGGGTGTCGTAGGGTGAAAGCCTTAAACTTGTGGTAGGTGATGAGTGACTAGCTGTAGTACATATCTGCTCAACTCATCATCCTCTCTGCTCAGCTTATATTTCGATGATCCTGATGAGCAAAGTGGTTGAAGTCTTGAAGTACTACTTGGGTTCGAGGCTTTGAGCCCAATTGTCCCGGTTCTTTAGGAAATCTTTGATCTTCTGTTGGATTCACCGAGCTGAAACGAGAGTAAAAAGAAGCGGGGGGGGGCGGGGGTGGCAGCGAAAACAAGACACACAACCTCATGCAGTGTCACACTGTGGACAGTGCCTTAAGCTGAGTGGGGGTGCGGCATTCATGAACATATATGTGATGAAAGACAACTATTTTTTTGACAAAGGGAATTATTGGGAGAGACCCAGGTAGAGGTCTAGCTTTTTCTTGAAGATAGTTTTGTTCTTCGAGAGAACAATATCTTCCGGAAGTGCATTCCACATAGTAATAACCCTATAGCTAAAAAAGTTAATCCTTAGTGAAGTGCGTGGCCTCGGTTTGAAAACGTTTCTGCTGTGACCACGGAGAGAGGAGGCTGGACAGACGGAGAAGAAGCAATCGCTTTGACCTGTTTCAAAAAGGTGGAACATCAAAAACAGATCATCTCTTACGCGTCTTACGTCAAGGGGATGGGGATTGAGGAGTGAGAGGCGGACGGGATAAGGTAGATGGGATAGACCCCTTACTGCCTTGGTGGAGGCCCGCTGAACTCTTTATAGGATCTCACGGTCTCAGACAAGACCAGAGTGCACTATTTGACTACCGTGCTCTAGCAGAGGTCGGATATAAGTGCCGAAAATTATGGGGAAATCATCCTTAAATATGCGCGGGAAGGACCTTCGAATCATGTTTAGGACTCGAAAGGCAGACTTGCTCGGAAGTTCGTGATGATGAGAGAAGGATAAGTTACAATCTAACCAGAAACCGAGCTCCTTGTGTCGGTCAACCCTTGGCAGTGTGGCTGCTCTATTAATGAAAAACGTGTGACCAGTTTCTCTGCCGAAAGCCATGCTCACGCATTTGTCATCAATAACTGGGAGGTTCCAATCCTCGGACCAGCGTTTTGTTTCATAAACTGCAATTTGCAGGTCTTCAACGCTTGAACTCCAGAGGGTTACATCATCTGCGTACATAGCGATGTTCGCAGGAAGGGCTGTCGGTAGATCGTTTACATAGATCAGGAAAAGAAGCTGACCTAAGACCGACCCTTGGGGGGCCTAGTTGTTACTGGGGAGGGTTGAGACAAAACATTCCCGACTTTAACCACAAAGGTGCGATCGGTAAGGAAGCTACGTAGGATGGCCAACATGGAGCCTGTGATCCCGTATGTCTGCAGCTTATAAAGAAGAGGGGCATGTGGGACCTTATCGAAGGCCTTAGCAAAATCAATGAATACAGCGTGTGAGAGCTGGCCATCATCATAGGCTTTCGTTAGGCTATCCATGACAGTAAGAATATTGGTGATGCATGACCTGCCAGGAAGAAACCCATGTTGGGACGGGGAGAGGATCTTATTTCTATGAAGAAGGGAAGGAATCTCACTCTTAAGAATTCCCTCAAAAATTTTGCTAGGGATGCTAGTGAGGCTTATGGGTCTGTAACTAGAAGCAAGGTGTCTACTACCCTTCTTATAGGTGGGTGCGATCACTGCTTCTTCCAGTTACGGGGGAAAACTTCATCGTCAACACATTGCTGAAAAAGCGAGGCATAAGGAGCAGCTAATGTATCCGCGGCTTCCTTGAGAATACGGGGCTGGATTAGGTCAGGACCCATAGAGCAATATTGGTTGAGCCGTCGGAAACCTTGAGCGACTGCACCAATGGGAATAGTGACGCGGTTAAGGGTAGTGGTCAGAGATAACGGGTGCATGGTAGGGTGGGATGATATGGGAATGGAGCTAAAAATTGTACGAAAGTAGGAGCTGAATGCCTCGGCTACTTGGCTAGGGGAAGTGATTGGAAATCCGGCACTATCTTTGAGAGCTAATGGCGTCAGAGCTGTGCCCTTTAGACGGCGCATGTACTGAAAGAAAAATGCCTTATTGGTCCGTGCTCGATCAAATACAGATCGTTGGACTGCATTCTTATAGGACCTAATCTTGTCTTTGCATATGTTCCTTATGATCCTGAAGTCTTCTGCATCACGGACAAGGCCTGTGGCTTTATATCTAGCAAAGAGGCGTGCGCGTTCGTCTAGAATGAGCCTAATGGGGCGAGGGAGGGGTCGCTTAGAGGTCTGTGGGCGACGAATTCTAAGGACAAAATGTATATCAGCTAAGGAGATTAACTCTCTGAGATTCTCTGCCATTTCATCCGCAGAGTTATCTGGGTTAGTTAAATTTAGCTGGGAGCGACAAAATGCACAGACTTGGTCAAAGTTGGTCCTTTTGAAGGATCTCAAAATTTTAGTTTCTGACGGAAGAGGAGGCCATTTCGCGATATAATCGAATCCAATGAGAATGTGATCACTTTTGCTGAGGAGCGGCAAGTAATGCACCACACCTATTAGGAACTGATCATTGGTGATGACCAGGTCTAGTAGGGACGGGGCGTGGCCTGTGCGATATCTGGTCGGATCCCTTACGTTCTGCACCCATGAGTTTTTCAGTACGAGATCAAGGAGGGGTTTACCGAAAGTGATATCCGGGGCATCAGCTCTTTGCCAGTTTGTACTCAGAGAGTTGAAGTCACCAGTGACTAACAGATGGGTGAAGTCTGTATAGCTTTTCAGGGAGCCTAATAAGTCTATGAGACCTAGGCTGTCAGTTGAATAGCATGCGGGAGGACGATAGACAACACCAAGCAGTAGGGCATCTGTCCTAGAGAGGTTAAACACGGCCCACAAACAATCAATACATGAAAAGGTTGGTGTTGTCAGTAAGGTGGGAGGAGGGATCGAATTATCTTAGTATATGATGACCCCGCCGGCACGACCTCTACTGGAGTCCCGCCTTACTGTGAAGTATCCCGGAATGGATATTTCGGCATCAAGTATGTCAGGGGTGAGCCAGGTTTCTGTGAGGGATATGATCTGAGGCTCCTTATCCACTGCAAGCTGCCGAAGCTCCGGGACCTTATTCAACACACTCAGGCAATTGCTGCAAAAACACTTGAGCACATGCTCAGGAGTTGTTGCAGAATCACCAGAGGCAGCTGGTTTTGGGTTTGAGGAGGGGGAAAGAGGGGGATTTGAGGATGGAAAGGAGGTCCTGGGAGAGTCGGGGGCTGAAGATATTGGGGGGCTAGAGGGTAAGCAGACTGCTGGGGGGACCGGTAAGTTTTGATGTCTAGTAACCTGGGGGGTATCAATCCAGGTGGACGGCTTACATCCTTCGGTCTCCGAAAAGGATGGGCTGCCTTTTGTGGTTTGCCCTTCTGCGCACTGCTTAATGCCCTATTCTGAGTTCTCTTGTTGGTGAGCTTATTTTCCATGACAGCACCAGATATATTATCTGGTGCTTTAACCTCCTCACTGCTTCTTTCAGTAGAAACAGGTTGCAGGTTCATGTCTGGGCTCAATTATGAGTGAGTCTCGTCCGTTGAAACAGTCTTGTTGGCTATGATGGGGCCTGGGATGCTTTTCTTAGGCGACCGATGTTTAGTGGCACTAGGCCTACTGCTGGGAGTACTTTCGGCGACGGGAAATGGTGTCAGTAGGGAAGCGACGGATGGTGGGCATGCAGCTCGGTCCTCAAGGCGAGTTACCTGGACAACTGGCAGCACTCTGAGCTTAGGATCGGCTTTTTGTGGAGTTTTTGGCTTAGCCTTCTCACTGCGGAGCCTCAGATGAAGTGGCTTATCAATGGATACGCCCTTGAGCCCTTTATTTTCCCCCTTGAGCTTTGCGGCCAAGGAAATAATTCGTTTGGCTGCATCTGTGGAACCCATTATAATGAGAATACCAAGAACCCGGTTGGTGCGTTTGGTTACCAACCAAGTGGACCGACCTTTAAGTGGGAAAGGGAGCTTAAGGCGATTAAAAACCTGGGCGTAGGTGTCATGAGGGTGATCTGAACTGAGGAAGCGGCCCCAAAGGATGACTCGCTTGGAGCAATTCTCGGTATCTTGTAAAATCTTTACGGCGTCAAGAATTTGCTGCTCAGAAACTCTACACACCTGATCGGCTGCCTGGGACACCGGGAGGGATTTTATTACCAAACTCCTCAGGCTGGACAGCTCATCATTAAGGGTGCGGACGGTGGCCCTTAGCTCGGCTATCTCTGCAGCCTGACTTTGGACTGCACATTTTAGTGCATCCGTTTTCAGCGCATTATGGAGGACCGTTTCGTCCGGATTGAGGAGTGAGGCATTGGCCACGGAGGGGGAATCGCACTGCCTCATGGGGAAAGAAACCTCATCTGAGTAAGCGGTTATATCAATGGTGAGGGGCATTGACATTATTCAGGATCCAGTCAGCACAGATAAAGATAAACGAAGATGGAGGGGGACGAGCTGTGTGTTCTAACAATTTCAAAAACAGCTACACTCACCGAGGGAGACGACCGCACCGCTGGTGTACCGCAGTTCATTTATTTTAGCATTCAGCCATGTTTTGCAGAGAGCAGTACAATCCGCCTCGGTGGCCTCTACCTGCGATTCCTCCAACCTGGTCCCTACACTGCAGACCTAAAACTCTTTGTCTTTTCTGGGCAGCTTTCCTTACTGGAGCTTCTGTTCCGGATCGTTAGGTCCAAATGCTACAAATGATTTCACACAAAAGTTACCTTCTGGATGATGGTGGACTACAGCTTTCCATGTGGCTTTTACTGGGCTTTCCTTTTCATACAAAATGCTTCCGCCATATGGTGTTTTCCGAGGTGTACTCTACTCAGGACTCACCTACTCACTCCCAGTTAGCCAAATTATTTGAGATCGTTCATGCCGGGATGAACACTCTTTTTCGGCCACCCCACTTGGACGTATTATCCTCCCCGCCGAGTCTACGTAGCTCTACTTACGCTAAGTGGAGTGATCAGATTCAATGTGAATGCGCCCACCGGAGCTTGGGTGGATTTTCTTAACTGCTGCCAAAAATGGTCTCCATAAGCGGTATTCTAGAATTCGACCGGAAAGAGGAGTGCTTGAGTTCAGCTTCCTCGTGCACCAGGCGCCTATTTGCCCGGTCGCAAGAACCGCATTGATAAGGCATGCGATGTCGCAGGCCTTACCAAAGCCGGTCTCACGGCACATGTACCGTGAAGTCGACGACGTATTGTCGAGATTTCCTCTGCCTTCGGCTAGATGCCCTACAGAATATTTCCTGATTGCCCCCTATTGCCAAGGTTCTTTGCTACACAGGGCCTTTTTGGCGTGCAACTCAGGCCTCGTGACTGATCTAGTGAGAGTTTTATCTGATCTTGCTCTTTCTTGACCCTAATCCGCTGGCAGGCAACGGAAGGGGACAGTGTCGTAAGATCACGAGATGGTTCCTTCAGAAATTCTCGGGAAGAAAGCCCTGTTTTCCGTTCTGTTGTTGTGCTTACATGGTAGCTTTCTCCTCGAACCCCTTCTTCTCCTGCAAGGTGACCTGCTCCATTCAATGTCATCAGCTTCTTTCTCTGGTCTTGTTCTATGTATGAGACCTGGGGTACTTCACTCGAGCGGTTATCTGGCCGACCGACTTCTCAGAGGGTGATTTTAGAATTTAATTGTTTCCAGTGCCAGACATGCCGGGAAAGCCCGCTCTGGCACCTGAAGTTTCTTACACAAGTCAAAACTCTGGCCGATAAGTTCTTGCATTCTTCGTGGAGCCGTGGCCTACAGATGTCATACATCGCACCATTCTGAAAATCAAGATTACAGCCCTTCCTGCCCCAGAGGCTTTCTGACTTTGGATGACACCATGATGCCTCTTGTGGTCCCGATTTGCAAGGAGTTGGGCTGTACAGGCGTATTGTATTTAAACTTAAATTGAAAACGGACTAGAAAAGAAAAGTTTTAGAAGCTCGAACCTTATCTGGTGTAGTGCAAAGCTGGATTATTGCAGAATACGGGATGGGACAAATAAGGCACCAAAAACCTCAGTTCAAGGCAGCATGTGACCAGCAGCCACAGTGGGTAATTGTGAGGATACCCCACACTTGCAGCAGGGAAGCCACGGGATAGTCCTCCGCGCTTAGGGCAGGCGTGGGGATTCTCCCACTGGTTGCGTTTGCGAACCCCAGAGTATGCATATTTTTCGTTTTTGCCATTAGTTTGAAGTTAACCCAAATATGTTAGAATTTTTAATGCAATCGATGCTCACCAACTTGTGGGCATTTGGAGATTAAAGACTCTTACCAATCACCTAGTCCCGCTTTACCGTCTATAATCCGTTTGTCATTGGTACTCCTCAAGTTGAACTTACCGGCGTGGACGGCATTGCTACTAGACAAACAGTACGCTCATATGGGCCCCGTAATGGCAAACCTTGTGAAAGCCTTGGGTGCCAACGTTGCCACTTATGTCCAACACTATTGGGTCCAACGTAGGACCCATAGGGGCACGAACATACTTTGGGGTGAAGAAAAGCGGGGAATCAAAAGCCCGTTTACTGTTTTCAAGCGAAAATTTTCGTTGCTTCACCGAAATGAACCACTGCAATTTTCTTTATTTTGTCGTTATAAATCTCTACTTTGTGAACTATGTTTGAAAACAGCACCATAATTTGTGAAAAATGCACCCACAATATCCAAATTTGAAAATCACTGTCACTAAAAAATACCGAGTTTTATGTGTTCCTCAACCCGAGCAGTATTATCATGGAAAACGATGTGTCCCATAAACCGCAATACATACGCTCCTTTGGCATTTTTGCCTACGGAAGATTTCAGACGAATAAGAACAAATCACCCGGCATTGGTCTTTCTCTAATTCTCGCATTGTCAGCCCTGTTGCAAATGTACAAAAGAGCCTCGTCGTATTATCGTTCACTTATCCAAAGATAAGTGAAAGTTTTTTATCGGCCTGATAGTTTTCCGAAAATCCAGAGTTGTCAAACGCTGCGGAAGCGCAAATTCGCTGGATGTTCGCATTCACCAACTCTATCTATTCAATTTCAGAGCACAATCCAAATAAACTCGAGACGTTAATCAATTACAGTCGGGGCATAAGTTCATTTTGGCTTGTTCTAGTTTCGGTTTAACTATTACAATACTTTCTCCTTTAAACTGTAGGCTTGGAAAAGTGGCCTTCGATCGTTTTCCACTGAGCAGAGGTAAACAGGATCCTGGAAGGTGCTGTGGTGAGCGTTTGCTACAGCCTCAGTTTATGCCCAAGGTTGACGGCTTTAAACCTGTGACAACAGAACACCACCTCAATAACCCTGTGTGGAATGCATTCTTATCTGTAATGCAGTCTAACTTTATTAGCCAAAGCATCCTGGAACACGAACCCTTGACCTTACTTCCGCTCGTGTAAAAGCAAAGGTCTTGCTTGTGGTCCAAAGACCAGCTCGGTTTCACCACTCTTCACCTGTTCCAGGGCCGTGAGGAGCCTCAAGAGCTACCTGGTTATCGCTTGAGAACTGTAAAACTTCAAGAGAGAAGGCCATAGTGGCCTCAGGTAAGCGAATGCCTTGTATGATCGGTAAAGTTGGCACCCCAGGTGATCTCGTCCAGCAAGGAAAGTCATCCGCAAATCTTGGGGAAGGATGGGAAGGTACCAGAGATCATATCGATCCTACGGAAGGTCTAAATACTCGAAATCCGCGACAATCTCTACGCTCTCACCCACTGCCACTGCTCCCGCACCCGACTGCGTCCCAAAGCAGTCACCACTGCCTTTGCCAGTGGACAGCCGCTGACAGCACCGACCGACACGGGAAGACTTAGGAGCTATTGCAGAGCTACCTGTATAGCAGACATTATTACTCACTGGAAACTTGCTTGCTCGAGCGACTACCGAATCAGGCGCTGTGCCTGCTCCGCCTGTGTAGATTATTCACAAGCTGTCGAGTTCCTCCATTACACATGCTTCTTGCTCCGAGTTCTTGTTTTTCTCCCCTCCGCGCTGCTAAGTATAATCTTTATCGTGTTACAGACAGAGAACCAACGGCTGTAGTGTTTGAGCTTGAGTAGATCCCGACTTAACTTGGGGCAAACCTTTAATGTGTTTCAAAATCCTATGCAGTTGGTAGAAGCCAGCTGGTTGAAAAATCCACTACTGAAGTTGTACTGGTATCCACAAGCGTCCAAAGCTACTCTGTCGGCCCTCGTGACTTGCCCCTCATGCACAGAAACAATTTTTTATCCGCAAGTAGGCCTATCATTCTCACTCGATTTGCAGATATGCTACCAGGTCACGACCTTCAGAGGCTGACCGAGTTCCTCACTCCCGGTTGTTAACAAAACTCCGGGCCTACGGTATCCATGACCCGCTTTTATCATGGATCACTTCCTACCTGTCGGATCGAACCCAGGTTGTATATGCTAATGGTCATCTATCGCAACCGACGCCTGTCACTAGTGGAGTCATACAAGGAAGTGTACTTGGTCCGCTATTTTTCTTACTCTATATTAACGACATTTTCTCGATTGTGCAACACGGCACACCTTTCCTGTTCGCCGACGACATCAAAATCGTTTATGAGTTCCGCCATCAAGATTTGAGTACAGCGCTGTCTGAAATAGGTAATGATCTTGAGAAACTTGATCGATGGTGCACTTCATGGCAGATGTGCTTCTCGACATCCAAAAGTTTCTACACAACCTACAGATGTCAAGTCCCCCTCGGAACTCTGTCACTGAACCAAGTACCCATCGCCCCAAGCTCATCAGTAAAGGATCTTGGGCTTCGATACACTAACAATCTACAATTCTCGGAACATGTCTCATTTCAGACGGCCAGGGCCAGACAGATAATAGGACTAGTCCTCAGATCATTCAAAATGAAACATAGTATTCTTCTTACATACCAATCCCATGCTAGACCCCACCTCGAATATTGCCCTATAATCTTCTCCGGAATATCTAAATCTGATAGAATACGCCTGGAGAAAGTTCAGCGCACCTTCACCAAGAAGCTCATAGGATACTCTTCTCCACTGAGCTATAAAGAGCGATGCACTCTATTAAAACTTGACCCCGTATGGCTTAGACATGTCAGGCTTAATTTGTGTTTTCTATATAGACTTATTCATCGCTCTGCGTTCACTTCTACCAACTCTGTACAATTTTCACTACCCTCATCTTATCCTCTGCGCCACAGAGACTTCAGTCTGACCATCCCACAGTCCAGGCTGGCAATAAGATCCAACTTCTTTCTCATTAAATATTCAAAGCTTTGGAATAAGCTACCCCTGACCATTCGCAAATGTACGTCAATAACCCAGTTTAGCCATGCCCTTAAATCACAACTTACCGTTAGTCATATGATATCTTTGACTAACGCCAGCATATCTGAGGATCGAGCCTATGAAGAAGGCATCGAACTTTAGAACCCTAGCTTCAGCCTCTCCTCCCGCTTTCTGCTATCCGTCGAGCTGGCCTTCAAAAACGGGTTCCACTACTAGGATCATGGCACCATACATCAAGCCTACCATTTTCTGTCTAACGACAGACGCCAGACGTAACATTCATTATCATTTTTTACGTACAACCTACATTGCAGAAGGATACAGTTTTGTCGTTTACAACTATAGGTAGCTAGATGCCTGCCGGTTCTCGCTACTCACCCACGTTCACCTACTATCACCTGACCCCTTTACAACCCTGCCTCATCTAATTCAGTAGCCGGTCTTCACAACTTTGTCTAAACGATTACTGCCTCTTTCGCTATATAGCACTAGGGCTGCCATGTAAAACAACTTTCCTCTAACCGAAGGTTTTTAGTCATTGATGTTTTCCCCTAGCACCAAATTGTTCAGTGGTGCTGGGTCCTAAGATATTAAGCCACACCACCCAATACTTCGCTCCTTGATCCTTCGACTCTTCTCTTATTTATTCTGGCTTCCGCTCCTCTCAGCTTCCTTGCCTGGCCGTAATTCGCATGTAGATATTATTTTATATATAAACATATATGTAAGAACGTAGAGAAAAGCGCCCGTATTCTTCGCCCAAGTATGTTTTCCCCCCTTTTCGTAAGAAAGCGGCATTCCTCTTGTCCTAGAATCCGGCCTACTCTCCAGTTTACAGCCTTAACGAACAGCAACCTGCAGCATTAGACCTTTAGATACCCCACGATAGGACTTGTCATACATCTTCCGGATCTATCATATAAGCTAGCCATTCGGGTTCTGTTGTGTCCTAGCTGCTTCTTTGTGACCTGTAAAACACCACTGTGGGATTCGTCATATATCCCCTAGACCTATTATGCAAACTTGCCATTCGAGGTTCTTCGTGTTGCCCAGCAGCTTTCTCACGTAGCCCTCAGACCCTAGTCCAAATGCACTTCCACGACTTTATTAACTCATAAAGATAAGACTTCCCGGTGAACGGCCGATTCGGTAACCAATAACTTTGCCTAGTAGTATAATACCAGTTAGCCCTCACGAACACCGAACCACAATACCAACGACCCCACATTTAACTAAGACCATTGTGCCTCATTTCCAACATCCGTACTCTCGTTATTTTGCTCACGCTAACCCTCAGCTGGAACATCTCCCAGACTGCGATCCTCCCTTTTTCAATTTCAGAACCACCCGGCCATCACGTTGCCTGGCTGTAATATATCGTGCAGACAGCTTGTCTTTTTCTCTGCCCGTCTACAACCACACCAAAGGCTGGCTACCGCGAATACGATCTAGCAACGGGGTTCACCCAAAACAAGTCCTGGTATCACTGCATACGTTACTCTGAGGCTTACTGAAGAATTCTCACTACAAGACCCTCCCGATGTCGAAGCTGCCGTGCGAGGACTTCTAATTATACTGTGATCGGTCCAGATTCGGCGATGCCCGCCTCTTTTCCATGAGAAAGCGAACAAAACCGCAGTCAACCCTTGCCCAAAAAGCCCAACATGGACACAGAAAACCCACAAGAAACTCAACAAAATGATGTATTTGCCAATTTACCAGCATAACCTGCCTATTGCAAAGGTCTTTACTCTTGTCTTGCCTTATTTTGTTCCGCATGGACACGACATTCCGATTGTTGCTTATTCCTTCCTGGAACTCCATCCATCCTCCACCAGCGGCGAACTGCTGACACCAGATGACACACATCACCTCTCACGAAAATTGTCTCACCTTTTCAAGGGGTACTATTCCTTTTCACATCCGCAAGTCTATGAAAATTAGTATTCCTCTGCGAACCTTCGTGAAATTCTTCCCTGCCTCCTTTGTCTCAACGTCAATTACCTTTTTAAGTGAACATGAATATGCAGTGCCGACCTTTTCCTCGCATTATTCTTGTAAATATCGTATTTCCTGCGTCCTAAGCCAATGTCCGTCTGAACCTTCCTATATCCGGCTGATTCACTACTATTGCCGCCGTTGACTTGAAATCAATTAGTGTTCGCCGTGTGTTCCTTGCTCGTTTTGATTCATTAAAACTCTCGGCAGCCTTATTCCATTGTTACCGTGATTTGCTAATCTCTCCTTCAATTTTGTGAAATTTTCCATTTCATTCAGTGATATTGTAAACTCTGATCATGCTTACATGCGTGCTTCTTGACCACGGTCCAGAAATATACCATTATTATTATTATTATTATTATTATTATTAAGTGTTTAAATACTGCTCATAGGAAAAAAATACATTCACGTTATTTGGCTTCGCGAGTTCTGCAATCCGATCCCCTCCTTCTTTAAACACATGCTAGGTAGCACCAGAGCAATCGCTACCAAATCCGAACGACATTCTGCGTTGGATGAAAGCTTGACTTGGGCAGGAGTTTAAAGGTTGCTACAAGAGAATATGACTCGATATTCATAAACCTCGTGGTGAGCTCAAGCTATGTTCACAGCCGATGAAAAAAATTCAGAGCTCGTGGTAACTGAGGAGAGTGGATCATCTGGAGTAAGATACTACCTGGATTTGCACAAAGCAGGCAGAAAATAACTAACAGGAAATACTTTGCTTTCTGATGGAAGAAAAATATCCTAAAAGTATGCGTAACTGGGGCAAATCTTGTAAAATGATGTCGCAAATGTTATGGCAGTTGGTGTTAATCTCTGCCAAATTGTGATGTTTACCCTCGCCTTTATTGGCCAAACTGAAGCTGAATGTTGGTTGGACCGTTTGTAGTGTATAAGCTCTCCTACGTGCGCGGGTCGTGCTAGATGGTATGTCTGGTGTTGGTTCTGTAGAGCTACGTCAATTAGTCTATAACTGCTGGTAGGACATGCCAGTGGAAGTTTTTTAGGATCGGCGGGTCCGATTCCGATGCTCGGAATCCAACACGGATGACAGAAACATGTGGTTGCATTGTCTATTTCGGTGGTGCTGTGAAATATGTACGGTAAACTAGCCCATCCGGGGCTGGCATATTTTGGTTACCAGTACTACTGCTCCGATCCTTCCTCCTTTGATCAGCAAATCACAGTCTGAGTCCGTCGTTGCGAGTCCTGTTTTAAGTGCACAACCATTTGTATTTTAGTTTCATTTAGTGTCCATCATTTGTTTTATTCTTCTCGCACATAACATAAGGTAGGCAAGTATCGCCTGAAGAAGCAAGCTTCATAAGCTTTAAAGGAAACTCCGAGCAACTTGGCGCAAGATGCTGTAAGAACACTTATTCAGTTTCAGTTATAACATTTTGTGGATACTGAAAGTACTGTCAGCAGGAATTCATCAAACGACCAACGGAAACCATATGGAGATGAATCAGTATCAGCTTCGCAGTTTTGATTAACCTCGAGAAAAAGAGGGCTTTTCTAATTTGAGATCGGCTCACTCTTCACTGACCCACCATACCTTACTTTTAGGCACCTAATGGCAAAAGTACATGGTGAGTACCGTACAACAGTGGGTGAACTGCTGATGGAAATAATTCTCACACCAGAGCTATGGTTGTTTGTATTGATTCATAGAAGTGGTACACTTCTTTCTAGGAGTTTCTAGATAGAGTGATGAAGGGGAAAATCAGCAGCTAGATCCATACACTTACTCCAAAAAGAGTCACCTTTATGTAGCACAAGGTTGATAGTGATGAGCAAACCTTTGAACCGTTGAAAACCGTGGAAGCACCGTGCAGCTAATTCATCCTTGTTGGGAACCATCAGCAGTGCGCTTCAAACGAGCATCGACTGGGACTTTAACCCGTGACGAAGTATTTCAATAGACCACCCTAATCTGTAGGCTATCCGGGCTGGCCCTCAGAGGTTTATTGAACTTACGAGTTCATTATAGTGTACGTGCACTTCATGAAATGGAGCTCCTTCGACAATGACTTTTTACGTCATCGGAGAATTCCGCATGCAGCATGCATAAATAAACAACCTGGTTTACGTTCATATGCATGTATATGGTGCTACTGCCGTAAAACTAAATAGTGTTCTGGCTGTAATTCAATACACTGAGGTTCTCTGGATGAGATCAGGCGTGTTTTTGTCCAGCTCTTGTCATATTAAACTCCTTACACTACCGGATGACTGAGGTTTCCTGAACAAGTTTGATGTCTTCCTGAACTTTTCAATCGTCAAGTTAGTCCCCTGAGTGCTTACTACGACGGGCATCCGGTTTTCATGAAGGTCATTTTATCCGGAAAATGTGAAGTAACGAGCATCTTCTCCAAGTTGATTGCGGAAAACTCGGGTGTTCCTTGTCATTTCACATATGAGCCAATAACAGACAAGAACTGGCTGTATAGTTTAACCTAATGGTCCAGTAAACATAAACTACCACAAACGGATTTATTTAAATATTTTAGGAGGAGGAAATTAGTTTAACTTTTCGCACTTTGAATACAACGGGAAAGTAATTCACGACTCAGCAAAAACTTCGTATGTTGCAACAAGGTTAGCATGTCAAATTCACACTTTTCAAAATTGTAGCCTCAACAAACCGGGCTTCGCGGCCTGTTCAAATATCCTCAGATCAGAACTAACCGCTTAACCGTTGATGACCGTATTTAGGCCATAAACCGTAATACAAACTAGGAAGCTTATCCTATGCTCTGAATAGAAAACATGATACGGAGAATATCTGGGTAATAATTATACAGCCCACAGAACCTGAGTAGCACATTTCACCAGTTTCACGCCCGCAAATCCAGGAGATCTCGGGCTGCAGCGACAAAAGCTCTGGAGTCCTGGTCCGGGTGGAGCCTGACCAACGACTTATTGGTCGATTACCCAAACAATAAGCCTCGGTCGCCCTGGCCGGCACCTCGGAGCCTCACAGCGAAGAGCAGCCCAAGTCGACACGGGCCCAAATCGAAAACAAGGTTGCTCTGCAAGTTCTGTGGTACTATTTGCCAGTTAAAATATAATTACATAATAGGCATACCATTGATAGTGGATCCTAGAGACCATCCAGCCAGAAGGTATCAAATTCAGGGCAGAAATCTGTACAAAGAGAGCAGTTGACCGAAAAGAATGAGTAAGAAGAGCCTGTTCTGCAATTCGAACAAAATAAATTCTCAACACTTAATAAGACCCAAAGCACAACTTCGTGAGTACGGAGCAAAAAAGATGAACACAAACAAACGTAACTTCTGCGGTCTGTCAACGTGAGCGCCGAAGGGAAGCCGAACCGCAGTAAGGCAAACTGCCTTGAATCACTGCGAATTATAACCATACTGAATGTCCGAAACGGTATATCGCAAAGAAAGCACGACCAAGAAAAGAAAAAGAAAAAGCATCGCTCGTAGAATGAATGACGACTAAAAACAGTATCAGCAAGAATAAGGTGGGACGAGGTGGTCCGAAATCCGTGGAATGCAGGTCATGGTAACAGACGAGGAATTTCCAATCATTCACCGTGCCACACTGCTAAATTTGAGGCGTGTGGTAACTTGTATCGGTCTTAAGGCATTCCGTTTTACATCATTCGTGGAGTTGCCTGCTTTAAGCTAGTCCTTGGTATGATTATCCAGGACCAAGGCCTTGAAGGAGCTTTTGCTCACGCTACCGACGCGGCTGTTCACGGTGGGGATGCCGAAGTGCATGATAGAAATTTGAAAAGATTTATCACTGCTTCAGAAAAGTAAGAGTTACCACTGAACCAAAGAAAAAGCACTTTTTCCACCAGCAGGTAGCAACTACTCAGTTGTGAAGTCTCCTTCGGAACATCCAGGCCGGACCCGGATGGCTTCAGACCCCTTACGGAAATGGCCTCACCCAGTGGGCAACAAAAGTAGCTGGAACGTTAGCCAACAAGGTTCATCCCCTTGTGGTCAATCGAAAGTTTCCAGTAACATGGGTTGCAACCAAGGTACTGGAGAACCTGAGGTCGGATTTGGTCGGGGCTATTGTTGCCGTGGTGGAAGCATATTCTCCGCTAACCTTAGAGACTGACGCTTCTAATGTCTTTTTCGCCGCAAAGCCCAATGATCACGGAAAATCCATTGCTGTTTTCTCTGGAACTCTATCACAAAGAGATCTGCACTATTCAGCAATCGGGGAGGGAGCGTACGCAGAGATAGGAGCCGTTGGAAGTTGGAAGCTTCTTCCTCTTGGTAATCACTTCAGGTTTACCGCTGACCAACGGTTAGTTGCGTTTACGTTCGATTCCAGAGACCAGTTCGAGAAAGACGAAATACAGATATGGTGGATCGAGTTGTCTCCGTGTACCTATGAAAAAATATATTGGGCTGGTTCACAAAGCAAAGCTGCGGAAATACTTTCTTAAAGCTGCGGTTCAGAAATTTTTAACACAGATGATCTAAAGCTAAGCCACGACAACACCAGCCGCCATGGCATAGTGCTTACTTTTTTGCTTCTGTGTTACTATCTCCTACGAGGGGATAAATCGGCTTCTTGAATATCTCCGACGGAAGCTGTCCAGGCTTTCCTGTGTGCGGCAAGGTACACATACTGAACAACTCAGCTGTCGCACCAGTTGCTTATTTCGAAGGCAGACTGGAGGCCTGGGCCATCCGTCTGATTCAATGGTGCTAAACAAGTCTTCAGTTTGCCAAAAAGACAACATACATAGTCTGAGCTCGTTGATGGCAGTAGACTTCTTTTATCTGATTCTGTTTCGAGTCTTTGCGAGACATGGCCAGGCAGCGGCAGGCGACATCTGCGGAGGGAGTAAGGGAGTCGTTCTGTATCGCACTGAGCTGAATCAATGCGGAGTTTGCGACTCTTTCATGTCACTTTATTTCGACCCTGCCGAGCAGGCATCAGCTTTCAAAACTTCCCATTTTTTCATGTCGGTTAACCTAAGTGGCCAAGTTTCGAACTTTTACGTGAGAACTGAGCGTTTGAGGGCCCGATATACGAGAAGCTTCGTGGGGATGCCTATTTCACTGCGAGACCACAATTGCTTTCAAAGTTGTTGGATAGCCTTCCTCGCACTTTTTGCACGAATTTCGTGCTCATCTCTGACATGGCTGTTTGGCCAGATAGTAAAATCTAGGTATTTGAAGAAGTGCAACTGTTCCAGACTCTTGCCACTGATGCGTTTAGAATGTGTTTGACTTTGCGAGGTCGTGAAGAATTTCGTTTTTACAGTGTTTTCTCCAGGTTGGCAGCCCAGACTTCATTTACAATACTGTCGAGAACCTGCCGCAGAAATCCGGGATCCTCTCCCAAAACGACGTCGTCATCGGAAAGCTTGAGGGCTGTAACAAGAGAACCGTGGCCAAATAGCCTTCCACGGAAGATGTTAGGGCACGAGACAGTATCTAGTCTTAGGTAAAGTTAAACGGCACTGATGATAGGGGTATCCCCGGCGGACGCCGGAGTCAACTGGGAACTCCGAAGACTCTTCACCGTAGGCCCTCACGCGCATTTGTGTTGCCGAATAGTGCGATCTCATAGATCTGATGCACTTATTGAGCATCCAGTTACTTCGTATCACACTCCAGAGCGATAGCCGATGGAGTCTAATGCTGCCCGAAAGTCAATAAAACACGCTGTGGGTTGCTGAAAATTATAGCGGTTTTCTAGGATTCGGCGTAGCTCCAAGCCCTGGCCAACACGGCCCTATCTTCGGTGAAAACCACACTGGGTTAAGAATGCTCAAGCATAACAAGCAGCGACAGAAAGGCTCAGCAAGATGGTCTCAAAGAGCAAAGCCGTTATATCGATGCTTCTTGTGCCCCTGTAGTTAGAGCCGACAGTCTTGTAGCTCTGTCCAAGTCCACAGAAGCTGCGAGAATTAGGGGCATCTACGGTCATACATGGTTTCACGCAAAGTACCCGAAAACCAACCAGAAATACCTTCGGGCGTATCACGAATATGAAAATCTTAGCTGGACATTCATCTGATGCAAGAAACCCAATAAAAAGTATTTGGGCCGTCAGCGGAACAGCAGTGGTCGAAGAAAGCAGAGCCAAGTAAAAGCCCCTGATGGAAGAAAAACCCAAGGTAAAGAAGGCAAAGGACACCATTCAGCTCCAGCTAGCCAGCAGTTAATTTAGGCCATGTATATAGGGCAAGTTACTACCATTAAACTTTCATTGAAGATTTCAGTTTTGAATGGGGGACTCGGATTGTCATGCGCTACTGCAGTGTACAACAAAACCGAGGCATTTTCATAATTCAGAATCTGTTGTTCGGCCATTTGCAACTCCTCGGTTTTTTCCAAGTTTCAAGGGGCCACTTTCCGAAATGAGTTGCTTGATATGGTTCTCTAAAGTAGCGATCAGGAAGCATCACAAATGGCTTTGTTGCTGTTCTCTTTTCAGCTATCGTTGATTTGAAGGTGCCTTCCTTCGCCAAAAACTTCAGCTTTGGCGCAAACTGATCCGAAGACTACCTTTTTCGCTGTTTCACAGTTGCAAGAACATGATCAGCAAAAATCTCGTTTTATCTGAAGGTCGCAGATACAAGTGTGTCCTTCGATGTCCTGGGCATAAATTTCGCAATTTACAGTATGGTCATATAATGATGAAAGCGCCGTAGACGGCCGAGCTTCTACCCCGGGGAAACCCTCCCGGTTTTCGCTTTTGGTTTGGAAGCGTGACCGCTCTCACTAACACTGAAGGCTGACCCTCTTAAAAAACTATTCACACACTACCTTATTTCCCCAACTTACTACGTATCCGACAGTGTGACGTCTAAGCGCTTGCGGGTAGCACAATCAGGCTCCTTGCCAAATTCGACTTAACAAGACTTAATTGGCTGGCTTTTATCGAGTTGCCTGGTAACCTCGATAGGAAAAGGCAAATTTGCTAGGCATGATCGTTCTACCACAAACCGGTGCCGTTTAATTGATACGGAACTATTCCAAACTGGGTGCCCGGAAATCTGTTTCCCAGCCCTGTGCTTCAAGCTCTTACAAAGAGTCGAAACTTGTTTAAACTTTGAGCTTCCTGAAACCTCACTTCAAAGCTGATTTCCCATTGTTCTTCCGAGAGGCATTAGGGCCACTGTACCCCGTGCATATTTCACCATAAAGTTGTCCAGCTGGAAGGCGGCACCTGCGCTTGACTACAGCCTTTAACTCAAGTAAGGTGTGCACAGAAACCTGAAGGCACTGTGAGATAACATCGAATGATCGGCAAAAAAGCCCCCCAGTAAAGCTCCAAGCTGTAGCTTATATTCTGCATTTGTGGTCCTGAGCCTTTGACGATGACCCCACTGTGACGCGTGTCCTGCCTACAGGTGCTCATTAGGGAAAAGGCCGGGGGAGATGATACATCATTTGGCAGCGGTCTGCCGCGGCAGCTCGTGCTTTTGGTCGTTGAGAGGAAGGGGCCAGAAGACGGACCAGAGCGGGGGTGATTTGAAATTCGCTGGCGGTTCGTCTTTGTCTGTGTTGGCTTTCATTACTCGCAGTATCACGCAGTGTCACTCGCATGTGAAAAATCCCAGCCGAACATTTCTTGGGTATGCCTATTCGCAAATAACCTAAATTCGCATTTGAATGTCTCCCATCCAACAACATCCGTCATTCAGCATATTCTGAACACGCTATATCGTGTTCCACTTTCTCCTTGACTGCAACTCAGTTTCGATTGACCTCGAAATCTGCCCTCGGTGGTCACATTTGGTGTTGGAGTCTGTCGAGCTTCGGTTCTCGTTTGGTAGTCGTTTTGGCCGCGTGAATGAGGCCTTTGCTTTGTATGCCGATATTTTGCCAATCTGGCACCGTAGAATATTAAGTTCGATCTTGTTCTGACTTGGGGTCCGTCCCTTTGGCTACGTAATACTCCTATTTGAAATAACGGCCAGCAGCACTCAGCTAGACCTCCTGCATGATATAATCCGGCAACAGGCCAAGAAAGGGAGCTAAAATTACCGAACCTGGACGGTAAGTTACCCGACGAGTCTCTGGGACCAGTCTGAGTGGTGTTGCTGGATCTACTGTGCCTGTCAGTGCCATTTCACGTGCTCCAATAGATGATCTAGAATGAAATGAAAATGATATGTGCGCCCTGGGAATATGTGAACAAAAGGACGAGTTACCGTTAGCTAGGGAGAAAGTGAACACTGTTCATACAAAGCCTGGAGACCCACTTCCGGCGGAAATTGGTGAAATCAAAGTGGACAGAGAAATAGTTCACAAAGTAGATTTCCAGAGGGTGGCTAAGAAACTTCTGTCTGGAAAGCTGTCAATCGTCGATCTTCCCAGAATTCTTGAAGTCTAGAGGTAGCCTTGAAGTATTTCGCAGGCACTAGTCCTGAGCCCAAAGATTTTTGTACCTTTCGCCTATTTTTCTTTTGTTGTGATACATAATTGAAAGAAACTGGACAACTTGGGACAGCCAACAAGTGCAAGAACAAGAAGCCACTGAATGGAAAAATGGAAAACTAATGAATACACACTTGTCCGTGAATGGTGTGTATTTATTTCTTCTCTTTATTCAATTTTTTCCCCGGGACTAGCAGAAAACAGAGAAGAGAAAAACAACTCGAAATCATGAACGACCAGAGGGGTGAATTAGTTCGGGATTAGGCCAGGACCTATCCCACAGGTGGCGACCTGGTGGAGCTTTGTAGGTTGATCGTAATAAAGCCCTTATTATTTCTCCCCCAAAGATAATAATCCTACAGGTGAAGAGGTTTTGGAGTACGAATGTACGAGGACTGGGCTGAAGCAGTTTCTCACTATGCCCACGTAGAGTTTCTAGGCTTGGACGTGCAAACAATTGGTCCATTAAATATGCGGAAAATAAGTTGCACACAAGCAGAAGATCGCATCGTACATGTTCTATGCCTAAAGAATATAGAATCGGTATGTTCGGACGAGCTGGGTAGGAGGTATGCTGCAAGCCACGCGCCATCTTCATTTCACTTCTCTTAACTCGTTCCGGGTGTACTAATTGACTGCATGTTCTAGCACAGGACAGATGTACGCTCCTCAGAGAAGGGAGCCTCTCTTTGATATGTGAGAGAAAGAAAGCTAAATAGTATGGAGAATTCGGAAACCAGATTTCGCTGGCCTTTCCTTGGTGTAAAGGAAAGGAAAGGCTTTTCCAAAGCCAAAATCCTCGTAATTTGTGTTCGATTTCCCTTCGGATTTGAGTGCTGCTACTGATCCAGAAAGGATGGTCGGGAGTTCTCCAAATGTCATTGAGACATGCTTGTCGTTATTGATGGGCAGGCTTCATTTAGAAGACCAGCGTCCTCTGCAGTCATAGCAACTTGTACTTCACTGAGCCAGATCCTCATACCGTAGCTTTGTCCGCACACATTTCTATGTCGACGGAGATAACATCAGGCAGGTCATTATTATAGATGAGAAGAAGGAAGGGGTCAAGTATTGACCCTCGAGGCACTGCAATAGATACCGGGGATTAAGGAACAAGATGGCCTTATTTTAACCACAAAGGATTTATTTGTAAGAAGGCTGCGGATAACCGAGTGTAGCTGGCTCAAAATGCCGCACCTTTTTAACCTTACCAAGGGGAGATAACGGGGCACTCTACCAAGGGCTTTAGCGAAGTTGATAAAGATAGCATGAGGTGTGTATTTTTTCATTGGGCAGCGCCCCGATTAGCATCCCACAGCTGCATCCACTTTTTCAATGGCCTGCAGGCATGCAGCTCTCAGGTTCCTTTGCCTCAACTCCGACGTGCATTCGTTTCTCGTGACTAGTGTTCATCCACCGGTTTACCCGTCCTAGTGCTTCATTGACCTCAGCCTTCTTCGTATTTCACCGGTAGTAAAATGATCTGACCGGCCACGTCTCAATGTTCTTTTGGTCCGCGCTCTCATCCCTTATCTAAATCGCTCGTCCCAGGCATTTCTGTGTGCCTTTCAAGCTGTCCTGCCCTTTCACTTTTCACGTGATGCAAAATAATTGTTACACTATGGTTTTCACTCATAATTTCAATTCGTTTGATCTGCCGCTACCCGATTCTTCCGGTACTCATTTTGCCTGCTTTTCTTTTCCCAAACTGTAAGCCGTAACAGCAGCTGCATCTTTGCCCCACAGACGGTCTCACCAACCAGGTATCTTTCTCCACTTTGTATCTTTGTCCTCTGTGCCTTGCCCAGCCACTTCCATCGCCGTCATCTTGTCTCCAAATAATGTAAGTCCATTTATTAATGTTTCTCCCACTCTCGACGGTCATTGCATGGCTCACCTACACCAATCAGATTATTAGATACAATTTTTCCCTTTCTCTCCAATACTTCCGTCCATCTTCTCCCTTTTATAAACTGCTATTCACAGCCGTCATAACTTTCATGCCTCCAAATTCTTTTTTTCCCTCTTTTGATCTGCCACGTTCACCTGTCATGAAGAAAATTCAACATAATATTAAAAATTAATTCCATAACCATCCGATATAACTCTACCTGCCCCCTTCAATCACTGACTTTTTCCAGAATACGATTTTTATTGCACCAGCTTCTCTTATATAAACACATATATACATATGTATATATGTATGCATAAGACGTTGCTCTGCACCTTGCAATTCCCCACTGGCCATTCCTCTTGCTATCGTCCCGCTGACGGTCATGATATGCGTCCAGTCCTTCCACATATGTGCCCCACATCTACGGTATCCAATCCTTCTAGATCATTTTTTCATCCGGTGCGCCCTCCACGTCTTGCATGGCTCGCTTCCTGTTTTACAGTGAGTTTTGTGCCCTGTCCGTCGACAATCAATTGCGGAGTACCGAAGCTTCATTGCTGTCTAATCCATTGCGATGCTTCCCACTTTTTTATCCACCGTCTCCCGCCAACACAGTTTCTCATACCGATTTCTGGCCCCCTCCTCTATATTTCTCTGCTTCCAGATGCCTCCATCTGACGCAGCAAGACTCCTTGTTCGACCTTGACTTTTGAGCCCACCGGGCGCTTATTTGAATCCGCTCTTGGGTTCATTCAAACTCCATACATTTTTCTCTGGTGCACATACACTCATCATACCTTTCCCCCTCTACTCTCTCTTCTGAGCCCTCCTGTCGTACTCTTGTCATGAAAATTTCTATGTTTTCACGAATTTTGTCAGCCCATTCTATCGCTTGTGAAAATATGATCATGCGCCTGGCATGCTCTGGGGGCTTCCAAAATAGACCGTTATTATTATTATTATTATTATTATTATTATTATTATTATTATTATTATTAGTTCATCCGTCCGTCTTCAAGTGCTTGTGTCACCCTTCCCATCACAGCTAGTGTATTGGTGATGCAAGATCCGGTAAGTAGAAAACCGTGCTTGGGAGGGGAAAGTGGTCTACGCCCCTTAAGATGACTTAGAATGGCAGTTTTCAGAAAGTGTTCAAAGATCTTCCCGGGTATGTTAGTGAGACTTGTTGGTCTGTAACTATCCGGAAGATGACGGCTTCCTTTTTTGAAAATGGGAATTGTTACTCCTTTCTTCCAGCTACTGGGAGAACAATTCTTGTCTAGACATTTACAGAAAAGCAGATTATAGGGCGGGGACATTACCTTGGCCGCTTCCTTAAGAATTCAAGGGTAGATCACTTCCAGGCCCGTGGAACTGTGCGAGTTGAGAGGACATAGCTCTCTGTCCGCAGTGAAAGGGACTTAAACGCTTTCCAGTGGTAGATGAACTATGGGTTTTTGAAACTCTGGATGCAAAATCCTGGCAGAAGCTTTGGAAATGGAGCTGAGGTAAGACATAAAGGCTTCTGAAACTTATTCTGGAGGGGTGATTAGAGAGCCATGTGGTGGCTGCAAGGCACTAGGAGGGGGTAAGGTCTGCCGGGCACGCTCAAAGCGTTGATAAAGGATGGGCTCACTGCTTCGGGCCCGAATGAGGAAATCTCTTGGCTGGCTTCAACAATATTGCCTTACCCGAGATCTACGCGGATTTTTTGATCGCTGTGGGGCAGTTTGCATTTGCCGTTAGATCTGTGTGCCTATAAACCGCACATCATCACCCTCGTTCTTCTAGTAACTGATGCATTCTTCCGGGAAGTGGGCATTTTTTCCTCCGGTTTTGCTAGTTCTTGATATTGACAGAAGTTAGGCAACACCAAGGATCCGCTGGATTATCCCGTTGACTTTGTCGACTCCTAGCCCCAGTTGATGCTCCCAAACCGGAGCCGCGGCTAATTTTTAGCCTGTTGAAAACCAGTCCCGTTTGATGGATCCAGAGGTGAGATTGAGGACACCACACTTTGGCCATCTAGTCACAAAAGTCAAATTTCAGTACCTTAAAGTCATCCTTTCCAAGTGGAATAAGAGGAAGAACCACGTCTAAAGAGTGATCCCCTTCAGTGATGATGAGGTTTGAGAGATGGGTCTTGTCGTAGTCCGCATCTGGTGTTAAACGGGACGTGCCGCGTTCATTACACTCTGCTATCAGCCTAACTAGCGATTCCTTTAAGTAGCTGTCCGAATAGTAAAGTATTACTCAGTTAGCCCTGGGGGCATGAAAATATCCTACCAATAAAAGAGGCGCAAACGGGCGTTGGCTCCCGTTTTCATCCGCCAGTTCTATGAGCGCACTGCTGGATTCTGCTGTGCAAGCTGGAGACCTGTAGATGACTTCTGTTTAAAATGATTCCAATAGAAGATGAGATAATTCTGACCCACATTAAGTCTGTATAAGGAATGAGATCTTATTGTAGGGCCAATGCTAGGGGCAACAGGGGACTAAGAAGAAAGGGCCAACCCACCTCCCATTGAGTCCTTACGGATCATTGTGTAACCACTGACAGATATTTCGTCAGCATGGCCGTCCGATGCGAGCTACTTCTCGGTGGCGTCAAGAACATAAGGTTTCTCATCGGCCATCAATCGTCTCAGTTCCAAAACATTGTTTTGATTGCTGAGAAATTTATTAGGGAGGCACTCTAATGGCCGTTCACGGAGGAATGAAGAAACGTCGGATGCAGCAGCTAGTGGGGATAAAGTTGTTGAAATATGGAGGCGGTAGGGAATTTGGAAGTGCTAAAAACGGACCAAATGATGGAGGGAAAGCTGGGTTGAAAAATAGGCTTCCAGGGGGCCGTGTATAAAACGAATGTTGATGTAGCATCCCGTTCATAAGGCCTATCTGCAATGGATCCCGTGGCTTTGAGACCACGGGGCGAGAAAGCAGGGCTGAGCTGGGTGTGGGTCGCTTACGTAGGCCTATCGGGGTGCTGACCTGGGGATACCCACGACTGGACGGATAAACTGCGGCTTTTGGGGCAACTTTGTTCTGTGGGCCGGAGGAAGAGTTCGGCGGCTTCAGTTCACTCAGTAAACCTGTCTTTGTTCTTTGAATCGCCCGGATGAAAGGAGGATTTTTTGGCTTCTTCTTGGGACAAGCAGATTTGTTCGTGTGGCTGATACTGCAACCGGTCGTGGGTTCTTCTAGTTCACTGGCTGCACTGACAAAGCTGTTATTCAGGAAAGCACAAGACCTAGATAGTGGAGGTTCTAATTCGGACGCAACCTTCTTAGTGCGACCTATTACCGTCTCAGGTTCGGGCCCATCTTTCAAGTTATATGGTGCTAGTCGCACGATTGGGGCAAACTTAGGCCTCGTATCGTCAGCAGCTTCCGTTACAACTACTGGTTTTCTAGTTTTCTTTTGTAAACTCTTATCCGGAAAGACTTTACGGACTGTGCCATTTGCCTCCCTTATCAGAGTAGTCTGCGTGAGGAAGTCAGACACCGTCTGTGATGAGGTTAACTAACCAGTAAACCTAGAAATTGTCTATCAGTTTTGGAAATAAGCCCGAAACTCCGTACCAGGTTGGGAATCCCAGGCCTTGGGCGCACCTAGAATCTGTTTTGCTTCTCTGTAGAAGCAATTTTCTTATCGAGATGGCCCCAAATGATGAGGCATTTGGAACATGTCCAAGTTTCGCAGCCCCTCAGTCGCAATACCAATGCGCCTTTTTGAGAACCCGAAGGCTTTCCGAGCCGCTGCTTGCTCCGGGCAAAGAAGGAGCATTTTCGCCTCCGTAGGCTCTGTCTTGACCTCCAGGGTCCCAATGGGGTTTTTGAGACTAAGAATCTTTGACTCCTGATCCATTATCACCCCCGACAGACAGTCTACGGCGGGGGTGGAATCGCTGTTAAATGGTTCTGAGTCCACCTATGCCCCTCTACCTTGTTTAATGAGGAGAATGTCCTAGTCTTTTAACTCGACTCTATCTTCAGTTGACATTTCTTTGGTTCGAGACGTAAAATGGATCGACAGACACTTCAGGAACAAGGCTGACAGCATTGGCACCATATCATTGGGTCTTTTCCTTGGGGGAAAGAAGTTAAGCAGCCAGAACTTGAGGGTAACATGGGGGCACCAAAATTTTGCCTTTACTTAGCAAAGCGGCAAGACTCAGACCAATTTCGAACGTACCGTCAAAGTCGATAACGTTTTTCTGAATTCCAGATCAACACTGGTAATCCATCAGACGGTGTGAGAACTTCGTTGAGTACAAGGTCTTGGATCATGGCCAGAAGCTCGTCCATCTCGCGTAGTATTACTGCGGGCGCCCAAAGCTGGCTTCTGTAGCAGTCTGCAGAAGAGCTCACAGTACTCGAAAGGAATGTTTCTGAAAACGGTTTCAGATAGCTCATGAACCGACAAACGCAGTACATCTGGAGGCTGAACCCTCGAATTGTTGCATAGTACCGTATATTATTGTTACAAATCTTGTTCCTTGTGGGACACGTTCGTTCTTCCACGTGCGTTTTCAATTCAGAATAATGAGCACAACTCGCAAGAGTGTCAAAATATCAGTTTATGTATGAAATGTAGATTTGATCCGCCGTTGTATACCGTTGATAAACACCAAGTTCGCGGTCCCAAGGCCAAGCCTCTACTGCAAACGTGTCGGTGAGAGCCGGATCTTGTCAAAGCAACAGAAAGAGACCACCCTTGAGATAACTGTGAACAAGTTACTTCGCGGGTTTATTACTTCCGCGGACTTAAGCTGAAGAATAGCATGGTTATGTGGCATCTTTGAAGCTATCTATAGGAGCTTGAGTTTAAACTCGCCAACTCACGAACAGGAATAAATGTGGAAAATCAAGTAATTAGATTTAGCTTCAGGCATGTTGTATGTTGTCTGATATCCCCGAGCTGGGCATTGTTTGTCTGCTCGCTATATGGACAATTGGCTCCCGCCTATTAGAATATACACTTTTGACTGCTTTGCTTGCAGAGGAATGTAACTTAGCTCAAGTAGCTAACTACTTGTCCGACGCTTCCCCTAAAAATATACGTGATGGACATTGTTTCGATAAAAACCGTCCTTCACCTCTCTAAATAACGTCTGCAATATTTTGACAATCTTTGGAAAGTTTTCTTGTTTTTCTTTTCCCTGGCCGTTCCCGGGATTTGGTTAGTGCCCTAAAGTCCGAAATGATGAACTTTGGAAAACGTTTTGCCGAAATGTACAGCCAGCGTTTGCCTCTCCCCGTCTAATGTATATGTACGGGGATGAACAACAGCTCTGGCCCCGGCTTGCATACCTTTCTGCCGTGACATGGGCTGACCACCCATATCTACATTTAAAGGGCTACCTGCCCGTGAGAATAGGGGAGGCTGAAGCTACTTACCGAGGGACAAGCTTGAACATCCCGGCCACCTTAATCAGTTTAGATTCAGTACTTGACGTGAGTACTGAACACTGGCTGATATCACCATGTTAATACGGTGTTCACGTTAAATTCGGGCAACACTACGGGATATTGGTGCTCGAAAACTGATAGTCTGTCCGTCTTCTAATCTTATCGGCCATGTTTCTGATCTGTGTAAACGAATGAACCCTTTCGCCGAAGTGTACACTCGGCCTCTGATAGACAGTGGGGTCTGAAGCCATAGCCGCAGATAACTGAGTTCGGCGGAGTACAGAAGCTCTTTCCGTACACTCCATGACTCTTCATCCGACACCTATTCACCTGGTGAAGCGTGACCTTCGGGTGACAAAATTCTACTTCAGCGAGAACCTCCTCCGCTAGTACAAGGTTTGGCGTCGAACCAACCCATCACGCAGCAGTAACAAAAACTCTGAGGATGCAAGCTGCTTCCCAGATACCGCTCCATTCTAGTGGTTGGACAGACAAGGAACCCCTCATGAAAACCTTGTTGGAGATAATTGAGAAACAAGGGACTCCTCAGAAATTTCTGAAGCGGCATCAATACTAGCCTTTCTAGAGCTTCTCTGACCATACTTGTAAATTCAACAAGGCAGCGGTTTGCTACTTCCTTTCTTCTGCGGCCCATGGACATCCGGATGATCTTCTGCACAACGGTTATCGGATGAATCCTATCCGGGCAGGGTGACCCATGAGGATGGAGCTCTCGCTGTGCAAAGTTGACCTGTTACTTCATGAAAGATCCCACCGTCATGGATGTTACACTCTGATGAGGCTGAAGCAATGGTAGCATCTCTGTGGTATGAACGTCGGTTTGGTGACACGTAACGACCACAAGGCCGCTTCATCTTAACTCGAATCCTCAGTTACGCCTTTATGCAGCAGCTCTTTTAAACGACCTTCAGTATTCTTCCTTATGAACAGCAACTTTATTTCCTTATAACCTGACTCTACTCATTATGAAACGCGAGTGTGTGCAATGCACCTGTCATTGTTTACATGTCACACCTGCACGCACTCGAGGCAGTTTTTGGTTGAGTTGGTGCCGCCTGCATACACTTGCTGCACTGGACTGAGACTTTCGACTTAAGTCGCTTGGAATCATATTTGAGGTTTGTATGTCATGAGCCATTGTCACTTTTATAATTCAGCGCAGTCGAATTCGCAAATCCATCTTGTTCCGAATCTAGGATCTGCCTGACCAGGCTTTATGTTGCCTAAAATGCGGTTCACGTGACTTACGGTTTGCGGGTGTTTGGCGGGGCTTGGTCATACTTCTCAGTCGTGCAAACAGCTTTCTCTGAGTTGTGGCAAAATTAGCCACAAGTCGCTCTTTACATTCTCGCCTTTTCGCTTTTTTTACAATCCAATATAGGTCCCTGTTTTGTTTGAGCTCCTTCTGCATTTTGCTGGAAGGTGGAAAATAACGATATGCTCGAATTCTTCCCCAGAACTAGCCTTGGAGCTCCTCACAGAATCACGTAGAGCCTTCTACATGACTTATTCGCTCTTGGTGAACTTCAAAAGCTCACCAATGCGAGGCGTTTTTTCTCTCAAGGAATTCCGGCTATGGTTAACCAGGGACTGAGGCCCCGTGATGAGAATTAAAGGGGAACAATGTGTCCGGGCTCTGTTGAGAGGTTTAACCTTCGACGCCGGTTGCGAGTCCTCGGAGGTAGATACAAATACGTGATTTCCTGTGAAAATTTCGGTATGGTCAGGTATCCAGATTAGGCAACTAATTCTGGATTTTATGTTATTATCGCATAAATTCGCGGAAGAAGCAGAGTTAGGGAACAACAAGAAGTCCCCTTGATGTAATGGACAGCACCTAATCCCGTACTACGAATTGGGACCATATCCAGTTCTGGCTTTACTCTTGAGCGGAGAAGCTGTCCAGGTGCAGGTGGAAAGACTGTTGTCATACACTCGGTCTACTTTCTTATCAACACTGCCAGCGGATCGGCTGACCTTGTAGATGCTCTGAATTTTGCTTGCCCGTTGGAGATGTATGTACAGGAACAGTTTATAAATGAGTTTCGGACTGTGTACGGCGCAACTTCGTCTGCCAGTACTTCACTCGCCAGCACTATACTCACATCTTACCCAGCGTGCCTTTCATTTCACGCAAACAACTCATACCCACTGCATACCATCCATTTGTGAACATCCTTCTCAGAGGGGAGAGAATAAAGTGACCAAGTAGGATACTGAGTGCGTAATTAGATCTGATCATTTTGGAGTTGACTCCCACTCAATAAAGGCAGGGGGCTAGTAGACCTACTGGAGGAAAAACCTCCGCTGATCTTGGCCCTGCTTCCCACCTACTCCAAGTAGACAAACCCGCCTATCCAACCATTTACCTTAAAACACTTATGTATAGACATGGTGCTTATGCAACGATAACAGAAATAAAAAGGCTGAGAAGGGGGTTAGAGTTAACAATAAGATCACTACTAGTGAAAGTTGGAGTTTATAATGTTAGCTGCTAAAGTTTCAAAAATCTACTTGTCTGTTTTAAGTTGTTTATGGAGATTCGAAATTCAACAGGCTGCGTAAAAAGCAGTCGCGCTACCAGGCTCGGTTTTAAGCCACATTTCTCAGCGTCTGTAACAAACGGCGCTCCTTATCCCTAGGCACAACCAGGAAGGCGGTGGGCAACAAATGAAGTGAAGGCCGTCAATGTCTGTTTCATGGTCCTGTGCCAAGCCACAGCCTGACCACAGCTCTGCATCTCCCAGTGTTGCCCAATATTTGAAAAATAAAAACGAACTAGTGAACGATGCGTAAGCATGCGGAAACTAGCGCGAACCATCGGAGGCCGTGTAGAGCGATTGTTGTGGTCAGAGGGGGACCTTCAACGCAGAAAGTGCGAGGCAAACCCGGTCATTGCTAACCCGATATTCAGACAAGAAGCGAAAAAAGCTCCGGAGACACCGATGGTCAAATAAATAAAGAAGGCAAGCATCATCAAGGCGAGGAAGCCAGGCCTGGCAACCATAAACAATAGCACTACGAACAGTGGCACTGACCGCCCTCACCTTGAGAAAACGCCGGACGTCATGGCGGTCCCACAGATGGAGCGGGTCAACGAAAGCTGCTCGGGCCCTACCAGTTCGTGAAGTGGTCTCCTCCTCTCCACCACCGTCAGCTTTGATCAAGCTCCCGAGGTACTTGGAGCTATTGCAAAGCTTTCCAATGCATATTGAATCGTCCGTACCCCGCTACCTAGCAGGCCAGTGTCGTCGGCACAATCTAAGTCAAACTTCTGTCCCCCGGAACGAGTTCAACCACATGGTTCCGAGAGCCAGACAAAGAGTTTTGTGTGACGCCCCCCACAGCAAATTTGAAAAGAGACGATGATACAGGACAGCCTCATCACACTTTAGTACAACTGCGAAGGACAGCGAAAACTGGCTAAGGAAAGTAGCCCTACCAGACGTGTGACTATACTACACGCTGGGGACCGACAGATAGCGGGCACACCATTGCCTAACAAAAGCCGTGCGAATGCCTAGAAGAATAACTGTGGTTGACCTGGGGAGGGTGGAACCGTGCTGTGATAGCTGTCGGAGGGTGAAGATTTGGTTAGAGCATCCCAGACAGGCACGAGACCCATCTCTTTCCTCGTGAGTTCTCTCGTGCTCTTCGTTCAACCTGCAAAGAATGGCAAAGACTAGGGGCTTGGAAGCTATTGGGATTAGGCTTATCCCCTACAGTTGGGCCTCCACTGCGTGCACATTCCATGAAGATAAGGATACTACGCATCCTCCCAGCCAGGAAAGGACTTTCTCAGAACGCTGACCTTGAAAAAAGACTAGAATTTCACTGACAAGCTGCATTCTACCGTTTCAAATGGAGCCGGGGACAGGCTGTCGGATCTCTGATATCCTGGGGCTTGGAACTTTTTGCAGATCTGCTCCCCTTTAGATGGACCTGTCATAGCGGTTCTCGGAGGGTTTACAGGGACAGCCGTGGGATAGTCTGGCACACCGAGCCATCTTAAATGTGCTTCAAGTGCTCCGCACAGCGTGCAAGATGCTGTAGGCTGTGGAAAGACACACCCTCAGCTTCACGGATCGCTTAGCTCAGGCGCGGTATCTTCCTGTCGGTGACTGGAATGAGACAGAACGGCTTGAAGGGACTCTCCACAGCGGCAGCTTGTTACACCCCGGACTATCTGAGGCCACCTAAATGTGCGATCCATAAGTAGACCTATGTTGAGTTCGCATCTCATCATGGGCCTTTCTCCGTTACGCTCACTCAAGGCCGGGCTGGTCCGGCGTGCCTCAGAAAGATGAAGAGACTCAGCCAAAATTCAGGGTGTCACGACACGACCGGCTACAATTCACTACGCTAGCAGAATGCAAAGCGAACCTCGTGCACGAAGGGCAAGTGTTGGTGTTATCTAGTGGCTTTCATCCTGGATCTCCAGCTAGGGCACTTAGGAGCTTTCAGGGGCAAGGCGGATCGGACAGCTTGTTGCACTCCAGCTGCTACTACATCATACGTTTTCCGCATCCACCGAAGCACCCGGATAGCCTAATGATGGCGAATGCAGGGCCGAGGCTGAGGAGGGTTCTCCAACAAAGTAGCCAGCCTCGTATTTAGCCCACGATTTGTAGCTGGCTGCAATGCGGTGTGCACACAAACACGTCGTGGGTTATGGGGGTTTCGTCAAAGCTGATACATACTAACGGAGAAAGCCATCTTCGTTCAAGAATTACTGTCATTGACAAAACAATGACGTAATCAATCTTGCTATTAGTACCATCAGAAGCCGGGAACACATTCAGTAGACGGCGACAACAAATCTGTTAGCGTTGAGAACAGCCGTGAGTTTATTTGTAATGCACTTATTTGTGGGCTATTGCCAAGTCGAATTCGTCAGAGATAACCGAAAAAGAGGACTTTGGATTTCATAACCAGTCTTGTTACTGCTACGTATTCAGAATATTCTCAAAAGAAATCTATAGAACAAGCCGATCACCCCTGGTCTCCGTATTCTTTTGCTGAAAAAATGTTCGCACCAGCAGGTTCATTACCATAACCGACAATACTGTCTAGGTAACGGCGGCTTATTGGCATTTTCTTGGTTTCTGTCGGCTTCGTTGAACTTACTGTTCAGTAAGAGGCGCGCTGTCCGTATTCTGTGATCAAAAGAGGCACTTGCGAACTGTTTTCCATTTTCCCCGGTTCAAGAAGTGTTTCTCGGAAACGTTTCTTGTTCCCGCTATAGCTATTGCCGGTGCTCCATCACATTTCTGTAAAGCCGTAATCAGCACAGAAGTCAGTAACTCCCTCGTGCTTGCACCTACGGACAAAGACTGCTTTATGGGTTATATCTTTGTCATGTTGTCTAACACAATCCCTAAATTTGACCCACTTTTGAGGGAACTGTAAGGATGATAAACTCGCGAGCTTCACCCAAGGGCGTGCCAGAGCAACAACTGTCCTTTGGGTCGCAGTATGATCGGATTTAGTAGCGCAGTAGTCGAAGCTGGGCCGCTTATAGGGCTGAACGGAAACAAGTGCTAATATTTCTGCTGAGAAAAGTGTATTAGTTCATCGGGCAGTCAAGTCGTGCGGTTTGGGAGCGCGGAACTCGTCCACTTATATAAGCTCCGCTAGGATGAAGTAAACCAACTTTAGGAATCAATAGACAAACAGGTCAACCGATAAATTAGAGGAGAGCAGCAATAACGCTTCTAATACCTCGTGGAGCCATTAGATAGAAACTGTAATCAAAAAGTAAAGAAATAATTCGAATTACTTAGAACGTAAGGCAGTGCTAGGGAAAAAAGCACCCCTGTGGTAATCCGCGCCGCAGTCTTCCGAAAAACTGAACTGCTTCCCCAAAAACCGCCGAACCAGATGACGACAAACACACCTGGCCCAGGGTTCCTTCACAATCAGTGACAATGGCTCTCACCCGTTTTTAGCCTTTCTTACTGTGATCTTTGCTATTCTGTGCAGGGTAACTGGGGCAGTTACGATCACGTTAGACCTTCTATTCCTCCCGGATCGTTCAGGGGTTTACTGCGTAACGATGAATTTCTCAATTTACGGAGTGTTAGACAGGTCCACCGTAATCCAGCTCTTTGTCATCCCCAACTCACTCAGGCCCTGTGTGGTCCTCTGCATGAGATTCAAATTTGGATTGCCGGTTCCCTCCTCAATTCTAAATTCCTGAACCCAAGTGAATAGCCTTATCTTGCCCAAATGCACGCACCCAGTCACACCACTGGAATGAAGCTCTCACTGCCCTCAATAATATCCACTGTTTGAATTGAAATGTTGACTTCGCGTATCACTTTCTTCAGATTTTCTTTTCTTCCGCCTTATTTTTCACTGAGATCCAAATTCTCCCCAGTCAAACAGCAGTCATGTTCAATTTCCAAACTACTTCGTTTCCGTCTTTTTCCCAAAGCTGATGTTTGCGCCCGTATCCACCAACCGCCACCCGCTTAAGAAATTCAAATCCTTATTTCCCCATCCAGAAAGACCAATGGACGCGGTAAAAATGTCGTTCTTTTCCGTACCCATTATGACTTTACTCTTTACAGTCCCCCGACAACGGCTTGCCTCTGATTCTTGAGAGATTATCCCCAAATTTCTCGGCATTGACTTCATCAGACCCCCTCTAGCAAACCAACTTTCCTGGTGATTTCAAAGTCCACGAAGAGAGTTGGCTGTCGCTTCCATCGTTCACTCTATCGCTAAGAAGTGAAGCCGGAGTTTTCAACGTAGGTATCAAACACAGGTATCTCGCGGATGCCCCAATGAGCTTTCCTGGTCGTACCGGTTGCAACCCACATAACCTTGACTCATACGCAAGTGCTTCCACTCTTCACCCAATAGTAATAAGTCTCTGTCCCTGCTGAACTCGCTGCACTACTGTCTGATCACATTCCCTACTAAATTCTCAAATCATTTCTCAAAACTAAAAACTGGACCCGCGTTTCGGTGTCCCGACCACGCTAACTGAGATAGTCTTCGCGACTGTTTCGGCCCGTTACCCTTGGAACGATTTTCGTTCTGTCTAATTTTTCCAATTTCACTGGGACGGTTCTTCAAGCTATATAACCTTATATTCCCTACTTTGCTTAATTCTGCAACTCAGAACTCCCTGAAGAGTTCAACTAAGCTTGCAAAGGTGTTGTTCGTTTACCACCAAGGGTACCGCCGGTGGGGCCACCTACTCAATAAATCATCTCGACATAGTTTTATAAGGGCTAGGAGCAAATGCCTACTACCAGACAGCTAAAGAGCACTTTATACTCCGTCAATCTGAACGGCTAATCAAATCCGCTTCCGGTGGCGAAAGACTTTAGTCCCTTTTAAAAAGGGTTTCCCGTAAGTTTTGCCCTCTCAGCATTTCTCCTATTCACAGTTTCTCCGGTTCCCTCGTTTCCAACCCCCTCAGTGAGGCCGAGAGTTTGCATTCCTTTTAACCAAATGTTCCGCTCTATCAGCCGGCCCCAACTCTTCTCATCCAAGCTTCCTGTCCTATAGTAGCTACCAGAGAGGTACAATAAGCTTTGCATAATCTGAACTTTTCCAAACTCCCTGGCCCGGAAGGTATTCCATCCATAAGCCTCACAATATTTGCTTCATAATTAGCTCTCACTTTACTTATTTCATTAATTTTTCCTGTCAAAAACTTCCCGCTTCGTGAGAAGAGCCAACAATTCGTCATTTCTCCCCTTTTGGCCCCGAACGACTTTTGTCCCATTATTCTCGGTTCTGTGCATTCTGAAGTTTTTAAAACCTTTATTCCTGAGTGGATGAGTCCACTTCTGGGACTTTAAGGCCCGCTGAATGACTGTCAATAGGGATTCAGCTCGCATCTTCCTATGGGCAACTTACTAACGGTTATATCACTCTCGTGGCCAGCCACACTCGATAACCACGGAGAATCCCACCTGGTCCCCTCCCACGTCCCAGAGGCCTTCGATCGATTTTGACGCGAAGACCTACTATCAAGCCTCTCTTTGTTCAGGTTCCCTCCGGCTCTCGTTTTACAGAAGTCACATTTCTCCAGCAAGCAAACCGCCTCATTCCGAGTCAACGAGGAGCTATTCTAGCCGCTCCCGGTGAATGCTGGTATCTCCCAGGGTTCTGCACTTGGGCCTACTCTTTTCCTTCTATTAAATAATGATTTTCCACCTTACACCTTTAACCAATCTTAACTTTCTGTCCATGGTGCCACTATTCACTGCCTTCCCTGCATGACCACAAGCAACTAAGGCTTTGAAAGAATAATTCCCCTTCAGGAGTTCTGATATGGACTGAGGAAATATGATGATAATAAATAGAGAGATTAAAAAATCAGTCCATTCGTATCCATCTGCGGATGGCGGTATGCTCTAACTTCCTTGAGGAATTAAGGCGATTAAGATTCGACGACGAAAAACCAATTGATATTTTCTGCAGTAATTGTGATAAAACACAACCGGCGCTTAGGTAGACCACCGAGGGGCAGCGAGAAGTCCGTGAATAGGTACCGACGAACCAGATAATTATCTCAGTGACGACGACAATATACTTGTTGACTACGCATCGATTGCTTTTCAAGCAGTTTTGCTTCTGAATGATTGAACGATGCTTCTGGCTTCCTTAAAGTTACGGATACTGGTCACTCCCATGTTCAGGCGGAGGTAAACACGTGTGAGCGACAGCTTGCTTGGCAACTGCATTAATTATTACTATAACGGTAAACGAACTGATGTCGTCGGTCAGGAATCTTGGCTACTACACTACATAGCGGGAGTGCACGATTTTGCTACAACTTTGTTTGAACTCATTTCAGCTTTGGAGAATGAAGTAGAATTTACCAAAACTTCCAGCATTCTTCCAAGCTGCTTTGGCTGACGAGTAACCTTCACCATCGGATCCTCTAATTCACCGGGCAACACTAATTATGCCAAGGCAAGTAAAGATGACTGTGCGCACGACAGTAGAAGACGCAGTGCACTTTGCCATAACTATCCAACGAGATTATCATAACTGTATAGCTGCCTGGGTAAAATACTGCCACAAAGCTGGCAGCTGATAGTTTGCAAACGTTAGCTTCACTACAGTACGCCGGGTACCGGACAAAGACAATAATCAGGTTCATCACGTAGTCCGATTGTTGCGATCGACACTATTGAGTAAACACACTAATTCGCAAAAGCTACGTCAGCCTTGACAGGGCAAGATTTGTTAGGCGGGCGTTTCTTGGGTTGGATGAAAGATATTCATGGCCACACCAATGCACGGGAACCTTTTTGTATACTGGCCCTTCATGAGATCCACATAACTTGTGGTCGTAGACAGGCAGAAATTTACGGCTGCCTACAGTTGATAAGTTTTGCTTCTTAGTTTGTTTGCTGCTGAAAAGCACCACCCAGAACGGACAGAATCCAGTAAATAATATTGGCTACTCCGATCAAACTAGGTTCACTGAAGTCTTTCATATTCAGGAGATCAAAGTGAATACACGAGGTTAAACCCCAAAAGGGTTGAGAAAACTGTCCAAGTGGATGATATACCGCTGGTCTAATAATACATATGTTTCCTTTCCACTCGGGTTTTCTAAGCAAGGCCATACTAAACTGACCAACGTGGCCTGCTTATTCATATTGAATGAATTCATGTTGGTTTATGTACCCCATACGGTTCACTCGGTTCGCTTAGACAGCCATACACGACCACTTAGTGCTTTAAAAAGCACCTTCGTATGTGCAGCTTGCAAACTCCAGTGTCAATCACCGATTTCTAATGGGGACAGTGCTGCGCACTTTTTCTCGCGAGAATCCAGGAAAAGTCAAAATCTAACTACCGCTGCCGTTTTCAGTAGCAGTATTAGAAATTCGAAGCTTTAGTGCTGCACCAATTCCTAGGGAACACTGCACAAGGTTGGTTTTCTATTCTGTGCTAGAAGCTTCTTGCGCCCGCTGGTCTTCTTCTTTGCGACATTCAAGTCCACAGATTCCATGGAAAGCCAATAAAAGAGGGAGCCGTGCACGCCGTTTTTTATTAGATACAAATAATCGTCGTTCTACTAACCAATGTCCCCCATTAATCTGCACCCTTCAGTCACCTGCCCCCCACAAGAAGTCACTTCAGTATCTCCTGTGTAACGTTATCGTTTTGGTCTTTTCTCCACCAATTCTGACTCCTGCTATTTCTCTTCCCACAACTTTCTATCGTTCATGCCGCATGCAAGCGACCTGTCACCTGTATCAGGTCTCGGTCCCTGGATGTCTTACTTCCTCATTGCTGTCAACTCTTGTTCCCCGAGCGGCGAAACTTAGTACCACTTTCCTTCTTTCCGTATTTCCAACCACTTTTATCCCCAACTTTCTCGAAGACTGTGTCAGCGAAATTAACCTTAGTTGAATGCTTTCCACGGACTTTGCCTGCGGTGTCTTTCAACAGCAGGCCTTACTCCTTTTGCCGTAGCTCAAATTGTATATTCTATTAGGGCCGTAAAGATTCCCGTTTGCGGAGCTGAGCTTCTCTTTACCTCGTCGTCTTCTTAAAACCCATGTCAATCCCATGATTTTCTTTTCAGCACTGAGAGCCGAAGTGCAAAATAAGTGCCCTCTGATCGGTATGCTATCTAATTCAAGACACGTTCCTTAGTTAATCGGAAGTTGAACGGCTGCCGCAGTCTCGCATCGTCGAACAATCCGATTCTCATTTGGTGTGGGGAGGTTTGGGTAATCTCTAATAGCCGCCATAAATGTAGTATGGTGGCCCACTATCGTAAAACTATTATTCGACGCCCGTCCTTTGACGAGAACCCTTGACATGGAAAAACAGCCCGGTCGCAACAATCCCCTGGTACGAAGCCTATCGTATGATTTATCGATCAAGAGCTGGTCACCAAATACCTTTTGAAGCTGATAAAAAGATATTAACGACATTTGAAGCCTGCTATGAGCTATACGCTTCCAAAGCACCACTGGTAAAATCACTGAACACGAGAAGCCTTTTGTTACATTTGCTCAAGTAGATAATTTAGTGATTCACAGCTAGCGTGAACAAAGACGCGATCCAAACTCGTTTCAGTTGTTAAAGGCTGGTCGGAAGTATGGTATCGCAGGTAAAGACGGTAGGATCTCACTTCGCACTCGGCATCTTACCTGCTCGGCTCGGCGCTTTCTACAGAGACAATCAGATGGGATCCGGAATGAGTGCGACCGCTGCAACAGATTCCACCAACTTCAAGCACCGGACCCAAAAGGGCCTAGTGGGCAAGTCTGCCTTATATTCTCAGTATATATCTCAAGCCCCTGATAAAATATGTGTAACTGTTTGAGAGTTGGCTTTCTCCTTCCCATGGAGAGTCCTGCTGGGTTCGGAGCAAATGGATGAGGCGCTCAAAAATGTTGCATTGTCACCGAGCCCGGTGTCGCTCTGGTTGTAGCACCAAATGCAGCGTACCTGCTACTGATCGCGTCTCTCATCCATAGTGGTCTGTCAGCTACTTTCTTGCCCCGGACTGTGTCAACTTCAGGACTTAGGCTTTCGGCAGCAAAAAAGATTGCGCTCTTTTAGAGGCCCAAAGGAAGTGGCGTCATTTTCCCGCTGGTTGCCGTTTGAGGCCCATACCCGTCCAAAGACCTGTTGCTTTCATGTTTGGTCGATCAGGCACAGGAGGAATGAAGAATACAGTGTTGGCTTCTGGAGCTATCGAATTTCTGACTCAAACCATTTATCCTCCCCGTCCGAAGCATCACGTGGCCGAGCACTGCATAAGTACTTTTACCATCCCGGAGGAAAGCCTACATACCTCTCTGTTTGGTAACGAAACACACTTTTTGCAGCTGATTAAGGGGAAGCTGCCGCCTCTCACTACGGAACGCATGCAAAGATGAAATTCAGAATCTTTTGACCACCAGAATTGAGACTTATCAAGGCAATGTGACCTTTTGGGCGTGGTAACAACAACTTCAGAGGACTCCCAACGTTACCAGAAGTCACTGTCTGCTCAACACTACTGACAAATCATCACTATTCCGACTAGCATACGTTTGCTCTGGCATATCTGATTCGACGGTCGGGTACCTTTTCCCTATTTTTGGCATGCCTATTTTTATACGCTGTGATAGCAAACCGTCCTCTAGGTCCGAATACGTGCAAATTCCTCCTCGGGCCGAGACGTCTCAGTAGGCCGTGTGGTGTGGTGCGATTTGCAGTGCAACGACAAAAGAGAAGGCCTCACTGGCACCCTCTGAAAATGTTTTACTCTTGCGCTTAAGCCCTACCAAAGGCACATTAGTCCGCGAAGATGCGCCTTTAGAGGCAGTTTATCCCAATTGCCTCATTTTCTGTAAGGCCACCAATGCCACGCTTCAAGGGCGTCCCTTTACCACAACCTGAAAGTTACTATCAGCACTTAACTCCCCAGCCAGGTGTCTGCCTCCAATCGTGTACATACTGAGAAATCTTCAACTGGAATCAAAATGTTTTTCCCCATGAAAGAGGGAGGGGTCATGGAAAGCTTTTCCAAAAGCGCGCGTGTGATTCGGGATGGAGAACGGTAGTTTAATTTATTTCTCAAATATTTTACTGTATTTGCATACAACCCTCTGCCTGTAGTGAAAAATTGACCTGCGGTAGATTGGCCCGCAAATTGAGACACCATGGATTCAAAGACTGAGCGCCCAGTGAGACCGCGTACCCGAGATCGTACAAACCTTCCACAGAAGAACCAGCAAGTTTCGGCTCACTGAAACAGTCACTGATCTCAAGTACTCTTTTGCCCTTATCACCTGAAAAATGGCGACGTCAGCCAGTCAACCGTTTTTTTTTGTCGTGAAATCTTATCTGCTATGCCTGAAGCACTCTTCCGCATTTCGCCTAAGTCCTTTCCCAAAGCGTTCCCAGCGAGGGGAACTTGTTAAGCGAAATGTTTCTGTTGATCACTTCTGTTTCATTCATTTTTTTAACAATTCGCCGATTTTATTTTAGCTGTGTGGTCTGGCTCCAAACTGAATAAAGCCTGTAAGCGGCCATTCGTACCTCTACTCTCACCCTGCCCGTGCTTGTTTGTGTGTACTCGTTTATGGCGCAAGAGCGTCAGACGCTCACCAAACAACAGTCTTCTAGCTTTCCGGAGTGGGGGTAGCCCTCCGGGTTTGTATGAAGACTGAGCAAATTGGCTGACTGACTTAGGGGGTTTAGGGGGTCAGAGATTCCAACTCTCACCTTCGCCGTTCACTGTGTTGTTGGAGAGTAATTTACCTTTGCCCGGATTGCTGTCACAGCTAACCTGTCGGGAGCTACTGTGATTCTTCACTCGAAGTCTTGGGTTCTGGTTGTCGACTATCCATGGCACTGCAGTGGGCCTTTATGGTAATGAGGTGTACATTTCACCCACTTCACCCACGTGCAAGCAACTATTGAAAAAAGAAACCAGCCCACCCCCATACGCTCTGTACCAGATATTACATAGAGTTTGATGGTGAAGCCTGTCTGTGTATGCCGCTGTGAATGTTCTTCTCACCCGCTTCGTGGCCTTAGGCTGAGCTCTTTCGATCGTGCTGATTTCTCGCCAGAATCCTGACGGACGCGCCCGGATGTTTACCTCTAAGTGGGGTGTTGCAGACTTTGGTCAAAAACAATTCCCCTACAATGACTGTGCCCAGATCTCGCTTCACCGTGCTATCTGTTGAGGAAAGTTCATTGACCTGGTACCCCCACATGTGCGTGACCACAAAATAGGCCGAAACAGATGGCAACTTGCCGCTAACCGACCACTGGAACAGGGGATGACAGTCAGCTTGAAGATAACGTTCATCTGGTTTGACCAAATATTTCGGTAGACCTCCACGTAGTCGGCACACAATAGGACTCCTGACTTTTTCCTTGGCAGGAGATCGTCCACGAAGAAACTGAATGAACTAGGTTCAACTGTGGGACACTGAGGCATTCCGCCTGGTGCTGAAGGACTATCGGATGGCGTTCCGTTCACTCGGACCTTAGATGAATGACTGGTCAAGTAGTCAGACACACTACCAGACTAGAGAACATCCAGTGTTACTACTTTCGCTAGGAGTGGCAAAAGCCAGCATAAGCTTAGGAGAAGTCTGAGTGGCACGTCTATTGGATATCCTATCTTCCACCTAAGGTTTACCAGTCCATTGTTTCAGGGGTCGATTTGGCCTGACCTCTGCCCTCAGGGGCTACGCTGAGCGTCATGAAACAAGCCGCTATCACCGACGGACATCAGACAGCATCGTCGATCAGGCCTTTCACGATCTTGGGGACACTGGAGGTTGATATCATAAGGCGGTAGTTTTGCGGTGCTCTTTAGTTCTCCGTTCTAAAGACTAACCAAACCAAATGCATTTTCTGCTGTTTGAGCATCTTTCCAGTCCCCGTGAAGTGGTTAAAAAGTTTTAAACGGAAGAGCTGCTTGCTGCCCACTTCGTGAGAGACCACGGCAGAATTCTATATAGCACTAGCTACTTTGGGAATGAAGGCCGCTGATCTTAAGTTTCAGTTCGTGAGTGAGAAAGCCACCGACGCTGCATCTGTGCTCGAGAGTGATTGGCCCCCTGGCAGATTTCCGCTGAGCACTCATCTGCCTGCTGTACAGTAATCCATCATCGTCCGGCTCGTTGGCACATCTGGTTTTTTGGGACCCTGAGTGGTCCTCCACTCAAAGACTCAGAATTTGGTTGCAAGCTATCCCCAATAGTGCAGTGGGTCTTTATATCATGTGTACACTCCTTCCACTGCTGTCATGCTCATACATGTAAAAAGGCACTCCAGGTTTACCTGTACAACATCGCATGCGGCAACAGAGGCTGTTAGGGCACATCTGTACCCCATTCAGAAAAAGCTCATAATCCAGAGTGTTCTGCCAGCTTTGTGCCTTACAAGGTCTCGGGTGTGGAGGTATTTTGCTTGGCCTTACGACCTCTGTATAGCCCGACTCGTGTTAGATTCCATTTTATCCCTTCTGAGCGCTTCCGGCGTGCAGCGGCTTATTATTAGCCCGCTTTCTAGGGTCCTGACGAGTGTTCTGGCGCCATCCTTTGCAAAGATATATTTAGGACTTGGCCTACTCCGCCACCTTGTGCCTTATTGCGGGGCCGACCGCGAAGCCGCACTCATACGATTCAGAACTCTTTCACGGAGAGGACGTTTTATCGGAGCAGACTGTATATGGCGGTTCCTCGGCTATCAACAGAACAGCAGCTTGCGCAAACATCAGCTGAATGGCCCGGCAATCTGCAGGCCTAGAGGGATTATTAGCCACTGGCCGGTCAACAACGTGATGTTTGCAGGCGAACAACCAGACCCGCACTGCCGAGGTGGAAGTCTTTCTCCGTCTTGTAGGTTGCCTAACAGGTTCACGCCGGACCAAGCCCTCTACTCTATCGAACGAGGCTGAAAGCACGGATTCGTGTGTGGTGCGGCAGAACTCGGTAACGAAGCGGACAAAAAAAATTCTAGTCCCCTATTGCAAGCCTCTGGTCGTGTTTGAATGACCTCAATTACGGCAATACTTTCAGCACGTGCTATGTGGTAGTCTCACCGCTGTTCGTTTTAAAGCTCAAGCTTACAATACACTTTCCCTTTGCTTTCAGCCACACGGCGGCCCGTACGCACTCCAGTTGCTTGTAGTTTCCCCGGTGATATAAGGAGCACTCACTCCTACTGCTTTCTGTCTGATCACTCCTCATAATCTGCCTATCCCTGGTCTCTAGTTCAGAGGCAGGCTTTCCCCAAACACAGGCGCGATGCTATCGGTGCTCAAGAGGCCGGGTTAAGGAAGCTTGTTGCGCAAGCCTTAGCTGAATGGTTATGTACAATCCCAAGTTTAGGATATCTTGGCTTTGCTCTGTAGAGACGAGGTCGCCTTCGTTGCTACTTCCGGAAGTCCAGTGCCTTAGTTTCGTCAAAGGTGGTCCATTTAGGCCCTAAGATTGTCGCAAACACTAAAGAGGCCTCAAGATGCCTCTGAATTACCGGTCACCTCAAACCATCGGCAGTGACGAAGTCCTGCACTACCTTCTAGTGACGGTGGTGTTTTTTTACCAGTGCGAGGATGAAGGCGGATGCTTTTTGCTCCTTCCGCAGAATTGTCTAATTGTCTCTCTTGGAAAGGTGACTGAACCCTGATTAAATACCAACCACGGCCGGCGCACGAAGCTTACGGAACTTTTCTCACCGGCTTCTGTAGTGGGAAGGTGTGCTACGCACCAAAGATATCTGGCTTCACTCATGGGACTTATGGAAAGAGCAACCGGTCACCAGCTGCCATTAAGTTTTGAACCACGCGCTCCGTTCCGCCGCCCTGCGGGTTCAGCTTTGGGTGGCCAAAGGCTTCGGTTGGTGACTCCTGTGGATACCATCTGCAATTCCTTGGGAAACCGGGCAGTATTGCGCCGTCAAACGAATTTCGAAACCTGATTTCAACTGAATTCGCTCTCCCGTTGTACCATGTGTTGTTTGGCACGGCTTGAGGTCAGGCTAGTGTACACGCATTTGCGGTTTGTTAATCACAAACCCCAGAGCTTGAAGCTTTCATTGCGAATGTCGTGACTTTTGCCGTCCCTTGGGTTGCAGCTGAGTAAATCTGGGACACCACAAAGGAATACACCAGTTGCATGCAGCAAAAGTTCGTCTGGTTTTTTGCTCATTCTGGTTCTTTTCTAGTGGGTTTGGGTAGATCCGGTCTTATGAAAAACACAGGAAGCCCCGATTCTTGCTGTTGCGGGCAAATTTTCCGTTTCGCCATCCAACTCTGACAGTATATTTAACAATTTTGTTCCGCAAAAGTATAATTTCATCACTCTGGTGCAATCGTCTAAGGCCTACTGGGCATAGTTCTGGTATTGACATACATGTGCACGGCTATTGGAGTGCCCTGCCGTTGTGAGTTTTGCACCTTGCCGGTGATGGTACTCTGGATTGAGGGAGGTCAAACACGAGCTCTGACCTAGAGCTGATACCGGCGGCTTCCACCCCCTCTGGATTGCAGTGGCCGTCCTCGTTGTTTGCAGTTGTCTGAACCTTCTTTCGTTTCTTTCTATTGATAGTCCTCCCACCAGTCCCCTCGTAATCAGTGGCTTGCGATTCAGTACCAACTCCTAGCCCCCTGTTCACCTCAGTTAGGGTCAGCCATAATCTGCGATTCCCTCACGGCGCGCTATACACTATATGGTAGTGGGTGAACGGGACCCTAGTTTTTGTACTGAAGGCTGATTATTTAAATAAATTCACTATAGATAACTTTGCTCTACCGCTAAGCTACCTCAGCAGCCCTGCCGCAAATCCTCCGGGGCTAATTCCAGCGAGAATCGCACTGAGCACCAGCATCTTTCACCGTCTTGTGGTTTTATCGAAGGAAGTATTACCGCTACCCGGTGTTTCCTTTATTACATAAATTTTACACACTGACCCTTGCGAAGCCATAGCTATTTAAACTTATTTACTGCAATGCTAAATTCAAAGCTAGTGGGTAGTGTAAACCAAGGACCAAATAAATCGAGGGGAAACGGCAACAAGGCGACCGCAACAACGGAAATATGAGGAACAGCAGGTTTTTAAGACAGAAACAATAACGAAAGAAATCACAGAAAATCTAGTCAACAATGTGCTCTTAATAAACAAGAAATGAATGAAAGTTTGCCGAGAACTATCAACGGCTGGGAGGAATTCTTCACTGGGCGGCGTTGTACAGCAGGGTACCGCCCACTGACCACAGCCTCTCTCACACTGTTGCTTGTAAGGGTAGAAAGAGAATAATACAAAAGATGAAAGAAGAAGGGCCTACGAGGACGGGAAAAGGAAGGGACGCCCCAAAAGCCGACACGTGGAATACACAGGCTAACAGTACATACTCATATTGATCAATCATTTTTTGAAGTGAAGCACCCATTTTTCATAAGTTCGACGTGCATTTTGTCATCCCCCCTGCTGTGTTACCTGTTAACCGATAAGTGGCTTTGCCCATTACCGAAGGCGGAAGGGAAAACAGGGCACGAGACGGTAAACGTCTTCGCCATAGGTAACACGTGCCCTAACCTAAGAGGTCTGCTGAGATCATTGAGCCGTGATAAAAATTTCCTGAGCTGATACCCAATGCCCGATTTCTGACCTCAGTATTGCTAGCCCGGTCATTCCATCCAATCTTAGCGATGCTGTGTAAAAAATAATGGTCGAAAACTTCGAGACAACAAATATCTTCCGCAAGCAGACCCAAAGTCTCGTAACTATACAACAAAACTGAACACGCTACGGCAAAGTACACACGACCTCTCCTGTTCAGTGAAACATTGGGTCAGTGCCACCAGTGCTTCAGTCCGGCGTTCTCCGCTCGAGCCCTGGATATACGCGTGCTCACTCCCACTACCGAGCTCCCATCCATCGTCAAGCTGCTGGAGAGATAGTTGAAGCTTTCCACAGCTGCCAGCGCCTCCGCACCGAGCATCAAGCTCGGAACCATTGACTTCCGATCTTGCAAAATCACTTTACACCTCAAAGCGCACGCCGAATTGAGCTTTAGATTTTGCCCGTCTATCTGGTGCCCGTTGCGAGTTACACGCGCTCGTCTAAGCAGACAAGGCTGTCGGCGTATACCAGGTCATATGGCCTTTTACTGCCTCCAAATCTACACCCACGTTCTAAAGATTTCGCAGGGCTTTCTCCGTTATTTAGCCCATGAAGAAGTTGAACAGGAATGGACAACTATGACAGTCTTGTCGAATATCGCTGGTCTTTTCGAACGAGCGGGTTTCTTTCTTGTAAACCTTACCGCGACCAGGAATATCCGAAGACAATGATCTCAGTAGATTCGCCCATTTTTGTGGCACGCCTTGTGGGTGAAGAGCACGGAATAGCTCTGATCGATCGGCTGAACTGAAGGCGTCCCTGAAGTCGAGGAAGGACAGTGACCTCGGCCGACGGTATATGAGACGGGTTTTAAGTAATGAGCAAGAGGTAGAAATCGGATAGATGCATCGTCGACCTGGACGAAACCTGGATTTGTGTTCTCTAGCATCCCTCTTGCGAGCTGGTGCCAGACGCTGAGGGGTAATCGAGGCTAACACCCTGATGGCTATAGGGGCCATAATGACCCCACGTTAATCACTGCAATCACTGCTCAATCCGTTTTTGATGATAAAGGCAATCAGCGGAACAATCAAATGATGGAGGTGGTAAATGGTTTCGTCGGAGCTTCGCAACCCATTTCAGAAAACCGGGAGAGGTTCGATGAGACTGGTTGTTTTTCAAGTTTCAGTGGGAGCCCAAATGAAGCTGCTCAAGAAATCGCTGCTGTTGAGTTTGGAACGACGGCTTTAGCCAGCTTCCGACCGAACTTCTTAAATTATTTGGCTCGATGGCCAGCGCTTTGTTGGATGCCATCAATAGGCCCTTCCTTTCCCTCGCGTATCTTTTCACTGAATTGGGTTTGCCGTGCACCGGTGGGGCGAATAATTCTCAACAGTCTACGAATGTTACCTGGAGCAGCTGCTACTTTCAGTTTCTCGGTTGCTTGAATTTACCAATTTTGCAAACCTTCTAAGGTGCTTTGTGGCTTGCCTCTGGAGAAGTCTTCGTATTTTATTCGTCTCCGTACAGTTTGACAACTAAAATTTTTGCTCCATTAGACTAAGCGACTACAAAATACTAAGGCGCCTTATAGGGACGTCAAACCTAGGACCTCAGGTGGCACCTGCTCCTGACAGGCTTTGCTATCTTACCACGATGATTCGGTGTGTGTGCCACGGTGACCACTATTTTCGGGTCCACTAGAGCGCAGAGCCTTCCTTCATGTTCACCGTTTCCGGGGAGATCGGAAGCTAGTGGACAGACAAACGGAACACGGTTTTGTTGGGAGGCTCGATGGGTTCTTCACCTGGCGGCGTACTCTACGGAAAAGCCACGGAATGCCACGAACTGGAACGTGCAGGGGTGTGGCTCACCACCAAAAAAAAGCGGTCGCCTCCCACCCCTTACTCAACCATCCTGAGCGGCATAATCTTCGTTAGGAGAACTAAGGAGTGGTCGACCGGCAGACTTCCACTAGAAAAGCGTGAGAATCACTGGTTCCTTTGAAGACTCCAAAACGCAAGCTTCCCTTAGCCCGAAAGGTATCACTCAGCTGTGCACGGGCTCCAGTCTCTGCCCCCAACAAAATTCCGAGTGGCCTTGGGGACTTCACTCGGTGCGTAGCTCCCAGGATTTGTCAGAAAGAGTTCCTTTACGCAATCTTCTTGAGCAGAGGCCATCGGGGAAACCCATGAAGCCAACTCATCCCCCCGGAGGAGCCAGCCACATAGAAGTGAAAGGTGCCAGGTTACACCTGCCGCCATGTGCACAGCGCGTCTGGTCTGAGCTCTGTGCACACGTACATCACTGTCGGTCGTAATTTCAACCTTGTGCGTTGATCGCTGCCCAAAATTGATGCCAATTCTGAATCAAATATTTACGGCTAGCCTGATCTGCGGTTTGCGTCGATGACCGTGGAACAAGAGTGGTATTTACATTCAAATTATTACATGGTCCTGCTCTACCTACGTCGACCTGTGGGAACTACAGTTTCGGACAGGACTGCGCCATCAGTAGCTAGCTGTGACGTGATCAGTCTGGCTAAGAACATCTGTAGAGTAAGAGCGCTACGTTTTTGTGGGACGCGAACTGTGTCGGAACTTCCTGCTAGACAGGGATAACTGACTGTCTGCACAAAACTAGAGAAGCCTAGCCCTGTTGGCCGCACTTTAAGAGTGGGACACAATGTCTATATAAAAATGCTTCTATGCCATAAGTTTATCAAATAGTGCGATAAGACCACAAAGTCACACTATCATTTCGAAGTCTTTATTCATGCGAACGAAAGCGATGAGTTCATCATAGGAAGTAGCCTTCTGCGTTTTAGAGCTGCTGCCGGTTAATACGTACGCTGAGACTAACAAGAAGGTACGCTTTTTATGCAGCTGTTCCCTCGAAAGACATCCGACACCTGGAATCCTACAGCGAGTAAAGCGCTACTAACCAGGATCCACTCCAAAATATCAGCCTCAGCCTTCTAAGTCAAGAATATCCGTATAGCACGTGAGCCCACCGCTTTACCTACTAAACTGCCCAGGGCATACTTCGGCAAGATACCAGGAGCAGCTAGTTGGATCACACTGCTGGAGTTTTGCATACATGTTTCACTTAAGCAGCAGAAATCGAACGCCGCAGCCCGTTGCGATCTTTAGGCGGGCCCTCTGCCCGACCTGTTTGGGCGCACTTGAGTTGAAAGATTCCCGATTCAGAGACTGACGGGGCTTGAGAAAAAGTGAGCTACAGAATTGGGATTATTCACTACACTAATTGACAGCGAATCGTTACGAACACCCGGCACGTTTTCAGTAGCTGAATTACGGGTACGTGAAGGAGGCTGAGACAAGCCGATGGGAACAGAAGAAAGGGGTTGAGAAAAATCACGCTACCACAAAAATAAGAAAAACAACAGGAAGACGAAGCCCCCTGCTGTCGAAGTGTAGTGCGAAAGTATCAGCATTCCTTCTTAGGGAGGTGAAAGTGTTTCATTCGCAGAACACAGAAAGGAAAACACCGTGAACCCGGGGCTGAGTAAGTGCATCAACAGGATCCTACGCTCCAAGGAAAATCCGAAAGGAAAGCTGTTAGCTTTCGTTTCAAATTTTCCTGATCACTACATGCGTTTCAAGTTACGACATAACGCAGTATACTCCAGGTTAAGTTCTGTGCAACTCACTCTGCCAGGAGAGGTAAAGTCCACAATCAATCGAAGGTCCGGAAATCCTCCTGAAGTATGCATGCAAGCCAAGCTTTTGCCACGGGACAGTGTACTACCTTGAGTCCCCCTTGCGGAATCTGAGCTGAGAAGGATCTCTGTCGTGGCGTTCCTTGAACATGGTGCTTTGTCATGTTTCCGATCCTTCGGTGAACTATTAAATAACAAAAGTTGAAGCACCTCTGCTGGTGTTTGAGTATGTTTCGTTTGCGAGCAAAATATTGGCCCCCTAACCAAAGCCCTGGAGTGTGATGGTTTTGGGGAGGATTCGACCAAGTTGCACAAAGTTTGATAAGGGCGCACATGAATGGCTGATTTCCCGCGGCTATTTGTCCATCCATTTTGCGTGCTTTGAACACGCTAACAAAAAGGATAAAGCGCTAGGTGTAAAGCTGTGGGAGTGATGAACCAAGAAAGCCCAGCACCGTTTCCAACGGGTTCCAGCTCCCTCGCCGAAGCTGCCTAAGCCATCAAAAACAACCCACCGACAGAAGTAAATGGGAATCACTGGAAGAAAGCTGCGGTTACCGACAGCGGCGCAGTGCCTGTTGGTTCGGAAATAAAACGGACACCACGGAGGTGTCCAAAACGGTCGGAGGAGATACAGTTCCAAGTCCACGGCAGCAGCACTCGTTCTCTACTATGAAGTGGGCGGTATTGCAGAGATGGAAACTCCATCAGCCATCCGTGTGCCAGCCTGCATACGGCGAATGGGCCCATTCTACTCAGCAATAGACGATGATTGCCGCCCACTTCATAGTAGAGGACGAGTGCTGTAGTTTGGTTAATGACACCAGTAAAGTACTTCAGGGACCCGTCCTTAGCCCGATACTAGTGCTATTGCCCAATAACGACCTGGCCTTAGCTCTCCAATCGCCCGGCCTTATTTTCGCGAACGACTCGAAAGTTGAGAGGCATGAGAGTGGGAAAGACCTGAGAAAGGATACAAGATTTGTTCTGGTGTGGGCATACAAGCGGAACTCACCGCTCAACGCAGGGGAAAGCCAGTTGTGTTCAAGGCCAGTGGAAGGCCTGACGTATATGACTAGGGGCCATCTCATCGGAAGCTGTGGATAACTTGAAGACCTCGAGGTAATATGACTAGTGATTGTAAACGGCCAAACCAGTACAACTCTGCCACATAAGAGGCTGGTGGCTAGCTTTTCGGGCTACGGTCAGCATTATTGTTCATAAAGCCGGAAATATTCATACCAGTTTGCGTCGCTGTCGAGCAACCTCGCTTAAAGTTCAACTTGCAGGCTGGGCCACAATTCTGGAAAATAGAAGCCGCCTTTCTGGGGAAAAGTAAACGTCTTTCGACTTGTAAGCCTGGAGACAGAGGGTTAAGACATGTGAATTAAAGCTTTGTGATCTCTAAAATTTCTTTTAGGAAACGAGAAAACTACGAGGATATCTCACGAGGATGTCTGAGGTACCGGAATGTTTTCTGGTTCTACGCTGGCCGGTTTATTCCAGGCCATTTTGGGCTCACGAACGAGGGGACACGAGAAGGAGTCAACGGATGTTTAAGCCAGGTTATTGTTTAGGTTGCAATTCTTCAGCAGCAAGGTGGCGAAAAATTGGAACTGCATGGTAGACCTCCAAACCGTGAGGTTCTTCGTCGGGGTAGTGGATCGTAAGTGGAACCAGGCTATCTCTGGTAGTGAGTTTTGCTCATGTTCACGAGGTTGATGAAGAATAACACCACGGTCCGTCTGAGGTGTACTGTAATCACCTTTTTCGCTTATTGTTTAACGACTCACGGAATGCCCACGATGCATAATATTTCTAGTGGTTGACGAACAATGAGGTTCTACGGTTCATTTCTCACGAAGACGCATAGGGCATCCCTTCCATGTACCCCTCATTGCCAAGGCTTAGCGAGTGAACTCACATGTGAGTCACAAGCCACCACATCTTCAGAAAATGTCTGGCGGTCACTTGAAAAATAGGCAATTAGACTTTTCCACCATTTCAGCCTGCCGCGTTTTCCGTAGGGTAATCCCCCCCCACGAGAGAAACCATATACTATTGGCAGGCCCACCGACTTCTGCTTCTTTAGTCTTAGGAAGTGGCCCCACATGCTTTCATGTCTGCAGGGAGAAAGACTTGTATGTATCTCTGGTTCAAACTCGCTCCGAGTAATACGTCTGGTGAAGGCCGAGTCAATCTGGACTCTGATATGGCACCGGAACCAATTCGGTATTCCTCGGCCGACCTTCGTAGCGGATCGAACGCAGTCCCACGACAAGACGAATTGCCTTCCGTTGCACTCTTTCCAGCTTTGCCACTTCTGTAGCCCTAAAAGAGGGCGAATTGATCCTCTGTATTCCAACGTGGTTAGTATACGGGACGCACTATATACTTTGAATACTTTGAGTGGGAGATGACCGAACGACCGACTGACCCATCCAGGGATACTCTATCCGAGAGCACGATCCTTGTCGGTGTTAATCTTTGATTTGAATGGTGAGGGCACTAGCCCTCTCCTTTCATTCCTATGGATAGTTCATCTAAAGTGTCATAGAGAACCCCAATTTTCAGATGTTTTCGCTGCGCCCCGTATTTTACATCTGTCCGTGTTTTCTGTTAAACGCAGCAGGCCAGTCTATTTTGGCGTATCCGGGCGCCAGACCTTAAGGTCGCCAGGATGATGAGACATGGTGAATAAAAAATTGTTGGTGATTGATTGATTGATTGATTTTAGGAGTAAGACTGGGCCTATAACCTACCACTCTGTAGTACCACTGGCAGAAACTGCATTTAAATAAACTGAGCTACCTGTATTGAGATGGTCCTGCTTATAGGAAACTTCTCGATCCACGGAACCAAGGGACTTACAAAACCAAGGGCTTTGAGCTTGCATACGAAACGGTTGTGCGGAACGTTGCTAAAATCTTTGCGGAAGTAGCAGAAAATTACTCCCGTAGGGTGCTCCTCGATATTAGCATTTGTCTAGTGTTCCGGTGCTGACAGCAAGTTTATCACGCACAACCCACTTCTCCAAAAACTACTATGTTCTTTCGGCTTGGTAGGGCACTTCCGCCAATTAGCTGCTGTGGTTGAGCGGCAATTGGGCTTTTCATATCATTTTCCACTGAGGATGTTAGGCTGACAGGCCAGCGAACTACACCCCCGGCCTCTGCCTCAACTTCATATGGTGAATGGGCAACAGCCTCCTTCCACCCCTATGAGGGTTCCCCGGGCTGATTATGATGCGTTAAATATTCTGGTGACTGCAGAGGTAAATACGCCCACCAACTTCTCTACTACCAGGAGATGCATGCCGCCAGGCCCAGGGAATCGGCTAGCTTCGGTGGCACGCGGGGCCGCAGCAACCCCCCCTCAAATGAATTCGCCGCAAAACATACAAGAAAAGTTCACTGATATCTGCGTAGAATGATCACGTATCAGTCCAAGAGCGTACACTGGCAAGCGGTGCCTTGCCAATGTATCGTTGTTGTATTCACTTGTAACTACCAATGAGTGTTTATCTTGTAGGGCTGGAATGGCACCTTCAGCTCGTGTCCTTCGTCGTAGACAAGCAAACTAATGCTTGGGTGCACGAAAAGCCGTCTCTGCCGCCTCCTCAAAAAACATCGATCTTCCCGCTTCTCTCGGTGGTGCTTCACTAATCATACGCCTGTCCAGCTGCAACGGTCTCCAATCACAATACCGGAGCTCCATAAGAAGCCTCATTTGCGAGACTAACCAAAGTGAGACCCTTATGTGCGGTAGCCATCTGGATGGTTGGGTAAGTATTTGGCATAACTGTAGGATTTCTTGCCGAACCACTCCTCAAGCCTCATACGGACCCGGGGGATACCACATCACCGGGGGCTGCGACCTTCTTGACTTGCTGGAAGGTGTTTTCCAAATTTTGAGTGCACCCTGTGGTCTCGGTACGAACAACGCTCCTCTCCTTCAGCTTATGTTCAACACCACTTCGCTACTGCCCTCCCGCGAACCTTTTCTACGTCGGCACCGATTTTGGGAATTCTAATTCGGTGAGTTCAATGTACGTTTCTTCCTTGCCGGGGAAGCGATAGGTTTTAGGCTGCGAGTTATCTTTTCCGGCAACAGCGTTTTGCACTGGTTCGAATTAATTTTTTGATATGTTAGCTCTTTCTTCGGCTTTGGTAGCTTGTTGACTTTGCCCATTTGCAACCTTTGTTCTTTTCCACCGGAGTGGGTCCTTGACTGTACTAAGTTGTAGCAAGCCCCGAGGGAACTTTGAAATTTTGTGCCAACCAAGCCGCCTATTGTACCTGACAAGATTTTCACTCCTAAATACATATTCGCGGGCCCTGATGTACTGCGAGGGGTAAGATGGCTGCCTCAAGCTTTGTGGGCTTCTCCATGCCGCTCACCTCCCAGCCTGAGCATTTTCGGCTCCGTTGACCCATCCATGTTGTGCGTCTCTCCGATCCTCGTTGGAACAATCTCATTTATTGATAGCATCAAGTTATCTTTCGTGAGCGACCATTCATCTTCTTTGAGGTTGGTGATTGCCCATTTCGTACTCTCCGACGCCATCTACTGCCCTTGATCAATGACCTTCCGGAATTTCCCGTCAAACCTCTAGAGACCGCCGTGCGGCCTCTTCTGAAAGAAAATCTTATCATCTTAAGATCGCTGCTGCTTGTAAGTGCATTATTCTCAGGTTGATCGTTTTTCCAAGGCGACCTACTGAGAGCGAATTCTAAGGATCTGGGTGGCCGGCCTATTCCCCACCGGATTAGTTGGTTTATACCTGCAGACTAGCCCCATCAATTATTGTTGAAATTCAACCAGCGTTGTTCGCAACCCCCCCCCCCCCTATTCAACCTTCCGTGAGCTGAAGTCATCGACCGCCGCCAGTCCATCAGACTGGCTGGTTATCTTTGTTACAAGTTCTACCAAGAACGCATCTCCATTGGGTAATACTGGAGAACTGTAGGCGCAAGGCACATTTGCCTCGGTTTAAAGATGGGTTCACGATCATCAGTCCATCTACTTATAACTTGCCGCGCTGGATGCGTGTACTACAGGTTACAGCCATAGTCAACACTTCCGTAATTTTTGGCAAATCGACTCCGAATTCCGTCGCAAAACTTGACATTGGCATATTCATCAGAAGATCAACACACACACACTTAGAAATACTGTGAGGAAGTAGAATTTCCAGGATCAAACTTTTGCTGAAACAGATTGGGCAACATTTCCCAAGCAGGGAACCAGTTGTTTTACCAACGGTTTGAAGTAATATGACTATAGGTTGCCCAGATAAACTGAAAGTAAGCCTTCAGATGATAGTAAAATATCACAGAAAACGAAAAGGTTGAACACCGAAGGAGGTATACAAAATTATAAACCAGCTTTGAAGGAGAAAGTGCGGCGGAGAGTACTTGTACTTGTATTTGGACCCTTATTTTATCAGAATTCTGAGTAGACAGGACCGAAAATTTCAGTCAAAATACTTCTTTACTTGGCACCTCACCTCACCTGTGAGATGAAAAAGAGATTATACAGAGAAAGTGCCAAGAAATACTGTCTATAATTGTGCTCTGCTTGTAAGGATTTATGCAAAATTTGGAACGGTACAGCCTTGTAGATGGCAATACATAAAAGTGCTGATTGAAGGGAGGAACTTATATATACGAGAGAACTACCTTTGGATGTATCACAACTTACAAGAGTGAGTGCTGTTTGTAAGAACTAGGGGAGCTAACTTTTACATGCGGCCAGGTGTACTTCACACAGTTCAGCAGATATTTCCGTTCAAGTTACGGAAGATACCAGACAGAATATAGATTGGACCCGATGACGCATTTTGAAGTCCTCCTTTGCCAGGCCTGCAGAAATAACAGAACTTCAAAATAGAACAGGAAAATCATTCATAGGCTAAAGGGAAAATGGGCTCTGCTAACAATAGAATGCCCCAGCTTCGGATTTAACGAGATAGCCGGCGTAGTTTCTTCACACAGTTAGAGAAGTGGGATGGCCACTTCAAATTGGAGTCGACGGTGATTCCTAAGTATTTGCTAGAATCCTCTCTAGCTAGTGATTCTGTAGAACTGACAGATGGATCACGAGTTTAAACCAATTCTGAAAGGACGTATACGCATTCAAAGCGTTCGGACAGACTTGAAGCTGAACCGGATCGAACACAGAAATCATAAATGCGGAGCAGATTGCTGGAAAAGCCTTTGAAGGCCTCGACAATAGAAGCACCCTGACAATGGGCCACATCATCGACATATTTAAATGAATGTAAAGGAGATCAGGATAAAATTCACAGAAGTAAGTGGAAAATAAGTGGAGGGATATCACAGGTCCCTGAAGCACTTCCGAGTTGGCCACCAAGAGTTTGGATACTTTATAGCCTAGTTGAGCACACTGAATTCTGCTGGGAAAACAAGCAGAAAGCTGTGCCAACAACAGAGTGGAACAGCTGAAAGCTCCCATTTTACGAGGGAGGAGAGAAAGCGGCATAGAATCAGATGCGGACGAGTAGTCTAGAGAAACACATCCCACGGACTTTGCTGATCCTTTCAAGGTTTTGGTTACGTAGTGGATTAAGGGAACAATGGCATTCACAGTAGAACTTTTTATAAGCATGTTTTAAGAGGGTATCAGAAGAGTTCATCGAGTTCATACGGTCAAGAATGTCACTTTCCGTAAGTTTAAGGCCAAATAAAGGTAGGGCAACGGGACAAAGGCCCTTAGATGTGACACCCGAATTACTAGAGTTAGGTAAGGGAACGGTGGTTGATGGTCTCCGGCAGACTGGAATAGAATACAAGCAAAGAGAGAAGTAAAAATTTGGCCAGTTTAGCAGCGCATGTCTCAAAAGTTATAACCATAGGCCACCCGGACTAAAGCCCAAGGTTATTTTGGAGGTACGAAGAGGCTCAAATACTTTTTTCGTAGAAAGCGGGGTTATGTGAGTACCATCTTCTGGAATGGAAGCCATCGGGGGGCTATTTAAGGAGTGGATGAACCCACAGATGATAACATCAACGTCCAAGGCAAGCTTCACCTGTTTTATTTTCCTTCCGCGCGGAGGCAGAAAGCCTTGCCTTAGTCAGATACTGTTATGGCTACATAGGGGTTGACTGGCATCCAGATTTAGTGGGCTTCATTTCTTCCTCTACCAGAAGAGAAATATACGTTATTTTAAGATTATTGCGGGACCTGTTGGAAATATTCCTACCACATTCTCAATGATTCCAAGGTCAGAGAAGTAGCACTGAAGTTAAAGAGGAACGAGGTTTTTTGAGGGGCAGCACAGGCCAAAAATACACTGGACATCTCTGCAAAAAGGTTCACATTGCCACCTGACGACGATCGGGAAGAAAACTACAGGGATGCTCGAGGAAAGAATTGCTGTGAGAGAATATTATCGCGCGAAACATTAGGGAGGCGGGTTGTTGTTGGCCGGCCTGCCCGAAGGAGTGGAAAGCTGACCAGGAGTATATCTCATGTTTCAACTGTAGCAAACGGCAGTCACTGGCTGAGGTGAGCACGCGCTGCTTCAGGGAGAACACCTCAGGATGGTTGATGATACTCCTGTCTAGAACAGAACTAATTGGAGATACAAAAAATGCAGCTAATTCAATCAAAGTGAGAGTTCAGTTAAAAGTATGGATAAAGTCGCTTATTATGGTGTGCAAGGGAACAAGAAGGGGTGAGGTAAAAGTCACATAAAGGTGAAGCACAGTTCTGTGTGGAAAACGTAGCCACGTATGAAGTCATTATGATGGTGCTCCAATGGCGAGAACATATGGGATTGAGCTGCCAAACTAAGTGCTCAATACCCCTTATCAACTGCGAATGGACGACTTCAGACATGCCGCTCCAGTAGGAGTCGATGTTCATGTGGTCTGTGGTCGACTTTATTCGTTTTTTAACCGTTTTCCGTTTAACTCATAAAGTAACCATCACAGCTGTCCCTTATAGCAGACAAAGTTCTCCGAGTTTTTGAACACATCCTCTGTTTTTTCGTTTTCTGTAACGTATCACGACTTCAGGATCCGTCCAACAGAAAAAAGCTCCGTCTGACGGCGACAAAGTACTCCTTCCAAACATTCACCACCTGTACAGCCGATACAATTACAGCCAATTTAAAACTACGCTTCGATGCCGATTCCAGAGTAGTAAATGCTGCTTTAGCAAAAGGTAACTTGCTGCTTCGCTGATCATGCAGTCTGCCGCAGGTGTCGTGCTCGGCCGGTGGGTAGTCCAGTAAACATTTCGCCCCGTAGACCGACTGCACCAAATAATAGTTGAGGTTTTCAAAGGGACTTTCTTTTGAAATACATCAAACACTCAGTGCCGTTTTTCTGTTCCTTTTGGAGTGATTCCACTGCGGACGAATAAGCGCAGAAATTGACTTTGTCTCACAAATCTGCCGCACTATTAAGGATGGTTATCGAAGGCGTTCAGCTCCAGTCTTGGGGTTTTTCAATTCATTGTGCTCGTCTCAAACGTATTTAAACTGTTCATATTGTGAACTGCGCGGTTCGTCTGCTAGCTCGCCGGGGCCATTTCTCTGCTAAACAGACTCCAGTTCTTTCCCGGCTAGCCACAGTTGAAGCTCTAGCTCTGTCACCCTTAATCTGTGAAAATGGATACCAGACTCTTTGTAGCTGGAAAACGATAACTAACCACTGACAAAACTAGTAGATTTAGCATAAATCGTGGAACAAATAACACCCAAACCGTCCCCAAAATCTTACCGAGTTATTCCGTGTTGTTGCACAAAGTCGTAGTTATCTCGCTTCAAAACGTCCGGTGAGTTTTCTTGTCAAAGTTGAACTAGAGTTCTGAAAGTTAGAGGAACCATAATTCAAGAGGCCCGTAGAGAAATTACACGAATCCCAAATCCAGGAAAAAGTAAATCAGCGTCTGCGGCACTAAATTAAAAATCACGGAATGCACATCTGCATAAAACCTGAGGTACGCGGCCAAATAGACTCAACAGTAAAACCCAGATGTTCAAAGTCTCGTGGTCCAAGCACGACGATCAGAAGTGGTCCAAGGCCAAATTCAATCGTCCCGCACAGGCACAAAAACATGCAAGTGTCGCGTGTGAACAAGCCTAGCAAATTAATGTCGAATACAGTTACATTCACCAGGCGTGTGAACAATTGGAGGGATTTTTGGTATATATAATTTACCGCTTCATGGCTTTATCGGCAGCCGCCGATGGCGCCTCTCCATAGCGTGGATATCCGAATCCATACTAACCTGGCCACGGATAACATGGGGAGGCCTCTGACCTTATGCATCGATTACCAAGTCCTGAATTCCTTTTATTAAGGGCATGTTTCCGTAGGCCCGCTTCTCTGAGCACCTTCGCCTCATGGTGACATACGTCCCTTCTCCCCAGTCCGATTATACTTCAACCGTTTGAAGGTACCCTAGGCCATACGTTTGCGGTGTTTTCCCATAGATGTTGGCATTGGTGTTCAAGCTGCTTAGTTGTTTCGTTAAGTTGTTGGTTTTCTTCGCTGAGGTAGGTTTAAAGTCACGAAAATTTATTAGGCCTTTGAATTTCTCGTCTCCACCGCCTATATTTTGTAAACCCCTCATGCCCTGCCTTGACCATTTCCAACTTCGGACTAACCCTAACTACGTGAGATCCCGTGCAGATACCTGTTCCGTTGGGTGTTGGTAACTTTCGGAGAACGTTTGAAGCGTCTCCGACGGTCTTTGCTTGATAAAACACCTTGTGCGCAAAACATCGGCCAAAGTTTGTCCAGATTTGATCTGATGGCCTATACAGTAGGCCTGTGTTATATTCGATTAGAACATTATCCACAAAAATCACAGAAAGTGTTCCTGTCTCTACTTTAAAGCATTCAGCCGGGCCATGGGCAATGCCTCAGCTTCGGCGGATTATTTTTATTCGCATCGTGCTTATGTTCGATGGATGTTGTCTGTTTGCGTTTGTTGTCATGAGCAGAAGCAGAGAAGAGGTTAAAGTGCCGTGGTTTGGGCTGTTCGTGTTCAGCTTATATTCATATGCCAGTAGCAATTAGGTTCTGAAGTGTTTTCCATCGGTATCTATAAGGCAGTAAGCGAAGAATGAACCGCTGGTCTAGGTTGATCTCATCAAGGACTGCGAAGAACTCCGGTCATCGACATTAAATACGGTGGGAAACCTTCCGTTTGAGTCTCAAGTTGTGGACGAACATTGGCAGAGCCAGCCAACTTGAGATAACTGTAAGTTTTCCCCTCGAATGAAGGTCTGACTGCATCAAGTATGTTCCAAGCTGAGGCACATATATCCTCGGTGTAGCCCCCAGTTTCCATCGATGACATCTTTGTCACAATTGGGGTGGGCTAGTGGTTGGGCTTTCGAAAAGTCAGTCCCTTGGGAGCACTGACATCGTTTGTCTTTGGTCTCCTGTGCGCATCCGAGCACCCCGTTGAGCGGTGACCCGAAGTGACCAAGTTAAAAACGGCTCGTGAGGGAGTTCAAATCCGCTTGTAGTTACGTCAGGCTGTATCGTCCCCAATCACTTGTCAGACTTTTGTTCATCGACGTAAATGAAACGGCGAGAATGAGCACTAACAATAGCTCACTGGCAAAACTCGAAACCAGCAGAAAGAGCCTTGTGGAACTCCAGCACAGACCGCTTGCCACTCACATCTACCCTCACAAAGACCGAAATTCCCCGCGAGAATCCGTCAATCCAGGTGTTTGATGGTCCCGTCACCCCTGAAAACCTTAATTTCAGTATCATACTGCCTCGTGGCAACTAGTCAAATGTCCTGTTGCAAGCCACTTTAAGACCCCGTGTAGCAGACCCCAGCTTTAGTTTGTACCCAGAGTTAACAGGCCAAGAAAATTCTGGACAAACCAGAGTGACCCTCAAGGAAACCGTCCTGCTGACGGATGAGACAAACATGGTCTTTGAGGCATTCCTGCAGTTGTATCGGGGCTAATGTCCAAATTATCTTCCCTTCTGTATAAGTAAGGTCGACCGGGAGGAAACTTGCAGCTTCCACTCTTATACCACCCTCGAGTATCGGGGTGATCACGATATTTCATTTAAACGGTAGTTTACGGCGTTCTTCAAAATGTAGCCTCTTGAATGGAAGCACGGCAACTTCATTTACTTTCCTTGGGAGTGTTGGATTTATCCCATCCGGGCCAGGCAACTTGTGTGTCGGAGCCTCGGCATAGCATCGGCGTTTTCGTCCATCGTGAGCGATTTCATTATCATTGTAGTTACGCTCCGGGGCAACTGAGGTGAAGGAGGTTTCTTTTTAGTGTAAATGCCGGCAGAAAGACGCCAAAATAATGCCGATTTATTGCAGAACCTGATATTACTCCCCCTTGCGACAGTATGGAGATGCATGAACGGGACTGGGCTCTTCTTTTCAGGCGTGCGAACAGCTTTTAGTGACGTGGAAAAGTCAGTTGCGTGTCCGTTTTCACATTCATGTCCCTTCTCGGTCTTCTCCGTCGAACACCAGTAGTGGAGTTGACTACTACCGTTATACCCCATTTTGGAGGATCGGAGACGTTACGAAGCTCGGTTTTGTCCTTGTCACTGACTTCAAGGTTACCTATCCAGCCAAGGAGCTTATCTCAGTCCCACATATATCTTGCAGAGTGCTGGGGTGAACTTCCACCTGCACTTCAACTGTTTCGCGTTATCCGCTTTAACTTAGTCCTCTTTGATCGTCCGTTGATAACTCCTGCTGTTGCCAGCAGTTTGCTTGACTATTTGCTCGCGTTCGTTATCAGCTCAACTACCACGCAGAATCACATCAAGTAGCACCGTAGCTCCGCCTTGCCGTGAGTTTGGACAGATGAACTAGAATGGCTGCAACGATGTTTCTTTTTTATTTAGTATTTACTGCCGCTCTTCTGGCCTAATGTACCTGAATGCTGAATAAGATGCTTCATGAGCCACCCTTCCTTTCCGTCTCACGGCGCAAAACAGTTCAAACAAACTCAGTTTGCACGGGACTTGATGCGGGCAGAGCTGGTTGCAAGTACAAACTGTCTTGTTTTTGGCGTATTTCCGTAGATTCCAAGACGGCCAGCCTGAGATGGAAACAGTTTCTCCCCCATCCAGATGTAGGTACTTGCGGGGAGTTCCAGCCGCCTGTCACGTCAAAATATCTTTTAGTTTGCACGGCTGAAAAGGTTTTGCTTTGGAAGTCTCACAACAACTTTCAATACAACTAGTGTTATTGATATATTTCTCTACCATGTTCAAGATGTACGCACAAAAGCATGATAATCGTGCAAAAGTTTTTTTTACAAGACGAAGCACTTATATATTTCAAAAGCGAGGATCGCGCTTTCCCGCAAAATGTATGACAAAGCTGGAACCACTTTGAACGAAAAGGAATAATAAGGGTTTTCGTGGGAAACGCGAATTAGTTTCAGTTCCATGTTTCGGAGGAGGCAAAGAATCGACTAGACGTGAGACTGCTGATAAAGGCGTTGCACGAGGCAGAGGTGCAATATATGAAAGGACGATGATAATGGCCACTATAGGAAGCTCACTCAGATTTACTGAACCGAGAGAGCAGAGAGATAAGGAAAAATCGAGTTTGCTGAGTAGATGGATCGAACTAGGATACGTAATCCAACTAGCCGCGGACATCACAACGTGAACGGGAAAGCAAGGCACATATACTGCACAAAGTGGACAAATAGGACATTGAAAATTGTTTATGGCGAGTCCGGGAGGGGGGGGGAAATGGTTCCATAGCAATCTAAAGTATGTGAGACATTGGCCTTTAGAATGGAAACGAGAAATTCCCAACTGACGAGTGAAAGACCGATCAAAGGAAAATTGAGATTTATGGAGAAAACGTATGAACGGATAGAGAGTGGCCTTCAGATTGCAAGCAGAACCTTGGGGTGATTCGTTCTTTAGGTTAAGTCAGGTTTGATCCTGACTTTCAGCCTGGTCTACCAGAGCTCGAGGTCTTTTTCAGTGAGCTTCAGTATTCCACCGTGCTTCAACTACAAACGTTTCCAACCTGTTTAAGCCAAGCCCCCTGATCAGGTTCTTTGATGTTCATGGCAAAAGTGGAGGAAACTTCGTGGTATAAGCCTCGTCCGAGACCTCCCGCTGAGAACACCGAAGAATGAGCAGGAGGCTAGTGATGGGTCGAGTTTAACCCTGAAGGTTTTTCAACCATTCATCTTAACTCATCTTCAGGGTTTTGTAGCCCTTTGGGATACGGAAACCAGAATAGTGCCGACAAAGCCGAGAGTTCTTCTTCAGCTAAGGTACCAAATGATCCCGAATGGTGATGCGGAAGTATGTGAGATCACCACGCGTCCGCCGATAGGCTTTCCAGAACAAACCACTTTCTCTAGAAGACTTTCGTGATGTAACCCACTTACTCCAGGAAAGAGACAGGCAGTGGACTTCCGGAATACTTCCCAGTTGGCTCACTCAGTAGACATAAGGGGTTATGCGGCGGTTTCACCACCCTAAGGTCCAGGATGAACACGAAGAATAGGCAGCATGCGGATGTCATCGTACGGTAGTTACCCGAACAGACTGCAAACTGCAGAGAGGATAGTTCAAGCAGGAGCGCAAGCCCCGTTTGTGTGACCCTAACTTTTAGCGGGGCAGACATCAAAATCCCCAGGTCAAACTCACAGTTGGTTCTTCATTGTTCGGTTTCGGGCGGGTTGTAACCCACTGGTAGCCGAAAACGACCCACACGAGTGTGAACACAATTAAAAAGGTTTGGTGGCAGTATCCACTTGGGGGGCCAGCTCATGAAAGCTTCCAGGTCTTTCTGCAGAATTTCCTAATCAGCACCCGAAAGGAGGTCACGCCACGGTATAAGGTCACCCTAGTGCGGCAGACATGTGGATATGAAAATTGTTGGGAGGACATTCGATCGAGAAACAGGGCCCGCCCAAGAAGTCCTGAAGTAGTTCACGTATACGACGCCGAAGCTGGGGCTTGTGCTTTTCTTGTGTCTTTCTCAACCTGTGAATATTTTGAGCGGTCTAAAAGACGTTTATCCGGATTGTGAGACGGTAAAGCAACAAGAGAGGGTCCAGGATGAGAAACATGGCGGTATTTTGCTCCTGGTGTGCTAATGAACTATAAGATTGATCACTGGGTGACAGTGGATGGCTCAAGTTCTCCTCATTTCGTTGAGTTTGCTTAGTAAAAACGATTTCCTTTTGAAAAATTCACCGGAAACATAGCGAGTAGCTTTTGAGCCGCCCACTTTGAGGCGACCCTCAGATGCATAACTAAGGGCTGGGTACCTCCTGAAGATGTATTCTGAAAGTATGACCTTAGATCGCCACCCTCCTATGGAAACCCCAGCCCAGTTTGGCGAGAGATCCACAAACTTTCAGTAACTTAAACTTCCAACTGGGTGGTCCTCGGGAACGTCGTCGAAAGATCTGCTGCACCGCTAGAGTTTCTGCCCCGTTTATATTGATCCTGATGGTTCGAATCAGCTGTTCACTTTGACGCACAAATCGTTATCCGGATTTGCACTGCCCCCACTTGAAAAACAGCACACCGTTAGAGAGGTCATCAACTTTGAACAATATAGATGGAACAACTTAACCAAACAGTTGGAACTCTGCAGCCCTCCAACTCTGATGTTTTACCAATAAAAATCCTTCACTGCACCACAATATTTCAAATTAAAGATGAAAGGTCCCCCAGGATGTGTCCCATGGCGACTGTAAGTGGGAAAGGTCGGTGCCGGAAAAACCTAACTGAGTTACTCGGACACTTATTCACTTTTCATTTTGGTTCATCTCCACAATTTCCCCAGGCGCCCGAAGGAATTACTGCCCAAGACTCCTTTACCTCCGATCTGCCAATGTGTACACATTGCAATTCCCGTGAGCTAATCTTGTTCCAATTCCGCATCTTTACAGTTGCAGTGGGGATACCCCGAATAAAACCGCAATATCACTGAAACCCGTCTATGCCGAGTGACTCATTGTTGCGACACTTCCCATCCGGACACTTTATTTCCATCCATAGTATGTCCTGAACATGTTTCTATTTGAACATCACAATGTCTGAGGGCAACACGCATTATTATTCTTTTTTGCGCATTTTCCGCTTACCGATATAAGATTCTGTCTGATCCGCTTCTTTTCTATTGGTCGGTTAGGTCTTTACGAAGATTTCTGCTGCCTTTCTGCTGCAAATATCTGCGACATCAACTCAGTTCAGCATCTGGCCCATGCGCACACTGCTCCCTTTCTCGCGGCCACTTGCTTGTACACTTTACATTGATCTTCTGGTTATTTGAACCAGGCGGGTGTATTTGTTATTTTCTGACAGCATCCAGGGATAAGACCAAACCCCCGCTTGTATCCCGGGCTTGACTTTCATTATTAGTTTTTCATGAGGAGCGTATACTGGTTTCCTTTAAGCTGTCTTCCTTCTCTTGTCTAATTTGTCCTTGTCACTAACAACAGTTCTGCAACCCGGTGGAGTAAGCCAAGTGGGACATTTCAGTTCCCGAGTAACCCATTTTCAAAGCGATCGTGCCATGCGCATGAGTCTTGACCGTTTTCAGGTAATGTGCTATTGCTATTTGAAAGAACGTCCGCTAAAACAATGTTGGTCTTCGCCCCCATCCAAAGCCGAAGAACAAGCAGACTACTTGACAGGCAGCAGCGAGCCTTGTAAAAGCCACACTGTTAGGAACTGAACAGGCAGAGGTGTTCTGGGTATTTCCGAGCAGCTTGGCTATGAGGATTTCGGCGATCTCGCAGGCCACACCTCTTAGACTCAGCACGGTACTCAACAGACGCAGTTTTGCTGCCACCTTTAGGCAGAGGGAAAACCATGTCGTCTTTCCGGTCTTTCAGTAGTTACCGTGGTGCTATGACCTCAGCGAATTCTCCCAATACCGGATGAAGCAATTCATCAGAGCTGGTTGAATGGTGAGATTAGGAGATCCTGGCAGCCAATTTATTCCGTCCATATGGGAATGATGTGGGAGGGTGTCTGGCTTCAAAGCTGACCAAGAGGTTGACCTGGAACTCTCAGCCACGGCATCAACACTAGCTTCTTTGGAGTCGGCAGCTGTTTCGACCTGAAGTACCGTTTTTTATTCCGGGCGTCGCTCTCACAAAGCGTTCGAGATACGCAACCGGCAACTTGGGTGCACCAACACATTTGGCCATCACCTATCCTCAAGCCTACATCGAAAAATGATCTTTGTGGATGAAGGCTGGTTTCTTATCCGTATGTGGATACCATAGTCGTCCTAAGTCTCTTAGTAACTTTGCCATGCTCGATTTCTTCTACGAAACTGGTGTCCGAGTGCTCTAACAAAATCCGGAAGGCCATGTGTGCGAGAGCTTGATACCGAGGTAGAGCAAAGCGATCAACCGAATAGGGATCTTCTCAGCCATAAAGCATAGCGGAGCTTCGGAGACGCAAAAGTAAGAGCCAATCAACCATTTCTTTGGGTCAGTGAGTTTTGTCTGTACGTGAGTTCAGCAGCGGGTTAGCAGCTCCCAGTAGCATTCGTGACTCCTCCGTGGCTAGGATCACTAGGTTACCTGAGTTCTAAAGAGGCTCAGAATCAGGTGCAAGTCATCAACCAGCAGGGTTAGGTTACAGGCAGGTTTTTTGCGGATGGCCGAAGTTGCCCGGGTGACTTTCGTTAATAACCCAAAACACGTCACTGATCGGTTGAGAGTGAATGTTGACTCCACACACATTCACAACGTTAGTAATATTCAACCTAAACAAGGGACCGGCTGCTTGATGGATGTTTGTTCCGGTTACCCTAAGGTTCTTCGGCTACCACTCTTGGCCATATCCCGTTCCGCTCGCTCTAGGTTCATGGCGCATCAACGACTCATTGGCTTGAATCTAGTTATTTGGCCTTCCCTGACCTGTCAGTTCAGTTGGACCGACAGCGCTCTCCCCCAAACTCCACCGGTCCTCCCTCTTGTCGTTCAAATTCTTAGGATCCACTCTTGGTATAGGCAAGCTCAGGAAGCAGCAAAAAATGTACCAGGCTGCAGTCACAAGGCCAAAATTGCAGTCTTGCTTCAGCCACCTAAAAGAGACTGCCGGTATGCGCATAGTTCAATGGAACAAATTTATGATTCCAAATTGGCGGATTTCTGATAATCGTCCGACTAACAACATACAAAGTGTGATCCGTCACAGGATCAAAAGGGACACCGGATGAGTTGGAGCCATATGTTATACAGTACCTAAATTGCACATCAACGTAACAGCGCAGAAAATCACAGTCGTACTCAGCTGGACGGAAAAACACCACAGATGGACATCTATTACGAAATCGTCTGAGGATGGGCAGCCGTAACAGCACTTTCATACCATATTCCGTGCTGCCTTTACTATATCACCGAAATTTGTGCCAGAATCTTAAAATGCCCGGGTGGACTCAGAGAAACTTGGAAGATCCACCTCCAGTGTATGTAGAGCAAATCATTGCTTCCTTAGCCCGGTGCAGGTAGAACGTCAACCCTGAAAACTTCCGAGATCCTTGGAGTAAGAAAAATATCCGGATTGGATGACCGTCGACCCTGGCAGCGATTTGGCTGGGACAAGCTTCGGCGAGGCATCTAATGAAGTACAGCAGCCGGCTGCTTTCGGGTGAATTTGTCGGCGGCCCTAGTAAAGCAGGTCGCTGTCCAAACGATGTGGGGTACAATGAAGTCGCCAAACACTAGACGGTGATCTTGAGATGCCCAGTGCCGTGGAGAATTCAGAATGTTTATTGGTTCTGCAGCCAGTGTCCTGTAAAATTTTCTCACTACCCTAGACCAACCACTGACTTATCTCACCTCAGACCAGGGAGACTCACTAAGTCCCTGAGAGTCCAAACAAAGACTGACGTCAGCATATGTTCCGAGTCTGACGTAAGTGCTAAAACACCACCACCTTTGTTAAAGGCTCCTTCCGACCGAAACATGTATATGTATCCCTGTAAAGGGATCTCGGCCTCCAGAATCCCGTTGTTCGTTCAAGTCTCAGTCAGCTCCATAATCGCAGGTCTTCTGGCCATGGCACGCACTTTCTCTTATTATTTTTCGCTTGAAAGAACCTGGACGTCATCTCAAAGCATCTCTGACACCTGCTCATTCAGAGTACACTGTTAGACGTAATTCGCTTGGGGAAGCTCGGGACCAGAGCTGGTGATGTCGTTTTCTTTGTCATTGGCCAAGTTGCTCGCAATCCGTCCTTCACCATTCAACAGTCCTTTGCGTAAAGTTTTCCCCTAACACTGTCTCGGCTTTTCACATGACGACTTAGGCTTCGGCTAAACCCATGTCCAGTTTTCGCACTCGGGATTTCAGAGATCCTCACGTGCTCCGTTAGAGAAGAGGATTTATCATTCGCTAAGTAATCGTGACTTCCTCACGGAAGCCTGGAATCAAGTCGATTAGGTGTCAGGAAGCTCATCGGACGGGTGTGAATAAGTGTTCAGATGTTGTGTTTGATGCCTACTGGGTGGCGTGCGAAGACCATTAGGCGTATCACAGCCTAAATAGTACAGGTACATGACAGCGTTTTGGGAGGCTTTTCATTAACGCGCACTACGCCGACCTTACTTTTGGTTCTTTTCATTGGCCTTCTGATCTTCAGATGCTGAGCTCGTTCAATGTCCACCAAAGACCTTCTAATCCATATACTTTTTCGGCTGTCTGGTTTCGTATCTTACTTTATTCATCTTTCGCTGTCGGGGATCTATTGCTTTCTCCATCACGGCACATTCAAGCTGTAAATGTCCCAAAATAAGGGCCAACAGGAGCCTACAAATAACCAGGCTCTGCTTGTTTTATTTGTTCTTCTAGGCCAAGGCTCAATGCAGCTTATTAATTTTCGGACTATATTGTTGGTTGTTGCCTGCCTTGTGCTGCTATATGTACCAAATTCTCACCCTATGGTCTTGCTTTGCAAGAAGTGTTGATTTGTTTATGAGCGGCCATGAATTTTCCGATCAGCAAGGAGGCACGCTAGATGGTGAAATTGGGATATGAAGATGTAGAAATCGGCTACTGCCCAAATAGTTTATCAAGCTGTGAGTTCTGATTTATCTTCGCAGAAAAGTGGGACAGAGGCTAGAATTCAGTGTCATCTAAGCAAAGCCATCCATGATTAGCCCAGCTTCCCCACTTACCTGCTGAGGAAGCTCTCATGTTGTGTTTTTTAGGCGTCTCATGTCTGACTACCCCAGTGGTCTTGAGGTAGTTTGCTCCTACAAACTAGGTCTTCAAACAACACTTCCTAGTGGGCATCTTTCTTTTGTTTGAAATTCACCACCATCCAAATCCCAATACCGATGAGGTCAGTCTATTCCACCGGCGTACTATCCGTTGGGTGAAGCAACTAGCCCTATCGACCGTACTGAAAAGGCATTTCAAGTGCTTCAGGTCTACACCACTCGGCCTTCTATCTTCGCTTCTTTGGGGCAACTGAATTTCCGCAAGTCCAAAAATCCTCTCAATCACAAAAGTATGAAAGTAACTGCCATTCACTTTCTTCGCTAGGGATAAAAGCTTTGGTTGTCTAAGCCTTGCTTCTTATTGCCAGTTTCGCAGTACAGGAGACATTCACGTGAGTCACCTATGAAGGCTTCCCAGTAGTGCGTAGAGCCTGATAGGGCAGGGAGGCTGGGCTTCAACGGCGCATTCCAGAAAGGACCCCAGATGAATTATGCAGTAATGATAATAATGATAACAATAACGATATAATTTTCTGCCGTGGTCAGGAAGCACGCTCAAGGCATGATCGTATAGAACAGCATAAAGCAGTAGTATTTGGTAGTCGCAAATTTCAGAAACGGAATTCCACATTTCTGTAAGGATGCATTAGGACTGACCAGTGTTTGAAGGAACCGAAGTGGTAACGGTTGCCGCGGCAAATGGAAATCAGTTTTCACCTCAAGAACAGGACTTTTTGTAGAATCAGCCAAAGGTGGAGGGGCAGATAAAAGCTTTATTGAAGGATACGGAGAGGGCGGTATATAAAAGGATGGTGTCCACAATGATTCACGGACGCTAATTCGGGTTAAGCGAGCGGACCAAGCGGAGAAAAAGAAAAATTTGAGCCTGTTTTATGGAAGAGTCAACAGAGCCCCAAAGAACCGGTGACTCAACTAGCGGTAAGCATCACAACATAAGCAGGAAGGCGGGGTAAAAACAACGCACAGTGTGTAAACAAGGTGCTAATAACTGTCTGCTGTGGGGCCAGGGTTCAAAAAGGGTCGCATACCAATCCAAAAAGTTTGTCGTTTTGTCGTTTAGAAGGAGAACGGGCAAATGTGAATGAAGGGGTGGAAGAGAGATCAAATGAAAATCAGGGCATGAACAGTGAAAAGAGTGAACGAACTGACTAGATATCTGAAGGAAGCTTATCGGCTAACTGCTGGGGGAGTCTCACTGAGGAATAACCAGTCGCGTTGGGGAGTAAAGTCAGCTTGGGTGTGTCAAAGTAAAATCAGTGGTCAGTAGCGTATAGAGACGTTTGTTTCCACAGATGCCATTCTGACATATCTCTGAGCCGGAGGACGGTGTTAGGAATGTCAAATGGCGGGAAAAACCTGAGAGGTGAATGCAAGTGAGTCAGATAAATTCGACACTGTTGTTCTTGTTTACGTTAGTCCAAGTGCGATGTCAAGAGATTAAAGTCTCACCTGAAAATGGACATGAAGACCAATACCTTACGAGAAGTGTAATGCGCTGTCGAAGCAGCGTGAATGGCAGTTGGAAGCCTAGCTGAGTTGAATAAACTGTCAACTGGGGCCAGAAGGTGGAGCAGATGAGCCCCGTAAAATACGAGGTGATGGGGAGTGACAAAACCGGAGTATGCAAAAGCCTATTACAGTAAACTGCAGAAAACCAGGACCACGGAGAGAAAGGATACTATTTGGGTTTAGCAATGAACAATTCTGTAAATACAATGAGGGATTTACGGTCAAGTCTTGACTAACTGGAAGTGACGGGTATTTCATTTCTAAGGCGCTGGTTTGCAGCTGACATCAAGTCACAAACTGAGGTCTAAGCGCCTTAAACGAGACGAGGCTGGCTTTTCGTGGGGAAAATGTTGGGAATATCAGGCAAAAAAGGAATAAGCTGGAGTTAGTTTTTGAAATGAGGGGACGTTGGTTGAGAAGGCAAATCGGTGGCCGTATTCCGGTCACAGTTTTAGTATTATAACGTAGTGTACACAGAACTATTTGGAAGGTACGTGTTGAGTAGTCATTGAGACGGTGCATGATGTGTTCTAGTACCGGGAGCCCATCTCAAGGTCCAGGTAAACTGCCGTGGTGGCTTCTAACCCAGGGAACAAAGCTGTAGTCACAGCGGCGAGAGATTTGAGAGATTCTGAATAGCACCGGCCAGCTTGAGCATAAGTTCAAGCCATGGCCGTCAAAGGGGAAAGTAATTCAATCCAATCAATCCATTTTCTAAATCCTCGCTGCAGTTCGGGAGTACTGCCAAATGGATGGAAGGCTACCCAAGAAAACAGCACGATTCAAGGTAGATCGGGGGTGTGGCCATCTGGAAGATCCGCCAGCGAAGGCTATGGTTACCATTTTATTGGAAGTCAAACAACTGCAGTTTTTCTAACTCATGGTTGGTGATCAAAACTGAGAGGATTGAAAGGGCGGGACAGTGTGGAAGTTTTGTAAGGTAGCTGGATGATGGTGAAGTTTCAGGGGAGTCATTCATGAGCACGAACTGAATCATCGTTACCTTCGTTATAGAGTGGGGTTGAGTCGGTCGTAGTATGAGCAGGTAAGTTCGCAGGTGGTAAGATAGGTTTGGAAGGGATGGGGCTAGAAAACAGAATCTCAAGTAGAACTGGATCAGTATCTATTAGTAAGGGTGGCAATGTGATAAGGTAATAGGTAGCCACAGCGCAGCCAGGGTTAGATATGCTAGGAAAAAACCTTGATATAGGGGGCCAGGTGGGTTATAACGGGATTTAAAGGGTTACAATTTAAAGAGATAGCGCGGTACTAGTTCAGAATTGGCTTTTCCTTCTCTAAAGATGGACGTTCAACATGCCGTGGCATTACTGAGTGCTCCTAGAGAACTGCCACTTCCACGATTGGTGGCTGACACGGAGCTAATCATTGCCATCCCAGTAAGGTTTCCGACACAACGGCGTGACCAAGCTGGTAGAATTGAAGAACCTTCACTGATCAGAACACCTAGAAGAGTGGAATATGGCAGTATGTTCGTAGTTTTCTGTATCTCTTTTTCAGTTCTTATCTAGGTGTCGACAAGGAGGCTAAAATGAGCAGTGGTGGTCAGGATATTACCACCCACAGGAATATGTGGGCGTTGCAGGTATCACCGGGTTGCCGGTTGTGAGACGAGTATAGGAAACATGATAGCGTGACGAAGGGCAGGGGTGGAAAGTAGAAGTGGAAAGTTCGATAAGCTGTCACTCCACTCAGGCAAGGTTGGAAAAGCCAACGGCTCATCAGGCGTATAGGTGGTAGGGAGGGAATCGGGGTTCCCTCATTTTCAGGGTCCAGTCCAGGCCGGCTGTTGAAGGCTCTCATCTCCTTCGCAGCCCTGCTCGTGGAAGATGCATTCTGGGAACGAGATACTAACCGACTTGGATTTTCTTTTTCCCTCTTTTAAAAGAGTTTCTGAGCACAGGTACGAACTTTGCACAGCTCACACGCCAGTCATGCTTCACACGTACGCATGTGGTACCCAAGGCTGCTGGAGGTGGACTGCTTTCCTCACTTTCGGAAAAAGCCACGTCCTGAGCGCCGTGGGCCTCGAGGGTGTTGCTGTTTTGAGCATTACAGGTTGGAAAAGGGGACAGGCATGCATGCAGAGGGAAGCAAGCCTGACTGCATCCGGTCGGTAACAAGGACTGGAGATTGTTCCTGAAACTACTCCTTTCCAATGCCTATCTATCACATTAGGCTATTGATTGAACGATATGAAGTGAGACTAGGCCAGATTAGTGTACGCTGAAGAGAGAAGGAAAAGAACAGTTGCGTACAAAAAAAGAAAATTGGGCGAACGAGTCTACCCCAGGGTCTCATGCCTGCGTGGAATGCCTGATTCGCTGCAGACGAAAAACCCACCCTGTATATTTTGGACTCTGGCTCACTGTGTATTAGAAGAGTTTTAGGGCAAGTGCATGTGAAACCATTTTGCAGGGACACAAGCATTATTAGAGTTGCATAGAGAATAAACGTAGGATTGAGACTGAAAGGGCAATGGGACAAATAACCTGAAGCCAGCTGTACGGAAAACTGAAGAGTTACTGAGATCGTCAACCTTGTACCTGGCACCAATCACGAGGCTGGCAAAAAGTATTAATCGGAGTTATGTTTTGAGCCCGCGTAAAAATCGCTCATACATATATGGGCGGGATTTCTGAATCGGTCGTGAGGTTGGGCTTGGAAGCAGGAGATGTTATCTCGTTTCTGTCTAATTGTCTGGGCAGTCTCCTTATACATGTTCTAATTTTATGTTAATGCAGGTCATGCTGGGTGTGGATCATGCCTCATAAAGTTCGCCCGGTGTTTCTTTTATTTGTTTTGCCGTGCAACAGGAGCGCAGCAAGTCTTGTAGTTTATTCCAGAGGCTGGAATACATGGACGAAAAAAGTCTAGATTTGAATAAGAGACTCGGGTGGGGGAATGTTATGATTAATTGTCTGTGACGGCGGAGATAAGTAGTATCACTAGAGGAGCCAAATGGGTTATCAGATTAGTGGAACTTTGAGCGTAAAAGGGCCGAAGAAAATAGATCGGATGAGTTTGGCACGAAGTGACCACAAAGGTTCAGGCATGGAGGGTTCGCGCCTCGCTCCGTAGTTAAGGTTGGAGGGGGGGCCGAGTAGTTTTTGGTGGAGGAGAATTACACCTTCTCTTCATTTGCCCAGTCAACTTTTCACATCAAGGTGAAGACCAACGTGCAGTATTCCATTGTCGACCTGGCGTGGGTGTTGAATAGCAGGAGTTTACCCTCCTGAATGAGATGTGTTCTGAGGAACAGTGTGATGGTCCTTCTTGCCTTCCTCGTTAGGATCAGTGCTTGGTCACGGAGGTTAAAGGTCAGGGAGTAAGACAGGCGTAGGTCTCTCGCCGCTTGGGTGGTGTCAATTAATAGGCCATAAACGGTAAGGAGGCCAGGTGGGAATTGGCATTCGTATGACAGGAGAGTGCTCGTGGCTGCCGAAGATGTCATCCGTCATTGAGTACACCATCAATAGGGAGACTTCAAAGCTGATAGAACATTACTAGACTTTGGGAGGTGGGCGTTCGCCTCAAAACTGTGCACTAGCTTTATGTGGTCTACAAAAAGGAATACCATACCGTGATGCGATACTCGAAGGAAGTCATTCACGTATCCGAGAAATAAGAGGAGACCTATAACGCCACCCTGAAGGACCCCGCTAGTAGATGGCATGGGTTGAGAGGATGTCCTTCTGAAGATGACGACTCGCGTAATTTATGAGAAGCAAGATGATGGCTAGGAAAAAGAGAGGGTCCGTGGTACCATAGGGTTTGATTTTTGACAATAGGCTAGTGTGAGATACTCAGCCAAGTGCTTTGGTCATATCAAGAGAGATGACGATAATCGGCCTGTTGTCGTTTGCAATGGAAATGAAAAAATTGAGGCAGTCCATATGACAAGTGAGGCACGATGGGAACTTTAGCAATCCATGTCGGCTGGACTGATAGGAGCGCAAGGGTCAGGAAGTTTGCATACTGATCCTTCATAATCCTCTCCATGAGCCTGGAGACAACTGAGGAGTGGTTTATGGGGCAGCAACTCCTCGGATCATGCTATGGCCCAGGTTTACGGTGCGGGATTATGCGAGACTCTTGTCAGAGAGCCAAGAAAATCTCAGACGGCAAGAAGAAATCAAAGAAGTTCGGCGATAAGAGTTCTAGGCCAGCTCTCTCAAACCAAAACAGGACGGGTGGAGGGTCGTCGAGCTCCGGAGGTAGGAAGAACTGGTGCTAGCAAAGAAATTTCCCGATATTGTGCGCGGTAGACTTTGTGGCAGATATCTTTTCTTCACTTAGCATTGGGAAGCATTGTGACAGAAAGTTAGTGTCCATGATAAAGGTTGAGGCAAAATAGCAGTTCGAACCTTCAGCCATTCCTTCTAGGGAATCAAGATGGGTGCCATTTTGAATGAAGCACGGAATAGTATTTTTTGGGCTTCGCAAGTTTTAAGATTTTAGCAGTCTAGGGGGAAGCTTAGTAATATGGGACTGTTGAAAAGCACTCTCTCCCCGCTTTTCCAGTGTATCCTCTGTTACTACATACTGATCGCGGTAAAATCAGCTTAGTCTTGGAGTCTGACAAAAGTCTCAATCCATGAAGAATCTGTTCTGGAGTGTAACAACCTTTTTATCAAAGTCTGTCAATTATGGATGGTCTTTTAGCCCTGGAAAGGTTACAGGTGGAGTAGGGCGGTTAATGGAGAAGATGAACTTGGTATAGAAAACCTAACCTGCTCTTTGTGGATCAGATGTTAGGAAGAAATATGACCGATCAATGCTCCAGCGAAAGATAGGCGACGAGGCCAAGAATGTCAGATTTTACGTGTTTTGGTTTCAAACCTCTGTAAACTCAGGTGAACATGAATCATGCCTAATACCGAGAAGACTTGCTGTCATTCTTTGGTCACCAACGGGAAGGATTTTGTGGAGGATACTTTTGCTTTCGAGAGGCGATGAGTGAAAACCAAGTCGAGGATACTGTTATGCCCTGTTTGAGTGGAGATATGCTGTGCTCATCTGCAGCATATGTTCCATAACGAAATCCGACAGAAGGGTGGAAGGTAGTAATCGTGTTCCAACAAATACTGGGGGTATTCAAGCCTCTTGCTATGACCCTTGGATCTGAGGATAGAGTAGAAATATGCTCGAAGACCTAATGACATGCGGGGGTTTAGAGTGCCTGCAAGTAGGCGCTCAGTAGACGCGGCCAACGAGTGACATGGTACCAGGACTTTGGACAGAGGGCCACAGGGCGTCGGGGAAACAGTCGAGCGCAGGATGGCCAAGGATGGTGGTAGCAAGGTTCTGTTTAAAGTACGCGAGATAGCCTCCGCCTCCGCGGTTCACTCTGCTTACTTAAAAATTGTTACAGCCCAGCAACGAGGCAAGGCCAGTTGGGGCGTGGTCAGCTAGCCATGCTTCCGTGACCAAAGCTACGTCAAAACAGGAGGCAAGCACGTGTTTCCTCACGCATTTAACTTTGTCCAATAGCGAACTGGAAATCGGTGATTTTAGTGAACTTCTGACCATGTTTTTGAGGGTGAGGAGCTCCGCGTCCCCTCTTGAGGGCAGTGGAAGTCTATCGGTACTGCGTAAGCTTCCAGCTGCCAGGTTATAGACCAGGAAGATATCAGCATATGAAGTGATAGCCGAGGAGGAGAGGTTATTGGGTGGATGACACGGTAGAGGAGTAGATAATAGGGGGTGGACAACTCTACGAGACGACGATACTGAGCATTATTCCCGTAGAAACATAAGTTGGGCGGTAGCTGCGGGATACGTGTCAGCTTAAACATTCTTGGGGTCCAATGTGGAGCGGAGCAGGGTGCAGAAGCGTTTTAGTGGCTCTGGATAAATGATCAGGAGTTAAAAGGGCTGTAACTAGGTGAGACCTTAAGGGCGAATCAAGGTAAATAATAGGAGTGTAACGGGGATGATAATGGGTCGATGTGAGAGCGAGATGTTATGTTAGGAATACGGTCATGGACCATTAGTTTTCTTAGGGCCGCAGCAACAGGTTGACGGGTAGTGCTGGTCGGCTGGGTCCATCAGCACGTAGAGGCCCTAGTTGTGGTTTGCGAGTTGAAACAGATTTATGAGGGCAGGCTTTAAGAACCGGAGGAAGAAGAGGTTGAGGTACTCTTAATAGAATGGTGTAAATGCGGTACGGATGAAGTGAGCAATGTGCTGGTAACCATAGAGAGGTTTTCTCAGGCGCGGTTGTGAGTTAGCTCTGCGGACGCCGTCGGTTTAATGGCCGTCTCGCTCTCGGCTAACTGGTGGACCACTTTTGCAGCAGAAGCGTCCTCTATTGGGTGCTCCGGGTGACCTTCAGTGTAGAACTTAAGAGTTAGTGTGACCATTTGGCTGGCGGACATATGTTTATGGGCGGATCGGTACGGTCTATGTCGGGAGCTCCTTGCAGCCCGCCAGTTGTTTCCGGCTTGGGAGCAGACTTCAGTGTGAAGGGGTGCTGGAGGTGGGACTTGACCCAATCCGCATGCGATGCTGGATCAGAGTGCGTCTTAGATTTGCTAGGTCCGTTGATCGGGTAAGGTCAGTAGAAGCACTGGGAGATCTAGTAGCGAACACGGGGACGGGCTTGTGGGTCATGCAGGATGGGATGGAGAGAGTAGAGGTGGCGAGCATTCCACATTGCAGATTGCCTGGGGCAGGTACGGCAATAGCATCTATGGCTTACCAAAGCAAAGGCTATCAATGGCTTTAAAAAAGCACTATTACTTCTTTCTGAGGATCCAGCCATCGTAACGTACATGTGTTGAAATCCTCTTCGGAGTTTGTCGCGTACGTGTATTGTTGGGACTATGCTCTTTGTCTTATTGACCCTCGAACAAGTACAGCACGCATCAACCACTAAATTGGGACATTTTTTCATAGTTTGCCCATGTGCCGTGGCATATTTTTGATTCAAACTCGGACTGCCGTGACGGTGGTACCTGATAGTGATCTTTGTTGAACTATGGTCTTCGTTGCTAAATGTTGTGGCCGCACAGTTGAGTTTTGTACATACTTTTTGTGCGTATAACTTGGTAATTCAGTACCGTCGAATGATCGGGCCAATCTTTTTCTGACTTTGGGATTCGTGATTTGGGCTACGCTTTACTCACGGTCGAAATAGCCGTTACAGTATTCATCTTCAAACCTTCACGAGGAAATGGGTCAGAAATGCCAAGAAGAGGACAAAAGCAATCCGAGGTTGGACGAAATGTAACTCGGTAAGTCCCTGGGGTATTTTTAGTGATACTGATTCTTTATATATTGCTAGGTCTAAAAGTCCTGTCAGCGCAACTTCATGTATCACTACCAATGATGTCGAAATTATTCTTGAAGAGCCCTATGGATTGAGAATAGCAGAATTAGAAACCTAGCTTAGGCAGACAAGGGGTAAAGCTGAACCAGCTAGGAAAGAACAACTTCGGAGGCGAGAGCTAGAGGTGCTCTTAGAAACCACGGAGTAGCGACCATTCAGCCTAGCGAATCCATGGAACGGATGAAGCCGCCTTGCTCCAGCGGCACACATGCAAGTGAGTTACAAAGAGTGGAATTGTCCCCATTTGACTGAAGCTCAGAACAGTACTGCAGATTCATTGAACAGTACGAGAGCTTTGTGGACAGGAGAGTATCTGATCCAGGGCAGCGGTTCTTGTATCTGCCACGTTACTGTCGTGCAAGATCCGGCGAAGCCATCGACGGGTGTTTGATGCTGAATCCCGACGCGGGTTACACCCGAGTACGTGAAGTCTTGGAAGACCTGTTTGGGCAACCACTCAAGGTTGCTCGGAGCTTGATCGACTGCGTACCATCAGAGGCAAAACATTCCAAAGGTGAATCAGGTTTTTTGGCCAGTCCAGTGATAAAAATGCCGAACGGCAGCATTGCTCCGAATCACCTAAACTATCGATCGGACCTGAAAGCACCTTGAAAATTGGGGACCACAGTGTACAGCTTACCCACTGAACTACAGAAGAGGTGAGCCGAGAATGCCGAGGGAATCAGTACTTCGGGCGAGAAACCATATTAGAGGACCTGAAACAGTTTATAGACTATCACGCTCAAATAGCAAACAGCCGTTTCGATCAACTTGTGCGCGAGAAGACCAAAATACCTGGGACGGCGGCGGCACAAAGCTGGACTATGGAACCAAGCAGACGCCAAAAATGTGCAAACATACACGCATTATTCCGCGAAGGTGAAAATTTGCCGGTGTGTAAGGTTTGTGGCTCGCTTCATCGCCTGGCGGAATGTCCTTGCTTCCTTGACGTAGAAGTCGACGAACAATGGGTAAGGGCTGACAGACTGGGCGCGTGCTTTGTTTGTCCGGACAATTCACCTCGAGCGGCGGAGTGCCAAATGAAAACAAGTTATAGTCAGGACAGATGCCGGAGGAAACACCACCATCCACTGCACAAGCCCAAGAAGTTAAGTGCCAAAAAATCCGCGAAGCCACGTGCGGTCTGCGCAGTGTCTCGCTCTAATAATAAGCGTATTCACATGGGAGCAGTAGCCGTCGGAGTTGAAACCCCAGTTGGGACGATAGGAGTTTTGGCCTCCGTAGATAGTGGCTCGGATACCAATCTGCTGAGGAAGGAACTTGCCGGGCGATATGGAATCGGGGAGGATTATTCTCCATTGGCGGTGAGCATAATGAGTGACTCTCATATCAACCATTGGGCCAAACTGCACCTACAAAGCGTTTTCCTGGTCAACATCAAAAGAGCAGAAAGCCTAGAAGCATTCACCATAAAAGATTTGCCAAATGGGGCACATAAGTCAGCACAATCTGTTCTAGGTCAGTGGGTAACCACTGAGGAGAGGTAGAATAACGAAATAGGTCTGCTGATCGGTCGTGATGTATCTGAAGCACATTGGGTCGTGGGTCAAAGAACAGGAAGCCGGAAAGAGCCGTTTGCAGTACGCAAAAAGTTTGGTTGGACTTTAAATGGTATGACAAACTGACGATACGGCATACAGATCCAAATCAACTGCTCTACAGTGGAAATGACGAAAGTTGGACGTGCATTCCTACAGCTTAATAACGCTGAGTTCGCTTACCTGGCCAATAACAGAGACGCCTCATCGCGAGAAGAGAGGTAGGCCCTGAAAACTGTAGCCGAGGAAGCTAAGTAAGTAATATATTGCCTAAAGTTTCCTGTCCTGTGGAGACCCATCACGGAACCAATGCCTAACAGTCATGAAAGGGCTTTGACAACATTATGGTTCGACGGAAGCGAGCTAATTCGAGAATCACAATTCTGGATAGTGTAACACCCATGTTCGTTGTAAAAATCCTCTTCTGCTTACATTTATATACATTATGACCAATTTTGGACCGCTTTCTTTATCCCGATTTGTGCTGACACTATTTTGTGGTCGACAGTTAATCTACGCTTCGTACTCTTGCTTCTTTTTTTTGCTCCTGCTTTCTTATTGAGATTACTTTGCGGACGGTTGGTACGGTAGTGAGTCGCACTGATTCAACACAGTTTTGTCTTGACACGGCTCCATTTCACCTTCTAGCTTACACCGACTGATCCTAGACGTTCAGCTCGTTTACGCTGATTTTTGGCTGCCGCGCTCAGAAAATTGTTCTTTAGGCCTGATCAAGAGTGCACAATTTGGTCCATTTGTATGAACTTCAGGACAGGTACTTACTATTTACTGTTTTAGCCAACTGTTTTCTTTTTACAGAATTGTGTCCCATTTATGACTACCTTTTGGCTGTATAATGACTGAGGGTCACAGTCGAAAGTGTTATCCTGGTTGTACCTATATTTTTACTCACCAATAGCGCCGTAGAACTCGCAGAGCAATTGTGTTCTTCTTTCGGGTTCCGCATTGATCCGGGCTAGGCGTAGCTTTTGGGCTCCAAGGTGCTACGCAGAACGAGTGAAGTTTATTTGTCGGTAAATCGAGCATTGAATCGTTCGTCAAGCTTCACCCGAACCAGGAATTTTTACTTTATTTGTCGTTACAGATAGAGTTCGTAAGAGCCATGCAACATCACACAGATTTGGGTTATACAGAATACAGGTGCAACAGTTGTCATCATAAATATGAGTTAGTGCCCACAGCATCACCCGGTTATGGACTAAAGTTCACCGAGGAAGTTCGGGGTGGTCGTCGATCGTTCCGCGAAGTGTCAGGGTGTGCCGCAGAAAGACCACACAATACAGGGTCCAGACTGGACGGCACCACCAGTCGAGGTCTTATGCCGTTTTCTGCTGGGAAGAGTAGCCGCCTCTGCAGACGTATGTGAAATGTTTGTACAAGCGCACAGCCCGGTATACATTCGGACGCGTTTTGTCCTCTCTGGTGGCCTGAAAACGGCGCACACTGCACATCGGACAAGTACATGCTGACGGTTCACCCCTTTGGGACGGTATCATCCTCCTTCTGTGCCAACCTTGCCCTCCGAAAAGCCCCAAGCATTTTGGCGGGACTAGCGATCTGTTGGGAAGAGCAGTGGACCATTTCTTCCTGGATGATTTTCTGTGTGCCTTTGAAGACCCAAATACTGCTATTCCATATATGACCGAACTGGCCGCCACTCTAGAGGCAGGATGGTTCAACCTCACAAAATGTGCTTCAAACAGCCCTGAGATTCTCAACTTCATTCCGAAGTCCGAGAAAATTGAGTGCGTGCAAGAGCTTTTGAGATGCTGTCTACAAATGTTTCGCACGCTTCGAGTCCGATGGAAGCCCGAATGTGAAGGATTCATAATCATCCTGGACCTAGCTTAACGACCAACCACACGGAATGGAATCCTGTCATCAGCCTCAAGCCTCTATGATCCTTTAGGTTTTGTTTCATTGTGGTTGATACCGGTAAAGTGCTTGCTGCTAGTACTGTGCCGAAGAGAGACGGGTTGGGATGAGCCTCTCCAGGGCGACGACGACACGCGATGACTTGACTTGTCTTATAACCTGGATCACTTCAGTGAGATCAAGGTACCAAGATGCTCGGCAGGAATCAAGTGTACCAGCGACATCCGACTCCACTTGTTTTCAGATGTATCAGAAGTGGGCTACGGGGTAGCGGCTTATGGCTGCTGGATAGAAGAAAATGGTGAGCGACACAACCAGATGGTGTTTGCATAGGTGAGAGTAGCTCCAATGAAGACGATGTCCATTCTGAGGCTGGAATTGATTTTAGCTATAATGGCCGTGAAAGCCGAGAAGCTGACTATAAGGTGCTTTGATCAGATACATTGGGAATCCAACATTTGGGTAGACTCCGCCAAAATACTGCTTTACATAAACAACACGGAAAAGCAGGCTGTTGCACAGCAGCATCCGAAGATTAAAACTTATGCTAACCAACTGGCTGCTGACAATGGCGAGAGCGAATTATGCGTGACAGGCCAAGCTAAAACCAAGCCTACTGATGCCAGCTGAAGCTGAATTTGTTCATTCACCTCTAGTGTTTTCCCCCGTCGGTCCCAAACCTTCACACGGTTTTGAAGTACATTTGCGTCTACTTCGATGCGGTGTTCACGATATACGACGCAGATGGTTGTCGAAACTTCAGTTTAGCGCTTGACACGACATTGCTTGTGAAATAGGGGAAAATTAGGAACAAGCACTTGTCGACAGTTAGTAGAAGCATCTCGGTTTTGGGGCCTCCAAACTGCAGTATTGTCCAACCTGTGTTCGTGGGTATTTAAGTTTTGAGCCAAACACTTCTACAGTGATCATACCATACGTTGAACTCCCTGATGTTTCAAGTACCCTGTAACTATCTCGACTCTTCATCGAGAATCGTCAATCTTCATTTTACCATGTACTTAACTCTTAGTCGGAAAGGTTCACTCCTTAAACTACCCAATTCTCGTCAGCTGTTGTCACGTACTTGTATTGTTGGGACTATGCTCTTTGTCTTATTGACCCTCGAACAAGTACAGCACGCATCAACCACTACATTGGGACATTTTTTCATATTTTGCCCATGTGCCGTGGCATATTTTTGATTCAAACTCGGACTGCCGTGACGGTGGTACCTGATAGTGATCTTTGTTGAACTATGGTCTTCGTTGCTAAATGTTGTGGCCGCACAGTTGAGTTTTGTACATACTTTTTGTGCGTATAATTTGGTAATTCAGTACCGTCGAATGATCGGGCCAATCTTTTTCTGACTTTGGGATTCGTGATTTGGGCTACGCGTTACTCACGTTCAGGATGACCGTTACAGCCATCACCTTTGGGGTTCCAAGTCCTCGGTCGCTAACCTCGTGGGGTCCTGAGCAGCACTGACCTGTTCCAAAGCAATCCTTTTGTCGTCATCTCGTGGTTCCCTCAGGTGGGGCCGGGGCAGCAATCACGACGTTGCCTGCTTCAGCTTCTGTTGAGTGGAAGCTCACGGTCCGTGCACCGCCGACACATTTCGTTATGGCTGTCCAGCGGTGTTTTCCACTATCTAAACGTAATCAGTGGATGCAAAGCTTGGACAATCCAATACAAGTGCACTCTACGCTGCCCACCAAGTTCTTCTGTGAAAAGGCCAGTGGCCAGGGGGGGGTAGGATTCTCCAAAACGTCTCAACCTCAAAGTCAGTGCAAGTCTGTCCGGGTAAGTTACTGTGCTGCTAGTCAATCCAGGGCTCCGCTGCATAGCTTCTTGCAAATTCAATCCAAACCCCCAGGTGTTGGGTTTCTTTATGCATTGGTACAAGCCCTTTATTCAGTTAGTAAGTACACGATTCCGCGCAGTCGGAATGTGCAGACAGTTCAGGTAATGTAAAGAACAAAATGCTTTCTGACCAGGAGCCACACATAGCCAAAATCTTGATGAAGAGTAGAAATAGCCAGGAAGCTTGAAGGTTGGGAAATTCGGCCTTAAGCGATAGAACCTTGTCCGGAATTTTGTGAATAACACAACATGTTCCGACACAAACACTGACAGAGTACTGAAACAAGGGAAGCCCCTGAGGTACAACTTTTCCTACAAGCGGTCGAAAGCGGCTTTTTCACGGTTTCTTTTTCATAAACACTTTCAAGTAATGGACCCTTTGGAGTTTCCACAAGTTGGCTCCATTGCAACTCTTGTGGATAATACTAAAATAACGTACATTTAACTTTACTTTTGCGTACAAGCTTTTGTTTTTGGTGAGATACACGAAAGAAATAGGAGTTAAATATGATTTCGATGGACATCAGGGGTTCAGAGGTTTATTCCAAAAGCTTATGCCTTGGGTTGATACCGTTGCGTTGAAGTGGCCCTCGCCCCTCTCCCTTTCGAAAGAACACACCTAATTGGACTTTCGCAGTAACTCACGTTTTGTTGCTTTGGACAACACTGTGCGCACGAGGTCGTCGACCTCAGCGCGACAAGCCTTGACCACTGCAACAGAGAGTCCAACCCCTGCAAGCAGTCCTTAACCAAGGTGACTTCATGAAGTCTGAGTGACACTTCTATGGCAGCCCCCCTTTGATAAAGCCGCAGTTTCGGCAAAAACTCCTTCATCCAAAAGTTTTGAAACACCCACCCCAGTTGACTGACTTGCCGCCATTCAACGATATGCTTTCTGCGTAGAGTTTCTAGCGTCAGTACCTATACTTTTGGCAGCTGCAAAACTGGTCCTTGTGAGTGAAAGATGGTCCCTTGCAGGATACGGGACAATAAGCGACTAAAAGTCTTTTTTAACGTGCCTTCTATTAGAGCTAGCAGCACATTCACCTTTTCGTCCTCAAGGATTGATGCGACCAGATTCATCGGTATTCCCCTGGCGGATAATGTTAGCCTTTCCCAAATGCCTTCACGACGACTGACTGGGGATAACTTAAGATGTCACTGTATTCTTTCAGCCACGATTCTTATCTCCTACTTCAGCTTGGCCTAGTAGATTCCATCATATCTTCAACTTGTTTTGTGCTCCAGTGAGACATGAACCATTTGCCGGATATGTTTTCGGAACGCCTCTCCCGACACTAAACTTTGAGTTTCGATGGAAGTGGTTGGGCAATCTGGAAGTGAAATGCTTGGAATTCCTAATATGTTGTCAAGCGGCCACATATCTGTTTGCTACTCCGCTGTTGCACGAATAAAGGACCAAGGTAGTCAAGGCCAATCTCAATGAAATGACTTCTCTCCGGTCGATCTCCTGCTGCCGGAAGGCGGGTCATTATTTGATTGCCTCCTGCCGCTTTTCAGAGAAGACACATTGGGCGGTTGCCAATGAGTCTCCCAATTGTCTTTGGTCTCTTTTCACCCAGAATAGTCGATAAATGTTGTTCAGTAGTTCGTCGAAAACCGGCATATCCTCCCTCTGAAAGTGGATGGCTGTCTGACAAATTGTAATGTGGTTAGTTCCGAGATTTGTCACACGTTTCACTTCATATTCAAAGTGTGAATTTACCAACCCCCCTCCGGCAATCAGTAGCCCGTTAGCTAGTACAGGGCTCCGTTTTCTTACGGTGACGTGCATACTTCAGCTTCCGTCTGAGGTGTGAGAGGTCATATGTAGCATACGGGTCCCAAATGACGAAGCTCACGACTGTAGCAGACGCAAACATATCTTGGCTTAGTTCAACTAGCTTGATGGTAAAGCTTCTATGTTCAGTCTGCTTTAATGATGAGGAGCTTCTTGTGACGGCCAAGAGTGACCTGTATCCTATTTAACAAACCACGGCTTCCAACACTCTAATCTGGTATGAGAAATAGCAGTTCCTTGACTGATACTAGAGGTCTACTTTGTGGGCCGGAGCGCTCCTGTACTTAATGTGGCAGCCAGTCCAGTTAATTTTTGGCCGATGGTCCGTGCGCAGTCAAAGAATACTAGGAAGTTATTCACGTGAAAAAGAATAACACTTCTTTCAATCTTTTTTCTCCTGGCCAAATAGCTTGAATGTCTTCCATGGAAAAAGGTACAGAACGGTGAATATGCTGCCCCAACTGGATGAACCGTTGGCCTGTGCTAGTCGGGTGACCGGTCTATATTGTCTTCCGGTCACCAGAGGAGATGGAAAGCATCCTTATTTCTAACGGTCATCTCGCAGAACCTACGGGTTCATTCGCAGAGCTGACTGCCTTTCTCGTCCGAAAACGGTGTAGAACTTCAACGAGTGGTGCCGTTCAATCTGGGTCCTACCGTATGTAGGCTTTCAATGGCATCCCAAAACACAGCTCAGCGTCATCAAATACCACTTCGTAATTCACTAATTCCTTTGAATTCGTATTCCGGAGACCACGCATATACAGTACCAACTTTGATCCAATCACTGATGCCCCGCTCGTTCTACAAAAACCCAAGTCTGCGCTGCATCCTTTTGATGGTACACATCTCATCCTTGATTGCAGTTCTCAGGTTAGCCTATTTTGAAGAAGCATATTCTTTCTGGGCAACCGTCCTGTGACTGGTGGGCATTCTTTTCAGGTCGGGCTTTCAAGGCTCTGGAATCTCAGAGAGGTCGATTATGTACTTCTTCTTCTCGGCTTTTCATTCCAGAGCTTATTTATACCCCCACGAAGAGCCTCCTCTATCACTGTCCGTGTCATCAAGTTCAGCACTGCGCAGGTGATAAAATGTTCACCGACTTCACTGAAGTAAAGTTGATTTGGATCCACTCGCAGTCTCGCGTTTGTGCTACAATGTGAGATCCGACCAAGTATCGTGCGTAAGGCATATGGTGCTTTGAGACCTTTTGTTTTCTCGCCCAGGACCCGATGATTTTGGTGCCCCACAGATGATCAACAAACCCCTTCCACTACTCTGCAACTCTTTGATTGTGATCTCGTCCAGAAGCAACGAGTAAATTAAATTATATATGCATTGGATCAGTTCTCTCATCGACAGAGCTTTGATGTTGAGTGCTTCCGTGCTTTCTGCCTTATCTTTGTTGACCACGAGAGCGAGCCGTTAGCTCAGTTTTTGGATCGTTAAACCTGAGTGCCGCCCACTGTGGTAACTTCTGATGGAGGCTGGCCACCTGGAAGCCCGGTTCTTTCCAAAAATAGCTTTTGCACCGAAACTGTTCAGGCCACTGGCCTTGTGATCCGACACTCTCATCACTCCAACCGGTCTTGTCGAACAACTGCTATTGCTTCCAAGGTCGAAACACTGAGAAAACTACACATGGTCTTCTTCTTCCAGGCAGTCGATTGTCTGGGTTCATGTGACAATTAAAAGTGGTTTCTATGGCATCCACCTCAATTAGAATTACCTTTCCTCTGGCTTACCATTGCTCCGTGGGAATTATTGAGACGTATGAAGCACGCGCCTAAGTTCTTTGCCATCCTCCAGAGTTGGTCGGCGTCTGCCTTCCGGAAAAGTGTAACAACCAGGAGGTGTGTCGCTCCTCACAAACTACACACTGACAAGTTTCGATCTTCGCGGAAAAACATTTGCTGTTGGCTCGTGTTTGAAGCCTCCTAGAGTCTCTAGAGTGGCTCCGAGGTACGGTCGTAGTCTTACGTAGCTTGCCGATTCCAACGAAAATTTGGCCAAAACGACCATAGCTATTAGGAATGACAATCCACAGGCCGCATCAAGTCTTTGGACAAGGTTTCAAGCCTGAGCCTATAAGCCCTCCAGGTATTTTCAACCCATCTATTTGGTGGTTCTGCGAACTAACAAAACAAGATAGTCTCTACTGCGCTGGCCGCCTCGAAGCCCGAGAGTTGGTCTGTGTGGTTAGGAGAAAAGCTGCAGTTTCGCATCCTTATCATCGGGTTCACCGACGAAGTGAGCCTGCCTTTGATACGGTGAGATTTTCACAATAATCCATCAAACTCCGAGCAATTCCAAATGGTTTTCCTTCAAAATAGCGCATGCTCGGGTGTAACCTCCTACAAGGTCTAGCCTAGCGCACCCGCCGTTAGCCTTCTTGGCTCTGCCACGACAGCAACGTATTGAACATGAAACCTATGCCCAGGATCACACTCTCCATTCTCTACAACGTTTTTGTGCTGGCGGACCAACTTGCAGTGCTGGTTCGAGCTTCCATAACACGGAGGCATCCACTCCTCCGGCAGAATAGTTTTATCCATTTCGCAGACAAAACTGTTTCGAGGGTCCCACCGCTTTGTTGGAGTGGCTGGTTGCTGGCTTTGCAATATACAAAATGGCTTCTTTTCCGACTTCCAGGTTGCTCAGTCCTGCTAGCCCAGGTCTTTCCTGAGATGGCCTGAGTTGAAGCAACAGCTCTACTGTTGTCAGCCTATTATTATCACCATGTTACAATTCTTTATCTCTCCGCATGGATGAACTTTCACTGACGGGAATAGTAGACCTAGCCACATCTAATGAATCATGGTGACTGAAAAATACCCCGGGGTCTTGCACAGTCACTTCCTAACCAATTTTACCTTGCCTTTGCTTACTTTTTAGTTTTCCTGGCAATTATTCAAAGTGAACACTGTACAGAAATTCCGATCTTAAGTAAAACGTGACCAAAATAGCAAGATTCAGAATAAAATCAGGATGGATTCCCCAATTCTGAGCCACACGATAAGCAGAGTATAAACGCGTAAATAACAGACAACCCTGAATTGCAAGACCGCTAAGTGTGAAAAGCCGCAATCAAAATTCAGTGAAATGCTTGGCCAGGTAGGATCGTGAAGGAAGTAACGGGTCAAACAGAAAAAGTGCCAGGGAGCACCTGAGATATGAACACGTATTGCAATGTGGTTTTTGATGCCTGTAGGAGGTTGTACGAGGATCAATCAGTAAATGGTAAAGACCTAATAGTGTGAGAAATTGAAAGCAATTTATCACGAGTTCATATGAGTGTTTCTGCATCTCAGAACAACAGCAGAAATCGTCCCGTGGCGGAACTCCCAAAATTAGACTCAATTTTCTCCAATGAGTGCACAAAAGACTCTAACTGCCAGGCTGGCAGAAAATGAATTTGATCGCGGAAAAGATACGAGCTACAAAGAAGTCAACTCCGATTTGCAAACTTGTTCCACACTCCCAATTAGGTCGTCCAAACCAACCTTTGAGCGACACAACAACTGGAAGGACACTTTGCCTTGCGGAATAAATGGTAGAACCAATCCCAGCGGGCCAAACGCTTATGATACTTTGGACAAACAACTCACTCCCTGTTTGAGATCTCGCGCGTATCGTGAATGAAAACTGGAACGTCTCTTCGCTGACGCCCCGCTCCAATCCGAACGTCCTCTCCAGCATTGGCAAACAATCATCTGTTTTCGAAAAGGGATGCTCCAGTCCAGATTTTGGCAACAAATCTAGCATCCTCCTTGACTACGCACCCACTTATAAAGCCAAAAGCCACCATGTGATAGTAATTCACTCATCTGAATCGCAAATGTTCCTGCATTCTCCAGCGTAGATAAAAACGCGAGACAGTCGTCTACATAGAAGTTATGATACACAGCCCCGGAAAAAAATCCTCCCTCTGGCCTCCCCGGTGGCCTGCCGTGCGAAGTAACACGAACTTTGCGAAGATGAAAGTGAAGTCGCACCACGTTGGCGTGCAGTAATTGGACATTCAATCCAATTTTCACCCAGGTAACCACACCCCCACTGAGGAAACACTGCTCCTTTGTCTTTTTGCTGACACGCAAACCTGCATAAGCGTTGCTTCAATGCCCGCAGCCAATCTAGCGGTTCCTTTTCGAAAGTGAACCAAGACTACGACTATACTCACTGTTGGGCCGGTCCCTGTATCAAACACTCACTCAAAGAGCGTCCATGGACTGCAGCAGCGCTGACGAACACCTTTAATGAACTCGGTCGTATTTCAGGTTCGTTACTGCGCGAGGTCACAAGTCCTTTTTGGGCTCAAAATCCATCTTAGCCGCACACCGGGCAATAACCCGCCGTGGCCCTTGTGCACCTACCCATCTATAATTTTCCAGTACTCACCACAGAATTCATGATCGCACAGAAACCATTTGTCAATCCGTTCAACCTCTCGTTGGCTACATCACAACTACTTCAAGGTCTGACAACATTGTACCGACAGCCGTCTCCGTTCATGCTTTTACCATAGGTCATACCTGTAAGCCGTCGTACCTCAAAGGAAGCTGCAAAAACACTTCCAACTGATTGGATGAGCATTTTGACAGCTCCCTTATCGCAAACACCGACCGCCATTCTTATTTTGACAAAGTCCTCCACGAGCTGCTGAACACATTCGGCTGCGGACACAAGACCACGGCTTATCGCCCTCAAACCAAAGACATTGCCACTTGGAAGCTGCCTTCCGAGCTTGTGCTAACCCTTTGTAAAGTAAAGTTTTACCGATGGACCCCTCAGGACTGCGTACCACCGGCGAGGCCGACATATATGTTAAGCAGGCTGCGGTAGTTTATGGTTGCACATTACGACTTTCAGGTGAGTTTGTACCCCTATTACCACCTTCAAGTTTTAAGCACGGAGATTACGCAAGGCCGCTGTCGTACCAAATGCGGGTGCCAATGTCAACCCCGCCACGGAAGCAAACCCTCAGCACCTGCATACCAACCCCTCTAGCGGCGGCCAGCCATATGTTTATTCGAGCAGACGAGGTGCGATCACCACTACAAGCGACTTGCTCTGACGCGTTCAGAGTTGGCCAGCAAGAAGAGAAGAAATACTTGGTGAACGTCGTATGCAGGGGAGAGACCACCAATACAGACTGCTTCGAACCAGCCTTTGTCGAGGTGGGACCCACCACAGACAATAAGTCCAGTGCTCCAACCTGCTCGCAACCCTCGGTTGGTCGTACTGAGTTGGAGCTTTTTACTCCGGCCAATGACCCCTCATCACCGGGTATACCGTCAAACTCCACGGGAGATATAGTTGCACCCGTCAGCAGGAGAAATCGACTCGGCCGCAAGCTGCTACAGCCGACGAGGTTTTCTGGATTTGTAACAGTAGTATATTACAATTGTACATAGCTTAGCAATGCACGGCTGCGCGATGAAGCGTTTCATCTTGAAAGGAGCAGCCACATCTTACACTGCGCCACCTGGCTATTGAAGTGAAGTCACATCTGCCCGGCTCACATTCAGTAAGACACACCTTTCCAAAGTCAGGGCTCATCAATCCTTCGCGAGTTCACTGTGAAGCCGCTCGCACTGGTCTGGAAATGACTTGTTTTTTTATTATTCCAGTAAGCCTTCGGGCACGCAGTAAAACCTACGAAACTAGTAACACTATGTCTTCTAATTTGAAAATGGGTTCCCGAGTTATTATTTCTGCAGCTGTTGTAAAGGTGAGAGGTATTGCTTGGTCCATCTCTTCCAGAGCACAAACACTTAGCGGCTTGCCTGCGCACACGGATAAGTCATTTTATCGCAGAACCAATTGCCCAAATAGCTAGAAAGATAGTTCTCCAGGTAACTAGGTCTCTGGGCGTGAAGCTTGGCAGATTGCGACTATCCGAATCGACAGGTACGGGTGGTCGTTCATTTATTTTCTGCTCACACAACTTAAGAAATATCAGTATCATTTGGTTAGTCATCGTCTAGTGCTTAAAACTCGAGAGAAACATACCCCAACCGGACGCGCCACCATCGCCCATACGACGCCAAGGTGACTAGCATAAGCGAGATTCAAGTGTCACTGTAGACCCGGATCCAATAGTCTATCAGTAACCCTATTGCTAGACCAATTTTATGCTGGGCTGTTCATTGCCCCTTGAGCTCTAATGAAGTTTGTATCACCACCAATTAAAGACCCATGACGACCCTCCTGTCCTCGACATGAAACACAGTAATGCCTAACTGAGCTAGACTACGCCCAGGGAATAAGAAACTTTTATGTGCACCGTACGCGTCTGGAGGCATGTAAAAATGGATTCGTATAGTTTCTCAATGCTGTGGCCATGCTTCTCTGACGATGGACCGAAGTGATCTGTTTCAACGTACTTGAAGGTGAACCAACATTGTTGAAAGCACCTTGCGGGTACAGGAGCCACAGTCATTTTGATTACGATTACAAAACGCATCCAACGTCTCCAACATACTGCAGAAAAGGGCTTAGTGACAGCCATGCCCTGCAAGATCCAAGGGCTTCGAGTGTTTGGGACGGTCTTATGTGTGCTTTCCTTTGTGCGGCACCATCGGAATATTGCATCCGCAGTCGGATCACCAGTCAGCAGCATTCCAGGATGTTTCAAAGGCCCAAAGGCTGGTTGCAGGGTTCATTCCTCCTCTGCCACAAATCAGTCTCTTCGATGGGACCGGATCGGGTTTCCATTGTATGTTGTTTGTTAGAGGTCTGTTAGCCGATAGGCCGTCAGTCCCGTCCCGTAACCATCTCGAGTCTTCGTCACAGGCCTTGATTTGCACGAAAAGAATATCGATTTTTCTGATCTAAAGGTATCAAGTAACCTCATCTGCCAAGTTTTCAGTTCTGGACCTGAGCTTCCGCCTCTCGTAATTGGACTCCAAGCCTTGAAACGAATAGTCACTCTACCAGCCCGAGATTATGAGGCAAATTGGAGTGCCCATCTAGCAGTGAGCGAGTCCATGTAACCTGCGCCTTCTTGAGAGTCGTGCCTAAAAGCCGCCTCAACTCTGCGCCGGATGATGTTGCCGTGCCTTTGTTACTGGTCGGCCTAGCGGTCTCACAGTTCATTTAGAACAAAAGACGAAAATCACCTGGTGGTGTCGGACCACCCGATGCCGAATCTGCACGATAAGCCTCCGGCCAGACATGAAGACGTCATCAAGGTACAAGCCAATGATGGATTTCAGTCAATGGATTGGAGTCCTACGTGCCTGATCTGGTTCTAGCATGGGTCATTAGGAGTCAAACTGCAGTGAGGCCCGTTCAATGGTGAATCTTATGAAGATGGATACGTACTTCTCCACTGGGTGCGCCGGATACCCTGAAGGCCAGTTTGGCTGCAACTTACTTTAGTTGCGGAACCGGTACGAGATTCAAAGGGGTCAACTCCGATTTGCAAACTTGTTCCACACTCCCAATTAGGTCGTCCAAACCAACCTTTGAGCGACACAACAACTGGAAGGACACTTTGCCTTGCGGAATAAATGGTAGAACCAATCCCAGCGGGCCAAACGCTTATGATACTTTGGACAAACAACTCACTCCCTGTTTGAGATCTCGCGCGTATCGTGAATGAAAACTGGAACGTCTCTTCGCTGACGCCCCGCTCCAATCCGAACGTCCTCTCCAGCATTGGCAAACAATCATCTGTTTTCGAAAAGGGATGCTCCAGTCCAGATTTTGGCAACAAATCTAGCATCCTCCTTGACTACGCACCCACTTATAAAGCCAAAAGCCACCATGTGATAGTAATTCACTCATCTGAATCGCAAATGTTCCTGCATTCTCCAGCGTAGATAAAAACGCGAGACAGTCGTCTACATAGAAGTTATGATACACAGCCCCGGAAAAAAATCCTCCCTCTGGCCTCCCCGGTGGCCTGCCGTGCGAAGTAACACGAACTTTGCGAAGATGAAAGTGAAGTCGCACCACGTTGGCGTGCAGTAATTGGACATTCAATCCAATTTTCACCCAGGTAACCACACCCCCACTGAGGAAACACTGCTCCTTTGTCTTTTTGCTGACACGCAAACCTGCATAAGCGTTGCTTCAATGCCCGCAGCCAATCTAGCGGTTCCTTTTCGAAAGTGAACCAAGACTACGACTATACTCACTGTTGGGCCGGTCCCTGTATCAAACACTCACTCAAAGAGCGTCCATGGACTGCAGCAGCGCTGACGAACACCTTTAATGAACTCGGTCGTATTTCAGGTTCGTTACTGCGCGAGGTCACAAGTCCTTTTTGGGCTCAAAATCCATCTTAGCCGCACACCGGGCAATAACCCGCCGTGGCCCTTGTGCACCTACCCATCTATAATTTTCCAGTACTCACCACAGAATTCATGATCGCACAGAAACCATTTGTCAATCCGTTCAACCTCTCGTTGGCTACATCACAACTACTTCAAGGTCTGACAACATTGTACCGACAGCCGTCTCCGTTTATGCTTTTACCACGTTCGTTATTTGGCTGAAAGCTGAGCACCAAGCGCGACTGCCATTTGACCGCGGCTCTTACGCACGCTCTGTCGTAAGCTCCCAAATACGTGCCAACCGCTACATCTCCCAATTGCCTCCTCGTTCTCACTGGTAGTAGAGAACACTGTTCTGGTCAACATAGTCGTACAGTGCCGGGCATCAGATTAACGTTCAGGTGGTCTACGCAGTCTAAAGGACCGAAGAACGCGGTTGGTAAGTAAACTGCCAGGTAAGGCTTAACTTCCTTACAACAGGGTTTCTCCAAGGAAGTGTGGCTTCGTGACTTCCATCGAAAAGTGTTTCGACTTTTGCAACTGTATTAAAAACACGCTCACCTCCTGAATAAGAAAGGTATTTTGTTGCATTCTCCTCCTGTAAATCGGTGCTGTATAGTCAATTGATCTGTTCCGATGGCGGATCGAATTCCATCGCAGTTTGGTTTGCTGCCCCCAACAGGGATGATTCCTGATTTACCGGCCCGGGGACAATCAATCCTGGGACGGTCCGCACGGCGAAGGGTTATTTTGTTTGTCGCAACTTTTCTCTAACACCAAACGTGCTCCTGGAGTGTCGGCACCTTTGAGAATTTGCATCCTCAAGTCTTTTAGGCTCTCCGTTTCGACTCAAAGTAAGTGAGGTCAGGAGTAAACATCCACATGTGGGCAGAAGCGGCCTGCTTGGATTGGCAGCATATCCACACATTAGAATCCTTATTTTGCTCACAAAAACTCTTACAATGAGCTCAATCGCAGCTCCGTTATAATCGAACTTCAAGCAGTCGTCTCGTTTGCCAATGGAATGAAAAGTGTGGCCCGCCAGCTCCAGAAGATCCTTCAGTGTTTAAGTCACATCGGACTGGCTGTCTGGTAAAGAGTAGATCCCCAGAGAGCCCCAGTTCTGTTGAGTTGAAACGGCAGCGCACTCAAGCTTACAAGGCACTCGAGTCTTAGAGTAGTTGCACAATTATTGGTCCACTGATCAGGTTTTCTTGCACCACCAGTACTCGGTTTATCAAATTGTAGCCCGTAGGTTGAAACATGCAAAACACGGCCGGTTGATCGCCTCCGTGCACCATTCGGTGCAGGATGATACCGCTTCTCGACAGATGTTCGCCTTAGAGACACCAGAAATAAGCGTTGAATTTCCTGAGGAATGTTCAGCACCTGGTTATACCGGGGGATAGAAAACAATAACGTTCCTCAATTACGTAAATTCTATCATGTACCAAGCATCCATCAGCTGCGACTGGCAACGAACTGCTCTGCTTTGGCATGGAAGGATCGCTCCTGTGTACGTTTTTGCGCATAACTTCCCCCAATAAGATAGCCGACGGTGCCCCTGAACCTTGCTACCGGTGGCCAGCTTACCAAACTTACTTGAAGCAATCCATGCCTCTTGGGACACTGAGCGCCGCAGATCTTGGAATCTGGGCTCATTCCTCCTCCTCAAGGCATCATCAGCGGTCCTTTGTCACAGGTCCTGAGGACGTGTGTGTAGCACCCGCCTAATTTGCGCCATGGTCGGCACCAGGATGAGGTCTGACATGCGGTTTCCTGCGTGGGTGCTACTTCACAGTCTAACATTCTCAACGGTAGCTCAGTCAAGGCATCCGAATCTTCTACCGAAGGCTTCAAACCTTACGGCAAGCCGTCCATCAGTGGATGGGCCACCAAGTGATCTTAGCTTTGTATATCCCTGAAATCTTTTTCTAGCCGTATCGCATGTCAGTCTTAGAGGAACATGACACGTTTTGACACTGCGTTCCTTGCTTTCCTCGTAGAGTGATGCACAAGAGAAAGTGAACGCCGGCCATCGTACAGAACTCCACCTTCAACGTAATATCCATGCTCTTTCAAAAATCTTCAATGGATAAACAAATAGCTCAAGAATGTTCGTGACCCGACTCTCGGTAAATCCAGACGATAATTCACCGCAGATTCTGTCATCAGAACCACAAGCTTCGCTTGTGAAGCATTGTTCTGTACATGGCAATCACCCGGGTAGCGAGATAGATGTTCGGCGATCATTACTTCATTTCTGGTGAACGTTTTCTTTCTTGGCGGGTGCCAAACGTAATTTCGTCATTTCCGCTTACTTCATCACATCGAGAGGCGAACGTTGCCTATCCAACCCAACTTCCCTTCAGTTCAGCTAGTATCAGATCAGCCATAGCCATAGGGAAACTGAACTTACCCTGAAATGACCTGATATACTGAAGTCTGGGCAAGAAATTATTAAAAAAACCAACAGGCAAGGGTTCGATCCAGTGCAGGGTACTTTCCTTTGGTTTTGGAAGGTTTGACGACTTGCCGCCGTTTTCAACGGTCGCCAAGGGTATACGATACTGTAAAGTACAGTCAAGTAAACGTTCCAGCGACGCGTAGCGATCAACTCCAACATATTTCAAAGCACGTCGTTCCCAAACGGCCAGGTTACTGATTGCAGGAAACTAGGGAATTCAACAGTAAATAAACCCTTATAACGTTCAGTCTAAAGCTCATTTGCCCAATATTCAAACAATAAATCAATAACAGCGGCCAAACAACAGCAACACGTTAGAAATAGAAAATAAGATTACCAAGTGCATTCACGGCAAACCTTCAGATCAGCGACCAACACTCGGGGCGGAGGTGAGAGCCCGATTTGTAACCAAGATTTATGTGAGTCAGTACAGACATAGTTCACGCAAATGAAACAGTGTCGTTTGTGATGAGAAATTTTGATAGACGGAGTGAGGTTCTTGAACTCCTTTACAGCCCTCAAGTTCAGAAACTGCGAAAGTACGTCCTCTAATGAACTCCACAGTTTCTTTGCTAGTTTCCAGTCTGCTTTTAGGGCTAAATGCCCCCTCCACAAAGAAAGCGTATTCCACTGTCGACCACTGTCTTTGGTGCCCCAAGTAACTCCACTGGAGTGACCGACGGACTTCAGTAAGTACAAATAAGAATCACCTAGCCACTTCGGGAGGAAGTTATAAAGCATCTGAGCTGTGGATTTGTTGACACTAGTTCCAACCCCTCCGGCTTGATATAAATCCTCCGCCACCAGTAGAGGCACACCCTCTTCTTTCCGAACATTATTGTTATTACTACTATAATGCATGGATCCTTTCACACTTGTATGTGCTATTGTATCTTCCAGTGTTGTTCAATGTGAAGTCAGTGAAACGATTTGGGCCGTGCCCATTATGGCAGCACCTCATCTCATCAGTCGACATCGCTGCGTGTTTTCGTGCGTGTAAGTGCCCGACTACTAGGAGTCTTTTCTTCTTTGGGCAGCTACATCGATCCTGTACGCACCCGAGGTCCAAGCTCGAGGGCTTCTCTCGGCTTCTCCGTTTCACTGCCCCTCGTCCTCCGGGCTAATCGCGAGTTTTGCAAGTGAAAGTTGTTTGCTACCACCAGTATTCTAATTTCAACACGGTTTTCCTCACCCTCCAGATTAAAGCACTTGCTGTCCCCCGTAACCCTCTCCTGTGCGGATGTCATAGGTCGGTTTATTGGCGGCTCCAAATGCTTTGGGCTGGCAAATTCTATACCCGTTTTCAATATGGAATATGCAGTATACTGTCCGATTGAATTGTTCGGCTAGACGAAGACCCAGCGATTTGAGAGTCTTATTTCCTCCGGGGCTACCAAAACTTGTCTCCTTCCCTAATTTTCAAGCTGTGCTAAAATTTGTCCTCATCTCCTGTCGTTGTCAATCATTCCCATGTATTGATGATCATAATAGTGGTATATTTCGGATGAAACCGAAGCTTTTTGGAGTCCATGTTCAGACGGTTCAAGTGACGTCAAGATGGGAATTTCCAGTAGGTTACGGCATGTGTGCAAATGTTAGTAAAACGACTGATAGAATGGACCAAAACGATAATAGTGCCCGGAAAGTTCAACGGTCATGGGTAAGTAGTCGATTCTGCTGGTCGTGGTTGGAGTCAGTTTCAAGGGGAAAGTATACACATAAATAGTACCGGTTCGATTCCGGCTCGCGGCGTCCGACTTTTCGATGTGAAGAATGAAATATGATTTTCCAAAAAACATTAGATATTACTGGAAAAACAAGAGATATTTGTTAAGCTCTTCAAAATAGAAGAATCACCAGCGGGAACTCAGGGAGTTTTTGCACTCTGCAGGGCGTGATTTGTATATGGATAGAAAGCTGGACGATGTTATAAAGAATGGATACTCAGAGATGAGAAGCAATGAACCCTCGGCCATTATGTTGGTAAATGTTTGATGGTCAGGTGCCGATGGATTCAATCAGAAGGAAAAGGGACAACAAATCCGATGAATAGATGGGGAGATTTCAAGAGCGGAGATGAAAGTAATATACAGGGGAAAGCCGGTGATTGATCAGCAGAAATATGGAACCACGGCAGTAAATCAATTTGAAGTGCTGTATACGGCTATTGCAAAAATGGTGATACAGTGGGTTGAAAGGTAATCGAATGACTTTTGATGACCACTTTGATAATTGGCCAAGGTAGTAACTGCGGCAGAGCTGCATGTTAGATTTATGTGACGTACAAACGTAGAGAAGATTTGGAGCTCTGCAAGATCAAGACGAGGCTTTGAAAGGATACCGTGTGGGCCAACATGTGGATTGATAGAGAGAGCACACAGCCAGTTCACGCAGCTGACTGCGGGAAGATTGCGAAATGTATATTTCAGCGAAGAACATCGTTTGGTGATTTAAGCAAGGGGAAGAACAGCGACAACATCTATTCCGGAGAAGGAGCAGTAGCAGTGAGTTCTGATGCAGGGAATGGACAGGGTTATGTAAGGGACTGGAAAGCAATCAGGGGTGGAAGGCAGGGAGCGCATGAGTTGGGGTACTTGCTGGGATAAACGAATATTTATACGGGCAGTCATAGAGTGTCAGGGAGAAAAGAGGTTGGTAGACGAGGATGAAATCTACACGCTATCTGGTGCATAAATGGAAAGGTAAACTTTTCCAAGCATGAAAATAAGGGATAACATGGGGGTAATCACAGCGATCTCGAAGGAAGAAAAACAGCTGTTGCAGAATGCAGAGCGAGAGACACGTTTTCTGCAGTAATGCGGGCTCAGGAATGAAGCTGTGTAACCCATAAACGGAGCTGGTGGATTGCACTGGCCGTGCTCTGGACATCTGACCTGAAAACCGTTTTTGGTGACCGGGTGAGATCCGCCCAGCTCGCTACATCCGAAAATCGTTGCATACGTCCCGCATGCTCTGTGTGCCGGCCTGAGTGGTGGATCTGACAGCGCCCAGCACCGTTTAGATTGAACCAGATATTATGAACTTGCACTCCCCCGAGAGCAAGCCTACGTGGCGACCTGGCTAAACAGACTAGCGCATCTCAGTCCGTTTATAATGTGATATTTCACGCTTGTGGTCATAATGCCCATCTTCTCTGGGTAAGATTCGGCAATTCTGGCCTGCGGAAGGCTTGGTCTCCATAAGCAAAGGAAATCATGAGGGGGAATGTTACATAAGGGAAGTGGAGGAAGGTTTAGAAATGAGTATGTGGAAACCTCAAGTTGGGAAAGCTGGGGTTATGAGGTGCCCAGTGATTCGCTGGGTATTTCAAGAAACGTGTCCAAAGGATTAGGCCTTTTCATGAAAGTGGAAGACACAGGCGTGAGCTTCAAATATGTGGGGTACACGTGCAAGATATTGATTAACGTCAAAAACGCATGAAGTAGCGGTCCCTGGGTAGCACACTTCATTTTTTCGACTAGAGTTTTTCATTCGGGCACCGTGGCGACCTATCTAGAATAACCGAACTATTGCTCTCCCTGGATAACTTGTTCCCGGTATTAGTCTGAAGCGATGAAGTGTGTTTTATCCATGATACTTCAGTGGTCAGTGATAAATTATTAGGAGTGGCAGCAGCAACAGGTGAACAGTTCGCCGGCCTGGTGGGTGGACCCCGAGGGGGGGGGGGGAACTCGTAAGAACAGTGAATGTCACCGTGCGCGGGCCTGAAGGGAAGGTGGGGGCAGTTTGGTCAACTTGAAATAGCTTGCAAGGCCGCTGTGTCACTGACGGCGATAAAAATTCATCCAATTTCGCTGACGCTGGTTGGGAGTTACCAAGTGAAGTTGGTGGGAAAACAAAGGTTTCTACGAGTGACCGTAGTTCTGATTATAAGGGTTCAGGACCCTAGGTAATAACTAACACTTTTGTGTTGTATAACAATCCAGAAGCCTACTTCTGTCCGCATGTTCTGTAGGAGGTAGGTGCTCCAGTTTAGTGAACCTCAGCATTGGTGCAACTTAGGGGCCCGTCCTGGGCCCGATGCTATCACAGTCGTTCATTTAAGACCGGGCATCGACCCCTCAACCACCTAGTTAGTATTTTGCGAGTGGCGTGGAGTTTGTTGGATCTGAGGGAAGGGCGGACTGAGGCAGGGATATAGGAGCCTTTCTGGACTGAGCACACAAGTGGGACTTACTGCTGAAAGCTGGAAAAAGCCATTTGTTGTCAAAATCAATAGAGAGTCTAAATGTCGCTCACGACCAAAGGGTGTTTACCATAGAAGCAGTCAGTAGGGTTAAAGAACTGGAGGTCATCATGGGCAGTAATTTCAGATGGTCGGACTGGCACAGCACTGCTGCAAAAAAGGCTCGTGGTAAGCTCCTTAGACCACGATCAGCAATGTCATGCCGGCAGCCTGAAATATTCTTACCTATTCACATGGCCAAAGCACCACCTAACTAGGAGGGTGGAGTGCAGGCTTTGGCGCTCCTCTACAAAAAAGACATAGTCAGCTGTTCAGCTTTTTGCGGCGAGAATGGCTGACGGGCAGAGGGGTAAGGTGTATACTCAAGGACTCTGTGGCCTAATCTATTCTCGTTGAAAGGAAGGAGACGTCGAGGGGATCCTATAGAAACGTTCAAGGTTATAAAGGGTTTTTCTGGCCTTAGGCCGCATAGTTTACTCCAAATGGCTTCAGATTCTAGAACAAAGAAGCACGAAAAGAAGCTGACGAAATTTCAGGCTAGGCTGGTGGCTAGATTGCACTTCTTTACCAACAAGGTAGTGAACACTTGAAGTAGTCTGCTTGATGGAATGGTAGAACTGCAGACAGCCCAGTTCGTCAATTTTGCCCTAGATCGCACGTGACACGAGACACATCCTGGTAGTGAGATTTGAGTGTGTTTACTGAATAGATAACAGGTAGCTGTGTGTTACTTCTGACATGTGTTGTAATCGACGTTGTAGTTTGGTACATACTGTCCCGGTGATCACTCGCTACGCATAATGTCCCTTGCATTTGATGCGCGATGGGGTTTTACCTTTTGCCAGTATTTTAACGGGGATTCGACGAAATAATCTGTGCGGTGCTGGGTGTATATCTGGTGTGAGTAGCATAGAAAGAATTATGGACGCTGAATTGGCCCTGGCCATTAACTGCCACGTAAAAACCGAACCGAACTGATCCGAAAACAGCCATCAAACAGACCAATCATAGTGGATGTGAGTTTGAAAATGATGGCACTTAGTAATACTGACGACAGCTTATCGGAGCCACAAGAATCATGCCCCCAGGAGTATCGGGCCCCAATTACCAGGTTCAATAGGCGTAAGGGAATTAAGGATGCTTTGGATTTACCAGTGAAGAGTTCATGCAGATCTTCCGTCTTTAGGTTCAGCTTGGCCTGACACAGCACAAATATTTCGGGGCTTCCCACCTCTGATGGCTCTTCTCGTTGCTCAGCTCTTCATCTATTCACAGGTTATTCAGGTTCTGTGTTTTAGTCCTGAAGAGTCTGGATACTTGCATGAAGCCGGCCTGATTTTTATCTCCTTTCCTTGGCTTCACAGAGCCCCTTCAAGCGGCAGTAGGATAACCTGTTAGTTTTCCACGGGGCAAAACAAATCGTGCCAAAAGTTGAGGTAGTCGGTCAAGTATTTCAAATGTTGTGATGCATCTTGTAGAGAGAAATCGAAAAATTGTACCGAGCCAAAAGGTGTCTCAAGCATATCCAGATTCGCAGGGGTGTAGATCTGTTTGCGTAATACGTCTTGGGAGTTTGTCAGAAATTTGCTTCAGCGTTACACTTCCGGGCGAAGGATAAAAATGCAATGATGAAGCTTGCTAACTGAGGCACGTTTTCAAAGCTGAAAACATTTGGCTAGCTAAATATACTAAATCCAAAGGGGCGATAAAGCGCTTTGGGAAATGCATTAGATTAAAATGTGGAGCACTTAGAGAGGATAACTGAAGTCTTCTGAAATTCCTGCCGTTATGCAGAAGAACTGACAGTGGGGTGCGAGCATACATTGGGAGAGGTAGTCAAATAACCGACTGGTATAATCAGCGGGAGTAGCTAGTGCAACATCAGAATGAACGAGGACAGGATGGCAAAAGCGGTCCAGGGAATTTGCTTACGACGAACCAAAACACGAATAATCCTCGTAGTGTTGGATCAAACCGGTAAGTGCGAAATCTTGCACCACTTGTGACGGACAGACGTGATTATCTCGCGTCGGTTTATGGGGTTAGCAAACCACTGAAAACTCCAAACACGCCGATACGGAGGTAGCCATGAATTCCCTTGTATAATCAACTTTCCCAAGGTAGTACGGAACTGAAGTTTCATGGCTCGTTTTGCAAATATATATATATAAACCACTTTATTGGACTTTTCAAAAAAGACCAAGCTTTTGAAGAAAGTTGAGGCTATCGGCATTTTTGAAGCATAACGAAGTCAAACAGCCGCTCTCCCACCAGCTCGAGAATTTACCAATTCCTAAATATTTTCCAAAACAAGGCTTCTTTCTCAATGGCTGACCGCATTCGTAAATGCTCGAAACTCGTTGACAAGCGCAAGGGTCCGTAGGAACTGCAAAAAGAGCCACTGTGAGATAGCACTGTCCTGAAAATTTGTCCTGACTTGAGTTCCGGAGACGAAGTAATTGATGAATCACGAAGGCCTAAAAAGATTAGAAGCACGGCCTATATTCATAGGTCTAGCCATGTTTGCACACGGCAGGACATAGGAATATGTTGATCCATGGAATCACAGAAACGTACACCCGAAAGGCTTAAAAAATAATCACCGTCACGGAATATCAGACAGTAAACGGGATAACATGCGTTCGTCGCCAAGTAAGGTAGCAATATTAGCCTCTTTTCAGAAAGATGAAAATGACGATGTAGTGGAATGATAAACAGCTTCATTCCTGAGCCCGCATTACTGCAGAAAACGTGTCTCTCGCTCTGCATTCTGCAACAGCTGTTTTTCTTCCTTCGAGATCGCTGTGATTATCCCCATGTTATCCCTTATTTTCATGCTTGGAAAAGTTTACCTTTCCATTTATGCACCAGATAGCGTGTAGATTTCATCCTCGTCTACCAACCTCTTTTCTCCCTGACACTCTATGACTGCCCGTATAAATATTCGTTTATCCCAGCAAGTACCCCAACTCATGCGCTCCCTGCCTTCCACCCCTGATTGCTTTCCAGTCCCTTACATAACCCTGTCCATTCCCTGCATCAGAACTCACTGCTACTGCTCCTTCTCCGGAATAGATGTTGTCGCTGTTCTTCCCCTTGCTTAAATCACCAAACGATGTTCTTCGCTGAAATATACATTTCGCAATCTTCCCGCAGTCAGCTGCGTGAACTGGCTGTGTGCTCTCTCTATCAATCCACATGTTGGCCCACACGGTATCCTTTCAAAGCCTCGTCTTGATCTTGCAGAGCTCCAAATCTTCTCTACGTTTGTACGTCACATAAATCTAACATGCAGCTCTGCCGCAGTTACTACCTTGGCCAATTATCAAAGTGGTCATCAAAAGTCATTCGATTACCTTTCAACCCACTGTATCACCATTTTTGCAATAGCCGTATACAGCACTTCAAATTGATTTACTGCCGTGGTTCCATATTTCTGCTGATCAATCACCGGCTTTCCCCTGTATATTACTTTCATCTCCGCTCTTGAAATCTCCCCATCTATTCATCGGATTTGTTGTCCCTTTTCCTTCTGATTGAATCCATCGGCACCTGACCATCAAACATTTACCAACATAATGGCCGAGGGTTCATTGCTTCTCATCTCTGAGTATCCATTCTTTATAACATCGTCCAGTTTTCTATCCATATACAAATCACGCCCTGCAGAGTGCAAAAACTCCCTGAGTTCCCGCTGGTGATTCTTCTATTTTGAAGAGCTTAACAAATATCTCTTGTTTTTCCAGTAATATCTAATGTTTTTTGGAAAATCATATTTCATTCTTCACATCGAAAAGTCGGACGCCGCGAGCCGGAATCGAACCGGTACTATTTATGTGTATACTTTCCCCTTGAAACTGACTCCAACCACGACCAGCAGAATCGACTACTTACCCATGACCGTTGAACTTTCCGGGCACTATTATCGTTTTGGTCCATTCTATCAGTCGTTTTACTAACATTTGCACACATGCCGTAACCTACTGGAAATTCCCATCTTGACGTCACTTGAACCGTCTGAACATGGACTCCAAAAAGCTTCGGTTTCATCCGAAATATACCACTATTATGATCATCAATACATGGGAATGATTGACAACGACAGGAGATGAGGACAAATTTTAGCACAGCTTGAAAATTAGGGAAGGAGACAAGTTTTGGTAGCCCCGGAGGAAATAAGACTCTCAAATCGCTGGGTCTTCGTCTAGCCGAACAATTCAATCGGACAGTATACTGCATATTCCATATTGAAAACGGGTATAGAATTTGCCAGCCCAAAGCATTTGGAGCCGCCAATAAACCGACCTATGACATCCGCACAGGAGAGGGTTACGGGGGACAGCAAGTGCTTTAATCTGGAGGGTGAGGAAAACCGTGTTGAAATTAGAATACTGGTGGTAGCAAACAACTTTCACTTGCAAAACTCGCGATTAGCCCGGAGGACGAGGGGCAGTGAAACGGAGAAGCCGAGAGAAGCCCTCGAGCTTGGACCTCGGGTGCGTACAGGATCGATGTAGCTGCCCAAAGAAGAAAAGACTCCTAGTAGTCGGGCACTTACACGCACGAAAACACGCAGCGATGTCGACTGATGAGATGAGGTGCTGCCATAATGGGCACGGCCCAAATCGTTTCACTGACTTCACATTGAACAACACTGGAAGATACAATAGCACATACAAGTGTGAAAGGATCCATGCATTATAGTAGTAATAACAATAATGTTCGGAAAGAAGAGGGTGTGCCTCTACTGGTGGCGGAGGATTTATATCAAGCCGGAGGGGTTGGAACTAGTGTCAACAAATCCACAGCTCAGATGCTTTATAACTTCCTCCCGAAGTGGCTAGGTGATTCTTATTTGTACTTACTGAAGTCCGTCGGTCACTCCAGTGGAGTTACTTGGGGCACCAAAGACAGTGGTCGACAGTGGAATACGCTTTCTTTGTGGAGGGGGCGTTTAGCCCTAAAAGCAGACTGGAAACTAGCAAAGAAACTGTGGAGTTCATTAGAGGACGTACTTTCGCAGTTTCTGAACTTGAGGGCTGTAAAGGAGTTCAAGAACCTCACTCCGTCTATCAAAATTTCTCATCACAAACGACACTGTTTCATTTGCGTGAACTATGTCTGTACTGACTCACATAAATCTTGGTTACAAATCGGGCTCTCACCTCCGCCCCGAGTGTTGGTCGCTGATCTGAAGGTTTGCCGTGAATGCACTTGGTAATCTTATTTTCTATTTCTAACGTGTTGCTGTTGTTTGGCCGCTGTTATTGATTTATTGTTTGAATATTGGGCAAATGAGCTTTAGACTGAACGTTATAAGGGTTTATTTACTGTTGAATTCCCTAGTTTCCTGCAATCAGTAACCTGGCCGTTTGGGAACGACGTGCTTTGAAATATGTTGGAGTTGATCGCTACGCGTCGCTGGAACGTTTACTTGACTGTACTTTACAGTATCGTATACCCTTGGCGACCGTTGAAAACGGCGGCAAGTCGTCAAACCTTCCAAAACCAAAGGAAAGTACCCTGCACTGGATCGAACCCTTGCCTGTTGGTTTTTTAATAATTTCTTGCCCAGACTTCAGTATATCAGGTCATTTCAGGGTAAGTTCAGTTTCCCTATGGCTATGGCTGATCTGATACTAGCTGAACTGAAGGGAAGTTGGGTTGGATAGGCAACGTTCGCCTCTCGATGTGATGAAGTAAGCGGAAATGACGAAATTACGTTTGGCACCCGCCAAGAAAGAAAACGTTCACCAGAAATGAAGTAATGATCGCCGAACATCTATCTCGCTACCCGGGTGATTGCCATGTACAGAACAATGCTTCACAAGCGAAGCTTGTGGTTCTGATGACAGAATCTGCGGTGAATTATCGTCTGGATTTACCGAGAGTCGGGTCACGAACATTCTTGAGCTATTTGTTTATCCATTGAAGATTTTTGAAAGAGCATGGATATTACGTTGAAGGTGGAGTTCTGTACGATGGCCGGCGTTCACTTTCTCTTGTGCATCACTCTACGAGGAAAGCAAGGAACGCAGTGTCAAAACGTGTCATGTTCCTCTAAGACTGACATGCGATACGGCTAGAAAAAGATTTCAGGGATATACAAAGCTAAGATCACTTGGTGGCCCATCCACTGATGGACGGCTTGCCGTAAGGTTTGAAGCCTTCGGTAGAAGATTCGGATGCCTTGACTGAGCTACCGTTGAGAATGTTAGACTGTGAAGTAGCACCCACGCAGGAAACCGCATGTCAGACCTCATCCTGGTGCCGACCATGGAGCAAATTAGGCGGGTGCTACACACACGTCCTCAGGACCTGTGACAAAGGACCGCTGATGATGCCTTGAGGAGGAGGAATGAGCCCAGATTCCAAGATCTGCGGCGCTCAGTGTCCCAAGAGGCATGGATTGCTTCAAGTAAGTTTGGTAAGCTGGCCACCGGTAGCAAGGTTCAGGGGCACCGTCGGCTATCTTATTGGGGGAAGTTATGCGCAAAAACGTACACAGGAGCGATCCTTCCATGCCAAAGCAGAGCAGTTCGTTGCCAGTCGCAGCTGATGGATGCTTGGTACATGATAGAATTTACGTAATTGAGGAACGTTATTGTTTTCTATCCCCCGGTATAACCAGGTGCTGAACATTCCTCAGGAAATTCAACGCTTATTTCTGGTGTCTCTAAGGCGAACATCTGTCGAGAAGCGGTATCATCCTGCACCGAATGGTGCACGGAGGCGATCAACCGGCCGTGTTTTGCATGTTTCAACCTACGGGCTACAATTTGATAAACCGAGTACTGGTGGTGCAAGAAAACCTGATCAGTGGACCAATAATTGTGCAACTACTCTAAGACTCGAGTGCCTTGTAAGCTTGAGTGCGCTGCCGTTTCAACTCAACAGAACTGGGGCTCTCTGGGGATCTACTCTTTACCAGACAGCCAGTCCGATGTGACTTAAACACTGAAGGATCTTCTGGAGCTGGCGGGCCACACTTTTCATTCCATTGGCAAACGAGACGACTGCTTGAAGTTCGATTATAACGGAGCTGCGATTGAGCTCATTGTAAGAGTTTTTGTGAGCAAAATAAGGATTCTAATGTGTGGATATGCTGCCAATCCAAGCAGGCCGCTTCTGCCCACATGTGGATGTTTACTCCTGACCTCACTTACTTTGAGTCGAAACGGAGAGCCTAAAAGACTTGAGGATGCAAATTCTCAAAGGTGCCGACACTCCAGGAGCACGTTTGGTGTTAGAGAAAAGTTGCGACAAACAAAATAACCCTTCGCCGTGCGGACCGTCCCAGGATTGATTGTCCCCGGGCCGGTAAATCAGGAATCATCCCTGTTGGGGGCAGCAAACCAAACTGCGATGGAATTCGATCCGCCATCGGAACAGATCAATTGACTATACAGCACCGATTTACAGGAGGAGAATGCAACAAAATACCTTTCTTATTCAGGAGGTGAGCGTGTTTTTAATACAGTTGCAAAAGTCGAAACACTTTTCGATGGAAGTCACGAAGCCACACTTCCTTGGAGAAACCCTGTTGTAAGGAAGTTAAGCCTTACCTGGCAGTTTACTTACCAACCGCGTTCTTCGGTCCTTTAGACTGCGTAGACCACCTGAACGTTAATCTGATGCCCGGCACTGTACGACTATGTTGACCAGAACAGTGTTCTCTACTACCAGTGAGAACGAGGAGGCAATTGGGAGATGTAGCGGTTGGCACGTATTTGGGAGCTTACGACAGAGCGTGCGTAAGAGCCGCGGTCAAATGGCAGTCGCGCTTGGTGCTCAGCTTTCAGCCAAATAACGAACGTGGTAAAAGCATAAACGGAGACGGCTGTCGGTACAATGTTGTCAGACCTTGAAGTAGTTGTGATGTAGCCAACGAGAGGTTGAACGGATTGACAAATGGTTTCTGTGCGATCATGAATTCTGTGGTGAGTACTGGAAAATTATAGATGGGTAGGTGCACAAGGGCCACGGCGGGTTATTGCCCGGTGTGCGGCTAAGATGGATTTTGAGCCCAAAAAGGACTTGTGACCTCGCGCAGTAACGAACCTGAAATACGACCGAGTTCATTAAAGGTGTTCGTCAGCGCTGCTGCAGTCCATGGACGCTCTTTGAGTGAGTGTTTGATACAGGGACCGGCCCAACAGTGAGTATAGTCGTAGTCTTGGTTCACTTTCGAAAAGGAACCGCTAGATTGGCTGCGGGCATTGAAGCAACGCTTATGCAGGTTTGCGTGTCAGCAAAAAGACAAAGGAGCAGTGTTTCCTCAGTGGGGGTGTGGTTACCTGGGTGAAAATTGGATTGAATATCCAATTACTGCACGCCAACGTGGTGCGACTTCACTTTCATCTTCGCAAAGTTCGTGTTAATTCGCACGGCAGGCCACCGGGGAGGCCAGAGGGAGGATTTTTTTCCGGGGCTGTGTATCATAACTTCTATGTAGACGACTGTCTCGCGTTTTTATCTACGCTGGAGAATGCAGGAACATTTGCGATTCAGATGAGTGAATTACTATCACATGGTGGCTTTTGGCTTTATAAGTGGGTGCGTAGTCAAGGAGGATGCTAGATTTGTTGCCAAAATCTGGACTGGGGCATCCCTTTTCGAAAACAGATGATTGTTTGCCAATGCTGGAGAGGACGTTCGGATTGGAGCGGGGCGTCAGCGAAGAGACGTTCCAGTTTTCATTCACGATACGCGCGAGATCTCAAACAGGGAGTGAGTTGTTTGTCCAAAGTATCATAAGCGTTTGGCCCGCTGGGATTGGTTCTACCATTTATTCCGCAAGGCAAAGTGTCCTTCCAGTTGTTGTGTCGCTCAAAGGTTGGTTTGGACGACCTAATTGGGAGTGTGGAACAAGTTTGCAAATCGGAGTTGACCCCTTTGAATCTCGTACCGGTTCCACAACTAAAGTAAGTTGCAGCCAAACTGGCCTTCAGGGTATCCGGCGCACCCAGTGGAGAAGTACGTATCCATCTTCATAAGATTCACCATTGAACGGGCCTCACTGCAGTTTGACTCCTAATGACCCATGCTAGAACTAGATCAGGCACGTAGGACTCCAATCCATTGACTGAAATCCATCATTGGCTTGTACCTTGATGACGTCTTCATGTCTGGCCGGAGGCTTATCGTGCAGATTCGGCATCGGGTGGTCCGACACCACCAGGTGATTTTCGTCTTTTGTTCTAAATGAACTGTGAGACCGCTAGGCCGACCAGTAACAAAGGCACGGCAACATCATCCGGCGCAGAGTTGAGGCGGCTTTTAGGCACGACTCTCAAGAAGGCGCAGGTTACATGGACTCGCTCACTGCTAGATGGGCACTCCAATTTGCCTCATAATCTCGGGCTGGTAGAGTGACTATTCGTTTCAAGGCTTGGAGTCCAATTACGAGAGGCGGAAGCTCAGGTCCAGAACTGAAAACTTGGCAGATGAGGTTACTTGATACCTTTAGATCAGAAAAATCGATATTCTTTTCGTGCAAATCAAGGCCTGTGACGAAGACTCGAGATGGTTACGGGACGGGACTGACGGCCTATCGGCTAACAGACCTCTAACAAACAACATACAATGGAAACCCGATCCGGTCCCATCGAAGAGACTGATTTGTGGCAGAGGAGGAATGAACCCTGCAACCAGCCTTTGGGCCTTTGAAACATCCTGGAATGCTGCTGACTGGTGATCCGACTGCGGATGCAATATTCCGATGGTGCCGCACAAAGGAAAGCACACATAAGACCGTCCCAAACACTCGAAGCCCTTGGATCTTGCAGGGCATGGCTGTCACTAAGCCCTTTTCTGCAGTATGTTGGAGACGTTGGATGCGTTTTGTAATCGTAATCAAAATGACTGTGGCTCCTGTACCCGCAAGGTGCTTTCAACAATGTTGGTTCACCTTCAAGTACGTTGAAACAGATCACTTCGGTCCATCGTCAGAGAAGCATGGCCACAGCATTGAGAAACTATACGAATCCATTTTTACATGCCTCCAGACGCGTACGGTGCACATAAAAGTTTCTTATTCCCTGGGCGTAGTCTAGCTCAGTTAGGCATTACTGTGTTTCATGTCGAGGACAGGAGGGTCGTCATGGGTCTTTAATTGGTGGTGATACAAACTTCATTAGAGCTCAAGGGGCAATGAACAGCCCAGCATAAAATTGGTCTAGCAATAGGGTTACTGATAGACTATTGGATCCGGGTCTACAGTGACACTTGAATCTCGCTTATGCTAGTCACCTTGGCGTCGTATGGGCGATGGTGGCGCGTCCGGTTGGGGTATGTTTCTCTCGAGTTTTAAGCACTAGACGATGACTAACCAAATGATACTGATATTTCTTAAGTTGTGTGAGCAGAAAATAAATGAACGACCACCCGTACCTGTCGATTCGGATAGTCGCAATCTGCCAAGCTTCACGCCCAGAGACCTAGTTACCTGGAGAACTATCTTTCTAGCTATTTGGGCAATTGGTTCTGCGATAAAATGACTTATCCGTGTGCGCAGGCAAGCCGCTAAGTGTTTGTGCTCTGGAAGAGATGGACCAAGCAATACCTCTCACCTTTACAACAGCTGCAGAAATAATAACTCGGGAACCCATTTTCAAATTAGAAGACATAGTGTTACTAGTTTCGTAGGTTTTACTGCGTGCCCGAAGGCTTACTGGAATAATAAAAAAACAAGTCATTTCCAGACCAGTGCGAGCGGCTTCACAGTGAACTCGCGAAGGATTGATGAGCCCTGACTTTGGAAAGGTGTGTCTTACTGAATGTGAGCCGGGCAGATGTGACTTCCCTTCAATAGCCAGGTGGCGCAGTGTAAGATGTGGCTGCTCCTTTCAAGATGAAACGCTTTATCGCGCAGCCGTGCATTGCTAAGCTATGTACAATTGTAATATACTACTGTTACAAATCCAGAAAACCTCGTCGGCTGTAGCAGCTTGCGGCCGAGTCGATTTCTCCTGCTGACGGGTGCAACTATATCTCCCGTGGAGTTTGACGGTATACCCGGTGATGAGGGGTCATTGGCCGGAGTAAAAAGCTCCAACTCAGTACGACCAACCGAGGGTTGCGAGCAGGTTGGAGCACTGGACTTATTGTCTGTGGTGGGTCCCACCTCGACAAAGGCTGGTTCGAAGCAGTCTGTATTGGTGGTCTCTCCCCTGCATACGACGTTCACCAAGTATTTCTTCTCTTCTTGCTGGCCAACTCTGAACGCGTCAGAGCAAGTCGCTTGTAGTGGTGATCGCACCTCGTCTGCTCGAATAAACATATGGCTGGCCGCCGCTAGAGGGGTTGGTATGCAGGTGCTGAGGGTTTGCTTCCGTGGCGGGGTTGACATTGGCACCCGCATTTGGTACGACAGCGGCCTTGCGTAATCTCCGTGCTTAAAACTTGAAGGTGGTAATAGGGGTACAAACTCACCTGAAAGTCGTAATGTGCAACCATAAACTACCGCAGCCTGCTTAACATATATGTCGGCCTCGCCGGTGGTACGCAGTCCTGAGGGGTCCATCGGTAAAACTTTACTTTACAAAGGGTTAGCACAAGCTCGGAAGGCAGCTTCCAAGTGGCAATGTCTTTGGTTTGAAGACGATAAGCCGTGGTCTTGTGTCCGCAGCCGAATGTGTTCAGCAGCTCGTGGAGGACTTTGTCAAAATAAGAATGGCGGTCGGTGTTTGCGATAAGGGAGCTGTCAAAATGCTCATCCAATCAGTTGGAAGTGTTTTTGCAGCTTCCTTTGAGGTACGACGGCTTACAGGTATGACCTATGGTAAAAGCATGAACGGAGACGGCTGTCGGTACAATGTTGTCAGACCTTGAAGTAGTTGTGATGTAGCCAACGAGAGGTTGAACGGATTGACAAATGGTTTCTGTGCGATCATGAATTCTGTGGTGAGTACTGGAAAATTATAGATGGGTAGGTGCACAAGGGCCACGGCGGGTTATTGCCCGGTGTGCGGCTAAGATGGATTTTGAGCCCAAAAAGGACTTGTGACCTCGCGCAGTAACGAACCTGAAATACGACCGAGTTCATTAAAGGTGTTCGTCAGCGCTGCTGCAGTCCATGGACGCTCTTTGAGTGAGTGTTTGATACAGGGACCGGCCCAACAGTGAGTATAGTCGTAGTCTTGGTTCACTTTCGAAAAGGAACCGCTAGATTGGCTGCGGGCATTGAAGCAACGCTTATGCAGGTTTGCGTGTCAGCAAAAAGACAAAGGAGCAGTGTTTCCTCAGTGGGGGTGTGGTTACCTGGGTGAAAATTGGATTGAATATCCAATTACTGCACGCCAACGTGGTGCGACTTCACTTTCATCTTCGCAAAGTTCGTGTTAATTCGCACGGCAGGCCACCGGGGAGGCCAGAGGGAGGATTTTTTTCCGGGGCTGTGTATCATAACTTCTATGTAGACGACTGTCTCGCGTTTTTATCTACGCTGGAGAATGCAGGAACATTTGCGATTCAGATGAGTGAATTACTATCACATGGTGGCTTTCGGCTTTATAAGTGGGTGCGTAGTCAAGGAGGATGCTAGATTTGTTGCCAAAATCTGGACTGGGGCATCCCTTTTCGAAAACAGATGATTGTTTGCCAATGCTGGAGAGGACGTTCGGATTGGAGCGGGGCGTCAGCGAAGAGACGTTCCAGTTTTCATTCACGATACGCGGCTGACAGGTATGGCCTGTGGCCATTGAGTGATATTGTCCGCAAAAGTGATGACGTGGACGTATCAGCCGGATGATGGTTGGGGCTCTTAGAAATCCACAGACGATTGATGAAAACTTGCGTCTAGCACACAGAAATATCCCAACACAGACCTAGTGTGATGATGCATTTCAAAGCCTTGGAATTGAAAAAGGTGCGGTCCTATGGAATTTCTTTGCTTATGACCCAAGACTTAACGAATTGCTAGGTGACCAGCTCCACTGAGGTGGCTACACCAAGGTGCGAGAAGTTTGGGAGATTGATGGGATTTTGCTGGGGAAAAATGGCAAGACCTGTCTGCCGGGGTCTAACTTGAGATATCGCAGATAATAGTCAAGTCCGAAGTTGAAAGGATTACTGGCGCCAGCCGCAAAGAGCTGTTGTCGGGAAGCTTTTGGACCCCAGGTTTCGTTGTTTGGGCCATGGCAACTGTTTCCAGATTCACTCTCACTAGTGACGCGTTATCCATATTGTGGACGAGTAGGAGAGCGTCGGCTACTGACTGTGTGCCCCAGAGAAGTGTCAAATGTCCGAAGTGAATTACGAAACACGGTCTGAGTGAAGGGTTTCACACGGAGAATATCGACCAGGAGCTGGCTGGAGGGCTTTAGTCAGTGGTTTATGACTAGTGAAAACTGTGAACCCTTGACCCCTTCAGTTTGTGGAAGAAACTTCGGATACTCAAATAAACTGCCAGCATTTCTCAACTGAACGAACTATGTCGGATTCCGCGGGTTGCTGATGCTTAGAGAAGAACACTGTTGGTTGCAATGAGTTAGTGGTGGATTTTTGCAATACAGCTCCAACTGCCGTGTTCGAGGCCTCGGTCCCTAATGCCAGAGGGGCGGAACGGTCGGGGTGTGCAAGGAGAGCTATGTTGGCGATGGCTTCCTCGATCAACGTTAATTCTGTCCATGCCTTGTCGGGAAGAGTGGATTTCTGATTACCTCTACGTAGAAGGTTTGTGAAGGGCTGCCCTGTTTCTGCGCAACGAAAGACAGACCACCGATAAAAGTTGGCCAAGCCGGAATATAGGCGAAGCTGCCTGCAAGAGTGACATTGAGGGCAGTGACGACTTGCCACCGCCTTGCCTGTAGGAGGTTATATGCCTAAGACTGAGGTGTCCTGATCCAGGAATGTGATTGTGGACATAATTAGTTCTAATTTGGCAAGGGTAGTTGTTACATCATTTTGGTTGAGGCGGTCAAAAACAGAGTGCAGTTGTGCCACATACCCTTCCTCTGAAGAATCTGCAACCGGAATATCGTCCATCTACAAGTGGATATTTTTCAAACCGCGAGTTCTTTTAGGCGTGAACCTATGAGGGGTCTGGGCTCATAGTTGGGCTGAAATGGCGAGCAAAAAACTTTGAATATTCCGGGAGGAGTTTTTGATAGGGATAATGATAATGGTTTATTTCGGATAAACCCGAGGCATGCTTCAACGCAAGGTCAAAAGGTAGAATTGGAGGCAGAGTCCGAATTCCAAGAGGGTGATTCAGGTATGTGCACTCGATATAGTACGGGAGAAAGTATCTAATTTACTCTTTACGGTGGCGCCCGGCAAATATGAACTGAAGGTGGGGCAGCCAAACTGGCCGAATCAGGGTGAATCCGATTTGGGGATGTTGGCATCAGCTACCGGAATATGATGGTGGGCTCTGACAGGTTCGAGGCGGATGAAAGCAACAGCTGGATGGGGGATAAGCCGGCCCTTGAATAAGTGGAATGGGTAATCCGTCTAAAATAGCGGCTTGGTGGAGGGCCCTATCGTCGCTGCAGTGAAGCCAGTCGCCATCGAATTAGGAACCACGTAAAGAGATGAGGTCGGGAGCTAAGGGATGGACTTATTACGCCTAATTCTGGCGGGTGTTGGAAACCAGTCTGTGCCAGGCAGATTTTCCCGGGCTGCTAGCCACGGGGTTAGCTGAGTCCGGGGTTCTTCAGTGACGGCATGGTGGGTGGTGTTAGCGGTCACCACGGGAAGTGGTCCAGACTGCCTTAGCTTTGCCAGATGAGCTGAAGGGAGCTCAGTGTGGGGGTGTTTGACCCGACGTTCGATGTGTCGCTGCTTGACGCGGTTCATGGAGGAACACGAAGCGAGCACGGGAAGAGGAGTGTTTTGGTCAACAACTCTCCAGCACATGGGTCACTCAGTGGGCGAAAATGGTCAAGGAAGTCAATAACTAGTACGGGATGGAGAACATCTGCTACATCATACTTTTAGTGGAAAGTGCGATGTAGGTCTAGGTCAGGCCGTAGGGGAATTACGGCCGTAAGTGGCAAAGAGAGCACTTTTGTCAGCAAGTAGTTTTTAAGTTGACTTATTGGCTGCATCGTCTGCTCCCTTTTAAATGACACCAACTACTACACCTGTGTCAATGGGGATCACTTATTGGAATTTAAATTTTGAACGGTCAACGAACAACTGATGTTATGGCTGCAAACAGCCTCGGTCATCCGGACGGGCCTGGATGTTAGTATCCCTGCTTGGCACCTTGGGAAGTTCAACCGGCTTTGCGGAACCGGCCTTCTCTCAATCCTCTGTGGCATCCACGGCACTCTTACAAACGTAGACCAAAGAGGCGATCAGGAGATGGGCTCCTGAGAAGTTCACTTTGGCTGGAGCTGTGAGTAGTTCTTTGGTCTGTACGACGAGAACAGCCTGGGGTGGGAAAAATCTGGAAGTCTGCCCGGGGTGTGTTCGTACTGCGGAAGCTGCGATACGGGGCAACTGGAGTTTGTCAAATCAGTAATTCGTGGATGGTACCGTCACATAATACCGCCGGCTAGATCTGCCCATTGTGTGAGGCTGAGGTGATAAGAGGCCTCGAACAGTGCTTGAATATTGGTTTGTGGTTGCTGTACGCACTACCGTTTAGGGACTTTTCCCTGTAGGAGTAGCTCTGAAAGCTGCTGCATTTCTCTCAGTAATCCATAAAGCGTTTCACCACCGGACTCAGTTCTTCGAATTAGCCGCTTCAGCCTTGACAACTAAGACTGAATAAAACTAGGGTTTACCGCTTCTTTCGTGGCCGTGTAAGAATAGTCATTGAAGGTTACTCCGCGTATCTGGGTAGCAGCTTCACTGGGAAGACAATCAATAGTCTACAAGCAACGAGTACTTTTAATGGTGATTCTACGTGCCACAAGCTCTGCTTCCAACATGCAAGACCGGAGTTGGAGGTCATCAACAAAAACTCAGGGACGGCCGGGGAGGTTGTCAAAGCGGACGGTTCCCGGTCAGGTCGTTGCTTGCCGTGTGTAATATGGTATATATATTGTAAAAGGCTATATACAGGCTAATTGGGCAACAGTGAAACAACGATCATGGTACTGATATATGAAAAAGTCGAAACGAGAGTATTGCAAAAGAGACGTGCTTTTTCTCTTTATATGGAGGGAAGTGTATTTGTAGTCAAGAAAAAAATGTTGCTCAAGAATTACTGGGAAGTTTGAAAAAAGACAGTATTCGAAAGGCTGGAGCATTATTACGCGTTAATTAGAGGAACGCAACGATTTTCTGACAGCGTACCACGGCGGAGCAGGTCCAACCACCAGATTCGGTGGTCTTTTGGATAAACAGACCTGTTAACCCTCGCGACTGTGTCCCATCGATAGAACCACGGAGTTGGACCACTTGTCCAGCCAGAGGTTCTACCGACCAAGATCAGTTCTAAACATTGAGCAGCCGCGAGGCTAGCCGGTGTATAGGGCTGACCGCGGCTAGCAATGCACAGGAAGAGCCTGATTGAAATCCGAGGCCAGCGTAAAAGCGTTCAAGAAACCTAGTTTGTTCATCAGCAGTTTCCGGTGCGTGCCACATTATTTCAGTAGTACGGACCACTTTTATAAGACCCTCGATTGTTTCCCCGGGACGCTTACTCATCTAAATGTTTGCCACAAATCAGACCCCCGTTGTTGCCTCGAGCCTCGGCCACTAATCTTGATCTTTTCCGTAGCTGTGTTCGGCGGACTTATTTTCTGTTTCTAAGATTTTCCTGTTACTTAACTACGGTTGTTGATTCACCGTTCAAAGTTGAAGCGTAAGAGCCCAGAACGAAAACAGATGAGGTTTGGTTATTGTAATGTTGCCTGATTTGTTGTACGTAGTACCGCACCTATTTGGAACCCGCTTTGTTTTGCATTGCGTCGGAAGTGGTCACTTTGCTTCACTGAATCGTTTGATCTGTTGAGCTCTGCATGTCCATTTATGAGTTGTTGCTTACCTATGCATAGTGCAAGTCCATCCTCGTGCCCTACCACAAAGAGTTCCTACATATTATCCCAATTTAAGTCATTGTTTTCTTAACAGTCGTCCTCCGCTGGGAAGCGGACATCCAAGCAGTCTCCAGTGTTTTTGGAGCCACTCAACATGACTGAGACTGACTGGTGTCAACGGCCTACCAGCAGTATAGTTCACAACACCATCTTTAACCACTACATTTGGCAGCTTGGAAAGCTCAGTTCCAACATCAAACTTAGATGTTAATCTCATCATAAACCCTGGATTTTTTAATACTTCCTATCAGTTTTCCTGTCATGGTGTAACAATTCTAGGGCAGGTAGCATGGATGGACAATACAACTTTTGTGTAAAATACCAAAAAATGTTTGAAAAACTGATAACCTTCTCCATCCAACACCAGTTCTACCACGTGACACCCTTTGGCTCATGGTTAGCCTCCCAAAATCAATTTTGTATATTAGTTGCTTCTATCGCTTACCTAGTCCAATTGACACTGATCTATCTTTGATAGATTTTTGAGTATTTTTCCAAGCTTTGGTGTTAGACATTTTGCTGATGACTTCAGTGCTGCGGGAGTATGATGTTTTGTGCCACCTTCCCTGCCACAGCTCCCGGACTTTGTCCCGAACATGCTCGTAATGGGTTGGATGCAACAAGCTCACACCGAAAAAGGAGAGCAAACGACATTGCAGATCCGATCCTTAGGCGTTGGATTCCCCTAGTTGAATATAGATTTCCAAGTTGCGACCACAAATCTTTTACTGGCCATATTCTTTTCTTCTCCCGCCCACGTGACCCTACCACTGAGAAATTTTTTTACATCTGGGATGAAATCAAATAACACCACTCTCTTGCCACCAACGTTGGAGAGCTTTCCGTATCTACGACGAAATTCGGCGAGCTGCATACAGATTGTGCCCCTAACAAAACGTAGTGCCTTCACAGCATTCTCCTTACAATTATCAGCCTCGAAAAACGTCTTCTTTATCGATACTCCAGCGTAAGTATTCAAAAATGCACAATTTTATTTTAATTCAAACGATTTCTCTGGTTCCTTTGGAATCTGTAGACTCTTCAGTACTATCCATAAGCTGAATGAAACTAAACCGCAAAAAACAGAAAGCCAAAGCTCTCCGCCACCAAAGAAATACCAGAAACTCAACTTTACAGCTCAAAATCAGGGGAACCATCAATCGAACCATACGTAGACCAGAGATGCATGGCAGTTACCCCATAGACCCCCCCCCCCTTTTCTGACAAAGCTGAAGCCTACCATTTGGGTCTCACTTCTGTATTCTTTGCAAGGGCAAATATCTTTTTCCTCGTGCACTCCCGGTCACAATTTCTTCTATCTCGACACTAATGTACAAAGCCACAAGTATCTATGAGCTACTGTGCGCCCGTAAACCATCTGTTTATCCTGGAGAAAACGTTTGTTACCGATTCCTTTGCTGAATGGTGAATCCAACCTTCCCTCGCTCATGCTGAATAACTTCACGCTCTCCATGAAGTCCATCTGTGTGCCGCTAGAAACTCTCGTTATTGTACCACACAATAGAAAGGGTCTTTACGAGACAGTTCTGACTATAGGCCAATAAATCACGCACGCTTCATTTCAAAGATCATGGAAAAGTTCAAAAAAGAGCAAACTGCCCATTATCAAACGTCATCTTAAACCTCCACATCCTAGACAACATGGGTTACCTCAGCCTAGCGTAATTTTTGCCTGTCCGTTTGACTTTGTAAATCGCATAGTGTCTTCAACCCACTGAGGAGGACCACAAAAGCAATTTTTGTGAAACGGTGAGGGCATTTTTTCTTGCGCTTCATTCTAATCTCTTGACTGAAGCATGTTTGGCGTCAATGACCCTCCCTCCTACGTGGCTCTCTTCCTATCAAGGCGAATCCTAGTAGGATGCTTTGATAAATGGATAGTCTTTGTTGTCTCAACCTATCACCGGATGAATTGTTCGGGGCAGCCTTCTGGGTTCCCTTTATTTCGGATGTATGTAAAAACGTTGTACCGATCGGCGTCTCTCTTAGAGAGCCTTTCCATTTTGTCGACGACATCGAGAATGTAATTACGTTTGCGTCCAAATCAATGGCCTGTATTACCAGTAACACACCTGACGCCCTAAGATTCAGTGATTGTGGGTGCCCTGATGTGAGATACTATTCTCAGCTGATGAGTGCGCAGCATTCACAGATGTCACTCTGGCCGTGGATCCTTATCTATCTGCAGCTCACCAGTCACTAGCAGGCCACTGGTGGATAAACTAGGTTCTAATCACTCCTCCTCACCTGAAGTTATTACGCACGCTACTTTCCAGGCTGCAAATGATGAGAAAAGCAGACGTTTCATCATTAGGTCCTTCCGTCTCCCAGAAAGTAATATTAGTGTTTACGGTTCTACAGCAGGACGAACCGCTGAATGCCACTCCGATTTTCTCCAATGTGCCTGGGTTAAGTGTGTGTGAGAATGGCTCAAAGAATAGCCCCTGGGATGGTCTGCACCTCTCAACTATAGAGAAAGTTGTCCACTGTTTAACCTGGAACCTCTATGGTTTTGCCCTCCAAAGGTGAATTTTGTTCTCCTTTGCAGTCTTCTTCGAAATAGGCAGCTTCAAACCGAAATTCCCTCTGGATAACCCTTACCTCAATCGCCGTAGGCAAATCGCCCTCCCTAGTCCTCCATCAGAATTAGCTATGCAATCCCCATTTTCTTCCCACGTATACCGGACGTTGGAATAAGCTACTTGTCTGTGCTTGCATTTCTAACGCTTATTGCACCTCCGACTTCGATAAATATCCTTTGGTGGCTACCAGAACAAGCTTATCTAATATCTATCCACCTGAAGATATGGCACATAAAAACTGTCGCGAATTTTAAAGCCTTTCTTACTAGGCTGTCCTTAGTTGAGTGATGGCGTGAGCCAATATTGTGGCATTTTGCTTTTACTTTTACTGAGATTGCTCTACACTATCAGTTTTCCTACAACAAATCACGTTGCTTGAATGTTTTTGCGCTGGTCAAGAGCAAGTACTTATGAAAATTTGGAAACTCTTAATAACTCCTCCTTTGAATCCTGCATCTTTAAAGTCCTATACCGATTCCTCCAGCCCCAGGCCACTAGAGCCGAAAAAAGCAGATGTCTAGGGCTGAATAAAAGATGCATTCTACTCTGTTATCCCTCACCTCTCGCGGTCATATACCGTAGGCCTTCGTCGGCCTCACCTCTCACGGTGCTCTGTAATCCGCTTACATACCAAGCGGCTTGAATTTCCACCCGCCTTCTCTTGAAATGACTGGAAGCCCACGCCTCATTCGGCAGACAAGGACTCCAACCCGATGAATTCTGCAATCTATGATTTGGCACCGTCCGCAAGAAGCCTTCAACTCATCATCGCTCTGAAAGATTTCCCACACTGCTCGAACCAACAATCCTTATTTCATTTCATCTACGAGCAAGCGTCACAGTCCCACCGCACTGCGTTTCACATGCCCACAAGTAAAATAAAAACGTAGAGCTTTCCGAATACATGACGAAGTTTTACTAGAAAAATCACCTTCAGCTTCTCTCCTCTCCTTCCCGTAAAGATATTGGAAACCAAAATCCTTGTGGATGCGAACCCACAGTTAGCTGTGCAGTTGTAATTCACTGGACATTCTATATGCCTCGCATTCATTGACACGTTCTTAGGACTTGATAGTCTGCGTTGCGAGGTCCCGGGCTGTTCTCTCCGGGTGGTAATAATATTTCCTGCCGTTACGAAATCGATTTTCTGATTTTGCTGCCTGTTTTTTAAGACGATTGAGAGATACCACCCTCCTAATAATGGTTGCTTCGTTCTTTTATGCACTGACTCGTCCTCCTTTCACGATACCGCTCCTTTCATCGTATTTGCATGCCCCTGAAACCCCCATACTGCACGCACACATAGTCGAAACCGATCGACATTTGTCACTTCGCTTCGTTTAAACTCCTTGTTCTTCCACAATGCGCATGCGCTTGGATGGACACCTTGGCAGAATAATCTGAAACCATTGTGGTCTTCACCGTAGCAACATAAGGACACTTGACCTCATCTCGCTTCCAGCTCGAAAGCTTGGGGTATACACAGAGCATTTACGTGTTCTCGGGGGTTTGACTGGGTTCGGAGTTGTGACCGTTGCCTATAGTAAGTATGCTGGCGAAACCTGGTGAACTGCACTTCTTGCTTCCACTGCAAAGAATAGGGCCTTGGGCTGGGTGTCCAGTGCATGGTCAGCCTCCCTTACCATGATGATTTAAAGAATTCACATCTCCCTGGATGAATAACGTTGAACAAGCCTGCCCAATCAGTCTTTCGAACAAAAGCTTGTTGTTGCTGGAATTTCTTCGAGTTGTGGTGACGTAGACTGGAGCAACAGAACGATGTGAGTATCACACCGTTCGGGTTAATCAATCGAAGGTAGCGAACCATACGTGACCGGCGGTTCAACTTAATTACCATTTTTGGGGTTTATTCGTTTTGTGACTTCTGTTCCCTTCCGCTTTGACTTGTTTCTTCTCTATGGCATGATATTGCTTTAATTATGACTCGTCGATAATACTGTACTTATCGACCTTCTAACCTACTTGTTTCACATTTTTCGTCATGTCCACTTGACAGGAGAAAAACCCGTATTCGCAGGACCTACCACCATGATCCGACGTCATGTCTACCGAATGAAGTACTTTCTCGGTAACGATTCACCACACTTAGATGTGCTTAGATTTAAACACGTGATACTTACCGAAAAGTCCTTCAAGCACGTATCCCATGGCGGCCGAATCTCACTAACACGTACACCACTGACGAACGAAAAATAACCCCGCTGGCCGCCAAAAGGGAGTTTTCGCCACTGTTACATCCTGCAAACGAATACGATGGCGAGAGCCAGTGGCACGTTGAATGGGTCAGTAAGGTGGGATCTGGCGGCTCCAATTGGATTTGTACCAGGATTATTAGGGATTGTGGCACAGGTGCCCTTATTCGGCCAACATGTGGTGAGCTGTAGCCCACGGAGGAACATGAAATGAACGTGCAACAGAAGAGTTCTGGTTAGCGCTGCAAATGGTCTTAGGTAAAAAAAACTGCTGAGTGAAGTAGGTGGGTGAAAATTTGGTGGTTCACTAGGGCAAACTGCCCAGGTTACTATAGAAATCATGTATAAAGCTCAAGAAATCTTTTATTATAAAAGGTGGCAGGAATGGGTGCAGTGGTCGCTGAGTGAAGGAGGAGACACACGAAAGTGGCAATAAGAGCGTGAAGGGGCTGTAAACAAAGAGAAACTAGGGGTTGCGTTTCTTAGTTGGATCAGTGGCTTTGAATAATGTTCCTTCGGGTATGAGTATTATTCTATAAAGCCTGGCAAAAGACATGCAGCGGTGGCTGATGTGGCGGGATGATTAGGTCAGGCCTAGCGGTGGAATCAACAATGCGACTTCCACCGGGAATTGATATTTTCGATGGACTATGAGAAGGCGTTGATACTTCTGAGTCACTTGCGGTGGGCAGTTGCAGGCAATTGAATCGCGCTTGCGAGAAGGACACGATACGTGAGGTACTTTTGTGGAATGATTGGAGGCTTCTGGCTATACGTTGTGAGCTGCTTGACGGGGCCATACAGCCACCAGATGTGTCTAATGTTTAAGTAATGAACGATGGCTGCTTCTGGGAGCCGATCTAAAAGGAAATAACCTGCTAGGTGTAGACTCTTAGTGCTCCGGTTTATTGAGCAGTGGTTACCGATGAAAATTCGAAATTAAGGGAACGTCAGACTTAGGTGTCCGAGATGACAGATACTAACTAGGTTCCGAGAAAGATATGGGGAACGAGCAACAGGCTAAAACTTTCAACGGTTGCCCAGCAAAGGTGAAAATTGGCGCCGTAGGTGTAGGACGGCTCGCACTGAAATTAGGTAGATAACTTATACCCGCCAGGGTGACAATGGACCAAAGTGGGGCCAAGGCTCAGCTGTCAGCAACCAGAGCTGCAAAGTTTGCAATCGACAGGCGGAATCTGGACGAATTTACAGCAGGCAAGCTGACAGCGATAATACCCCTGGCATCCAACAGCGCACGAACCATCAAGTCCGTTAACGCCACCAACTAGAATATTTGTATATTGCCTCTAAATACTTTTGGTTTGTAGACGGTGCCTGTGGGTCACATTTTCCAGTGCATGTACGAACCACGTCGCCGCTGTCAACTCGACATTTTTACGGACCTCACCTTCAGTACTTCAGTGCTGCTTATTCTCCTAGAAGCAGGCCCCTTATGACTAGTCCACGGTAATTTTTTTCTATTGTCGGATTGAAAGGACGATAACATTTTCACCAGATGCCCCACATGCTGCCTTTTGTCCCACCCGTAAAGCTTTTCCTAGTTCGCGGCTTGCCGCACACACTATAAAACAACACACACGCACGCAAAACTTTCGGCGATGCACGGACCTTCTGTCCTCTATCCTGGATCATTTGCTTGTCCTCCACTTCTTTCATTTGATTGCTTCCCGTTTTGAGGAGCCAGTCACTGCAGTCCGCGGCTAGGCCATGTGCGGCACGCTGCTCAAGAATCTTGCTGATTGATGTTCCGCAGATTTACCATGACGGAATCTTTCGTGCCACTCAAGCTGAGCGGACAGCAGCAAATCTGTACCTTCTCTCCCAGTCCACTAGTCTATCTTCCAGATCACTGTTATTACAAGAAGAAAAATGCAGTCAAGACCAGTATCCTGAAACCTTTCTCGCGGTTCGTTGGTCTATCTTCCAGCTCGCCGGTATTACCAGTTACAGGATACTGTCAAAATTTGTCTCTTGTACCCTCCCTGTTTTTTCCCATTGCCCTTCACCTGGTGAGCTATCTTCCAGCTCACTGGCAACATTCAGATAACTAGATAATTACAAGACACGGGAATTTGTGGGCTTCGGCCTTTCACCCGCGTACCACTCCAAGACTTCAAGACTAGTCTCCGCTCTAGTTGTGCCTGTTTCATGGTAACCGTGAACATGTTTTTTCACTCTCGGTGACCAGGTCCACCGGCATTTTGGGCAGGAGAGAACGCTGTCTTACACTCCCCTTGACACAGCCTCTGCTGTTTTCGCTTGACACACGGCAGTCGACGTTGTCTTTTGCCGTTATAGGGAAGCACTCTGGATACAGCCGCACGATGTTGTTCCTACCTAGCCTGTAGTACAATTTGGTTCATTACTCTCAAATTGAAAAAAGCACTTTTGCGACCAGCTCCCATAATGCACTTATTTATCATGAAGCCTTTGTATCATTACACACCTTGTATTGCGTAAGTGATTACCCGTGATTCGTACATCAAACGTCTACGTTCCGCTCTTCATCCTGATTTGGGATAGTTGCTACTATTCATTCATTGCACTAGTATTTCACACTTGGATTAGCTGCAGTCACTGACAATCACGCACTACTGTGGTATGGAATTTACGGATTGGGATGCTTCTGTGCGTGAGACACAGGATCATTTTAAAGGATTTGAGTTGTTGCGTACGTCTTGTGAAAATATTTCGGAAAGACTTAAGACCGCCGTCTTCCTGAGTGTTGTCGGAAGGTCAGCGTATTCTACCATCAAGAACTTGTCCCTCCCACAGAGGCGTGTTTTCCCTAAATACGAAGACATTGAGAACATTTTATTCCTGAGATCCAGCCGGCAAACTTCCAAATTGCTGAACCTGCGAAATTTCACCAGCCTCATCGGAAAAGTTCTCAAGATATTCGGGACCTTCTTCTCCAGCCCCAAAAACAAGCTGCTCGTTGTGATTTCGGAGATCAGCCAGAAGAGCAACTTTGTGCCCATCTGATAGCTGGCATTAGTAATTAACAGTTGCGGCATGAACTGATTCTCCTTCCTAGACCTACTGTTTGACATATTTTTCAATACTGTGGGCAGTACCAAGATGTGAATAATCCTACGGAGCCCACATCTCACACCATGTTGTGTAACCACGGTTCTGGACCATTTAGAGGTCATTCATTGATGCCCCATCGATTCAAACAGAAGAGTACCCTTCAGTCCCAATCCCCGAGGACCCACAATGATGCATTTCAAGCAATGACTACATCGGGTTGGTTACTTTGATGCGGGAAGTTGCTTTCTGGCATCACCCGTTGTTTTCGTGGTGCCTAGAGTTATCAAAAGTGGCTAAGTCGGCCACAATCAGTTTGTCTGTAGGCATTCTCAAATGAACTATCCCCGCTCTTCGGACTATTTGATCTCGGACGATTCTCCCTAGCTTCTCTCTCACGGTGAATTAGTCGGCATGGGAACCTACTCTGCCGTCTTTTCTGGTAGAAGGACACTGTTGGTGCCGGGTTTTTAATCCCAATTTCCATTTTGCTTCCTGCCGTGCCAGATAATCAACTACATCGAACTGACTTTGTTGTTCAGAGTATCACTGGACATACACCGTTCACTTTGAGCTTGTGTAATAATTCTTTTGCTGATGCAACTGGGCTTTCATTTTGGTGTACCTTCCTCGTCAACGAGACTGGTCCGTCTGTAATCGGGTTCAAGGCCGTCAAAGATATTGGCATTTCTACGTCACTTCCAGCACAGAAACGATCTTCGTTGTCTGAACTACTTTTACGGTGCTGCAAGGCCTCCGGTGGCACGAAAACAACTCCTTCAAAGTTGGATGTAGATCCAGACCCCGTGTGTGTGAAGCACCGTTTATTGGCGGTTTGACTTCGAGAAGCTGTGAAGAAGGCTATCGATACTTTGGTTGCCAAGGGGATTCCTGGACAGGTTTAGTCGTCCAAACAGGCAACGCCCACTGTTACTCCGTTGAAATCCGACCAACGTACTCCCAGAATGTGTGGCGATTATGGAACCACTTCGAATACGAGGCTTCGTCAGCGTACACGCACTACTGCGGAACCAGACGATAAAGAGTTTGTCGTCCGTGGTTTCAAGCATTTCACAAGTATTGATTTGAAGGAAGCTTACCTGAGAATCCCCTTATATGGAGATTCTCGGGGGTTTGCTACTGATAATAGTCCGTCTGATTAGTGAACATGCAGATTTTTGCCTTTTGGACTGGGCTTTTCTTTAGCGATCTTTCCGTCTGTTATGGGTTTTATCACTGAGGAAGTCTGAAGCGTCATATGTTATCAAGATGATGATATCATCCATGCACCCACGCAAGCTATTCACGGTGACTGACTCAGAGAGTTACTGCAACGAAATTATCCGTTTACCATTGCCATTGGCCCACCTAAATTTGTTTTTAATTCCACCTCTCTTGATTCTCTGGGATATCACATAACGTAAGCTGGTTGCCAATCTGATTGTAATCGTCTAGTTTCTCTTTTTAAAGCACCCCTAAAAACACTGCTGAACCGCACTCTTTGCTTTGTTCTCCACAATACTGTCTGCATTGTATTCCGAATGTTTCTTCCATTATGGAGCCTATTTTTGCAGTACTGTCATGCGGTAGTTTCTCGTGGTCAGCTAGACAAAAACGATCGTTACGTTTCATTCCATCATACCATAAGATCGAATGGTTTTAGTGTTTATTGACACCCAAACTACACTTCACCCTCACGACTAATGTGTCAGCCACCGGAATTGATGCTGTACTAGATCAGAATAGATTCTCTTTTTTTGTGTCCCATCTAGTTTTACTAACGCCAAAAGAGGCTATTCTCAGAAGCAAAATAAAGCTTCGGCTGTTTGTTGGTCTGTCAAACGGCTTCATAAAAAGGTTGAGTCTAAATTCGCCTTCACTTCTGATCATGAAACACTCCGCTTCATTTATGGCCCATTCAAGTCGTCACACAAATCCACTGCTGCGATGGTCTAACAATGATGTAGAGCTCTTTTTGTATGCGATCAGAATATTCAATATCGTAGTGGCAAACAACTTCCACATGTGGGTTATCTCTTCAGAAATTCCCAATAACGTGCTCCGTGTAAATCCGATTCTTTGCTTGTGCAACAACCTTCCGCCAGCCGAAGACATATAATTCGCTACTCGAGTAAGTACTTTGGATCTATTCTCTTTGCAAATAAACGATGATTGGATGCCAATATCAGGAGCTGATCTCCTCATTTTTCCAAGGAGAAGGGAGGTAGATACGATACCGGCTGGAACTCCGTGGTTAAACAATCGCTTTATGGTTCTTCCATGACTCTAGCGGTTAATGCTATCTTATTTGCATTCTGCTCATTTTGGGGGCTGAGAAAACTGAAAGGCTGGCTCGTCTGACTTCCTGGTGTCCCGGAATTGATTATGATATCGTGCTATCCATCGAGCGTCGTGACTGTTGTGTACGAAGAAACTATTTCGTGCCTTCTGAATGGACTTCAACTCTGGTATCTTGCGAAGCCTGAGAAGGAATTCGTGCTGACTACTGTGGTGCGTTCCTTAATAGATATTGGGCTTTGGTGGCTATCGATTCCTATTCTTGTTGGCCGGAAGCGTACCTCAAAATTCACGCAGATGCGGACTTTACACTAACTGCCTTGAGGAGGAGATTCAGCCGGGAAGGAGTGCCCCATGCTTTGATTACTGATAATGGAAGCCGCTTCACTGATGAAAAGATTGTTACCTGGTTTAAGGGAGTAAGACGTCGTCACCCGCTTACTGAGCCCAGGCAGCCACAGTTAAATTGATTGGTCGAAAACTTTGTCCGTACGCTGAAGAGTGATGTAGAGGTAATCGATTCATTAAACATTCAAGAGCCTGAGCAAGGTGTGGACAATTTTCTGCATCACTACTGAAATGCCGCTCATCGTACCACACGCTGTAGTCCAGTAACGATGTTCAAGTGCAGAGTGCCCCGTTCGAATTTAAGATGCATAGAGTCTGCCGACGTACCCTACCAACGAGCAAATAACTTACGATCAGTGTCTGGAATTGTGTTAAGATGACTTGGTAATTGCGTGGTAAGAACTTTGTATATTGATGATGGGTCGGCGCAGTGGAGACATGTTGATCAAATTCATTACCGAGTTCCTGAAAATCCTGCTGATACTGATAGTGCCCCAAATATCTCACATGTTGATTGTGACTTGGGAGTGCCCAGTGAACCCACTTTGAGACTTTCCGAGCACCTGGTTACACAACCGCCCAAAGACTACAAAAACACCCGGCTTCCCTCGATTTGTGGTGAGTGCGGTCATTGTCCGTAATGCAGTTATTCGTTGTCGCGCTTTTGTATCATTACACACATATATATGCAACCTTATTGTGTGTAAATGACTAACGGTGATTCGTACTTCAGACTGCTATGTTCTGCCGACTTTGGATAGTTGCAACTATTCATTCATTGCGATGGAATATCACAAACCTGTTTCCAAATAACAGTGAACGACTACCACAAATGAGATACCTGACGATTTGAGGTTTGTAACGCTTACCCCATTAATGATTGGTTATTATTTACTAGAACCGTATATCCAGACAGTCTTGCTATACATTGCTTTTGGCCCGGGGACTTATCAGTTTCCGCATCATTAGGGTGCCCACAGAAGGCCTGTCTCACGCCGACTCCTTTCGCCAAATTAACACAAATCTTCTGGGTTCAGGTGTCGGTCAGTTATATACATCCGCAATGTCGTTTGCCCCCGAAATTAAACACAAAAACTTGGTCTTCGCCAGAAAGCCATGGAACGACTTAGACTGATGTTCAATTAAGTGTAAAATCATGTTTGTTTTCAGCTTTTTAGGTTCTGAAGTAGCGGATGGCTACAGACCAGCGAAGTTGGACGAAACTAAGTCAACGGTGTGTGGTGCGCGGCTTTTTCTCTGTAGTGCGGTTTGATCCACAGTAAACTCAAGGGTCTCAAACAGAGATTCCGAAGCGATGACAGGTAGACACTTAATGAACCCCAAGAAGATATCTCGTCAGGGGATTGAGACGAGGCGGGCGAGAATTGCGAGGAGTCAGCATTTGAAGCCTAAAGCACTAACAATGGTGCTACGTCATATAACCAGGACACAAAACACTGAAATTTATTCTTTCGAAAAGAATACTGCCGGGCAAATTGAGGCTACCATTATTCCTCAAATTGTCAACACCTTGTACCTTACCCGAAGCTGCGTAATATACGAAAGGCCCAGTCATGGCAAAACTTGGGTTGATGGATTCTTAGTGGGATGGGAAATGTACGTGGATGGAACCAATTAAAAGTTGTTTCATCGGCTGCTGACGACCAGCTAGTTGGACTGAGGAGATGTTCTCCGCTAGTCTCAGTCCTTTTGTGTGAAGCGCCTAAATATCGACCAAATTCGGAGCTAGTACTCGGAAAAATTTACAAAGTTACGGGCACTTTTCATTGAGCTTTGGTATTGCCAACCAATTTGGGTTGAATTCATTTGGTTGACGTTTTTCGGCACTCTCCCGCCAAGGGCGCGGTATTTCCAAGGCACAGTACTTCCAAAAGGACAAGAGTAGACCACTATGGCTTTGCATCAGAAAATGCCACAATTTAGAACTGTCCATGACGTGACTTATAAGCTAAACTATCAAGTTTGGATGATTTATTAAGACACGACATTGATATTTTAATATAAAACTTGACAAAAATTGTTTGATTGATGTTGAATTTGATGCCAGACTGGAAAACCCTTCAGCTGGCGGATAATTATCTGTAGTGCAAATTTAGGTTCACTTCGTAGTAGTTGAAAAAATAATATCTGTGTGGATTTGCCGCATTGATTTTCTTGCGTTCGCATGATCCTTGTTACTGCCGAATTTATGCGGCCTCTCCGTGGCTTGAGCTCTCCGCACTGAGTTTCCACTTAGCCCTTAGCCACCTGCTTTAGTTGGCTTTATCTGGGTACCAGCTAAATTTATTTCATTTTGGTTTGCTAGGGAACAAGGCGCTTAGCTATTTCAACAGTGGAGACCACAACAACACTGAACGTCTTTTCAGAAGCCAAAATTGCCAGAAGGCCTTGGAAGACGAGGGTATCCAGTGCAAAGTCTGCTAGATCCGGTGCCCCAGTACTTGCAGCGAGACTTCCGAGGGATCATATGACTTACACGTTAAGCATGGCAGTTTCCAATAGTTCTACATTGATTATCAGTCAAAAACGTAAAAAAGGTTCAACTCAACCACCCTTGTGAAAGGTACAAACAGGCAAAAGCTATTTCAAATTTTCGTGACGGCAGTCTTGTCGGACAGAAAGCAAGACGTCGTAAAGAAACCAAAAACTACAAAAAACGAGCATAATCCTTCACGGCTAGCATTGCCTTCATTTATAAGCAGCATGACCCTTTTCATCACTGTGAAACTGAGTCGCTTCCAGTACACACCTGCTTGTTTTGCCACCTTGGTCGTTTTTCCCCTGACAAGTCCTTCGAAACATGTACGGAGCTTGATCTGATGTAAGTTGGCTTCCTTTGGACGAAGCTACCGTAGAATTCCCTAATTGGTCGCGTTGTGACTGTCATTATCCATTATTATGGCCCCTCTAGAAAAGCTACCTGTCAACGAGCATTCCTCAAGTAGTCAAGATAAATATTACTACATTGGGGAAGCGAGTGAGGAAAGACGAAGGACTACGGAAATTATTACGACTAGTCTCTGGAGCAATTTCGGGTGTCTCTCGGTTCTCAAGCTACCTAAAAACATATTACCGCTGCCAGTGTCATTTTATTTCCTTGGTCAGTTGATTAGAATACTATTCATGTACTGAATGTAATGCATACCATATAATATCTCGGTTGGTGACCCGACTCGAGTCAGCCAAAGAGCAACCAAGTACGGTCCACGCAGTCCTAACAACGTACCGTTCCACTAAGTTTAACCTGATGAGCTTTCATCAGTTATCTCACTGCGGAGCGAAAGTCCACAGACCCTTTTTAAAACCGTCAACAAGGGAGTCTGTGCTCAAGCCGTCTTCAGAGTCGAACTAATGCCGGTCAGTAAACACCCAAATCAATGCTGTGATTCGTAAGACCAGGGTTGCAAATGTTGGATGTGGAACAGTGGACGAAACGTCCTGCACCCCACGCACTTCTGCCAAGGTCGTGCCTGAGAAACGGTAAAAGGTTGCGCGAACTCAAAACCTCAAAAATAAATTACGGCAGAGCTGAAGGTATCCAACCGATCTCTCCGGGCAACCGTTCGAGGTAGCATGGGGACGGAAAACCTTTGTACATCTCAATACCAGAGGCTCCGCTCGTAAAATGACCTGGTGGTAGGAACGCAAAACTATGGCTTCCCGATCAACCATCCAAACTACTGTTCAGCTTTGAATGCAACGCGCAAGCTACAATCCTTTGCTTCTGCCTCCCCATTGAACCCACCAAGCACGGTTATTCCGTCAGTCGAGTCAAAGGAGTATTTGAGAACCAAGCCACAAGCAAAAGCACATACTGTCCCCCGTGAGAATACCATGCTGGTGAAATGCATGCCATGCTAGCGACTCATCATTTTTAGCTTCTCTGGCTCTTTTGGAATCTGGTTTTGTCATAGACGTAAAAATGACGGGAGGGGCGCCTCCTCTGTGCACTTAAATGGACAACATGATGAGGTCGTCCGCCGTGAGAGTCGAGCTTAGCCATGAAGACTGCGGGGGAACCATCAACATTTTATGCGTAATAAGTAGGTTTTTGGAATTCAAGATTCCGTGGAGTTGTAGAATATGCACTATCTTACAAGTCCTCAAGATATATCATTCCAGGAGGAATAATGAAGCCCAGGGGTCAGTCTGCTTTTGGGATCCGGGCCCAGAGGAGGACTGATAACCTGCGAATTTGTAAAAGGACCCGGCTTGGGAGGTGAACCCACGTCATGAATGATCAGCATAGTCGGCGGCATAAAAGCAACTTCGTGGAAGCCAAAACTGCAGCTGTTTTATTTCCAGGTTTCGGGTGCTCCCAGCTTACCACGTGCGTTCACCACAAACAGTTTTCCGACGCAATCACCGAATTCTGTCGCAGAAATGGCCAACGATTTGCATCATTTGAGAGAAGCCCTCCTCAACGAAGTGATAAGCAACGCGTGAGCTAAGTGTGACATCAAATGAGGACCTGAGAAACGCAAAAGAGCCCTAGGGTGCCAGGATGGTTACCGGATGGGCGTCGTGCGGCCTACCCACTTCAGCAAATCACTCGGGCTTCGTGAATTTAGAGGGCATAAGTGAAAACTGTATTCTACGATTCATACGACTGTGAACTTTTTGATTCAGGCAACCAGCTCCAGAAGCCCTTGGATAAAACCACACGACTCTCTCGGAGGCAAAATATTGGCGCACAATACTAACTGCCATTCAGAATCACTAGCGCCTTGGTGACCAGGAATAGGACACAACAAGCGAGAGAGAAACGACCCTGAATAATTTGATTCACCCGAGGAAACCACTGGGCTGTCAACCTTAATTGAGGAAGGGATATCTGAGCTCCACGAATTGAAGTTTAAAACTGAGTTACGGGGAAAGGTAAACCAAGAGGAACTTGAGAATAACCCCGGTATTCACCATACCAAAGCACGACAAACCCCAATGAAACGGCAAAATTATGAAACATTTTGGGCCTTGCAGCTGATAACCATGGAGTTTTCAAAGACTGCACCTACAGGGCTCTAGTCTGTCCAAGGTTTTTGACTGAGGCTTTTTTCTGTTGGCAACGGGTGGGGGCGTTACTTGAAGGTGGCTCAGCACCATTTTATTTGCTGGTATAGTGCACACTTGTGGGGTAAGCGACTCTACACGCACGAAATAAAGCGCCTCGTTCTATATGCCAGCGGAATTCTTTGTTTCTAGGAGTTCTACCCAGGGATCAAGCCTACCTAATCCATCCGATATTTCACTTTGCATCGCGCGAATAAACTAAGACGATTGCTCCTAAAATAGAAACCCGGGGTAGCTTCTATATCCAGACACGTGGAGGACAGCTTTGAAGCTTTCAACTTATGATGTTTGGCCTCAAACCGTCTGGAGGATGTGAGGTACACGGCCTTTTTCCGTATTCCGATGGGGAGAACGCATATAGTATCGTAAACATATGTCCTTCCCGGAAACCCCCATCAATTCACCACGAAACAGGTTAAAAACCATTATTTCAACAGCATTTCAAGCCAATCAGTTTCAATACTGCCGGGACAGCCAAGTTTAACAGGCTTGCTTTGCTCAAAAATCACTTGACACGACAATTGTTCCTTTAGATGCGAACAAAGGTAAAAGAATGCGACCACCGCCCTTAACTAAACGATCCTCCCCGCAAATGCTTGATTGCTTAGATCGACCTGTCAGATTTGTAAAAGAGGCTATTGCTAGCAAGTGATCAGATTTTCCCCCACACTCCCTACATTCTTCAGCGGCATAGGGACTTAAAAGATGCAGCCGCCTTAGAGGGTTAAATGCTCTTTAGTTCAGCTGAATCAGGAGGGTTGGAGCACCAAAGCGTTGCCTCCCCCGAACAAGCCAGTTGCTTAGCATGACAATCAGACTCCTCTCCAGTGATACACTCCTTCGAAATACATCCCTACAAGCTCGAACTTGGGTGAGAGTATTTTAAGTGGTCGGCTACATTTCACGCGTCCCTACTGTCAAGCAAATGTATCGCCTGTATTCAAGCCCGTCGAGTTAGGCTCTTATAAAAGTGACGCAGACTGCCGGCCTATTATTCCACCATCAACTGTCACTTCTCAAATTGACTCTAGTTTTTTGACACTTGCTTCAGCTTTTTTTGCAAGAAAACGTCTCGCTGTACCCGGTAAGGTCTACCCCAAGGGGCTTCAAACGGGCTTTTACCGCCGATGCTATGAGTGAAGAATTTGCTATTTCGTTGTAGGCTTTGGGTTGTAGCAGCTCCGTTATCAAGAATAATCCCATCGGAGTGGTGCCTCATCGGTTCGTCGATCGTTGATGTCTGGCGCCCTAGTCTCGGTTTCACGTTGAATCCGGTTGTGAATGCGTTCCAAAGTCCGATTACGTAACTGCTTTCGTGTTCGACCAAAGTACATGACTCCACACCTACCTTCGAAATGGTATATTACGTGTGAAGTGATGCATAGAGATAGGCGTTCCTCAGTAGGCGTTCAATTAATTTTGGCTGGGCATCATAATACTTTCGTGCAACCCTTGACTTGAGTCGATTTTCCGGTCTTCGGATTACATCGTCGCTCCCAAATGGGGGACACATAGTGACCTCCACATGTGGTACTAGCGTAATGTTCGACCTAACAGGCTTCTGACATCGTGTCTGTCAATGAATGTACCCAGATATCCGTTGTTTTCCAGAGCCCCTGATTCGGAATGACTTCATCAGCGGCTGTTCCATCCGCTTGTACTTGGCGGAATCGGCAGAAAGGGGTGTGACCTAAGTCCCGCCTGTGAGATGTAGGCGAATAGCTTGTGAAGCCCAAGTATCGACCGATTCATGTTTTCTTGTGGTTGGCTGACCTGAAGGTTCATCTATCGGGTCTTCCTGTCAGTTTGATATCGACGGAGTTTACGGTATTGTTCACCTCAAATTCCGAAGTGCAACGGAAGTTAAGATGTAGTCTGGTCTGTTCTTCTTGGGTAACCTTGATCTGTTCTTCGTTGTCATTTATACCCAGGGAGTTGTCCCCGAATCGTCTACAGAGTTCAGCTTTGATAAGGGTTCCGTGACACTCATTTTCTATGTATAGCAATCTAAGCCGTATCACATTAGCCGAACCCCAGCAGTGTTCCGGGCCCCTAAGCTCCAAAAATGAGCAACGAATAAACAACTGCAGCTGCATTTTGAAACAGGGTTGAAAAAGTAAAATAGATTACTAAACACGATCACAGCAAAGCTTAGGCTCTGCTACCAAAGTTAGAGGCATCCGTGATGGTCTGACTTGTGACAAGGATTTATTGAAATACAGCCAACAATCGAAACTTCGGGCGAAGACAACTCATACAAATGAAATAATTTTGTTCGTAATATGGAATGCCGGTTGACGTAGCAGTTTCCTGAACTCCCTCACAAGCCCAAGTTATTTTCTTGCCATTCATCCTAAGTGCGGACACTGACTCCAAATGGACTTTTTCAAGGGGTTTCATGAGTAGATCTTTACTGGTATAGCTTACAGACTGTTAGCCTTATCGTCGATGATCATAGAGGCGGATCGTGGGCATGGTTTAGCTGACTGGGTGACCTGATTGCCACGTGCTGTGTTCGCCGATAGGGAGGGTTGATCTCTTTGGTTTATGCTCTCTCACCAAGTCCCATTCTCACCAATCTGACGTCCGGGCCACTACCTAAAAGGACACAGGCTCCTACCACCCCAGCCAGGGTTTCCGCTCCAAACGCTATTACTTCCAGGCGGATGGGTCTATAGTCACCTCGGAACACTGAACAAGCAACGCTTGGTTTCGCTGTTCCCCCAACACTCAATGATTTGGCTGTGTGCAGCAAGTAACGGGGCTTTTCGTCGCGTCCACCTTGGCCTCAACTAACTTCTACTTGGCAAAACTCCGCTTGGTGAAAATCTTGGCGGCAAATAAAGCACGCGCACAACCTTAGCCTTTTTGTGACTTTCGTCCATATCTGGCTTCCGGTAAGAAGCACAATTCTAGGCTATATAGTGCAATGTAAGCAGTACATACAGGCTATTTTCAACCTTCACGGGATACAGCCTTTTTGCTCGTGTTTGATTCCCACTGGGGTCCCCAGTCTGGGTTCGTGATGGTGCCGTGATCCAAGTAAGATTTCTTTTTTCACACGAAATTTGGCCAAAGCTACTATTTCTTTTTTGGAAGTGACAGTACATGAACTATGCCCAATCCACAATCGTAGTTCCTCGCCCAAACCTACAGAACCTCTTGGCATCCGCGGCTCTCTCCCCGGTAGTTCCGTGGAGAAACTACGTACTATAGTTTCCAAAGTGCGCGGATCACCGAGGCTCAAATGACGGTCTGGATGGCTCAAGGTGGTACTTCAGTTTCACATCCTAATCACCGGATTTGCCAAGGAGCTGGACTCACCTTTGGAAGGTTCCCTTTCGGTAGTTCTCAGTGAATCCCATTTCTAGAGTCCTTAAACGGTTGTCTAGACAGGTCCTTCAGAAATGTACGTGCGCGGATGTGGCCCTTCATGGAATTCAACATCGGACACCCGTCGGTCTCTTCTCTGGCTCCCCAGCGACAGCAACGCAGAGGATGCAAGAATCCCTGTCCTAGACCAGATACTCTGCTTTCGGAAAAGTCATTGTATTTCCTGATGAGCTCGCAGTGCTGGTCCGCGGTCCCAGCTGCCGGGAAAAAGTCTTGCTTTGACCCGGTCGATTTCTTGCTTTCCTTTGGCACAACCTCTTCCACTGACCAAAGGCTTTGTTAGGCTAGATGGCCTCGTGCTCCGTGGTTCACAGGATCACCCTTTGTTCCCGTCTCCGAGGATGCCCATTCCTGACCAATCCAGGTCATTTCCTAGCTGGCCCCAGCTGGAGCTGTAGTTCCACTGTTCTGAATCTTTAAAAATCATCACGTTAAATTCTCACCTCCTTGGATTAATTACATGAAAATGCATTGACGGGGCCAGCAGCCCTAGTTGTATCCGACGAATCAGTAGCTCCTACAAAATACCCCAGGAGATTGCCGAGTTACCCCTATGTAGCTAATTCTTCACGTTTTGGATTGTCTATTGCCTGGAGATTCCAAGCTCAACACAGTGGCGTTGTTCCGATTGTGAATGGCGCGTGGTCAGAAATACGAGTCTCAAAGTCAGAACATGACTGACCTGCGTATCCCAGACATGGCTGCCGGAAGGTGATTTTATCCCAGTGAGTTGAAAACCACTACCTTCACTATCGACTAGAAGAATGCGGGGATACTGTGGGTAGGGGAGCAACCCTTCTCGTTGCGAGGGGTTTGCTTCATATGGGATCAGACGTCAGGTTGTCCTAAGAACACGCAGCCCTGTTCTGCCATTGTCAAAATGCCCATGAGAATAACTCCAGTTGTATGTACGCATAGGAGCTGAAACTCGGAAACCGGAGGTTATGCAGAACTCACAAACGCACCACAACAGTTAGGGACAGCAGCAGATGCCATAATGACCGTTGGGGTTTTAACCTGCCAGGAGTGGAATGGGACACGGGAAGATCGGGTCACGGTAGAGTGATGAACGTCATTGAGCTGATCTACGGAAGAACCCCATTTCAGCCAAAAGGAAAAAGTCAGATACAGAAGGGGAAACCAACCAACCCCTCTGGACCTGGTCATTACGAAATATGAAAGCCACTTTTAAGGGCTAGGTGTTCACCCACCCTTGGGCAAGACTGACCAAGTGCTGATCAAGTTTACACTCGGCCTCATGCCTATGAGATTCTCGGAGAAACTGTGTAGGAATTTCGGAAAGCTGAACGCTACCTGAACAAACGCAGAGGGTGTTGAATTGGACTGGGGCCCAGATGGTGGAAACGCCGTGGCAGGAGACAAGTGGCAGGTAATTGAGCGAAACTTAGTAGCTCTGAGGGACGTGCTTGCCCAACCGCAAGTAAATGCTCGACAGCAAGCCTGAACGGCGGACGGTACCTGTCAGAGGATCTATCCGGAAAAGGAACTGAAGTTGGCAGGAGCTGAAAGCAGTTGCAACGTGGCTGCAACACAACCAATACCAAAACTCCGCTGTCAAGATACAAAGAATTGCCAGAAGGTCTTATGAGCTGGCATTGGCGAAAGTGTCCAAGTGAAACCCTAGATGTTTCAGATATGCTCAATCAGCAGGTGCCCTAAGAAAGGGGTCGGAGTACTGGTACTAGGTCAGAGCAGAGAAGTCTGTGAAGGTTAGGACACGAAGGAGGAGCTCAGTCAATAATTCGAAAAGGTGCACTAAGTGGTTGGGAGACATCAAGCGACCCAAGGAGGCTCTGTATGAGCGCCAGAAGTGCAACATGTTAAACAGGACAGAAGCAACGAGAACAATACCAGAGGGGTTGAACACAATTAAATCAGTGGAGCCAAAGGGCATATATCTAACCATCATAAAGCCTCTGGCTTCTGAAATAAGTGGAAACATCTGTTGGCTGTTTTTCGTGGCTGTTAGGCGGAGTGTACTACCAGACGACTGGGAGGCAGCGGCAATGATGGCTGTCCATAAGGGCGAACCGCAACCACGGGAGCAAAAATAAAGCCTGTAGGCCCCAGCGTTTTCTTTGCAAACGCTTACAGAATTTGTTGAGAGAACACGCCTGAAAGCATTTAGAGGACCACAGCCTGCCAAATTAAGCACTCCACGGGCTTTTAAAGAACGAGTCTTTTTTCGCGAGCCCTCCTGAATTCTAAGAAGCCACAGGGCAACCTAATAGAAGAGAGACGGGGAAAGTTTGCCACCTAAACGTCAGCTTGGTCTTTGACTCAGTAAACCTTCGCCTGCTCATGGGTAAACTAAACCAATGGGGTAGACGGGCAGCTACATGAATGGATAGATTACTCCTCGAATAACCGGATGTTCTATCTTGAGCAGGGGGCGAAAACCCCGGGCCAGTGAGTAGCTAGTGGTTCCCCTCAAAGATCATTTAGAGGACCATTCCTATTCTTCCTCGACTTGGCATGGTTTACCCAGTAAAGTTTTGATGTTTCACACCTGCAGACTACGTGGGGGTTGTTGGATCACCCCAAAGGACAAAACTAGCAAGTGGTATCCAGGAGTTAATGTAGGCAAACTTATAGGTTTTGTTATCTAACGATGATAAAGGTCACCTACTTGCGATAACATCACTGGGTCTGACAATATCGAGGAAAGTTCCCGTTCACGGCCGACCTGCTTCCTGTTGTGACTGAGGACTTGAGGTAGGCAAAGCAGAGCAAACTGGCTGACCACAGGGCTCAGGAACTGTTTTTGGGCCCAAACCGGCAGTTTCCCGCAAACAAGCTGGTCTGAGCACCCTTCCGTAAAAAAGAGCAGACGGTCTAGAAAACTTCTCGCGGCTAGCCACTACTGTAATGGGAGCTCGACGACAGAAGACCCACAGCCATTGAGTAAACATAGGACTATTTCCCCTAGAACGAAAACCAATAAGAAGCCTCACTGAAGCCCGTAAGTTACAAGAGGTTGGCCGGGAATAAAATTCATCGGTGAGCACTTCATTGCCCCCAAAAAATGGACAACGAAGAACAGCATAAAATTTTAAAAGACGCGCTACAGGATAAATGGGAAGCCAGCTTTATCAACGGGGCAGTTGGATAGTGGAGCTGGCCAAATAAAGAGTTGGCATGCCTTTGGTAAATGGAAACTTTCACAAAAATATTTAACAGAAAAATGAAAAGAAACACTCTTGGAGGTGGATTTTCAGAGTCGAAAAGGGATGCCGGGAGTTGGTGGGCCAGGGGTCCTGCAGACCAGAGTAGGATTTGCTGTTCATGGGGGGAAAGCTCGCATGACAGTTGCATCTCGCCAGGAAGGTTGAAAGATATTTCCTTTTCTCCACTTTCAGCAAAACTGCAGCAGTGGAAGATTCTACCAAAATTACCATGGTGTAAGTCACCAGAATCGCAAATCGAGCAGCGCGTGGCCAATTCACATGAATCCCAAAACCAGAACAAAATTGATCCGTGGTTTCTACGGCACTAAATTGAAATTTACAAGATGTACAAATATACACAGACCTGAAGTATGCGGTCGAATAGACTAAACAGTAGAACCCAGAGGTTCAGGGTCCAGTAAATCAAGCAAGACGGGCCGAAACGGTTCAATGCCGAATTTAAATGTCTCACGCAAGCAAAGGAACGTGCAAAAGTGTTATGTGTGAACAAGTTAAGCAAAGCATTGTCGAATATGATCACATTCACGGGGCACGTAAAAAATTTGGATGAATTTTCTGTGTTCTTTACAAACAAGAAGAACATATCCAATTTGCAGTGCTGGGTGCTGAGTCCAGTGCATGCCACCGGAAAAAACATGGACGCATAAATGACGTTGATCGCTACCAGCCCTTTGCAAACTGAACCAAACTGATAGCAGCCTGTAGGATGGGTATAGAAGAACTGGAAGCTCACCGGAAAGTCCAATTACCAAAAATCCAATCCAGTGGTTTGGTAAAGTTTCAGATCAAAACTGATATAGTAGCAGGCAGACGAGACTTAGAACAGAAACAAAAAACCGGATCGATTAGGGGTTGTATCGGAGGGAACGTTCGGGAGAACAGTGGTTGATTGTAACGAATATTTAATTTGGCGGTTTCTGTTGCGGACAGCACTGAGATTTTTGATGTTTTATTCGTCTGATCTCATCAAACCTTGCCGTATTTCGTGGCCACTCAACTTGTGCACTGTTCTAGACTAGTCCTTTGTTTCTAGGGGCTTTCTTCTCGTGTCTTTACATTTCATTACGGTAAGCCAAGACTGGCAGAGCACTCTCAAAGCTTGGCTGCAGGGGGCAATTTGGAAACACAGCAACCGTCACCTTTCTTTACGGTAGGAGGGCAGTATTCTTGAAGTTTAAAGCCGCTCAAGGTGTGGCATCCGCAGGCTATGGCTCCATGAAAAGTACAACGAACTACCATTTAGCGTTTTAGAACCGTAAGGGAGCGTTAGATGCCCAGGAAAAGGTCTTCACAGCTTTTCAAAATCATCCCTAAGTTAATAACTGGGACAGATAGACGCACAGGTTAGGGACACAAAAAATCATACACATGTGGCGGGAATGCCGGAGCAATAGAAAGACTCAAATGTCAGACCGACTGGGTAAACCAATGAAGAGCCACAGGCTAAAGAATAGACTGTAAATAGGTCGGAGGCATCCCCAAACAGACAAAAAGAAGTGTACGAACTAGAAAGTGGGAAGCGGCGGGACTCCAGACAACCAACGAGATAGCCCACATGAGAGGCTGCGGAAGAGGCCATCAACCAGGACCATCGGACGGGCCGAACAGAAGTAGCCTACAAAAGGATCAAGCCAACGGCGGCATGCAACTAACTAGACAGCATCCGAAGGATCACCGATGCCGCAGCGCGTTTTTAAAACGGGCTATATAAACGATTAGATATGTTTCATGTAAGTGACCTGTTTGGTCGCCCAAATGCACGTGTGTCAGGGAGTTCTGCTTTCTTCGTCGCAAAGGAACATGGCCAGGATGAGGAAATGACGGCTTTGGATGGGACTAGTCACAGCGCGGTAAGAAGCGAATGGCACGAAGCAGAGTGGTATATGAAAGACACGTTCACGGGGCCAGAAGTCACAGGGTCTTCTCCTTCCCAGGCGGCCTTAAGATGCTCTCAACCTCTGTTGCCTACCAACAGGTTGAAGCGAAAAACAGCAGAATAAGGTACAGATCCTCGCCGGAGCGGTCAGACGGCTTGAGTCACATGCCGAGAGGTTCCTGGGCGGTCAAATGGATGTCGAATTTGAGAGCACCCACGGAACGTTTTGTGTGGCATCTGGCCAGAGACCGTGGGCGCTCATTCTACATGTGGGAGATGTCCCAAGGTAAGAGAGGAACTCATGGCAAGCGTCGCTAGGGCGGGCCATGCAGCTGGGTAAGCGGAAATAGATGGAAATATTTTGCAAACCGATCGTCACAGCCTATTTCTTTGGTTAGCCTGCAACCACTGGCCATCCTCTTCGTCCAGAAGCAAGGCCATGATGCGGGGCTTGTTGTACCCTCCACTATATCCTTTCTCTTATTAGTGTTCGCAGGCGGATGGTATGCAAAGGGTGTTTGACTTGTTTGCATGGAAAGAAAGGCATCCTGTTGAAACTCCAAGGTGAATGCTAGCGAGAGAATCAACAGCTACTCGGACAGCTGACAGTGGTCACTACACTCGCGTCCGGGTATCATTCCTACAAGTGGACGGAGCTGAAAACCAGGAGAGCATCAGTCTATAAAGCTGCAGTTGTTGCTCTATGCATCAAAATGAGTTGTCCTCGCTCCGCTCCCTAGGCTTGTTTCCCCTGCAGATTCCACGAACACGATGGAAAGTACAGAAGTCCCATTCGAACCCGGAAACCAGACCGCATCAAAATGAGTACCGGAAACTGACTATACGTAGCAACTTCAGGGGACTCCAATCCAACATTAAGCAGTCAACCTGACGACAGAACCGGGGCCACTCGAAAACTCCGGTTACCGGGCCCTTCAGTCCTCGCAAATCCTCGTGAATTTCTGTGAAGTAGATATTTCGTCGCCAATTCAGCTAGTCAGGCCAAACAATTATGACTTAGTGTTGGGAACCAAGGAAGCTCGCAGACAATACAAAGATATGGACGCAAGATTGGCCTCGACCACTTTCGTCCCGTGCAAACCAAACTGAGCTTTACTGGGTGAAAGGAGTGAATGTAGCGGGTGCGCTTTAAAATTCCTGCTGTATTACGTCCGAAGGTTTTCCAAGGCGACATCTTTTGTACTGCTCGAGCTGTAAGGCAAGCCGCAAAGCCGAACCCTCTCGGTGGTCCAGCAATCTACCTTCCGGCTCACCGGCGTTGCCAGAGGCGGGTATGGTGAAGGTCTGTTTTTGAACCCTCTCCCTCCTTCCCATTGCTCCATTATCCAATGAACTATCCTCCAGCTCACTAGTGACGTTCAGACAACAAAATGGTCAAAAGATCCGGGAACATGGCGGCGGCAATGGTAACGGCTTATTTCTTACAAATTTATGAGATGCTTGCATTAAGCGTGATCAGGGCCTACAGGTCAAGCATATATACAAAACCGAAAAAAATTGTATCGAGAGCGCACATGGCAGAGTAAGATGAAAGATCGATTTATATTTGCCGCCGGCTGGGGACAATTCGACACGATTTACCTGTATGAAATAGCACTGGACGGAGGTCAACTGGAGTGAAAGTCGATTATTGAGAAACAATCGCGTCGAAAGTGCTAAAAATGACCACAGAATGGGACGGAGCCAAAAAATCGTGACCTTATAATGGTTTCAGGACAACTACAGCCAGAATAGTATCCATTCCAAAACTGGCAAGAAAAAGATATACAACTACAAGAGTTTAATTTTTTCCACTCACAGTACCACCGATTTTTGCTCTGCGGAAAGTGCGATGAAAAGACCGTCGCGAAAAGTTATGCCGGGCTTTAGGTAAGGACCCAAGAAAAATCTGTTAGAATGTGTGAAACTGGATTGTAGGTCCGGAGCTGTTTAGCGTGTAAATGATGGAAACTGGAAGGAGCCAATGAACAACAGCTTTTTATGGGCCGCGACAAATGTGTCATGATATGTCAGCAGAACGGCAACAAAGAGGGAAGGTAATTTGCCTCTTTCTTCACGACATTTTCGCCATCAAATTGTGTAGGAGGTTGGATGCCAATAGACAGAAACTGAGTGGGGTTTTGGAGGTGATGAGGAGAATATAAAAGGTTCATCTTCGTACGTGAGCACTACTTTACTGTTTGAATATCCAACTACGCTGGCCTTGTGCGTCCTGCGCCGGTTGAGTTTTTGAGGTGCCCTCCTCTAAACTGAGTGTCTAAAGAGAATTGTGAGATAACGACGGTTATTTTGCACCATCGTACGTATGGTGTTAACCTCGATGTACGCTTTTCATACGGAGAACGTTTTTGTTTTATTCTTCCCTAGAAGGTCTTGAGTTTTCGTGTAGTACGTACTACACTTATATTCAAGTGTTTATAAATCGTAAGCGGTTTTGTGACCAGGGCCCTTTTCGGTCGGCATTTTGCTATTACCGTACGCATACCACGACGCATGAGAAGTGTTACTGTCGGGCCTCCTGAAACCGGGATCGAGTGGAAGAAGATACAGAATGTGATGTATTGAATAGGTGGGCTCTCGAAGGCTGCTGCGAGGTTAGTAAGGAAGTGTGTCAGCTACACCATAAGAACAAATAGGTCAAATTTGCTTGAGGTTTCTGCAAAGGGGCTGCAAGTTAAGTCAATTTGGGGCTATATAAACGGGATGAGGTACAACCTCTTCCGCCGACCGCAGAGGCGCTGGGCGTAAGTCGCAGCCGCGCGGTGCGTTAGCAAGGCCATATGCAGGAGCCCCGTAAATGCCTGGGAGAACAGCCGTCAGGGTAATAAGAGACCAGGCTGGAGGTTGCCCCGTAATAGCTGAGTCTTCTGCTGTGCTGTAGACCGCCACGAGTAAGTGGGTGATGCAGAAACCTTATAGGAAACCAGGTAAAGAGGGCAATAATAAAGAGGCGATGGGCTACATCATGAAGATAGATGGATCAGGATATTGTAGTCTGGAGGTCCAGCTGATGGATCTGCGGAGGCGTACCGAGTTGCTGGGATGGACATCCAGCCGTGGGCTACTGGTACCAAATCAGGAGCAATCGCTTGGACGGGAATCGAGATCAAGAAGGGAGGTAGATAGGAGAAGGCTGCATGACACAATGCAGCTTGCAGGTGTACGAAATCCTGTCTCTCAAAAACGTCCACAGGATGGTCACGTGGAAATTCGCACTTTCAAAAATTGGGGAGAATATCACAAGGCCAGTACTGACCGAATTTCGCTTTTGGGCCTTGCACGGATGCGCTGCTGGCCAAGGCAGCGTTGACGACCGTCGCCACGTTACACCTGTAGGGTATAGACTAGTGTCGGGTGGTTTGCCTTTAGGTAGAAACGGGGCTGAAAGAGCGGGAGCACTGATCGAAGGTCCTGTGGGACGCCAGTGTAACACCATGAATGATTGGAAGTTCCTCTTCCGTAAGTTTTATATATTTTCTTCGAGGATTTTGGACCACCTTTCCCGGCCTCACTCCTGCTGATATTGTTTTGTGCTTATCATTCTTTCTACGATAGCGTACTGCCTTTTTTCTTTCTTTGTGGTGTTCTCTTGGTGTGGTAATTTCATGGACACTCAGTATGGCGGTGACTCGAGGCAATTTGTTTTATTGCTGCTCGATTTCACCTTCTAGCTCAGGTTGACTAACAGTAGGCTTTCAGCTCATTTACGTCGATTCTTTTAGCCTCAAGCTCAGAAAGTTGTTTGTTGGGCTCTATTAATCTTTGAGAATTTATTCTATGTGTGTTGGTCGATGCAAGCAGGATTCCTCATCCAGCGTTAAGGTTACTTCACCGATGGCAATAAGAGAGCCACATAAGCCTTCGTGTTTCGTTGTAGCTTAAAGTGAATAAACGCGGTTTCCCAGTGGAGGACGGCCCGGCTTCTGTTAACCTGGATGTCAACACTGCCCTCATGGGGATAGATTGTAAGTTTTCGGTGGTCCAAAGTCGCCAACGGCCTCTACGTACTTCAGTGAGGGACACCAGTGCAAATCTTGCCACCACCCCGAGCGCTGCACCCGAGACCCAGACAGGACTGGGCAGCGGAAAGCCAGCGGGCCCTGAATCGAATTCGGAGCTGCTACACGCCAAAGCACTCAGTATTAGAAATAAGTGGATGAAGCTCCTTTGAGCCGCAGAGGAGCATGAGGGGTCCACGGTCTCCGTTAGGAAACAGAGCTTCCTAAAGATAATCACTTACCGATATTAATACAAGATCGGCTTGGTATTTATGGGCAATCCACGGGGCACGACTGTATAGGAAGTGAGTGGCCATCCCTGTCCGGGCAGGCACGGAACAGTTGTAATTGCGGACCATGGTTTGCACATGAAACATACAACTATGCGCAGTTAGTCTAGCACCACCAAGCATAAGGGTAGATGTGGTGTGTGTGCACAGGGCCAAGAGCATAAAAAGAGATGGGAACACTTGGCTTCCGTAAGTACCAACAGTAAGTCACAATAACCGTGAATCAAGCAACGCGTGGCCAATTCACATGAATCCCAAAACCAGAACAAAATTGATCCGTGGTTTCTACGGCACTAAATTGAAATTTACAAGATGTACAAATATACACAGACCTGAAGTATGCGGTCGAATGGACTAAACAGTAGAACCCAGAGGTTCAGGGTCCAGTAAATCAAGCAAGACGGGCCGAAACGGTTCAATGCCGAATTTAAATGTCTCACGCAAGCAAAGGAACGTGCAAAAGTGTTATGTGTGAACAAGTTAAGCAAAGCATTGTCGAATACCGTCACTTTCTGGAAGCGCGCAGGGCATTCGGAGGGATCCTCAGTATAGACCTTCACACTTACCGAGCTGGTTAAGGAATTTGACAAGAGTCTCACAGCTGGGGACTTCAAGTTGCCACATAGACTGGGTAGCTAGGGCAAGTACCCGGGGAACCCAAGAGGGGGGATGTCTACAGTGGCTGCATACGAAAGCTCTGTTCCAGCGCGTGACGGGAGATACCAGATTCGGAACCGGCCATACTCAGCCCTTGCCGGATCTAGTGGTGACGAACGACAGGAACGACGTAGTGGAATTCCACGTTTATCCGTTATTTGGCAAGAGCCATCACGTGAGTTTCAAAACCATCCTTTGCATGTGTCATCCCAAGATATCCTCGAGGATGAGTAAAAGCTTTTCAAATACGGATACGCCAAGGCTTTGCTCCAAAGTGATCGATGTATTATGGAGCACAGCTGAAGATGCTAGCTTAGAGGAACCCCGGCGGGTGACTGAGAGACCTCTAATTACGTAACAAAATGAACTCGCTCCTTTGAACCGCAAGTGGGGTAAGGGCAATCCGGGGTGGTGGGTGTCTGCGACGGGCAAGTCAGTCAAGCGTAGACAGCGTGGTAGAGCACTCCTTGAGGCCTTCGGGAGCCACCGGGCTTGAACTCGCCATACAATGCATAGAAATTAGACAGTAAAAATATTGCAATCTGCTAAGCCTAGCCATGAGAATAATTTGGCCCAGCTTGCCTGAAATCAATTGGATAGTTCTTTGAGGGATGCTGTAGCACCAGTAGCGACTCGTGGTCACGGAAAAGCAGCAGAAGACAAGAGCGGAGCAGGTGCTGTGGGCAGTTATTCCAGCAGTGTGCGCATAATAGATAGCGGAGCGCAAACTGGTTCCCAGTTGGCCACTTTCTCACTGGCAAAAAAAGGTTTAAAATTTTCAGGGGAAATCCTGCGCAAGCACCTGGAAGGGCTAGTCGGCTGGACTGGATGGCATCCACCTAGCTATTAACGAGCCGTTGACAACCATCTTATCCTTGCCTGTACGCAAGTAATATAAGGTCATCCCTGATGACGAGAGGTTGTCACAGGGCCGGAAAAAGGCTGTGCTGTTGACCATACGAACGGGGGGCTCAGCTCTGAAAACAAAAACTATAGACCGGTTGGCCTAACCAGTGTCCTATGCAAAAGTGTTAGAGAAGATTATCCGGGGCAAGTCTGCCAGCACCAGCTAGAGAATTTTATGTTCTGCTCGGCTTAGTATGTGTTTCCAAAAGGCAGCTCAGGCTTGAAAAATTTCTCAAACATCCTAGATGAAGTCACTCGAGGAGTGGATGAAGGTATACGGGCAGAAATATTTTGTCCTGACTGTAGCAGAGCACTTGACTCAGTGAACAATCAGCCTCTACTGATCAGCTTGATGCTATGTGGTGTAGACGGGCAGATTCAGAAACGGCTAACAAACTTCCTCACCAGTAGAATGTATCGCTTTGGAGTAGGCGACAAGAACTCTAAGTTTGAAAAAGTCGCCAGTGTAGTACCACGGGGTTTCGCACTAGGTCTGCTATTGTTTCTTCTACTTATAAGTGACCTATCCCCAGTCCTTCAAAAACCATGCTTCTTTTCTGCAGATGACGTGAAAGTAGTGGAAGCTCGGGAGAGAGGAGCTGGGCAAAGAAGTAGATGCTGTTCTTTATTAGGCTCGCAAGGGTGACTTACCTCTCAATGCTGAGGAAAGCCACTTTTTGTCAAGGGTAGCTACAAGCCTGGCGGTTTTACACGACCAAAGTCCATTTACTACAGAGGCAATAAAAAGGATTAGGAACCCCGGGTTTTGGTGGCTTCTGATCTTAAGTGGTCGGATAATGGTGCAACAGCTGTACAAAGGCACGTGGTGAGCTCTCCAAGCTGAAGCCAGTGTTGTCGGAACGGCAGTCAAGAACTTATGTACCAGGAAACACGCCTTTAACCAAACCGTTTCCAGAAAACTGTGTCCAGGCTTGGCCAAACTTCCGTAAGCACGGCGCATCAAAATTGGAGGTGTGTCGGCCCTTCAAGGACGAAAAGAATAATCTTTGAACCACTTCTCTGAGCGACTGATTTTCGATCGCACTTGAAATTTACATGCTCGCCAGGAGCTCATCTAGATTCAGCAGCATGTGTTCAGTTACTAGTAGCATTCGCGACTTCGCCGTGAATAGGATCACTAGGTTACCTGAGTTCGCGAAAGGCTCACAATCAGGTGCAAATCACCTACGGGCACAGTTGGGTTACAGGCAGTTTCTTCAAGGAATGCCAAAATATCCCGGTTAGCTTTCATTATTCACACTGTAGCACACGTCACGGATCAACGAGTACTGATTGGTGACTCCACACTTATTCATAACATTAGTTACATTCACCTTAAACAAGGGACAGTCAGTCCCAATGGAGCTTGTTTGGGTTAACCTGAGGTTTTGTGGCTACGGCCCGTGGTCAGGTCTCGTTTCAGTTGCTGAAGAATCATGGCGCATCACTGGCTCACTGGTTCAACCCCAGCTTGCTATCCCCCCAGGTATGCCAGCTCAACTGGACTAGTCATGCACCTCCCCGAAACTCCACGGATCTTTCCTCTTGTTGGCTGAATTTGTGGGGTCCACCATTAGGATAAGGAGGCTCAGAATATCGCACACTGGCATAAGGTCTTGCAGCGAGCATGGTTAAAAGGTAAAGATTCAAGAAGTACGAGGTGAGACACCAGGATCCTGGATTTTCATCCACGGAAAGGGGGGGGGGCAAGAGGGGGTCCCACTGAGGGCTTTTCCGGGCCCAGACTTGGGAGTTTATTCCATATGGCGACAGGCTCCTGAACAAAAGGTGACGGGAAAAAGCTGGAAAAAGGTTGATCTTGGTTGCTAGCTGAATCCCACTTCTTTGGCGATAGATTGGTCAACTACTGAAATAGACCGCCAGAAGAGGTAATAGAACTGGGGACCGTCCAAGCATTAGAGAGGGCCCTAGATATTAAGTGGAACGAGATTGTTTCTGACTGTGAGCTTTGGGCTTTGTACAAAGCGGATGGATGTGGTGTGTTTCATTATCGAACGTTTTCAATTCCCGCATGATGATCTAATGAACGCTCATGATGCAGCGCGATCCTGCACGACAATAAAGATAGAAAGGAGATCGCTTTTCTCAAATTTTGAGCTGGACATCAGTACTCATCCTGCGGATTATTCAAAGAAAAGAACAACGAATTCGGAAAAGAAGGAATCTCAGTCTAATAAGCCAGGTAGGGACAGAAAATCGGGAGGTGGCTTTTCTGAGATGGAAATTCGAAACCAGGACGACTTGGGGCTCTGTTCTCCATAGTGGCGAAAAGAAGTTCCAGGTAAACTAAATTTTCCGTGACCCACCGGTTTACCATCAACCTTCTTGGACAGAGCCGAAAGTAGCCCTCCCTATATATAGATATATATCTGTCGCACCAGTTGAACCCAATTATTGTTCTCTTGCTTACTCGCACTTGTGGTGATGATAAATGAAGGAAGTAGTGGCAGGCTTGTGAGAAAGTCTCGGACCAGCAACAACTGTAGTAACCTTAGGTGTGCGAAAGACTAGTAGGATGTAGGGATCTGGTGTGACTTCTGCAGCACAGGGTTCCATGGTAAACGTGGGGGCTTAACGGTGACCCCACAGAGCATCTACTGCGGGCACTAGGGATTAGACTGGGTCCACTGAAACCGTCAAAAGCTGCTGCACGTTGGGATCCTGCGAATGAATTCAATAGCTGAATTGAACAGAACCCCCACTCCACTCCGACAGCCAGTCTTCATTTAGGGTGAGGTCCCTGGAGTGGGCACCTCAAACACCAAGACCCCTAGTATTGTAGCTGAACTAGTCGGTTTCCTCAAATTAGACTTCCAGTGGAGAATGAATGGGAGTACTTTCAGCCAGTGGTTGCCAGCCCAGAGGTCAAAATCAGAGAGGGCGAAGATGTTGACTCAATTCATTCTACCCCGAAGTTTAGTACTAAGATCAAGGCAGGCTCCAGAACCAGGGAGTGAAAAAAAGTCTTAACGAAAACTAAGACCGCTACGCCACCACGTGGTCCCCCTGTAGATTCCTTTCTAAGAGATGCGCACATTAGCCAGACCAAAGGGGAGCCCGAACTCGATAAAGAGAGGAAAATGTTTACCCAGTCGTTGGCCAAGTTCCAAGTCAACAGTGAGGCTGCGCTCTGAACGGAAAGGAGTGTGGTGGTTGGAGGCATCTCTGAGCCAATTACGAGAGTTGGAAGACAAGTGGAACTAGCAATGAGATTTCACTTAGTTAGCCCTCTGAGGATGAGCGGTGTGCCTGGTCATGTGGCCACAAAGCACATCCTCCGGCTTGGCAGATAGACTGGTCCCCGAGAGGGTCAAGATAAAAGACCTAGGCTGGTTGTGGTGGCCTTCGGTAATCTCAGACACTGGGATAGTTTTTCATCTAGATCACACGAGATCAAGAGAGCCACATAATGTGCGACCGTAGTTCAATCCGATGACTTGTCCCTTTGAACCGGAGAATAACTGAGGGCTCCACTTAGTTCCTCCTTGGGCTTAGACAAGGTTATTCTTCGCTCTCCTAGAGCCTCCGTAGCTCGGCTGTCAATGTTGCCACCACCTGGTTCAGGGTAATCCTCGGTGAAATTCGAAACCTCGACCAAGAAGCCATTAGAGAACGTGGTAGTCCAGTCTTGTGGAGTCCATGACCTTCGTGTGCTGTCAAGGCAAGCTCTGCAGCAAACAAAAACCAAGAATTTACGGAAGGCCCGTCTTACAAAACGCGAAAGCCTTTCGGATCTTGGTTCCGAGCAGCTGGGAGGACCTCAGAACCCAACTACCAGACAGAGAACTGAGCATCTGCTACCAGCGTACACAAAAGCAGCAAGTGTGGGAAACAAATTGTTGGAACTTGAAGCAGACCCTCTAGATGTGGACGTGGTAGAGATCGCTGAGTCCGGGATTCAATCCTAGGAGGGCATCACATACCAAATACCTCATAACTTTGTGAACGGCTGCGCCGACAGGCCACACGGCCAGCGGAGCGGAGGAGTACTGATTTTCACTCGAGGGAACCACCGCCAGCGGGAGTAGTCCAAGCTACATCCACCCAGTGCACGAGCTACTTCAGCTGCCCTTACAATTTGCCACGCGGAAATGAGAGTTGCCCGTGTGTACAGCAGCCCGTAGTCTCTAAGTGAGGAAGATGACCAGCTATTAAAAACGGATGGTTGGGGATCTCAAAGAGCCAGAGTTAGATTGTGTAAACAAAGTATCTCCTAGGGAGTCGTTCGGCCGTGGTCTGCTGGGCTACATACATAGTAAGGGCCTGACCCAGCATGTTACCGAGGAGACCAGATGGAGGCAGGGGCAACGTCCACCTACTCTGGACCTGGCAGTCACGGGATACCCACAAGGAGTTTCCGACCTACGGGCTGAGGTTTCCTTGGGAAACATTGACCACAAAATTCTTGGTCTAACACTGAATCTGGGCAGACTGGTACCCACAGACGAGGAGGAAGGTAGGTAACTCCTGGTTGACCAGAAGGCACTGAAGGAAGAGGGGGCTGAGATCGAGTAGGAGGCTGAACACTGTGAGGATTTCTTGAAGCGGCTCTGGGGGCACATCGGGGTTAATCTCCTATCACCGACTGGCAGCGTGGCTTCTCTTAGGAAGGCAAGTCGAAGGGGAGGGGCGCTCAGCCATGGTGAACTAGCCGGGTCCTAAAGGCTTTTCAGAGGAAAAAGTCACCTTGGGAAAGATGCCGAAACAGTGGTGGCCACAGAAGCCACCTGCAGTGCTTAGCAGAAAGAGCTTAGTTGTGTCTAACTCGGAAGGAATACAGAAGGAGGTCTGAGGAGGGTCGGACCAAAACCGCCTGAGCGAACCCTAAAGAGCACCACAATTAAGTGCAGCCCAAGTGTACTCTAAAAGTGGCTGTTTGAAGAGTCAGAAATTCCCACGGTCAAGCGCCCACAAAAATCCTAGAGAGGGCAGAATCTCTCCGGCATCATTTCCAGCAGGTGTATAGACGAGACAAAGGGGTCTCAGGCCTTCCGCAATTCACTACCGAGGCTAAAACCCTAATGCCAAAGAAAGCCATAGCAGCTGGTGAGGTGCTCAGTGTTCTGAATGTCTGGGTAGGGACCAAGGTAGCAGGTCCTTGCGGTATCCTTTCGGCGATCATCTACCCTCTGGCACAGCTTCCGACCCAGCCGTGGGCCATGTTGTTCAACGTATCTTCGGAAGAGAGTTGCTCACCAAGGGATAGGCTCAAAGAGGTCATCCCAACCCACAAAACCGGGGACAGAGAAACCTACGTTGTCTACAGGCCCATTAGTTTAACGGTGGTATTGCTGAAAGTGATAGCGCGGGTTTTACGAGGCAGGATCGTAAAACACTTGATTGCCTACTGGTTGATCGCGACAAACCGGCACGGCTTAGTTCGTCAGGGACCCTGCCAGTCAAACCTCACTTGTTTCATGGAGGAGGTAACCCGAGGGTAAGAACAAGGGAATAAGGTAGAAATCTGCCACATCGACTTCCAGAAGGCCTTTGATTCAGTTAACTACTGGTTGTCGCCGATGAAGTTGAGACCTGTCGGTCTGCCTCCGAAAAATCATAGGTCCATTGCGGGCAGGGCTCTTACAGTCAAGATGGGGGGCAGCTCATCCCAGGAAGGGTATTTTGCTGGGCTGTGCGCCTCAGGACCCAGACCTTGGACCTATGTTGTTCAACCTATTCATAAGTGACCTAGTTCTGGGCTTGGAAAGCTCATGCTTCGAGTTCACGAGTGAAGCGAAGCCAGTTCTCTAGGTAGCAACCGATTCCATGCGGCGGGACCTAGATACAGTGTGTCGCTGATCGGTGGTCTAGGACTTGCCACTAAAAGCCACTAAGAGTGTCTCCTTAGTAGATGGCAAGGACCCCAAACCGATTAGGTACCTCAGAAAGCTCAAAAGGCGCACTGAGATCACGGAAATGACGAAAGCAGAGGTCCTTGAGGTAATCATATGGGACAACTTCCATCTTGGGGGGCAGTATCGTGTGGCCACTCAAAAAGCATCCAGGGAACTTTACCGGACCAAAAGAGCCGTTGCGTCTTGAAAACCCTGAGTTCTATTGCGTTACTACAAGACTCTTGTTCGGCCTCACCTAAAGCACTGTGTTCAGGCGTGACGGCCCTTTCTGGTAAAGGACATCAAGCTTCTGCAACAGGTTTAGCGACGTTTCGCAAGGGGGTTTGCTAGCCTAAAGGTACTTGCCTAGGAGCGGTAACTGGAGTCCATGAACTCGTTCTCGCTTGAGGGCAGGGGGAATAGAGGCGCCCTAACGGAAGCCTTTAAGATCCACAAACGATGTTTTGGTCTTCAGGTGTAGACTACACGGCTGTTGGCCCTTGGCGATCGTGTGGCCACCAGAGGTCACCCACTGAACTTGAGAAAGGAGATGGTTCCAAGAAGCCTGGGAGGAAACTCTCTCGCCTTCAGAGTCGTTAGCTACTGGAACTGACTTCCGATGAAGGTTGCAACCACTGAAGCGGTTGTGGAGTCTAAACTTCGGCTGGACCGCAGCTTAGACAGTGTGTTTGCCGAAACCAGCAGATGGGTGGTCACCCTACCAGTCATCCTTTTTCGCTTCTCCTGTCTTTATTGCCACTAGCACTGTTGTGGTTCCTCGTTCAGTCTGTCTTTGGTAGTTGTTTCTTCCGTTTTCATCTCTTCATCCTTAAACTTCATCACCCCTTTGACTACCAGTTGCCTGCTGCCATTCTAACGGTGCCATCTCACGTCTTACACCACCTCTGAATTTCCGCCCTCATAACTTCTGCCCTTGGGGCAGATGAGGCCCTAGATGGAACTCGCCGGGGAACAGTGAATTTTTGAGGGTTCTCAGTTTGAGACGCAGAGGTATAAGGTCCCCAGCTAGCATAAATGGGGTCATAACCCCTAAATTGGCCCTCGTTCTTAGCAATGCAGACGAGGGCCAAAAGAGGAGTCCGTGAGAGCAACAACCCCAGCCTTCGACCCCAAGTTTCGCGGGCCAGTCTGCGTGGAGGGGTTCTGTCTTTCCCATGCCCTCATGCAACGCAATTTCTACCCCTAACCTATTATATGTCAAGGCCACATGAAAGTGCCGTCTCTTCTCTCCCCTTGACGCATCTGGTTTCCTACTGTGAATCGATGGAATGACACCGCCACCAGAACATGGTGCCCAGGCTAGCTTGCCAAAATGGGGGTTATCATTCTCAGAGACCACCTTTTCGGCCGCTGTCTGTGTCGTGATTGGCAGAAGCCAATTCGGAGGATGTGAACCCACATTAGTGATAGTTTACTCTAGCACTTCAAAAGAGCCAGCCTTACACTGTTTTCATGAATCGCGTCCACTTTCAGTTTATAGTTATTTGGAGAATACTTATTAGACAAGTAGCCGTAAATAAAACTAATTTCAGACAATATGCCCGTCACTTGTTGGTTTTGTTTGAAAAAGATAGCAGCTACAATTTCATGCTAGCCAATGCCAGTGAAAAAAACCGACGTAACATGGTTCCCGAAACCCCTCCAGGTACAATACGCATCATTTTTCACTGCAGCATTTATTAACGCGACAGATGTACTGGACGGTTAGGCATCCATATCCACATCTTTCAATAGAGTCGCATTTTCTCCTGCGTCCACCGTGAGCAGTGAAACAAAAAGGTAACGACGGTTTACTGAAGTGTCCATACCGTCAACTGCTAATCGCGCCTGTTGACATTCTCTTCCGTATCATGCGTCCATAGCCGAAAGCCTAGTTTATACCTTCCTTACCACGGCAAGGCATGTCTCCCTGGCGGATGGAGTCTGAGGTGTCAATGGAATAAAGCTCAAACTGCCGACTATTATTCCGTGTAAGGCAGTCCCTTTAGGAGCCATCTTTCCGTTGGACCAGAAATAGTTAACTTCCGTTGATAAAACTGTGTTCGTTATGCTTGACATCAACTTGCTCGCAAACTTACGCACGTTACTTTTATGGGTAGCGCTAATAAGGAGATCCTGCCGACACAGGGCAGAATGAAACAACGTAGTTATCGGCTTCCTGCGGACATCCACATTGGACATATCCTGGTCTACTTCCCGAAACTTCAAGAGAGTTTCGGCGAGGAAAACATGTGTGGATTGCATGTGGGCCTCGAGGGTTTCTGCATAAGTTTCCCAAAATGGCACTCTATCTTCGTGCAAAGCAGTCAATAACTTGATGATCGTTTCTTGAGTTTGTCAAATACGGGAAGGTTTGTTGGAGATAAAAATAGAAGCTGAAATAGTAAAATGTTCATTCTTACGCGGTATCTTACTTGGTGTCTTGTGGATGACTGGAACCACCTTGGCGGTGTTGCCACCGGTTGGTTCGCTTGTACCGAAACTGGTAAACATAAATATAATCTACGTTGCATGCAGCACGTTGGACTAGTAAGCTGTGTGTTGGGTTTTATTAATAGCTACCTTTGAGCGTGAGGAAGTTAATGAAACACAACTTTACTTTCTGGCTGTTGACTGACCCCGACTTGATTATTTTCCTCTTCGAGGGACGTCTAAGTGGCCCGCGGTTCCCCACGACTCATAACAGTACAAGGGAGACCTACATTTCAGCTTCAGAAATCCCTTAGCCACCGTCCTATCACGGGACCGTAATGAGTTACCCAGTCCCCCTCTTTGCACTTTGTAAGCGCGTCAGACGTTTGCTGAGACAATTTAATACCATTGCATTATAAAGTTACGGATGTGTGGTGTTTTAGTCTAGACTTCGGTGTGCTTGAACCATACGATGGAACCGATTCCCTGTCATGCTGGTAATCATAGCCCGCTTTCGGTCACTGGAATGCCATGATCGGCTTGCAATAATGACACCTCTCTTGCTATCCTCTTGGATGACAAGTGAATAGGCGGCGTCAGAAGTCACCTGAAAATCAAAACTGGTTAGCATTGTCCATAAAAGAAGTCCAAAACAGGATGTAAGTCGTGGCCCAAACTATGTTCTGCGACGCAAGTGATGACACAATAACCGCTTTCATTTGACAGTGACATATCTACAGTCTATTTCCTCGACGGCAAGTGCGTTATCAGCCTTCGCCAAACAGCTAGCAGCAAGAATACGGAGACGGTTGAAGGGAGATGGGGCATCATAAATGTCATCCAAGGTTGAAAACCTAAGATGGCTTACTTCCATAACATTTATGTCGTTATTTTTCACCTATTGTGTTGTGAACGGTGATCCGCTAAGTAGGACCACGTTATCAGGGCTGCAGTTACGACAGTATAACTGGTGACTCTAATGACAGCGAAGACAGGTTTTTTCGCAAAGCCCGGAACTGCGTTTTAGCCGACAGGCATTGCCCGAACTTTGGCCTCAGGGAAAAGTCGGTACAACTGCGAGCACAGTCTGGTAGTTTCCCGAAGCGTGCTCTTGATCTGATGCAGATGTGACTCAAACAGAAAGGTGCTGAGTTTGCTCAATTTTCCTAAGTTGTACCAATCTTTGAGAAAGTAGAGAGTGCACATTCGTGGATATTTCCTGTAATTCATGAATATGGTGATTCTTAATATAAAAAGTAGGAGGTCCTTCTCAGGCTGTGCGGATTTGTGATCGCAGCTGCAAACTAGGATAATAATTGCGCAGGATAAAAGTAGGAAATGTGCATAAGTTGAAAAGGGTATCAAGTTCTTCAGCACAACTACACCTGGAGACGATAAAAATTGCCTAAACCCCGTGTCTCTCCACAATCGTTATTCGCTCCAAGCTCGGCACTTGTGAAATTTAAAGGGCAGATGGAATCTTTTTTCAACCATTTTTTCTTTCACTGTTTCGGGTGGCTGCATTGTAAAAGGGAAAAAGTCTGCCAAGGTGGACGCGGTCTCAAGCTTTACCAAACGTTGCGCCGCCTCTAAACACAAGCAAAGCCCACTACCTATAGGGAATTTTGTCACCATATGCATGTCCAAGACTTCGGAAGGTCAGCAACCAGGAACATCCAGACCAGATGAACGAAGAAATCGGCCACCTTTTGACGTATTATTTACATAAGGAAAGCATATATTGTGCCTATTAAATACGACCTGTTTTGTGCACTTGTCACAAATTCTGTATCCAGAGCATGATTTTTTGCGTTTATTGTAGGATTGGGCATGATCACATATGACGGCTCTGATCTCCATTCCTGAGTAACCGTCGTCTCCAACTATTATTCATTGTTGATGTTGCATGTCCTTTATTTACCTGATCTAGGGTTCCAAAAATTTGTTCCCCTATTGCGGTTGTCCGTCACCGGAGTGGACGCCAATGGGAAATGGGATTCAGGTGAAGGGCTTAACCAGCCTTCCCAAAATTGTCCGCACCCTCCAGGTTGAAGAGAAGAACGGATGCATCTCTTCAGTGGGCATATGGATTGACAACCTTCCTTGGCTCACAGCTACTGTTGGCTCCTGCTTTTTCAGGAGAGCCGTCTGTAGACTAAGGTGGCAGTATTCCCCGGGCTGGATCCTAATGAGTTTCTTTGTTTGTGTAGTACTTATTTGTGTCTGAGTGTCCCGTGGCGGAGTTTGGTGATAGGGTCTCAGATTGTTCAGTAAATCCGTCATCTTTGCCACTTCTATGTGATTACGGACACGCCATAGTCACAGTGTTTCCTCGATTGCTACGAAGTTCATGAAATATTACCGAAAACAAAGAGTCACGTTCATTGTTCAGGCAAATCTCGACCAAGTGGCCGTCATTCAGTGAAGCTAGTGGATCTGCATCACCTATGTATGACCACTGATCACGCACTGTTTCTGGTTAGCTGTCTATATTAGTCATCACTGGACAAGCTGTAAGCAGCTTCTCGGCTCACTACCGCCGATGCCAAAATCTGTGATAAGCGGCACTTTTTGTAGGTTTTTGTTGAATCGCGATGTCTGCTTTGCGACACAATTGCAGCGAGTACAATGAACGGATGCTTAGTGTCAGATGGTGCAGTTCTTTTTTCTTTGTTCATTGTCCAATCCCTTCCGTCCGAAGCACATCGGAGAGAACTGCATATATATTTCAACTATCCACTTCGCAATAGATTTTATATGGTCACACGTAACCTTGGAGTGAACTGATCGTGCTTTGCATCCCGTGTGACGCAAAAACGTACACCGTTAACAGAGTGTAGAAAAGTCAGACATTTCCCACACTACAAGCCGCAGACTACGCCTTCAGTGGCCGTCAGTAGTAAAACTCACCGGAGTAAATGACGACCGCTGGGCCCGTCGACCAGACAGGCCTTTGTGGGGAGCTGGTTGTGTGAGTGCACTGGCAAGAAAAGGCGGCGAAGTTCAGTGCGGCTGATTGTCGATCTTAGTCGAGTTGCACCCATTGTGTGGGGCAAGATCTCAGTGACACCAACCGCGAGTTGATCTCTTCCTGCAGTAAGCGCAATGCGGAAGAAACCCTTAAGATAAACAGTAGACTATGTCTGAAGAAAAGATAACATTCGGTTTACGACGGTTCCATTGTAAAACCAGGCATGAATAAGAGTGTAAAATGTTTGACATGCGTTATCCAAATTTACTGAACTAGGTAGAATCACATGCTGTGTTTCTGAGGACGAAATGCTTTATGTACTTTAAGATGTAAGCCTTTTTGGATCATTTCCCGCACAGAGTGCCCATCAAATAAAGAATTGTGAAAGGGGCGGAAAAAGGACGAGCTGAATGCGGCTCACATAGTGTTATTCATAATAGCGTTATTGTAAGATTTATTCGTACTATATTTCGTCACCAAGTGTACCATCAAAGGAGATATGGTTATGTATCTCTAAGCGTCAGAAAGGGAAAGGGGAGCAGATGTCTGTAATAAAGTCTTTGAAGAGCCCCATGAAATAAGGTATTTTCTTCAAAGTAAATCCCTTTCTTTATTACATATTGTTAAGTAAAAAGCTGATTTGTTCGTCAGCGAAACTTCCGATGTGAAAGAAAGGTACGGTTTTAAATTAACTCCGGGCATCCATGCAATGCCCATTCATTTTACCTTCTTCAAGGTATGGGAAATTTTCCGAAGCATTGCGGTTTTGCTCCTCGTGGACTTCAGGACGTTCCTCGCCGATTTCAAGGATCTAAGTACTTTCAATAACTGGTCTGGTAAATGCACTTTTACAAATTCCGCTTGACAAGCAATCTCTCGAGGCAACTACTACTACTACTGAATATGCTCCCGCCAAAGAAATACTTTGTGACCGTTGGCTGTCGTTGCAGAATAAGCTTTTGAATCATGGTGGGGCCATCGACCCCGATAGGTGTGTTTCCTTGCTCCTAAGTTCACTTGTTCGGGTTGCTCGGTTATCCAGTGGGCCCCCTCTCTCCAATTATTTGTTAAATTATGTTCTACATAGGGTTGTTTCCAGGAGTACTCTAGATTTATTCCCAGTTTTGCCGCTAAAACTGCACCCTTACTCGATCTCCTGTCTAAGCGTATGTTCCAGTGGCCTTCGGTGCATGGCCAATGCTAACGTGGTTCATTATTTTTTTTTCTCCAATTGTCCCCCGCGACGACTTCTCTTGACTGTGATCTTTCATTACTAGAAAACAAACAATCGATTCACGGTTGCAGTAATTTCTGCCAGTTCTGCAAACCGACTGATGCGTTAGCTCAACGAAAGAAAGTAGTCGCTGTGGGACCAAATGCGATCTTCGTCTGTCCTCCCGACCGTGGACCACGGTGTGCCTTTTTTAAAGGTAATCGGCGGCGCTACGAGAAATCTTTGAAAGATGGTCGCAAAGCCATGAGTCATGCTCCGCTGGTCCGTGTGCATCAGGAATACCTTTATGGAGCTACGCTGTACAATCTACTACAGTCGGTTGGTAAGTGAGAATAACCGAGGGCACTTTAGTTCCTGGTAGTCCATTACGATGAGCTTCACACACCAGATTTGATGGAAAAACCGTGCACTGCCTCTCGAACACGTTTTATGTCTATGAAACGGTAAACTTTTCCCCACTCAGGAGAGAAAAGTCTAATCCAAAACGGGGCTAACCAGTCAACTGTAGAACAGTTCGGCTTTGGGGTCCGTCAATGAAATAACTAGTTCACAATGAATTCATCTCTTAAAAACGAGTACCTGCTTCGTCTTAGAGTAAGTAAATAGTATGCATGGAGAAAGGGTAAAATTTAGCTGTGATACCCTAATCATGGAAAAACTAAAGTGCACAAAAACGCAAGGGTTATTGTTATATTTAATGTTCCCAAGTCACTTGCAATAGTGTATACCTGCACTAATCTACATCCCACTGGCCTTATATTTTCTGAGAGTTGATGTGTAAAGTACGACACTCAGAACTCGGTATTTCGTTAAAGTTTCCACTTTGCTCGAAACAAGTGGGTGTGCTGATTACGTTCTCGACTTGCTAGTTTAAATTTGTCGTACTGTAGTTACCAAAGCTGCAATCCTTCGAGAATCGTCGACATTGAGAGATTTAACTCTTTCCTTATCTATAAAATGCTTTAACCTTTCAGTAGATTTGCTGTCCCACATCATTCGTTGCAGTGAAAACAGTGTCCATTAGGATCAGATCTCATTCGGTAATTCTGTCTGGAACCGTTAATTCCGTAAGACCTCAAACTGTCGGAAGTAGCTTGGGATTGGTGACTCATTGCTGGTTATTATTCTCTCTAATCGTCCAAAGCACAGAGGATGCATAGTGGTTTTTAATATCACATTATGAAGGTGAAGCATTCACAAACTAAGGAGTGTGTAGGCTGCTAGCCCGTATACGTGAACAGCCATCTACTAGCAGGCTTGCCGCTGAACCAATGGCATGTGGAAAAATGTGAACCTGCAAACTAGATCAAGCAGCCAAACAGCAGTGCCACTTAGAGGGTGACCGGAGCAAAATTTTCGCATTTTTGGGCATTATCAAGTCTTGCCTCTGGTTCCCGGGCAAGGACCGCAAAAGAAGGGTGACACCGCGAAAAATGTGCTATTGCTACCGAGACGGCTACGTTGGCGATTCATAGATGAATTCCACTCCTATCCAAACTGGCAAACGTTTTAGAATGATTTGACTGTTGAGGCCTGACATTTGAAGTGGAACTGAATGGCAAATTGCAGCGCTTGATTATGCGCGGCGTAGGGTAGTGAGAGTGGGGTAGATGTGGTTGAGCCCAGCTAGTGAGCACCTTCCGCTCATGGAGAACGAGCTAGTATGTAAGTCTTTTAAAACAAGGTGTAATTTTCAAAGACTCGCCTGATAAACAGACCAAAACTCATTCGTTAACAGCTTTGTATTTACCTTTTACATGCAATATGTAGCTCACCTTCCAAATGCTCCATCAAGTTACTAATTAAAAAGTGCATTGTCCCCGAGTTACGGCTTCAACTTAACAACAAATAAAGATACTAAAGTGGTTTTTCCTACACCATTTTAACTGTTTCGCTATTCTCCCTCATGTTTCCATGAGCGGTGTGCTGTTTTGGTAAGCTCAACAAGGTCTTTCCAATGAAGGAGTTAAATGATTTAGGAATTATGGGATTTTGTTTTATTGTATTTTGCGAATACGTAAGAACTGTCTAGGTAAATACAATAGTCGGCCATCTATCAAGGTGTTGAACACCACAAAATACTTCTGAGACACTGACATCAATAAGTTTGTCATTCGGTTCATATTTGTTCGTCTGTCATATTCTCTGGAATAAACAAACAATAATTCAAAGTTTTACCTCGCAGTCAGACTGCTATCCGCCACGTATACTTAATCTCAGTCGAAGAGCTGATTTTCGAAACCACTGACAAATCGACAGAAACTTGTACGGAGTGTGACCGAAAAATGCGCTTAGATGATACACACCCGGTGCACGCCTATTTGTTGTGTTATCTCACCCGGTTACACCTTCGGACTTAAACACAACCACCTGGGCCGTAACATTTCGGTGCATTCTACTGTTTCGCTTTTGCTACGGACTACGGTGAACCCAGTGCTGAACCGAGATACGTGCTCCTGCGGGTGAATGAACTTCGGTTTATTTCATGAAAATCCAGCATTCCGTGAAATTCGCGTGTCACTTTTTCTGCCAATACTGGGCATGAATTACGGCTGGCTAGAAATATTGATTTTATGGCGGTTTATGCTACCTTCGTGGGCTGTGGTTTGATTTCCAATATTTGCTACTTCACGGGAACTTTACGATTACTATATAATTAGCTTGGCGAAACAGTGACGTCTCGCTATGTCACTTCTCCCTCGCTCGGTCGTAACCACAGAAGGTTGTTCTCGGGGTTTTCTCACTCATTCTTCTTTGCTAGGTATTCACTGATGCAGGCATTCAAGGCAAATTTAGAGCTTCCGCAAAAAAGTGATTCGTGAACTAAATTATCTGTGAGCCCCTACATTAGATCACATGGAGAGCGGAATCTTCCACGGCATATCTACGTGGTAGACATCCAAATTACCGTTGGTATATTAAAATGTCCTCCCCAGTGGGAAAAAGGATGCACTTTGCATCGTCACTGAGTCGGAATGGGGACGCGAACCAGTTTTACAACCGCCGAATTATTGAATGGTAATATTTACGAAATTTAGTCCTTCTTTGAACAGTTTTTTGCGCACTGCGTTGTTTCACACAGAGATCTGCAAGGGGGAAAATAGGTGGAACCAGTAAAGTTATTATGAATATTAGAACGGCTATGTCCATATAGGACACAAACACAGAAACTCGTGATTCTTAGTTATTATGTTAGGATTTGAATTGATATTGGGTGAGAATTATTTATAGCAACAAATCCTGCCATTTTAGCAGCGCGATATATAAGCAGCCTCCTCAGTATTCATTTGGGTTATGGCGGCGGGCTCATGAGTGCTTCTAAACACAGAAACTCGACGGCGTGATGAGGAGATATAAGTCACTACGAACGGGAAAAGTTGTAGTCTTACTGTAAACACCTCTGGGAGTAACCTGTAGCTTTGCATCGTTGGCTTGAAAACATTTACACGAGCATGCAGAACGTTCAAGATTAACAGAAATTTACATATTCCAATAACATTTTTCACTAAGTGAAGCCACAGCTGTTCCTCTTGAATTATTAGCTGCTCTATGAAAAAGATTTAAGAAAACTCACGAATGAGCTTATTCGATAATTGAGGTTTGATTTTCAAAGTTGAAGCGTAACATCACTTTATAAGTCGCGTTATTATTACTTTTATTTTGGTTTCATGATATAAACTTCATCATGTAGACTCGGTAACTTTGCATTGACCTCGAAGGACACTCAGGTATGAGTGCCCATCCACATATGGATGTTTACATCTGTACTTATAGAAAAAGTTCATAATCTTATCAAATCAGAAACACAGTTGCTGTATACGGTCACAGGCACTGATATGCTACCATCCCAGGAATATATAACTTATTCACACACTCATGGTTATTGGTCATGCTTCACTGATGATTACTATTTGAGCGGTTTGCAACATCGGAACTTCCAGGCTCGGCCAATATGCGGTTTTTTCCTACTACTCCACTAAGCTTCTTTGCTATAAACTTGTTTTCGCGGGAACCGTAGTAAGCTGGGATGACCTTCGGCTATGATTTTGCATAAATTTCGAATGCGGGTTTTTTCCTGACTAGTATCACACTGCTGTTGTAGCATTTCCAAACCGTTTTGGTGATGCCACGCATATCCTGTGAAGGCAGCAACGACGCATTGTGAAACCGAAGCTTGAACTCAGTGGTTGCTGGTTTGTCTGGAAAAGTGACCACGGAGCGCCCCCAGAAGGCCTTCACGAAAACGTGCAAAAAGACGGGGTATGAATCGCGCACATGAAGCTCATTGGCCAGATGTAATCGACATTGCAACTAGAGTATTCTCCCGGTCCAAAATCAATCAAACAAAGGCGAATAATATAAAGGAGAGTCGAGCGGGAGAAAGAACACTTGTTATGGCCCACTTTGAACCCTGCTGTGTTGGCTGGGTCCTCTCTTCCGTTGATCCCAGCCGAATCACCAAAAGAACGGTTTCTTCCATTTGTCGCAGCACCGAATAATCCAGGAAGCCAAAAGTAAATAGCCTGGATAAACTTGAAAGCCGCTGTCTACGTCCCTTTGCCCAATTTCATAAAGTCTGCAGCAGTTGATGTGCGATGATGTTTTACGTCTCCCTTCTACTTTTGGCGGGGGTTCGACGAAGTGAACTGCTCAGTGGGGGTACCTACCTAGCGTGCATCCCGCCGAAGGCATTCTGGACGCTGAATTGGCCGTGGGCAATACCTGTCCTGAGCAAACTGAACTGAACTGAACCGGCACCCTTGCTGAAGAGGAATGCTGCCTGCCCAGGAAAGGTCCAGCGGCTGGCCACTCGGACGGTTGAAGGACAACCATGGAAAACTTATAGAGGACGACTGCTGGATACGGGACTCGTTTCACTTGGGAAAATAAGACTCAGAGGAGACCCTACTGAGGCCTTTTAAATCCTGGATGGTTTATCGGGCATGAGAGCGAGGAATTTGTTTGAACAGGCCACTGATCACAGGACTAGATAACATGGCATACAACTGTGGAAGCCACTCTCTATGCTAAATGTACGAGCTAAATTATTCAGCAACAGAGTAGTGGGAATGTAGAAAAGACTTACGAGAGAAGCGTTTGGCACATATTCTGCAAGGCATATCAAAATATGCTGGAAGCTAAGTGGGACGAGGTATTCACAGAAGTAGGCCACCGATGAGTAAGGAGAAACTGTAATTTAATCCAGACTTTTCGGTATCCTGTGTCCGTGCCTACGATCTGAGGCACTAAGTGTGATGGGAAGCCAACGTCATGGTTGTCTATTGCCTGGATGGTGAGGGCAGAGCTTCTTCCACTTCTTTTTTTCAGCCAGCTAAGGGAAAAAATCCATTCATGAAACAAAACTGGAGGGAATAACCAGGTTGGCTGTAGTGGGTACTGATATCTGCGCACACCACTGAAAGAATTCTGGAAGCTCGATTGGCCCGGGCTATTATCAGTCCTGTGCAATCTTACCTGATATGACCTGGGTTGCAGCTTGGTTTGAATTTTCCAAGTGCTGTGATCTGTCCTCATTTGTTTGCCCAGGTTACGAAAGGAACTGAAGTGAACCCAATCTGACCTCGTGAGTTGCTGCGTGGTCTGAATCTTCGAATCGCTCCCGGTGATAAGCTTTTTTGTCTTGCTTGGTGAGATAACACACGGTATTTGACCCAAACTAATGTACCTTAATAAGCATTACGGTGCTTGCACTTTTGTAGAGTTTATTCTTTTCAAAACTTGGTTGTATGTTTTGGTGTCCTTTTTCGTGTGATTGTTGGTGCCAGTGCAACTGACACCGGTCAACATCGTTTTGTGGCACATTTCTCAGTGTACCTTTTCCGTGGCACTTTTTGTAGTGTGCTTCTTTGTAGCACTTTCGGCAGTGTATCATTAACGTCGGTCTAAGAGGTAGTGGTAACATCACACTGGTGTTCGACACGGTATTTTCAAAAAACTTGATCACCACAGCCGAAGTGAATGGAACAGAGGTTGATCCTATCGACCAGGCAGTAGGCTGTGGGAACAGTGAATGCACGAACCTTGTGGGAGATGAGAGAATTCAGTGCGACCAATGCTGCCTTTGGTATCACTAGAAGTTCTCTACGCTAGTAGAGAAAGACTTCAAGCTTCACATCAAGTAAGCATAGCTCAAGTGGATATGCTCCACTGCTTTCAGTCCGCCAGAGGGTGCTCGCGCAAGACTCGAGAGGAGCTCGGAAAAACGGGCAGGAATACAAAACCGTAACCAAGACTAGAGAAAGCAAATTTGATCCATGGATTAACGGACAGTGGAAACAGTGTACCGAACCAGAAGGCAAAAATACCCGAGCCCAAATATGAAGAAGACAAGGAGGTAGCAGGTTCCAACAATGTGGCAAAAAGCCTTTTGACAGAAGTAGAATCCCTCAAGAAGCAGGTTAAACGCCTAGATGCTAAAGTGCAACGCATGAAGCGGAAAGTGGAGGCCATGGTGGGCATAATCAGAAGACCGCTACTTCATAACCTCGGGGCAAACATCATAAGCCACGGTAGAATCAGGAGGGACGAAAACAGCTGGCATATGACTGAGGTTCTTAGAATGGCTGGCCTACCTCCTACGACTCCAATAATCAAGTGACATGGAACAGGACTATGGCGTGGAAACAACCAGCGCCGCCACGACCCCCGGTAGTTCATTTCCATAATGTCTACCGGAGAGATGCTGCTGTCCGGGGCGGGAGCATATGAGGGTGGCGCGCAGAGTATACTTAGGGTTAAAACTGACAGTCCAGCTTTTGTCAAAGAGGCTGATGCCATAGTCTCCTTGAGGACGAGGGCACCTGCACTGAAGCGGTCGACTCTCCTTATGTCAAAATTGGAGGTGATCCCTCCTGGGAATTAGACACTTATAGCCCAAAGGGCGTTTCACTTTCAAAGGGCGGCTTTAGACTCCCGTAAACAACAGGCCAGAGTTCAGGCTGTTGAAAAGACTAAAAAGAAGGGGACTCACAGGGTATTCAGCCCGGTTGGTGTTGAGGATGTGCTGCCAGCCAGCCCTATTCTGAAGGAGACGCCCAAAAAGATCCACTCCGGTGCAACCAGAGAATTTGAAGTTACCGGAGGGAGACCAGTAGGGTCGAGGTGGTAGCATGACCAATCCGGACCATCGGTATGCTGACGCAAAAGAAAGAAACGTCCACCGTGCACGCTGAACCGGACGCCAGGTCGACGGGGGGAAAGAAGTCTGGAAACCCAGAGCGTCACTAAATATTCAAGATGCTGCACGGCAGATATCTACAGGGGTAAGAAAACGGGGCATCACCTCGAGGACTGCTTCCGAGGATACCCCAGCCGTAAAATCCACAATAAAGTCGGTAGCGAGGACTAGGTAACTGTCAGTGTGGTACAAAAACACCTGCAGTCCCCCGGGGAAAGAGGAGGGAGAAGACAACTAGGACTGCAGAGCCTGACGTCGTTGCTCTGACGGAAACTTCGATAAAGCCAGTTGCTGACGTGATCTTTCAGGGATACGTTGTCTACAGACAGGATAGGGCAGACGGAAGTTGGGGGGTGGGGTAGCACTACTAATACTGACCGACACAGACCACTGGTAGGCTCCGTTCAACTTGGTCTTTGGTAGTGTACGGGCCATATTCTGCTTTATCAGGATCCAGGTGCGGGTTTTTCGCATCATCTGTATCTACAGGGCACCACCAGTGACAGATGTGGAAGACATCGAGCTTTTGCAAATGCTGGAGGCCTTGCTGGCACAAACAAAGGAGTTCGTCCAATAAGATGATCTAATCCTGTAGTAAATTAACTGCGAAAGCGGGATCGCAGCAAGAGGATCAACTGGCGAAAAGTTTCTGAGATGGGTCTAGTTGCTTGCACTTACGCATCATGTGAAGCAGGCTACTAGACACAGAGGTGGACAGCACCCACCTCTTCTTGACTTAATCGTAACGCGCCACCATCAGGCTGTTAAAGGAATTAAGTGGGAAGAGCCACTGGGCAAAAGTGATCCTGCTGTCGTTAGGGTTACACTAAAACCTAACAAGGCGCCGAAGGAAATCGTGTTATGTCGGCGCTATGGGAGAATCAATATAGATAGACAAAATAGGGCAGCGGAGGAAGTTCAGTGGACACCGAGCCACACAAAAGCCTCCGCGAAGGAACGTTGGGAGGCCATCAAGATGGGGCTACCCAAACCTACAAGGGAGTCTGCATGTCTGAATCTGATGATGGTAATGGCATATTTCTTTACCTTGGTCAGGAAGCGAGCACAAAGCAAGATCAGAGAATAGAGCAGTACACAACAATGTGCGGTATTCATAATTTTGCAACTGAAGAATCATACCGTAGCAGAAATAGAACTGTAAGGCTGAGTAGTGTTTGAAAGAATTGAAGTGGAGATGGTTAGAGTGGGAATTGTGAGCCAGTTTCTAGTTCAACGAGGGCTTCGTGGATAGCTGGACGAATGTGGGAATGCTGATTTAAGCGATACGGGAGGATGTTAAAAAGTGGCTGTGACGCCAAGGAGCAGTAAGGCAACCGGCGTCAGGCAGCACAACATGGACAGCGATTTAAGGCAGGAATATTACACGATGTGCCTTATGGGTGCCGAAAACTGGCTGCCACGGGTCAGGGCGTCCGGAAAAGGATGCGAGGGTGTACCAACTGGATGTTTGGACGATCGCTAATAAGTGACCGGGTAGGAGGGCTACCAAAAGACACGGTTGAAACCAAAGCCGGCATGAGGTTATCAAATTACAGCTCGAGGTAACAGCGGAATATAGAAGGGTAATCCAACACTGGGTAACTAATTGTAGGGACAGCCTGTAAAATAGATGCAAATGAGTCACATGTGATAATAAGATAGACCTTTTTGTAAAGGCAATTTCAGCCTCATATGGAAATTGACATGAGGGCGAAAAGCTCCACTAGGAGGGCAGTAAACTTTTGAAGGGCATAAATGGTGTATGGACTCAGAACGGACTTTCAAAGAGGAGCCGTTAAAGAAACGAACTATTGGAGACCAGGAACACTGATGCCTCCAAGCAGAAGTTGGGATAGTGTAAAGATGACATTTTCTGTATACGTGATTAAAGAATTAGTAACCGCATTCTGGTTGGCTACAGACGGCTGGCATTTTGTTTCGTAAAGGCCTTCGTTGCAGGCGACGGCAGGCAGAATGGTGAGGGCAGCAGGCAAAAGAGGCTAGGTTGACGAACTGAGCAGGGTGGGTCGGGAATGCAGCGGCAAGGGCAAGACCCCGGTCATCGATTTTGTACTGCAGCGCAGAGTTAATTGAATTGATTGTATGGAGTAACAGTAGTAGATGTTGAGCTGGAGTGGGGTGACGACAGGTGTCAAGAATCCATTCGCGATCCGGTGAGACATTCATGAGGGATTCTTATTCCGGGTATACTGATATGATCACTGGCCAGCCATGTGCGGTGCCCCATATAAAGTCAGCAGGCGTGAATATAGGCTTGAACCATGGTCGACCCGATTGATCAAACCGTTTAGTCCATACGGTGATCCGGGAGCAATTTCGAGATGGCTAACGGCTACCCAAATACCACTGTGATCTGAAAGGGACCAGAAGTTCGGCAGTTTGGAGAGTGTTCCAGCAGTGGGCTACGGTTATCGTTTAAGCAGAAACCAGACAATGAACATTGTTTACCTGACGGCCAGTAGGCCGACCTATGGGGATCAACAGACAGAGACCGGTAGTTTTCTAGGGTGGTTGGGTGGTAGTGGAGATATGAGGAGATATCAGGTGCAGGCTCAGCCGGGGTAAAAATAATTTAGTTGGTAAGTGGTAGATGAGGAGGAGGGGCCCACTTGGAAGACAGGAATAAAACAATAAGAGAGGGTTAGATCGGGAAGAGGAGTGGGTAAGAAGGGAGACGGCAGTCTGGTCGTTGCCCCAGCTGTTGGTGAGGACGGCAAACATGGTGAAAAGGAAGGAAAATATTCGGAGTTAAGGTGAGGCTTTATCATGTGAGTGCAGACGTGCTTTTATTTCGTGGGGCCATGAGAAATCAGAGGTATACGGGTTCCGGTTGGAATGGGGTCTTAACTTATCATGAGCATATTCGCAGGCCAGTAAGTATTGGTCATTGAAGAATAGCCATCTGCGTGGTAGGACTCGAGTATACGAGAAAAGTGCAGACCGCTGAGTTCTAGCCCGAGACAGGAAAATCAATTGGAGTTGAGCACCTATCATTAGAGGACAAAACGGTTTCTTCTAGGGAGCTAGTGTCAGTAAACACTTTCTTTGGGTAACCGAGTCATCATGGTAGCAGACAAATAGCCTCTGACTCTGGTCAGCACTATGAGTACGTGGGCCCGAGGAGAATATAGAAAAGGTGAAGATGCGAATGCTAAACCATAAAAGCGCAATAATTACGTTCCACATTCCAGCAACCAATAAAGGCGAGATTTAGCCGATAGCGGCTAACCGTAGGCGTATAAATGCCTGAGTGTCGTCGGGGTAGAGGCCGCGTAGCATAACTATTCCAACCGTGTATTAGACGTCGGCGAGCTGGCAAGGAACCAAAAAAGGTTGTGACTGAGAAAGGCGGGGTCGGCAATCTTGTATGGAGAACCGGGGTGGTGTGCTACCACCCCGCCCTGATTCAGACAAAGAGAACTGAAGGCTACTCCCGAAGCTTGGGGTTTCCCAAATGCAGGGTCTGACCTAGGTTATTATCAGAATGGGGTAGAGCATTAGCCCAAGAACTTTCCAGCCGGGAGCGATTTTTATTCTTTATTTTCTGTATTTTTTTTCTTTCTTTACATGAGATCGAACGAGCAATTTTACACCGTAGGGTGATTTTTTCATCTCTCCCTGTCCAGCCTTTCTTTACACGTGGCCCACTGGGTCCGAGACTACCCGGGATGGCTGTTTCTCCTAATTGCAAGATTGCCACAGACTAGATGCCAAAACCTACGGGGGCGCTGCTGCCGCAAGCTGTGGAAGGAAAGGACAGAGGATGGAACAAATACTCAGATAACGGCAACGTTCTTGGAAATATCACCTGACCGCTTGCTTCTTCGAAAACAGAGTCGGACGGGTTTCGGTACATATTCGAGCCATCCGGTGACGGTATCGCCGATTATGATACGCTGGGTAACTTCATGGGCACGACGAAGTTGGCAAAAATGTGTCACCACTAACTTCGCAGAGGTTGGCCGCCAGCTATTCCTGAAGCATTGGGTGATTGACACAGATAAATCAGTGCGCTTCAGCCAAAAGTAGCACAATGAATGTGAGAACTGAATAGTTGTAAAGGTCTAGGACTCAACAAACCAACAATTGGTAAATGAAGGATACGATTGTCTCGGCAGAAATTCGGTTTTAGGTTACGGCGACACAACTTTGTCAGTTTAGGGCGAGTTGTGTAGAGGAATAAAGCGCTGTATGAAGAACAGTTTGATGGTGAAGAAATTTTTTAAGCCCGCGAACATCAAGCATAATAGTGAGTCAAAGTCAGGTGATTTCTACCGGATAATAGTTGCTCCAACGGAGCTTTGAACAGGATTTAATGGCGGGCTAAGCATATGTATGCAAACTAGAGTGCAAAATAGCACGGTGTGTTGAGAGGGAGAAGAAAAGTGATTGGAGCATACACAAGAAAGCGTACATACATATTCATTGGCGCGATCATCAGACGGGTCAGGAGACGGGGGCCGGACGCAAAAGACCGTGACTCATTAAACATAGCAATCAAGACGTTCTTCATCTGCTTCATCTATGTTTATACCATTGCAGGTCATTCTGATCACAGAAGATGCGTCAAGGATTCTGCTTAGTGCTCCTTTAAATTTTACTGGCATGCAAAGTGATCGCAGCGGGTCGGGAAGCTTATTCCATAGGCTAGGATAGGTAACTGAAACTTATCTAGATCTGATTGACAGCCTAGATTGGGGGTTGTAATGTTGAGTTGTCTGTGACGAAGGGAGTAAGGAGCCTCATTAGAGAAACCGAGAAAGTTATCAGATGAGCGGACTTTTGGGCGCGCAAGATTGGAGAGAAATGGAAGATTGAGCTTGATACGACGTAACTATAATGGTTCAAGCCGGAGTAGTTCGCATCTGGCTCTCTAATTAGGGTTAGAGTAAGGGCCAAGTAATTGTTTTAGTAAAGAAGCGCTACACTTCTTAACTGACTCGATCAGCCTTCTGCTTCAAGGTAAGGACCAAGGGTCAGTATTCTCACAGCGACCTAGAGTGTGCCTTCAATATCGGGAGCTCGCTCTCCTGAGTACGGTACGTCCTGAGGAAAAGTGCTAATCAGCCTTGCCAATTTGGGTCAATGCTTATTCATGGAAGTTAAAAGAACAAGAATAATTCAGGCCCAGGTCTCTTACCGCGCGGGTGGTGGGAATCGGTAGACCGTTTACTGTGAGAGAGCCAGTGGAACGTGGCTTTTGCGGGACAAAAGGGAGCTCCTGGCTGCCGAAAACTTCATCAGCCGTTGAGTAAACAATTCATCAAGGGACTCCAAGTCTGACAGAATATCACTGAGAGCTGAGTGCGGGGCGTTCACCTCTAAAGTATAGGCTAGCTTCATGTTGTTAGCAAAGAGGAATGCCATGCCATGAAGCACTACTTGGAAGACGTCATTTATGTACGAGAAATAAGGGAGGGCCTAGAAAGCTACCCTGTACAGCCCCCTTAGTAATTTGTTTGGGCAAAGAGGATATTCCATTGACGATAACGGTTTGAAAAAGTCTTTGGAGGTAAGATGATAGCCGGGACAGAAGAGAGTGGGCGATTCCGCGGGATTTAATTTTTGGCAGTAAACCACTGTGAGATGCACGGGCGAACGCTTTAGTCATATCGAGAAAGATGACAATGATTGACTGGTTGCTGTCGGATATGGAAGGTAATAAATTGGGGAAGTCCAACTAGCAAGTGAGGCGCAAACCGGACTTCAGAAACCCATGCTCGGCCAGGTTGAGAAGACTTCGAGAAGTGAGGAAGTTTGCAAGCTGGTACTCTACAATTCTCTCCATGAGCCTGGAAACAGTAGACGTGTAGTTTATGGGACGACGGTTCCCCGGATCATGCAAGGGACCATTTTTGCCGTGTGGAATTACACAGAAGGCTTTTTACCGAGTCAAGCAGATTCCGGACGACATGGATAACGTAAAGATGTTTAGCAGTAGGAGTACTGGGTCAGGTCTCCCGAACCGAAGAAGGGCAGGTGAAAGGTCATCAGGCCCTGGATGATAGGATGGATTCAGAGTTGGCTAGGAATTTCCTGACGTTGGCCGCGGCAAATATTATGGTTGATATCGCGTCCTGTGTGGGCATCGGATAGCTGAGTGGCTGAGGGTTAGTGTCCGTAATAAGAGCTGAGACAAAATAGCAGTTGAAAGCCTTAGCCATATCTTTTGGCGAATCAAGGTGGGTGCCATTTTGGATGGAGAATAAGATATTGATTTCGGTGCTGCTCGAGCTGCTGGCAGTTAGCAGTAGAAATCAGCCCCCATGGTGGGAGTCAAAAGTCCGCAAGGCTTTAGTCATTGGTAAGCAACCATGTGCGGCGTACAACCCTCACAAAATTCAGGTTTCATGGAACAGATATAAAGTGGCCAGGAACAGAGCAAGAGCGATCCAAAGAGCAGAGAATTATGCCTTCCGGCGTCGGATGGCTACGTCGGTCCGCACAAAACCAAGTTGGTTCTACACTTACATGCAATCCCACAAACGTATGGGAGAAAGTGCAGTAAATTGGGAAGCACCGTAACAACCGGTCGTGAAATATCCCCTCTTCAAAACACTGCAGTTCCATGTCTTCTTAACATCACTCATTTACAATATCGACTTGTTTTATGCACTGTATGTCTTTATGAACCAACGTTTGTTTGTTCGCGTCCAGCGCGCTGCTCTGTCGTACCCCTATTCTGGACCTTCGTGACGCACGTGCTCCTCTCTTGCACGCCAAATTCGGTTCTCGTTTTTTGGTCCTTGTTACTGTATAATTTAGGTTTGTATCTGTTTCGTGTCGTCATTCATTCAATAATATAGTAACGTAGAGTTTCACTAATAATCGCTTTCTGATTTCGGGATCCCTTGCGAATTTGGCTACGCGTTGCTAAAAGGTGTCTTGCAATACTCAGTTGATCAATTTGGAACGAGAAAACACGCAACATGCCAAGAGAAGGATCGAAGCAACTAGAATCTGGACGGGAAGTAATGCGGCAAATCACAGAGGAGGTTTTGGGTATTTTGATTCTTTAGTTAATGCTAGGTCACCCAGTCCCGTCATTGCTAGCTCATGTATTACTGAAGATGATATGGATTGCAAGAATATCTATTTATTTAAGCTAAGGATATTATGGCTAGAACAACAAATGTTATCGGCTAGGCAACAGGCCCAGGAAGCAGACGGGAAGTGTAGACAGAACGAGCGTGAGCGGAAGACCAATGACTACGACTTATGTGGCAGGCAAGGACAAAACTAAAATAGGAAACTCTGTGCCGGTCGTCGAATATAAAACATCAACGCTACCAACGATCAATCTGCCAAGAGAAGAACTGACAGCTTTCGACGGCCGATCCGAATATTACTGCAAGCTTATCACGCAGTTTGAAGCTTTTGTCAAAAACAAGATAAACAACCCCGGGCAAACGCTCCCCCATCTGACTTATTAGTATCGAGGCCGAGCGAGAGAAGCTATGGGTGGATGTATCATGCTCGACCCGGAACAAGGCTACACACCGGCAGGGAAGATTTTGAGGGACCTGTTCGGATAGCAATTCAAGGTGGCCCGTAATCTAATAGAGGGCGCGACAATAGAGGCCAAAGAACCAAGGGCAAAGTCTACACAATGGCCGATCTAGTGATCCAAATGCAGAACTGCTCAATAGGCCTCGACCATTTAGGTTACAGGGCTGACCTAGATGCAATGCATAACTTTGGGGTATAGTCTGTCACCTCTCTCCTGAACTACAGGGTCGGTGGGCGGAAGAAGCGGAACGGATAAGCCGAGGCGACCATGAGGCTAACTTCGAAGTCTTGACCGAATACTTGGACAGGCAAACCAAGATAGCCGACAGTAGATTTGGCCGGCTCATCTGGGACAGTAACCAAGTAAAAAAATATGGTACTAGCCAGGCTCAAACCACTGCTTGGGAACAGCCGAAATATCAACCTTGGACCAACGCAAGCGCCATTTCACGCGATGCCATAGCGCATCCAAGTTGCAGGTCCTGTGACGCTAGCCGTGGGCTACTAGAATGCCCCAAGTTCATCAATGTCACGACAGACCAACGTTGGGGACTGGCGAGGATGGCAGGAGCGTGTTTTATTTGTCTCAACACCACGCACCGGTCGGCAGCTTGTAGAACAAAGACCAGATGTGGTCACGAGGGTTGTGAGAGCAGACACCAACGATGGTTACACCAGGCGAGAGAAACTACTCCAGAGAAGAACACCAAGCCCAGTGTTACTTGTTCAACGTCGCGGTCTGCCAGTAAGCCGGTACTTTTAGGAGTAGTTGCCGTGGGAGTGGCGACCCCAGCAGGGGTGGTCAAAGTTTTGGCTTTCGCTGACAGTGGATCGGACACTATCCTAGTGAAGGACGGTTTGCCGACAAACTCGGGCTCGCTAAAAGTACTACGTCGTTGGCAGTGAGCACGGTGGGCGGAACACAAGTAATGGCTGCCGGCCGGTTCACATTACAGCCCGTCTCCCTAGAAACTAACGAGCAAATCGAGTCAACGGAGGCATTTACACGAGCTGATCTCTACTTGCGGGCACCAAGGCCGGTGAACACACCTTTGACTGGGTGGCTCCATCCGCAGGGTGTAACCGATGTAGACTGGGAAGACGACAAAGTGAACCTCCTCATCGGCTGCGGCGTACCGGAGGCACATTGGGTACCTGACCAGAGGGTGGGCGACCGTCAGGCACCTTATGCCGTACGCGCAACTCTGGGATGGATGTTATATGGTCCATCCGGGGGACGCGGTTCCGTGAATTACGCATCAACCAAAATGAACTGCATAGAGTATCAGTTGCGGCGGTTGTGTGTAGAGGAGTTTCACGACGTCGGAGATGAAAAACTATTGTTGTCTCAAGGGGACCATTTTGCTTTTGAAGCAGTGCGGCAAAAAACTAAAGGCCCTAAAAAACAGTTCGAGGTTCACTTCCATGACGAGCATCAGTTGGCCCTTGGGTTGATAACAGAAACTTTGCACTGAAACGGCTACTGCGACTTACAGAACGCTTCTTTCGAGTCCAGGATTTGTGGGAAGGATACTCAAAGTTAATGAAGCGAAACAAAGCTCTCGGCTACGTTTAAAGGGGGCCTGCTACCACCGACGGCCGGAAGGGATCTGGTATCTACCTCACCACCCAGTTATCAACCCTAAGAAACCTGAAAAACTGCGGGTGGTTTTCGACCGTGCAGCCAAGTTCCAGGGCAAGTCCGTAAACGATAGCCTACTACAGTGGCCTGACTGGATCACACCACTGATTGTATTTTTGTGCCCTTTTAGAGTGGGTAGAGTGGACCTGTCCACCGACATCAGGGAAACGTTTCTCCAGGTGTAAATACCGGCAGAAGAGCGAGATGCGTTGCGTTTCTTGTGGTGGGAAGAGAACAACCGGGACAACGCAGTGATAAATTGAAGGATGACCGTCCGTCCCTTCGGAGCCATATCACCTTTTTGTGCAGCCTAAGCCCTTAGAGGATCAGCGAACAAGCATGGAGATTTGGTCCACCGGTTGGTGGTGGATAGCGTCAGCAGAAATTTTCAAATGCACGACTATCTTGAGTCATTCGATGATGTAGGCTCGGCCCTAGCGCAGTTCAGGAGCATAATAAGATTGCTAGAAGAGGGCGGCTTCCATCTGACGAAATGGATGTCGAAAGCTTCAGAAGTGTTCGAAGTCACACCACACCTCAAGAGGGCCGAAAGGGTTAGAGATTTGGACGGCTCTCCACCCCCTACCGAACGCACTCGAGAAGTACAATGGGACACTGAAAAGGGCGACTTTGCTTTCGAGCTAAACGTTCCCGAGCTGTCAGTAACCGGCCGTGGCATACTATCTCCTGTCTCTAGTTTGTTCGATCCGCTCGGTTTCGTCTCTCCCTGGCTGTGACCCGGAGAGATCCTGCTGCAGCGGCTCTGCCGTAAGAAAGTCCATTGGGATCAGCCACCGGACCGGGAAGACTGGCTGGACTGGGATAAATTTCTAAACACCTTAAAGAAAATAGGGTGCATGTGGATTCCACGATGTTTGCCCCTGGTCATGCAATACGGACAGGAGAACTACACGCCTTTTCTGATGCACCCGGGGTCGGTTACGGAGCCGTGGTATACGGACGATGGTGCACGGGGGACGGCCAGTATGCTACCAGTATCCTGTTTTCCACAGCCTGCGTTGCCCCATTGAGGTCGGTTTCGATCCCAGGCCTTGAGCCCAGAGCAGCCGTGTTAGCAGTCAGGGAGGTACAATCGGTAAGATGTTTCGAATTTTACTTTTGGTCGGCTAGTCCTTGAACGGACTCGACGATATTACTGTGCTACATTACTAGCGTCAGCAGCGGGTTTAGTGCCTTCTCTGTTAACCGACTCACGATCATCCACGACGAATCGGCCATGAACCAGTGGAAGCACGTCAAATCTGGCGATAACCCAGCCGATCTGTGCTCACGAGGTGCGACCAACTTCCGGCAACTCGCCACGTGGACGGGAGGACCAAAATGCCTGCCAATGCCTAAACAGGACTGACCCATGCACTAATTAAAACCCCCTCTGGAATTAGAACTGGGGATCAGAGGCATAGTCATGACGGCCGATGTCGTCGAAGTGACATCCATTTTGTCACGATTGTTCAGATTTTCTCCCTGGACGAAGACACTTCGTGCGTTTGTTTGGTTGACTAGGTTCAAGAGAAATCTACTAGTCATGAAAGGGATACGCCCCCCAGGCCGGACACAAGTGGGCCCGATAAGCCCCGATGAAACACGAGCCGCAGAATACGATATTTTCAAGATGACACAACAGGAGGCTTTAGCCCGAGACCTCGAGAGGGCGGAGGAAGTGGGATCAATCAACAAAGGGATGCCATCTCCAAGAGGCGACTTGAAGCATTCAAACCCCAAACTCATTGAATGACTGCTGCGGGTGGATAGTAGGCTGACCAACTACCACCCGAGCTGAGAAGCAAAGTACTCCATATTGGTGCGGGCTCGACAACCTGTGGTACAGCTAATGATCTAACACGTCCACGCCGTGGAGGGACATGCCGGGGAAAGTCACATGACGGGCGTCATCCTAAAGCACTTTTGGTTGCTGAGAGGAAGAGTGACTGTAGAACGCGTAATCCGACGTTGTATGCAATGTAGGAGACGCAATGCCACGGCGGGCAAACAACACATGGCCCAGCTACCAGAATGCAGAGTAACTCCGGGCTGGTGGCCGTTCAGCGACACTGGGTTAGACTGTTTCGGGCCCTTGTGGATCAAGTATACGAAGAGACTGGAAAAATGATACGAGTGTATTATGACGTGCGTGAAGTCACGCGCAGTACACGTAGAAGTTGCACATTCGATGACAGCCGACTTCTTCCCACGGGCCTTACAGCGATTTATCAACCGAAGGGGTGAACTTTGTGGGCGCTCACCGGGAACTACAGCGTTGGCACAGAAATATGAACAAGGGCGAACTTCAGAATCGAACCGCTGCCTTTGGTTACGATGGCACTTTAATCCCCCACAGGCCAGTCATTGCGGCGGCATACGGGAGTGCCTGATCCGGTCCGCCAGGCGAATATTGCTGTCAATCAATGAGCAGCAGCCGCCTGACGACGAAACGTTGAGCACCGTCATGACTGAGGTAGAGAGAATTCTGAACGACCGCCCACTGGTTCCAGCAACCAAAGGCGACCCCACCAATCTGGCGTTCACCCCGAACGACTTATTAACGTTGAGGCCGGACGAGGGTTTCCAAGGACCGGTGAAACTTCGTGGGAGCTACCTCTACGGATGAAAGCAGGCCAACTGTCTTGCCAAGGATTTTTGGAGGCGATTGCTGGGGGAGTACCTACCGGCTCTGCACGCTCGACAGAAGTGGCTGATCAACAAAAGACCGTTCAAAGTTGCGGATCTAGTGATGATCGCAGACTAACACTCGCATTTCAGCACCTGGCTTTTGGGCGTGGTTACGAAACCCATCAAAAGCTCTGACGAAATGATAAGAACAGTGAAGATGAAGACAGCCAACGGAAGGCTAATCCGTGAAGTACGCAGTATCAACCTCCTAGGGGGCGAAGCTGGAGAAGCCGATAACACGAAAACCCGGTAGACTAGTCTCAATTCGTCTTCGAAATGGTTGAAAGAACCTCTTATGTGTGGGGGCGTTTATGACATACTGTCGTATTGAATTATCACACATCCTGACACATAAGCCCTTACATGACATGCGTTTATACTTCATGACCTTCATCAAACACGTTGCAGTGCTCACTGTTTTTTTGTGACGTTACGGAAGGCCCTTCGCATATGTGCTATTAGCTGTGATTCTATCATACGCCGGCACACACGCTCAAACAAGCACACACAGCCAGCTCACGACGGTTTCTCGAGGACAGCACCTATGTTTCCCCCTCAAGTCCACCGTCGATCAGCCATTTCCATGGACTATGCAAAGTAGCCTCGCGTCGGTGTGGCCGCCGAATCAGGTGCGATCATCAGTAGAACGTTGACGACAAGGTATTACGTACCCGCACTGGCAGCAGAGTCTAGGTAGGTAGGAAGAATCAGTACCCTTATGCCAGACCTTTGACTCTGCTAAGATTCAGGAGGATTTTGGTGGGCGGTGTAACGACCGATCGTGAAATATCCCCTCTTCAAAACACTGCAGTTCCATGTTTTCTTAACATCACTCATTTAAAATATTGACTTGTTTTATGCACTGTATGTCTTTATGAACCAACGTTTGTTTGTTCGCGTCCAGCGCGCTGCTCTGTCGTACCCCTATTCTGGACCTTCGTGACGCACGTGCTCCTCTCTTGCACGCCAAATTCGGTTCTCGTTTTTTGGTCCTTGTTACTGTATAATTTAGGTTTGTATCTGTTTCGTGTCGTCATTCATTCAATAATATAGTAACGTAGAGTTTCACCAATAATCGCTTTCTGATTTCGGGATCCCTTGCGAATTTGGCTACGCGTTGCTAAAAGGTGTCTTACAAGGGGCACAGGGAAGACAGGCTCTAGTCGACAAATATGAGGCCAACTAGCTCTTGACATTCTACAAGAGCATATATCGACCAGCGAATAATTTAGAGGAAAGAATAGAGGGACTACAGGCTCATCCAACACCCGAACTTACCGTAGGAGGAGATGAGGTATACGCGGAGCTGCAGATCTTGAATAGAAATAGAGCCGCAGGACCAGATGGGACCTAACCTACAATCGTTCAACCCCTGGCTGAGGTCCTGAAGGCTCCGGTGAGAAGGCTGCTTGTAACGTCACTTCGAGAGGAAATTGTGCCGGGAGAATGGAAAAGAGCAACTGTGGTAGGAAGTTACAGGAGCGGACCCCGGCAAAAGGCCGAAAATTACCGGCCGGTTAGCTTAACTTCAGTACTGTGTAAGTGCCTGGAGCTAATGGTCAGGCAACAGGTCTCTTGTCATATGGTTCAACATAACCTCATGTCAAAATCCCGGCATGGGTGTTGTTGCAAGAGGATTTTGTCTGACGAATCTCCTGCTGTTCCTTGATGAGATAACTAAGAGCCTGGACAAAAGACGGTCGACTGTTGTCTGTTACTTGGACTTCAGCAAGGCGTTTGATTCTGTAAACCACAGATTTCTGGAAGTCTAACTGCAGTCTACGGGAATTGTTGGAATGGAAAGGCAATGGATAAGTGGTTTTTAGCAGGGCGAACTTTTATTGTTAAGGTGGGTAGTCATGTCTCAAAACTGGAAGGTGTACCAGGTGGGGTGCCACAGGGTTTGGTGCTCGGCCCACTTTTCTCCCCATTATCATTAACGACCTAGAAATTGAGCTTACAAACCCCACATTTATGTTGGCCGATGACGTCAAGATAGATGGAGTAGGTATAGAACTTGACGTGTTGGCAGCGCAAAACTGGCCACGCAAATGGGACCTTCCAAAGGACCTCACCAAGTGTCAGTGCTTGGCCACGAACACAGGGGCTGGTGGGAATGGTGTGGGTTCGTTGCAAGTGGTCTCTCTGGTCAAAGACCTGGGCGTTACAATGGAAAACAGCTTCGAGCTGTCGAAGCAGTGCACCGCAGCAGCCAATACTTTCGGGTTAGATTCATTACGGCTTGTAGAGCCGGAGATTTTCGTTGCGATATATCAAGCCACAATTAGTCCACACATGGAGAACGGCGTGCAAGCCTGGGCATCGAACTACCACTACCACGGCCTGGTGAAAGTGCAACGGCTAGCCACTAGAATGGTGACTGGGCGAGGGGGGGTTAGCTACACAGAGCATCTCCGTGCCCTAGATCCGTTCTCGATGAAAAGGCGATGAGTTCGCGGGGATTTGATAGAAATCTTCAAGGCAATGAAGGGACTGTCAGGTATAGATCGAGAAGACCTCTGCTCTCTGACCCGAGAGAAAGGCACAAGGGGGCTTAGCCTGAGATTACAAAGAAAGTACTCAGGGCTCCAAACTAGGGTGAATTACTTCTCAAATACAGCGGTACCCTATTGGAATGAGCTCCTGGAGGAGAGCATCAATACCACAACAGTAGTGGCCCTCAGGATAGCAGTAGACCAGTGTTGGGTGGCAGTGTACCCCGGATTATGTTGATCAGTTTTAGGGTCAAGAGCAATTTACTCATTGTTTCCACCTTTCTCTGCCAGGGCTGATAATGCAAAAAATATCTGCTTTTCAGAGGAAGAAACTCACGCAGTGTTGAAAGCTACGGAAACGCGCCGCCAACGAAGCCATCTGGATGCAAGATTTGCTCTAGCCACACCAGGTCCTGTGCACACTAGCTATAGGGTTATTACTCTGCGGGATGCACTTTCGGAAAATATTGTTCTCTCGCAGAACAAAACTATCTTCAAGAAAAAGCTAGACCTCTTCCTGGGTCTCTCTCAATAATTCCTTGTCAAAAAAGCGAAATAGATGTCTTTTATTGCATATATGTTCATGAATGTCGCACCCCACTCCGCTTAAGGCACTGTCCACAGTAAGGCACTGCATGACGTTATGTGCATTTTGGCTTCGCTGCCACGCCGCCCCCTCCCCTCCCGACTTCTTTTCACTCACGTTTCAGCTCGATGAATCCGACAGAAGATCAAAGATTTCCTCGAGAACCGCGACATTTGGGCTCAAAGCCTCGAACCCGTGTAGTAAGTCAAGACGTTGTAACAGTCAGCCAAAGGCGAAAAGACGAAATTCAGCAATGTAAGGATTTATCTAAAATATGTGGCACACTGTCGTTAATGTAAAAATACAAATATAAACACATTACGAATCAGTCCTGTTGGATTGTCGCACTGTCTTCCAGATTGACGGTTTCTCCACCTTCTTCCAGTTTTCCTTTTGCTCGTGCAAGGTTGATGCGACCAACTGAAACGGAAGAGAAAATCCATTACTTCAATTTACCATACTCGCACGACCTTCCCAAAGCTTCCATTACATAGATCTCCCCTCCAGAAGGCTCCGTCCCCGAGGCCACAGCTCTTCTCCCTTCTATCGGCACCTCTAGCTCTCACTGCACTGGAGGCACTGCACCTCGGTCTCCGGTCGGCGAAATCCCGCTGGTTGGATTGATTCCCTGAGCTACGTGCTCGAAGGGCTTCAGCTTATTGAAATGAACAACGAATGATGGGTTACCGCTATTCGGCGGTGCGTTTCGAATGACACAGATTGCATCTGACACAACCCTTTCAACACAAAAGGGTCCCTTCCAATCCCCGGAAAGTTCAGCTGGGGCCCCCCAGTGGGTACTGAGGTATGAAGCCACACGAAATCTCCGGCTTGTAATGGGTGTAACAACCGGTCGTGGAAAATCCCCTTAAACCCTCGGGATTCAGTGTTTTTCCTAACATCACTCATTTGCCTACACCATTGACTTGTCTTTATGAATCGGTTGTTTCTAGGACCAATTGTTGTTTGTTCGCTCCCAGAGCGCTACTTTGGCACATCCTTGTTCAGGACCTGCGTGACGCACGTGCTGTTTGCTCACACGCTGCTATACGGTTTCTCGTTGTTGAGTCCCTGTGATCGTATCGTTGAGGTTTGTGTTTTTTGATGTCATTGTTCATGTAATAATCTAGTATCGTAGAATACCACGGATAATCGTCTTTTGATTTCGGGATCCGTTGCGAATTTGGCTATGCATTGCTCGAACGTTCGTTACAACACTCAATAGATCAATTTGGGACGAGAGAAAACACGCAAAATGCCAAGAAAAGGATCGGTAAGATTGGAAGCCGTACAGGAAGTAGCACAGCAAGTTTCTGGGGGAGGTTTTGGGTACATTTGATTCTTCAGGTAATGCTAGATCGCCTAGTCCTGTCAGTGCTAGTTCATGTGTTAATGAGAGCAATATGGATCGTAAGGATGTTGATTTATATAGGCTGAGAATACTAGACGTAGAACAACAGTTACCATCGGCTAGACTACAGGCGCAGGAAGCAGAGAAGTGTTCACAGAAACAGCGAGAGCATGAGACCAGTGACTTTGACACTTCCGATAGATTAGGGTGCGATAAGGTAGGGAACCCCATGCCGGTCGCCGACTACAAACCACCATCGATCGATTTGCCTAGAGTGGAACTAACGGTTTTCGACGGGCGAGCTGCACAATACTGCAAGTTTGTCAAGCAGTTCGAGACGTTCGTCGAAAATAAGGTAACCGACCCTGGGCAAATGCTTCTCTACCTGACTCACTTCTGTTGAGGCCGAGCAAGAGAGGTTATCGACTGGTGTACCGTGCTCGACTCGGAACGGGGCTACACACGAGCAAGGAAGATTCTAAGGGACTTGTTTGGCCAACCGTTCAAGGTAGCCCATAATCTAATAGAGGGCGTGATGGTAGAGACAAAGAGAACCAAGTGCGACGTCTATACAACGGCCGACCTGGTGATCAAAATGCAGAACTGCTCAATAGGCCTCGACCATTTAGGTTACAGGGCTGACCTAGATGCAGTGCATAAATTTGGGGTATAGTCTGTCACCTCTCTCCTGAACTACAGGGTCGGTGGGCGGAAGAAGCGGAACGGATAAGCCGAGGCGACCATGAGGCTAACTTCGAAGTCTTGACCGAATACTTGGACAGGCAAACCAAGATAGCCGACAGCAGGTTCGGCCGACTTATCCGGGACAGCAACCGGGCAAACAAGCCCAGCACTAGCCAAGCCCAAACCCCTGCACGGAAACATCCAAAATACCAGCTTCGGACCAATACACATGCCATTTCACGAGATGCTACAGCGCAACTCAATTGCAGATCCTGTGGTGCTAGCCATGGACTACCAGAATGCCCCAAGTTCGGCAACGCCACAATAGACTGACATTGGGGAATGGCGAGGATTGCGGGAGCGTGTTTTATTTGCCTCAGCACCAAGCACCGGGTGGCAACTTGTAGGACAAGGAACCGATGTGGTTACGAGGGCTTCATGGGCAGACACCATTGGTTGCTGCACCAGGCGAGAGTTACCTTACCCGAGACGAGTACCAAATCCAGGGTTATTTGTTCAACGTCAAGATCTGCAAAAAATCCAATACGTTTAGGCTTAGTTGCCGTGGGAGTAGTGACCCCAACAGGAGTGGCCAAAGAGTTGGCCTTCATAGGTAGTGGCTCGGATACCACGCTAGTAAGGAAGGAGTTCGCAGGTATATGGGATCAGAGGGAATCAATCCTCATTAGCAGTAAGCACAATGAGTGACACCGAAGTCATCCAGTCGACCAAACTGCACCTACAACTCGATTCCTTAGCCGGCAACGATAGAGCAGAAACTCTAGAAGCATTCACCATAAAGGACCTGTCGATGAGAGCACCTCAGTCAGTGCAATCAACTCTGACTCAGTGGCTGCATCTCGACGGGGTTACGATCGAGGAGTGGCAGAGTAACGAAATTGATCTGCTGGTCGGCTGTGATATACCGGAAGCGCATTGGGTCCTGGATCAAAGAATAGGAAGCCGCAAAGCACCCTATGCAGTACGCACCATATTCGGCTGGACTTTATACGGTAGTACAGACGGAAGATGCGGCAAACAAATCCAAATCAACTGCACTTCGGTGGAAACGGCTAACATCGAACAGGCATTCCAACACTAGTATAACACCGAATTTGCCGACCTGGCAATGGATAGGGATGCCCCATCACGGGATGGTAGGTTGGCTTTGGAAATCGTAGCCGAGAACGTCATGTATGCAAAAGGTCGTTTCGAGATTCCTGTCCCGTGGAGACCCAAAGTGAAACCTATGCCAAACAGCCGAGAAGTGGCTCTGAAAAGTTTATTCTTCCTCAAAACCAGGCTACTTCGGGAACCATAATTAAGGATAGGATACACGCGAGTCATGCAACATAAAATCGACTTCGGTTATATAGAAAAAGTGGATACAGCCGTTATCAGCGCACATTTGAGGTGGTGCCTAAATCATCGCCCGGTCGTGAACCCAAAGAAACCGGGAAGGTCAGGGTGGTTTTCGACTGTGCCGCGAAATGTCAGGGTGTGTCATTCAACGACCACATACTACAAGGCCCAGACTGGACAACACCACTAGTCGAGGTTTTATGTTGTTTTCGGCTAGGAGGAGTGGCCGCCTCTGCGGACTTACGCGAAACGTTTCTACAAGTGAAGATGCCCGTTAAAGATAGGGCCGCCTTCCGTCTCCTCTGGTGGCCCGAGAACGACACAAATCGCGCACCTGACGAATACAGGCTGACCGTGCACCCCTTCGGGACGGTATCATCCCCCTTCTGTGCTAATTTTGCCCTCCGGGAAACCCTCAGGCGTTTGGACGGCAACAGCTGTTTGCTAGGGAGGGCAATGGACCACTTCTACGTGGACGATTTTCTGTGCTCCTTTGACGACCCGAATACTGCTATTCTTTATATGGCTGAACTTATCGCCACTCTAAATGCCGGTGGATTCAAGCTAACCAAATGGACTTCAAACAGCCAAGAGGTGCTCAATGTTATCCCGAAGTCCGAGAAAATCGAGTGTACGAGAGAGCCTTTGGGATTTTCTTCACAAATGGAGCGCACGCTTGGTCTTCAGTGGAAACCCGGGGGTGGCGAATTCATTTTCACTGTGGACCTACCCAAACGACCAGTCACACGGAGAGAAATCCTATCATCAGTCTCAAGCCTTTATGACCCCCTAGGTTTTGTTTCGCCATGGTTGTTACCGGGAAAGTGCTTGCTGCATTGCTGTGCCAACGAGGGACGGGTTGGGACGAACCTCTCCAGGATGACGACGATAAGCGATGCCGCGACTGGCTGCACAGTCTGGAGCAACTTGGGGAGATAAAAATGCAAAGATATTTAACAGGAATCAAGTTCTTAACTCCACTTATTTTTCAATGCATCAGAAATAGGCTACGGGATAGTTGCTTACGGCTGCTGGGTTGACGTAAGTGGTGGGCAGCACAGCCAGATACTATTCACAAAGGCGAGAGTGGCTCCAATGAAAACGGCGTCTAATCCAAGGCTGGAACTGACGGCAGCAGTACTGGCCGTGAAAGCCGCAACGCTGATTAGAAGATGTTCCGATCAAATAAACTGGGAACCAAAATTTTGCACGGACTCAACCACGGTACTCCATTACATAAACAGCATTACCACTCGTTTTAACAATTTTCGTGGCCAACAGACTCACTATAATCCACAGGTCGACTAAATGGCACTATGTACAATCTGCCAGTAACCCGGCTGACTTCTGCTCAAGGGGCCTGAAAGCACTAGAGAGGTTGCGGATGTAGACAACGGGACCGGACTTCCTAACTGCAACTGAAGAGATGTGGCCAACGCAAATGATACCTAAACCTGATGATGGTGATATCGAGACCAAAAGACTGGTACTGGCTGTGAACTTCATAGGAAGCGTAAGCCTGATACATAAACTATGCCAGTTTCCCAACTGGACAAAAATGTTAAGAGCCATGGTCTGGTGGACATGATACAAGGTTCTCTTATTGATTATGAAAGTCGCAAGACCACAAATCACATTGAACGTGGGGACGATACTACCGGGCAAGCTGAATCAAGCCGAAATCAACTTTCTACGCCTACTACAACTAGAACCTTTCCCGTCCGATGCCCGCGAGCTAGCCAGGGCAGATGATAACACCAAAGGAAGCAGGCTGTTGCACAGTAGTGTCTGAGCACTAAACCCCATGTGAATCAACGGACTACTGAGGGTTGGAGGGCGGCTGACGAATTCAAGCCTAGAGTACGAAACAAAGCACCCCATAATAATCCCTGGTGACCACCACATAACGAGATACCTGATAGACCATGTACATCGGGAAGAGGGACACGCAGGTTCAAACCACTTATTGAACAATATACGCCGACGATTTTGGGTGACAAAGGGACCAGCGACGGTCATGCGAGTCATAGGCAACTGCATTACTTGTCGTCGCCGGAGAGCGGTAGCAGGTCGACAAATGATAGCCCCCCTTCCAGCCGTGACAGTCCAACCGGGATGTTGCTCGTTCGTGGAAATCGGCGTCGACTGCTTTGGCCCGTTACTTGCACGACAGCAGAGGAGCACCCGAAAGAAGTACGGCTGCCTGATAACATGCCTACAATCCAGAGCAGTCCACCTCGAAGTAGTGCATAACATGACAACCGATTCATTCCTAAGGACCTTTCAAAGGTTCATCGCGAGGAGGGGCGCCCCCAAGAATGTATACTCAGACAATGGCTCGAACTTCTTTGGGGATCGTGAAGAGTTAGCGAAATGGTGGAGCCGCGTGGACCACGCCAAAATACAAACCCAGGCCGCAGCAAAGGGGGTAGAATGGCACTTCAATCCACCTTGTGCCAGTCATCGTGGCGGCGTTTGGGAAAGGCTGATACGATCGACTAGGGCAATACTCACAGCCCTGACCTCACAACAAACCCTCGATGACGAGACGCTGACTACTTTACTAACAGAAGTAGAACGCATGTTGAACAACAGACCCCTGGTGCCGATCGTCCCAGATCCAGAAGGCGAACCGGCACCCACCTCCAACGACCTATTATTACTCCGGTCAAAAGCAGGAGTAACCACACCGAAAACCCCACGTGGAAAGTACGTTGCTAGATGGAAACAAGTGAACCACCTAGCACAGGCTTTCTGGAAACGATGGACGAGGGAGTACTTACCGACACTGCAGCTTCGGCAAAAGTGGATCTCCAAACAGAGGTCGTTCATATGTGGCGATGTGGTCATCCTCGTGGGGAGCCACTTAAATAAAGACGATTGGCCGGTTGGAGTGATCAAGGATTGTCGTACAGAAATCTATGGCCTCGTGCGCACGGTGGTGGTGAGAACGAACAAAGGAGACGTATTGCGAGATATAAGTAAGATTTGTCTGCTTGAAGGTGACAGTGACGCGGGCGAAGCCGACTCTACCGACCAAGCTATACCCATGTCTGCTGATACCAGATGAAGCTGAATTCATTAATTCACTCCTCATGCATTCTCCTGTAGGACCCAACTCCCACCGTCTTTGAAGTATATTTGTGTTTACTTTCATACAGCGTTCACGAAGCACTATGGATTTAGTTGTCCAAACCTTAGTTTATCACAAGACACAACATTGCATGTAGAAGCAACGGGGCTTAGATCACGCACGCATGCCTACATTTACTCGCTTATGCCACACAGTCTTTCGTTGACACTGCAGAAAGTCCTCCTTTGATGCATGTCAGACCTGTGACTCCATTATACACCCCGACACTCACACACATACCCGATGCACGCTATGTCCCGCAACCCCTATCAAAAATGTGACGATGTTCGGAATTTACCTTTGTTGACTTTACTGAAAGGTCCTTCGCATACGTGGAGGTGGCGGTGATTACATCATACACACACACACTCACGCAAGCACATTCAGCCAGGGCAGGACGGCCTTTCCAAGGACAGCATCTATGTGGCCCCTTCGCGCCCGCCATCGGTCATTTGGTCTTGTGGAAGGTGTAGACTAACCTCACGTCTATGTAGCCAATGGGTGAAGTGCGACTAGTAGTAGAACGTTGACGACGAGCATTAGGCGCGCGCACTGACAGCAGGGCCTAGACAGGTAGAAAGATTCAGTACCTTTATACCGAACCTTTGACTCTGCTAAGGATCCAGGAGGATTTTGGTGGGCGGTGTAACAGCCGGTCGTGGAAAATCCCCTTAAACCCTCGCGGTTCAGTGTTTTTCCCAACATCACTCATTTGCATACACTATTAACTTGTCTTTACGAACTGGTTGTTTTTCTGGATCAATTGCTGTTTGTTCGCTCCCAGAGCGCTACTTTGGCACATCCTTGTTCAGGACCTGCGTGACGCACGTGCTGTTTGCTCACACGCTGCTATACGGTTTCTCGTTGTTGAGTCCTTGTGATCGTATCGTTGAGGTTTGTATTTTTTTGATGTCATTGTTCACGTAATAATCTAGTATCGTAGAATACCACGGATAATCGTCTTTTGATTTCGGGATCCGTTGCGAATTTGGCTATGCATTGCTCAAACGTTCGTTACAATGGGGCGCCGAACGCCTTTCTGTCATAATGCTCTTTTTGCCGTCTCTGTGCTGTCCGAAGATGGGCTCCAGCAAGGTCTTCACCACTTCCTATTATGTCCCGCAGTTTGCTGACGCATTCCACTACAGTTGTGTTTTGATTGCTAATTGGGTGTAATCACAAATCTGACGGAAGCCGAATTTCTCTTCCTGACCAAGGGAAGCTTGAAGTCTGGTTTGTTGACACATGCACCGAACCGCGATAGGCTAGCAAGCAGAAGTGTATTTTCGTGTCGCAATCAGTACCGTGCTCGACGAAGGCTTTGAGAAGGTTGATAAGTGTCCGATTAGTACGCCCAACCAATCCATTTCCTTGAGGGTGGTAGGAGGTAGTGCGTGTTTTGTCAATACCAAGAGACCCACAAAGCTCCTGTATGAGACAGCTTTCGAAATTAGTACCCTTATCAGAGTGTAGTTGGCCCGGTGCACCCCACTGACAAATCCAGTGCTTAAGGATCGCACCTGCAACGGTTTTGGCATATCTGGAGTTCAACGGTATCGCTTTGCACCATCTAGTAAATAGTCGACGAGCACCAGTAAGTGGTAGGGGTCCGATTAAATCCATACCAACTATTTCATTGGGAAACCCCGCTACTTTACTTATTGTTTCCACCTTACTCTGCCAGGGCTGATACTGCACAAGGTTTCTGCCTTTCAGAAAAAGAAAATCACGCAGTGTTGGGAGCTATGGAAACGCGCCGACAACACAACTATCTGGACACACGATTGGTTCTAGCCACACCAAGTCATGTGCAAACTGAACTGAACTGAACTATGGGTTGTAACAAAGCACAAGGTGCCGTTCTGGGATTCTTAAAGCGGCCACAACGTTCGCACGTCCTACAGAAATCCAATACATCTCTTCGTTGGTAAGGCCTCCAGAACCGAGTCCTTGTCGCATGCTCTAGTTTGTTGACACCCGCACGGCCCAGCTCAGTGTGCAATGTCGTGGGGATCTTTTTGTACCATGGACCGAGGGACGATGACTTTCGTTGGATAATTGGGACCAAACTGGAAAACTAAAACGTTATCCACAATGCTCACATGATCTTAGAGGCTTTAAAGGTGCTTGGTCCACAAACCACTCCCCGCCATCTCTCGCTGACTAGGCTTCTCACTTCCTGCCTCCAACTTTGCGTAGATGAAGCTTGTGTCGCCATCGGTGGAATGGATTGAGCCCCACTCTTCCCCAGCGTCCTCCTGTAGAGTGGTCTGTGCCACATAACCGACGGGACAGGACGGGCAATCTCCGTGGTTTCGAACTGGCCTCCTCTATAATGCGTCCGCATTTGAATGTCGACTACCCGCACGGTGTTCAATCACGAAATCAAACTCCTGCAACTGCTCCTGCCACCGGGCTGTCTGCCCCTGGGTGTCTTTAAAGTTTCGTAACCCCAGAAGGGCCTGGTGGTCTGCACGAACTCGAAATCGCCGACCTATTAGGTACTGTCTAAACATTTTTGCGAATGTGACCAGGGCTAGCATCTTTCTCGTGTAGTACAGTAGTTTTTCTCCCGTTCAAATAACGTGTTACTACCGTAGGCGATGACATGCTGTAATCCATCTCGTCCGATCTGTGATAACACACACCCATGGCCCCGTCACTGGCGTCTGTATCTAAAATAAGCTCACCAGCTCCTTCAGCCAGATCGGGCAGTGCTAGCACGGGTGCCGCGCAAAGAGCCGAATGTAAATCTCAAAAGAACTGCTCACATCGCTCGTCCCAACTGAAGCCTTTGTCTTTGCGCAGAAGAGCATTCAGTGGTGCCGCCCGTTCTGAAAAACCTTCGATGAAGCGAAGGTAATACGAAGCCAGTCATAGGCAACTCCTCAATTCCGTAACGTTGTTGGGAGTTGGCCAATTTAGGACTTGTTCGACTTTTCCTGGGTCAGTTCTTATTCCCTGGTCCGAAACAATGTGGCCCAGAAAATTCACTTCCTTGGACAGAAATTTGCACTGTGATGGCTTGAGCTTAAGTCCCGCATCTCTAATTCTTTCCAGAACTAGCTCCAAGTTTTCTCAATGTTCCTCTTTCGTTCTCCCATGAATCAGTACATCATCGATGTATGCAATGCATCTCGAAGGAATCAGTCCCTCCAGAATGCGATTCATCATACGTTGGAATGTAGCAGGTGCGTTAGTAGCCCAAAAGGCATAGTCTGAAACTCATAAAGCCCGGATGGAATCGCGACCGCTGACTTCTCCCGATCTTCAGCCGCAAGTTCAACCTGCCAATACCCAGACGCCAAGTCTAGGGTGCTGAAGTACTGGCTGCCTCCTAGGGCGTCGAACAAGTCTTCGATGACAGGCAGTGGGAATGAATCCCTCTTGGTGATGGCATTAAGTTTCCTGTAGTCTACGCACAAACGAAGTTTTCCATCCTTCTTCTTAACTAACACCACTGGAGACGACCAAGGGGAGTGTGATGGTCGGATAACGTCGTTCTTCAGCATTTCCTCAATTATGTGCTGCACCTCCGTTTGATAATGAATTGGTATCCGTCTGGGGGCTATTTTCGTGGGTTTTGCGTCCCCCGTGTCAATTCGGTGTTTAACTAAATCCGTGCGGCCCAGTCTCTCGTCCCCCCATAAGAACGTGTTGGAAAACTTCTCAAGGAGGTTCAACAACGGTTTATTACTTTTGGCTGTATCACTATCATCTAGGAGCGCGGCGAACCGTGTTGCGTGGTCTTTCGTTGCCGGTATCGTTGCACTACTGTGTCTGCTGATCCCGTTCCGGCCGAAGGCTTCACTGTTTCCGTTCCTCAGGTATAACCTCTTCTGTGGAATGTCCAATACGCATCCGAAATTCACCAGGACATTTTTTCCGATAATAACATCGTAGGGAATCCCCTCTACTACTATTAGAGGCTGCTTCTTAACAACGCCGCCCAGTTCCTATTTCGGAGTGATGATCCCTCTGACGTTTAACTTCTCCCCGTTTACCGCCGTTAAGACTATACTACACGAGGCTGACTCAACGTTTCCGACTATTGACATCAGTTTTGCACTGATTAAACTGCACGTGGCTCCCGTGTCAACCAGCCCACACAAAACGGTTCCATTAACTTTCACTCGAACAGATGATTCAGCACAAGTGGAACATATCGAAACGGCAGGAACGATGGACCTACCTTGTTTCTGAGTTTGTGGCCTCGTTCCGTACAAGGGCAGGCCGCTTTCGACTGGCTGTGAGCACGAGGTGCCGGGAGGGCTGTTGTGGGGGCCAGCATACCACCGTTTGGCACTGAAGCCTTGAATCTTGTTATAAGACGGCCGACGTGTTCCAGCGTGCCTTCCTCGATACCAGCTTCGTCTCCAATTAGTGGGATTACGGCCCGGATGTTGAGTCCTCGGTTGCCATTCACGTAAAGCGCAGCACTCGTCTCCAGCTGACACCCCAGCGACTGCCCGTTCTACACGTTCCTCTGTTTCCCCTGCAGACAATGCCTGTGCCAAATTCTCGAACTTCCCTCACAACAGTGCCCGCTTCACAGCTGGGTTCGAGACGCCGTCAATTAACTATTCCAACACCCGGCGTTCTCGCTCCTCCTTGGCCTCATCGGGATAAGCCCGCTGACTCACCAGTTGCAGCACGAGACCGAAGGATCTTTCGTCTTCATCTGGCCGCTGCTTTTTACCGTGGAACTCCTGCCGATATTGTGAAGGGTGCCCGGGAGCGTCCAAAAGTCTCCGAATCTGCTTGAAGGCAGAATCCAAGTCACCGCTGTTATAAACGTCCACTTCATTGACGACATCACAGGCCTCTCCATCCAGCAGCCCCATGGTAACATCTTCTTGTCGCTCTTCAGCGAACCATCGAAGGTATCGCCGCACCTGGCTCTCCCACCGATTATAGTTTCCTCTAAGGCGAAATTTCCCGGGCGCTCCTGGGGTGGGAACCTGCTGAGTTCTGATTATTTTGCACTCAGTCAAAGTGCGTGAAAGTTCATGGACAGATGGACTCCCAAGCTAGTCCTTGGGTGGCGAGCGAGCGATCGCCTCTTCCCGAATATCAAATTCGGCTAGCTTTTTCGGCATCCTTGATACCGGGTTGCGGCACCAATTTTGTAGCAGTCAGCCAAAGGCGAAAAGACGAAATTCAGCAATGTAAGGATTTATCTAAAATATGTGGCACACTGTCGTTAATGTAAAAATACAAATATAAACACATTACGAATCAGTCCTGTTGGATTGTTGCACTGTCTTCCAGATTGACGGTTTCTCCACCTTCTTCCAGTTTTCCTTTTGCTCGTGCAAGGTTGATGCGACCAACTGAAACGGAAGAGAAAATCCATCACTTCAGTTTGCCGTACTCGTACGACCCTCGGTGCTCGGCCCTCTGCTCTTCCTCATCTTTATCAACGACCTAGCACATGGGCTCACAAACCCCACCTTTATGTTTGCCGATGACGTCAAGGTAGCTGGAGTAGATATAGAACTTGACGTGTTAGCCGTACAAAACTGGGCACGCAAATGGGACCTTCCACTAAACCTCACCAAGTGTCAATGCTTGACCACAAATACAGGGGCTAGTGAGAATAGTGTGGGTTCGTTGCAAGCGGTCTCGCAGGTCAAAGACTTGGGCGTTATAATGGACAACAGCTTTAAGCCGTCAAAGCAGTGCACCTCAGCAGCCAATACGGCCAGGAGAGAACTCTTTCGAGTTAGATCCATTATGTCGTGTAGAGATCCGGAGATATTCGTTCCGATATATCAGGCCATAGTTAGGCCGCATATGGAGTACTGCGTGCAGGCCTGGGCACCGTACTACCAGAAAGATATCGACTGTCTGGAGAAAGTGCAAGGGCTAACCACTAGAATGGTGGCTGGGCAAAGGGGGTTTAACTACACAGAGCGTCTCCGTGCCCTAGATCTGTTATCGATGGAAAGACGGCGCATTCGAGGGGATTTGATAGAAACCTTCGAGGTAATGAAAGGACTGTCAGGAATAAGTCAAGAAGACCTTTTTTCTCACAAGGGGGCATAGCCTTAGATTACAAAGGAAACATTCGAGGCTCCAAATTAGGGCGAAGTACTTCTCAAATAGAGTGGTACCCTATCGGAATAAGCTCCCGGAAGAGGCCATAAATACCACAACAGTGAAGGCTTTTAAGAAAGCAGTAGACCTATGTTGGGTGGCAGTATACCCCGAGTTATGTTAAGCAGCTTTTAGGGTCAGATGCAATTTACTTATTGTTTCCACCTTACTCTGCCAGGGCTGATACTGCACAAAATTTCTGCCTTTCAGAATAAGAAAATCACGCAGTGTTGGGAGCTACGGAAACGCGCCGACAACACAACTATCTGGACACACGATTGGTTCTAGCCACACCAAGTCATGTGCAAACTGAACTGAACTGAACTGAACGTCGAGACAACTGAGACTGGAGGAGAGCAACAGTGGTAGGCATTTACAAGAGTGGGCCCCGGCAAAAGGCGGAAAATTACCGGCCGGTTAGCTTGACTTCGGTACTGTGTAAGTGCCTGGAGCGAATAGTCAGGAAGCAGATCTCTAGGCATTTGGTTCAACACAACCTCATATCAAATGCTCAGCATGGGTTTGTGGCAGGGCGATCCTGTCTGACGAATCTCCTGCTGTTCCTCGATGAGGTAACCAAGCGTCTGGACGAAGGGCAATCGATTACGGTCTGTTACTTAGACTTCAGCAAGGCATTTGATTCCGTGAACCACCGATTTCTGGACGTCAAACTGCAGTCCATGGGAATTGTTGGAAAGGCCAGACAATGGATAAGTAGTTTCTTAGCAGGGCGAACCTTTAGTGTTAAGGTGGGGAACCATGTTTCAAAACCGGAAGGTGTAACGAGTGGGGTGACACAGGGCTCGGTGCTCGGCCCTCTGCTCTTCCTCATCTTCATCAACGACCTAGCACGTGGGCTTACAAACCCCACCTTTATGTTTGCCGATGACGTCAAGATAGCTGGAGTAGATATAGAACTTGACGTGTTAGCAGTACAAAACTGGGCACGCAAATGGGACCTTCCACTAAACCTCACCAAGTGTCAATGCTTGACCACAAATACAGGGGCTAGTGAGAATAGGGTGGGTTCGTTGCAAGTGGTCTCGCAGGTCAAAGACTTGGGCGTTATAATGGACAACAGCTTTAAGCCGTCAAAGCAGTGCACCTCAGCAGCCAATACGGCCAGGAGAGAACTCTTTCGAGTTAGATCCATTATGTCGTGTAGAGATCCGGAGATATTCGTTCCGATATATCAGGCCATAGTTAGGCCGCATATGGAGTACTGCGTGCAGGCCTGGGCACCGTACTACCAGAAAGATATCGACTGTCTGGAGAAAGTGCAAGGGCTAGCCACTAGAATGGTGGCTGGGCAAAGGGGGTTTAACTACACAGAGCGTCTCCGTGCCCTAGACCTATTCTCGATGGAAAGACGGCGCATTCGAGGGGATTTGATAGAAACCTTCAAGGTAATGAAAGGACTGTCAGGAATAAGTCGAGAAGACCTTTTTTCGCTGATCCCCGAGAGCGGCACAAGGGGGCATAGCCTTAGATTACAAAGGAAACATTCGAGGCTCCAAATTAGGGCGAAGTACTTCTCAAATAGAGTGGTACCCTATTGGAATAAGCTCCCGGAAGAGGTCATAAATACCACAACAGTGAAGGCCTTTAAGAAAGCACTAGACCTATGTTGGGTGGCGGTATACCCCGAGTTAGGCTAAGCAGCTTTTAGGGTCAGATGCAATTTACTTATTGTTTCCACCTTACTCTGCCAGGGCTGATACTGCACAAAATTTCTGCCTTTCAGAATAAGAAAATCACGCAGTGTTGGGAGCTACGGAAACGCGCCGACAACACAACTATCTGGACACACGATTGGTTCTAGCCACACCAAGTCCTGTGCAAACTGAACTGAACTGAACTGAACTGAACCGACCTTGGTGAGTGCCGCGCTGTTTGAATCCAGTGCTCTTGTAATACGCTCAGACAGATCGCCACCCCCATCTTTATCGGTGTAAATGTTCATGCTTGTTGATGCACTTACTGAGCTCCGGCTCACCGAGTTTTCTTTCTGTCCTTGCAGATCGTACACGTGCAACCCCCAAGGAAGACACTGCATCCCGCATACTACATTTTTGGCGACCCTGCCAGGATCCCTGTCATCCAGCGTTTCACACAAACCACACCGACAGATCCTGCCAGCTGACCAGCTAAAATAATGTACAAACACTGAGGACAGTGTTCCTTCGTTGGGGGGAGCAGTGTAATACGCTCAGACAGATCGCCACTCCCATCTTTATCGGTGTAAGTGTTGATGCTTGTTGACGCACTTACTGAGCTCCGGCTCACCGAGTTTTCTTTCTGTCTTTGCAGATCGTACACGTGCAACCCCCAAGGAAGGCACTGCATCCCGCATACTACACTCTCGTCTTCAAGTTGAGTTTCCGAATAGTTTTGTGAATTAACCTAGTTTAATCCACAATACTGAGCGTATCAGAATTGCACTTAAGGTGCGTTTTATCCGGAGAATATTTTTTATTCTCCTTGTAGTATTGCCGAGTAGTGTTCGGTGTTTTTTGAAGCGATCTTTTCTCGCTTTTAGTCTTCCTGTTTGTTCTTTTGTGTTAGCGGGCTTTACCTGCTAGTCTAAGAGTGCTTATTTTGTGTTTGTGTAAAGAGCGCTTGAGTTGTTTTCGTCCTCGTTTCTGTGGTTTTCGATATGACACGCGTTTCTGACCCGTGTCTCGCACCTAAGTGCGGAAAACGTGTGGTAAATGGTATAGAGTGCGAAGCATGCAAGAGATGGGCTCACCCGAGGTGTTCAGGAGTAGCAAAGGACATCTATGTCCTTCATAAACAGAACCCATGGGCTGAATGGGTCTGTGCCCCTTGCGAGGAGGCGGCCAGTCTGGCCTTTAAACTGCAGTCCCAAGGGCAGGACCAACGCCCACCAAGTAGTACCTCAGTAATAAGCCCCAAACCAACCCAGTTAGGTTGCAGTGAGTCGTTTGCGGAAGTAGTACCCACACCCGAGAGGACAGTAATCAGAGCAAGTGGACCAGTTCCGAGAGCTTGCCAAGCGGTCGTTGCCTCGACTCCTTTGAAGCAGACCGGCGAGGGCCAGTGGACTGAGCAGAAGCCTAGAAAGGCAAGGCAGGTCAAAAAGAAGGGTGACTGTAATATCGCGAAGGATGGGTTAGCTAGGGTGGATGACCCTGCTCTTCTGCTGTTGGAAAACAAGGTGAAGGATCTACAGGGGCAATTCTTGTCGATGGGCAGGGTCTCAAGCCACAGGCTCCTGATTCTAAACCAGGAAGAACCCTTTATAAGGGACATAGATAGGGGGAGGGTCTACGATATACTGTGAATGACAGGTGTTCCGTACCCTACTACTCCAAGAAGGGTGCACAGAGTGGGGACATGGAAGTCACCACTGGGGAACAAAGGCGAACATCGTGTGAGACCAATCCTAGCGGAGTTCGCTGATGAGGCCACCCGAGATAAACTGCTGGCTAGAACAGTGGCTCACATTATCAAAGGTAGATACCAGATTGTGCCGGACGAGCATAGAGTAAGGCCTGGTGGTCTAGCTCTGGGGGGTAACCTTGCTCGATCAGCCAGGGCGCTGGTGAAAAACCAAAAAGTTCAGCGGAATGCTGCACTCGGCTCTCAGACCCCGACCCCGACAGTCGTAAAGAAGCCACGTGCGGGGTCGCAAATAGTTGTAATTGAAGACGCACTGGAAGACGAAAATTGGCAGTACTGTCCGAAGATAGATGACAGTGCTACCCCTGCCAGTCCGGATGTTGTGGCAACTCCCATAGAGATGGATTGAGAGTCGTCGGAAGTTCTGGTTTGTCAGCCGGCTTCATGCACACCAGTGGGGACATCCGAAGCAAAAAACGTGTCGTCATCTCAGGCGTTGCGCCTGAGAAACAGACAGGAGTGAATAACAAGAGACATTTAGGCGACGGAGCAAACGCGGTGGTGTTATATACTAACGCGTGTAGTATTAGAAACAAATGGGCGGAACTCGCTAAAACCGCTGACGGGCAGAAAGCGTCCATAGTTGCCGTCACGGAAACGTGGCTTTCTGAAGAAGACCACGTGCCACGCCTAATAAATAACGGTTTTGCCATCCATAGGCAGGATCGAGAACAGGATCGCCTTGGTGGTGGAGTAGCTGTAGTGGAGGTGAGCACGCGCATATCCAAGGCTCGAGTGGCGGATGCTGGACAGAAGAACTTGTGGCGCTGACATGATATTTCGCTGAAGTTGAAAGGTCGTGTGTACTGTGCTGCGGTGCGTCCAGTTCTGTTGTATGGTTACGAGACATAGAGTCTGTGTGCGGTAGATGTCCGTCGCCTTGATGTTTTCGACCATTGATGTTTGCATAATATCGCTGAGATTGAATGAATGACCGAGTGAGCAATGCTGAGGCCAGAAATCGAGTATCGGATACCCGTTCGGAGAATGTTCTGTCACAGCGTATCCAGATTAGTAGACTTTGTTGGCTAAGGCACGTGTTACGTGTAGTAAACACGTCTACTATACCGTGCCCTGTTTTCCGTTCCTCTCTCAGGAGTGGAAGAAGCCACGTGGAGGTCAACGGATGACGTGGAAATGAGAAGATGTACAACAAACTTGGGAAAAGTGAGTGCTTCACGTTTTCGTGGTTGGGATCCAGAAGAGCCCTCAACCAGTTGGCTGGAGACACTGAGGTATATGTCAGTGAACCGTGAACAGTGGCGATCGTGTTGTCACTTTCTGTCAAATCGGAATGATTGAAGAATATTCCTTTGTGCATTTAAACTATATATATATATATATATATATATATATATATATATATATATATATATATATATATATATATATATATATTAAACAGCGGCCTTGGATTACGCCGTAGTAGTTTTGGCATAATTCACAGGTAATTGAAAACTGTTACAGAGCGGTGCAATAGAATTCTGGAAAGTATCACGAAGTTTTGACAAGGCTACAAGCTGGCAACTGAATTAGTTTTTCTCTTTCAATTGTGGGGGCTCCAAAAATGTTTAGAGAACAAGAAACAAATGGCCAGCGTCCCACTCGTCTGATAACGAGCGTATGCTAAGCGGATGAGGAAATAGCGTGGTGAACAGGATAGAATATAGTGAACAATAGTATAGTGACGGTTAATCAACTAGTTATTGGGTCTTTTATCATGCCCTGTGTTCCAGTAATGAAAATTGGAATCACTTACTTGTTATCTTCGCTTCTCAAAACCTATTGGAGATGTGATTGTTTTTTAAATCCAATTTTATTGTCCTTTTGCACTAGTTGTAGTAGTTGGTCTATGCAAATTCTCCTTTGAAAAGGCCTATGCTGACACTGTGTTCTGGTTCATTTTTTCTATCTTTCAGCTAATTTGGACAAAAACAATCTTTAATTCACAGCGTTTCTTACTTTGGGCGTTCTTATCCAATGTCCAACGTGAGCACAAATTACACGTTGTTCCACCACAGCTCAGTAAATCATGTCAAATGCAATCACTCGACCCGGTCATTTTCGCACTCGGACACGGAATTGGATCGTGTGACAACAGTCTATTTGCGCCTGTTGTTGTTTATCTGCATTTCAGTTCTAGTTTTTGTCCTCTCACAGCCTTGGACTGAATCGTACGTGGTCCGTTGGGTGTTTGGTGAAGAATTAAATTATTGCAACTACACATATGTCCCCGCCACACACCACTACCGACGTCCTTTTAAGACGTATACATAATAGCCTTTTTCCACGGTCCCCACTTTCTAATTACTATCCGCTTGTTTCATCTCAACACGCAATAAACAGACGATATATGGTTCCTGTATTTGTCGCTCCTAGGTATCTCTTTGCGTTGACTATTTGCTTCGCTCTTTTTCAATGAGTGAGATTTCTCTATCCGTCTCTATTATTTTATGTGATTTGTACGCTTACACATATCATGACGCCATATATGTTCGTCCGTTCGTTGAAGGAAGTATTTTCATAATTCATTCTCCCCACATTTATGCGTATTCATCGTCTCCTTACCGGATCTGTAATGGGAACTATTTGTGGCATCCGTTTGGAGAAGTATAACGAATCTGAGAAGGCTAAACTCGGTTGATGTAAGGAAAACTTATTGTATGCTCAATGCAAATCGACACCCAATAATCCAGGAGGCGGATCGACAACAAAGGCTTGATGAAGACAAAAAAAAAACGCATGCAGTAATCAGATCTCACGTGACAGACCAGAAGAAGTTCCTTCACAGGTTCTTCGGTCACGTTCCCGTGTTGGGGTGACGCCCTACTGCCATGTGGGTAGGATTTTTGAGTCTGAGGTTCCGGTTAGGGTTCCCAAAGAAAAAGCTCTTTTTCGATGTGGGCAGCCGCGAAGTATGATTCGCCCAGAAACCTCCAGCATCGTTCCTGGAAATGGGCTCACTAACTTGTATTTATCCCTTAATTTAAGATCGATGCAAAACGACACGGGTAATTGCGGCTCTGAATAAAGTGGCATTTCAAGAATCGGATATGAATCCGACACTTCTTAAGCCTAAATGTCCACTTCACTTGACTGCCTTCAACGTCCGCACACTTTGTCAGATAGGGCAAAAGACTGCCCTCCCCAGAACTCTTGAAACTTTTAGAGTTGTTTTATGCTATGTCTCTCAAACACGCATACAAGACCTTACTTCTGTGGTCACTCTGTACACCCCAGATACAACCTCAGTCTCTCGCTTCACCCTTCTTGTGTCGGGTGATCCGGTTTCTAGTGCTCGTGGTCAGGCTAGCGTTGGGATTGCTTTGAACATAAAGCTGAGCGTGCACTGCTGGACCGGATTCCAGTCAGCAGTCGATTGTGTGCAGTTCGGTTATACGGTTCTGTTCGTGTCAAGTGCAACAGACTGAAGGGTCGATGCTTGTTCGTCTTATTTGTGTATGCGCTCACTGACTGCAGTTCCACTGATTCCAAAGATGAATTCTATCGGGATTTGTCCCAGCTGCTTGTAGGCTTGAGTTCAACGGACGTGGTGGCTACTGCTGGGGATTTCAACACCTAGGTTGACTGTTTGGGGGATTGTGAAAATCGCATTGGAGGCCCATTTGCCATCCGGGCCGATCGCACTGACAATTGCGATCGACTCATTCAGCTGTGTTCTGACCACAGATTGTTTCTGGCAAGTACGAACTTCTGCCATGAGAAGCGGCGTAGACTCACATGGCGTCCTCTCGCGTCTTCAGAACGTTGGACTCAGCTTGGTCGTATTGTCGTTCATTTTGGTCTACGCCTGTGGACTCAGATCACGCCTTGATATGTGCTGACTTCCGTTTACATTTCGCGATCGTGTTGTCAATTTCTGTCAAATCAGAATGACTGGTCAAGTTGTGATTGTACAGTTAGACCGTGTATTGCGTGTGTTGGCTGTTAGGGCGTTCTTTTCTTTTCCCTTCCGTGTTGGTCCATTCTCTGTTCATCTTGTATATTCATGCTTTCTGATTTAACGTGCAAGATGGTGACAAAGGCAGTGATCAGGGGGCTTGCCGTACTGTTTAACGCTGCACGATAATGATAATGATGATGAAACCCCTTGAGTGAGTAGCTCAGGAAATCAATCCAACTAGTGGGATTTCGCCGCCCGAAGGCCAAGACTCAGTACCGCCTGTTCAGTTAGATCTAGAGGTATCAATAGAAGGTGGAAGAGCTGTAGCTCCGGGGACAGAGCCTTCTGAAAGAGAGAGCTGTGTAATAGAAAATTCTGGAAGGTCGTAGGAGTACAGTAAATTGGAGCAATGGATCTTCCCTTCCATCTCAGTTGGTCGTGTCGACTTTGAACAAGCAGACGGCGAACTGGAAAAAGTTGGAGAAACTACTAGTTTGAAAGACAGTGCAATGACTGGAGAAGACTGAGTCGTAATGTGTTTATATTTGTACTTTTACATTAGTAATAGTGTGCCACATTTTAAGATAAATCTTTATATTTTTGAATTCTGTCTTTTCTCCGTTGGCTGAATGTTACGCAGGTGTTGTGAGCTGGCTGTTGGCTGCCATATTGGTGTTCGATTTATGTAGATGTTAGTTCACCGTAATAGTGTTCGAGTAACTCAAGTGTTCGATCCTGTTGGTAAACTAACTGGGCTCTGTGCTGATGGAGTTTTGCCTTTTCGTTATTTCAGGTCGAATCTAAACAACCCTGGCAGTCGAAGCACAGTGGGAACATTGCAACCCTGGAGTGCAAGAATCTGGCCGTACACTAGCCAAAGCCGCGACTCCTGTGACCTCATCTGATCCTAACCCCCTGTGGAAGATCATTGGTCCCTGCACCCTACATGGGAATGTAGTCACAAGCTGTGGACAGTTGCATAGACTCTTTGGTTATGTAAGTGTTGGTGCCTGGTAATGCAGTTGCTGATCTACGGGTCATGGACTTAAGTCTTCACGTTTTTCTGAAGATTGAAAACCGGCAACCTCCTTCGGATGGGCGCTGTCGTGCCGGCAGGACCGCTCTATCATGTAGTGTATAAGTTCAGTAAACTGTTGAGAGCAATCCAGGATAGCACTGTGATTAGGGTGTTCGAATGACAGTCGTACACCCCGGGTTCGAGTCCCGGTTGGCGCTTGGTGGATGCGCGCTGCTGCTGATTCCTAATAGGGAAGATACAGCTCTACAGTACTTTCGTGGTTTTCAATGGTTTGGACGTTCGCACTGCATGATGAATCATATCCTGATATATATATCACTCATGCGTACATATATATTGATAGTAAGTGGTATGTAGGCACATGGACAAAATTTTCCCCGGAAGTTCACGACTGGTTTCACGGTTGTTGCCGTTCGTCAGGTATGCGTACCCGGTACTCCTCTGCCCACTCATGTTCATAGTTGTACTTGGTATCAATATGAGCGCTTGTACATGCAGCCTCGTTGCTCGTCGGGTTAGCAGTGACCCAGAAACGAATAACTATCAGAAATTACAGTTGTGATTCACTTGTGGACTTTTCAATGAGGAGTATCCACTCACACTCCAGACGATTCAAATTAGATCCTGGTGAATATATATATATATATATATATATATATATATATATATATATATATATATATTGTAACATGCAAGCAGCAGTGATCTTCCGCCAGGGGGTTGAGCGTGTTTGATCTGCAAAAGCACAAGAGAAGGAAAAACTCCATGAGCCGAAGCTCAGTAAGTGTATCAATGGCATTACATTACATTACTCGAACAACAATATGGCGGCTTACAACCTGGCCATTACAATATATATATATATATATATATATATATATATATATATGAGTGAAGTGGTAAATTTTAAAATGTGGGATAGGATATCAAGAGATCAGAAGAAAAGAAATATCAAGAACAACGAGACTTGGGCGTCGAACTCCTGTACTATGTTGTGAATGTTAAAGTATGAGGATGCGGTAAATGAGAAAAACAAATAAAAAGGAGAAACGGACTTGGTTATTTTAAGCAACTATGACACAATTCATTGGCTAGATCTGCGCGGACTCAGGGGGGCCGCAGTTGAATTGCTCAGAACTTTTAATGGAAACGCTCAGCAGACGTCTGTGCTGCTTGGGATGGGACTTATGCGGGCTTCGTTCCGTGTAAGTCAAATTTGTTAAGGACGAGTGTCTCAAAAATTATCGCGTGCGATTTTTAACACCGGATGACGTCGGAATTTGATATTCATTTCAGACCTTGGTCAACGAAAAACGCTCAAGGTGGTTTGGAAAATATTTCCTACTGAGTGTTTAACCCTCAAGCTTAATTCATCTTAATGGTGTTTGGTGTACCCATCTGTAAGTGTTGTCATCTGCAACTGTTAGAAATATTCAGTGTAATAAATTCACTTATAACAAGATAATTCGTAATAATCACGCTAGGTTTCGTCCTTATCCCGTTATCCCGATCTTGGTATACATGAAAATGAACTTATGCAGTTATTTGGCAAGTCTGTGCATCTTGTTTATGTGATTTTAGCACTGACTTTTCAGTTTATCCCGGATAAATGTATAACGTACCGTTCCGAAGAAATATGAATATCCCATTTGAGGACAGCCAAGGAAAGGTCGAGTATCCCGCCTGTGCTGCCTTTACCCGAACCCTATACTTCTTGTGATGCAATTTTCAATTTAATGTAAGGATTGGTATTATGCATTCCATAAGATGCGATTATTTTCTCACAGTAAACGTTGTGTTGATAAAAATGAGGGAATGGTTACTTTTCCCCAGTGAAAGGTAGAATAAAAGTGCTACACCAAAGCCCTGCTAGCACAAAGGAGCTAAAAAACGATCATTTCGGTTCTTGTTAATGGTGGGTTTTAAGTATATGTTGAGTAAAATGTTCGACGAAAGTTATGAGCCAGTCGCTGCGGACTTTTATAAGCCAACAAACATATGACAGGACCGTATACAGCAATGACTGCGCTAATAAATGTATTAAAGCTTCCATAGAGGGCTTTAAAACGAGTCAAATTTTACTTTAATGTGTATTGACTAGTAAATTTGCCCAATCCATCCTAAGCATCGCTTGATTGATCAGGGTCTGGAAAGAATATCAAAATCAAACGTCATTTAGTGCGTTGGTCATCAGATGTACGAAAACTCGGCCAGAAATCGGTTGCTTCATGGGTACATATTTTTAAGATTCCTTGAATATATTTAGATAACGGTCACTCCTAACAAGTGTTTGTCGTAAAATAGCTAGGTTAAATTCACTTGAGACTTCTCAGAAAGTCAATGACGACGAATATCGTCTATTGCTGTTACATTCAGGCTGGCATCATATGCAGGTGGGTAAACTTTTCTAAACATCGTTTTATCTCTATAGACTCAATCCTGATACATTCGTATACATTATCTAAAAAAAGATTCCTAAGGTTTTCATTTCATCAGAGATGATAAAATTGTTGAGTAGTGCATGACTGTCTGTTGGGATTAAATCCAAGAAGTAGTTGCTGTTTTCCAAATTTTAGTTCCCAGAACCAGTGATATTCTAAGACTAAGAAGAAAATGAATGTCGTTACTAACATCATTTCAATACCTCACATAACTGAATGAAATCAGATTTACCAATTCATCCCCTATTGCCTAGCGCTCACAATAGATCCTCTGGCAGTTGACGTCTGCTGCGTAAGTGAAACGCGTATCCAAGACTCGAGCATCATGATTCGGCTAACTGCGCACTTCACGAGACAATGCAGCTAGAGGTGCGGGTCAACGTGGCGTAGGAATGGCCCTGAGTGACAAGGCTGAGGCAGTTAGACTCCAGGTGTCAGTCGGCGTTCGAAGGGATGGTTGTGTTAGGCGCAACTTGTTTGTGATCTCGGCTACGCTGTAACAGACTGCCACTCTGATATGCAGAAGGATGAGTTCTGTGATGAACACACCACTCTCGTTCGCAGGGGCAAAGGCTGTGACATTGTAGTGGTAGCAGGTGGTTTTAATGCACAAGTTGGCAAACTTAGTGCGCCAGAAGCCTGTTTAGGTGGATGTTGTGCCTTATCCGCTGAGCGCACAGATAACGGGGGTAGGCTTCTCCAGACAATCGGTTATTCCTATCTAGTACGAACTTCCGACACAGCTCGCATCACACAGTGACACGGCGCTCTAACTCTACAGGTACTTTGAGTCGGATTGGTTATATGGCAATAAGCTACTGGTGGTACAGTCTTGTCCAGAACTGGTCCATGTACATAGGTTCGGACGATGTACTAGTTTTAATGCGGTTAAGGCTTAAGCTCCATGGTCATCGACGTAAACCGCCAACCCGGCTAGCCATACGACGTTCGTCTGATTCAGAAGTTCGCAGCGGTTATGAACAAAAATTAGATCACGATCTGGAATATACGACGAACAAAGACGTAGATGGGCACTAGGCTCGTAGCATACAGGTGATGCACGTGGCAGCAGGTTTTGCCTGTGGTCCTAGACTCAATGTCCATCAAAGACACTGGATTTCTCGAGAGTTGCCGAGTCGAATGAAACAAAAGCGACAGCTCGCAAACAATAAGGAGATGAATAGGATACGAAGAAATCTACGAAGACAAGTTGCGAAAAGCCTCGAGAAAGATCGCGAAAATTGATGGATCAAGGTAGCCGAAGAAATGGGAAAATCAGCTGCTTCAGGTAACAGTCAAAGGTTGTTCAGACTTATTCGCGACACCGGTGGACGGCAAAACCTGGTCAGTGAATCGACATGCGATAGAAATGGAGAGCCTGTTCACGGCAAACAGCAAAGGCTTGGCCGTTGGGAAAAATACTTCGGGGAGAAGTTTAGCTGGCCGCGCGCTAATGTAGTTACTCCTGTGTTAAAAACTGCGGTTCCTTGGGTGGTACCACTTGAGCCTCCGTCGGAGGTGAAAGTATTCAAGCACTCGACTTCTCAAACGTGGGAAAGCGGTCGGTCCCGACAAACGTCCCCTAGTTCTTTTCAAAATGGGTCGTGGTGCGTTGATAAAATCACTTACGACCTTGCTCCGTGACATTTGGGACGAGGAACGTATTCCGTCAATATGGAGCGTGTCATTGATTGTTCCCACCTTCAAGAAGGGAATACGCAATGACTGTAGTAATCATCGTGGGATCAGTTAAATTCCGATAATCACCGAGGGATGTGTTTCAGTTTTGCCGAGCCGTCTGGCACCGGCTCTCGAGAGGAATGCCCGCGAACAGCAGGCCGGATTCGGTCTAGGTCGAGGATGCATCGACCAGGTTTTTACTCTTCGTCAAATACTTGATGTGCGTCACGCACACCGTCGACCGAAAATAACGGTTTTTTCTCGATTTGAAAGTCGCCTTCGATTCAGTTGACCGGACGGCGCTATTCAATGCTCTTCAGCGGAAAGGTATGACTCAGAAGTTCATGAATCTACTGAGATCATTGTACTCTCATACTTTTAGCAACATACGGGTTTACGGTGAATTATCTTGTCCACTTGAAACGATCAGCAGTGTTCAGCAAGGATGTCTCATTTCGTCATTCTTGTTTAACTTTGTCGTGGACGAGGTAATAGAGAATATCTTGCTAAATCTTCAGGATGTGGGCGTCGAACTAAGAAATAGTGAGGAGCTGTGTGACCTAGATTACATTGAAGACCTTTTCTGTTTGTTTGAATGCACGGAACATGCGGAACGTGCGCTAGATAGATTCATAGGAGCTGTAGCTCCATTCGGCATGCGCTTTGCACCTTCAAAGTGGAAAGTGATGTTGCAAGACTGGGCGTCAACGATTCCGAGCTTGATGCTTTGTGGAGAAGGACTAAAAATTGTCAGGCGCTTCACGACGAGACTGCAACTTGGCGTGGTGTGGTCGCTTGCGCGCCTTCATAACCCAAAGAGTTACGCAGGATGGCTGCCTTAAGCCCAGATGCAGTAATGCTTCTCTCGCTAAAACTCTTGATACTTTTACCAAAGATGTAATCTGTGTCTCCGAAGCGCGCATACAAGACCTTACTTCTGTGGTCACTCTGTACACCCCAGATACAACCTCAGTCTCTTGCTTCACCCTTCTTGTGTCGGGTGATCCAGTTTCTAGTGCTCGTGGTCAGGCTAGCGTTGGGATTGCTTTGAGCATAAAGCTGAGCGTGCACTGCTGGACCGGATTCCAGTCAGCAGTCGGTTGTGTGCAGTTCGGTTATACGGTTCTGTTCGTGTCAAGTGCAACAGACTGAGGGGTCGATGCTTGTTCGTCTTATTTGTGTATGCGCTCACTGACTGCAGTTCCACTGATTCCAAAGATGAATTCTATCGGGATTTGTCCCAGCTGCTTGTAGGCTTGAGTTCAACGGACGTGGTGGCTACTGCTGGGGATTTCAACACCTAGGTTGACTGTTTGGGGGATTGTGAAAATCGCATTGGAGGCCCATTTGCCATCCGGGCCGATCGCACTGACAATTGCGATCGACTCATTCAGCTGTGTTCTGACCACAGATTGTTTCTGGCAAGTACGAACTTCTGCCATGAGAAGCGGCGTAGACTCACATGGCGTCCTCTCGCGTCTTCAGAACGTTGGACTCAGGTTGATCATATTGTGATTGGTCCCCGCTGGCGTGGGTCAGTTGAAGATTATCGTTCATTTTGGTCTACGCCTGTGGGCTCAGGACACGCTTTGGTGGGTGCTCGCTCATTTTTAAGTCTCGTCCGCGGTCGCGCGAACGTAAATGCCACTTGTCCCGCGCAGTTGCTTTTGGACGATAACCAGCGATACAATTTCCGGGCCAAGCTGTCTACACGAATATCCATGCAGCCAGATGTGCACGACCTAGATGAACGCTGGGAACAGATCAAGGAAGCTTTGTATACCGCTCCAAATGCCACCCAGAACTCTGGGTCAAGTGGGCTTCCCAAACGATGGATATCTCCGACATCAGTTGCCCTGTTGGATGCTCGCAGATCCTTCCCTCCAGACGCCACATCCAATAAAGTGCCTAAATCCCTGGGATGCCAACTGACTAGGAGCCTGAGAAATGACCTGAGTAGTAGTGGATTGCGAAATGTAAGGAAATGGAAAAATCTGCGTTCATTGACAATGCTCGCAAACTTTTCCGTTTGATTAGAGGTACCGGTCCACGTAAATCCGATGTGAGTGAGGTGATTAAGGAATCCGACGGCTCACTGAATCATTCCCGGGGACCTCATCTGGATCGTTGGGCAGAGCACTTTGAGAAACAATTCAGTTGACGCACTTCAACAGTGGACCGTACAAACATACCTGCCAGAGGAACGATGCAGGTAGATGTCACTCCTCCATCAGAAATAGAGGTTATGCGGGAGATAGGTTACTTGGAAAGATACAAAGCCGCTGGACTGAATGGGTTGTGTCCAACTTTTTTCAACACGGGAGGTGAAGCTTTGGTTTCGGAGTTAACAAAACTCCTCCGGATTATTTGCGATACCGAGCAGATTCCCAGGGAATGGTGTGAATAGATGACTGTACCGATTTACAAGGAAGGTGACAGGTCTTATTGTGAAAACCACAGAAGAATATATATATATATATATAATTTGCAGTTGAGTAGTAGGAGATTAGATTTGTATATAATATGATTCATCATGCAGCTTGAACGCTCAACTCACCATTGAAAAGCATGGAAGCAGTGTACAGCTGTTTCATCGTTGTTGGGAATCATCAGCAGTGCACATCCAGCGAGCCCCCACGGGGACTGGAACGCGGGCTGAACGATTGTGAATCGAACACCTTAACCGCAAGGCTATCCGGTCTGGCTCTCAACGGTTTGTTGAACATCTACACTACATGATATAGCACCCTTCCGTCACTGGGTTTTGAACGGTAAGAACCCGCTTCCCACACAGCGATCGACTCCTATGATGGATGACTTCTGTGTGGGGGCCTAAGTACAACGAAGGCATTCCGTTATGAACAACCTACAGAGCTTTGTTACTATTTGCAATTGAGTAGTAGGAGATTATATTTGTATATAATATGATTCATCATGCAGCTTGAACGCTCAACTCACCATTGAAAAGCATGGAAGCAGTGTACAGCTGTTTCATCGTTGTTGGGAATCATCAGCAGTGCACATCCAGCGATCCCCCACGGGGACTGGAACGCGGGCTGAACGATTGTGAATCGAACACCTTAACCGCAAGGCTATCCGGTCTGGCTCTCAACGGTTTGTTGAACAAATACACTCCATGATGTTGTTCAACCTTTGTCTTCTGTCCCTAACCATCCCTCTTTGCCCCAGCCATCCACCCATAATGCTCCCACTGATAACACGGTCGATGCTCGCAACGATTCACTGTCAAACAGTGTCGGGAATAATCCTCTGTCTGGTAACTCAAATTTTCTCAAGCCCCGTCAGCCTTTGAATCTCGGCTCCTTCAACGTGCATACACTCATGCAGGCCGGTCAGCAGGCGTGCCTAGCCCTCACAATGAACTCTCTGAACATTGATGTTTGCTGCTTAAGCGAAACGCGTATCCAGGATTCGAGCAGTGTAATTCAACTAACTGCTCCTGGTATCTCATCGAGGTATATTCTGCGCACCTCAGGAGACGAAGCAGCTAGAGCTGTGGGTCAACGTGGTGTAGGAATTGTCTTGACTGACAAGGCTGAGGCTGCCCTATTAGACTGGATCCCTGTTAACAGTCGTTTATGTGCTGCGAGACTCCAAGGGTCAGTCGGCGTTCGGAAGGACAGTTGTGTTAAACGCAATTTGTTCGTGATCTCGGCGTACGCCCCAACGGACTGCAGCTCAGACTTGCAGAAAGATGAGTTCTATAATGCCCTCGCCACTCTCGTTCGCAGCAGTAAAGGTTCCGACATTGTAGTGCTAGCTGGTGACTTCAATGCACAAGTTGGCAAACTTAGTGCGTCAGAAGCCTGTTTAGGTGGGCGTTGTGCTTTACCCGCTGAGCGCACAGATAACGGGGATAGGCTTCTCCAATTTTGTGCAGACAATCGATTGTTCTTGTCTAGCACAAATTTCCGACACAGCTCGCGCCGCACAGCGACATGGCGCTCTAACTCTACAGGTACTTTGAGTCAAATTGACCATATCGCCGTAAGCTACCGATGGCCCAGTTCTGTTCAGAACTGTAGATCTTACTGGTCCACTTACGTAGAGCCGGACCATGCCTTAGTTTTAATGCGATTATCTCTCCAGCTCCATGGCCATCGTCGCAAACCGCAAACCGCATTAGCCGTGCAACGTTTGTGTGATCCAGACGTTTGCACCCGTTATGAGCAGAAGTTAGCACATGAGCTAGGATCCACGGAGAACAGTAATGTAGATGAGCATTGGGCTCATATCAAACAAGCGATGCACTTTGCAGCAGGTTTCGCCTGTGGTCCTGGATCCGTTGTCCATCAGAGACACTGGATCTCGCAAGAGTCGCTGAGTATAATGGAGCAAAAGCGTCAGCTTTCGAACCGTAAGGAGATGAATAAGATGCGGAGAAAGCTGCAAAGACAAGTTACGCGAAGCCTTAAGAAGGATCGCGAAAATTGGTGGGTCAATGTAGCCGAAGAAATGGAAGTGGCAGCTGCTTCAGGTAACAGTCAAAGACTGTTCAAACTTATTCGTGACACCGGTGGACGGCGCACCCAGGTCAGTGAAACGATTTGCAATAGGAATGGAGAACCCATCCATAACAAACAGCAAAGGCTTGACCGATGGGCCGAGTACTTCAAGGAACAGTTTAGCTGGCCGCACGCTAGTGTAGTTACTCCCGTGTCAACAACTGTGACTCCTTGGGTGGTATCACTTGAGCCCCCATCAGAAGTAGAAGTAGAGTCATGTATTCGATTACTAAGGCGGGGGAAAGCGGCAGGTCCCGACGAACTTCCTCCAGTTCTTTTCAAACTGGGTGGTGAGGCATTGATAAAATCACTAACTGCCTTGCTCCGTGACATTTGGAAGGAGGAGCGTATTCCGTTAATATGGAGCGAGTCATTGATTGTTCCCATCTTCAAGAAGGGAATACGCAATGACTGCAGTAATCATCGTGGGATTAGCTTAATCCCGATAGTCGCCAAAGTATTAGCTTCGATTTTGCTGCACCGTCTTACACCGGCTCGCGAGGGGAATGTCCGCGAACAGCAGGCAGGATTCCGCCCAGGTCGAGGATGCATCGACCAGATTTTTACTCCTCGCCGACTACTTGAAACGCGTCACACGCACCGCCGACCAACAATAATGCTTTTCTTAGACCTGAAAGGCGCCTTCGATTCAGTTGATCGAACATCGCTTTTCAGTACTCTTCATCGAAAAGGTATGCCCCAGAAGTTCGTGAACCTAATGAGATCATTGTATTCTCATACTTCTGGCCGCTTTAGGGTTTACGGTGAACTATCCGGTCGGTTCGAAACGACCAGTAGTGTTCGGCAGGGATGCCCTTCGTCTCCATTCCTTTTTAACTTCGTCATGGACGAAATAATGGACAGTGCGCAGCAAAATCTTCAGAATGTTGGCGTCGAACTAGGAGATAGTGAAAAGCTATGTGACCTAGATTACGCAGACGACGTTGTCTGCTTGTTCGAATCCACGGAACATGCTCAACGTGCACTAGATAGACTCGCAAGAGCTGTAGCTCCATTCGGCATGCGTTTTGCACCTTCAAAGTGCAAGGTGATGTTACAAGACTGGACGTCAACGATTCCGAGCTTGATGCTCGATGGGGAGGTGCTGGCAGCTGTCGATCACTTCACCTACCTCGGTAGCTGCGTGACGACGGATGGGAGCACAGTAGTAGAGGTGAGTACGCGGATATCCAAAGCTCGAGCGGCGTACGCTGGACTGAAGCACTTGTGGCGCCGATCCGATATTTCACTGAAGTTGAAAGGTCGTGTATACTCTGTCACTGTGCGTTCAGTTTTGTTGTATGGTTGCGAAACTTGGAGTCTGCGTGCTGAAGATATTCGTCGTCTTGAGGTTTTCGACCATCGATGTTTACGTAGTATCGCTAGGATTGGGTGGAATAGCCGAGTAAGCAACGATTAGGTCAGAAAGCGAGTATTGGGTACTAATTCAGAGAACGTTCTGTCACAGCGTATCCAACTTAGTAGACTTCGTTGGTTGGGACACGTGTTACATATGGCAAACACACGTCTACCGTACCGTGTCCTATTCTGCGTTCCTCCTAGGGAGTGGAAGAGACCACGTGGAGGTCAACAGATGACGTGGCAGCGAGGAATGAGAAAATGTACAGCAGACTTAGGAAAAGAAGGTGCTTCACGTCTTCGTGGTTGGGGTCCAAAAGATCCGTCTACCAGTTGGCTGGAGACACTGAAGGATATGGCTGCGAACCGCGAACAGTGGAGATCGTGTTGTCACTTTCTATCGAATCAGAATGTTTGATCGGTGTACGTTTGTACAGTTAGACTGTGTATTCCGTGTGTTGGCTACTAGGGCATTCTTTTCTTTTCCCACCCATATATGTCCACTCCCTGTCCATCTTGTATATTCATACTTTTTAATTCAACGTGCAACATGGTTAGAAAGGCAGTGGTCAGTGGGGCTTGCCCTACTGTTTAACGCTGTACGATGATGATAATGATGATGATGATATAGCACCATTCCGTCACTGGGTTTTGAACGGTAAGAACCCGCTTCCCACACAGCGATCGACTCCTATGATGGATGACTTCTGTGTGGGGGCCTAAGTACAACAAAGGCATTCCGTTATGAACAACCTACAGAGCTTTGTTACTATTTGCAATTGAGTAATAGGAGATTATATTTGTATATAATATGATTCATCATGCAGCTTGAACGCTCAACTCACCATTGAAAACCATGGAAGCAGTGTACCGCTGTTTCATCGTTGTTGGGAATCATCAGCAGTGCACATCCACCGAGCCCCCACGGGGACTGGAACGCGGGCTGAACGATTGTGAATCGAACACCTTAACCGCAAGGCTATCCGGGCTGGCTCTCAACGGTTTGTTGAACATCTACACTACATGATATAGCACCCTTCCGTCACTGGGTTTTGAACGGTAAGAACCCGCTTCCCACACAGCGATCGACTCCTATGATGGATGACTTCTGTGTGGGGGCCTAAGTACAACGAAGGCATTCCGTTATGAACAACCTACAGAGCTTTGTTACTATTTGCAATTGAGTAGTAGGAGATTAGATTTGTATATAATATGATTCATCATGCAGCTTGAACGCTCAACTCACCATTGAAAAGCATGGAAGCAGTGTACAGCTGTTTCATCGTTGTTGGGAATCATCAGCAGTGCACATCCAGCGAGCCCCCACGGGGACTGGAACGCGGGCTGAACGATTGTGAATCGAACACCTTAACCGCAAGGCTATCCGGTCTGGCTCTCAACGGTTTGTTGAACATCTACACTACATGATATAGCACCCTTCCGTCACTGGGTTTTGAACGGTAAGAACCCGCTTCCCACACAGCGATCGACTCCTATGATGGATGACTTCTGTGTGGGGGCCTAAGTACAACAAAGGCATTCCGTTATGAACAACCTACAGAGCTTTGTTACTATTTGCAATTGAGTAATAGGAGATTATATTTGTATATAATATGATTCATCATGCAGCTTGAACGCTCAACTCACCATTGAAAAGCATGGAAGCAGTGTACAGCTGTTTCATCGTTGTTGGGAATCATCAGCAGTGCACATCCACCGAGCCCCCACGGGGACTGGAACGCGGGCTGAACGATTGTGAATCGAACACCTTAACCGCAAGGCTATCCGGTCTGGCTCTTAACGGTTTGTTGAACATCTACACTACATGATATAGCACCCTTCCGTCACTGGGTTTTGAACGGTAAGAACCCGCTTCCCACACAGCGATCGACTCCTATGATGGATGACTTCTGTGTGGGGGCCTAAGTACAACGAAGGCATTCCGTTATGAACAACCTACAGAGCTTTGTTACTATTTGCAATTGAGTAGTAGGAGATTAGATTTGTATATAATATGATTCATCATGCAGCTTGAACGCTCAACTCACCATTGAAAAGCATGGAAGCAGTGTACAGCTGTTTCATCGTTGTTGGGAATCATCAGCAGTGCACATCCAGCGAGCCCCCACGGGGACTGGAACGCGGGCTGAACGATTGTGAATCGAACACCTTAACCGCAAGGCTATCCGGTCTGGCTCTCAACGGTTTGTTGAACATCTACACTACATGATATAGCACCCTTCCGTCACTGGGTTTTGAACGGTAAGAACCCGCTTCCCACACAGCGATCGACTCCTATGATGGATGACTTCTGTGTGGGGGCCTAAGTACAACGAAGGCATTCCGTTATGAACAACCTACAGAGCTTTGTTACTGTTTGCAATTGAGTAGTAGGAGATTATATTTGTATATAATATGATTCATCATGCAGCTTGAACGCTCAACTCACCATTGAAAAGCATGGAAGCAGTGTACAGCTGTTTCATCGTTGTTGGGAATCATCAGCAGTGTACATCCACCGAGCCCCCACGGTGACTCGAACGCGGGCTGAACGATTGTGAATCGAACACCTTAACCGCAAGGCTATCCGGTCTGGCTCTCAACGGTTTGTTGAACATCTACACTACATGATATAGCACTCTTCCGTCACTGGGTTTTGAACGGTAAGAACCCGCTTCCCACACAGCGATCGACTCCTATGATGGATGACTTCTGTGTGGGGGCCTAAGTACAACGAAGGAATTCCGTTATGAACAACCTACAGAGCTTTGTTACTATTTGCAATTGAGTAGTAGGAGATTAGATTTGTATATAATATGATTCATCATGCAGCTTGAACGCTCAACTCACCATTGAAAAACACGGAAGCAGTGTACAGCTGTTTCATCGTTGTTGGGAATCATCAGCAGTGCACATCCAGCGATCCCCCACGGGGACTGGAACGCGGGCTGAACGATTGTGAATCGAACACCTTAACCGCAAGGCTTTCCGGGCTGGCTCTCAACGGTTTGTTGAACATCTACACTACATGATATAGCACCCTTCCGTCACTGGGTTTTGAACGGTAAGAACCCGCTTCCCACACAGCGATCGACTCCTATGATGGATGACTTCTGTGTGGGGGCCTAAGTACAACGAAGGCATTCCGTTATGAACAACCTACAGAGCTTTGTTACTATTTGCAATTGAGTAGTAGGAGATTAGATTTGTATATAATATGATTCATCATGCAGCTTGAACGCTCAACTCACCATTGAAAAGCATGGAAGCAGTGTACAGCTGTTTCATCGTTGTTGGGAATCATCAGCAGTGTACATCCACCGAGCCCCCACGGTGACTCGAACGCGGGCTGAACGATTGTGAATCGAACACCTTAACCGCAAGGCTATCCGGTCTGGCTCTCAACGGTTTGTTGAACATCTACACTACATGATATAGCACTCTTCCGTCACTGGGTTTTGAACGGTAAGAACCCGCTTCCCACACAGCGATCGACTCCTATGATGGATGACTTCTGTGTGGGGGCCTAAGTACAACGAAGGAATTCCGTTATGAACAACCTACAGAGCTTTGTTACTATTTGCAATTGAGTAGTAGGAGATTAGATTTGTATATAATATGATTCATCATGCAGCTTGAACGCTCAACTCACCATTGAAAAACACGGAAGCAGTGTACAGCTGTTTCATCGTTGTTGGGAATCATCAGCAGTGCACATCCAGCGATCCCCCACGGGGACTGGAACGCGGGCTGAACGATTGTGAATCGAACACCTTAACCGCAAGGCTTTCCGGGCTGGCTCTCAACGGTTTGTTGAACATCTACACTACATGATATAGCACCCTTCCGTCACTGGGTTTTGAACGGTAAGAACCCGCTTCCCACACAGCGATCGACTCCTATGATGGATGACTTCTGTGTGGGGGCCTAAGTACAACGAAGGCATTCCGTTATGAACAACCTACAGAGCTTTGTTACTATTTGCAATTGAGTAGTAGGAGATTAGATTTGTATATAATATGATTCATCATGCAGCTTGAACGCTCAACTCACCATTGAAAAGCATGGAAGCAGTGTACAGCTGTTTCATCGTTGTTGGGAATCATCAGCAGTGTACATCCACCGAGCCCCCACGGTGACTCGAACGCGGGCTGAACGATTGTGAATCGAACACCTTAACCGCAAGGCTATCCGGTCTGGCTCTCAACGGTTTGTTGAACATCTACACTACATGATATAGCACCCTTCCGTCACTGGGTTTTGAACGGTAAGAACCCGCTTCCCACACAGCGATCGACTCCTATGATGGATGATTTCTGTGTGGGGGCCTAAGTACAACGAAGGCATTCCGTTATGAACAACCTACAGAGCTTTGTTACTATTTGCAATTGAGTAGTAGGAGATTATATTTGTATATAATATGATTCATCATGCAGCTTGAACGCTGAACTCACCATTGAAAAGCATGGAAGCAGTGTACAGCTGTTTCATCGTTGTTGGGAATCATCAGCAGTGCACATCCACCGAGCCCCCACGGGGACTGGAACGCGGGCTGAACGATTGTGAATCGAACACCTTAACCGCAAGGCTATCCGGTCTGGCTCTCAACGGTTTGTTGAACATCTACACTACATGATATAGCACCCTTCCGTCACTGGGTTTTGAACGGTAAGAACCCGCTTCCCACACAGCGATCGACTCCTATGATGGATGACTTCTGTGTGGGGGCCTAAGTACAACGAAGGCATTCCGTTATGAACAACCTACAGAGCTTTGTTACTATTTGCAATTGAGTAGTAGGAGATTAGATTTGTATATAATATGATTCATCATGCAGCTTGAACGCTCAACTCACCATTGAAAAGCATGGAAGCAGTGTACAGCTGTTTCATCGTTGTTGGGAATCATCAGCAGTGCACATCCAGCGATCCCCCACGGGGACTGGAACGCGGGCTGAACGATTGTGAATCGAACACCTTAACTGCAAGGCTATCCGGTCTGGTTCTCAACGGTTTGTTGAACATCTACACTACATGATATAGCACCCTTCCGTCACTGGGTTTTGAACGGTAAGAACCCGCTTCCCACACAGCGATCGACTCCTATGATGGATGACTTCTGTGTGGGGGCCTAAGTACAACGAAGGCATTCCGTTATGAACAACCTACAGAGCTTTGTTACTATTTGCAATTGAGTAGTAGGAGATTAGATTTGTATATAATATGATTCATCATGCAGCTTGAACGCTCAACTCACCATTGAAAAGCATGGAAGCAGTGTACAGCTGTTTCATCGTTGTTGGGAATCATCAGCAGTGTACATCCACCGAGCCCCCACGGTGACTCGAACGCGGGCTGAACGATTGTGAATCGAACACCTTAACCGCAAGGCTATCCGGTCTGGCTCTCAACGGTTTGTTGAACATCTACACTACATGATATAGCACCCTTCCGTCACTGGGTTTTGAACGGTAAGAACCCGCTTCCCACACAGCGATCGACTCCTATGATGGATGACTTCTGTGTGGGGGCCTAAGTACAACGAAGGCATTCCGTTATGAACAACCTACAGAGCTTTGTTACTATTTGCAATTGAGTAGTAGGAGATTATATTTGTATATAATATGATTCATCATGCAGCTTGAACGCTGAACTCACCATTGAAAAGCATGGAAGCAGTGTACAGCTGTTTCATCGTTGTTGGGAATCATCAGCAGTGCACATCCACCGAGCCCCCACGGGGACTGGAACGCGGGCTGAACGATTGTGAATCGAACACCTTAACCGCAAGGCTATCCGGTCTGGCTCTCAACGGTTTGTTGAACATCTACACTACATGATATAGCACCCTTCCGTCACTGGGTTTTGAACGGTAAGAACCCGCTTCCCACACAGCGATCGACTCCTATGATGGATGACTTCTGTGTGGGGGCCTAAGTACAACGAAGGCATTCCGTTATGAACAACCTACAGAGCTTTGTTACTATTTGCAATTGAGTAGTAGGAGATTAGATTTGTATATAATATGATTCATCATGCAGCTTGAACGCTCAACTCACCATTGAAAAGCATGGAAGCAGTGTACAGCTGTTTCATCGTTGTTGGGAATCATCAGCAGTGCACATCCAGCGATCCCCCACGGGGACTGGAACGCGGGCTGAACGATTGTGAATCGAACACCTTAACTGCAAGGCTATCCGGTCTGGTTCTCAACGGTTTGTTGAACATCTACACTACATGATATAGCACCCTTCCGTCACTGGGTTTTGAACGGTAAGAACCCGCTTCCCACACAGCGATCGACTCCTATGATGGATGACTTCTGTGTGGGGGCCTAAGTACAACGAAGGCATTCCGTTATGAACAACCTACAGAGCTTTGTTACTATTTGCAATTGAGTAGTAGGAGATTAGATTTGTATATAATATGATTCATCATGCAGCTTGAACGCTCAACTCACCATTGAAAAGCATGGAAGCAGTGTACAGCTGTTTCATCGTTGTTGGGAATCATCAGCAGTGCACATCCAGCGAGCCCCCACGGGGACTGGAACGCGGGCTGAACGATTGTGAATCGAACACCTTAACCGCAAGGCTATCCGGTCTGGCTCTCAACGGTTTGTTGAACATCTACACTACATGATATAGCACCCTTCCGTCACTGGGTTTTGAACGGTAAGAACCCGCTTCCCACACAGCGATCGACTCCTATGATGGATGACTTCTGTGTGGGGGCCTAAGTACAACGAAGGCATTCCGTTATGAACAACCTACAGAGCTTTGTTACTGTTTGCAATTGAGTAGTAGGAGATTATATTTGTATATAATATGATTCATCATGCAGCTTGAACGCTCAACTCACCATTGAAAAGCATGAAAGCAGTGTACAGCTGTTTCATCGTTGTTGGGAATCATCAGCAGTGCACATCCACCGAGCCCCCACGGGGACTGGAACGCGGGCTGAACGATTGTGAATCGAACACCTTAACCGCAAGGCTATCCGGTCTGGCTCTCAACGGTTTGTTGAACATCTACACTACATGATATAGCACCCTTCCGTCACTGGGTTTTGAACGGTAAGAACCCGCTTCCCACACAGCGATCGACTCCTATGATGGATGACTTCTGTGTGGGGGCCTAAGTACAACGAAGGCATTCCGTTATGAACAACCTACAGAGCTTTGTTACTATTTGCAATTGAGTAGTAGGAGATTAGATTTGTATATAATATGATTCATCATGCAGCTTGAACGCTCAACTCACCATTGAAAACCACGGAAGCAGTGTACAGCTGTTTCATCGTTGTTGGGAATCATCAGCAGTGCACATCCACCGAGCCCCCACGGGGACTGGAACGCGGGCTGAACGATTGTGAATCGAACACCTTAACCGCAAGGCTATCCGGGCTGGCTCTCAACGGTTTGTTGAACATCTACACTACATGATATAGCACCCTTCCGTCACTGGGTTTTGAACGGTAAGAACCCGCTTCCCACACAGCGATCGACTCCTATGATGGATGACTTCTGTGTGGGGGCCTAAGTACAACGAAGGCATTCCGTTATGAACAACCTACAGAGCTTTGTTACTATTTGCAATTGAGTAATAGGAGATTATATTTGTATATAATATGATTCATCATGCAGCTTGAACGCTCAACTCACCATTGAAAACCACGGAAGCAGTGTTCAGCTGTTTCATCGTTGTTGGGAATCATCAGCAGTGCACATCCAGCGAGCCCCCACGGGGACTGGAACGCGGGCTGAACGATTGTGAATCGAACACCTTAACCGCAAGGCTATCCGGGCTGGCTCTCAACGGTTTGTTGAACATCTACACTACATGATATAGCACCCTTCCGTCACTGGGTTTTGAACGGTAAGAACCCGCTTCCCACACAGCGATCGACTCCTATGATGGATGACTTCTGTGTGGGGGACTAATTACAACGAAGTCATTCCGTTATGAACAACCTACAGAGCTTTGTTACTATTTGCAATTGAGTAGTAGGAGATTATATTTGTATATAATATGATTCATCATGCAACTTGAACGCTCAACTCACCATTGAAAAGCATGGAAGCAGTATACAGCTGTTTCATCGTTGTTGGGAATCATCAGCAGTGCACATCCAGCGAGCCCCCACGGGGACTGGAACGCGGGCTGAACGATTGTGAATCGAACACCTTAACCGCAAGGCTATCCGGGCTGGCTCTCAACGGTTTGTTGAACATCTACACTACATGATATAGCACTCTTCCGTCACTGGGTTTTGAACGGTAAGAACCCGCTTCCCACACAGCGATCGACTCCTATGATGGATGACTTCTGTGTGGGGGCCTAAGTACAACGAAGGCATTCCGTTATGAACAACCTACAGAGCTTTGTTACTATTTGCAATTGAGTAGTAAGAGATTATATTTGTATATAATATGATTCATCATGCAGCTTGAACGCTCAACTCACCATTGAAAACCACGGAAGCAGTGTTCAGCTGTTTCATCGTTGTTGGGAATCATCAGCAGTGCACATCCAGCGAGCCCCCACGGGGACTGGAACGCGGGCTGAACGATTGTGAATCGAACACCTTAACCGCAAGGCTATCCGGGCTGGCTCTCAACGGTTTGTTGAACATCTACACTACATGATATAGCACCCTTCCGTCACTGGGTTTTGAACGGTAAGAACCCGCTTCCCACACAGCGATCGACTCCTATGATGGATGACTTCTGTGTGGGGGCCTAATTACAACGAAGTCATTCCGTTATGAACAACCTACAGAGCTTTGTTACTATTTGCAATCGAGTAGTACGAGATTATATTTGTATATAATATGATTCATCATGCAGCTTGAACGCTCAACTCACCATTGAAAAGCATGGAAGCAGTATACAGCTGTTTCATCGTTGTTGGGAATCATCAGCAGTGCACATCCAGCGAGCCCCCACGGGGACTGGAACGCGGGCTGAACGATTGTGAATCGAACACCTTAACCGCAAGGCTATCCGGGCTGGCTCTCAACGGTTTGTTGAACATCTACACTACATGATATAGCACTCTTCCGTCACTGGGTTTTGAACGGTAAGAACCCGCTTCCCACACAGCGATCGACTCCTATGATGGATGACTTCTGTGTGGGGGCCTAAGTACAACGAAGGCATTCCGTTATGAACAACCTACAGAGCTTTGTTACTATTTGCAATTGAGTAGTAAGAGATTATATTTGTATATAATATGATTCATCATGCAGCTTGAACGCTCAACTCACCATTGAAAACCACGGAAGCAGTGTTCAGCTGTTTCATCGTTGTTGGGAATCATCAGCAGTGCACATCCAGCGAGCCCCCACGGGGACTGGAACGCGGGCTGAACGATTGTGAATCGAACACCTTAACCGCAAGGCTATCCGGGCTGGCTCTCAACGGTTTGTTGAACATCTACACTACATGATATAGCACCCTTCCGTCACTGGGTTTTGAACGGTAAGAACCCGCTTCCCACACAGCGATCGACTCCTATGATGGATGACTTCTGTGTGGGGGCCTAATTACAACGAAGTCATTCCGTTATGAACAACCTACAGAGCTTTGTTACTATTTGCAATCGAGTAGTACGAGATTATATTTGTATATAATATGATTCATCATGCAGCTTGAACGCTCAACTCACCATTGAAAAGCATGGAAGCAGTATACAGCTGTTTCATCGTTGTTGGGAATCATCAGCAGTGCACATCCAGCGAGCCCCCACGGGGACTGGAACGCGGGCTGAACGATTGTGAATCGAACACCTTAACCGCAAGGCTATCCGGGCTGGCTCTCAACGGTTTGTTGAACATCTACACTACATGATATAGCACTCTTCCGTCACTGGGTTTTGAACGGTAAGAACCCGCTTCCCACACAGCGATCGACTCCTATGATGGATGACTTCTGTGTGGGGGCCTAAGTACAACGAAGGCATTCCGTTATGAACAACCTACAGAGCTTTGTTACTATTTGCAATTGAGTAGTAAGAGATTATATTTGTATATAATATGATTCATCATGCAGCTTGAACGCTCAACTCACCATTGAAAACCACGGAAGCAGTGTTCAGCTGTTTCATCGTTGTTGGGAATCATCAGCAGTGCACATCCAGCGAGCCCCCACGGGGACTGGAACGCGGGCTGAACGATTGTGAATCGAACACCTTAACCGCAAGGCTATCCGGGCTGGCTCTCAACGGTTTGTTGAACATCTACACTACATGATATAGCACCCTTCCGTCACTGGGTTTTGAACGGTAAGAACCCGCTTCCCACACAGCGATCGACTCCTATGATGGATGACTTCTGTGTGGGGGCCTAATTACAACGAAGTCATTCCGTTATGAACAACCTACAGAGCTTTGTTACTATTTGCAATCGAGTAGTACGAGATTATATTTGTATATAATATGATTCATCATGCAGCTTGAACGCTCAACTCACCATTGAAAAGCATGGAAGCAGTATACAGCTGTTTCATCGTTGTTGGGAATCATCAGCAGTGCACATCCAGCGAGCCCCCACGGGGACTGGAACGCGGGCTGAACGATTGTGAATCGAACACCTTAACCGCAAGGCTATCCGGGCTGGCTCTCAACGGTTTGTTGAACATCTACAGTACATGATATAGCACCCTTCCGTCACTGGGTTTTGAACGGTAAGAACCCGCTTCCCACACAGCGATCGACTCCTATGATGGATGACTTCTGTGTGGGGGCCTAAGTACAACGAAGTTTTTCCGTTATGAACAACCTACAGAGCTTTGTAACTATTTGCAATTGAGTAGTAGGAGATTATATTTGTATATAATATGATTCATCATGCAGCTTGAACGCTCAACTCACCATTGAAAACCACGGAAGCAGTGTTCAGCTGTTTCATCGTTGTTGGGAATCATCAGCAGTGCACATCCAGCGAGCCCCCACGGGGACTGGAACGCGGGCTGAACGATTGTGAATCGAACACCTTAACCGCAAGGCTATCCGGGCTGGCTCTCAACGGTTTGTTGAACATCTACACTACATGATATAGCACCCTTCCGTCACTGGGTTTTGAACGGTAAGAACCCGCTTCCCACACAGCGATCGACTCCTATGATGGATGACTTCTGTGTGGGGGCCTAAGTACAACGAAGTCATTCCGTTATGAACAACCTACAGAGCTTTGTTACTATTTGCAATTGAGTAGTAGGAGATTATATTTGTATATAATATGATTCATCATGCAACTTGAACGCTCAACTCACCATTGAAAACCACGGAAGCAGTGTACAGCTGTTTCATCGTTGTTGGGAATCATCAGCAGTGCACATCCACCGAGCCCCCACGGGGACTGGAACGCGGGCTGAACGATTGTGAATCGAACACCTTAACCGCAAGGCTATCCGGTCTGGCTCTCAACGGTTTGTTGAACATCTACACTACATGATATAGCACTCTTCCGTCACTGGGTTTTGAACGGTAAGAACCCGCTTCCCACACAGCGATCGACTCCTATGATGGATGATTTCTGTGTGGGGGCCTAAGTACAACGAAGTTATTCCGTTATGAACAACCTACAGAGCTTTGTTACTATTTGCAATTGAGTAGTAGGAGTTTAGATTTGTATATAATATGATTCATCATGCAGCTTGAACGCTCAACTCACCATTGAAAACCACGGAAGCAGTGTTCAGCTGTTTCATCGTTGTTGGGAATCATCAGCAGTGCACATCCAGCGAGCCCCCACGGGGACTGGAACGCGGGCTGAACGATTGTGAATCGAACACCTTAACCGCAAGGCTATCCGGGCTGGCTCTCAACGGTTTGTTGAACATCTACACTACATGATATAGCACCCTTCCGTCACTGGGTTTTGAACGGTAAGAACCCGCTTCCCACACAGCGATCGACTCCTATGATGGATGACTTCGGTGTGGGGGCCTAAGTACAACGAAGTCATTCCGTTATGAACAACCTACAGAGCTTTGTTACTAATTGCAATTGAGTAGTAGGAGATTAGATTTGTATATAATATGATTCATCATGCAGCTTGAACGCTCAACTCACCATTGAAAACCATGGAAGCAGTGTACAGCTGTTTCATCGTTGTTGGGAATCATCAGCAGTGCACATCCAGCGAGCCCCCACGGGGACTGGAACGCGGGCTGAACGATTGTTAATCGAACACCTTAACCGCAAGGCTATCCGGGCTGGCTCTCAACGGTTTGTTGAACATCTACACTACATGATATAGCACCCTTCCGTCACTGGGTTTTGAACGGTAAGAACCCGCTTCCCACACAGCGATCGACTCCTATGATGGATGACTTCTGTGTGGGGGCCTAATTACAACGAAGTTATTCCGTTATGAACAACCTACAGAGCTTTGTTACTATTTGCAATTGAGTAGTAGGAGATTATATTTGTATATAATATGAATCATCATGCAGCTTGAACGCTCAACTCACCATTGAAAAGCATGGAAGCAGTGTACAGCTGTTTCATCGTTGTTGGGAATCATCAGCAGTGCACATCCAGCGAGCCCCCACGGGGACTGGAACGCGGGCTGAACGATTGTGAATCGAACACCTTAACCGCAAGGCTATCCGGGCTGGCTCTCAACGGTTTGTTGAACATCTACACTACATGATATAGCACCCTTCCGTCACTGGGTTTTGAACGGTAAGAACCCGCTTCCCACACAGCGATCGACTCCTATGATGGATGACTTCTGTGTGGGGGCCTAAGTACAACGAAGGCATTCCGTTATGAACAACCTACAGAGCTTTGTTACTATTTGCAATTGAGTAGTAGGAGATTATATTTGTATATAATATGATTCATCATGCAGCTTGAACGCTCAACTCACCATTGAAAACCACGGAAGCAGTGTTCAGCTGTTTCATCGTTGTTGGGAATCATCAGCAGTGCACATCCAGCGATCCCCCACGGGGACTGGAACGCGGGCTGAACGATTGTGAATCGAACACCTTAACCGCAAGGCTATCCGGTCTGGCTCTCAACGGTTTGTTGAACATCTACAGTACATGATATTGCACCCTTCCGTCACTGGGTTTTGAACGGTAAGAACCCGCTTCCCACACAGCGATCGACTCCTATGATGGATGACTTCTGTGTGGGGGCCTAATTACAACGAAGTCATTCCGTTATGAACAACCTACAGAGCTTTGTTACTATTTGCAATTGAGTAGTAGGAGATTATATTGTATATAATATGATTCATCATGCAGCTTGAACGCTCAACTCACCATTGAAAAGCATGGAAGCAGTGTTCAGCTGTTTCATCGTTGTTGGGAATCATCAGCAGTGCACATCCAGCGATCCCCCACGGGGACTGGAACGCGGGCTGAACGATTGTGAATCGAACACCTTAACCGCAAGGCTATCCGGGCTGGCTCTCAACGGTTTGTTGAACATCTACACTACATGATATAGCACTCTTCCGTCACTGGGTTTTGAACGGTAAGAACCCGCTTCCCACACAGCGATCGACTCCTATGATGGATGACTTCTGTGTGGGGGCCTAAGTACAACGAAGTCATTCCATTATGAACAACCTACAGAGCTTTGTTACTATTTGCAATTGAGTAGTAGCAGATTAGATTTGTATATATTATGATTCATCATGCAGCTTGAACGCTCAACTCACCATTGAAAACCACGGAAGCAGTGTTCAGATGTTTCATCGTTGTTGGGAATCATCAGCAGTGCACATCCAGCGAGCCCCCACGGGGACTGGAACGCGGGCTGAACGATTGTGAATCGAACACCTTAACCGCAAGGCTATCCGGGCTGGCTCTCAACGGTTTGTTGAACATCTACACTACATGATATAGCACCCTTCCGTCACTGGGTTTTGAACGGTAAGAACCCGCTTCCCACACAGCGATCGACTCCTATGATGGATGACTTCTGTGTGGAGGCCTAAGTACAACGAAGGCATTCCGTTATGAACAACCTACAGAGCTTTGTTACTATTTGCAATTGAGTAGTAGGAGATTATATTTGTATATAATATGATTCATCATGCAGCTTGAACGCTCAACTCACCATTGAAAACCATGGAAGCAGTGTACAGCTGATTCATCGTTGTTGGGAATCATCAGCAGTGCACATCCACCGAGCCCCCACGGGGACTGGAACGCGGGCTGAACGATTGTGAATCGAACACCTTAACCGCAAGGCTATCCGGGCTGGCTCTCAACGGTTTGTTGAACATCTACACTACATGATATAGCACCCTTCCGTCACTGGGTTTTGAACGGTAAGAACCCGCTTCCCACACAGCGATCGACTCCTATGATGGATGACTTCTGTGTGGGGGCCTAAGTACAACGAAGTCATTCCGTTATGAACAACCTACAGAGCTTTGTAACTATTTGCAATTGAGTAGTAGGAGATTATATTTGTATATAATATGATTCATCATGCAGCTTGAACGCTCAACTCACCATTGAAAACCATGGAAGCAGTGTACAGCTGTTTCATCGTTGTTGGGAATCATCAGCAGTGCACATCCAGCGAGCTCCCACGGGGACTGGAACGCGGGCTGAACGATTGTGAATCGAACACCTTAAACGCAAGCCTATCCGGGCTGGCTCTCAACGGTTTGTTGAACATCTACACTACATGATATAGCACCCTTCCGTCACTGGGTTTTGAACGGTAAGAACCCGCTTCCCACACAGCGATCGACTCCTATGATGGATGACTTCTGTGTGGGGGCCTAAGTACAACGAAGTTATTCCGTTATGAACAACCTACAGAGCTTTGTAACTATTTGCAATTGAGTAGTAGGAGATTATATTTGTATATAATATGATTCATCATGCAGCTTGAACGCTCAACTCACCATTGAAAACCATGGAAGCAGTGTACAGCTGTTTCGTCGTTGTTGGGAATCATCAGCAGTGCACATCCAGCGAGCCCCCACGGGGACTGGAACGCGGGCTGAACGATTGTGAATCGAACACCTTAACCGCAAGGCTATCCGGGCTGGCTCTCAACCGTTTGTTCAACATCTACACTACATGATATAGCACCCTTCCGTCACTGGGTTTTGAACGGTAAGAACCCGCTTCCCACACAGCGATCGACTCCTATGATGGATGACTTCTGTGTGGGGGCCTAAGTACAACGAAGGCATTCCGTTATGAACAACCTACAGAGCTTTGTTACCATTTGCAATTGAGTCGTAGGAGATTATATTTGTATATAATATGATTCATCATGCAGCTTGAACGCTCAACTCACCATTGAAAAGCATGGAAGCAGTGTTCAGCTGTTTCATCGTTGTTGGGAATCATCAGCAGTGCACATCCAGCGAGCCCCCACGGGGACTGGAACGCGGGCTGAACGATTGTGAATCGAACACCTTAACCGCAAGGCTATCCGGGCTGGCTCTCAACGGTTTGTTGAACATCTACACTACATGATATAACACCCTTCCGTCACTGGGTTTTGAACGGTAAGAACCCGCTTCCCACACAGCGATCGACTCCTATGATGGATGACTTCTGTGTGGGGGCCTAAGTACAACGAAGTCATTCCGTTATGAACAACCTACAGAGCTTTGTTACTATTTGCAATTGAGTAGTAGGAGATTATATTTGTATATAATATGATTCAGCATGCAGCTTGAACGCTCAACTCACCATTGAAAACCATGGAAGCAGTGTACAGCTGTTTCATCGTTGTTGGGAATCATCAGCAGTGCACATCCAGGGAGCCCCCACGGGGACTGGAACGCGGGCTGAACGATTGTGAATCGAACACCTTAACCGCAATGCTATCCGGGCTGGCTCTCAACGGTTTGTTGAACATCTACACTACATGATATAGCACCCTTCCGTCACTGGGTTTTGAACGGTAAGAACCCGCTTCCCACACAGCGATCGACTCCTATGATGGATGACTTCTGTGTGGGGGCCTAATTACAACGAAGTTATTCCGTTATGAACAACCCACAGAGCTTTGTTACTGTTTGCAATTGAGTAGTAGGAGATTATATTTGTATATAATATGATTCATCATGCAGCTTGAACGCTCAACTCACCATTGAAAAGCATGGAAGCAGTGTACAGCTGTTTCATCGTTGTTGGGAATCATCAGCAGTGCACATCCACCGAGCCCCCACGGGAACTCGAACGCGGGGTGAATAATTGTGAATCGAACACCTTAACCGCAAGCCTATCCGGGCTGGCTCTCAACGGTTTGTTGAACATCTACACTACATGATATAGCACCCTTCCGTCACTGGGTTTTGAACGGTAAGAACCCGCTTCCCACACAGCGATCGACTCCTATGATGGATGACTTCTGTGTGGAGGCCTAAGTACAACGAAGGCATTCCGTTATGAACAACCTACAGAGCTTTGTTACTATTTGCAATTGAGTAGTAGGAGATTATATTTGTATATAATATGATTCATCATGCAGCTTGAACGCTCAACTCACCATTGAAAAGCATGGAAGCAGTGTACAGCTGTTTCATCGTTGTTGGGAATCATCAGCAGTGCACATCCACCGAGCCCCCACGGGGACTGGAACGCGGGCTGAACGATTGTCAATCGAACACCTTAACCGCAAGCCTATCCGGGCTGGCTCTCAACCGTTTGTTCAACATCTACACTACATGATATAGCACCCTTCCGTCACTGGGTTTTGAACGGTAAGAACCCGCTTCCCACACAGCGATCGACTCCTATGATGGATGACTTCTCTGTAGGGGCCTAAGTACAACAAAGGCATTCCGTTATGAACAACCTACACAGCTTGGTTACTATTTGCAATTGAGTAGTAGCAGATTAGATTTGTATATAATATGATTCATCATGCAGCTTGAACGCTCAACTCACCATTGAAAACCACGGAAGCAGTGTTCAGCTGTTTCATCGTTGTTGGGAATCATCAGCAGTGCACATCCACCGAGCCCCCACGGGGACTCGAACGCGGGCTGCACGATTGTGAATCGAACACCTTAACCGCAAGGCTATCCGGGCTGGCTCTCAACCGTTTGTTCAACATGTACACTACATGATATAGCACCCTTCCGTCACTGGGTTTTGAACGGTAAGAACCTGCTTCCCACACAGCGATCGACTCCTATGATGGATGACTTCTCTGTAGGGGCCTAAGTACAACGAAGGCATTCCGTTATGAACAACCTACACAGCTTGGTTACTATTTGCAATTGAGTAGTAGGAGATTAGATTTGTATATAATATGATTCATCATGCAGCTTGAACGCTGAACTCACCATTGAAAAGCATGGAAGCAGCGTACAGCTGTTTCATCGTTGTTGGGAATCATCAGCAGTGCACATCCACCGAGCCCCCACGGGGACTCCAACGTTGGGTGAATGATTGTGAATCGAACACCTTAACCGCAAGCCTATCCGGGCTGGCTCTCAACGGTTTGTTCAACATCTACACTACATGATATAGCACCCTTCCGTCACTGTGTTTTGAACGGTAACAACCCGCTTCCCACACAGCGATCGACTCCTATGATGGATGACTTCTGTGTGGAGGCCTAAGTACAACAAAGGCATTCCGTTATGAACAACCTACACAGCTTGGTTACTATTTGCAATTGAGTAGTAGGAGATTAGATTTGTATATAATATGATTCATCATGCAGCTTGAACGCTCAACTCACCATTGAAAAGCATGGAAGCAGTGTACAGCTGTTTCATCGTTGTTGGGAATCATCAGCAGTGCACATCCAGCGAGCCCCCACGGGGACTCGAACGCGGGCTGAACGATTGTCAATCGAACACCTTAACCGCAAGTCTATCCGGGCTGGCTCTCAACCGTTTGTTCAACATCTACACTACATGATATAGCACCCTTCCGTCACTGGGTTTTGAACGGTACCAACCCGCTTCCCACACAGCGATCGACTCCTATGATGGATGACTTCTCTGTAGGGGCCTAAGTACAACGAAGGCATTCCGTTATGAACAACCTACACAGCTTGGTTACTATTTGCAATTGAGTATTAGGAGATTGGATTTGTATATAATATGATTCATCATGCAGCTTGAACGCTGAACTCACCATTGAAAAGCATGGAAGCAGTGTACAGCTGTTTCATCGTTGTTGGGAATCATCAGCAGTGCACATCCACCGAGCCCCCACGGGGACTCGAACGCGGGCTGAACGATTGTGAATCGAACACCTTAACCGCAAGCCTATCCGGGCTGGCTCTCAACCGTTTGTTCAACATCTACACTACATGATATAGCACCCTTCCGTCACTGGGTTTTGAACGGTAAGAACCTGCTTCCCACACAGCGATCGACTCCTATGATGGATGACTTCTCTGTAGGAGCCTAAGTACAACAAAGGCATTCCGTTATGAACAACCTACACAGCTTGGTTACTATTTGCAATTGAGTAGTAGGAGATTAGATTTGTATATAATATGATTCATCATGCAGCTTGAACGCTCAACTCACCATTGAAAAGCATGGAAGCAGCGTACAGCTGTTTCATCCTTGTTAGGATTCATCAGCAGTGCACATCCACCGAGCCCCCACGGGGACTGGAACGCGGGCTGAACGATTGTCAATCGAACACCTTAACCGCAAGCCTATCCGGGCTGGCTCTCAACCGTTTGTTCAACATCTACACTACATGATATAGCACCCTTCCGTCGCTGGGTTTTGAACGGTAAGAACCCGCTTCCCACACAGCGATCGACTCCTATGATGGATGACTTCTGTGTGGAGGCCTAAGTACAACGAAGGCATTCCGTTATGAACAACCTACAGAGCTTTGTTACTATTTGCAATTGAGTAGTAGGAGATTAGATTTGTATATAATATGATTCATCATGCAGCTTGAACGCTCAACTCACCATTGAAAAGCATGGAAGCAGTGTACAGCTGTTTCATCGTTGTTGGGAATCATCAGCAGTGCACATCCAGCGAGCCCCCACGGGGACTCGAACGCGGGCTGAACGATTGTCAATCGAACACCTTAACCGCAAGTCTATCCGCGCTGGCTCTCAACGGTTTGTTGAACATCTACACTACATGATATAGCACCCTTCCGTCACTGGGTTTTGAACGGTACCAACCCGCTTCCCACACAGCGATCGACTCCTATGATGGATGACTTCTCTGTAGGGGCCTAAGTACAACGAAGGCATTCCGTTATGAACAACCTACACAGCTTGGTTACTATTTGCAATTGAGTATTAGGAGATTGGATTTGTATATAATATGATTCATCATGCAGCTTGAACGCTCAACTCACCATTGAAAAGCATGGAAGCAGCGTACAGCTGTTTCATCCTTGTTAGGATTCATCAGCAGTGCACATCCACCGAGCCCCCACGGGGACTGGAACGCGGGCTGAACGATTGTCAATCGAACACCTTAACCGCAAGCCTATCCGGGCTGGCTCTCAACCGTTTGTTCAACATCTACACTACATGATATAGCACCCTTCCGTCACTGGGTTTTGAACGGTAAGAACCCGCTTCCCACACAGCGATCGACTCCTATGATGGATGACTTCTCTGTAGGAGCCTAAGTACAACAAAGGCATTCCGTTATGAACAACCTACACAGCTTGGTTACTATTTGCAATTGAGTAGTAGGAGATTAGATTTGTATATAATATGATTCATCATGCAGCTTGAACGCTCAACTCACCATTGAAAAGCATGGAAGCAGTGTACAGCTGTTTCATCGTTGTTGGGAATCATCAGCAGTGCACATCCACCGAGCCCCCACGGGGACTGGAACGCGGGCTGAACGATTGTCAATCGAACACCTTAACCGCAAGCCTATCCGGGCTGGCTCTCAACCGTTTGTTCAACATCTACACTACATGATATAGCACCCTTCCGTCACTGGGTTTTGAACGGTAAGAACCCGCTTCCCACACAGCGATCGACTCCTATGATGGATGACTTCTGTGTGGAGGCCTAAGTACAACAAAGGCATTCCGTTATGAACAACCTACACAGCTTGGTTACTATTTGCAATTGAGTAGTAGGAGATTAGATTTGTATATAATATGATTCATCATGCAGCTTGAACGCTCAACTCACCATTGAAAAGCATGGAAGCAGTGTACAGCTGTTTCATCGTTGTTGGGAATCATCAGCAGTGCACATCCAGCGAGCCCCCACGGGGACTCGAACGCGGGCTGAACGATTGTCAATCGAACACCTTAACCGCAAGTCTATCCGCGCTGGCTCTCAACGGTTTGTTGAACATCTACACTACATGATATAGCACCCTTCCGTCACTGGGTTTTGAACGGTACCAACCCGCTTCCCACACAGCGATCGACTCCTATGATGGATGACTTCTCTGTAGGGGCCTAAGTACAACGAAGGCATTCCGTTATGAACAACCTACACAGCTTGGTTACTATTTGCAATTGAGTATTAGGAGATTGGATTTGTATATAATATGATTCATCATGCAGCTTGAACGCTGAACTCACCATTGAAAAGCATGGAAGCAGTGTACAGCTGTTTCATCGTTGTTGGGAATCATCAGCAGTGCACATCCACCGAGCCCCCACGGGGACTCGAACGCGGGCTGCACGATTGTCAATCGAACACCTTAACCGCAAGCCTATCCGGGCTGGCTCTCAACCGTTTGTTCAACATCTACACTACATGATATAGCACCCTTCCGTCACTGGGTTTTGAACGGTAAGAACCCGCTTCCCACACAGCGATCGACTCCTATGATGGATGACTTCTGTGTGGGGGCCTAAGTACAACAAAGGCATTCCGTTATGAACAACCTACACAGCTTGGTTACTATTTGCAATTGAGTAGTAGGAGATTAGATTTGTATATAATATGATTCATCATGCAGCTTGAACGCTCAACTCACCATTGAAAAGCATGGAAGCAGCGTACAGCTGTTTCATCCTTGTTGGGATTCATCAGCAGTGCACATCCACCGAGCCCCCACGGGGACTGGAACGCGGGCTGAACGATTGTCAATCGAACACCTTAACCGCAAGCCTATCCGGGCTGGCTCTCAACCGTTTGTTCAACATCTACACTACATGATATAGCACCCTTCCGTCGCTGGGTTTTGAACGGTAAGAACCCGCTTCCCACACAGCGATCGACTCCTATGATTGATGACTTCTCTGTAGGGGCCTAAGTACAACAAAGGCATTCCGTTATGAACAACCTACACAGCTTGGTTACTATTTGCAATTGAGTAGTAGCAGATTAGATTTGTATATAATATGATTCATCATGCAGCTTGAACGCTCAACTCACCATTGAAAAGCATGGAAGCAGTGTACAGCTGTTTCATCGTTGTTGGGAATCATCAGCAGTGCACATCCACCGAGCCCCCACGGGGACTCGAACGCGGGCTGAACGATTGTGAATCGAACACCTTAACCGCAAGGCTATCCGGGCTGGCTCTCAACGGTTTGTTGAACATCTACACTACATGATATAGCACCCTTCCGTCACTGGGTTTTGAACGGTACCAACCCGCTTCCCACACAGCGATCGACTCCTATGATGGATGACTTCTCTGTAGGGGCCTAAGTACAACGAAGGCATTCCGTTATGAACAACCTACACAGCTTGGTTACTATTTGCAATTGAGTATTAGGAGATTGGATTTGTATATAATGTGATTCATCATGCAGCTTGAACGCTGAACTCACCATTGAAAAGCATGGAAGCAGTGTACAGCTGTTTCATCGTTGTTGGGAATCATCAGCAGTGCACATCCACCGAGCCCCCACGGGGACTGGAACGCGGGCTGCACGATTGTGAATCGAACACCTTAACCGCAAGCCTATCCGGGCTGGCTCTCAACCGTTTGTTCAACATCTACACTACATGATATAGCACCCTTCCGTCACTGGGTTTTGAACGGTACCAACCCGCTTCCCACACAGCGATCGACTCCTATGATGGATGACTTCTCTGTAGGGGCCTAAGTACAACAAAGGCATTCCGTTATGAACAACCTACACAGCTTGGTTACTATTTGCAATTGAGTAGTAGGAGATTAGATTTGTATATAATATGATTCATCATGCAGCTTGAACGCTCAACTCACCATTGAAAAGCATGGAAGCAGCGTACAGCTGTTTCATCCTTGTTGGGATTCATCAGCAGTGCACATCCACCGAGCCCCCACGGGGACTGGAACGCGGGCTGAACGATTGTCAATCGAACACCTTAACCGCAAGCCTATCCGGGCTGGCTCTCAACCGTTTGTTCAACATCTACACTACATGATATAGCACCCTTCCGTCGCTGGGTTTTGAACGGTAAGAACCCGCTTCCCACACAGCGATCGACTCCTATGATGGATGACTTCTGTGTGGGGGCCTAAGTACAACAAAGGCATCCCGTTATGAACAACCTACACAGCTTGGTTACTATTTGCAATTGAGTAGTAGGAGATTAGATTTGTATATAATATAATTCATCATGCAGCTTGAACGCTCAACTCACCATTGAAAAGCATGGAAGCAGTGTACAGCTGTTTCATCGTTGTTGGGAATCATCAGCAGTGCACATCCACCGAGCCCCCACGGGGACTCGAACGCGGGCTGAACGATTGTCAATCGAACACCTTAAACGCAAGCCTATCCGGGCTGGCTCTCAACCGTTTGTTCAACATCTACACTACATGATATAGCACCCTTCCGTCACTTGGTTTTGAACGGTAAGAACCTGCTTCCCACACAGCGATCGACTCCTATGATGGATGACTTCTGTGTGGGGGCCTAAGTACAACAAAGGCATTCCGTTATGAACAACCTACACAGCTTGGTTACTATTTGCAATTGAGTAGTAGGAGATTAGATTTGTATATAATATAATTCATCATGCAGCTTGAACGCTCAACTCACCATTGAAAAGCATGGAAGCAGTGTACAGCTGTTTCATCCTTGTTGGGAATCATCAGCAGTGCACATCCACCGAGCCCCCACGGGGACTGGAACGCGGGCTGCACGATTGTCAGTCGAACACCTTAACCGCAAGCCTATCCGGGCTGGCTCTCAACCGTTTGTTCAACATCTACACTACATGATATAGCACCCTTCCGTCACTGTGTTTTGAACGGTAAGAACCCGCTTCCCACACAGCGATCGACTCCTATGATGGATGACTTCTGTGTGGGGCCTAAGTACAACAAAGGCATTCCGTTATGAACAACCTACACAGCTTGGTTACTATTTGCAATTGAGTAGTAGCAGATTAGATTTGTATATATTATGATTCATCATGCAGCTTGAACGCTCAACTCACCATTGAAAAGCATGGAAGCAGTGTACAGCTGTTTCATCGTTGTTGGGAATCATCAGCAGTGCACATCCACCGAGCCCCCACGGGGACTCGAACGCGGGCTGAACGATTGTGAATCGAACACCTTAACCGCAAGCCTATCCGGGCTGGCTCTCAACCGTTTGTTCAACATCTACACTACATGATATAGCACCCTTCCGTCGCTGGGTTTTGAACGGTAAGAACCCGCTTCCCACACAGCGATCGACTCCTATGATGGATGACTTCTGTGTGGGGGCCTAAGTACAACAAAGGCATTCCGTTATGAACAACCTACACAGCTTGGTTACTATTTGCAATTGAGTAGTAGGAGATTAGATTTGTATATAATATGATTCATCATGCAGCTTGAACGCTCAACTCACCATTGAAAAGCATGGAAGCAGCGTACAGCTGTTTCATCCTTGTTGGGATTCATCAGCAGTGCACATCCACCGAGCCCCCACGGGGACTGGAACGCGGGCTGAACGATTGTCAATCGAACACCTTAAACGCAAGCCTATCCGGGCTGGCTCTCAACCGTTTGTTCAACATCTACACTACATGATATAGCACCCTTCCGTCACTTGGTTTTGAACGGTAAGAACCTGCTTCCCACACAGCGATCGACTCCTATGATGGATGACTTCGGTGTGGGGGCCTAAGTACAACAAAGGCATTCCGTTATGAACAACCTACACAGCTTGGTTACTATTTGCAATTGAGTAGTAGGAGATTAGATTTGTATATAATATAATTCATCATGCAGCTTGAACGCTCAACTCACCATTGAAAAGCATGGAAGCAGTGTACAGCTGTTTCATCCTTGTTGGGAATCATCAGCAGTGCACATCCACCGAGCCCCCACGGGGACTCGAACGCGGGCTGAACGATTGTCAATCGAACACCTTAACCGCAAGCCTATCCGGGCTGGCTCTCAACCGTTTGTTCAACATCTACACTACATGATATAGCACCCTTCCGTCACTGGGTTTTGAACGGTAAGAACCCGCTTCCCACACAGCGATCGACTCCTATGATGGATGACTTCTCTGTAGGGGCCTAAGTACAACGAAGGCATTCCGTTATGAACAACCTACACAGCTTGGTTACTATTTGCAATTGAGTAGTAGGAGATTAGATTTGTATATAATATGATTCATCATGCAGCTTGAACGCTCAACTCACCATTGAAAAGCATGGAAGCAGTGTACAGCTGTTTCATCGTTGTTGGGAATCATCAGCAGTGCACATCCACCGAGCCCCCACGGGGACTCGAACGCGGGGTGAATGATTGTGAATCGAACACCTTAACCGCAAGCCTATCCGGGCTGGCTCTCAACCGTTTGTTCAACATCTACACTACATGATATAGCACCCTTCCGTCACTGGGTTTTGAACGGTAAGAACCCGCTTCCCACACAGCGATGGACTCCTATGATGGATGACTTCTCTGTAGGGGCCTAAGTACAACGAAGTCATTCCGTTATGAACAACCTACACAGCTTGGTTACTATTTGCAATTGAGTAGTAGGAGATTAGATTTGTATATAATATGATTCATCATGCAGCTTGAACGCTCAACTCACCATTGAAAAGCATGGAAGCAGTGTACAGCTGTTTCATCGTTGTTGGGAATCATCAGCAGTGCACATCCACCGAGCCCCCACGGGGACTCGAACGCGGGCTGAACGATTGTCAATCGAACACCTTAACCGCAAGCCTATCCGGGCTGGCTCTCAACCGTTTGTTCAACATCTACACTACATGATATAGCACCCTTCCGTCACTGGGTTTTGAACGGTACCAACCCGCTTCCCACACAGCGATCGACTCCTATGATGGATGACTTCTGTGTGGGGCCTAAGTACAACGAAGGCATTCCGTTATGAACAACCTACACAGCTTGGTTACTATTTGCAATTGAGTAGTAGGAGATTAGATTTGTATATATTATGATTCATCATGCAGTTTGAACGCTCAACTCACCATTGAAAAGCATGGAAGCAGTGTACAGCTGTTTCATCGTTGTTGGGAATCATCAGCAGTGCACATCCACCGAGCCCCCACGGGGACTCGAACGCGGGCTGAACGATTGTCAATCGAACACCTTAACCGCAAGCCTATCCGGGCTGGCTCTCAACCGTTTGTTCAACATCTACACTACATGATATAGCACCCTTCCGTCACTGGGTTTTGAACGGTAAGAACCCGCTTCCCACACAGCGATCGACTCCTATGATGGATGACTTCTGTGTGAGGGCCTATGTACAACGGAGGCATTCCGTTATGAACAACCTACACAGCTTGGTTACTATTTGCAATTGAGTAGTAGGAGATTAGATTTGTATATAATATGATTCATCATGCAGCTTGAACGCTCAACTCACCATTGAAAAGCATGGAAGCAGTGTACAGCTGTTTCATCGTTGTTGGGAATCATCAGCAATGCACATCCACCGAGCCCCCACGGGGACTCGAACGCGGGCTGCACGATTGTCAATCGAACACCTTAACCGCAAGCCTATCCGGGCTGGCTCTCAACCGTTTGTTCAACATCTACACTACATGATATAGCACCCTTCCGTCGCTGGGTTTTGAACGGTAAGAACCCGCTTCCCACACAGCGATCGACTCCTATGATGGATGACTTCTGTGTGGAGGCCTAAGTACAACAAAGGCATTCCGTTATGAACAACCTACACAGCTTGGTTACTATTTGCAATTGAGTAGTAGCAGATTAGATTTGTATATAATATGATTCATCATGCAGCTTGAACGCTCAACTCACCATTGAAAAGCATGGAAGCAGTGTACAGCTGTTTCATCGTTGTTGGGAATCATCAGCAGTGCACATCCAGCGATCCCCCACGGGGACTGGAACGCGGGCTGAACGATTGTGAATCGAACACCTTAACCGCAAGGCTATCCGGGCTGGCTCTCAACCGTTTGTTCAACATCTACACTACATGATATAGCACCCTTCCGTCACTGGGTTTTGAACGGTACCAACCCGCTTCCCACACAGCGATCGACTCCTATGATGGATGACTTCTCTGTAGGGGCCTAAGTACAACAAAGGCATTCCGTTATGAACAACCTACACAGCTTGGTTACTATTTGCAATTGAGTAGTAGCAGATTGGATTTGTATATAATATGATTCATCATGCAGCTTGAACGCTGAACTCACCATTGAAATGCATGGAAGCAGTGTACAGCTGTTTCATCGTTGTTGGGAATCATCAGCAGTGCACATCCACCGAGCCCCCACGGGGACTCGAACGCGGGCTGAACGATTGTCAATCGAACACCTTAACCGCAAGCCTATCCGGGCTGGCTCTCAACCGTTTGTTCAACATCTACACTACATGATATAGCACCCTTCCGTCACTGGGTTTTGAACGGTAAGAACCCGCTTCCCACACAGCGATCGACTCCTATGATGGATGACTTCTCTGTAGGAGCCTAAGTACAACAAAGGCATTCCGTTATGAACAACCTACACAGCTTGGTTACTATTTGCAATTGAGTAGTAGCAGATTAGATTTGTATATAATATGATTCATCATGCAGCTTGAACGCTGAACTCACCATTGAAAAGCATGGAAGCAGTGTACAGCTGTTTCATCGTTGTTGGGAATCATCAGCAGTGCACATCCACCGAGCCCCCACGGGGACTCGAACGCGGGCTGAACGGTTGTCAATCGAACACCTTAACCGCAAGGCTATCCGGTCTGGCTCTCAACCGTTTGTTCAACATCTACACTACATGATATAGCACCCTTCCGTCACTGGGTTTTGAACGGTACCAACCCGCTTCCCACACAGCGATCGACTCCTATGATGGATGACTTCTCTGTAGGGGCCTAAGTACAACGAAGGCATTCCGTTATGAACAACCTACACAGCTTGGTTACTATTTGCAATTGAGTAGTAGGAGATTAGATTTGTATATAATATGATTCATCATGCAGCTTGAACGCTCAACTCACCATTGAAAAGCATGGAAGCAGTGTACAGCTGTTTCATCGTTGTTGGGAATCATCAGCAGTGCACATCCACCGAGCCCCCACGGGGACTCGAACGCGGGCTGCACGATTGTCAATCGAACACCTTAACCGCAAGCCTATCCGGGCTGGCTCTCAACCGTTTGTTCAACATCTACACTACATGATATAGCACCCTTCCGTCACTGGGTTTTGAACGGTACCAACCCGCTTCCCACACAGCGATCGACTCCTATGATGGATGACTTCTCTGTAGGGGCCTAAGTACAACGAAGGCATTCCGTTATGAACAACCTACACAGCTTGGTTACTATTTGCAATTGAGTAGTAGGAGATTAGATTTGTATATAATATGATTCATCATGCAGTTTGAACGCTCAACTCACCATTGAAAAGCATGGAAGCAGTGTACAGCTGTTTCATCGTTGTTGGGAATCATCAGCAGTGCACATCCACCGAGCCCCCACGGGGACTGGAACGCGGGCTGAACGATTGTGAATCGAACACCTTAACCGCAAGCCTATCCGGGCTGGCTCTCAACCGTTTGTTCAACATCTACACTACATGATATAGCACCCTTCCGTCACTGGGTTTTGAACGGTAAGAACCCGCTTCCCACACAGCGATCGACTCCTATGATGGATGACTTCTCTGTAGGGGCCTAAGTACAACAAAGGCATTCCGTTATGAACAACCTACACAGCTTGGTTACTATTTGCAATTGAGTAGTAGCAGATTAGATTTGTATATAATATGATTCATCATGCAGCTTGAACGCTCAACTCACCATTGAAAAGCATGGAAGCAGTGTACAGCTGTTTCATCGTTGTTGGGAATCATCAGCAGTGCACATCCACCGAGCCCCCACGGGGACTCGAACGCGGGCTGAACGATTGTGAATCGAACACCTTAACCGCAAGGCTATCCGGGCTGGCTCTCAACCGTTTGTTCAACATCTACACTACATGATATAGCACCCTTCCGTCACTGGGTTTTGAACGGTAAGAACCTGCTTCCCACACAGCGATCGACTCCTATGATGGATGACTTCTTTTTCGGGGACTAAGTACAACGGAGGCATTCCGTTATGAACAACCTACACAGCTTGGTTACTATTTGCAATTGAGTAGTAGCAGATTAGATTTGTATATGATATGATTCATCATGCAGCTTGAACGCTCAACTCACCATTGAAAAGCATGGAAGCAGTGTACAGCTGTTTCATCGTTGTTGGGAATCATCAGCAGTGCACATCCACCGAGCCCCCACGGGGACTCCAACGTGGGGTGAATGATTGTGAATCGAACACCTTAACCGCAAGCCTATCCGGGCTGGCTCTCAACCGTTTGTTCAACATCTACACTACATGATATAGCACCCTTCTGTCACTGGGTTTTGAACGGTAAGAACCCGCTTCCCACACAGCGATGGACTCCTATGATGGATGACTTCTCTGTAGGGGCCTAAGTACAACAAAGGCATTCCGTTATGAACAACCTACACAGCTTGGTTACTATTTGCAATTGAGTAGTAGGAGATTAGATTTGTATATAATATGATTCATCATGCAGCTTGAACGCTCAACTCACCATTGAAAAGCATGGAAGCAGTGTACAGCTGTTTCATCGTTGTTGGGAATCATCAGCAGTGCACATCCAGCGAGCCCCCACGGGGACTGGAACGCGGGCTGAACGATTGTGAATCGAACACCTTAACCGCAAGGCTATCCGGGCTGGCTCTCAACCGTTTGTTCAACATCTACACTACATGATATAGCACCCTTCCGTCACTGGGTTTTGAACGGTACCAACCCGCTTCCCACACAGCGATCGACTCCTATGATGGATGACTTCTCTGTAGGGGCCTAAGTACAACAAAGGCATTCCGTTATGAACAACCTACACAGCTTGGTTACTATTTGCAATTGAGTAGTAGGAGATTAGATTTGTATATAATATGATTCATCATGCAGCTTGAACGCTCAACTCACCATTGAAAAGCATGGAAGCAGTGTACAGCTGTTTCATCGTTGTTGGGAATCATCAGCAGTGCACATCCACCGAGCCCCCACGGAGACTCCAACGTGGGGTGAATGATTGTGAATCGAACACCTTAACCGCAAGCCTATCCGGGCTGGCTCTCAACCGTTTGTTCAACATCTACACTACATGATATAGCACCCTTCCGTCACTGGGTTTTGAACGGTACCAACCCGCTTCCCACACAGCGATCGACTCCTATGATTGATGACTTCTTTTTCGGGGACTAAGTACAACGAAGGCATTCCGTTTTGAACAACCTACACAGCTTGGTTACTATTTGCAATTGAGTAGTAGGAGATTAGATTTGTATATAATATGATTCATCATGCTGCTTGAACGCTCAACTCACCATTGAAAAGCATGGAAGCAGTGTACAGCTGTTTCATCGTTGTTGGGAATCATCAGCAGTGCACATCCACCGAGCCCCCACGGGGACTGGAACGCGGGCTGCACGATTGTCAATCGAACACCTTAACCGCAAGGCTATCCGGGCTGGCTCTCAACCGTTTGTTCAACATGTACACTACATGATATAGCACCCTTCCGTCACTGGGTTTTGAACGGTAAGAACCCGCTTCCCACACAGCGATCGACTCCTATGATGGATGACTTCTGTGTGAGGGCCTATGTACAACGGAGGCATTCCGTTATGAACAACCTACACAGCTTGGTTACTATTTGCAATTGAGTAGTAGGAGATTAGATTTGTATATAATATGATTCATCATGCAGCTTGAACGCTCAACTCACCATTGAAAAGCATGGAAGCAGTGTACAGCTGTTTCATCGTTGTTGGGAATCATCAGCAGTGCACATCCAGCGAGCCCCCACGGGGACTCGAACGCGGGCTGAACGATTGTGAATCGAACACCTTAACCGCAAGCCTATCCGGGCTGGCTCTCAACCGTTTGTTCAACATCTACACTACATGATATAGCACCCTTCCGTCACTGGGTTTTGAACGGTAAGAACCCGCTTCCCACACAGCGATCGACTCCTATGATGGATGACTTCTCTGTAGGGGCCTAAGTACAACGAAGGCATTCCGTTATGAACAACCTACACAGCTTTGTTACTATTTGCAATTGAGTAGTAGGAGATTAGATTTGTATATAATATGATTCATCATGCTGCTTGAACGCTCAACTCACCATTGAAAAGCATGGAAGCAGTGTACAGCTGTTTCATCCTTGTTGGGAATCATCAGCAGTGCACATCCACCGAGCCCCCACGGGGACTCGAACGCGGGGTGAACGATTGTGAATCGAACACCTTAACCGCAAGCCTATCCGGGCTGGCTCTCAACCGTTTGTTCAACATCTACACTACATGATATAGCACCCTTCTGTCACTGGGTTTTGAACGGTAAGAACCCGCTTCCCACACAGCGATGGACTCCTATGATGGATGACTTCTCTGTAGGGGCCTAAGTACAACAAAGGCATTCCGTTATGAACAACCTACACAGCTTGGTTACTATTTGCAATTGAGTAGTAGGAGATTAGATTTGTATATAATATGATTCATCATGCAGCTTGAACGCTCAACTCACCATTGAAAAGCATGGAAGCAGTGTACAGCTGTTTCATCGTTGTTGGGAATCATCAGCAGTGCACATCCACCGAGCCCCCACGGGGACTGGAACGCGGGCTGCACGATTGTCAATCGAACACCTTAACCGCAAGGCTATCCGGGCTGGCTCTCAACCGTTTGTTCAACATCTACACTACATGATATAGCACCCTTCCGTCGCTGGGTTTTGAACGGTAAGAACCCGCTTCCCACACAGCGATCGACTCCTATGATGGATGACTTCTGTGTGGAGGCCTAAGTACAACAAAGGCATTCCGTTATGAACAACCTACACAGCTTGGTTACTATTTGCAATTGAGTAGTAGCAGATTAGATTTGTATATAATATGATTCATCATGCAGCTTGAACGCTCAACTCACCATTGAAAAGCATGGAAGCAGTGTACAGCTGTTTCATCGTTGTTGGGAATCATCAGCAGTGCACATCCACCGAGCCCCCACGGAGACTCCAACGTGGGGTGAATGATTGTGAATCGAACACCTTAACCGCAAGCCTATCCGGGCTGGCTCTCAACCGTTTGTTCAACATCTACACTACATGATATAGCACCCTTCCGTCACTGGGTTTTGAACGGTACCAACCCGCTTCCCACACAGCGATCGACTCCTATGATTGATGACTTCTTTTTCGGGGACTAAGTACAACGAAGGCATTCCGTTTTGAACAACCTACACAGCTTGGTTACTATTTGCAATTGAGTAGTAGGAGATTAGATTTGTATATAATATGATTCATCATGCTGCTTGAACGCTCAACTCACCATTGAAAAGCATGGAAGCAGTGTACAGCTGTTTCATCGTTGTTGGGAATCATCAGCAGTGCACATCCACCGAGCCCCCACGGGGACTGGAACGCGGGCTGCACGATTGTCAATCGAACACCTTAACCGCAAGCCTATCCGGGCTGGCTCTCAACCGTTTGTTCAACATGTACACTACATGATATAGCACCCTTCCGTCACTGGGTTTTGAACGGTAAGAACCCGCTTCCCACACAGCGATCGACTCCTATGATGGATGACTTCTGTGTGAGGGCCTATGTACAACGGAGGCATTCCGTTATGAACAACCTACACAGCTTGGTTACTATTTGCAATTGAGTAGTAGGAGATTAGATTTGTATATAATATGATTCATCATGCAGCTTGAACGCTCAACTCACCATTGAAAAGCATGGAAGCAGTGTACAGCTGTTTCATCGTTGTTGGGAATCATCAGCAGTGCACATCCAGCGAGCCCCCACGGGGACTCGAACGCGGGCTGAACGATTGTGAATCGAACACCTTAACCGCAAGCCTATCCGGGCTGGCTCTCAACCGTTTGTTCAACATCTACACTACATGATATAGCACCCTTCCGTCACTGGGTTTTGAACGGTAAGAACCCGCTTCCCACACAGCGATCGACTCCTATGATGGATGACTTCTCTGTAGGGGCCTAAGTACAACGAAGGCATTCCGTTTTGAACAACCTACACAGCTTGGTTACTATTTGCAATTGAGTAGTAGGAGATTAGATTTGTATATAATATGATTCATCATGCTGCTTGAACGCTCAACTCACCATTGAAAAGCATGGAAGCAGTGTACAGCTGTTTCATCGTTGTTGGGAATCATCAGCAGTGCACATCCACCGAGCCCCCACGGGGACTCGAACGCGGGGTGAACGATTGTGAATCGAACACCTTAACCGCAAGCCTATCCGGGCTGGCTCTCAACCGTTTGTTCAACATCTACACTACATGATATAGCACCCTTCTGTCACTGGGTTTTGAACGGTAAGAACCCGCTTCCCACACAGCGATCGACTCCTATGATGGATGACTTCTGTGTGAGGGCCTAAGTACAACAAAGGCATTCCGTTATGAACAACCTACACAGCTTGGTTACTATTTGCAATTGAGTAGTAGGAGATTAGATTTGTATATAATATGATTCATCATGCAGCTTGAACGCTCAACTCACCATTGAAAAGCATGGAAGCAGTGTACAGCTGTTTCATCCTTGTTGGGAATCATCAGCAGTGCACATCCACCGAGCCCCCACGGGGACTCGAACGCGGGGTAAATAATTGTGAATCGAACACCTTAACCGCAAGCCTATCCGGGCTGGCTCTCAACCGTTTGTTCAACATCTACACTACATGATATAGCACCCTTCCGTCACTGGGTTTTGAACGGTAAGAACCCGCTTCCCACACAGCGATCGACTCCTATGATGGATGACTTCTTTTTCGGGGACTAAGTACAACGGAGGCATTCCGTTATGAACAACCTACACAGCTTGGTTACTATTTGCAATTGAGTAGTAGGAGATTAGATTTGTATATAATATGATTCATCATGCAGCTTGAACGCTCAACTCACCATTGAAAAGCATGGAAGCAGTGTACAGCTGTTTCATCGTTGTTGGGAATCATCAGCAGTGCACATCCACCGAGCCCCCACGGGGACTCCAACGTGGGGTGAATGATTGTGAATCGAACACCTTAACCGCAAGCCTATCCGGGCTGGCTCTCAACCGTTTGTTCAACATCTACACTACATGATATAGCACCCTTCCGTAACTGGGTTTTGAACGGTACCAACCCGCTTCCCACACAGCGATCGACTCCTATGATGGATGACTTCTCTGTAGGACCCTAAGTACAACAAAGGCATCCCGTTATGAACAACCTACACAGCTTGGTTACTATTTGCAATTGAGTAGTAGGAGATTAGATTTGTATATAATATGATTCATCATGCAGCTTGAACGCTCAACTCACCATTGAAAAGCATGGAAGCAGTGTACAGCTGTTTCATCGTTGTTGGGAATCATCAGCAGTGCACATCCACCGAGCCCCCACGGGGACTCGAACGCGGGGTGAATGATTGTGAATCGAACACCTTAACCGCAAGCCTATCCGGGCTGGCTCTCAACCGTTTGTTCAACATCTACACTACATGATATAGCACCCTTCCGTCACTGGGTTTTGAACGGTAAGAACCCGCTTCCCACACAGCGATCGACTCCTATGATGGATGACTTCTCTGTGTGGGGTCCTAAGTACAACAAAGGCATTCCGTTATGAACAACCTACACAGCTTGGTTACTATTTGCAATTGAGTAGTAGGAGATTAGATTTGTATATAATATGATTCATCATGCAGCTTGAACGCTCAACTCACCATTGAAAAGCATGGAAGCAGTGTACAGCTGTTTCATCGTTGTTGGGAATCATCAGCAGTGCACATCCACCGAGCCCCCACGGGGACTCGAACGCGGGGTGAACGATTGTGAATCGAACACCTTAACCGCAAGCCTATCCGGGCTGGCTCTCAACCGTTTGTTCAACATCTACACTACATGATATAGCACCCTTCCGTCGCTGGGTTTTGAACGGTAAGAACCCGCTTCCCACACAGCGATCGACTCCTATGATGGATGACTTCTGTGTGAGGGCCTAAGTACAACAAAGGCATTCCGTTATGAACAACCTACACAGCTTGGTTACTATTTGCAATTGAGTAGTAGGAGATTAGATTTGTATATAATATGATTCATCATGCAGCTTGAACGCTCAACTCACCATTGAAAAGCATGGAAGCAGTGTACAGCTGTTTCATCCTTGTTGGGAATCATCAGCAGTGCACATCCACCGAGCCCCCACGGGGACTCGAACGCGGGGTAAATAATTGTGAATCGAACACCTTAACCGCAAGCCTATCCGGGCTGGCTCTCAACCGTTTGTTCAACATCTACACTACATGATATAGCACCCTTCCGTCACTGGGTTTTGAACGGTAAGAACCCGCTTCCCACACAGCGATCGACTCCTATGATGGATGACTTCTTTTTCGGGGACTAAGTACAACGGAGGCATTCCGTTATGAACAACCTACACAGCTTGGTTACTATTTGCAATTGAGTAGTAGGAGATTAGATTTGTATATAATATGATTCATCATGCAGCTTGAACGCTCAACTCACCATTGAAAAGCATGGAAGCAGTGTACAGCTGTTTCATCGTTGTTGGGAATCATCAGCAGTGCACATCCACCGAGCCCCCACGGGGACTCCAACGTGGGGTGAATGATTGTGAATCGAACACCTTAACCGCAAGCCTATCCGGGCTGGCTCTCAACCGTTTGTTCAACATCTACACTACATGATATAGCACCCTTCCGTAACTGGGTTTTGAACGGTACCAACCCGCTTCCCACACAGCGATCGACTCCTATGATGGATGACTTCTCTGTAGGACCCTAAGTACAACAAAGGCATCCCGTTATGAACAACCTACACAGCTTGGTTACTATTTGCAATTGAGTAGTAGGAGATTAGATTTGTATATATTATGATTCATCATGCAGCTTGAACGCTCAACTCACCATTGAAAAGCATGGAAGCAGTGTACAGCTGTTTCATCGTTGTTGGGAATCATCAGCAGTGCACATCCACCGAGCCCCCACGGGGACTCGAACGCGGGGTGAATGATTGTGAATCGAACACCTTAACCGCAAGCCTATCCGGGCTGGCTCTCAACCGTTTGTTCAACATCTACACTACATGATATAGCACCCTTCCGTCACTGGGTTTTGAACGGTAAGAACCCGCTTCCCACACAGCGATCGACTCCTATGATGGATGACTTCTGTGTGGGGTCCTAAGTACAACAAAGGCATTCCGTTATGAACAACCTACACAGCTTGGTTACTATTTGCAATTGAGTAGTAGGAGATTAGATTTGTATATAATATGATTCATCATGCAGCTTGAACGCTCAACTCACCATTGAAAAGCATGGAAGCAGTGTACAGCTGTTTCATCGTTGTTGGGAATCATCAGCAGTGCACATCCACCGAGCCCCCACGGGGACTCGAACGCGGGCTGAACGATTGTGAATCGAACACCTTAACCGCAAGCCTATCCGGGCTGGCTCTCAACCGTTTGTTCAACATCTACATTACATGATATAGCACCCTTCCGTCACTGGGTTTTGAACGGTAAGAACCCGCTTCCCACACAGCGATCGACTCCTATGATGGATGACTTCTCTGTAGGGGCCTAAGTACAACGAAGGCATTCCGTTTTGAACAACCTACACAGCTTGGTTACTATTTGCAATTGAGTAGTAGGAGATTAGATTTGTATATAATATGATTCATCATGCTGCTTGAACGCTCAACTCACCATTGAAAAGCATGGAAGCAGTGTACAGCTGTTTCATCGTTGTTGGGAATCATCAGCAGTGCACATCCACCGAGCCCCCACGGGGACTCCAACGTGGGGTGAATAATTGTGAATCGAACACCTTAACCGCAAGCCTATCCGGGCTGGCTCTCAACCGTTTGTTCAACATCTACACTACATGATGTAGCACCCTTCCGTCACTGGGTTTTGAACGGTAACAACCCGCTTCCCACACAGCGATCGACTCCTATGATGGATGACTTCTCTGTAGGGGCCTAAGTACAACGGAGGCATTCCGTTATGAACAACCTACACAGCTTGGTTACTATTTGCAATTGAGTAGTAGGAGATTAGATTTGTATATAATATGATTCATCATGCAGCTTGAACGCTCAACTCACCATTGAAAAGCATGGAAGCAGTGTACAGCTGTTTCATCGTTGTTGGGAATCATCAGCAGTGCACATCCACCGAGCCCCCACGGGGACTCCAACGTGGGGTGAATGATTGTGAATCGAACACCTTAACCGCAAGCCTATCCGGGCTGGCTCTCAACCGTTTGTTCAACATCTACACTACATGATATAGCACCCTTCCGTAACTGGGTTTTGAACGGTACCAACCCGCTTCCCACACAGCGATCGACTCCTATGATGGATGACTTCTCTGTAGGACCCTAAGTACAACAAAGGCATCCCGTTATGAACAACCTACACAGCTTGGTTACTATTTGCAATTGAGTAGTAGGAGATTAGATTTGTATATATTATGATTCATCATGCAGCTTGAACGCTCAACTCACCATTGAAAAGCATGGAAGCAGTGTACAGCTGTTTCATCGTTGTTGGGAATCATCAGCAGTGCACATCCACCGAGCCCCCACGGGGACTCGAACGCGGGGTGAATGATTGTGAATCGAACACCTTAACCGCAAGCCTATCCGGGCTGGCTCTCAACCGTTTGTTCAACATCTACACTACATGATATAGCACCCTTCCGTCACTGGGTTTTTAACGGTAAGAACCCGCTTCCCACACAGCGATCGACTCCTATGATGGATGACTTCTCTGTAGGGGCCTAAGTACAACGAAGGCATTCCGTTTTGAACAACCTACACAGCTTGGTTACTATTTGCAATTGAGTAGTAGGAGATTAGATTTGTATATAATATGATTCATCATGCTGCTTGAACGCTCAACTCACCATTGAAAAGCATGGAAGCAGTGTACAGCTGTTTCATCGTTGTTGGGAATCATCAGCAGTGCACATCCACCGAGCCCCCACGGGGACTCGAACGCGGGCTGCACGATTGTCAATCGAACACCTTAACCGCAAGCCTATCCGGGCTGGCTCTCAACCGTTTGTTGAACATCTACACTACATGATATAGCACCCTTCCGTCACTGGGTTTTGAACGGTAAGAACCCGCTTCCCACACAGCGATCGACTCCTATGATGGATGACTTCTGTGTGAGGGCCTATGTACAACGGAGGCATTCCGTTATGAACAACCTACACAGCTTGGTTACTATTTGCAATTGAGTAGTAGGAGATTAGATTTGTATATAATATGATTCATCATGCAGCTTGAACGCTCAACTCACCATTGAAAAGCATGGAAGCAGTGTACAGCTGTTTCATCGTTGTTGGGAATCATCAGCAGTGCACATCCAGCGAGCCCCCACGGGGACTCGAACGCGGGCTGAACGATTGTCAATCGAACACCTTAACCGCAAGCCTATCCGGGCTGGCTCTCAACCGTTTGTTCAACATCTACACTACGTGATATAGCACCCTTCCGTCACTGGGTTTTGAACGGTAAGAACCCGCTTCCCACACAGCGATCGACTCCTATGATGGATGACTTCTCTGTAGGGGCCTAAGTACAACGAAGGCATTCCGTTTTGAACAACCTACACAGCTTGGTTACTATTTGCAATTGAGTAGTAGGAGATTAGATTTGTATATAATATGATTCATCATGCAGCTTGAACGCTCAACTCACCATTGAAAAGCATGGAAGCAGTGTACAGCTGTTTCATCGTTGTTGGGAATCATCAGCAGTGCACATCCACCGAGCCCCCACGGGGACTCGAACGCGGGCTGAACGATTGTGAATCGAACACCTTAACCGCAAGCCTATCCGGGCTGGCTCTCAACCGTTTGTTCAACATCTACACTACATGATATAGCACCCTTCCGTCACTGGGTTTTGAACGGTAAGAACCCGCTTCCCACACAGCGATCGACTCCTATGATGGATGACTTCTGTGTGGAGGCCTAAGTACAACGAAGGCATTCCGTTTTGAACAACCTACACAGCTTGGTTACTATTTGCAATTGAGTAGTAGGAGATTAGATTTGTATATAATATGATTCATCATGCAGCTTGAACGCTCAACTCACCATTGAAAAGCATGGAAGCAGTGTACAGCTGTTTCATCGTTGTTGGGAATCATCAGCAGTGCACATCCAGCGAGCCCCCACGGGGACTCGAACGCGGGCTGAACGATTGTGAATCGAACACCTTAACCGCAAGCCTATCCGGGCTGGCTCTCAACCGTTTGTTCAACATCTACACTACATGATATAGCACCCTTCCGTCACTGGGTTTTGAACGGTAAGAACCCGCTTCCCACACAGCGATCGACTCCTATGATGGATGACTTCTCTGTAGGGGCCTAAGTACAACGAAGGCATTCCGTTTTGAACAACCTACACAGCTTGGTTACTATTTGCAATTGAGTAGTAGGAGATTAGATTTGTATATAATATGATTCATCATGCAGCTTGAACGCTCAACTCACCATTGAAAAGCATGGAAGCAGTGTACAGCTGTTTCATCGTTGTTGGGAATCATCAGCAGTGCACATCCACCGAGCCCCCACGGGGACTGGAACGCGGGCTGAACGATTGTGAATCGAACACCTTAACCGCAAGCCTATCCGGGCTGGCTCTCAACCGTTTGTTCAACATCTACACTACATGATATAGCACCCTTCCGTCACTGGGTTTTGAACGGTAAGAACCCGCCTCCCACACAGCGATCGACTCCTATGATGGATGACTTCTCTGTGGGAGCCTAAGTACAACAAAGGCATTCAATTATGAACAACCTACACAGCTTGGTTACTATTTGCAATTGAGTAGTAGGAGATTAGATTTGTATATAATATGATTCATCATGCAGCTTGAACGCTCAACTCACCATTGCAAACCATGGAAGCAGTGTACAGCTGTTTCATCCTTGTTGGGAATCATCAGCAGTGCACATCCACCGCGCCCCCACGGGGACTCGAACGCGGGCTGAACGATTGTGAATCGAACACCTTAACCGCAAGCCTATCCGGGCTGGCTCTCAACCGTTTTTTGAACATCTACACTACATGATATAGCACCCTTCTGTCACTGGGTTTTGAACGGTACCAACCCGCTTCCCACACAGCGATCGACTCCTATGATGGATGACTTCTCTGTAGGGGCCTAAGTACAACAAAGGCATCCCGTTATGAACAACCTACACAGCTTGGTTACTATTTGCAATTGAGTAGTAGGAGATTAGATTTGTATATAATATGATTCATCATGCAGCTTGAACGCTCAACTCACCATTGAAAAGCATGGAAGCAGTGTACAGCTGTTTCATCGTTGTTGGGAATCATCAGCAGTGCACATCCACCGAGCCCCCACGGGGACTCGAACGCGGGCTGAACGATTGTCAATCGAACACCTTAACCGCAAGCCTATCCGGGCTGGCTCTCAACCGTTTGTTGAACATCTACACTACATGATATAGCACCCTTCCGTCACTGGGTTTTGAACGGTAAGAACCCGCTTCCCACACAGCGATCGACTCCTATGATGGATGACTTCTCTGTAGGGGCCTAAGTACAACGAAGGCATTCCGTTTTGAACAACCTACACAGCTTGGTTACTATTTGCAATTGAGTAGTAGGAGATTAGATTTGTATATAATATGATTCATCATGCAGCTTGAACGCTCAACTCACCATTGAAAAGCATGGAAGCAGTGTACAGCTGTTTCGTCGTTGTTGGGAATCATCAGCAGTGCACATCCACCGCGCCCCCACGGGGACTCGAACGCGGGCTGAACGATTGTCAATCGAACACCTTAACCGCAAGCCTATCCGGGCTGGCTCTCAACCGTTTGTTCAACATCTACACTACGTGATATAGCACCCTTCCGTCACTGGGTTTTGAACGGTAAGAACCCGCTTCCCACACAGCGATCGACTCCTATGATGGATGACTTCTGTGTGGGGCCTAAGTACAACGGAGGCATTCCGTTATGAACAACCTACACAGCTTGGTTACTATTTGCAATTGAGTAGTAGGAGATTAGATTTGTATATAATATGATTCATCATGCAGCTTGAACGCTCAACTCACCATTGAAAAGCATGGAAGCAGTGTACAGCTGTTTCATCGTTGTTGGGAATCATCAGCAGTGCACATCCACCGAGCCCCCACGGGGACTGGAACGCGGGCTGAATGATTGTGAATCGAACACCTTAACCGCAAGCCTATCCGGGCTGGCTCTCAACCGTTTGTTCAACATCTACACTACATGATATAGCACCCTTCCGTCACTGGGTTTTGAACGGTAAGAACCCGCTTCCCACACAGCGATCGACTCCTATGATGGATGACTTCTGTGTGGAGGCCTAAGTACAACAAAGGCATTCCGTTATGAACAACCTACACAGCTTGGTTACTATTTGCAATTGAGTAGTAGGAGATTAGATTTGTATATATTATGATTCATCATGCAGTTTGAACGCTCAACTCACCATTGAAAAGCATGGAAGCAGTGTACAGCTGTTTCATCGTTGTTGGGAATCATCAGCAGTGCACATCCACCGAGCCCCCACGGGGACTCGAACGCGGGCTGAACGATTGTGAATCGAACACCTTAACCGCAAGGCTATCCGGGCTGGCTCTCAACCGTTTGTTCAACATCTACACTACATGATATAGCACCCTTCCGTCACTGGGTTTTGAACGGTAAGAACCCGCTTCCCACACAGCGATCGACTCCTATGATTGATGACTTCTTTTTCGGGGACTAAGTACAACAAAGGCATTCCGTTATGAACAACCTACACAGCTTGGTTACTATTTGCAATTGAGTAGTAGGAGATTAGATTTGTATATAATATAATTCATCATGCAGCTTGAACGCTCAACTCACCATTGAAAAGCATGGAAGCAGTGTACAGCTGTTTCATCGTTGTTGGGAATCATCAGCAGTGCACATCCACCGAGCCCCCACGGGGACTCGAACGCGGGCTGCACGATTGTCAATCGAACACCATAACCACAAGCCTATCCGGGCTGGCTCTCAACCGTTTGTTCAACATCTACACTACATGATATAGCACCCTTCCGTCACTGGGTTTTGAACGGTAAGAACCCGCTTCCCACACAGCGATCGACTCCTATGATGGATGACTTCTGTGTGGGGGCCCAAGTACAACGGAGGCATTCCGTTATGAACAACCTACACAGCTTGGTTACTATTTGCAATTGAGTAGTAGGAGATTAGATTTGTATATAATATGATTCATCATGCAGCTTGAACGCTCAACTCACCATTGAAAAGCATGGAAGCAGTGTACAGCTGTTTCATCGTTGTTGGGAATCATCAGCAGTGCACATCCACCGAGCCCCCACGGGGACTCGAACGCGGGCTGAACGATTGTCAATCGAACACCTTAACCGCAAGCCTATCCGGGCTGGCTCTCAACCGTTTGTTCAACATCTACACTACATGATATAGCACCCTTCCGTCACTGGGTTTTGAACGGTAAGAACCCGCTTCCCACACAGCGATCGACTCCTATGATGGATGACTTCTGTGTGGGGCCTAAGTACAACGGAGGCATTCCGTTATGAACAACCTACACAGCTTGGTTACTATTTGCAATTGAGTAGTAGCAGATTAGATTTGTATATAATATGATTCATCATGCAGCTTGAACGCTCAACTCACCATTGAAAAGCATGGAAGCAGTGTACAGCTGTTTCATCGTTGTTGGGAATCATCAGCAGTGCACATCCACCGAGCCCCCACGGGGACTCCAACGTGGGGTGAATGATTGTGAATCGAACACCTTAACCGCAAGCCTATCCGGGCTGGCTCTCAACCGTTTGTTCAACATCTACACTACATGATATAGCACCCTTCTGTCACTGGGTTTTGAACGGTAAGAACCCGCTTCCCACACAGCGATCGACTCCTATGATGGATGACTTCTCTGTAGGGGCCTAAGTACAACGAAGGCATTCCGTTATGAACAACCTACACAGCTTGGTTACTATTTGCAATTGAGTAGTAGGAGATTAGATTTGTATATAATATGATTCATCATGCAGCTTGAACGCTCAACTCACCATTGAAAAGCATGGAAGCAGTGTACAGCTGTTTCATCGTTGTTGGGAATCATCAGCAGTGCACATCCACCGAGCCCCCACGGGGACTCGAACGCGGGCTGAACGATTGTGAATCGAACACCTTAACCGCAAGCCTATCCGGGCTGGCTCTCAACCGTTTGTTGAACATCTACACTACATGATATAGCACCCTTCCGTCACTGGGTTTTGAACGGTAAGAACCCGCTTCCCACACAGCGATCGACTCCTATGATGGATGACTTCTGTGTGAGGGCCTATGTACAACGGAGGCATTCCGTTATGAACAACCTACACAGCTTGGTTACTATTTGCAATTGAGTAGTAGGAGATTAGATTTGTATATAATATGATTCATCATGCAGCTTGAACGCTCAACTCACCATTGAAAAGCATGGAAGCAGTGTACAGCTGTTTCATCGTTGTTGGGAATCATCAGCAGTGCACATCCAGCGAGCCCCCACGGGGACTCGAACGCGGGCTGAACGATTGTCAATCGAACACCTTAACCGCAAGCCTATCCGGGCTGGCTCTCAACCGTTTGTTCAACATCTACACTACATGATATAGCACCCTTCCGTCACTGGGTTTTGAACGGTAAGAACCCGCTTCCCACACAGCGATCGACTCCTATGATGGATGACTTCTCTGTAGGGGCCTAAGTACAACGAAGGCATTCCGTTTTGAACAACCTACACAGCTTGGTTACTATTTGCAATTGAGTAGTAGGAGATTAGATTTGTATATAATATGATTCATCATGCAGCTTGAACGCTCAACTCACCATTGAAAAGCATGGAAGCAGTGTACAGCTGTTTCATCGTTGTTGGGAATCATCAGCAGTGCACATCCACCGAGCCCCCACGGGGACTCGAACGCGGGCTGAACGATTGTGAATCGAACACCTTAACCGCAAGCCTATCCGGGCTGGCTCTCAACCGTTTGTTCAACATCTACACTACATGATATAGCACCCTTCCGTCACTGGGTTTTGAACGGTAAGAACCCGCTTCCCACACAGCGATCGACTCCTATGATGGATGACTTCTCTGTAGGGGCCTAAGTACAACGAAGGCATTCCGTTTTGAACAACCTACACAGCTTGGTTACTATTTGCAATTGAGTAGTAGGAGATTAGATTTGTATATAATATGATTCATCATGCAGCTTGAACGCTCAACTCACCATTGAAAAGCATGGAAGCAGTGTACAGCTGTTTCATCGTTGTTGGGAATCATCAGCAGTGCACATCCACCGAGCCCCCACGGGGACTGGAACGCGGGCTGAACGATTGTGAATCGAACACCTTAACCGCAAGCCTATCCGGGCTGGCTCTCAACCGTTTGTTCAACATCTACACTACATGATATAGCACCCTTCCGTCACTGGGTTTTGAACGGTAAGAACCCGCCTCCCACACAGCGATCGACTCCTATGATGGATGACTTCTCTGTGGGAGCCTAAGTACAACAAAGGCATTCAATTATGAACAACCTACACAGCTTGGTTACTATTTGCAATTGAGTAGTAGGAGATTAGATTTGTATATAATATGATTCATCATGCAGCTTGAACGCTCAACTCACCATTGCAAACCATGGAAGCAGTGTACAGCTGTTTCATCCTTGTTGGGAATCATCAGCAGTGCACATCCACCGCGCCCCCACGGGGACTCGAACGCGGGCTGAACGATTGTGAATCGAACACCTTAACCGCAAGCCTATCCGGGCTGGCTCTCAACCGTTTTTTGAACATCTACACTACATGATATAGCACCCTTCTGTCACTGGGTTTTGAACGGTACCAACCCGCTTCCCACACAGCGATCGACTCCTATGATGGATGACTTCTCTGTAGGGGCCTAAGTACAACAAAGGCATCCCGTTATGAACAACCTACACAGCTTGGTTACTATTTGCAATTGAGTAGTAGGAGATTAGATTTGTATATAATATGATTCATCATGCAGCTTGAACGCTCAACTCACCATTGAAAAGCATGGAAGCAGTGTACAGCTGTTTCATCGTTGTTGGGAATCATCAGCAGTGCACATCCACCGAGCCCCCACGGGGACTCGAACGCGGGCTGAACGATTGTCAATCGAACACCTTAACCGCAAGCCTATCCGGGCTGGCTCTCAACCGTTTGTTGAACATCTACACTACATGATATAGCACCCTTCCGTCACTGGGTTTTGAACGGTAAGAACCCGCTTCCCACACAGCGATCGACTCCTATGATGGATGACTTCTCTGTAGGGGCCTAAGTACAACGAAGGCATTCCGTTTTGAACAACCTACACAGCTTGGTTACTATTTGCAATTGAGTAGTAGGAGATTAGATTTGTATATAATATGATTCATCATGCAGCTTGAACGCTCAACTCACCATTGAAAAGCATGGGAGCAGTGTACAGCTGTTTCGTCGTTGTTGGGAATCATCAGCAGTGCACATCCACCGCGCCCCCACGGGGACTCGAACGCGGGCTGAACGATTGTGAATCGAACACCTTAACCGCAAGCCTATCCGGGCTGGCTCTCAACCGTTTGTTCAACATCTACACTACGTGATATAGCACCCTTCCGTCACTGGGTTTTGAACGGTAAGAACCCGCTTCCCACACAGCGATCGACTCCTATGATGGATGACTTCTGTGTGGGGCCTAAGTACAACGGAGGCATTCCGTTATGAACAACCTACACAGCTTGGTTACTATTTGCAATTGAGTAGTAGGAGATTAGATTTGTATATAATATGATTCATCATGCAGCTTGAACGCTCAACTCACCATTGAAAAGCATGGAAGCAGTGTACAGCTGTTTCATCGTTGTTGGGAATCATCAGCAGTGCACATCCACCGAGCCCCCACGGGGACTGGAACGCGGGCTGAATGATTGTGAATCGAACACCTTAACCGCAAGCCTATCCGGGCTGGCTCTCAACCGTTTGTTCAACATCTACACTACATGATATAGCACCCTTCCGTCACTGTGTTTTGAACGGTAAGAACCCGCTTCCCACACAGCGATCGACTCCTATGATGGATGACTTCTGTGTGGAGGCCTAAGTACAACAAAGGCATTCCGTTATGAACAACCTACACAGCTTGGTTACTATTTGCAATTGAGTAGTAGGAGATTAGATTTGTATATATTATGATTCATCATGCAGTTTGAACGCTCAACTCACCATTGAAAAGCATGGAAGCAGTGTACAGCTGTTTCATCGTTGTTGGGAATCATCAGCAGTGCACATCCAGCGAGCCCCCACGGGGACTCGAACGCGGGCTGAACGATTGTGAATCGAACACCTTAACCGCAAGGCTATCCGGGCTGGCTCTCAACCGTTTGTTCAACATCTACACTACATGATATAGCACCCTTCCGTCACTGGGTTTTGAACGGTAAGAACCCGCTTCCCACACAGCGATCGACTCCTATGATTGATGACTTCTTTTTCGGGGACTAAGTACAACAAAGGCATTCCGTTATGAACAACCTACACAGCTTGGTTACTATTTGCAATTGAGTAGTAGGAGATTAGATTTGTATATAATATAATTCATCATGCAGCTTGAACGCTCAACTCACCATTGAAAAGCATGGAAGCAGTGTACAGCTGTTTCATCGTTGTTGGGAATCATCAGCAGTGCACATCCACCGAGCCCCCACGGGGACTCGAACGCGGGCTGCACGATTGTCAATCGAACACCATAACCACAAGCCTATCCGGGCTGGCTCTCAACCGTTTGTTCAACATCTACACTACATGATATAGCACCCTTCCGTCACTGGGTTTTGAACGGTAAGAACCCGCTTCCCACACAGCGATCGACTCCTATGATGGATGACTTCTGTGTGGGGGCCCAAGTACAACGGAGGCATTCCGTTATGAACAACCTACACAGCTTGGTTACTATTTGCAATTGAGTAGTAGGAGATTAGATTTGTATATAATATGATTCATCATGCAGCTTGAACGCTCAACTCACCATTGAAAAGCATGGAAGCAGTGTACAGCTGTTTCATCCTTGTTGGGAATCATCAGCAGTGCACATCCACCGAGCCCCCACGGGGACTCGAACGCGGGCTGAATGATTGTGAATCGAACACCTTAACCGCAAGCCTATCCGGGCTGGCTCTCAACCGTTTGTTCAACATCTACACTACATGATATAGCACCCTTCCGTCACTGGGTTTTGAACGGTAACAACCCGCTTCCCACACAGCGATCGACTCCTATGATGGATGACTTCTGTGTGGAGGCCTAAGTACAACAAAGGCATTCCGTTATGAACAACCTACACAGCTTGGTTACTATTTGCAATTGAGTAGTAGGAGATTAGATTTGTATATATTATGATTCATCATGCAGTTTGAACGCTCAACTCACCATTGAAAAGCATGGAAGCAGTGTACAGCTGTTTCATCGTTGTTGGGAATCATCAGCAGTGCACATCCACCGAGCCCCCACGGGGACTCGAACGCGGGCTGAACGATTGTGAATCGAACACCTTAACCGCAAGGCTATCCGGGCTGGCTCTCAACCGTTTGTTCAACATCTACACTACATGATATAGCACCCTTCCGTCACTGGGTTTTGAACGGTAAGAACCCGCTTCCCACACAGCGATCGACTCCTATGATTGATGACTTCTTTTTCGGGGACTAAGTACAACAAAGGCATTCCGTTATGAACAACCTACACAGCTTGGTTACTATTTGCAAGTGAGTAGTAGGAGATTAGATTTGTATATAATATGATTCATCATGCAGCTTGAACGCTCAACTCACCATTGAAAAGCATGGAAGCAGTGTACAGCTGTTTCATCGTTGTTGGGAATCATCAGCAGTGCACATCCACCGAGCCCCCACGGGGACTCGAACGCGGGCTGCACGATTGTCAATCGAACACCATAACCACAAGCCTATCCGGGCTGGCTCTCAACCGTTTGTTCAACATCTACACTACATGATATAGCACCCTTCCGTCACTGGGTTTTGAACGGTAAGAACCCGCTTCCCACACAGCGATCGACTCCTATGATGGATGACTTCTGTGTGGGGGCCCAAGTACAACGGAGGCATTCCGTTATGAACAACCTACACAGCTTGGTTACTATTTGCAATTGAGTAGTAGGAGATTAGATTTGTATATAATATGATTCATCATGCAGCTTGAACGCTCAACTCACCATTGAAAAGCATGGAAGCAGTGTACAGCTGTTTCATCGTTGTTGGGAATCATCAGCAGTGCACATCCACCGAGCCCCCACGGGGACTCGAACGCGGGCTGAACGATTGTCAATCGAACACCTTAACCGCAAGCCTATCCGGGCTGGCTCTCAACCGTTTGTTGAACATCTACACTACATGATATAGCACCCTTCCGTCACTGGGTTTTGAACGGTAAGAACCCGCTTCCCACACAGCGATCGACTCCTATGATGGATGACTTCTGTGTGGGGCCTAAGTACAACGGAGGCATTCCGTTATGAACAACCTACACAGCTTGGTTACTATTTGCAATTGAGTAGTAGCAGATTAGATTTGTATATAATATGATTCATCATGCAGCTTGAACGCTCAACTCACCATTGAAAAGCATGGAAGCAGTGTACAGCTGTTTCATCGTTGTTGGGAATCATCAGCAGTGCACATCCACCGAGCCCCCACGGGGACTCCAACGTGGGGTGAATGATTGTGAATCGAACACCTTAACCGCAAGCCTATCCGGGCTGGCTCTCAACCGTTTGTTCAACATCTACACTACATGATATAGCACCCTTCTGTCACTGGGTTTTGAACGGTAAGAACCCGCTTCCCACACAGCGATCGACTCCTATGATGGATGACTTCTCTGTAGGGGCCTAAGTACAACGAAGGCATTCCGTTATGAACAACCTACACAGCTTGGTTACTATTTGCAATTGAGTAGTAGGAGATTAGATTTGTATATAATATGATTCATCATGCAGCTTGAACGCTCAACTCACCATTGAAAAGCATGGAAGCAGTGTACAGCTGTTTCATCGTTGTTGGGAATCATCAGCAGTGCACATCCACCGAGCCCCCACGGGGACTCGAACGCGGGCTGAACGATTGTGAATCGAACACCTTAACCGCAAGCCTATCCGGGCTGGCTCTCAACCGTTTGTTGCACATCTACACTACATGATATAGCACCCTTCCGTCACTGGGTTTTGAACGGTAAGAACCCGCTTCTCACACAGCGATCGACTCCTATGATGGATGACTTCTGTGTGAGGGCCTATGTACAACGGAGGCATTCCGTTATGAACAACCTACACAGCTTGGTTACTATTTGCAATTGAGTAGTAGCAGATTAGATTTGTATATAATATGATTCATCATGCAGCTTGAACGCTCAACTCACCATTAAAAAGCATGGAAGCAGTGTACAGCTGTTTCATCGTTGTTGGGAATCATCAGCAGTGCACATCCACCGAGCCCCCACGGGGACTGGAACGCGGGCTGAACGATTGTGAATCGAACACCTTAACCGCAAGCCTATCCGGGCTGGCTCTCAACCGTTTGTTCAACATCTACACTACATGATATAGCACCCTTCTGTCACTGGGTTTTGAACGGTACCAACCCGCTTCCCACACAGCGATCGACTCCTATGATGGATGACTTCTCTGTAGGAGCCTAAGTACAACAAAGGCATTCCGTTATGAACAACCTACACAGCTTGGTTACTATTTGCAATTGAGTAGTAGGAGATTAGATTTGTATATAATATGATTCATCATGCAGCTTGAACGCTCAACTCACCATTGAAAAGCATGGAAGCAGTGTACAGCTGTTTCATCGTTGTTGGGAATCATCAGCAGTGCACATCCAGCGAGCCCCCACGGGGACTCGAACGCGGGCTGAACGATTGTCAATCGAACACCTTAACCGCAAGCCTATCCGGGCTGGCTCTCAACCGTTTGTTCAACATCTACACTACATGATATAGCACCCTTCTGTCACTGGGTTTTGAACGGTAAGAACCCGCTTCCCACACAGCGATCGACTCCTGTGATGGATGACTTCTCTGTAGGGGCCTAAGTACAACGGAGGCATTCCGTTATGAACAACCTACAGAGCTTTGTTACTATTTGCAATTGAGTAGTAGGAGATTAGATTTGTATATAATATGATTCATCATGCAGCTTGAACGCTCAACTCACCATTGAAAAGCATGGAAGCAGTGTACAGCTGTTTCATCGTTGTTGGGAATCATCAGCAGTGCACATCCACCGAGCCCCCACGGGGACTCAAACGCGGGCTGAATGATTGTGAATCGAACACCTTAACCGCAAGGCTATCCGGGCTGGCTCTCAACCGTTTGTTCAACATCTACACTACATGATATAGCACCCTTCTGTCACTGGGTTTTGAACGGTAAGAACCCGCTTCCCACACAGCGATCGACTCCTATGATGGATGACTTCTGTGTGGGGGCCCAAGTACAACGGAGGCATTCCCTTATGAACAACCTACACAGCTTGGTTACTATTTGCAATTGAGTAGTAGGAGATTAGATTTGTATATAATATGATTCATCATGCAGCTTGAACGCTCAACTCACCATTGAAAAGCATGGAAGCAGTGTACAGCTGTTTCATCGTTGTTGGGAATCATCAGCAGTGCACATCCACCGAGCCCCCACGGGGACTCGAACGCGGGCTGAACGATTGTGAATCGAACACCTTAACCGCAAGCCTATCCGGGCTGGCTCTCAACCGTTTGTTGAACATCTACACTACATGATATAGCACCCTTCTGTCACTGGGTTTTGAACGGTAAGAACCCGCTTCCCACACAGCGATCGACTCCTATGATGGATGACTTCTCTGTAGGGGCCTAAGTACAACAAAGGCATTCCGTTATGAACAACCTACACAGCTTGGTTACTATTTGCAATTGAGTAGTAGGAGATTAGATTTGTATATAATATGATTCATCATGCAGTTTGAACGCTCAACTCACCATTGAAAAGCATGGAATCAGTGTACAGCTGTTTCATCGTTGTTGGGAATCATCAGTAGTGCACATCCACCGAGCACCCACGGGGACTCGAACGCGGGCTGAACGATTGTCAATCGAACACCTTAACCGCAAGCCTATCCGGGCTGGCTCTCAACCGTTTGTTCAACATCTACACTACATGATATAGCACCCTTCTGTCACTGGGTTTTGAACGGTAAGAACCCGCTTCCCACACAGCGATCGACTCCTATGATGGATGACTTCTCTGTAGGGGCCTAATTACAACAAAGGCATTCCGTTATGAACAACCTACACAGCTTGGTTACTATTTGCAAGTGAGTAGTAGGAGATTAGATTTGTATATAATATGATTCATCATGCAGCTTGAACGCTCAACTCACCATTGAAAAGCATGGAAGCAGTGTACAGCTGTTTCATCGTTGTTGGGAATCATCAGCAGTGCACATCCACCGAGCCCCCACGGGGACACCAACGTGGGGTGAATGATTGTGAATCGAACACCTTAACCGCAAGGCTATCCGGGCTGGCTCTCAACCGTTTGTTCAACATCTACACTACATGATATAGCACCCTTCCGTCACTGGGTTTTGAACGGTAAGAACCCGCTTCCCACACAGCGATCGACTCCTATGATGGATGACTTCTGTGTGGGGGCCCAAGTACAACGGAGGCATTCCGTTATGAACAACCTACAGAGCTTTGTTACTATTTGCAATTGAGTAGTAGGAGATTAGATTTGTATATAATATGATTCATCATGCAGCTTGAACGCTCAACTCACCATTGAAAAGCATGGAAGCAGTGTACAGCTGTTTCATCGTTGTTGGGAATCATCAGCAGTGCACATCCAGCGAGCCCCCACGGGGACTCGAACGCGGGCTGAACGATTGTGAATCGAACACCTTAACCGCAAGCCTATCCGGGCTGGCTCTCAACCGTTTGTTGAACATCTACACTACATGATATAGCACCCTTCTGTCACTGGGTTTTGAACGGTAAGAACCCGCTTCCCACACAGCGATCGACTCCTATGATGGATGACTTCTCTGTAGGGGCCTAAGTACAACAAAGGCATTCCGTTATGAACAACCTACACAGCTTGGTTACTATTTGCAATTGAGTAGTAGGAGATTAGATTTGTATATAATATGATTCATCATGCAGTTTGAACGCTCAACTCACCATTGAAAAGCATGGAATCAGTGTACAGCTGTTTCATCGTTGTTGGGAATCATCAGTAGTGCACATCCACCGAGCCCCCACGGGGACTCGAACGCGGGCTGAACGATCGTGAATCGAACACCTTAACCGCAAGGCTATCCGGGCTGGCTCTCAACCGTTTGTTCAACATCTACACTACATGATATAGCACCCTTCTGTCACTGGGTTTTGAACGGTAAGAACCCGCTTCCCACACAGCGATCGACTCCTATGATGGATGACTTCTCTGTGGGGTCCTAAGTACAACAAAGGCATTCCGTTATGAACAACCTACACAGCTTGGTTACTATTTGCAATTGAGTAGTAGGAGATTAGATTTGTATATAATATGATTCATCATGCAGCTTGAACGCTCAACTCACCATTGAAAAGCATGGAAGCAGTGTACAGCTGTTTCATCGTTGTTGGGAATCATCAGCAGTGCACATCCACCGAGCCCCCACGGGGACTGGAACGCGGGCTGAACGATTGTGAATCGAACACCTTAACCGCAAGCCTATCCGGGCTGGCTCTCAACCGTTTGTTCAACATCTACACTACATGATATAGCACCCTTCTGTCACTGGGTTTTGAACGGTAAGAACCCGCTTCCCACACAGCGATCGACTCCTATGATGGATGACTTCTCTGTAGGGGCCTAAGTACAACAAAGGCATTCCGTTATGAACAACCTACACAGCTTGGTTACTATTTGCAATTGAGTAGTAGCAGATTAGATTTGTATATAATATGATTCATCATGCAGCTTGAACGCTCAACTCACCATTGAAAAGCATGGAAGCAGTGTACAGCTGTTTCATCGTTGTTGGGAATCATCAGCAGTGCACATCCACCGAGCCCCCACGGGGACTCAAACGCGGGCTGAATGATTGTAAATCGAACACCTTAACCGCAAGCCTATCCGGGCTGGCTCTCAACCGTTTGTTGAACATCTACACTACATGATATAGCACCCTTCCGTCACTGGGTTTTGAACGGTAAGAACCCGCTTCCCACACAGCGATCGACTCCTATGATGGATGACTTCTGTGTGGGGCCTAAGTACAACGAAGGCATTCCGTTATGAACAACCTACACAGCTTGGTTACTATTTGCAATTGAGTAGTAGGAGATTAGATTTGTATATAATATGATTCATCATGCAGTTTGACCGCTCAACTCACCATTGAAAAGCATGGAAGCAGTGTACAGCTGTTTCATCGTTGTTGGGAATCATCAGCAGTGCACATCCACCGAGCCCCCACGGGGACTCGAACGCGGGCTGAACGATTGTGAATCGAACACCTTAACCGCAAGCCTATCCGGGCTGGCTCTCAACCGTTTTTTGAACATCTACACTACATGATATAGCACCCTTCTGTCACTGGGTTTTGAACGGTACCAACCCGCTTCCCACACAGCGATCGACTCCTATGATGGATGACTTCTCTGTGGGGTCCTAAGTACAACAAAGGCATTCCGTTATGAACAACCTACACAGCTTGGTTACTATTTGCAATTGAGTAGTAGGAGATTAGATTTGTATATAATATGATTCATCATGCAGCTTGAACGCTCAACTCACCATTGAAAAGCATGGAAGCAGTGTACAGCTGTTTCATCGTTGTTGGGAATCATCAGCAGTGCACATCCAGCGAGCCCCCACGGGGACTCGAACGCGGGCTGAACGATTGTGAATCGAACACCTTAACCGCAAGCCTATCCGGGCTGGCTCTCAACCGTTTGTTCAACATCTACACTACATGATATAGCACCCTTCCGTCACTGGGTTTTGAACGGTAAGAACCCGCTTCCCACACAGCGATCGACTCCTATGATGGATGACTTCTCTGTAGGGGCCTAAGTACAACAAAGGCATTCCGTTATGAACAACCTACACAGCTTGGTTACTATTTGCAATTGAGTAGTAGGAGATTAGATTTGTATATAATATGATTCATCATGCAGTTTGAACGCTCAACTCACCATTGAAAAGCATGGAATCAGTGTACAGCTGTTTCATCGTTGTTGGGAATCATCAGTAGTGCACATCCACCGAGCCCCCACGGGGACTCGAACGCGGGCTGAACGATTGTGAATCGAACACCTTAACCGCAAGCCTATCCGGGCTGGCTCTCAACCGTTTGTTCAACATCTACACTACATGATATAGCACCCTTCTGTCACTGGGTTTTGAACGGTAAGAACCCGCTTCCCACACAGCGATCGACTCCTATGATGGATGACTTCTCTGTGGGGTCCTAAGTACAACAAAGGCATTCCGTTATGAACAACCTACACAGCTTGGTTACTATTTGCAATTGAGTAGTAGGAGATTAGATTTGTATATAATATGATTCATCATGCAGCTTGAACGCTCAACTCACCATTGAAAAGCATGGAAGCAGTGTACAGCTGTTTCATCGTTGTTGGGAATCATCAGCAGTGCACATCCACCGAGCCCCCACGGGGACTGGAACGCGGGCTGAACGATTGTGAATCGAACACCTTAACCGCAAGCCTATCCGGGCTGGCTCTCAACCGTTTGTTCAACATCTACACTACATGATATAGCACCCTTCTGTCACTGGGTTTTGAACGGTAAGAACCCGCTTCCCACACAGCGATCGACTCCTATGATGGATGACTTCTCTGTAGGGGCCTAAGTACAACAAAGGCATTCCGTTATGAACAACCTACACAGCTTGGTTACTATTTGCAATTGAGTAGTAGCAGATTAGATTTGTATATAATATGATTCATCATGCAGCTTGAACGCTCAACTCACCATTGAAAAGCATGGAAGCAGTGTACAGCTGTTTCATCGTTGTTGGGAATCATCAGCAGTGCACATCCACCGAGCCCCCACGGGGACTCAAACGCGGGCTGAATGATTGTAAATCGAACACCTTAACCGCAAGCCTATCCGGGCTGGCTCTCAACCGTTTGTTGAACATCTACACTACATGATATAGCACCCTTCCGTCACTGGGTTTTGAACGGTAAGAACCCGCTTCCCACACAGCGATCGACTCCTATGATGGATGACTTCTGTGTGGGGCCTAAGTACAACGAAGGCATTCCGTTATGAACAACCTACACAGCTTGGTTACTATTTGCAATTGAGTAGTAGGAGATTAGATTTGTATATAATATGATTCATCATGCAGTTTGACCGCTCAACTCACCATTGAAAAGCATGGAAGCAGTGTACAGCTGTTTCATCGTTGTTGGGAATCATCAGCAGTGCACATCCACCGAGCCCCCACGGGGACTCGAACGCGGGCTGAACGATTGTGAATCGAACACCTTAACCGCAAGCCTATCCGGGCTGGCTCTCAACCGTTTGTTCAACATCTACACTACATGATATAGCACCCTTCCGTCACTGGGTTTTGAACGGTAAGAACCCGCTTCCCACACAGCGATCGACTCCTATGATGGATGACTTCTCTGTAGGGGCCTAAGTACAACGGAGGCATTCCGTTATGAACAACCTACACAGCTTGGTTACTATTTGCAATTGAGTAGTAGGAGATTAGATTTGTATATAATATGATTCATCATGCAGCTTGAACGCTCAACTCACCATTGAAAAGCATGGAAGCAGTGTACAGCTGTTTCATCGTTGTTGGGAATCATCAGCAGTGCACATCCAGCGAGCCCCCACGGGGACTCGAACGCGGGGTGAATGATTGTGAATCGAACACCTTAACCGCAAGCCTTACCGCGCTGGCTCTCAACCGTTTGTTCAACATCTACACCACATGATATAGCACCCTTCCGTCACTGGGTTTTGAACGGTAAGAACCCGCTTCCCACACAGCGATCGACTCCTATGATGGATGACTTCTCTGTAGGGGCCTAAGTACAACAAAGGCATTCCGTTATGAACAACCTACACAGCTTGGTTACTATTTGCAATTGAGTAGTAGCAGATTAGATTTGTATATAATATGAGTCATCATGCAGCTTGAACGCTCAACTCACCATTGAAAAGCATGGAAGCAGTGTACAGCTGTTTCATCGTTGTTGGGAATCATCAGCAGTGCACATCCACCGAGCCCCCACGGGGACTCGAACGCGGGCTGCACGATTGTCAATCGAACACCTTAACCGCAAGCCTATCCGGGTTGGCTCTCAACCGTTTGTTCAACATCTACACTACATGATATAGCACCCTTCCGTCACTGGGTTTTGAACGGTAAGAACCCGCTTCCCACACAGCGATGGACTCCTATGATGGATGACTTCTCTGTAGGGGCCTAATTACAACAAAGGCATTCCGTTATGAACAACCTACACAGCTTGGTTACTATTTGCAATTGAGTAGTAGCAGATTAGATTTGTATATAATATGATTCATCATGCAGCTTGAACGCTCAACTCACCATTGAAAAGCATGGAAGCAGTGTACAGCTGTTTCATCGTTGTTGGGAATCATCAGCAGTGCACATCCACCGAGCCCCCACGGGGACTCGAACGCGGGCTGAACGATTGTCAATCGAACACCTTAACCGCAAGCCTATCCGGGCTGGCTCTCAACCGTCTGTTCAACATCTACACTACATGATATAGCACCCTTCCGTCACTGGGTTTTGAACGGTAAGAACCCGCTTCCCACACAGCGATCGACTCCTATGATGGATGACTTCTCTGTAGGGGCCTAAGTACAACGAAGGCATTCCGTTATGAACAACCTACACAGCTTGGTTACTATTTGCAAGTGAATAGTAGGAGATTAGATTTGTATATAATATGATTCATCATGCAGCTTGAACGCTCAACTCACCATTGAAAAGCATGGAAGCAGTGTACAGCTGTTTCATCGTTGTTGGGAATCATCAGCAGTGCACATCCACCGAGCCCCCACGGGGACTCGAACGCGGGGTGAATGTTTGTCAATCGAACACCTTAACCGCAAGCCTATCCGGGCTGGCTCTCAACCGTTTGTTCAACATCTACACCACATGATATAGCACCCTTCCGTCACTGTGTTTTGAACGGTAAGAACCCGCTTCCCACACAGCGATCGACTCCTATGATGGATGACTTCTCTGTAGGTGCCTAAGTACAACAAAGGCATTCCGTTATGAACAACCTACACAGCTTTGTTACTATTTGCAATTGAGTAGTAGCAGATTAGATTTGTATATAATATGATTCATCATGCAGCTTGAACGCTCAACTCACCATTGAAAAGCATGGAAGCAGTGTACAGCTGTTTCATCGTTGTTGGGAATCATCAGCAGTGCACATCCAGCGAGCCCCCACGGGGACTCAAACGCGGGCTGAATGATTGTAAATCGAACACCTTAACCGCAAGCCTATCCGGGCTGGCTCTCAACCGTTTGTTCAACATCTACACTACATGATATAGCACCCTTCCGTCACTGTGTTTTGAACGGTAAGAACCCGCTTCCCACACAGCGATCGACTCCTATGATGGATGACTTCTGTGTGGGGCCTAAGTACAACGGAGGCATTCCGTTATGAACAACCTACACAGCTTGGTTACTATTTGCAATTGAGTAGTAGCAGATTAGATTTGTATATAATATGATTCATCATGCAGCTTGAACGCTCAACTCACCATTGAAAAGCATGGAAGCAGTGTACAGCTGTTTCATCGTTGTTGGGAATCATCAGCAGTGCACATCCACCGAGCCCCCACGGGGACTCGAACGCGGGCTGAACGATTGTGAATCGAACACCTTAACCGCAAGCCTATCCGCGCTGGCTCTCAACCGTTTGTTCAACATCTACACTACATGATATAGCACCCTTCCGTCACTGGGTTTTAACGGTCAGAACCCGCTTCCCACACAGCGATCGACTCCTATGATGGATGACTTCTCTGTAGGGGCCTAAGTACAACGAAGGCATTCCGTTATGAACAATCTACACAGCTTGGTTACTATTTGCAATTGAGTAGTAGCAGATTAGATTTGTATATAATATGATTCATCATGCAGCTTGAACGCTCAACTCACCATTGAAAAGCATGGAAGCAGTGTACAGCTGTTTCATCGTTGTTGGGAATCATCAGCAGTGCACATCCAGCGAGCCCCCACGGGGACTCGAACGCGGGGTGAATGATTGTGAATCGAACACCTTAACCGCAAGCCTTACCGCGCTGGCTCTCAACCGTTTGTTCAACATCTACACTACATGATATAGCACCCTTCCGTCACTGTGTTTTGAACGGTAAGAACCCGCTTCCCACACAGCGATCGACTCCTATGATGGATGACTTCTCTGTAGGGGCCTAAGTACAACGAAGGCATTCCGTTATGAACAACCTACACAGCTTGGTTACTATTTGCAATTGAGTAGTAGCAGATTAGATTTGTATATAATATGATTCATCATGCAGCTTGAACGCTCAACTCACCATTGAAAAGCATGGAAGCAGTGTACAGCTGTTTCATCGTTGTTGGGAATCATCAGCAGTGCACATCCACCGAGCCCCCACGGGGACTCGAACGCGGGCTGAACGATTGTCAATCGAACACCTTAACCGCAAGCCTATCCGGGCTGGCTCTCAACCGTTTGTTCAACATCTACACCACATGATATAGCACCCTTCCGTCACTGGGTTTTGAACGGTAAGAACCCGCTTCCCACACAGCGATCGACTCCTATGATGGATGACTTCTGTGTGGAGGCCTAATTACAACAAAGGCATTCCGTTATGAACAACCTACACAGCTTGGTTACTATTTGCAATTGAGTAGTAGCAGATTAGATTTGTATATAATATGATTCATCATGCAGCTTGAACGCTCAACTCACCATTGAAAAGCATGGAAGCAGTGTACAGCTGTTTCATCGTTGTTGGGAATCATCAGCAGTGCACATCCAGCGAGCCCCCACGGGGACTCAAACGCGGGCTGAATGATTGTAAATCGAACACCTTAACCGCAAGCCTATCCGGGCTGGCTCTCAACCGTTTGTTCAACATCTACACTACATGATATAGCACCCTTCCGTCACTGTGTTTTGAACGGTAAGAACCCGCTTCCCACACAGCGATCGACTCCTATGATGGATGACTTCTGTGTGGGGCCTAAGTACAACGGAGGCATTCCGTTATGAACAACCTACACAGCTTGGTTACTATTTGCAATTGAGTAGTAGCAGATTAGATTTGTATATAATATGATTCATCATGCAGCTTGAACGCTCAACTCACCATTGAAAAGCATGGAAGCAGTGTACAGCTGTTTCATCGTTGTTGGGAATCATCAGCAGTGCACATCCACCGAGCCCCCACGGGGACTCGAACGCGGGCTGAACGATTGTCAATCGAACACCTTAACCGCAAGCCTATCCGCGCTGGCTCTCAACCGTTTGTTCAACATCTACACTACATGATATAGCACCCTTCCGTCACTGGGTTTTAACGGTCAGAACCCGCTTCCCACACAGCGATCGACTCCTATGATGGATGACTTCTCTGTAGGGGCCTAAGTACAACGAAGGCATTCCGTTATGAACAATCTACACAGCTTGGTTACTATTTGCAATTGAGTAGTAGCAGATTAGATTTGTATATAATATGATTCATCATGCAGCTTGAACGCTCAACTCACCATTGAAAAGCATGGAAGCAGTGTACAGCTGTTTCATCGTTGTTGGGAATCATCAGCAGTGCACATCCAGCGAGCCCCCACGGGGACTCGAACGCGGGGTGAATGATTGTGAATCGAACACCTTAACCGCAAGCCTTACCGCGCTGGCTCTCAACCGTTTGTTCAACATCTACACCACATGATATAGCACCCTTCCGTCACTGGGTTTTGAACGGTAAGAACCCGCTTCCCACACAGCGATCGACTCCTATGATGGATGACTTCTCTGTAGGGGCCTAAGTACAACAAAGGCATTCCGTTATGAACAACCTACACAGCTTGGTTACTATTTGCAATTGAGTAGTAGCAGATTAGATTTGTATATAATATGAGTCATCATGCAGCTTGAACGCTCAACTCACCATTGAAAAGCATGGAAGCAGTGTACAGCTGTTTCATCGTTGTTGGGAATCATCAGCAGTGCACATCCACCGAGCCCCCACGGGGACTGGAACGCGGGCTGAACGATTGTCAATCGAACACCTTAACCGCAAGCCTATCCGGGCTGGCTCTCAACCGTTTGTTCAACATCTACACTACATGATATAGCACCCTTCCGTCACTGGGTTTTGAACGGTAAGAACCCGCTTCCCACACAGCGATCGACTCCTATGATGGATGACTTCTCTGTAGGGGCCTAAGTACAACGAAGGCATTCCGTTATGAACAACCTACACAGCTTGGTTACTATTTGCAATTGAGTAGTAGGAGATTATATTTGTATATAATATGATTCATCATGCAGCTTGAACGCTCAACTCACCATTGAAAAGCATGGAAGCAGTGTACAGCTGTTTCATCGTTGTTGGGAATCATCAGCAGTGCACATCCACCGAGCCCCCACGGGGACTCGAACGCGGGCTGAACGATTGTCAATCGAACACCTTAACCGCAAGCCTATCCGGGCTGGCTCTCAACCGTTTGTTCAACATCTACACCACATGATATAGCACCCTTCCGTCACTGTGTTTTGAACGGTAAGAACCCGCTTCCCACACAGCGATCGACTCCTATGATGGATGACTTCTCTGTAGGGGCCTAATTACAACAAAGGCATTCCGTTATGAACAACCTACACAGCTTGGTTACTATTTGCAATTGAGTAGTAGCAGATTAGATTTGTATATAATATGATTCATCATGCAGCTTGAACGCTCAACTCACCATTGAAAAGCATGGAAGCAGTGTACAGCTGTTTCATCGTTGTTGGGAATCATCAGCAATGCACATCCACCGAGCCCCCACGGGGACTCGAACGCGGGGTGAATGATTGTGAATCGAACACCTTAACCGCAAGCCTATCCGGGCTGGCTCTCAACCGTTTGTTCAACATCTACACCACATGATATAGCACCCTTCCGTCACTGTGTTTTGAACGGTAAGAACCCGCTTCCCACACAGCGATCGACTCCTGTGATGGATGACTTCTGTGTGGGGGCCTAAGTACAACAAAGGCATTCCGTTATGAACAACCTACACAGCTTGGTTACTATTTGCAATTGAGTAGTAGGAGATTAGATTTGTATATAATATGATTCATCATGCAGCTTGAACGCTCAACTCACCATTGAAAAGCATGGAAGCAGTGTACAGCTGTTTCATCGTTGTTGGGAATCATCAGCAGTGCACATCCACCGAGCCCCCACGGGGACTCCAACGTGGGGTGAATGATTGTGAATCGAACACCTTAACCGCAAGCCTTACAACGCTGGCTCTCAACCGTTTGTTCAACATCTACACCACATGATATAGCACCCTTCCGTCACTGTGTTTTGAACGGTAAGAACCCGCTTCCCACACAGCGATCGACTCCTATGATGGATGACTTCTCTGTAGGGGCCTAAGTACAACAAAGGCATTCCGTTATGAACAACCTACACAGCTTGGTTACTATTTGCAATTGAGTAGTAGCAGATTAGATTTGTATATAATATGATTCATCATGCAGCTTGAACGCTCAACTCACCATTGAAAAGCATGGAAGCAGTGTACAGCTGTTTCATCGTTGTTGGGAATCATCAGCAGTGCACATCCACCGAGCCCCCACGGGGACTGGAACGCGGGCTGAACGATTGTCAATCGAACACCTTAACCGCAAGCCTATCCGGGCTGGCTCTCAACCGTTTGTTCAACATCTACACCACATGATATAGCACCCTTCCGTCACTGTGTTTTGAACGGTAAGAACCCGCTTCCCACACAGCGATCGACTCCTATGATGGATGACTTCTCTGTAGGGGCCTAAGTACAACAAAGGCATTCCGTTATGAACAACCTACACAGCTTGGTTACTATTTGCAATTGAGTAGTAGCAGATTAGATTTGTATATAATATGATTCATCATGCAGCTTGAACGCTCAACTCACCATTGAAAAGCATGGAAGCAGTGTACAGCTGTTTCATCGTTGTTGGGAATCATCAGCAGTGCACATCCACCGAGCCCCCACGGGGACTCGAACGCGGGCTGCACGATTGTCAATCGAACACCTTAACCGCAAGCCTATCCGGGTTGGCTCTCAACCGTTTGTTCAACATCTACACTACATGATATAGCACCCTTCCGTCACTGTGTTTTGAACGGTAAGAACCCGCTTCCCACACAGCGATCGACTCCTATGATGGATGACTTCTCTGTAGGGGCCTAAGTACAACAAAAGCATTCCGTTATGAACAATCTACACAGCTTGGTTACTATTTGCAATTGAGAAGTAGCAGATTAGATTTGTATATAATATGATTCATCATGCAGCTTGAACGCTCAACTCACCATTGAAAAGCATGGAAGCAGTGTACAGCTGTTTCATCGTTGTTGGGAATCATCAGCAGTGCACATCCACCGAGCCCCCACGGGGACTCGAACGCGGGCTGAACGATTGTCAATCGAACACCTTAACCGCAAGCCTATCCGGGCTGGCTCTCAACCGTTTGTTCAACATCTACACCACATGATATAGCACCCTTCCGTCACTGGGTTTTGAACGGTAAGAACCCGCTTCCCACACAGCGATGGACTCCTATGATGGATGACTTCTCTGTAGGGGCCTAATTACAACAAAGGCATTCCGTTATGAACAACCTACACAGCTTGGTTACTATTTGCAATTGAGTAGTAGGAGATTATATTTGTATATAATATGATTCATCATGCAGCTTGAACGCTCAACTCACCATTGAAAAGCATGGAAGCAGTGTACAGCTGTTTCATCGTTGTTGGGAATCATCAGCAGTGCACATCCACCGAGCCCCCACGGGGACTCGAACGCGGGCTGAACGATTGTCAATCGAACACCTTAACCGCAAGCCTATCCGGGCTGGCTCTCAACCGTTTGTTCAACATCTACACCACATGATATAGCACCCTTCCGTCACTGGGTTTTGAACGGTAAGAACCCGCTTCCCACACAGCGATCGACTCCTATGATGGATGACTTCTCTGTAGGGGCCTAAGTACAACAAAGGCATTCCGTTATGAACAACCTACACAGCTTGGTTACTATTTGCAATTGAGTAGTAGCAGATTAGATTTGTATATAATATGATTCATCATGCAGCTTGAACGCTCAACTCACCATTGAAAAGCATGGAAGCAGTGTACAGCTGTTTCATCGTTGTTGGGAATCATCAGCAGTGCACATCCACCGAGCCCCCACGGGGACTCGAACGCGGGCTGAACGATTGTCAATCGAACACCTTAACCGCAAGCCTATCCGGGCTGGCTCTCAACCGTTTGTTCAACATCTACACCACATGATATAGCACCCTTCCGTCACTGTGTTTTGAACGGTAAGAACCCGCTTCCCACACAGCGATCGACTCCTATGATGGATGACTTCTCTGTAGGGGCCTAATTACAACAAAGGCATTCCGTTATGAACAACCTACACAGCTTGGTTACTATTTGCAATTGAGTAGTAGGAGATTAGATTTGTATATAATATGATTCATCATGCAGCTTGAACGCTCAACTCACCATTGAAAAGCATGGAAGCAGTGAACAGCTGTTTCATCGTTGTTGGGAATCATCAGCAGTGCACATCCACCGAGCCCCCACGGGGGCTCGAACGCGGGCTGCACAATTGTCAATCGAACACCTTAACCGCAAGCCTATCCGGGCTTGCTCTCAACCGTTTGTTCAACATCTACACTACATGATATAGCACCCTTCCGTCACTGGGTTTTGAACGGTAAGAACCCGCTTCCCACACAGCGATCGACTCCTATGATGGATGACTTCTCTGTAGGGGCCTAAGTACAACGAAGGCATTCCGTTATGAACAACCTACACAGCTTTGTTACTATTTGCAATTGAGTAGTAGGAGATTAGATTTGTATATAATATGATTCATCATGCAGCTTGAACGCTCAACTCACCATTGAAAAGCATGGAAGCAGTGTACAGCTGTTTCATCGTTGTTGGGAATCATCAGCAGTGCACATCCACCGAGCCCCCACGGGGACTCGAACGCGGGGTGAATGTTTGTCAATCGAACACCTTAACCGCAAGCCTATCCGGGCTGGCTCTCAACCGTTTGTTCAACATCTACACCACATGATATAGCACCCTTCCGTCACTGTGTTTTGAACGGTAAGAACCCGCTTCCCACACAGCGATCGACTCCTATGATGGATGACTTCTCTGTAGGGGCCTAATTACAACAAAGGCATTCCGTTATGAACAACCTACACAGCTTGGTTACTATTTGCAATTGAGTAGTAGCAGATTAGATTTGTATATAATATGATTCATCATGCAGCTTGAACGCTCAACTCACCATTGAAAAGCATGGAAGCAGTGTACAGCTGTTTCATCGTTGTTGGGAATCATCAGCAGTGCACATCCACCGAGCCCCCACGGGGACTCGAACGCGGGGTGAATGATTGTGAATCGAACACCTTAACCGCAAGCCTATCCGGGCTGGCTCTCAACCGTTTGTTTAACATCTACACCACATGATATAGCACCCTTCCGTCACTGTGTTTTGAACGGTAAGAACCCGCTTCCCACACAGCGATCGACTCCTATGATGGATGACTTCTGTGTGGGGGCCTAAGTACAACAAAGGCATTCCGTTATGAACAACCTACACAGCTTGGTTACTATTTGCAATTGAGTAGTAGCAGATTAGATTTGTATATAATATGATTCATCATGCAGCTTGAACGCTCAACTCACCATTGAAAAGCATGGAAGCAGTGTACAGCTGTTTCATCGTTGTTGGGAATCATCAGCAGTGCACATCCACCGAGCCCCCACGGGGACTGGAACGCGGGCTGAACGATTGTCAATCGAACACCTTAACCGCAAGCCTATCCGGGCTGGCTCTCAACCGTTTGTTCAACATCTACACCACATGATATAGCACCCTTCCGTCACTGTGTTTTGAACGGTAAGAACCCGCTTCCCACACAGCGATCGACTCCTATGATGGATGACTTCTCTGTAGGGGCCTAATTACAACAAAGGCATTCCGTTATGAACAACCTACACAGCTTGGTTACTATTTGCAATTGAGTAGTAGGAGATTAGATTTGTATATAATATGATTCATCATGCAGCTTGAACGCTCAACTCACCATTGAAAAGCATGGAAGCAGTGAACAGCTGTTTCATCGTTGTTGGGAATCATCAGCAGTGCACATCCACCGAGCCCCCACGGGGGCTCGAACGCGGGCTGCACAATTGTCAATCGAACACCTTAACCGCAAGCCTATCCGGGCTGGCTCTCAACCGTTTGTTCAACATCTACACTACATGATATAGCACCCTTCCGTCACTGGGTTTTGAACGGTAAGAACCCGCTTCCCACACAGCGATCGACTCCTATGATGGATGACTTCTCTGTAGGGGCCTAAGTACAACGAAGGCATTCCGTTATGAACAACCTACACAGCTTTGTTACTATTTGCAATTGAGTAGTAGGAGATTAGATTTGTATATAATATGATTCATCATGCAGCTTGAACGCTCAACTCACCATTGAAAAGCATGGAAGCAGTGTACAGCTGTTTCATCGTTGTTGGGAATCATCAGCAGTGCACATCCACCGAGCCCCCACGGGGACTCGAACGCGGGGTGAATGTTTGTCAATCGAACACCTTAACCGCAAGCCTATCCGGGCTGGCTCTCAACCGTTTGTTCAACATCTACACCACATGATATAGCACCCTTCCGTCACTGTGTTTTGAACGGTAAGAACCCGCTTCCCACACAGCGATCGACTCCTATGATGGATGACTTCTCTGTAGGGGCCTAATTACAACAAAGGCATTCCGTTATGAACAACCTACACAGCTTGGTTACTATTTGCAATTGAGTAGTAGCAGATTAGATTTGTATATAATATGATTCATCATGCAGCTTGAACGCTCAACTCACCATTGAAAAGCATGGAAGCAGTGTACAGCTGTTTCATCGTTGTTGGGAATCATCAGCAGTGCACATCCACCGAGCCCCCACGGGGACTCGAACGCGGGGTGAATGATTGTGAATCGAACACCTTAACCGCAAGCCTATCCGGGCTGGCTCTCAACCGTTTGTTTAACATCTACACCACATGATATAGCACCCTTCCGTCACTGTGTTTTGAACGTTAAGAACCCGCTTCCCACACAGCGATCGACTCCTATGATGGATGACTTCTGTGTGGGGGCCTAAGTACAACAAAGGCATTCCGTTATGAACAACCTACACAGCTTGGTTACTATTTGCAATTGAGTAGTAGCAGATTAGATTTGTATATAATATGATTCATCATGCAGCTTGAACGCTCAACTCACCATTGAAAAGCATGGAAGCAGTGTACAGCTGTTTCATCGTTGTTGGGAATCATCAGCAGTGCACATCCACCGAGCCCCCACGGGGACTGGAACGCGGGCTGCACGATTGTGAATCGAACACCTTAACCGCAAGCCTTACCGCGCTGGCTCTCAACCGTTTGTTCAACATCTACACCACATGATATAGCACCCTTCCGTCACTGGGTTTTGAACGGTAAGAACCCGCTTCCCACACAGCGATCGACTCCTATGATGGATGACTTCTCTGTAGGGGCCTAAGTACAACAAAGGCATTCCGTTATGAACAACCTACACAGCTTGGTTACTATTTGCAATTGAGTAGTAGCAGATTAGATTTGTATATAATATGATTCATCATGCAGCTTGAACGCTCAACTCACCATTGAAAAGCATGGAAGCAGTGTACAGCTGTTTCATCGTTGTTGGGAATCATCAGCAGTGCACATCCACCGAGCCCCCACGGGGACTCGAACGCGGGGTGAATGATTGTGAATCGAACACCTTAACCGCAAGCCTATCCGGGCTGGCTCTCAACCGTTTGTTCAACATCTACACCACATGATATAGCACCCTTCCGTCACTGTGTTTTGAACGGTAAGAACCCGCTTCCCACACAGCGATCGACTCCTGTGATGGATGACTTCTCTGTAGGGGCCTAAGTACAACAAAGGCATTCCGTTATGAACAACCTACACAGCTTGGTTACTATTTGCAATTGAGTAGTAGCAGATTAGATTTGTATATAATATGATTCATCATGCAGCTTGAACGCTCAACTCACCATTGAAAAGCATGGAAGCAGTGTACAGCTGTTTCATCGTTGTTGGGAATCATCAGCAGTGCACATCCACCGAGCCCCCACGGGGACTCGAACGCGGGGTGAATGATTGTGAATCGAACACCTTAACCGCAAGCCTATCCGGGCTGGCTCTCAACCGTTTGTTTAACATCTACACCACATGATATAGCACCCTTCCGTCACTGTGTTTTGAACGGTAAGAACCCGCTTCCCACACAGCGATCGACTCCTATGATGGATGACTTCTGTGTGGGGGCCTAAGTACAACAAAGGCATTCCGTTATGAACAACCTACACAGCTTGGTTACTATTTGCAATTGAGTAGTAGGAGATTAGATTTGTATATAATATGATTCATCATGCAGCTTGAACGCTCAACTCACCATTGAAAAGCATGGAAGCAGTGTACAGCTGTTTCATCGTTGTTGGGAATCATCAGCAGTGCACATCCACCGAGCCCCCACGGGGACTGGAACGCGGGCTGAACGATTGTCAATCGAACACCTTAACCGCAAGCCTATCCGGGCTGGCTCTCAACCGTTTGTTCAACATCTACACCACACGATATAGCACCCTTCCGTCACTGTGTTTTGAACGGTAAGAACCCGCTTCCCACACAGCGATCGACTCCTATGATGGATGACTTCTCTGTAGGGGCCTAATTACAACAAAGGCATTCCGTTATGAACAACCTACACAGCTTGGTTACTATTTGCAATTGAGTAGTAGGAGATTAGATTTGTATATAATATGATTCATCATGCAGCTTGAACGCTCAACTCACCATTGAAAAGCATGGAAGCAGTGAACAGCTGTTTCATCGTTGTTGGGAATCATCAGCAGTGCACATCCACCGAGCCCCCACGGGGGCTCGAACGCGGGCTGCACAATTGTCAATCGAACACCTTAACCGCAAGCCTATCCGGGCTGGCTCTCAACCGTTTGTTCAACATCTACACTACATGATATAGCACCCTTCCGTCACTGGGTTTTGAACGGTAAGAACCCGCTTCCCACACAGCGATCGACTCCTATGATGGATGACTTCTCTGTAGGGGCCTAAGTACAACGAAGGCATTCCGTTATGAACAACCTACACAGCTTTGTTACTATTTGCAATTGAGTAGTAGGAGATTAGATTTGTATATAATATGATTCATCATGCAGCTTGAACGCTCAACTCACCATTGAAAAGCATGGAAGCAGTGTACAGCTGTTTCATCGTTGTTGGGAATCATCAGCAGTGCACATCCACCGAGCCCCCACGGGGACTCGAACGCGGGGTGAATGTTTGTCAATCGAACACCTTAACCGCAAGCCTATCCGGGCTGGCTCTCAACCGTTTGTTCAACATCTACACCACATGATATAGCACCCTTCCGTCACTGTGTTTTGAACGGTAAGAACCCGCTTCCCACACAGCGATCGACTCCTATGATGGATGACTTCTCTGTAGGGGCCTAATTACAACAAAGGCATTCCGTTATGAACAACCTACACAGCTTGGTTACTATTTGCAATTGAGTAGTAGGAGATTAGATTTGTATATAATATGATTCATCATGCAGCTTGAACGCTCAACTCACCATTGAAAAGCATGGAAGCAGTGTACAGCTGTTTCATCGTTGTTGGGAATCATCAGCAGTGCACATCCACCGAGCCCCCACGGGGACTCGAACGCGGGGTGAATGATTGTGAATCGAACACCTTAACCGCAAGCCTATCCGGGCTGGCTCTCAACCGTTTGTTTAACATCTACACCACATGATATAGCACCCTTCCGTCACTGTGTTTTGAACGTTAAGAACCCGCTTCCCACACAGCGATCGACTCCTATGATGGATGACTTCTGTGTGGGGGCCTAAGTACAACAAAGGCATTCCGTTATGAACAACCTACACAGCTTGGTTACTATTTGCAATTGAGTAGTAGCAGATTAGATTTGTATATAATATGATTCATCATGCAGCTTGAACGCTCAACTCACCATTGAAAAGCATGGAAGCAGTGTACAGCTGTTTCATCGTTGTTGGGAATCATCAGCAGTGCACATCCACCGAGCCCCCACGGGGACTGGAACGCGGGCTGCACGATTGTGAATCGAACACCTTAACCGCAAGCCTTACCGCGCTGGCTCTCAACCGTTTGTTCAACATCTACACCACATGATATAGCACCCTTCCGTCACTGGGTTTTGAACGGTAAGAACCCGCTTCCCACACAGCGATCGACTCCTATGATGGATGACTTCTGTGTGGGGCCTAAGTACAACGAAGGCATTCCGTTATGAACAACCTACACAGCTTGGTTACTATTTGCAATTGAGTAGTAGCAGATTAGATTTGTATATAATATGATTCATCATGCAGCTTGAACGCTCAACTCACCATTGAAAAGCATGGAAGCAGTGTACAGCTGTTTCATCGTTGTTGGGAATCATCAGCAGTGCACATCCACCGAGCCCCCACGGGGACTCGAACGCGGGGTGAATGATTGTGAATCGAACACCTTAACCGCAAGCCTATCCGGGCTGGCTCTCAACCGTTTGTTCAACATCTACACCACATGATATAGCACCCTTCCGTCACTGTGTTTTGAACGGTAAGAACCCGCTTCCCACACAGCGATCGACTCCTGTGATGGATGACTTCTGTGTGGGGGCCTAAGTACAACAAAGGCATTCCGTTATGAACAACCTACACAGCTTGGTTACTATTTGCAATTGAGTAGTAGCAGATTAGATTTGTATATAATATGATTCATCATGCAGCTTGAACGCTCAACTCACCATTGAAAAGCATGGAAGCAGTGTACAGCTGTTTCATCGTTGTTGGGAATCATCAGCAGTGCACATCCACCGAGCCCCCACGGGGACTCGAACGCGGGTGAATGATTGTGAATCGAACACCTTAACCGCAAGCCTATCCGGGCTGGCTCTCAACCGTTTGTTCAACATCTACACTACATGATATAGCACCCTTCCGTCACTGGGTTTTGAACGGTAAGAACCCGCTTCCCATACAGCGATCGACTCCTATGATGGATGACTTCTCTGTAGGGGCCTAAGTACAACAAAGGCATTCCGTTATGAACAACCTACACAGCTTGGTTACTATTTGCAATTGAGTAGTAGGAGATTAGATTTGTATATAATATGATTCATCATGCAGCTTGAACGCTCAACTCACCATTGAAAAGCATGGAAGCAGTGTACAGCTGTTTCATCGTTGTTGGGAATCATCAGCAGTGCACATCCACCGAGCCCCCACGGGGACTCGAACGCGGGCTGAACGATTGTCAATCGAACACCTTAACCGCAAGCCTATCCGGGCTGGCTCTCAACCGTTTGTTCAACATCTACACCACATGATATAGCACCCTTCCGTCACTGTGTTTTGAACGGTAAGAACCCGCTTCCCACACAGCGATCGACTCCTATGATGGATGACTTCTCTGTAGGGGCCTAAGTACAACAAAGGCATTCCGTTATGAACAACCTACACAGCTTGGTTACTATTTGCAATTGAGTAGTAGGAGATTAGATTTGTATATAATATGATTCATCATGCAGCTTGAACGCTCAACTCACCATTGAAAAGCATGGAAGCAGTGTACAGCTGTTTCATCCTTCTTGGGAATCATCAGCAGTGCACATCCACCGAGCCCCCACGGGGACTCGAACGCGGGCTGCACGATTGTCAATCGAACACCTTAACCGCAAGCCTATCCGGGTTGGCTCTCAACCGTTTGTTCAACATCTACACTACATGATATAGCACCCTTCCGTCACTGTGTTTTGAACGGTAAGAACCCGCTTCCCACACAGCGATCGACTCCTATGATGGATGACTTCTCTGTAGGGGCCTAAGTACAACAAAGGCATTCCGTTATGAACAACCTACACAGCTTGGTTACTATTTGCAATTGAGTAGTAGCAGATTAGATTTGTATATAATATGATTCATCATGCAGCTTGAACGCTCAACTCACCATTGAAAAGCATGGAAGCAGTGTACAGCTGTTTCATCGTTGTTGGGAATCATCAGCAGTGCACATCCACCGAGCCCCCACGGGGACTCGAACGCGGGTGAATGATTGTGAATCGAACACCTTAACCGCAAGCCTATCCGGGCTGGCTCTCAACCGTTTGTTCAACATCTACACCACATGATATAGCACCCTTCCGTCACTGTGTTTTGAACGGTAAGAACCCGCTTCCCACACAGCGATCGACTCCTATGATGGATGACTTCTCTGTAGGGGCCTAAGTACAACAAAGGCATTCCGTTATGAACAACCTACACAGCTTGGTTACTATTTGCAATTGAGTAGTAGGAGATTAGATTTGTATATAATATGATTCATCATGCAGCTTGAACGCTCAACTCACCATTGAAAAGCATGGAAGCAGTGTACAGCTGTTTCATCGTTGTTGGGAATCATCAGCAGTGCACATCCACCGAGCCCCCACGGGGACTCGAACGCGGGCTGAACGATTGTCAATCGAACACCTTAACCGCAAGCCTATCCGGGCTGGCTCTCAACCGTTTGTTCAACATCTACACTACATGATATAGCACCCTTCCGTCACTGGGTTTTGAACGGTAAGAACCCGCTTCCCACACAGCGATCGACTCCTATGATGGATGACTTCTCTGTAGGGGCCTAATTACAACAAAGGCATTCCGTTATGAACAACCTACACAGCTTGGTTACTATTTGCAATTGAGTAGTAGGAGATTATATTTGTATATAATATGATTCATCATGCAGCTTGAACGCTCAACTCACCATTGAAAAGCATGGAAGCAGTGTACAGCTGTTTCATCGTTGTTGGGAATCATCAGCAGTGCACATCCAGCGAGCCCCCACGGGGACTCGAACGCGGGCTGAACGATTGTCAATCGAACACCTTAACCGCAAGCCTATCCGGGCTGGCTCTCAACCGTTTGTTCAACATCTACACTACATGATATAGCACCCTTCCGTCACTGGGTTTTGAACGGTAAGAACCCGCTTCCCACACAGCGATCGACTCCTATGATGGATGACTTCTCTGTAGGGGCCTAAGTACAACAAAGGCATTCCGTTATGAACAATCTACACAGCTTGGTTACTATTTGCAATTGAGTAGTAGCAGATTAGATTTGTATATAATATGATTCATCATGCAGCTTGAACGCTCAACTCACCATTGAAAAGCATGGAAGCAGTGTACAGCTGTTTCATCGTTGTTGGGAATCATCAGCAGTGCACATCCACCGAGCCCCCACGGGGACTCGAACGCGGGCTGAACGATTGTCAATCGAACACCTTAACCGCAAGCCTATCCGGGCTGGCTCTCAACCGTTTGTTCAACATCTACACCACATGATATAGCACCCTTCCGTCACTGTGTTTTGAACGGTAAGAACCCGCTTCCCACACAGCGATCGACTCCTATGATGGATGACTTCTCTGTAGGGGCCTAATTACAACAAAGGCATTCCGTTATGAACAACCTACACAGCTTGGTTACTATTTGCAATTGAGTAGTAGCAGATTAGATTTGTATATAATATGATTCATCATGCAGCTTGAACGCTCAACTCACCATTGAAAAGCATGGAAGCAGTGTACAGCTGTTTCATCGTTGTTGGGAATCATCAGCAGTGCACATCCACCGAGCCCCCACGGGGACTCGAACGCGGGCTGAACGATTGTGAATCGAACACCTTAACCGCAAGCCTATCCGGGCTGGCTCTCAACCGTTTGTTCAACATCTACACTACATGATATAGCACCCTTCCGTCACTGGGTTTTGAACGGTAAGAACCCGCTTCCCACACAGCGATCGACTCCTATGATGGATGACTTCTGTGTGGGGGCCTAAGTACAACGGAGGCATTCCGTTATGAACAACCTACACAGCTTGGTTACTATTTGCAATTGAGTAGTAGGAGATTAGATTTGTATATAATATGATTCATCATGCAGCTTGAACGCTCAACTCACCATTGAAAAGCATGGAAGCAGTGTACAGCTGTTTCATCGTTGTTGGGAATCATCAGCAGTGCACATCCACCGAGCCCCCACGGGGACTCGAACGCGGGCTGAACGATTGTGAAACGAACACCTTAACCGCAAGCCTATCCGGGCTGGCTCTCAACCGTTTGTTCAACATCTACACTACATGATATAGCACCCTTCCGTCACTGGGTTTTGAACGGTAAGAACCCGCTTCCCACACAGCGATCGACTCCTATGATGGATGACTTCTCTGTAGGGGCCTAATTACAACAAAGGCATTCCGTTATGAACAACCTACACAGCTTGGTTACTATTTGCAATTGAGTAGTAGCAGATTAGATTTGTATATAATATGATTCATCATGCAGCTTGAACGCTCAACTCACCATTGAAAAGCATGGAAGCAGTGTACAGCTGTTTCATCGTTGTTGGGAATCATCAGCAGTGCACATCCACCGAGCCCCCACGGGGACTCGAACGCGGGCTGAACGATTGTCAATCGAACACCTTAACCGCAAGCCTATCCGGGCTGGCTCTCAACCGTTTGTTCAACATCTACACTACATGATATAGCACCCTTCCGTCACTGGGTTTTGAACGGTAAGAACCCGCTTCCCACACAGCGATCGACTCCTATGATGGATGACTTCTCTGTAGGGGCCTAATTAGAACAAACGCATTCCGTTATGAACAACCTACACAGCTTGGTTACTATTTGCAATTGAGTAGTAGCAGATTAGATTTGTATATAATATGATTCATCATGCAGCTTGAACGCTCAACTCACCATTGAAAAGCATGGAAGCAGTGTACAGCTGTTTCATCCTTGTTGGGAATCATCAGCAGTGCACATCCACCGAGCCCCCACGGGGACTCGAACGCGGGGTGAATGTTTGTCAATCGAACACCTTAACCGCAAGCCTATCCGGGTTGGCTCTCAACCGTTTGTTCAACATCTACACTACATGATATAGCACCCTTCCGTCACTGTGTTTTGAACGGTAAGAACCCGCTTCCCACACAGCGATCGACTCCTATGATGGATGACTTCTCTGTAGGGGCCTAATTACAACAAAGGCATTCCGTTATGAACAACCTACACAGCTTGGTTACTATTTGCAATTGAGTAGTAGCAGATTAGATTTGTATATAATATGATTCATCATGCAGCTTGAACGCTCAACTCACCATTGAAAAGCATGGAAGCAGTGTACAGCTGTTTCATCCTTGTTGGGAATCATCAGCAGTGCACATCCACCGAGCCCCCACGGGGACTCGAACGCGGGCTGCACGATTGTCAATCGAACACCTTAACCGCAAGCCTATCCGGGTTGGCTCTCAACCGTTTGTTCAACATCTACACTACATGATATAGCACCCTTCCGTCACTGTGTTTTGAACGGTAAGAACCCGCTTCCCACACAGCGATCGACTCCTATGATGGATGACTTCTCTGTAGGGGCCTAATTACAACAAAGGCATTCCGTTATGAACAACCTACACAGCTTGGTTACTATTTGCAATTGAGTAGTAGCAGATTAGATTTGTATATAATATGATTCATCATGCAGCTTGAACGCTCAACTCACCATTGAAAAGCATGGAAGCAGTGTACAGCTGTTTCATCGTTGTTGGGAATCATCAGCAGTGCACATCCACCGAGCCCCCACGGGGACTCGAACGCGGGCTGAACGATTGTGAAACGAACACCTTAACCGCAAGCCTATCCGGGCTGGCTCTCAACCGTTTGTTCAACATCTACACTACATGATATAGCACCCTTCCGTCACTGGGTTTTGAACGGTAAGAACCCGCTTCCCACACAGCGATCGACTCCTATGATGGATGACTTCTGTGTGGGGGCCTAAGTACAACAAAGGCATTCCGTTATGAACAACCTACACAGCTTGGTTACTATTTGCAATTGAGTAGTAGCAGATTAGATTTGTATATAATATGATTCATCATGCAGCTTGAACGCTCAACTCACCATTGAAAAGCATGGAAGCAGTGTACAGCTGTTTCATCGTTGTTGGGAATCATCAGCAGTGCACATCCACCGAGCCCCCACGGGGACTCGAACGCGGGCTGCACGATTGTCAATCGAACACCTTAACCGCAAGCCTATCCGGGCTGGCTCTCAACCGTTTGTTCAACATCTACACTACATGATATAGCACCCTTCCGTCACTGGGTTTTGAACGGTAAGAACCCGCTTCCCACACAGCGATCGACTCCTATGATGGATGACTTCTCTGTAGGGGCCTAATTACAACAAATGCATTCAATTACCAACAACCTACACAGCTTGGTTACTATTTGCAATTGAGTAGTAGGAGATTAGATTTGTATATAATATGATTCATCATGCAGCTTGAACGCTCAACTCACCATTGAAAAGCATGGAAGCAGTGTACAGCTGTTTCATCGTTGTTGGGAATCATCAGCAGTGCACATCCACCGAGCCCCCACGGGGACTCGAACGCGGGTGAATGATTGTCAATCGAACACCTTAACCGCAAGCCTATCCGGGCTGGCTCTCAACCGTTTGTTCAACATCTACACTACATGATATAGCACCCTTCCGTCACTGGGTTTTGAACGGTAAGAACCCGCTTCCCACACAGCGATCGACTCCTATGATGGATGACTTCTCTGTAGGGGCCTAAGTACAACGAAGGCATTCCGTTATGAACAACCTACACAGCTTGGTTACTATTTGCAATTGAGTAGTAGCAGATTAGATTTGTATATAATATGATTCATCATGCAGCTTGAACGCTCAACTCACCATTGAAAAGCATGGAAGCAGTGTACAGCTGTTTCATCGTTGTTGGGAATCATCAGCAGTGCACATCCACCGAGCCCCCACGGGGACTCGAACGCGGGCTGCACGATTGTCAATCGAACACCTTAACCGCAAGCCTATCCGGGCTGGCTCTCAACGGCTTGTTCAACATCTACACTACATGATATAGCACCCTTCCGTCACTGGGTTTTGAACGGTAAGAACCCGCTTCCCACACAGCGATCGACTCCTATGATGGATGACTTCTGTGTGGGGGCCTAAGTACAACAAAGGCATTCCGTTATGAACAACCTACACAGCTTGGTTACTATTTGCAATTGAGTAGTAGGAGATTAGATTTGTATATAATATGATTCATCATGCAGCTTGAACGCTCAACTCACCATTGAAAAGCATGGAAGCAGTGTACAGCTGTTTCATCGTTGTTGGGAATCATCAGCAGTGCACATCCACCGAGCCCCCACGGGGACTGGAACGCGGGCTGAACGATTGTCAATCGAACACCTTAACCGCAAGCCTATCCGGGCTGGCTCTCAACCGTTTGTTCAACATCTACACTACATGATATAGCACCCTTCCGTCACTGGGTTTTGAACGGTAAGAACCCGCTTCCCACACAGCGATCGACTCCTATGATGGATGACTTCTCTGTAGGGGCCTAAGTACAACAAAGGCATTCCGTTATGAACAACCTACACAGCTTGGTTACTATTTGCAATTGAGTAGTAGCAGATTAGATTTGTATATAATATGATTCATCATGCAGCTTGAACGCTCAACTCACCATTGAAAAGCATGGAAGCAGTGTACAGCTGTTTCATCGTTGTTGGGAATCATCAGCAGTGCACATCCACCGAGCCCCACGGGGACTCGAACGCGGGCTGAACGATTGTCAATCGAACACCTTAACCGCAAGCCTATCCGGGCTGGCTCTCAACCGTTTGTTCAACATCTACACTACATGATATAGCACCCTTCCGTCACTGGGTTTTGAACGGTAAGAACCCGCTTCCCATACAGCGATCGACTCCTATGATGGATGACTTCTCTGTAGGGGCCTAAGTACAACAAAGGCATTCCGTTATGAACAACCTACACAGCTTGGTTACTATTTGCAATTGAGCAGTAGCAGATTAGATTTGTATATAATATGATTCATCATGCAGCTTGAACGCTCAACTCACCATTGAAAAGCATGGAAGCAGTGTACAGCTGTTTCATCCTTGTTGGGAATCATCAGCAGTGCACATCCACCGAGCCCCCACGGGGGCTCGAACGCGGGCTGCACAATTGTCAATCGAACACCTTAACCGCAAGCCTATCCGGGCTGGCTCTCAACCGTTTGTTCAACATCTACACTACATGATATAGCACCCTTCCGTCACTGGGTTTTGAACGGTAAGAACCCGCTTCCCACACAGCGATCGACTCCTATGATGGATGACTTCTCTGTAGGGGCCTAAGTACAACAAAGGCATTCCGTTATGAACAACCTACACAGCTTGGTTACTATTTGCAATTGAGCAGTAGCAGATTAGATTTGTATATAATATGATTCATCATGCAGCTTGAACGCTCAACTCACCATTGAAAAGCATGGAAGCAGTGTACAGCTGTTTCATCCTTGTTGGGAATCATCAGCAGTGCACATCCAGCGAGCCCCCACGGGGACTGGAACGCGGGCTGAACGATTGTGAAACGAACACCTTAACCGCAAGCCTATCCGGGCTGGCTCTCAACCGTTTGTTCAACATCTACACTACATGATATAGCACCCTTCCGTCACTGGGTTTTGAACGGTAAGAACCCGCTTCCCACACAGCGATCGACTCCTATGATGGATGACTTCTCTGTAGGGGCCTAAGTACAACAAAGGCATTCCGTTATGAACAACCTACACAGCTTGGTTACTATTTGCAATTGAGTAGTAGCAGATTAGATTTGTATATAATATGATTCATCATGCAGCTTGAACGCTCAACTCACCATTGAAAAGCATGGAAGCAGTGAACAGCTGTTTCATCGTTGTTGGGAATCATCAGCAGTGCACATCCACCGAGCCCCCACGGGGGCTCGAACGCGGGCTGCACGATTGTCAATCGAACACCTTAACCGCAAGCCTATCCGGGTTGGCTCTCAACCGTTTGTTCAACATCTACACTACATGATATAGCACCCTTCCGTCACTGGGTTTTGAACGGTAAGAACCCGCTTCCCACACAGCGATCGACTCCTATGATGGATGACTTCTCTGTAGGGGCCTAAGTACAACAAAGGCATTCCGTTATGAACAACCTACACAGCTTGGTTACTATTTGCAATTGAGTAGTAGCAGATTAGATTTGTATATAATATGATTCATCATGCAGCTTGAACGCTCAACTCACCATTGAAAAGCATGGAAGCAGTGTACAGCTGTTTCATCGTTGTTGGGAATCATCAGCAGTGCACATCCACCGAGCCCCCACGGGGACTCGAACGCGGGCTGAAAGATTGTGAAACGAACACCTTAACCGCAAGCCTATCTGGGCTGGCTCTCAACCGTTTGTTCAACATCTACACTACATGATATAGCACCCTTCCGTCACTGTGTTTTGAACGGTAAGAACCCGCTTCCCACACAGCGATCGACTCCTATGATGGATGACTTCTCTGTAGGGGCCTAAGTACAACAAAGGCATTCCGTTATGAACAACCTACACAGCTTGGTTACTATTTGCAATTGAGTAGTAGCAGATTAGATTTGTATATAATATGATTCATCATGCAGCTTGAACGCTCAACTCACCATTGAAAAGCATGGAAGCAGTGTACAGCTGTTTCATCCTTGTTGGGAATCATCAGCAGTGCACATCCAGCGAGCCCCCACGGGGACTGGAACGCGGGCTGAACGATTGTGAAACGAACACCTTAACCGCAAGCCTATCCGGGCTGGCTCTCAACCGTTTGTTCAACATCTACACTACATGATATAGCACCCTTCCGTCACTGGGTTTTGAACGGTAAGAACCCGCTTCCCACACAGCGATCGACTCCTATGATGGATGACTTCTCTGTAGGGGCCTAAGTACAACAAAGGCATTCCGTTATGAACAACCTACACAGCTTGGTTACTATTTGCAATTGAGTAGTAGCAGATTAGATTTGTATATAATATGATTCATCATGCAGCTTGAACGCTCAACTCACCATTGAAAAGCATGGAAGCAGTGTACAGCTGTTTCATCGTTGTTGGGAATCATCAGCAGTGCACATCCACCGAGCCCCCACGGGGACTCGAACGCGGGCTGAAAGATTGTGAAACGAACACCTTAACCGCAAGCCTATCCGGGCTGGCTCTCAACCGTTTGTTCAACATCTACACTACATGATATAGCACCCTTCCGTCACTGTGTTTTGAACGGTAAGAACCCGCTTCCCACACAGCGATCGACTCCTATGATGGATGACTTCTCTGTAGGGGCCTAAGTACAACAAAGGCATTCCGTTATGAACAACCTACACAGCTTGGTTACTATTTGCAATTGAGTAGTAGCAGATTAGATTTGTATATAATATGATTCATCATGCAGCTTGAACGCTCAACTCACCATTGAAAAGCATGGAAGCAGTGTACAGCTGTTTCATCGTTGTTGGGAATCATCAGCAGTGCACATCCACCGAGCCCCCACGGGGACTCGAACGCGGGCTGAACGATTGTCAATCGAACACCTTAACCGCAAGCCTATCCGGGCTGGCAATCAACCGTTTGTTCAACATCTACACTACATGATATAGCACCCTTCCGTCACTGGGTTTTGAACGGTAAGAACCCGCTTCCCACACAGCGATCGACTCCTATGATGGATGACTTCTGTGTGGGGGCCTAAGTACAACAAAGGCATTCCGTTATGAACAACCTACACAGCTTGGTTACTATTTGCAATTGAGTAGTAGCAGATTAGATTTGTATATAATATGATTCATCATGCAGCTTGAACGCTCAACTCACCATTGAAAAGCATGGAAGCAGTGTACAGCTGTTTCATCGTTGTTGGGAATCATCAGCAGTGCACATCCACCGAGCCCCCACGGGGACTCGAACGCGGGCTGAACGATTGTCAATCGAACACCTTAACCGCAAGCCTATCCGGGCTGGCTCTCAACCGTTTGTTCAACATCTACACTACATGATATAGCACCCTTCCGTCACTGTGTTTTGAACAGTAAGAACCCGCTTCCCACACAGCGATCGACTCCTATGATGGATGACTTCTCTGTAGGGGCCTAAGTACAACAAAGGCATTCCGTTATGAACAACCTACACAGCTTGGTTACTATTTGCAATTGAGTAGTAGCAGATTAGATTTGTATATAATATGATTCATCATGCAGCTTGAACGCTCAACTCACCATTGAAAAGCATGGAAGCAGTGTACAGCTGTTTCATCGTTGTTGGGAATCATCAGCAGTGCACATCCACCGAGCCCCCACGGGGACTCGAACGCGGGCTGAAAGATTGTGAAACGAACACCTTAACCGCAAGCCTATCTGGGCTGGCTCTCAACCGTTTGTTCAACATCTACACTACATGATATAGCACCCTTCCGTCACTGTGTTTTGAACGGTAAGAACCCGCTTCCCACACAGCGATCGACTCCTATGATGGATGACTTTTCTGTAGGGGCCTAAGTACAACAAAGGCATTCCGTTATGAACAACCTACACAGCTTGGTTACTATTTGCAATTGAGTAGTAGGAGATTAGATTTGTATATAATATGATTCATCATGCAGCTTGAACGCTCAACTCACCATTGAAAAGCATGGAAGCAGTGTACAGCTGTTTCATCGTTGTTGGGAATCATCAGCAGTGCACATCCACCGAGCCCCCACGGGGACTCGAACGCGGGCTGAACGATTGTCAATCGAACACCTTAACCGCAAGCCTATCCGCGCTGGCTCTCAACCGTTTGTTCAACATCTACACTACATGATATAGCACCCTTCCGTCACTGGGTTTTGAACGGTCAGAACCCGCTTCCCACACAGCGATCGACTCCTATGATGGATGACTTCTCTGTAGGGGCCTAAGTACAACAAAGGCATTCCGTTATGAACAACCTACACAGCTTGGTTACTATTTGCAATTGAGTAGTAGCAGATTAGATTTGTATATAATATGATTCATCATGCAGCTTGAACGCTCAACTCACCATTGAAAAGCATGGAAGCAGTGTACAGCTGTTTCATCCTTGTTGGGAATCATCAGCAGTGCACATCCACCGAGCCCCCACGGGGACTCGAACGCGGGCTGAACGATTGTCAATCGAACACCTTAACCGCAAGCCTATCCGGGCTGGCTCTCAACCGTTTGTTCAACATCTACACTACATGATATAGCACCCTTCCGTCACTGGGTTTTGAACGGTAAGAACCCGCTTCCCACACAGCGATCGACTCCTATGATGGATGACTTCTCTGTAGGGGCCTAAGTACAACGAAGGCATTCCGTTATGAACAACCTACACAGCTTGGTTACTATTTGCAATTGAGTAGTAGCAGATTAGATTTGTATATAATATGATTCATCATGCAGCTTGAACGCTCAACTCACCATTGAAAAGCATGGAAGCAGTGTACAGCTGTTTCATCGTTGTTGGGAATCATCAGCAGTGCACATCCACCGAGCCCCCACGGGGACTCGAACGCGGGCTGAACGATTGTCAATCGAACACCTTAACCGCAAGCCTATCCGGGCTGGCTCTCAACCGTTTGTTCAACATCTACACTACATGATATAGCACCCTTCCGTCACTGTGTTTTGAACAGTAAGAACCCGCTTCGCACACAGCGATCGACTCCTATGATGGATGACTTCTCTGTAGGGGCCTAAGTACAACAAAGGCATTCCGTTATGAACAACCTACACAGCTTGGTTACTATTTGCAATTGAGTAGTAGCAGATTAGATTTGTATATAATATGATTCATCATGCAGCTTGAACGCTCAACTCACCATTGAAAAGCATGGAAGCAGTGTACAGCTGTTTCATCGTTGTTGGGAATCATCAGCAGTGCACATCCACCGAGCCCCCACGGGGACTCGAACGCGGGCTGAACGATTGTCAATCGAACACCTTAACCGCAAGCCTATCCGCGCTGGCTCTCAACCGTTTGTTCAACATCTACACTACATGATATAGCACCCTTCCGTCACTGTGTTTTGAACGGTAAGAACCCGCTTCCCACACAGCGATCGACTCCTATGATGGATGACTTTTCTGTAGGGGCCTAAGTACAACAAAGGCATTCCGTTATGAACAACCTACACAGCTTGGTTACTATTTGCAATTGAGTAGTAGGAGATTAGATTTGTATATAATATGATTCATCATGCAGCTTGAACGCTCAACTCACCATTGAAAAGCATGGAAGCAGTGTACAGCTGTTTCATCGTTGTTGGGAATCATCAGCAGTGCACATCCACCGAGCCCCCACGGGGACTCGAACGCGGGCTGAACGATTGTCAATCGAACACCTTAACCGCAAGCCTATCCGCGCTGGCTCTCAACCGTTTGTTCAACATCTACACTACATGATATAGCACCCTTCCGTCACTGTGTTTTGAACGGTCAGAACCCGCTTCCCACACAGCGATCGACTCCTATGATGGATGACTTCTCTGTAGGGGCCTAAGTACAACAAAGGCATTCCGTTATGAACAACCTACACAGCTTGGTTACTATTTGCAATTGAGTAGTAGCAGATTAGATTTGTATATAATATGATTCATCATGCAGCTTGAACGCTCAACTCACCATTGAAAAGCATGGAAGCAGTGTACAGCTGTTTCATCCTTGTTGGGAATCATCAGCAGTGCACATCCACCGAGCCCCCACGGGGACTCGAACGCGGGCTGAACGATTGTCAATCGAACACCTTAACCGCAAGCCTATCCGGGCTGGCTCTCAACCGTTTGTTCAACATCTACACTACATGATATAGCACCCTTCCGTCACTGGGTTTTGAACGGTAAGAACCCGCTTCCCACACAGCGATCGACTCCTATGATGGATGACTTCTCTGTAGGGGCCTAAGTACAACAAAGGCATTCCGTTATGAACAACCTACACAGCTTGGTTACTATTTGCAATTGAGTAGTAGCAGATTAGATTTGTATATAATATGATTCATCATGCAGCTTGAACGCTCAACTCACCATTGAAAAGCATGGAAGCAGTGTACAGCTGTTTCATCGTTGTTGGGAATCATCAGCAGTGCACATCCACCGAGCCCCCACGGGGACTCGAACGCGGGCTGAACGATTGTCAATCGAACACCTTAACCGCAAGCCTATCCGGGCTGGCTCTCAACCGTTTGTTCAACATCTACACTACATGATATAGCACCCTTCCGTCACTGGGTTTTGAACGGTAAGAACCCGCTTCCCACACAGCGATCGACTCCTATGATGGATGACTTCTCTGTAGGGGCCTAATTACAACAAAGGCATTCCGTTATGAACAACCTACACAGCTTGGTTACTATTTGCAATTGAGTAGTAGCAGATTAGATTTGTATATAATATGATTCATCATGCAGCTTGAACGCTCAACTCACCATTGAAAAGCATGGAAGCAGTGTACAGCTGTTTCATCGTTGTTGGGAATCATCAGCAGTGCACATCCACCGAGCCCCCACGGGGACTCGAACGCGGGCTGAACGATTGTCAATCGAACACCTTAACCGCAAGCCTATCCGGGCTGGCTCTCAACCGTTTGTTCAACATCTACACTACATGATATAGCACCCTTCCGTCACTGGGTTTTGAACGGTAAGAACCCGCTTCCCACACAGCGATCGACTCCTATGATGGATGACTTCTGTGTGGGGGCCTAAGTACAACAAAGGCATTCCGTTATGAACAACCTACACAGCTTGGTTACTATTTGCAGTGGAGTAGTAGGAGAGTAGATTTGTATATAATATGATTCATCATGCAGCTTGAACGCTCAACTCACCATTGAAAAGCATGGAAGCAGTGTACAGCTGTTTCATCGTTGTTGGGAATCATCAGCAGTGCACATCCAGCGAGCCCCCACGGGGATTCGAACGCGGGCTGAACGATTGTCAATCGAACACCTTAACCGCAAGCCTATCCGGGCTGGCTCTCAACCGTTTGTTCAACATCTACACTACATGATATAGCACCCTTCCGTCACTGGGTTTTTAACGGTAAGAACCCGCTTCCCACACAGCGATCGACTCCTATGATTGATGACTTCTGTTTCGGGGACTAAGTACAACGAAGGCATTCCGTTATGAACAACCTACACAGCTTGGTTACTATTTGCAATTGAGTAGTAGGAGATTAGATTTGTATATAATATGATTCATCATGCAGCTTGAACGCTCAACTCACCATTGAAAAGCATGGAAGCAGTGTACAGCTGTTTCATCGTTGTTGGGAATCATCAGCAGTGCACATCCACCGAGCCCCCACGGGGACTCGAACGCGGGCTGAACGATTGTCAATCGAACACCTTAACCGCAAGCCTATCCGGGCTGGCTCTCAACCGTTTGTTCAACATCTACACTACATGATATAGCACCCTTCCGTCACTGGGTTTTGAACGGTAAGAACCCGCTTCCCACACAGCGATCGACTCCTATGATGGATGACTTCTGTGTGGGGGCCTAAGTACAACAAAGGCATTCCGTTATGAACAACCTACACAGCTTGGTTACTATTTGCAATTGAGTAGTAGGAGATTAGATTTGTATATAATATGATTCATCATGCAGCTTGAACGCTCAACTCACCATTGAAAAGCATGGAAGCAGTGTACAGCTGTTTCATCGTTGTTGGGAATCATCAGCAGTGCACATCCACCGAGCCCCCACGGGGACTCGAACGCGGGCTGAACGATTGTCAATCGAACACCTTAACCGCAAGCCTATCCGGGCTGGCTCTCAACCGTTTGTTCAACATCTACACTACATGATATAGCACCCTTCCGTCACTGGGTTTTGAACGGTAAGAACCCGCTTCCCACACAGCGATCGACTCCTATGATGGATGACTTCTCTGTAGGGGCCTAATTACAACAAAGGCATTCAATTATGAACAACCTACACAGCTTAGTTACTATTTGCAATTGAGTAGTAGCAGATTAGATTTGTATATAATATGATTCATCATGCAGCTTGAACGCTCAACTCACCATTGAAAAGCATGGAAGCAGTGTACAGCTGTTTCATCGTTGTTGGGAATCATCAGCAGTGCACATCCACCGAGCCCCCACGGGGACTCGAACGCGGGCTGAACGATTGTCAATCGAACACCTTAACCGCAAGCCTATCCGGGCTGGCTCTCAACCGTTTGTTCAACATCTACACTACATGATATAGCACCCTTCCGTCACTGGGTTTTGAACGGTCAGAACCCGCTTCTCACACAGCGATCGACTCATATGATGGATGACTTCTCTGTAGGGGCCTAATTACAACAAAGGCATTCAATTATCAACAAAATGCACAGCTTGGTTACTATTTGCAATTGAGTAGTAGGAGATTAGATTTGTATATAATATGATTCATCATGCAGCTTGAACACTCAACTCACCATTGAAATCCATGGAAGCAGTGTACAGCTGTTTCATCGTTGTTGGGAATCATCAGCAGTGCACATCCACCGAGCCCCCACGGGGACTCGAACGCGGGCTGAACGATTGTCAATCGAACACCTTAACCGCAAGCCTATCCGCGCTGGCTCTCAACCGTTTGTTCAACATCTACACTACATGATATAGCACCCTTCCGTCACTGGGTTTTGAACGGTCAGAACCCGCTTCCCACACAGCGATCGACTCCTATGATGGATGACTTCTCTGTAGGGGCCTAAGTACAACAAAGGCATTCCGTTATGAACAACCTACACAGCTTGGTTACTATTTGCAATTGAGTAGTAGCAGATTAGATTTGTATATAATATGATTCATCATGCAGCTTGAACGCTCAACTCACCATTGAAAAGCATGGAAGCAGTGTACAGCTGTTTCATCCTTGTTGGGAATCATCAGCAGTGCACATCCACCGAGCCCCCACGGGGACTCGAACGCGGGCTGAACGATTGTCAATCGAACACCTTAACCGCAAGCCTATCCGGGCTGGCTCTCAACCGTTTGTTCAACATCTACACTACATGATATAGCACCCTTCCGTCACTGGGTTTTGAACGGTAAGAACCCGCTTCCCACACAGCGATCGACTCCTATGATGGATGACTTCTCTGTAGGGGCCTAAGTACAACAAAGGCATTCCGTTATGAACAACCTACACAGCTTGGTTACTATTTGCAATTGAGTAGTAGCAGATTAGATTTGTATATAATATGATTCATCATGCAGCTTGAACGCTCAACTCACCATTGAAAAGCATGGAAGCAGTGTACAGCTGTTTCATCGTTGTTGGGAATCATCAGCAGTGCACATCCACCGAGCCCCCACGGGGACTCGAACGCGGGCTGAACGATTGTCAATCGAACACCTTAACCGCAAGCCTATCCGGGCTGGCTCTCAACCGTTTGTTCAACATCTACACTACATGATATAGCACCCTTCCGTCACTGGGTTTTGAACGGTAAGAACCCGCTTCCCACACAGCGATCGACTCCTATGATGGATGACTTCTCTGTAGGGGCCTAATTACAACAAAGGCATTCCGTTATGAACAACCTACACAGCTTGGTTACTATTTGCAATTGAGTAGTAGCAGATTAGATTTGTATATAATATGATTCATCATGCAGCTTGAACGCTCAACTCACCATTGAAAAGCATGGAAGCAGTGTACAGCTGTTTCATCGTTGTTGGGAATCATCAGCAGTGCACATCCACCGAGCCCCCACGGGGACTCGAACGCGGGCTGAACGATTGTCAATCGAACACCTTAACCGCAAGCCTATCCGGGCTGGCTCTCAACCGTTTGTTCAACATCTACACTACATGATATAGCACCCTTCCGTCACTGGGTTTTGAACGGTAAGAACCCGCTTCCCACACAGCGATCGACTCCTATGATGGATGACTTCTGTGTGGGGGCCTAAGTACAACAAAGGCATTCCGTTATGAACAACCTACACAGCTTGGTTACTATTTGCAGTGGAGTAGTAGGAGAGTAGATTTGTATATAATATGATTCATCATGCAGCTTGAACGCTCAACTCACCATTGAAAAGCATGGAAGCAGTGTACAGCTGTTTCATCGTTGTTGGGAATCATCAGCAGTGCACATCCAGCGAGCCCCCACGGGGATTCGAACGCGGGCTGAACGATTGTCAATCGAACACCTTAACCGCAAGCCTATCCGGGCTGGCTCTCAACCGTTTGTTCAACATCTACACTACATGATATAGCACCCTTCCGTCACTGGGTTTTTAACGGTAAGAACCCGCTTCCCACACAGCGATCGACTCCTATGATTGATGACTTCTCTGTAGGGGCCTAAGTACAACGAAGGCATTCCGTTATGAACAACCTACACAGCTTGGTTACTATTTGCAATTGAGTAGTAGGAGATTAGATTTGTATATAATATGATTCATCATGCAGCTTGAACGCTCAACTCACCATTGAAAAGCATGGAAGCAGTGTACAGCTGTTTCATCGTTGTTGGGAATCATCAGCAGTGCACATCCACCGAGCCCCCACGGGGACTCGAACGCGGGCTGAACGATTGTCAATCGAACACCTTAACCGCAAGCCTATCCGGGCTGGCTCTCAACCGTTTGTTCAACATCTACACTACATGATATAGCACCCTTCCGTCACTGGGTTTTGAACGGTAAGAACCCGCTTCCCACACAGCGATCGACTCCTATGATGGATGACTTCTGTGTGGGGGCCTAAGTACAACAAAGGCATTCCGTTATGAACAACCTACACAGCTTGGTTACTATTTGCAGTGGAGTAGTAGGAGAGTAGATTTGTATATAATATGATTCATCATGCAGCTTGAACGCTCAACTCACCATTGAAAAGCATGGAAGCAGTGTACAGCTGTTTCATCGTTGTTGGGAATCATCAGCAGTGCACATCCACCGAGCCCCCACGGGGATTCGAACGCGGGCTGAACGATTGTCAATCGAACACCTTAACCGCAAGCCTATCCGGGCTGGCTCTCAACCGTTTGTTCAACATCTACACTACATGATATAGCACCCTTCCGTCACTGGGTTTTTAACGGTAAGAACCCGCTTCCCACACAGCGATCGACTCCTATGATTGATGACTTCTGTTTCGGGGACTAAGTACAACGAAGGCATTCCGTTATGAACAACCTACACAGCTTGGTTACTATTTGCAATTGAGTAGTAGGAGATTAGATTTGTATATAATATGATTCATCATGCAGCTTGAACGCTCAACTCACCATTGAAAAGCATGGAAGCAGTGTACAGCTGTTTCATCGTTGTTGGGAATCATCAGCAGTGCACATCCACCGAGCCCCCACGGGGACTCGAACGCGGGCTGAACGATTGTCAATCGAACACCTTAACCGCAAGCCTATCCGGGCTGGCTCTCAACCGTTTGTTCAACATCTACACTACATGATATAGCACCCTTCCGTCACTGGGTTTTGAACGGTAAGAACCCGCTTCCCACACAGCGATCGACTCCTATGATGGATGACTTCTGTGTGGGGGCCTAAGTACAACAAAGGCATTCCGTTATGAACAACCTACACAGCTTGGTTACTATTTGCAATTGAGTAGTAGGAGATTAGATTTGTATATAATATGATTCATCATGCAGCTTGAACGCTCAACTCACCATTGAAAAGCATGGAAGCAGTGTACAGCTGTTTCATCGTTGTTGGGAATCATCAGCAGTGCACATCCACCGAGCCCCCACGGGGACTCGAACGCGGGCTGAACGATTGTCAATCGAACACCTTAACCGCAAGCCTATCCGGGCTGGCTCTCAACCGTTTGTTCAACATCTACACTACATGATATAGCACCCTTCCGTCACTGGGTTTTGAACGGTAAGAACCCGCTTCCCACACAGCGATCGACTCCTATGATGGATGACTTCTCTGTAGGGGCCTAATTACAACAAAGGCATTCAATTATGAACAACCTACACAGCTTAGTTACTATTTGCAATTGAGTAGTAGCAGATTAGATTTGTATATAATATGATTCATCATGCAGCTTGAACGCTCAACTCACCATTGAAAAGCATGGAAGCAGTGTACAGCTGTTTCATCGTTGTTGGGAATCATCAGCAGTGCACATCCACCGAGCCCCCACGGGGACTCGAACGCGGGCTGAACGATTGTCAATCGAACACCTTAACCGCAAGCCTATCCGGGCTGGCTCTCAACCGTTTGTTCAACATCTACACTACATGATATAGCACCCTTCCGTCACTGGGTTTTGAACGGTCAGAACCCGCTTCTCACACAGCGATCGACTCATATGATGGATGACTTCTCTGTAGGGGCCTAATTACAACAAAGGCATTCAATTATCAACAAAATACACAGCTTGGTTACTATTTGCAATTGAGTAGTAGGAGATTAGATTTGTATATAATATGATTCATCATGCAGCTTGAACACTCAACTCACCATTGAAATCCATGGAAGCAGTGTACAGCTGTTTCATCGTTGTTGGGAATCATCAGCAGTGCACATCCACCGAGCCCCCACGGGGACTCGAACGCGGGTGAATGATTGTGAATCGAACACCTTAACCGCAAGCCTATCCGGGCTGGCTCTCAACCGTTTGTTCAACATCTACACTACATGATATAGCACCCTTCCGTCACTGGGTTTTGAACGGTAAGAACCCGCTTCCCACACAGCGATCGACTCCTATGATGGATGACTTCTCTGTAGGGGCCTAATTACAACAAAGGCATTCCGTTATGAACAACCTACACACCTTGGTTACTATTTGCAATTGAGCAGTAGCAGATTAGATTTGTATATAATACGATTCATCATGCAGCTTGAACGCTCAACTCACCATTGAAAAGCATGGAAGCAGTGTACAGCTGTTTCATCGTTGTTGGGAATCATCAGCAGTGCACATCTAGCGAGCCCCCACGGGGACTCGAACGCGGGCTGAACGATTGTCAATCGAACACCTTAACCGCAAGCCTATCCGGGCTGGCTCTCAACCGTTTGTTCAACATCTACACTACATGATATAGCACCCTTCCGTCACTGGGTTTTGAACGGTAAGAACCCGCTTCCCACACAGCGATCGACTCCTATGATGGATGACTTCTCTGTAGGGGCCTAAGTACAACAAAGGCATTCCGTTATGAACAACCTACACAGCTTGGTTACTATTTGCAATTGAGTAGTAGCAGATTAGATTTGTATATAATATGATTCATCATGCAGCTTGAACGCTCAACTCACCATTGAAAAGCATGGAAGCAGTGTACAGCTGTTTCATCGTTGTTGGGAATCATCAGCAGTGCACATCCACCGAGCCCCCACGGGGACTCGAACGCGGGCTGAACGATTGTCAATCGAACACCTTAACCGCAAGCCTATCCGGGCTGGCTCTCAACCGTTTGTTCAACATCTACACTACATGATATAGCACCCTTCCGTCACTGGGTTTTGAACGGTAAGAACCCGCTTCCCACACAGCGATCGACTCCTATGAAGGATGACTTCTGTGTGGGGGCCTAAGTACAACAAAGGCATTCCGTTATGAACAACCTACACAGCTTGGTTACTATTTGCAATTGAGTAGTAGCAGATTAGATTTGTATATAATATGATTCATCATGCAGCTTGAACGCTCAACTCACCATTGAAAAGCATGGAAGCAGTGTACAGCTGTTTCATCGTTGTTGGGAATCATCAGCAGTGCACATCCACCGAGCCCCCACGGGGACTCGAACGCGGGCTGCACGATTGTCAATCGAACACCTTAACCGCAAGCCTATCCGGGCTGGATATCAACGGTTTGTTCAGCATCTACACTACATGATAGAGCACCCTTCCGTCACTGGGTTTTGAACGGTAAGAACCCGCTTCCCACAAAGCGATCGACTCCTATGATGGATGACTTCTGTGTTGGGGCCTAATTACAACAAAGGCATTCCGTTATGAACAACCTACACAGCTTTGTTACTATTTGCAATTGAGTAGTAGCAGATTAGATTTGTATATAATATGATTCATCATGCAGCTTGAACGCTCAACTCACCATTGAAAAGCATGGAAGCAGTGTACAGCTGTTTCATCGTTGTTGGGAATCATCAGCAGTGCACATCCACCGAGCCCCCACGGGGACTCGAACGCGGGCTGAACGATTGTCAATCGAACACCTTAACCGCAAGGCTATCCGGGCTGGCTCTCAACCGTTTGTTCAACATCTACACTACATGATATAGCACCCTTCCGTCACTGGGTTTTGAACGGTAAGAACCCGCTTCCCACACAGCGATCGACTCCTATGATGGATGACTTCTGTGTGGGGGCCTAAGTACAACAAAGGCATTCCGTTATGAACAACCTACACAGCTTGGTTACTATTTGCAATTGAGTAGTAGGAGATTAGATTTGTATATAATATGATTCATCATGCAGCTTGAACGCTCAACTCACCATTGAAAAGCATGGAAGCAGTGTACAGCTGTTTCATCGTTGTTGGGAATCATCAGCAGTGCACAACCACCGAGCCCCCACGGGGACTCGAACGCGGGCTGAACGATTGTCAATCGAACACCCTAACCGCAAGCCTATCCGGGCTGGCTCTCAACCGTTTGTTCAACATCTACACTACATGATATAGCACCCTTCCGTCACTGGGTTTTGAACGGTAAGAACCCGCTTCCCACACAGCGATCGACTCCTATGATGGATGACTTCTCTGTAGGGGCCTAAGTACAACAAAGGCATTCCGTTATGAACAACCTACACAGCTTGGTTACTATTTGCAATTGAGTAGTAGGAGATTAGATTTGTATATAATATGATTCATCATGCAGCTTGAACGCTCAACTCACCATTGAAAAGCATGGAAGCAGTGTACAGCTGTTTCATCGTTGTTGGGAATCATCAGCAGTGCACATCCACCGAGCCCCACGGGGACTCGAACGCGGGTGAATGATTGTCAATCGAACACCTTAACCGCAAGCCTATCCGGACTGGCTCTCAACCGTTTGTTCAACGTCTACACTACATGATATAGCACCCTTCCGTCACTGGGTTTTGAACGGTAAGAACCCGCTTCCCACACAGCGATCGACTCCTATGATGGATGACTTCTCTGTAGGGGCCTAAGTACAACAAAGGCATTCCGTTATGAACAACCTACACAGCTTGGTTACTATTTGCAATTGAGTAGTAGCAGATTAGATTTGTATATAATATGATTCATCATGCAGCTTGAACGCTCAACTCACCATTGAAAAGCATGGAAGCAGTGTACAGCTGTTTCATCGTTGTTGGGAATCATCAGCAGTGCACATCCACCGAGCCCTCACGGGGAATCGAACGCGGGCTGAACGATTGTCAATCGAACACGTTAACCGCAAGCCTATCCGGGCTGGCTCTCAACCGTTTGTTCAACATCTACACTACATGATATAGCACCCTTCCGTCACTGGGTTTTGAACGGTAAGAACCCGCTTCCCACATAGCGATCGACTCCTATGATGGATGACTTCTCTGTAGGGGCCTAATTACAACAAAGGCATTCCGTTATGAACAACCTACACAGCTTGGTTACTATTTGCAATTGAGTAGTAGCAGATTAGATTTGTATATAATATGATTCATCATGCAGCTTGAACGCTCAACTCACCATTGAAAAGCATGGAAGCAGTGTACAGCTGTTTCATCGTTGTTGGGAATCATCAGCAGTGCACATCCACCGAGCCCCCACGGGGACTCGAACGCGGGCTGAACGATTGTCAATCGAACACCTTAACCGCAAGCCTATCCGGGCTGGCTCTCAACCGTTTGTTCAACATCTACACTACATGATATAGCACCCTTCCGTCACTGGGTTTTGAACGGTAAGAACCCGCTTCCCACACAGCGATCGACTCCTATGATGGATGACTTCTGTGTGGGGGCCTAATTACAACAAAGGCATTCAATTATAAACAACATACACAGCTTGGTTACTATTTGCAGTGGAGTAGTAGGAGATTAGATTTGTATATAATATGATTCATCATGCAGCTTGAACGCTCAACTCACCATTGAAAAGCATGGAAGCAGTGTACAGCTGTTTCATCGTTGTTGGGAATCATCAGCAGTGCACATCCACCGAGCCCCCACGGGGACTCGAACGCGGGCTGAACGATTGTGAAACGAACACCTTAACCGCAAGCCTATCCGGGCTGGCTCTCAACCGTTTGTTCAACATCTACACTACATGATATAGCACCCTTCCGTCACTGGGTTTTGAACGGTAAGAACCCGCTTCCCACACAGCGATCGACTCCTATGATGGATGACTTCTGTGTGGGGGCCTAAGTACGACAAAGGCATTCCGTTATGAACAACCTACACAGCTTGGTTACTATTTGCAATTGAGTAGTAGCAGATTAGATTTGTATATAATATGATTCATCATGCAGCTTGAACGCTCAACTCACCATTGAAAAGCATGGAAGCAGTGTACAGCTGTTTCATCGTTGTTGGGAATCATCAGCAGTGCACAACCACCGAGCCCCCACGGGGAATCGAACGCGGGTGTACGATTGTCAATCGAACACCTTAACCGCAAGCCTATCCGGGCTGGCTCTCAACGGTTTGTTGAACATCTACACTACATGATATAGCACCCTTCCGTCACTGGGTTTTGAACGGTAAGAACCCGCTTCCCACACAGCGATCGATTCATATGATGGATGACTTCTCTGTAGGGGCCTAAGTACAACGAAGGCATTCCGTTATGAACAACCTACACAGCTTGGTTACTATTTGCAATTGAGTAGTAGCAGATTAGATTTGTATATGATATGATTCATCATGCAGCTTGAACGCTCAACTCACCATTGAAAAGCATGGAAGCAGTGTACAGCTGTTTCATCGTTGTTGGGAATCATCAGCAGTGCACAACCACCGAGCCCCCACGGGGAATCGAACGCGGGTGAACGATTGTCAATCGAACACCTTAACCGCAAGCCTATCCGGGCTGGCTCTCAACCGTTTGTTCAACATCTACACTACATGATATAGCACCCTTCCGTCACTGGGTTTTGAACGGTAAGAACCCGCTTCCCACACAGCGATCGACTCATATGATGGATGACTTCTCTGTAGGGGCCTAATTACAACAAAGGCATTCAATTATCAACAACATACACAGCTTGGTTACTATTTGCAATTGAGTAGTAGCAGATTAGATTTGTATATAATATGATTCATCATGCAGCTTGAACGCTCAACTCACCATTGAAAAGCAAGGAAGCAGTGAACAGCTGTTTCATCCTTGTTGGGAATCATCAGCAGTGCACATCCACCGAGCCCCCACGGGAACTCGAACGCGGGCTGAACGATTGTGAAACGAACACCTTAACCGCAAGCCTATCCGGGCTGGCTCTCAACCGTTTGTTCACCATCTACACTACATGATATAGCACCCTTCCGTCACTGGGTTTTGAACGGTAAGAACCCGCTTCCCACACAGCGATCGACTCCTATGATGGATGACTTCTGTGTGGGGGCCTAAGTACGACAAAGGCATTCCGTTATGAACAACCTACACAGCTTGGTTACTATTTGCAATTGAGTAGTAGCAGATTAGATTTGTATATAATATGATTCATCATGCAGCTTGAACGCTCAACTCACCATTGAAAAGCATGGAAGCAGTGTACAGCTGTTTCATCGTTGTTGGGAATCATCAGCAGTGCACAACCACCGAGCCCCCACGGGGACTCGAACGCGGGTGAACGATTGCGAAACGAACACGGTAAACGGAAGCCTATCCCGGCTGGCTCTCAACCGTTTGTTCAACATCTACACTACATGATATAGCACCCTTCCGTCACTGGGTTTTGAACGGTAACAACCCGCTTCCCACACAGCGATCGACTCCTATGATGGATGACTTCTCTGTAGGGGCCTAATTACAACGAAGGCATTCCGTTATGAACAACCTACACAGCTTGGTTACTATTTGCAATTGAGTAGTAGCAGATTAGATTTGTATATAATATGATTCATCATGCAGCTTGAACGCTCAACTCACCATTGAAAAGCATGGAAGCAGTGTACAGCTGTTTCATCGTTGTTGGGAATCATCAGCAGTGCACATCCACCGAGCCCCCACGGGGACTCGAACGCGGGCTGAACGATTGTCAATCGAACACCTTAACCGCAAGCCTATCCGGGCTGGCTCTCAACCGTTTGTTCAACATCTACACTACATGATATAGCACCCTTCCGTCACTGGGTTTTGAACGGTAAGAACCCGCTTCCCACACAGCGATCGACTCCTATGATGGATGACTTCTCTGTAGGGGCCTAATTACAACAAAGGCATTCCGTTATGAACAACCTACACAGCTTGGTTACTATTTGCAATTGAGTAGTAGCAGATTAGATTTGTATATAATATGATTCATCATGCAGCTTGAACGCTCAACTCACCATTGAAAAGCATGGAAGCAGTGTACAGCTGTTTCATCGTTGTTGGGAATCATCAGCAGTGCACATCCACCGAGCCCCCACGGGGAATCGAACGCGGGTGTACGATTGTCAATCGAACACCTTAACCGCAAGCCTATCCGGACTGGCTCTCAACGGTTTGTTGAACATCTACACTACATGATATAGCACCCTTCCGTCACTGGGTTTTGAACGGTGAGAACCCGCTTCCCACACAGCGATCGATTCATATGATGGATGACTTCTCTGTAGGGGCCTAAGTACAACGAAGGCATTCCGTTATGAACAACCTACAGAGCTTTGTTACTATTTGCAATTGAGTAGTAGCAGATTAGATTTGTATATAATATGATTCATCATGCAGCTTGAACGCTCAACTCACCATTGAAAAGCATGGAAGCAGTGTACAGCTGTTTCATCGTTGTTGGGAATCATCAGCAGTGCACAACCACCGAGCCCCCACGGGGAATCGAACGCGGGCTGAACGATTGTCAATCGAACACCTTAACCGCAAGCCTATCCGGGCTGGCTCTCAACCGTTTGTTCAACATCTACACTACATGATATAGCACCCTTCCGTCACTGTGTTTTGAACGGTAAGAACCCGCTTCCCACACAGCGATCGACTCATATGATGGATGACTTCTGTGTGGGGGCCTAAGTACAACAAAGGCATTCCGTTATGAACAACCTACACAGCTTGGTTACTATTTGCAATTGAGTAGTAGCAGATTGGATTTGTATATAATATGATTCATCATGCAGCTTGAACGCTCAACTCACCATTGAAAAGCATGGAAGCAGTGTACAGCTGTTTCATCGTTGTTGGGAATCATCAGCAGTGCACAACCACCGAGCCCCCACGGGAACTCGAACGCGGGCTGAACGATTGTCAATCGAACACCTTAACCGCAAGCCTATCCGGGCTGGCTCTCAACCGTTTGTTCAACATCTACACTACATGATATAGCACCCTTCCGTCACTGGGTTTTGAACGGTAAGAACCCGCTTCCCACACAGCGATCGACTCCTATGATGGATGACTTCTCTGTAGGGGCCTAATTACAACGAAGGCATTCCGTTATGAACAACCTACACAGCTTGGTTACTATTTGCAATTGAGTAGTAGCAGATTAGATTTGTATATAATATGATTCATCATGCAGCTTGAACGCTCAACTCACCATTGAAATCCATGGAAGCAGTGTACAGCTGTTTCATCGTTGTTGGGAATCATCAGCAGTGCACATCCACCGAGCCCCCACGGGGACTCGAACGCGGGCTGAACGATTGTCAATCGAACACCTTAACCGCAAGCCTATCCGGGCTGGCTCTCAACCGTTTGTTCAACATCTACACTACATGATATAGCACCCTTCCGTCACTGGGTTTTGAACGGTAAGAACCCGCTTCCCACACAGCGATCGACTCCTATGATGGATGACTTCTCTGTAGGGGCCTAATTACAACGAAGGCATTCCGTTATGAACAACCTACACAGCTTGGTTACTATTTGCAATTGAGTAGTAGGAGATTAGATTTGTATATAATATGATTCATCATGCAGCTTGAACGCTCAACTCACCATTGAAAAGCATGGAAGCAGTGTACAGCTGTTTCATCGTTGTTGGGAATCATCAGCAGTGCACATCCACCGAGCCCCCACGGGGACTCGAACGCGGGCTGAACGATTGTCAATCGAACACCTTAACCGCAAGCCTATCCGGGCTGGCTCTCAACCGTTTGTTCAACATCTACACTACATGATATAGCACCCTTCCGTCACTGGGTTTTGAACGGTAAGAACCCGCTTCCCACACAGCGATCGACTCCTATGATGGATGACTTCTCTGTAGGGGCCTAATTACAACGAAGGCATTCCGTTATGAACAACCTACACAGCTTGGTTACTATTTGCAATTGAGTAGTAGCAGATTAGATTTGTATATAATATGATTCATCATGCAGCTTGAACGCTCAACTCACCATTGAAAAGCATGGAAGCAGTGTACAGCTGTTTCATCGTTGTTGGGAATCATCAGCAGTGCACATCCACCGAGCCCCCACGGGGACTCGAAGGCGGGCTGAACGATTGTGAATCGAACACCTTAACCGCAAGCCTATCCGGACTGGCTCTCAACGGTTTGTTCAACGTCTACACTACATGATATAGCACCCTTCCGTCACTGGGTTTTGAACGGTAAGAACCCGCTTCCCACACAGCGATCGACTCCTATGATGGATGACTTCTGTGTGGGGCCTAATTACAACAAAGGCATTCCGTTATGAACAACCTACACAGCTTGGTTACTATTTGCAATTGAGTAGTAGCAGATTAGATTTGTATATAATATGATTCATCATGCAGCTTGAACGCTCAACTCACCATTGAAAAGCATGGAAGCAGTGTACAGCTGTTTCATCGTTGTTGGGAATCATCAGCAGTGCACATCCATCGAGCCCCCACGGGGACTGGAACGCGGGCTGAACGATTGTCAATCGAACACCTTAACCGCAAGCCTATCCGGGCTGGCTCTCAACCGTTTGTTCAACATCTACACTACATGATATAGCACCCTTCCGTCACTGGGTTTTGAACGGTAAGAACCCGCTTCCCACACAGCGATCGACTCATATGATGGATGACTTCTCTGTAGGGGCCTAATTACAACCAAGTCATTCCGTTAAGAACAACCTACACAGCTTGGTTACTATTTGCAATTGAGTAGTAGGAGATTAGATTTGTATATAATATGATTCATCATGCAGCTTGAACGCTCAACTCACCATTGAAAAGCATGGAAGCAGTGTACAGCTGTTTCATCGTTGTTGGGAATCATCAGCAGTGCACATCCACCGAGCCCCCACGGGGACTCGAACGCGGGCTGAACGATTGTCAATCGAACACCTTAACCGCAAGCCTATCCGGGCTGGCTCTCAACCGTTTGTTCAACATCTACACTACATGATATAGCACCCTTCCGTCACTGGGTTTTGAACGGTAAGAACCCGCTTCCCACACAGCGATCGACTCATATGATGGATGACTTCTCTGTAGGGGCCTAATTACAACCAAGTCATTCCGTTATGAACAACCTACACAGCTTGGTTACTATTTGCAATTGAGTAGTAGCAGATTAGATTTGTATATAATATGATTCATCATGCAGCTTGAACGCTCAACTCACCATTGAAAAGCATGGAAGCAGTGAACAGCTGTTTCATCGTTGTTGGGAATCATCAGCAGTGCACATCCACCGAGCCCCCACGGGGACTCGAACGCGGGCTGAACGATTGTCAATCGAACACCTTAACCGCAAGCCTATCCGGGCTGGCTCTCAACCGTTTGTTCAACATCTACACTACATGATATAGCACCCTTCCGTCACTGGGTTTTGAACGGTAAGAACCCGCTTCCCACACAGCGATCGACTCATATGATGGATGACTTCTGTGTGGGGGCCTAAGTACAACAAAGGCATTCCGTTATGAACAACCTACACAGCTTGGTTACTATTTGCAATTGAGTAGTAGGAGATTAGATTTGTATATAATATGATTCATCATGCAGCTTGAACGCTCAACTCACCATTGAAAAGCATGGAAGCAGTGTACAGCTGTTTCATCGTTGTTGGGAATCATCAGCAGTGCACATCCACCGAGCCCCCACGGGGACTCGAACGCGGGCTGCACGATTGTGAATTGAACACCTTAACCGCAAGCCTATCCGGGCTGGCTCTCAACCGTTTGTTCAACATCTACACTACATGATATAGCACCCTTCCGTCACTGGGTTTTGAACGGTAAGAACCCGCTTCCCACACAGCGATCGACTCCTATGATGGATGACTTCTGTGTGGGGGCCTAAGTACATCAAAGGCATTCAATTATCAACAACATACTCAGCTTGGTTACTATTTGCAATTGAGTAGTAGCAGATTGGATTTGTATATAATATGATTCATCATGCAGCTTGCACGCTCAACTCACCATTGAAAAGCATGGAAGCAGTGTACAGCTGTTTCATCGTTGTTGGGAATCATCAGCAGTGCACATCCAGCGAGCCCCCACGGGGACTCGAACGCGGGCTGAACGATTGTCAATCGAACACCTCAACCGCAAGCCTATCCGGGCTGGCTCTCAACCGTTTGTTCAACATCTACACTACATGATATAGCACCCTTCCGTCACTGGGTTTTGAACGGTAAGAACCCGCTTCCCACACAGCGATCGACTCCTATGATGGATGACTTCTCTGTAGGGGCCTAATTACAACCAAGTCATTCAATTATCAACAACATACACAGCTTGGTTACTATTTGCAGTGGAGTAGTAGGAGATTAGATTTGTATATAATATGATTCATCATGCAGCTTGAACGCTCAACTCACCATTGAAAAGCATGGAAGCAGTGTACAGCTGTTTCATCGTTGTTGGGAATCATCAGCAGTGCACATCCACCGAGCCCCCACGGGAACTCGAACGCGGGCTGAACGATTGTGAAACGAACACGTTAAACGCAAGCCTATCCGGGCTGGCTCTCAACCGTTTGTTCAACATCTACACTACATGATATAGCACCCTTCCGTCACTGGGTTTTGAACGGTCAGAACCCGCTTCTCACACAGCGATCGACTCATATGATGGATGACTTCTCTGTAGGGGCCTAATTACAACAAAGGCATTCAATTATCAACAAAATACACAGCTTGGTTACTATTTGCAGTGGAGTAGTAGGAGATTAGATTTGTATATAATATGATTCATCATGCAGCTTGAACGCTCAACTCACCATTGAAAAGCATGGAAGCAGTGAACAGCTGTTTCATCGTTGTTGGGAATCATCAGCAGTGCACATCCACCGAGCCCCCACGGGAACTCGAACGCGGGCTGAACGATTGTCAATCGAACACCTTAACCGCAAGCCTATCCGGGCTGGCTCTCAACCGTTTGTTCAACATCTACACTACATGATATAGCACCCTTCCGTCACTGTGTTTTGAACGGTAAGAACCCGCTTCCCACACAGCGATCGACTCCTATGATGGATGACTTCTGTGTGGGGGCCTAAGTACAACAAAGGCATTCCGTTATGAACAACCTACACAGCTTGGTTACTATTTGCAATTGAGTAGTAGCAGATTAGATTTGTATATAATATGATTCATCATGCAGCTTGAACGCTCAACTCACCATTGAAAAGCATGGAAGCAGTGTACAGCTGTTTCATCGTTGTTGGGAATCATCAGCAGTGCACAACCACCGAGCCCCCACGGGGACTCGAACGCGGGTGAACGATTGTGAAACGAACACCTTAACCGCAAGCCTATCCGGGCTGGCTCTCAACCGTTTGTTCAACATCTACACTACATGATATAGCACCCTTCCGTCACTGGGTTTTGAACGGTAAGAACCCGCTTCCCACACAGCGATCGACTCCTATGATGGATGACTTCTCTGTAGGGGCCTAATTACAACAAAGGCATTCAATTATCAAAACATACACAGCTTGGTTACTGTTTGCAAGTGAGTAGTAGGAGATTAGATTTGTATATAATATGATTCATCATGCAGCTTGAACGCTCAACTCACCATTGAAAAGCATGGAAGCAGTGAACAGCTGTTTCATCGTTGTTGGGAATCATCAGCAGTGCACATCCACCGAGCCCCCACGGGGACTCGAACGCGGGCTGAACGATTGTCAATCGAACACCTTAACCGCAAGCCTATCCGGGCTGGCTCTCAACCGTTTGTTCAACATCTACACTACATGATATAGCACCCTTCCGTCACTGGGTTTTGAACGGTAAGAACCCGCTTCCCACACAGCGATCGACTCCTATGATGGATGACTTCTCTGTAGGGGCCTAAGTACAACAAAGGCATTCCGTTATGAACAACCTACACAGCTTGGTTACTATTTGCAATTGAGTAGTAGCAGATTAGATTTGTATATAATATGATTCATCATGCAGCTTGAACGCTCAACTCACCATTGAAAAGCATGGAAGCAGTGTACAGCTGTTTCATCGTTGTTGGGAATCATCAGCAGTGCACATCCACCGAGCCCCCACGGGGACTCGAACGCGGGCTGAACGATTGTCAATCGAACACCTTAACCGCAAGCCTATCCGGGCTGGCTCTCAACCGTTTGTTCAACATCTACACTACATGATATAGCACCCTTCCGTCACTGGGTTTTGAACGGTAAGAACCCGCTTCCCACACAGCGATCGACTCCTATGATGGATGACTTCTCTGTAGGGGCCTAAGTACAACGAAGGCATTCCGTTATGAACAACCTACACAGCTTGGTTACTATTTGCAATTGAGTAGTAGCAGATTAGATTTGTATATAATATGATTCATCATGCAGCTTGAACGCTCAACTCACCATTGAAAAGCATGGAAGCAGTGTACAGCTGTTTCATCGTTGTTGGGAATCATCAGCAGTGCACATCCACCGAGCCCCCACGGGGACTCGAACGCGGGCTGATCGATTGTCAATCGAACACCTTAACCGCAAGCCTATCCGGGCTGGCTCTCAAGCGTTTGTTCAACATCTACACTACATGATATAGCACCCTTCCGTCACTGGGTTTTGAACGGTAAGAACCCGCTTCCCACACAGCGATCGACTCCTATGATGGATGACTTCTGTGTGGGGCCTAAGTACAACGAAGGCATTCCGTTATGAACAACCTACACAGCTTGGTTACTATTTGCAATTGAGTAGTAGCAGATTAGATTTGTATATAATATGATTCATCATGCAGCTTGAACGCTCAACTCACCATTGAAAAGCATGGAAGCAGTGTACAGCTGTTTCATCGTTGTTGGGAATCATCAGCAGTGCACATCCACCGAGCCCCCACGGGGACTCGAACGCGGGCTGAACGATTGTGAATCGAACACCTTAACCGCAAGCCTATCCGGTCTGGCTCTCAACGGTTTGTTGAACATCTACACTACATGATATAGCACCCTTCCGTCACTGGGTTTTGAACGGTAAGAACCCGCTTCCCACACAGCGATCGACTCCTATGATGGATGACTTCTCTGTAGGGGCCTAATTACAACAAAGGCATTCAATTATGAACAACCTACACAGCTTGGTTACTATTTGCAGTGGAGTAGTAGGAGATTAGATTTGTATATAATATGATTCATCATGCAGCTTGAACGCTCAACTCACCATTGAAAAGCATGGAAGCAGTGAACAGCTGTTTCATCGTTGTTGGGAATCATCAGCAGTGCACATCCACCGAGCCCCCACGGGGACTCGAACGCGGGCTGAACGATTGTCAATCGAACACCTTAACCGCAAGCCTATCCGGGCTGGATATCAACCGTTTGTTCAACATCTACACTACATGATATAGCACCCTTCCGTCACTGGGTTTTGAACGGTAAGAACCCGCTTCCCACACAGCGATCGACTCCTATGATGGATGACTTCTGTGTGGGGCCTAAGTACAACAAAGGCATTCCGTTATGAACAACCTACACAGCTTGGTTACTATTTGCAATTGAGTAGTAGCAGATTAGATTTGTATATAATATGATTCATCATGCAGCTTGAACGCTCAACTCACCATTGAAAAGCATGGAAGCAGTGTACAGCTGTTTCATCGTTGTTGGGAATCATCAGCAGTGCACATCCACCGAGCCCCCACGGGGACTCGAACGCGGGCTGCACGATTGTCAATCGAACACCTTAACCGCAAGCCTATCCGGGTTGGCTCTCAAGCGTTTGTTCAACATCTACACTACATGATATAGCACCCTTCCGTCACTGGGTTTTGAACGGTAAGAACCCGCTTCCCACACAGCGATCGACTCCTATGATGGATGACTTCTCTGTAGGGGCCTAAGTACAACAAAGGCATTCCGTTATGAACAACCTACACAGCTTGGTTACTATTTGCAATTGAGTAGTAGGAGATTAGATTTGTATATAATATGATTCATCATGCAGCTTGAACGCTCAACTCACCATTGAAAAGCATGGAAGCAGTGTACAGCTGTTTCATCGTTGTTGGGAATCATCAGCAGTGCACATCCACCGAGCCCCCACGGGGACTCGAACGCGGGCTGAACGATTGTCAATCGAACACCTTAACCGCAAGCCTATCCGGGCTGGCTCTCAACCGTTTGTTCAACATCTACACTACATGATATAGCACCCTTCCGTCACTGTGTTTTGAACGGTAAGAACCCGCTTCCCACACAGCGATCGACTCCTATGATGGATGACTTCTCTGTAGGGGCCTAAGTACAACAAAGGCATTCCGTTATGAACAACCTACACAGCTTGGTTACTATTTGCAATTGAGTAGTAGGAGATTAGATTTGTATATAATATGATTCATCATGCAGCTTGAACGCTCAACTCACCATTGAAAAGCATGGAAGCAGTGTACAGCTGTTTCATCGTTGTTGGGAATCATCAGCAGTGCACATCCACCGAGCCCCCACGGGGACTCGAACGCGGGCTGATCGATTGTCAATCGAACACCTTAACCGCAAGCCTATCCGGTCTGGCTCTCAACGGTTTGTTGAACATCTACACTACATGATATAGCACCCTTCCGTCACTGGGTTTTGAACGGTAAGAACCCGCTTCCCACACAGCGATCGACTCCTATGATGGATGACTTCTGTGTGGGGGCCTAATTACAACAAAGGCATTCCGTTATGAACAACCTACACAGCTTGGTTACTATTTGCAATTGAGTAGTAGCAGATTAGATTTGTATATAATATGATTCATCATGCAGCTTGAACGCTCAACTCACCATTGAAAAGCATGGAAGCAGTGTACAGCTGTTTCATCGTTGTTGGGAATCATCAGCAGTGCACATCCACCGAGCCCCCACGGGGACTCGAACGCGGGCTGCACGATTGTCAATCGAACACCTTAACCGCAAGCCTATCCGGGCTGGCTCTCAACCGTTTGTTCAACATCTACACTACATGATATAGCACCCTTCCGTCACTGGGTTTTGAACGGTAAGAACCCGCTTCCCACACAGCGATCGACTCATATGATGGATGACTTCTGTGTGGGGCCTAAGTACAACGAAGGCATTCCGTTATGAACAACCTACACAGCTTGGTTACTATTTGCAATTGAGTAGTAGGAGATTAGATTTGTATATAATATGATTCGTCATGCAGCTTGAACGCTCAACTCACCATTGAAAAGCATGGAAGCAGTGTACAGCTGTTTCATCGTTGTTGGGAATCATCAGCAGTGCACATCCACCGAGCCCCCACGGGGACTCGAACGCGGGCTGAACGATTGTCAATCGAACACCTTAACCGCAAGCCTATCCGGGCTGGCTCTCAACCGTTTGTTCAACATCTACACTACATGATATAGCACCCTTCCGTCACTGGGTTTTGAACGGTAAGAACCCGCTTCCCACACAGCGATCGACTCCTATGATGGATGACTTCTCTGTAGGGGCCTAAGTACAACAAAGGCATTCCGTTATGAACAACCTACACAGCTTGGTTACTATTTGCAATTGAGTAGTAGGAGATTAGATTTGTATATAATATGATTCATCATGCAGCTTGAACGCTCAACTCACCATTGAAAAGCATGGAAGCAGTGTACAGCTGTTTCATCGTTGTTGGGAATCATCAGCAGTGCACAACCACCGAGCCCCCACGGGGACTCGAACGCGGGTGAATGATTGTCAATCGAACACCTTAACCGCAAGCCTATCCGGGCTGGATATCAACCGTTTGTTCAACATCTACACTACATGATATAGCACCCTTCCGTCACTGGGTTTTGAACGGTAAGAACCCGCTTCCCACACAGCGATCGACTCCTATGATGGATGACTTCTCTGTAGGGGCCTAAGTACAACAAAGGCATTCCGTTATGAACAACCTACACAGCTTGGTTACTATTTGCAATTGAGTAGTAGCAGATTAGATTTGTATATAATATGATTCATCATGCAGCTTGAACGCTCAACTCACCATTGAAAAGCATGGAAGCAGTGTACAGCTGTTTCATCGTTGTTGGGAATCATCAGCAGTGCACATCCACCGAGCCCCCACGGGGACTCGAACGCGGGCTGAACGATTGTCAATCGAACACCTTAACCGCAAGCCTATCCGCGCTGGCTCTCAACCGTTTGTTCAACATCTACACTACATGATATAGCACCCTTCCGTCACTGGGTTTTGAACGGTAAGAACCCGCTTCCCACACAGCGATCGACTCCTATGATGGATGACTTCTCTGTAGGGGCCTAAGTACAACAAAGGCATTCCGTTATGAACAACCTACACAGCTTGGTTACTATTTGGAATTGAGTAGTAGGAGATTAGATTTGTATATAATATGATTCATCATGCAGCTTGAACGCTCAACTCACCATTGAAAAGCATGGAAGCAGTGTACAGCTGTTTCATCGTTGTTGGGAATCATCAGCAGTGCACATCCACCGAGCCCCCACGGGGACTCGAACGCGGGCTGATCGATTGTCAATCGAACACCTTAACCGCAAGCCTATCCGGGCTGGCTCTCAACCGTTTGTTCAACATCTACACTACATGATATAGCACCCTTCCGTCACTGGGTTTTGAACGGTAAGAACCCGCTTCCCACACAGCGATCGACTCCTATGATGGATGACTTCTCTGTAGGGGCCTAAGTACAACGAAGGCATTCCGTTATGAACAACCTACACAGCTTGGTTACTATTTGCAATTGAGTAGTAGGAGATTAGATTTGTATATAATATGATTCATCATGCAGCTTGAACGCTCAACTCACCATTGAAAAGCATGGAAGCAGTGTACAGCTGTTTCATCGTTGTTGGGAATCATCAGCAGTGCACATCCACCGAGCCCCCACGGGGACTCGAACCCGGGGTGAACGATTATGAATCGAACACCTTAACCGCAAGCCTATCCGGGCTGGCTCTCAACGGTTTGTTGAACATCTACACTACATGATATAGCACCCTTCCGTCACTGGCTTTTGAACGGTAACAACCCGCTTCCCACACAGCGATCGACTCGTATGATGGATGACTTCTCTGTAGGGGCCTAAGTACAACGAAGGCATTCCGTTATGAACAACCTACACAGCTTGGTTACTATTTGCAAGTGAGTAGTAGGAGATTAGATTTGTATATAATATGATTCATCATGCAGCTTGAACGCTCAACTCACCATTGAAAAGCATGGAAGCAGTGTACAGCTGTTTCATCCTTGTTGGGAATCATCAGCAGTGCACATCCACCGAGCCCCCACGGGGACTCGAACGCGGGCTGAACGATTATGAATCGAACACCTTAACCGCAAGGCTATCCGGGCTGGCTCTCAACGGTTTGTTGAACATCTACACTACATGATATAGCACCCTTCCGTCACTGGGTTTTGAACGGTAAGAACCCGCTTCCCACACAGCGATCGACTCCTATGATGGATGACTTCTCTGTAGGGGCCTAAGTACAACGAAGGCATTCCGTTATGAACAACCTACAGAGCTTGGTTACTATTTGCAATTGAGTAGTAGCAGATTAGATTTGTATATAATATGATTCATCATGCAGCTTGAACGCTCAACTCACCATTGAAAAGCATGGAAGCAGTGTACAGCTGTTTCATCGTTGTTGGGAATCATCAGCAGTGCACATCCACCGAGCCCCCACGGGGACTCGAACGCGGGCTGAACGATTGTCAATCAAACACCTTAACCGCAATGCTATCCGGGCTGGCTCTCAACCGTTTGTTCAACATCTACACTACATGATATAGCACCCTTCCGTCACTGGGTTTTGAACGGTAAGAACCCGCTTCCCACACAGCGATCGACTCCTATGATGGATGACTTCTCTGTAGGGGCCTAAGTACAACGAAGGCATTCCGTTATGAACAACCTACACAGCTTGGTTACTATTTGCAATTGAGTAGTAGGAGATTAGATTTGTATATAATATGATTCATCATGCAGCTTGAACGCTCAACTCACCATTGAAAAGCATGGAAGCAGTGTACAGCTGTTTCATCGTTGTTGGGAATCATCAGCAGTGCACAACCACCGAGCCCCCACGGGGACTCGAACGCGGGTGAATGATTGTCAATCGAACACCTTAACCGCAAGCCTATCCGGGCTGGATATCAACCGTTTGTTCAACATCTACACTACATGATATAGCACCCTTCCGTCACTGGGTTTTGAACGGTAAGAACCCGCTTCCCACACAGCGATCGACTCATATGATGGATGACTTCTCTGTAGGGGCCTAAGTACAACAAAGGCATTCCGTTATGAACAACCTACACAGCTTGGTTACTATTTGCAATTGAGTAGTAGCAGATTGGATTTGTATATAATATGATTCATCATGCAGCTTGAACGCTCAACTCACCATTGAAAAGCATGGAAGCAGTGTACAGCTGTTTCATCGTTGTTGGGAATCATCAGCAGTGCACATCCACCGAGCCCCCACGGGGACTCGAACGCGGGCTGAACGATTGTCAATCGAACACCTTAACCGCAAGCCTATCCGCGCTGGCTCTCAACCGTTTGTTCAACATCTACACTACATGATATAGCACCCTTCCGTCACTGGGTTTTGAACGGTAACAACCCGCTTCCCACACAGCGATCGACTCCTATGATGGATGACTTCTCTGTAGGGGCCTAAGTACAACAAAGGCATTCCGTTATGAACAACCTACACAGCTTGGTTACTATTTGCAATTGAGTAGTAGCAGATTAGATTTGTATATAATATGATTCATCATGCAGCTTGAACGCTCAACTCACCATTGAAAAGCATGGAAGCAGTGTACAGCTGTTTCATCGTTGTTGGGAATCATCAGCAGTGCACATCCACCGAGCCCCCACGGGGACTCGAACGCGGGCTGAACGATTGTCAATCGAACACCTTAACCGCAAGCCTATCCGGGCTGGCTCTCAACCGTTTGTTCAACATCTACACTACATGATATAGCACCCTTCCGTCACTGGGTTTTGAACGGTAAGAACCCGCTTCCCACACAGCGATCGACTCCTATGATGGATGACTTCTCTGTAGGGGCCTAAGTACAACAAAGGCATTCCGTTATGAACAACCTACACAGCTTGGTTACTATTTGCAATTGAGTAGTAGCAGATTAAATTTGTATATAATATGATTCATCATGCAGCTTGAACGCTCAACTCACCATTGAAAAGCATGGAAGCAGTGTACAGCTGTTTCATCGTTGTTGGGAATCATCAGCAGTGCACAACCACCGAGCCCCCACGGGGACTCGAACGCGGGCTGAACGATTGTCAATCGAACACCTTAACCGCAAGCCTATCCGGGCTGGCTCTCAACCGTTTGTTCAACATCTACACTACATGATATAGCACCCTTCCGTCACTGGGTTTTGAACGGTAAGAACCCGCTTCCCACACAGCGATCGACTCATGATGGATGACTTCTCTGTAGGGGCCTAAGTACAACAAAAGCATTCCGTTATGAACAACCTACACAGCTTGGTTACTATTTGCAATTGAGTAGTAGGAGATTAGATTTGTATATAATATGATTCATCATGCAGCTTGAACGCTCAACTCACCATTGAAAAGCATGGAAGCAGTGTACAGCTGTTTCATCGTTGTTGGGAATCATCAGCAGTGCACATCCAGCGAGCCCCCACGGGGACTCGAACGCGGGCTGAACGATTGTCAATCGAACACCTTAACCGCAAGCCTATCCGGGCTGGCTCTCAACCGTTTGTTCAACATCTACACTACATGATATAGCACCCTTCCGTCACTGGGTTTTGAACGGTAAGAACCCGCTTCCCACACAGCGATCGACTCCTATGATGGATGACTTCTCTGTAGGGGCCTAAGTACAACGAAGGCATTCCGTTATGAACAACCTACACAGCTTGGTTACTATTTGCAATTGAGTAGTAGCAGATTAGATTTGTATATAATATGATTCATCATGCAGCTTGAACGCTCAACTCACCATTGAAAAGCATGGAAGCAGTGTACAGCTGTTTCATCGTTGTTGGGAATCATCAGCAGTGCACATCCACCGAGCCCCCACGGGGACTCGAACGCGGGCTGAACGATTGTCAATCGAACACCTTAACCGCAAGCCTATCCGGGCTGGCTCTCAACCGTTTGTTCAACATCTACACTACATGATATAGCACCCTTCCGTCACTGGGTTTTGAACGGTAAGAACCCGCTTCCCACACAGCGATCGACTCATGATGGATGACTTCTCTGTAGGGGCCTAAGTACAACAAAAGCATTCCGTTATGAACAACCTACACAGCTTGGTTACTATTTGCAATTGAGTAGTAGGAGATTAGATTTGTATATAATATGATTCATCATGCAGCTTGAACGCTCAACTCACCATTGAAAAGCATGGAAGCAGTGTACAGCTGTTTCATCGTTGTTGGGAATCATCAGCAGTGCACATCCAGCGAGCCCCCACGGGGACTCGAACGCGGGCTGAACGATTGTCAATCGAACACCTTAACCGCAAGCCTATCCGGGCTGGCTCTCAACCGTTTGTTCAACATCTACACTACATGATATAGCACCCTTCCGTCACTGGGTTTTGAACGGTAAGAACCCGCTTCCCACACAGCGATCGACTCCTATGATGGATGACTTCTCTGTAGGGGCCTAAGTACAACGAAGGCATTCCGTTATGAACAACCTACACAGCTTGGTTACTATTTGCAATTGAGTAGTAGGAGATTAGATTTGTATATAATATGATTCATCATGCAGCTTGAACGCTCAACTCACCATTGAAAAGCATGGAAGCAGTGTACAGCTGTTTCATCGTTGTTGGGAATCATCAGCAGTGCACATCCACCGAGCCCCCACGGGGACTCGAACGCGGGCTGAACGATTGTCAATCGAACACCTTAACCGCAAGCCTATCCGGGCTGGCTCTCAACCGTTTGTTCAACATCTACACTACATTATATAGCACCCTTCCGTCACTGGGTTTTGAACGGTAAGAACCCGCTTCCCACACAGCGATCGACTCCTATGATGGATGACTTCTCTGTAGGGGCCTAAGTACAACAAAGGCATTCCGTTATGAACAACCTACACAGCTTGGTTACTATTTGCAATTGAGTAGTAGGAGATTAGATTTGTATATAATATGATTCATCATGCAGCTTGAACGCTCAACTCACCATTGAAAAGCATGGAAGCAGTGTACAGCTGTTTCATCGTTGTTGGGAATCATCAGCAGTGCACATCCACCGAGCCCCCACGGGGACTCGAACGCGGGTGAATGATTGTCAATCGAACACCTTAACCGCAAGGCTATCCGGGCTGGATATCAACCGTTTGTTCAACATCTACACTACATGATATAGCACCCTTCCGTCACTGGGTTTTGAACGGTAAGAACCCGCTTCCCACACAGCGATCGACTCCTATGATGGATGACTTCTCTGTAGGGGCCTAATTACAACGAAGGCATTCCGTTATGAACAACCTACACAGCTTGGTTACTATTTGCAATTGAGTAGTAGCAGATTAGATTTGTATATAATATGATTCATCATGCAGCTTGAACGCTCAACTCACCATTGAAAAGCATGGAAGCAGTGTACAGCTGTTTCATCGTTGTTGGGAATCATCAGCAGTGCACATCCACCGAGCCCCCACGGGGACTCGAACGCGGGCTGAACGATTGTCAATCGAACACCTTAACCGCAAGCCTATCCGGGCTGGCTCTCAACCGTTTGTTCAACATCTACACTACATGATATAGCACCCTTCCGTCACTGGGTTTTGAACGGTAAGAACCCGCTTCCTACACAGCGATCGACTCCTATGATGGATGACTTCTCTGTAGGGGCCTAAGTACAACGAAGGCATTCCTTTATGAACAACCTACACAGCTTGGTTACTATTTGCAATTGAGTAGTAGCAGATTAGATTTGTATATAATATGATTCATCATGCAGCTTGAACGCTCAACTCACCATTGAAAAGCATGGAAGCAGTGTACAGCTGTTTCATCGTTGTTGGGAATCATCAGCAGTGCACATCCACCGAGCCCCCACGGGGACTCGAACGCCGGCTGAACGATTGTCAATCGAACACCTTAACCGCAAGCCTATCCGGGCTGGCTCTCAACCGTTTGTTCAACATCTACACTACATGATATAGCACCCTTCCGTCACTGGGTTTTGAACGGTAAGAACCCGCTTCCCACACAGCGATCGACTTCTATGATGTATGACTTCTCTGTAGGGGCCTAAGTACAACAAAGGCATTCCGTTATGAACAACCTACACAGCTTGGTTACTATTTGCAATTGAGTAGTAGCAGATTAGATTTGTATATAATATGATTCATCATGCAGCTTGAACGCTCAACTCACCATTGAAAAGCATGGAAGCAGTGTACAGCTGTTTCATCGTTGTTGGGAATCATCAGCAGTGCACATCCACCGAGCCCCCACGGGGACTCGAACGCGGGCTGAACGATTGTCAATCGAACACCTTAACCGCAAGCCTATCCGGGCTGGCTCTCAACCGTTTGTTCAACATCTACACTACATGATATAGCACCCTTCCGTCACTGGGTTTTGAACGGTAAGAACCCGCTTCCCACACAGCGATCGACTCCTATGATGGATGACTTCTCTGTAGTGGCCTGTGTACAACGAAGGCATTCCGTTATGAACAACCTACACAGCTTGGTTACTATTTGCAATTGAGTAGTAGGAGATTAGATTTGTATATAATATGATTCATCATGCAGCTTGAACGCTCAACTCACCATTGAAAAGCATGGAAGCAGTGTACAGCTGTTTCATCGTTGTTGGGAATCATCAGCAGTGCACATCCACCGAGCCCCCACGGGGACTCGAACGCGGGCTGCACGATTGTCAATCGAACACCTTAACCGCAAGCCTATCCGGGCTGGATATCAACCGTTTGTTCAACATCTACACTACATGATATAGCACCCTTCCGTCACTGTGTTTTGAACGGTAAGAACCCGCTTCCCACACAGCGATCGACTCCTATGATGGATGACTTCTCTGTAGGGGCCTAAGTACAACAAAGGCATTCCGTTATGAACAACCTACACAGCTTGGTTACTATTTGCAATTGAGTAGTAGGAGATTAGATTTGTATATAATATGATTCATCATGCAGCTTGAACGCTCAACTCACCATTGAAAAGCATGGAAGCAGTGTACAGCTGTTTCATCGTTGTTGGGAATCATCAGCAGTGCACATCCACCGAGCCCCCACGGGGACTCGAACGCGGGCTGAACGATTGTCAATCGAACACCTTAACCGCAAGCCTATCCGGGCTGGCTCTCAACCGTTTGTTCAACATCTACACTACATGATATAGCACCCTTCCGTCACTGGGTTTTGAACGGTAAGAACCCGCTTCCCACACAGCGATCGACTCCTATGATGGATGACTTCTCTGTAGGGGCCTAAGTACAACGAAGGCATTCCTTTATGAACAACCTACACAGCTTAGTTACTATTTGCAATTGAGTAGTAGGAGATTAGATTTGTATATAATATGATTCATCATGCAGCTTGAACGCTCAACTCACCATTGAAAAGCATGGAAGCAGTGTACAGCTGTTTCATCGTTGTTGGGAATCATCAGCAGTGCACATCCACCGAGCCCCCACGGGGACTCGAACGCGGGCTGAACGATTGTCAATCGAACACCTTAACCGCAAGCCTATCCGGGCTGGCTCTCAACCGTTTGTTCAACATCTACACTACATGATATAGCACCCTTCCGTCACTGGGTTTTGAACGGTAAGAACCCGCTTCCTACACAGCGATCGACTCCTATGATGGATGACTTCTCTGTAGGGGCCTAAGTACAACGAAGGCATTCCTTTATGAACAACCTACACAGCTTGGTTACTATTTGCAATTGAGTAGTAGCAGATTAGATTTGTATATAATATGATTCATCATGCAGCTTGAACGCTCAACTCACCATTGAAAAGCATGGAAGCAGTGTACAGCTGTTTCATCGTTGTTGGGAATCATCAGCAGTGCACATCCACCGAGCCCCCACGGGGACTCGAACGCGGGCTGAACGATTGTCAATCGAACACCTTAACCGCAAGCCTATCCGGGCTGGCTCTCAACCGTTTGTTCAACATCTACACTACATGATATAGCACCCTTCCGTCACTGTGTTTTGAACGGTAAGAACCCGCTTCCCACACAGCGATCGACTTCTATGATGTATGACTTCTCTGTAGGGGCCTAAGTACAACAAAGGCATTCCGTTATGAACAACCTACACAGCTTGGTTACTATTTGCAATTGAGTAGTAGCAGATTAGATTTGTATATAATATGATTCATCATGCAGCTTGAACGCTCAACTCACCATTGAAAAGCATGGAAGCAGTGTACAGCTGTTTCATCGTTGTTGGGAATCATCAGCAGTGCACATCCACCGAGCCCCCACGGGGACTCGAACGCGGGCTGAACGATTGTCAATCGAACACCTTAACCGCAAGCCTATCCGGGCTGGCTCTCAACCGTTTGTTCAACATCTACACTACATGATATAGCACCCTTCCGTCACTGGGTTTTGAACGGTAAGAACCCGCTTCCCACACAGCGATCGACTCCTATGATGGATGACTTCTCTGTAGGGGCCTAAGTACAACAAAGGCATTCCGTTATGAACAACCTACACAGCTTGGTTACTATTTGCAATTGAGTAGTAGGAGATTAGATTTGTATATAATATGATTCATCATGCAGCTTGAACGCTCAACTCACCATTGAAAAGCATGGAAGCAGTGTACAGCTGTTTCATCGTTGTTGGGAATCATCAGCAGTGCACAACCACCGAGCCCCCACGGGGACTCGAACGCGGGCTGCACGATTGTCAATCGAACACCTTAACCGCAAGCCTATCCGGGCTGGATATCAACCGTTTGTTCAACATCTACACTACATGATATAGCACCCTTCCGTCACTGTGTTTTGAACGGTAAGAACCCGCTTCCCACACAGCGATCGACTCCTATGATGGATGACTTCTCTGTAGGGGCCTAAGTACAACAAAGGCATTCCGTTATGAACAACCTACACAGCTTGGTTACTATTTGCAATTGAGTAGTAGGAGATTAGATTTGTATATAATATGATTCATCATGCAGCTTGAACGCTCAACTCACCATTGAAAAGCATGGAAGCAGTGTACAGCTGTTTCATCGTTGTTGGGAATCATCAGCAGTGCACATCCACCGAGCCCCCACGGGGACTCGAACGCGGGCTGATCGATTGTGAATCGAACACCTTAACCGCAAGCCTATCCGGGCTGGCTCTCAACCGTTTGTTCAACATCTACACTACATGATATAGCACCCTTCCGTCACTGGGTTTTGAACGGTAAGAACCCGCTTCCCACACAGCGATCGACTCCTATGATGGATGACTTCTCTGTAGGGGCCTAAGTACAACGAAGGCATTCCTTTATGAACAACCTACACAGCTTAGTTACTATTTGCAATTGAGTAGTAGGAGATTAGATTTGTATATAATATGATTCATCATGCAGCTTGAACGCTCAACTCACCATTGAAAAGCATGGAAGCAGTGTACAGCTGTTTCATCGTTGTTGGGAATCATCAGCAGTGCACAACCACCGAGCCCCCACGGGGACTCGAACGCGGGTGAATGATTGTCAATCGAACACCTTAACCGCAAGCCTATCCGGGCTGGCTCTCAACCGTTTGTTCAACATCTACACTACATGATATAGCACCCTTCCGTCACTGTGTTTTGAACGGTAAGAACCCGCTTCCCACACAGCGATCGACTTCTATGATGGATGACTTCTCTGTAGGGGCCTAAGTACAACAAAGGCATTCCGTTATGAACAACCTACACAGCTTGGTTACTATTTGCAATTGAGTAGTAGCAGATTAGATTTGTATATAATATGATTCATCATGCAGCTTGAACGCTCAACTCACCATTGAAAAGCATGGAAGCAGTGTACAGCTGTTTCATCCTTGTTGGGAATCATCAGCAGTGCACATCCACCGAGCCCCCACGGGGACTCGAACGCGGGCTGAACGATTGTCAATCGAACACCTTAACCGCAAGCCTATCCGGGCTGGATATCAACCGTTTGTTCAACATCTACACTACATGATATAGCACCCTTCCGTCACTGTGTTTTGAACGGTAAGAACCCGCTTCCCACACAGCGATCGACTCCTATGATGGATGACTTCTCTGTAGGGGCCTAAGTACAACGAAGGCATTCCGTTATGAACAACCTACACAGCTTGGTTACTATTTGCAATTGAGTAGTAGCAGATTAGATTTGTATATAATATGATTCATCATGCAGCTTGAACGCTCAACTCACCATTGAAAAGCATGGAAGCAGTGTACAGCTGTTTCATCGTTGTTGGGAATCATCAGCAGTGCACAACCACCGAGCCCCCACGGGGACTCGAACGCGGGTGAATGATTGTGAATCGAACACCTTAACCGCAAGCCTATCCGGGCTGGCTCTCAACCGTTTGTTCAACATCTACACTACATGATATAGCACCCTTCCGTCACTGGGTTGTGAACGGTAACAACCCGCTTCCCACACAGCGATCGACTCACATGATGGATGACTTCTCTGTAGGGGCCTAAGTACAACAAAAGCATTCCGTTATGAACAACCTACACAGCTTGGTTACTATTTGCAATTGAGTAGTAGGAGATTAGATTTGTATATAATATGATTCATCATGCAGCTTGAACGCTCAACTCACCATTGAAAAGCATGGAAGCAGTGTACAGCTGTTTCATCGTTGTTGGGAATCATCAGCAGTGCACAACCACCGAGCCCCCACGGGGACTCGAACGCGGGTGAACGATTGTGAATCGAACACCTTAACCGCAAGGCTATCCGGGCTGGCTCTCAACCGTTTGTTCAACATCTACACTACATGATATAGCACCCTTCCGTCACTGGGTTTTGAACGGTAAGAACCCGCTTCCCACACAGCGATCGACTCCTATGATGGATGACTTCTCTGTAGGGGCCTAAGTACAACGAAGGCATTCCGTTATGAACAACCTACACAGCTTGGTTACTATTTGCAATTGAGTAGTAGCAGATTAGATTTGTATAGTATGATTCATCATGCACCTTGAACGCTCAACTCACCATTGAAAAGCATGGAAGCAGTGTACAGCTGTTTCATCGTTGTTGGGAATCATCAGCAGTGCACATCCACCGAGCCCCCACGGGGACTCGAACGCGGGCTGAACGATTGTCAATCGAACACCTTAACCGCAAGCCTATCCGCGCTGGCTCTCAACCGTTTGTTCAACATCTACACTACATGATATAGCACCCTTCCGTCACTGGGTTTTGAACGGTAACAACCCGCTTCCCACACAGCGATCGACTCGTATGATTGATGACTTCTGTTTCGGGGACTAAGTACAACGAAGGCATTCCGTTATGAACAACCTACACAGCTTGGTTACTATTTGCAATTGAGTAGTAGGAGATTAGATTTGTATATAATATGATTCATCATGCAGCTTGAACGCTCAACTCACCATTGAAAAGCATGGAAGCAGTGTACAGCTGTTTCATCGTTGTTGGGAATCATCAGCAGTGCACATCCACCGAGCCCCCACGGGGACTCGAACGCGGGCTGAACGATTGTGAAACGAACACCTTAACCGCAAGCCTATCCGGGCTGGCTCTCAACCGTTTGTTCAACATCTACACTACATGATATAGCACCCTTCCGTCACTGGGTTTTGAACGGTAAGAACCCGCTTCCCACACAGCGATCGACTCCTATGATGGATGACTTCTCTGTAGGGGCCTAAGTACAACGAAGGCATTCCGTTATGAACAACCTACACAGCTTGGTTACTATTTGCAATTGAGTAGTAGCAGATTAGATTTGTATATAATATGATTCATCATGCAGCTTGAACGCTCAACTCACCATTGAAAAGCATGGAAGCAGTGTACAGCTGTTTCATCGTTGTTGGGAATCATCAGCAGTGCACATCCACCGAGCCCCCACGGGGACTCGAACGCGGGCTGAACGATTGTCAATCGAACACCTTAACCGCAAGCCTATCCGGGCTGGCTCTCAACCGTTTGTTCAACATCTACACTACATGATATAGCACCCTTCCGTCACTGTGTTTTGAACGGTAAGAACCCGCTTCCCACACAGCGATCGACTCCTATGATGGATGACTTCTCTGTAGGGGCCTAAGTACAACGAAGGCATTCCTTTATGAACAACCTACACAGCTTGGTTACTATTTGCAATTGAGTAGTAGCAGATTAGATTTGTATATAATATGATTCATCATGCAGCTTGAACGCTCAACTCACCATTGAAAAGCATGGAAGCAGTGTACAGCTGTTTCATCGTTGTTGGGAATCATCAGCAGTGCACATCCACCGAGCCCCCACGGGGACTCGAACGCGGGCTGAACGATTGTCAATCGAACACCTTAACCGCAAGCCTATCCGGGCTGGCTCTCAACCGTTTGTTCAACATCTACACTACATGATATAGCACCCTTCCGTCACTGTGTTTTGAACGGTAAGAACCCGCTTCCCACACAGCGATCGACTCCTATGATGGATGACTTCTCTGTAGGGGCCTAAGTACAACGAAGGCATTCCGTTATGAACAACCTACACAGCTTGGTTACTATTTGCAATTGAGTAGTAGCAGATTAGATTTGTATATAATATGATTCATCATGCAGCTTGAACGCTCAACTCACCATTGAAAAGCATGGAAGCAGTGTACAGCTGTTTCATCGTTGTTGGGAATCATCAGCAGTGCACATCCACCGAGCCCCCACGGGGACTCGAACGCGGGTGAACGATTGTCAATCGAACACCTTAACCGCAAGCCTATCCGGGCTGGCTCTCAACCGTTTGTTCAACATCTACACTACATGATATAGCACCCTTCCGTCACTGTGTTTTGAACGGTAAGAACCCGCTTCCCACACAGCGATCGACTCCTATGATGGATGACTTCTCTGTAGGGGCCTAAGTACAACGAAGGCATTCCGTTATGAACAACCTACACAGCTTGGTTACTATTTCCAATTGAGTAGTAGGAGATTAGATTTGTATATAATATGATTCATCATGCAGCTTGAACGCTCAACTCACCATTGAAAAGCATGGAAGCAGTGTACAGCTGTTTCATCGTTGTTGGGAATCATCAGCAGTGCACATCCACCGAGCCCCCACGGGGACTCGAACGCGGGCTGAACGATTGTCAATCGAACACCTTAACCGCAAGCCTATCCGGGCTGGCTCTCAACCGTTTGTTCAACATCTACACTACATGATATAGCACCCTTCCGTCACTGGGTTTTGAACGGTAAGAACCCGCTTCCCACACAGCGATCGACTCGTATGATGGATGACTTCTCTGTAGGGGCCTAAGTACAACGAAGGCATTCCGTTATGAACAACCTACACAGCTTGGTTACTATTTCCAATTGAGTAGTAGCAGATTAGATTTGTATATAATATGATTCATCATGCAGCTTGAACGCTCAACTCACCATTGAAAAGCATGGAAGCAGTGTACAGCTGTTTCATCGTTGTTGGGAATCATCAGCAGTGCACATCCACCGAGCCCCCACGGGGACTCGAACGCGGGCTGAACGATTGTGAAACGAACACCTTAACCGCAAGCCTATCCGGTCTGGCTCTCAACCGTTTGTTCAACATCTACACTACATGATATAGCACCCTTCCGTCACTGGGTTTTGAACGGTAAGAACCCGCTTCCCACACAGCGATCGACTCCTATGATGGATGACTTCTCTGTAGGGGCCTAAGTACAACGAAGGCATTCCGTTATGAACAACCTACACAGCTTGGTTACTATTTGCAATTGAGTAGTAGCAGATTAGATTTGTATATAATATGATTCATCATGCAGCTTGAACGCTCAACTCACCATTGAAAAGCATGGAAGCAGTGTACAGCTGTTTCATCGTTGTTGGGAATCATCAGCAGTGCACATCCAGCGAGCCCCCACGGGGACTCGAACGCGGGCTGAACGATTGTCAATCGAACACCTTAACCGCAAGCCTATCCGGGCTGGCTCTCAACCGTTTGTTCAACATCTACACTACATGATATAGCACCCTTCCGTCACTGTGTTTTGAACGGTAAGAACCCGCTTCCCACACAGCGATCGACTCCTATGATGGATGACTTCTCTGTAGGGGCCTAAGTACAACGAAGGCATTCCGTTATGAACAACCTACACAGCTTGGTTACTATTTGCAATTGAGTAGTAGCAGATTAGATTTGTATATAATATGATTCATCATGCAGCTTGAACGCTCAACTCACCATTGAAAAGCATGGAAGCAGTGTACAGCTGTTTCATCGTTGTTGGGAATCATCAGCAGTGCACATCCACCGAGCCCCCACGGGGACTCGAACGCGGGCTGAACGATTGTCAATCGAACACCTTAACCGCAAGCCTATCCGGTCTGGCTCTCAACCGTTTGTTCAACATCTACACTACATGATATAGCACCCTTCCGTCACTGGGTTTTGAACGGTAAGAACCCGCTTCCCACACAGCGATCGACTCCTATGATTGATGACTTCTGTGTCGGGGACTAAGTACAACGAAGGCATTCCGTTATGAACAACCTACACAGCTTGGTTACTATTTGCAATTGAGTAGTAGGAGATTAGATTTGTATATAATATGATTCATCATGCAGCTTGAACGCTCAACTCACCATTGAAAAGCATGGAAGCAGTGTACAGCTGTTTCATCGTTGTTGGGAATCATCAGCAGTGCACATCCACCGAGCCCCCACGGGGACTCGAACGCGGGCTGAACGATTGTGAATCGAACACCTTAACCGCAAGCCTATCCGGTCTGGCTCTCAACCGTTTGTTCAACATCTACACTACATGATATAGCACCCTTCCGTCACTGGGTTTTGAACGGTAAGAACCCGCTTCCCACACAGCGATCGACTCCTATGATGGATGACTTCTCTGTAGGGGCCTAAGTACAACGAAGGCATTCCGTTATGAACAACCTACACAGCTTGGTTACTATTTGCAATTGAGTAGTAGCAGATTAGATTTGTATATAATATGATTCATCATGCAGCTTGAACGCTCAACTCACCATTGAAAAGCATGGAAGCAGTGTACAGCTGTTTCATCGTTGTTGGGAATCATCAGCAGTGCACATCCACCGAGCCCCCACGGGGACTCGAACGCGGGCTGAACGATTGTGAATCGAACACCTTAACCGCAAGCCTATCCGGGCTGGCTCTCAACCGTTTGTTCAACATCTACACTACATGATATAGCACCCTTCCGTCGCTGTGTTTTGAACGGTAAGAACCCGCTTCCCACACAGCGATCGACTCCTATGATGGATGACTTCTCTGTAGGGGCCTAAGTACAACGAAAGCATTCCGTTATGAACAACCTACACAGCTTGGTTACTATTTGCAATTGAGCAGTAGGAGATTAGATTTGTATATAATATGATTCATCATGCAGCTTGAACGCTCAACTCACCATTGAAAAGCATGGAAGCAGTGTACAGCTGTTTCATCGTTGTTGGGAATCATCAGCAGTGCACATCCACCGAGCCCCCACGGGGACTCGAACGCGGGCTGAACGATTGTCAATCGAACACCTTAACCGCAAGCCTATCCGGGCTGGCTCTCAACCGTTTGTTCAACATCTACACTACATGATATAGCACCCTTCCGTCACTGGGTTTTGAACGGTAAGAACCCGCTTCCCACACAGCGATCGACTCCTATGATGGATGACTTCTCTGTAGGGGCCTAAGTACAACGAAGGCATTCCGTTATGAACAACCTACACAGCTTGGTTACTATTTGCAATTGAGTAGTAGGAGATTAGATTTGTATATAATATGATTCATCATGCAGCTTGAACGCTCAACTCACCATTGAAAAGCATGGAAGCAGTGTACAGCTGTTTCATCGTTGTTGGGAATCATCAGCAGTGCACATCCACCGAGCCCCCACGGGGACTCGAACGCGGGCTGAACGATTGTGAAACGAACACCTTAACCGCAAGCCTATCCGGGCTGGCTCTCAACCGTTTGTTCAACATCTACACTACATGATATAGCACCCTTCCGTCACTGGGTTTTGAACGGTAAGAACCCGCTTCCCACACAGCGATCGACTCCTATGATGGATGACTTCTCTGTAGGGGCCTAAGTACAACGAAGGCATTCCGTTATGAACAACCTACACAGCTTGGTTACTATTTGCAATTGAGTAGTAGGAGATTAGATTTGTATATAATATGATTCATCATGCAGCTTGAACGCTCAACTCACCATTGAAAAGCATGGAAGCAGTGTACAGCTGTTTCATCGTTGTTGGGAATCATCAGCAGTGCACATCCACCGAGCCCCCACGGGGACTCGAACGCGGGCTGAACGATTGTGAATCGAACACCTTAACCGCAAGCCTATCCGGGCTGGCTCTCAACCGTTTGTTCAACATCTACACTACATGATATAGCACCCTTCCGTCACTGGGTTTTGAACGGTAAGAACCCGCTTCCCACACAGCGATCGACTCCTATGATGGATGACTTCTCTGTAGGGGCCTAAGTACAACGAAGGCATTCCGTTATGAACAACCTACACAGCTTGGTTACTATTTGCAATTGAGTAGTAGGAGATTAGATTTGTATATAATATGATTCATCATGCAGCTTGAACGCTCAACTCACCATTGAAAAGCATGGAAGCAGTGTACAGCTGTTTCATCGTTGTTGGGAATCATCAGCAGTGCACATCCACCGAGCCCCCACGGGGACTCGAACGCGGGCTGAACGATTGTGAAACGAACACCTTAACCGCAAGCCTATCCGGGCTGGCTCTCAACCGTTTGTTCAACATCTACACTACATGATATAGCACCCTTCCGTCACTGGGTTTTGAACGGTAAGAACCCGCTTCCCACACAGCGATCGACTCCTATGATGGATGACTTCTCTGTAGGGGCCTAAGTACAACGAAGGCATTCCGTTATGAACAACCTACACAGCTTGGTTACTATTTGCAATTGAGTAGTAGGAGATTAGATTTGTATATAATATGATTCATCATGCAGCTTGAACGCTCAACTCACCATTGAAAAGCATGGAAGCAGTGTACAGCTGTTTCATCGTTGTTGGGAATCATCAGCAGTGCACATCCACCGAGCCCCCACGGGGACTCGAACGCGGGCTGAACGATTGTCAATCGAACACCTTAACCGCAAGCCTATCCGGGCTGGCTCTCAACCGTTTGTTCAACATCTACACTACATGATATAGCACCCTTCCGTCACTGGGTTTTGAACGGTAAGAACCCGCTTCCCACACAGCGATCGACTCCTATGATGGATGACTTCTCTGTAGGGGCCTAAGTACAACGAAGGCATTCCGTTATGAACAACCTACACAGCTTGGTTACTATTTGCAATTGAGTAGTAGGAGATTAGATTTGTATATAATATGATTCATCATGCAGCTTGAACGCTCAACTCACCATTGAAAAGCATGGAAGCAGTGTACAGCTGTTTCATCGTTGTTGGGAATCATCAGCAGTGCACATCCACCGAGCCCCCACGGGGACTCGAACGCGGGCTGAACGATTGTGAAACGAACACCTTAACCGCAAGCCTATCCGGGCTGGCTCTCAACCGTTTGTTCAACATCTACACTACATGATATAGCACCCTTCCGTCACTGGGTTTTGAACGGTAAGAACCCGCTTCCCACACAGCGATCGACTCCTATGATGGATGACTTCTGTTTCGGGGCCTAAGTACAACGAAGGCATTCCGTTATGAACAACCTACACAGCTTGGTTACTATTTGCAATTGAGTAGTAGCAGATTAGATTTGTATATAATATGATTCATCATGCAGCTTGAACGCTCAACTCACCATTGAAAAGCATGGAAGCAGTGTACAGCTGTTTCATCGTTGTTGGGAATCATCAGCAGTGCACATCCACCGAGCCCCCACGGGGACTCGAACGCGGGTGAACGATTGTCAATCGAACACCTTAACCGCAAGCCTATCCGGGCTGGCTCTCAACCGTTTGTTCAACATCTACACTACATGATATAGCACCCTTCCGTCACTGGGTTTTGAACGGTAAGAACCCGCTTCCCACACAGCGATCGACTCGTATGATGGATGACTTCTCTGTAGGGGCCTAAGTACAACGAAGGCATTCCGTTATGAACAACCTACACAGCTTGGTTACTATTTGCAATTGAGTAGTAGCAGATTAGATTTGTATATAATATGATTCATCATGCAGCTTGAACGCTCAACTCACCATTGAAAAGCATGGAAGCAGTGTACAGCTGTTTCATCGTTGTTGGGAATCATCAGCAGTGCACATCCAGCGAGCCCCCACGGGGACTCGAACGCGGGCTGAACGATTGTCAATCGAACACCTTAACCGCAAGCCTATCCGGGCTGGCTCTCAACCGTTTGTTCAACATCTACACTACATGATATAGCACCCTTCCGTCACTGTGTTTTGAACGGTAAGAACCCGCTTCCCACACAGCGATCGACTCCTATGATGGATGACTTCTCTGTAGGGGCCTAAGTACAACGAAGGCATTCCGTTATGAACAACCTACACAGCTTGGTTACTATTTGCAATTGAGTAGTAGCAGATTAGATTTGTATATAATATGATTCATCATGCAGCTTGAACGCTCAACTCACCATTGAAAAGCATGGAAGCAGTGTACAGCTGTTTCATCGTTGTTGGGAATCATCAGCAGTGCACATCCAGCGAGCCCCCACGGGGACTCGAACGCGGGCTGAACGATTGTCAATCGAACACCTTAACCGCAAGCCTATCCGGGCTGGCTCTCAACCGTTTGTTCAACATCTACACTACATGATATAGCACCCTTCCGTCACTGTGTTTTGAACGGTAAGAACCCGCTTCCCACACAGCGATCGACTCCTATGATGGATGACTTCTCTGTAGGGGCCTAAGTACAACGAAGGCATTCCGTTATGAACAACCTACACAGCTTGGTTACTATTTGCAATTGAGTAGTAGCAGATTAGATTTGTATATAATATGATTCATCATGCAGCTTGAACGCTCAACTCACCATTGAAAAGCATGGAAGCAGTGTACAGCTGTTTCATCGTTGTTGGGAATCATCAGCAGTGCACATCCACCGAGCCCCCACGGGGACTCGAACGCGGGCTGAACGATTGTCAATCGAACACCTTAACCGCAAGCCTATCCGGGCTGGCTCTCAACCGTTTGTTCAACATCTACACTACATGATATAGCACCCTTCCGTCACTGGGTTTTGAACGGTAAGAACCCGCTTCCCACACAGCGATCGACTCGTATGATGGATGACTTCTCTGTAGGGGCCTAAGTACAACAAAGGCATTCAATTATGAACAACCTACACAGCTTGGTTACTATTTGCAATTGAGTAGTAGGAGATTAGATTTGTATATAATATGATTCATCATGCAGCTTGAACGCTCAACTCACCATTGAAAAGCATGGAAGCAGTGTACAGCTGTTTCATCGTTGTTGGGAATCATCAGCAGTGCACATCCACCGAGCCCCCACGGGGACTCGAACGCGGGTGAGTGATTGTGAATCGAACACCTTAACCGCAAGCCTATCCGGGCTGGCTCTCAACCGTTTGTTCAACATCTACACTACATGATATAGCACCCTTCCGTCACTGGGTTTTGAACGGTAAGAACCCGCTTCCCACACAGCGATCGACTCCTATGATGGATGACTTCTCTGTAGGGGCCTAAGTACAACGAAGGCATTCCGTTATGAACAACCTACACAGCTTGGTTACTATTTGCAATTGAGTAGTAGCAGATTAGATTTGTATATAATATGATTCATCATGCAGCTTGAACGCTCAACTCACCATTGAAAAGCATGGAAGCAGTGTACAGCTGTTTCATCGTTGTTGGGAATCATCAGCAGTGCACATCCACCGAGCCCCCACGGGGACTCGAACGCGGGCTGAACGATTGTCAATCAAACACCTCAACCGCAAGCCTATCTGGGCTGGCTCTCAACCGTTTGTTCAACATCTACACTACATGATATAGCACCCTTCCGTCACTGTGTTTTGAACGGTAAGAACCCGCTTCCCACACAGCGATCGACTCCTATGATGGATGACTTCTCTGTAGGGGCCTAAGTACAACGAAGGCATTCCGTTATGAACAACCTACACAGCTTGGTTACTATTTGCAATTGAGTAGTAGGAGATTAGATTTGTATATAATATGATTCATCATGCAGCTTGAACGCTCAACTCACCATTGAAAAGCATGGAAGCAGTGTACAGCTGTTTCATCGTTGTTGGGAATCATCAGCAGTGCACATCCACCGAGCCCCCACGGGGACTCGAACGCGGGCTGAACGATTGTCAATCGAACACCTTAACCGCAAGCCTATCCGGGCTGGCTCTCAACCGTTTGTTCAACATCTACACTACATGATATAGCACCCTTCCGTCACTGGGTTTTGAACGGTAAGAACCCGCTTCCCACACAGCGATCGACTCGTATGATGGATGACTTCTCTGTAGGGGCCTAAGTACAACGAAGGCATTCCGTTATGAACAACCTACACAGCTTGGTTACTATTTGCAATTGAGTAGTAGCAGATTAGATTTGTATATAATATGATTCATCATGCAGCTTGAACGCTCAACTCACCATTGAAAAGCATGGAAGCAGTGTACAGCTGTTTCATCGTTGTTGGGAATCATCAGCAGTGCACATCCAGCGAGCCCCCACGGGGACTCGAACGCGGGCTGAACGATTGTCAATCGAACACCTTAACCGCAAGCCTATCCGGGCTGGCTCTCAACCGTTTGTTCAACATCTACACTACATGATATAGCACCCTTCCGTCACTGTGTTTTGAACGGTAAGAACCCGCTTCCCACACAGCGATCGACTCCTATGATGGATGACTTCTCTGTAGGGGCCTAAGTACAACGAAGGCATTCCGTTATGAACAACCTACACAGCTTGGTTACTATTTGCAATTGAGTAGTAGCAGATTAGATTTGTATATAATATGATTCATCATGCAGCTTGAACGCTCAACTCACCATTGAAAAGCATGGAAGCAGTGTACAGCTGTTTCATCGTTGTTGGGAATCATCAGCAGTGCACATCCACCGAGCCCCCACGGGGACTCGAACGCGGGCTGAACGATTGTCAATCGAACACCTTAACCGCAAGCCTATCCGGGCTGGCTCTCAACCGTTTGTTCAACATCTACACTACATGATATAGCACCCTTCCGTCACTGTGTTTTGAACGGTAAGAACCCGCTTCCCACACAGCGATCGACTCCTATGATGGATGACTTCTCTGTAGGGGCCTAAGTACAACGAAGGCATTCCGTTATGAACAACCTACACAGCTTGGTTACTATTTGCAATTGAGTAGTAGCAGATTAGATTTGTATATAATATGATTCATCATGCAGCTTGAACGCTCAACTCACCATTGAAAAGCATGGAAGCAGTGTACAGCTGTTTCATCGTTGTTGGGAATCATCAGCAGTGCACATCCACCGAGCCCCCACGGGGACTCGAACGCGGGCTGAACGATTGTCAATCGAACACCTTAACCGCAAGCCTATCCGGGCTGGCTCTCAACCGTTTGTTCAACATCTACACTACATGATATAGCACCCTTCCGTCACTGGGTTTTGAACGGTAAGAACCCGCTTCCCACACAGCGATCGACTCGTATGATGGATGACTTCTCTGTAGGGGCCTAAGTACAACAAAGGCATTCAATTATGAACAACCTACACAGCTTGGTTACTATTTGCAATTGAGTAGTAGGAGATTAGATTTGTATATAATATGATTCATCATGCAGCTTGAACGCTCAACTCACCATTGAAAAGCATGGAAGCAGTGTACAGCTGTTTCATCGTTGTTGGGAATCATCAGCAGTGCACATCCACCGAGCCCCCACGGGGACTCGAACGCGGGTGAGTGATTGTGAATCGAACACCTTAACCGCAAGCCTATCCGGGCTGGCTCTCAACCGTTTGTTCAACATCTACACTACATGATATAGCACCCTTCCGTCACTGGGTTTTGAACGGTAAGAACCCGCTTCCCACACAGCGATCGACTCCTATGATGGATGACTTCTCTGTAGGGGCCTAAGTACAACGAAGGCATTCCGTTATGAACAACCTACACAGCTTGGTTACTATTTGCAATTGAGTAGTAGCAGATTAGATTTGTATATAATATGATTCATCATGCAGCTTGAACGCTCAACTCACCATTGAAAAGCATGGAAGCAGTGTACAGCTGTTTCATCGTTGTTGGGAATCATCAGCAGTGCACATCCACCGAGCCCCCACGGGGACTCGAACGCGGGCTGAACGATTGTCAATCAAACACCTCAACCGCAAGCCTATCTGGGCTGGCTCTCAACCGTTTGTTCAACATCTACACTACATGATATAGCACCCTTCCGTCACTGTGTTTTGAACGGTAAGAACCCGCTTCCCACACAGCGATCGACTCCTATGATGGATGACTTCTCTGTAGGGGCCTAAGTACAACGAAGGCATTCCGTTATGAACAACCTACACAGCTTGGTTACTATTTGCAATTGAGTAGTAGCAGATTAGATTTGTATATAATATGATTCATCATGCAGCTTGAACGCTCAACTCACCATTGAAAAGCATGGAAGCAGTGTACAGCTGTTTCATCGTTGTTGGGAATCATCAGCAGTGCACATCCACCGAGCCCCCACGGGGACTCGAACGCGGGCTGAACGATTGTCAATCGAACACCTTAACCGCAAGCCTATCCGGGCTGGCTCTCAACCGTTTGTTCAACATCTACACTACATGATATAGCACCCTTCCGTCACTGGGTTTTGAACGGTAAGAACCCGCTTCCCACACAGCGATCGACTCCTATGATGGATGACTTCTCTGTAGGGGCCTAAGTACAACGAAGGCATTCCGTTATGAACAACCTACACAGCTTGGTTACTATTTGCAATTGAGTAGTAGGAGATTAGATTTGTATATAATATGATTCATCATGCAGCTTGAACGCTCAACTCACCATTGAAAAGCATGGAAGCAGTGTACAGCTGTTTCATCGTTGTTGGGAATCATCAGCAGTGCACAACCACCGAGCCCCCACGGGGACTCGAACGCGGGTGAATGATTGTGAATCGAACACCTTAACCGCAAGCCTATCCGGGCTGGCTCTCAACCGTTTGTTCAACATCTACACTACATGATATAGCACCCTTCCGTCACTGGGTTTTGAACGGTAAGAACCCGCTTCCCACACAGCGATCGACTCCTATGATGGATGACTTCTCTGTAGTGGCCTGTGTACAACGAAGGCATTCCGTTATGAACAACCTACACAGCTTGGTTACTATTTGCAATTGAGTAGTAGGAGATTAGATTTGTATATAATGTGATTCATCATGCAGCTTGAATGCTCAACTCACCATTGAAAAGCATGGAAGCAGTGTACAGCTGTTTCATCGTTGTTGGGAATCATCAGCAGTGCACATCCACCGAGCCCCCACGGGGACTCGAACGCGGGCTGAACGATTGTCAATCAAACACCTTAACCGCAAGCCTATCTGGGCTGGCTCTCAACCGTTTGTTCAACATCTACACTACATGATATAGCACCCTTCCGTCACTGGGTTTTGAACGGTAAGAACCCGCTTCCCACACAGCGATCGACTCCTATGATGGATGACTGCTCTGTAGGGGCCTAAGTACAACAAAGGCATTCCGTTATGAACAACCTACACAGCTTGGTTACTATTTGCAATTGAGTAGTAGGAGATTAGATTTGTATATAATATGATTCATCATGCAGCTTGAACGCTCAACTCACCATTGAAAAGCATGGAAGCAGTGTACAGCTGTTTCATCGTTGTTGGGAATCATCAGCAGTGCACATCCACCGAGCCCCCACGGGGACTCGAACGCGGGCTGAACGATTGTGAAACGAACACCTTAACCGCAAGCCTATCCGGGCTGGCTCTCAACCGTTTGTTCAACATCTACACTACATGATATAGCACCCTTCCGTCACTGGGTTTTTAACGGTAACAACCCGCTTCCCACACAGCGATCGACTCCTATGATGGATGACTTCTCTGTAGGGGCCTAAGTACAACGAAGGCATTCCGTTATGAACAACCTACACAGCTTGGTTACTATTTGCAATTGAGTAGTAGCAGATTAGATTTGTATATAATATGATTCATCATGCAGCTTGAACGCTCAACTCACCATTGAAAAGCATGGAAGCAGTGTACAGCTGTTTCATCGTTGTTGGGAATCATCAGCAGTGCACAACCACCGAGCCCCCACGGGGACTCGAACGCGGGTGAATGATTGTGAATCGAACACCTTAACCGCAAGCCTATCCGGGCTGGCTCTCAACCGTTTGTTCAACATCTACACTACATGATATAGCACCCTTCCGTCACTGGGTTTTGAACGGTAACAACCCGCTTCCCACACAGCGATCGACTCCTATGATTGATGACTTCTGTTTCGGGGACTAAGTACAACGAAGGCATTCCGTTATGAACAACCTACACAGCTTGGTTACTATTTGCAATTGAGTAGTAGGAGATTAAATTTGTATATAATATGATTCATCATGCAGCTTGAACGCTCAACTCACCATTGAAAAGCATGGAAGCAGTGTACAGCTGTTTCATCGTTGTTGGGAACCATCAGCAGTGCACATCCACCGAGCCCCCACGGGGACTCGAACGCGGGCTGCACGATTGTGAATTGAACACCTTAACCGCAAGCCTATCCGGGCTGGCTCTCAACCGTTTGTTCAACATCTACACTACATGATATAGCACCCTTCCGTCACTGGGTTTTTAACGGTAAGAACCCGCTTCCCACACAGCGATCGACTCCTATGATGGATGACTTCTCTGTAGGGGCCTAATTACAACAAAGGCATTCCGTTATGAACAACCTACACAGCTTGGTTACTATTTGCAATTGAGTAGTAGCAGATTAGATTTGTATATAATATGATTCATCATGCAGCTTGAACGCTCAACTCACCATTGAAAAGCATGGAAGCAGTGTACAGCTGTTTCATCGTTGTTGGGAATCATCAGCAGTGCACATCCACCGAGCCCCCACGGGGACTCGAACGCGGGCTGATCGATTGTCAATCGAACACCTTAACCGCAAGCCTATCCGGGCTGGCTCTCAACCGTTTGTTCAACAGCTACACTACATTATATAGCACCCTTCCGTCACTGTGTTTTGAACGGTAAGAACCCGCTTCCCACACAGCGATCGACTCCTATGATTGATGACTTCTGTGTCGGGGACTAAGTACAACGAAGGCATTCCGTTATGAACAACCTACACAGCTTGGTTACTATTTGCAATTGAGTAGTAGGAGATTAAATTTGTATATAATATGATTCATCATGCAGCTTGAACGCTCAACTCACCATTGAAAACCATGGAAGCAGTGTACAGCTGTTTCATCGTTGTTGGGAATCATCAGCAGTGCACATCCACCGAGCCCCCACGGGGACTCGAACGCGGGCTGCACGATTGTCAATCGAACACCTTAACCGCAAGCCTATCCGGGCTGGATATCAACGGTTTGTTCAACATCTACACTACATGATATAGCACCCTTCCGTCACTGGGTTTTGAACGGTAAGAACCCGCTTCCCACACAGCGATCGACTCCTATGATGGATGACTTCTCTGTAGGGGCCTAAGTACAACGAAGGCATTCCGTCATGTACAACCTACACAGCTTTGTTACTATTTGCAATTGAGTAGTAGCAGATTAGATTTGTATATAATATGATTCATCATGCAGCTTGAACGCTCAACTCACCATTGAAAAGCATGGAAGCAGTGTACAGCTGTTTCATCGTTGTTGGGAATCATCAGCAGTGCACATCCACCGAGCCCCCACGGGGACTCGAACGCGGGTGAATGATTGTCAATCGAACACCTTAACCGCAAGCCTATCCGGGCTGGCTCTCAACCGTTTGTTCAACATCTACACTACATGATATAGCACCCTTCCGTCACTGGGTTTTGAACGGTAAGAACCCGCTTCCCACACAGCGATCGACTCAAATGATGAATGACTTCTCTGTAGGGGCCTAAGTACAACAAAGGCATTCAATTATGAACAACCTACAGAGCTTTGGTACTATTTGCAATTGAGTAGTAGGAGATTAAATTTGTATATAATATTATTCATCATGCAGCTTGAACGCTCAACTCACCATTGAAAAGCATGGAAGCAGTGTACAGCTGTTTCATCGTTGTTGGGAATCATCAGCAGTGCACATCCACCGAGCCCCCACGGGGACTCGAACGCGGGCTGAACGATTGTCAATCGAACACCTTAACCGCAAGCCTATCCGGGCTGGCTCTCAACCGTTTGTTCAACATCTACACTACATGATATAGCACCCTTCCGTCACTGGGTTTTGAACGGTAAGAACCCGCTTCCCACACAGCGATCGACTCCTATGATGGATGACTTCTCTGTAGGGGCCTAAGTACAACGAAGGCATTCCGTTATGAACAACCTACACAGCTTGGTTACTATTTGCAATTGAGTAGTAGCAGATTAGATTTGTATATAATATGATTCATCATGCAGCTTGAACGCTCAACTCACCATTGAAAAGCATGGAAGCAGTGTACAGCTGTTTCATCGTTGTTGGGAATCATCAGCAGTGCACATCCACCGAGCCCCCACGGGGACTCGAACGCGGGCTGAACGATTGTGAAACGAACACCTTAACCGCAAGCCTATCCGGGCTGGCTCTCAACCGTTTGTTCAACATCTACACTACATGATATAGCACCCTTCCGTCACTGGGTTTTGAACGGTAAGAACCCGCTTCCCACACAGCGATCGACTCCTATGATGGATGACTTCTCTGTAGGGGCCTAAGTACAACGAAGGCATTCCGTTATGAACAACCTACACAGCTTGGTTACTATTTGCAATTGAGTAGTAGGAGATTAGATTTGTATATAATATGATTCATCATGCAGCTTGAACGCTCAACTCACCATTGAAAAGCATGGAAGCAGTGTACAGCTGTTTCATCGTTGTTGGGAATCATCAGCAGTGCACAACCACCGAGCCCCCACGGGGACTCGAACGCGGGTGAATGATTGTGAATCGAACACCTTAACCGCAAGCCTATCCGGGCTGGCTCTCAACCGTTTGTTCAACATCTACACTACATGATATAGCACCCTTCCGTCACTGGGTTTTGAACGGTAAGAACCCGCTTCCCACACAGCGATCGACTCCTATGATGGATGACTTCTCTGTAGTGGCCTGTGTACAACGAAGGCATTCCGTTATGAACAACCTACACAGCTTGGTTACTATTTGCAATTGAGTAGTAGGAGATTAGATTTGTATATAATATGATTCATCATGCAGCTTGAACGCTCAACTCACCATTGAAAAGCATGGAAGCAGTGTACAGCTGTTTCATCGTTGTTGGGAATCATCAGCAGTGCACATCCACCGAGCCCCCACGGGGACTCGAACGCGGGCTGAACGATTGTGAAACGAACACCTTAACCGCAAGCCTATCCGGGCTGGCTCTCAACCGTTTGTTCAACATCTACACTACATGATATAGCACCCTTCCGTCACTGGGTTTTGAACGGTAAGAACCCGCTTCCCACACAGCGATCGACTCCTATGATGGATGACTTCTCTGTAGGGGCCTAAGTACAACGAAGGCATTCCGTTATGAACAACCTACACAGCTTGGTTACTATTTGCAATTGAGTAGTAGCAGATTAGATTTGTATATAATATGATTCATCATGCAGCTTGAACGCTCAACTCACCATTGAAAAGCATGGAAGCAGTGTACAGCTGTTTCATCGTTGTTGGGAATCATCAGCAGTGCACATCCACCGAGCCCCCACGGGGACTCGAACGCGGGCTGAACGATTGTGAAACGAACACCTTAACCGCAAGCCTATCCGGGCTGGCTCTCAACCGTTTGTTCAACATCTACACTACATGATATAGCACCCTTCCGTCACTGGGTTTTGAACGGTAACAACCCGCTTCCCACACAGCGATCGACTCCTATGATTGATGACTTCTGTTTCGGGGACTAAGTACAACGAAGGCATTCCGTTATGAACAACCTACACAGCTTGGTTACTATTTGCAATTGAGTAGTAGGAGATTAGATTTGTATATAATATGATTCATCATGCAGCTTGAACGCTCAACTCACCATTGAAAAGCATGGAAGCAGTGTACAGCTGTTTCATCGTTGTTGGGAACCATCAGCAGTGCACATCCACCGAGCCCCCACGGGGACTCGAACGCGGGCTGCACGATTGTCAATCGAACACCTTAACCGCAAGCCTATCCGGGCTGGCTCTCAACCGTTTGTTCAACATCTACACTACATGATATAGCACCCTTCCGTCACTGGGTTTTTAACGGTAAGAACCCGCTTCCCACACAGCGATCGACTCCTATGATGGATGACTTCTCTGTAGGGGCCTAATTACAACGAAGGCATTCCGTTATGAACAACCTACACAGCTTGGTTACTATTTGCAATTGAGTAGTAGCAGATTAGATTTGTATATAATATGATTCATCATGCAGCTTGAACGCTCAACTCACCATTGAAAAGCATGGAAGCAGTGTACAGCTGTTTCATCGTTGTTGGGAATCATCAGCAGTGCACATCCACCGAGCCCCCACGGGGACTCGAACGCGGGTGAATGATTGTGAATCGAACACCTTAACCGCAAGCCTATCCGGGCTGGCTCTCAACCGTTTGTTCAACAGCTACACTACATGATATAGCACCCTTCCGTCACTGTGTTTTGAACGGTAAGAACCCGCTTCCCACACAGCGATCGACTCCTATAATTGATGACTTCTGTGTCGGGGACTAAGTACAACGAAGGTATTCCGTTATGAACAACCTACACAGCTTTGTTACTATTTGCAATTGAGTAGTAGGAGATTAGATTTGTATATAATATGATTCATCATGCAGCTTGAACGCTCAACTCACCATTGAAAAGCATGGAAGCAGTGTACAGCTGTTTCATCGTTGTTGGGAATCATCAGCAGTGCACATCCACCGAGCCCCCACGGGGACTCGAACGCGGGCTGCACGATTGTCAATCGAACACCTTAACCGCAAGCCTATCCGGGCTGGATATCAACGGTTTGTTCAACATCTACACTACATGATATAGCACCCTTCCGTCACTGTGTTTTGAACGGTAAGAACCCGCTTCCCACACAGCGATCGACTCCTATGATGGATGACTTCTCTGTAGGGGCCTAAGTACAACGAAGGCATTCCGTTATGAACAACCTACACAGCTTTGTTACTATTTGCAATTGAGTAGTAGCAGATTAAATTTGTATATAATATGATTCATCATGCAGCTTGAACGCTCAACTCACCATTGAAAAGCATGGAAGCAGTGTACAGCTGTTTCATCGTTGTTGGGAATCATCAGCAGTGCACATCCACCGAGCCCCCACGGGGACTCGAACGCGGGCTGAACGATTGTCAATCGAACACCTTAACCGCAAGCCTATCCGGGCTGGCTCTCAACCGTTTGTTCAACATCTACACTACATGATATAGCACCCTTCCGTCACTGGGTTTTGAACGGTAAGAACCCGCTTCCCACACAGCGATCGACTCCTATGATGGATGACTTCTCTGTAGGGGCCTAAGTACAACGAAGGCATTCCGTTATGAACAACCTACACAGCTTGGTTACTATTTGCAATTGAGTAGTAGCAGATTAGATTTGTATATAATATGATTCATCATGCAGCTTGAACGCTCAACTCACCATTGAAAAGCATGGAAGCAGTGTACAGCTGTTTCATCGTTGTTGGGAATCATCAGCAGTGCACATCCACCGAGCCCCCACGGGGACTCGAACGCGGGCTGAACGATTGTCAATCGAACACCTTAACCGCAAGCCTATCCGGGCTGGCTCTCAACCGTTTGTTCAACATCTACACTACATGATATAGCACCCTTCCGTCACTGGGTTTTGAACGGTAAGAACCCGCTTCCCACACAGCGATCGACTCCTATGATGGATGACTTCTCTGTAGGGGCCTAAGTACAACGAAGGCATTCCGTTATGAACAACCTACACAGCTTGGTTACTATTTGCAATTGAGTAGTAGGAGATTAGATTTGTATATAATATGATTCATCATGCAGCTTGAACGCTCAACTCACCATTGAAAAGCATGGAAGCAGTGTACAGCTGTTTCATCGTTGTTGGGAATCATCAGCAGTGCACATCCACCGAGCCCCCACGGGGACTCGAACGCGGGCTGCACGATTGTCAATCGAACACCTTAACCGCAAGCCTATCCGGGCTGGATATCAACCGTTTGTTCAACATCTACACTACATGATATAGCACCCTTCCGTCACTGGGTTTTGAACGGTAAGAACCCGCTTCCCACACAGCGATCGACTCCTATGATGGATGACTTCTCTGTAGGGGCCTAAGTACAACGAAGGCATTCCGTTATGAACAACCTACACAGCTTGGTTACTATTTGCAATTGAGTAGTAGCAGATTAAATTTGTATATAATATGATTCATCATGCAGCTTGAACGCTCAACTCACCATTGAAAAGCATGGAAGCAGTGTACAGCTGTTTCATCGTTGTTGGGAATCATCAGCAGTGCACATCCACCGAGCCCCCACGGGGACTCGAACGCGGGCTGAACGATTGTCAATCGAACACCTTAACCGCAAGCCTATCCGGGCTGGCTCTCAACCGTTTGTTCAACATCTACACTACATGATATAGCACCCTTCCGTCACTGGGTTTTGAACGGTAAGAACCCGCTTCCCACACAGCGATCGACTCCTATGATGGATGACTTCTCTGTAGGGGCCTAAGTACAACGAAGGCATTCCGTTATGAACAACCTACACAGCTTGGTTACTATTTGCAATTGAGTAGTAGCAGATTAGATTTGTATATAATATGATTCATCATGCAGCTTGAACGCTCAACTCACCATTGAAAAGCATGGAAGCAGTGTACAGCTGTTTCATCGTTGTTGGGAATCATCAGCAGTGCACATCCACCGAGCCCCCACGGGGACTCGAACGCGGGCTGAACGATTGTCAATCGAACACCTTAACCGCAAGCCTATCCGGGCTGGCTCTCAACCGTTTGTTCAACATCTACACTACATGATATAGCACCCTTCCGTCACTGGGTTTTGAACGGTAAGAACCCGCTTCCCACACAGCGATCGACTCCTATGATGGATGACTTCTCTGTAGGGGCCTAAGTACAACGAAGGCATTCCGTTATGAACAACCTACACAGCTTGGTTACTATTTGCAATTGAGTAGTAGGAGATTAGATTTGTATATAATATGATTCATCATGCAGCTTGAACGCTCAACTCACCATTGAAAAGCACGGAAGCAGTGTACAGCTGTTTCATCCTTGTTGGGAATCATCAGCAGTGCACATCCACCGAGCCCCCACGGGGACTCGAACGCGGGTGAATGATTGTGAATCGAACACCTTAACCGCAAGCCTATCCGGGCTGGCTCTCAACCGTTTGTTCAACATCTACACTACATGATATAGCACCCTTCCGTCACTGGGTTTTGAACGGTAAGAACCCGCTTCCCACACAGCGATCGACTCCTATGATGGATGACTTCTCTGTAGGGGCCTAAGTACAACGAAGGCATTCCGTTATGAACAACCTACACAGCTTGGTTACTATTTGCAATTGAGTAGTAGCAGATTAGATTTGTATATAATATGATTCATCATGCAGCTTGAACGCTCAACTCACCATTGAAAAGCATGGAAGCAGTGTACAGCTGTTTCATCGTTGTTGGGAATCATCAGCAGTGCACATCCACCGAGCCCCCACGGGGACTCGAACGCGGGCTGAACGATTGTCAATCGAACACCTTAACCGCAAGCCTATCCGGGCTGGATATCAACGGTTTGTTCAACATCTACACTACATGATATAGCACCCTTCCGTCACTGGGTTTTGAACGGTAAGAACCCGCTTCCCACACAGCGATCGACTCCTATGATGGATGACTTCTCTGTAGGGGCCTAAGTACAACGAAGGCATTCCGTTATGAACAACCTACACAGCTTGGTTACTATTTGCAATTGAGTAGTAGCAGATTAGATTTGTATATAATATGATTCATCATGCAGCTTGAACGCTCAACTCACCATTGAAAAGCATGGAAGCAGTGTACAGCTGTTTCATCGTTGTTGGGAATCATCAGCAGTGCACATCCACCGAGCCCCCACGGGGACTCGAACGCGGGCTGAACGATTGTCAATCGAACACCTTAACCGCAAGCCTATCCGGGCTGGCTCTCAACCGTTTGTTCAACATCTACACTACATGATATAGCACCCTTCCGTCACTGGGTTTTGAACGGTAAGAACCCGCTTCCCACACAGCGATCGACTCCTATGATGGATGACTTCTCTGTAGGGGCCTAAGTACAACGAAGGCATTCCGTTATGAACAACCTACACAGCTTGGTTACTATTTGCAATTGAGTAGTAGCAGATTAGATTTGTATATAATATGATTCATCATGCAGCTTGAACGCTCAACTCACCATTGAAAAGCACGGAAGCAGTGTACAGCTGTTTCATCGTTGTTGGGAATCATCAGCAGTGCACATCCACCGAGCCCCCACGGGGACTCGAACGCGGGCTGCACGATTGTCAATCGAACACCTTAACCGCAAGCCTATCCGGGCTGGCTCTCAACCGTTTGTTCAACATCTACACTACATGATATAGCACCCTTCCGTCACTGGGTTTTGAACGGTAAGAACCCGCTTCCCACACAGCGATCGACTCCTATGATGGATGACTTCTCTGTAGGGGCCTAAGTACAACGAAGGCATTCCGTTATGAACAACCTACACAGCTTGGTTACTATTTGCAATTGAGTAGTAGCAGATTAGATTTGTATATAATATGATTCATCATGCAGCTTGAACGCTCAACTCACCATTGAAAAGCATGGAAGCAGTGTACAGCTGTTTCATCGTTGTTGGGAATCATCAGCAGTGCACATCCACCGAGCCCCCACGGGGACTCGAACGCGGGCTGAACGATTGTCAATCGAACACCTTAACCGCAAGCCTATCCGCGCTGGCTCTCAACCGTTTGTTCAACATCTACACTACATGATATAGCACCCTTCCGTCACTGTGTTTTGAACGGTAAGAACCCGCTTCCCACACAGCGATCGACTCATATGATGGATGACTTCTCTGTAGGGGCCTAAGTACAACAAAGGCATTCAATTATCAACAACATACACAGCTTGGTTACTATTTGCAATTGAGTAGTAGGATATTAGATTTGTATATAATATGATTCATCATGCAGCTTGAACGCTCAACTCACCATTGAAAAGCATGGAAGCAGTGTACAGCTGTTTCATCGTTGTTGGGAATCATCAGCAGTGCACATCCACCGAGCCCCCACGGGGACTCGAACGCGGGCTGAACGATTGTCAATCGAACACCTTAACCGCAAGCCTATCCGCGCTGGCTCTCAACCGTTTGTTCAACATCTACACTACATGATATAGCACCCTTCCGTCACTGTGTTTTGAACGGTAAGAACCCGCTTCCCACACAGCGATCGACTCATATGATGGATGACTTCTCTGTAGGGGCCTAAGTACAACAAAGGCATTCAATTATCAACAACATACACAGCTTGGTTACTATTTGCAATTGAGTAGTAGGATATTAGATTTGTATATAATATGATTCATCATGCAGCTTGAACGCTCAACTCACCATTGAAAAGCATGGAAGCAGTGTACAGCTGTTTCATCGTTGTTGGGAATCATCAGCAGTGCACATCCACCGAGCCCCCACGGGGACTCGAACGCGGGCTGAACGATTGTCAATCGAACACCTTAACCGCAAGCCTATCCGGGCTGGCTCTCAACCGTTTGTTCAACATCTACACTACATGATATAGCACCCTTCCGTCACTGGGTTTTGAACGGTAAGAACCCGCTTCCCACACAGCGATCGACTCCTATGATGGATGACTTCTCTGTAGGGGCCTAAGTACAACGAAGGCATTCCGTTATGAACAACCTACACAGCTTGGTTACTATTTGCAATTGAGTAGTAGGAGATTAGATTTGTATATAATATGATTCATCATGCAGCTTGAACGCTCAACTCACCATTGAAAAGCATGGAAGCAGTGTACAGCTGTTTCATCGTTGTTGGGAATCATCAGCAGTGCACATCCACCGAGCCCCCACGGGGACTCGAACGCGGGCTGAACGATTGTCAATCGAACACCTTAACCGCAAGCTTATCCGGGCTGGCTCTCAACCGTTTGTTCAACATCTACACTACATGATATAGCACCCTTCCGTCACTGGGTTTTGAACGGTAAGAACCCGCTTCCCACACAGCGATCGACTCCTATGATGGATGACTTCTCTGTAGGGGCCTAAGTACAACAAAGGCATTCAATTATGAACAACCTACACAGCTTTGTTACTATTTGCAATTGAGTAGTAGGAGATTAGATTTGTATATAATATGATTCATCATGCAGCTTGAACGCTCAACTCACCATTGAAAAGCATGGAAGCAGTGTACAGCTGTTTCATCGTTGTTGGGAATCATCAGCAGTGCACAACCACCGAGCCCCCACGGGGACTCGAACGCGGGCTGAACGATTGTCAATCGAACACCTTAACCGCAAGCCTATCCGGGCTGGCTCTCAACCGTTTGTTCAACATCTACACAACATGATATAGCACCCTTCCGTCACTGGGTTTTGAACGGTAAGAACCCGCTTCCCACACAGCGATCGACTCCTATGATGGATGACTTCTCTGTAGGGGCCTAAGTACAACAAAGGCATTCAATTATGAACAACCTACACAGCTTGGTTACTATTTGCAATTGAGTAGTAGGAGATTAGATTTGTATATAATATGATTCATCATGCAGCTTGAACGCTCAACTCACCATTGAAAAGCATGGAAGCAGTGTACAGCTGTTTCATCGTTGTTGGGAATCATCAGCAGTGCACATCCACCGAGCCCCCACGGGGACTCGAACGCGGGCTGAACGATTGTCAATCGAACACCTTAACCGCAAGCCTATCCGGGCTGGCTCTCAACCGTTTGTTCAACATCTACACTACATGATATAGCACCCTTCCGTCACTGGGTTTTGAACGGTAACAACCCACTTCCCACACAGCGATCGACTCCTATGATGGATGACTTCTCTGTAGGGGCCTAAGTACAACGAAGGCATTCCGTTATGAACAACCTACACAGCTTGGTTACTATTTGCAATTGAGTAGTAGGAGATTAGATTTGTATATAATATGATTCATCATGCAGCTTGAACGCTCAACTCACCATTGAAAAGCATGGAAGCAGTGTACAGCTGTTTCATCGTTGTTGGGAATCATCAGCAGTGCACATCCACCGAGCCCCCACGGGGACTCGAACGCGGGCTGAACGATTGTCAATCGAACACCTTAACCGCAAGGCTATCCGCGCTGGCTCTCAACCGTTTGTTCAACATCTACACTACATGATATAGCACCCTTCCGTCACTGGGTTTTGAACGGTAAGAACCCGCTTCCCACACAGCGATCGACTCCTATGATGGATGACTTCTCTGTAGGGGCCTAAGTACAACGAAGGCATTCCGTTATGAACAACCTACACAGCTTGGTTACTATTTGCAATTGAGTAGTAGCAGATTAGATTTGCATATAATATGATTCATCATGCAGCTTGAACGCTCAACTCACCATTGAAAAGCATGGAAGCAGTGTACAGCTGTTTCATCGTTGTTGGGAATCATCAGCAGTGCACATCCACCGAGCCCCCACGGGGACTCGAACGCGGGCTGCACGATTGTCAATCGAACACCTTAACCGCAAGCCTATCCGCGCTGGCTCTCAACCGTTTGTTCAACATCTACACTACATGATATAGCACCCTTCCGTCACTGTGTTTTGAACGGTAAGAACCCGCTTCCCACACAGCGATCGACTCATATGATGGATGACTTCTCTGTAGGGGCCTAAGTACAACAAAGGCATTCAATTATCAACAACCTACACAGCTTGGTTACTATTTGCAATTGAGTAGTAGCAGATTAGATTTGTATATAATATGATTCATCATGCAGCTTGAACGCTCAACTCACCATTGAAAAGCATGGAAGCAGTGTACAGCTGTTTCATCGTTGTTGGGAATCATCAGCAGTGCACATCCACCGAGCCCCCACGGGGACTCGAACGCGGGCTGAACGATTGTCAATCGAACACCTTAACCGCAAGCCTATCCGCGCTGGCTCTCAACCGTTTGTTCAACATCTACACTACATGATATAGCACCCTTCCGTCACTGTGTTTTGAACGGTAAGAACCCGCTTCCCACACAGCGATCGACTCCTATGATGGATGACTTCTCTGTAGGGGCCTAAGTACAACAAAGGCATTCAATTATCAACAACATACACAGCTTGGTTACTATTTGCAATTGAGTAGTAGGATATTAGATTTGTATATAATATGATTCATCATGCAGCTTGAACGCTCAACTCACCATTGAAAAGCATGGAAGCAGTGTACAGCTGTTTCATCGTTGTTGGGAATCATCAGCAGTGCACATCCACCGAGCCCCCACGGGGACTCGAACGCGGGCTGAACGATTGTCAATCGAACACCTTAACCGCAAGCCTATCCGGGCTGGCTCTCAACCGTTTGTTCAACATCTACACTACATGATATAGCACCCTTCCGTCACTGGGTTTTGAACGGTAAGAACCCGCTTCCCACACAGCGATCGACTCCTATGATGGATGACTTCTCTGTAGGGGCCTAAGTACAACGAAGGCATTCCGTTATGAACAACCTACACAGCTTGGTTACTATTTGCAATTGAGTAGTAGCAGATTAGATTTGTATATAATATGATTCATCATGCAGCTTGAACGCTCAACTCACCATTGAAAAGCATGGAAGCAGTGTACAGCTGTTTCATCCTTGTTGGGAATCATCAGCAGTGCACATCCACCGAGCCCCCACGGGGACTCGAACGCGGGCTGAACGATTGTCAATCGAACACCTTAACCGCAAGCTTATCCGGGCTGGCTCTCAACCGTTTGTTCAACATCTACACTACATGATATAGCACCCTTCCGTCACTGGGTTTTGAACGGTAAGAACCCGCTTCCCACACAGCGATCGACTCCTATGATGGATGACTTCTCTGTAGGGGCCTAAGTACAACAAAGGCATTCAATTATGAACAACCTACACAGCTTTGTTACTATTTGCAATTGAGTAGTAGGAGATTAGATTTGTATATAATATGATTCATCATGCAGCTTGAACGCTCAACTCACCATTGAAAAGCATGGAAGCAGTGTACAGCTGTTTCATCGTTGTTGGGAATCATCAGCAGTGCACAACCACCGAGCCCCCACGGGGACTCGAACGCGGGCTGAACGATTGTCAATCGAACACCTTAACCGCAAGCCTATCCGGGCTGGCTCTCAACCGTTTGTTCAACATCTACACAACATGATATAGCACCCTTCCGTCACTGGGTTTTGAACGGTAAGAACCCGCTTCCCACACAGCGATCGACTCCTATGATGGATGACTTCTCTGTAGGGGCCTAAGTACAACAAAGGCATTCAATTATGAACAACCTACACAGCTTGGTTACTATTTGCAATTGAGTAGTAGGAGATTAGATTTGTATATAATATGATTCATCATGCAGCTTGAACGCTCAACTCACCATTGAAAAGCATGGAAGCAGTGTACAGCTGTTTCATCGTTGTTGGGAATCATCAGCAGTGCACATCCACCGAGCCCCCACGGGGACTCGAACGCGGGCTGAACGATTGTCAATCGAACACCTTAACCGCAAGGCTATCCGCGCTGGCTCTCAACCGTTTGTTCAACATCTACACTACATGATATAGCACCCTTCCGTCACTGTGTTTTGAACGGTAACAACCCACTTCCCACACAGCGATCGACTCCTATGATGGATGACTTCTCTGTAGGGGCCTAAGTACAACGAAGGCATTCCGTTATGAACAACCTACACAGCTTGGTTACTATTTGCAATTGAGTAGTAGGAGATTAGATTTGTATATAATATGATTCATCATGCAGCTTGAACGCTCAACTCACCATTGAAAAGCATGGAAGCAGTGTACAGCTGTTTCATCGTTGTTGGGAATCATCAGCAGTGCACATCCACCGAGCCCCCACGGGGACTCGAACGCGGGCTGAACGATTGTCAATCGAACACCTTAACCGCAAGGCTATCCGCGCTGGCTCTCAACCGTTTGTTCAACATCTACACTACATGATATAGCACCCTTCCGTCACTGGGTTTTGAACGGTAAGAACCCGCTTCCCACACAGCGATCGACTCCTATGATGGATGACTTCTCTGTAGGGGCCTAAGTACAACGAAGGCATTCCGTTATGAACAACCTACACAGCTTGGTTACTATTTGCAATTGAGTAGTAGCAGATTAGATTTGCATATAATATGATTCATCATGCAGCTTGAACGCTCAACTCACCATTGAAAAGCATGGAAGCAGTGTACAGCTGTTTCATCGTTGTTGGGAATCATCAGCAGTGCACATCCACCGAGCCCCCACGGGGACTCGAACGCGGGTGAGTGATTGTGAATCGAACACCTTAACCGCAAGCCTATCCGGGCTGGATATCAACCGTTTGTTCAACATCTACACAACATGATATAGCACCCTTCCGTCACTGGGTTTTGAACGGTAAGAACCCGCTTCCCACACAGCGATCGACTCCTATGATGGATGACTTCTCTGTAGGGGCCTAAGTACAACGAAGGCATTCCGTTATGAACAACCTACACAGCTTGGTTACCATTTGCAATTGAGTAGTAGCAGATTAGATTTGTATATAATATGATTCATCATGCAGCTTGAACGCTCAACTCACCATTGATAAGCATGGAAGCAGTGTACAGCTGTTTCATCGTTGTTGGGAATCATCAGCAGTGCACATCCACCGAGCCCCCACGGGGACTCGAACGCGGGCTGATCGATTGTCAATCGAACACCTTAACCGCAAGCCTATCCGGGCTGGCTCTCAACCGTTTGTTCAACATCTACACTACATGATATAGCACCCTTCCGTCACTGGGTTTTGAACGGTAAGAACCCGCTTCCCACACAGCGATCGACTCCTATGATTGATGACTTCTGTGTCGGGGACTAAGTACAACGAAGGCATTCCGTTATGAACAACCTACACAGCTTGGTTACTATTTGCAATTGAGTAGTAGGAGATTAGATTTGTATATAATATGATTCATCATGCAGCTTGAACGCTCAACTCACCATTGAAAAGCATGGAAGCAGTGTACAGCTGTTTCATCGTTGTTGGGAATCATCAGCAGTGCACATCCACCGAGCCCCCACGGGGACTCGAACGCGGGCTGAACGATTGTCAATCGAACACCTTAACCGCAAGCCTATCCGCGCTGGCTCTCAACCGTTTGTTCAACATCTACACTACATGATATAGCACCCTTCCGTCACTGGGTTTTGAACGGTAAGAACCCGCTTCCCACACAGCGATCGACTCCTATGATGGATGACTTCTCTGTAGGGGCCTAAGTACAACGAAGGCATTCCGTTATGAACAACCTACACAGCTTGGTTACCATTTGCAATTGAGTAGTAGGAGATTAGATTTGTATATAATATGATTCATCATGCAGCTTGAACGCTCAACTCACCATTGAAAAGCATGGAAGCAGTGTACAGCTGTTTCATCGTTGTTGGGAATCATCAGCAGTGCACATCCACCGAGCCCCCACGGGGACTCGAACGCGGGCTGAACGATTGTCAATCGAACACCTTAACCGCAAGCCTATCCGGGCTGGCTCTCAACCGTTTGTTCAACATCTACACAACATGATATAGCACCCTTCCGTCACTGGGTTTTGAACGGTAAGAACCCGCTTCCCACACAGCGATCGACTCCTATGATGGATGACTTCTCTGTAGGGGCCTAAGTACAACAAAGGCATTCAATTATGAACAACCTACACAGCTTGGTTACTATTTGCAATTGAGTAGTAGGAGATTAGATTTGTATATAATATGATTCATCATGCAGCTTGAACGCTCAACTCACCATTGAAAAGCATGGAAGCAGTGTACAGCTGTTTCATCGTTGTTGGGAATCATCAGCAGTGCACATCCACCGAGCCCCCACGGGGACTCGAACGCGGGCTGAACGATTGTCAATCGAACACCTTAACCGCAAGGCTATCCGCGCTGGCTCTCAACCGTTTGTTCAACATCTACACTACATGATATAGCACCCTTCCGTCACTGGGTTTTGAACGGTAAGAACCCGCTTCCCACACAGCGATCGACTCCTATGATGGATGACTTCTCTGTAGGGGCCTAAGTACAACGAAGGCATTCCGTTATGAACAACCTACACAGCTTGGTTACTATTTGCAATTGAGTAGTAGCAGATTAGATTTGTATATAATATGATTCATCATGCAGCTTGAACGCTCAACTCACCATTGAAAAGCATGGAAGCAGTGTACAGCTGTTTCATCCTTGTTGGGAATCATCAGCAGTGCACATCCACCGAGCCCCCACGGGGACTCGAACGCGGGTGAATGATTGTGAATCGAACACCTTAACCGCAAGCCTATCCGGGCTGGCTCTCAACCGTTTGTTCAACATCTACACTACATGATATAGCACCCTTCCGTCACTGGGTTTTGAACGGTAAGAACCCGCTTCCCACACAGCGATCGACTCCTATGATGGATGACTTCTCTGTAGGGGCCTAAGTACAACGAAGGCATTCCGTTATGAACAACCTACACAGCTTGGTTACTATTTGCAATTGAGTAGTAGCAGATTAGATTTGTATATAATATGATTCATCATGCAGCTTGAACGCTCAACTCACCATTGAAAAGCATGGAAGCAGTGTACAGCTGTTTCATCGTTGTTGGGAATCATCAGCAGTGCACATCCACCGAGCCCCCACGGGGACTCGAACGCGGGCTGAACGATTGTCAATCGAACACCTTAACCGCAAGCCTATCCGGGCTGGCTCTCAACCGTTTGTTCAACATCTACACTACATGATATAGCACCCTTCCGTCACTGGGTTTTTAACGGTAAGAACCCGCTTCCCACACAGCGATCGACTCCTATGATGGATGACTTCTCTGCAGGGGCCTAAGTACAACAAAGTCATTCAATTAAGAACAACCTACACAGCTTGGTTACTATTTGCAATTGAGTCGTAGGAGATTAGATTTGTATATAATATGATTCATCATGCAGCTTGAACGCTCAACTCACCATTGAAAAGCATGGAAGCAGTGTACAGCTGTTTCATCGTTGTTGGGAATCATCAGCAGTGCACATCCACCGAGCCCCCACGGGGACTCGAACGCGGGCTGAACGATTGTGAATCGAACACCTTAACCGCAAGGCTATCCGCGCTGGCTCTCAACCGTTTGTTCAACATCTACACAACATGATATAGCACCCTTCCGTCACTGGGTTTTGAACGGTAAGAACCCGCTTCCCACACAGCGATCGACTCGTATGATTGATGACTTCTGTGTCGGGGACTAAGTACAACAAAGGCATTCCGTTATGAACAACCTACACAGCTTGGTTACTATTTGCAATTGAGTAGTAGGAGATTAGATTTGTATATAATATGATTCATCATGCAGCTTGAACGCTCAACTCACCATTGAAAAGCATGGAAGCAGTGTACAGCTGTTTCATCGTTGTTGGGAATCATCAGCAGTGCACATCCACCGAGCCCCCACGGGGACTCGAACGCGGGCTGAACGATTGTCAATCGAACACCTTAACCGCAAGCCTATCCGGGCTGGCTCTCAACCGTTTGTTCAACATCTACACTACATGATATAGCACCCTTCCGTCACTGGGTTTTTAACGGTAAGAACCCGCTTCCCACACAGCGATCGACTCCTATGATTGATGACTTCTGTTTCGGGGACTAAGTACAACGAAGGCATTCCGTTATGAACAACCTACACAGCTTGGTTACTATTTGCAATTGAGTAGTAGGAGATTAGATTTGTATATAATATGATTCATCATGCAGCTTGAACGCTCAACTCACCATTGAAAAGCATGGAAGCAGTGTACAGCTGTTTCATCGTTGTTGGGAATCATCAGCAGTGCACATCCACCGAGCCCCCACGGGGACTCGAACGCGGGCTGAACGATTGTCAATCGAACACCTTAACCGCAAGCCTATCCGGGCTGGCTCTCAACCGTTTGTTCAACATCTACACTACATGATATAGCACCCTTCCGTCACTGGGTTTTGAACGGTAAGAACCCGCTTCTCACACAGCGATCGACTCCTATGATGGATGACTTCTCTGTAGGGGCCTAAGTACAACAAAGGCATTCAATTATGAACAACCTACACAGCTTTGTTACTATTTGCAATTGAGTAGTAGCAGATTAGATTTGTATATAATATGATTCATCATGCAGCTTGAACGCTCAACTCACCATTGAAAAGCATGGAAGCAGTGTACAGCTGTTTCATCGTTGTTGGGAATCATCAGCAGTGCACATCCACCGAGCCCCCACGGGGACTCGAACGCGGGTGAATGATTGTGAATCGAACACCTTAACCGCAAGCCTATCCGGGCTGGCTCTCAACCGTTTGTTCAACATCTACACTACATGATATAGCACCCTTCCGTCACTGGGTTTTGAACGGTAAGAACCCGCTTCCCACACAGCGATCGACTCCTATGATGGATGACTTCTGTGTGGGGGCCTAAGTACAACAAAGGCATTCAATTATGAACAACCTACACAGCTTGGTTACTATTTGCAATTGAGTAGTAGCAGATTAGATTTGTATATAATATGATTCATCATGCAGCTTGAACGCTCAACTCACCATTGAAAAGCATGGAAGCAGTGTACAGCTGTTTCATCGTTGTTGGGAATCATCAGCAGTGCACATCCACCGAGCCCCAACGGGGACTCGAACGCGGGCTGAACGATTGTCAATCGAACACCTTAACCGCAAGCCTATCCGGGCTGGCTCTCAACCGTTTGTTCAACATCTACACTACATGATATAGCACCCTTCCGTCACTGGGTTTTGAACGGTAAGAACCCGCTTCCCACACAGCGATCGACTCCTATGATTGATGAATTCTGTTTCGGGGACTAAGTACAACGAAGGCATTCCGTTATGAACAACCTACACAGCTTGGTTACTATTTGCAATTGAGTAGTAGCAGATTAGATTTGTATATAATATGATTCATCATGCAGCTTGAACGCTCAACTCACCATTGAAAAGCATGGAAGCAGTGTACAGCTGTTTCATCCTTGTTGGGAATCATCAGCAGTGCACATCCACCGAGCCCCCACGGGGACTCGAACGCGGGCTGAACGATTGTCAATCGAACACCTTAACCGCAAGCCTATCCGGGCTGGCTCTCAACCTTTTGTTCAACATCTACACTACATGATATAGCACCCTTCCGTCACTGGGTTTTGAACGGTAAGAACCCGCTTCCCACACAGCGATCGACTCCTATGATGGATGACTTCTCTGTAGGGGCCTAAGTACAACGAAGGCATTCCGTTATGAACAACCTACACAGCTTGGTTACTATTTGCAATTGAGTAGTAGGAGATTAGATTTGTATATAATATGATTCATCATGCAGCTTGAACGCTCAACTCACCATTGAAAAGCATGGAAGCAGTGTACAGCTGTTTCATCCTTGTTGGGAATCATCAGCAGTGCACAACCACCGAGCCCCCACGGGGACTCGAACGCGGGCTGAACGATTGTCAATCGAACACCTTAACCGCAAGCCTATCCGGGCTGGCTCTCAACCGTTTGTTCAACATCTACACTACATGATATAGCACCCTTCCGTCACTGGGTTTTTAACGGTAAGAACCCGCTTCCCACACAGCGATCGACTCCTATGATGGATGACTTCTCTGTAGGGGCTTAAGTACAACAAAGGCATTCAATTATGAACAACCTACACAGCTTGGTTACTATTTGCAATTGAGTAGTAGGAGATTAGATTTGTATATAATATGATTCATCATGCAGCTTGAACGCTCAACTCACCATTGAAAAGCATGGAAGCAGTGTACAGCTGTTTCATCGTTGTTGGGAATCATCAGCAGTGCACATCCACCGAGCCCCCACGGGGACTCGAACGCGGGCTGAACGATTGTCAATCGAACACCTTAACCGCAAGCCTATCCGGGCTGGCTCTCAACCGTTTGTTCAACATCTACACTACATGATATAGCACCCTTCCGTCACTGGGTTTTTAACGGTAAGAACCCGCTTCCCACACAGCGATCGACTCCTATGATGGATGACTTCTCTGTAGGGGCCTAAGTACAACAAAGGCATTCAATTATGAACAACCTACACAGCTTTGTTACTATTTGCAATTGAGTAGTAGGAGATTAGATTTGTATATAATATGATTCATCATGCAGCTTGAACGCTCAACTCACCATTGAAAAGCATGGAAGCAGTGTACAGCTGTTTCATCGTTGTTGGGAATCATCAGCAGTGCACATCCACCGAGCCCCCACGGGGACTCGAACGCGGGCTGAACGATTGTCAATCGAACACCTTAACCGCAAGCCTATCCGGGCTGGCTCTCAACCGTTTGTTCAAAATCTACACTACATGATATAGCACCCTTCCGTCACTGGGTTTTGAACGGTAAGAACCCGCTTCTCACACAGCGATCGACTCCTATGATGGATGACTTCTCTGTAGGGGCCTAAGTACAACAAAGGCATTCAATTATGAACAACCTACACAGCTTTGTTACTATTTGCAATTGAGTAGTAGCAGATTAGATTTGTATATAATATGATTCATCATGCAGCTTGAACGCTCAACTCACCATTGAAAAGCATGGAAGCAGTGTACAGCTGTTTCATCGTTGTTGGGAATCATCAGCAGTGCACATCCACCGAGCCCCCACGGGGACTCGAACGCGGGTGAATGATTGTGAATCGAACACCTTAACCGCAAGCCTATCCGGGCTGGCTCTCAACCGTTTGTTCAACATCTACACTACATGATATAGCACCCTTCCGTCACTGGGTTTTGAACGGTAAGAACCCGCTTCCCACACAGCGATCGACTCCTATGATGGATGACTTCTGTGTGGGGGCCTAAGTACAACAAAGGCATTCAATTATGAACAACCTACACAGCTTGGTTACTATTTGCAATTGAGTAGTAGCAGATTAGATTTGTATATAATATGATTCATCATGCAGCTTGAACGCTCAACTCACCATTGAAAAGCATGGAAGCAGTGTACAGCTGTTTCATCGTTGTTGGGAATCATCAGCAGTGCACATCCACCGAGCCCCAACGGGGACTCGAACGCGGGCTGAACGATTGTCAATCGAACACCTTAACCGCAAGCCTATCCGGGCTGGCTCTCAACCGTTTGTTCAACATCTACACTACATGATATAGCACCCTTCCGTCACTGGGTTTTGAACGGTAAGAACCCGCTTCCCACACAGCGATCGACTCCTATGATTGATGAATTCTGTTTCGGGGACTAAGTACAACGAAGGCATTCCGTTATGAACAACCTACACAGCTTGGTTACTATTTGCAATTGAGTAGTAGCAGATTAGATTTGTATATAATATGATTCATCATGCAGCTTGAACGCTCAACTCACCATTGAAAAGCATGGAAGCAGTGTACAGCTGTTTCATCCTTGTTGGGAATCATCAGCAGTGCACATCCACCGAGCCCCCACGGGGACTCGAACGCGGGCTGAACGATTGTCAATCGAACACCTTAACCGCAAGCCTATCCGGGCTGGCTCTCAACCTTTTGTTCAACATCTACACTACATGATATAGCACCCTTCCGTCACTGGGTTTTGAACGGTAAGAACCCGCTTCCCACACAGCGATCGACTCCTATGATGGATGACTTCTCTGTAGGGGCCTAAGTACAACGAAGGCATTCCGTTATGAACAACCTACACAGCTTGGTTACTATTTGCAATTGAGTAGTAGGAGATTAGATTTGTATATAATATGATTCATCATGCAGCTTGAACGCTCAACTCACCATTGAAAAGCATGGAAGCAGTGTACAGCTGTTTCATCCTTGTTGGGAATCATCAGCAGTGCACAACCACCGAGCCCCCACGGGGACTCGAACGCGGGCTGAACGATTGTCAATCGAACACCTTAACCGCAAGCCTATCCGGGCTGGCTCTCAACCGTTTGTTCAACATCTACACTACATGATATAGCACCCTTCCGTCACTGGGTTTTTAACGGTAAGAACCCGCTTCCCACACAGCGATCGACTCCTATGATGGATGACTTCTCTGTAGGGGCTTAAGTACAACAAAGGCATTCAATTATGAACAACCTACACAGCTTGGTTACTATTTGCAATTGAGTAGTAGGAGATTAGATTTGTATATAATATGATTCATCATGCAGCTTGAACGCTCAACTCACCATTGAAAAGCATGGAAGCAGTGTACAGCTGTTTCATCGTTGTTGGGAATCATCAGCAGTGCACATCCACCGAGCCCCCACGGGGACTCGAACGCGGGCTGAACGATTGTCAATCGAACACCTTAACCGCAAGCCTATCCGGGCTGGCTCTCAACCGTTTGTTCAACATCTACACTACATGATATAGCACCCTTCCGTCACTGGGTTTTGAACGGTAAGAACCCGCTTCCCACACAGCGATCGACTCCTATGATTGATGACTTCTGTGTCGGGGACTAAGTACAACGAAGGCATTCCGTTATGAACAACCTACACAGCTTGGTTACTATTTGCAATTGAGTAGTAGGAGATTAGATTTGTATATAATATGATTCATCATGCAGCTTGAACGCTCAACTCACCATTGAAAAGCATGGAAGCAGTGTACAGCTGTTTCATCGTTGTTGGGAATCATCAGCAGTGCACATCCACCGAGCCCCCACGGGGACTCGAACGCGGGCTGAACGATTGTGAATCGAACACCTTAACCGCAAGCCTATCCGGGCTGGCTCTCAACCGTTTGTTCAACATCTACACTACATGATATAGCACCCTTCCGTCACTGGGTTTTGAACGGTAAGAACCCGCTTCCCACACAGCGATCGACTCCTATGATGGATGACTTCTCTGTAGGGGCCTAAGTACAACGAAGGCATTCCGTTATGAACAACCTACACAGCTTGGTTACTATTTGCAATTGAGTAGTAGGAGATTAGATTTGTATATAATATGATTCATCATGCAGCTTGAACGCTCAACTCACCATTGAAAAGCATGGAAGCAGTGTACAGCTGTTTCATCGTTGTTGGGAATCATCAGCAGTGCACATCCACCGAGCCCCCACGGGGACTCGAACGCGGGCTGAACGATTGTCAATCGAACACCTTAACCGCAAGCCTATCCGGGCTGGCTCTCAACCGTTTGTTCAACATCTACACTACATGATATAGCACCCTTCCGTCACTGTGTTTTGAACGGTAAGAACCCGCTTCCCACACAGCGATCGACTCCTATGATGGATGACTTCTCTGTAGGGGCCTAAGTACAACTAAGGCATTCCGTTATGAACAACCTACACAGCTTGGTTACTATTTGCAATTGAGTAGTAGGAGATTAGATTTGTATATAATATGATTCATCATGCAGCTTGAACGCTCAACTCACCATTGAAAAGCATGGAAGCAGTGTACAGCTGTTTCATCGTTGTTGGGAATCATCAGCAGTGCACATCCACCGAGCCCCCACGGGGACTCGAACGCGGGCTGCACGATTGTCAATCGAACACCTTAACCGCAAGCCTATCCGGGCTGGCTCTCAACCGTTTGTTCAACATCTACACTACATGATATAGCACCCTTCCGTCACTGGGTTTTGAACGGTAAGAACCCGCTTCCCACACAGCGATCGACTCCTATGATGGATGACTTCTCTGTAGGGGCCTAAGTACAACAAAGGCATTCAATTATGAACAACCTACACAGCTTGGTTACTATTTGCAATTGAGTAGTAGGAGATTAGATTTGTATATAATATGATTCATCATGCAGCTTGAACGCTCAACTCACCATTGAAAAGCATGGAAGCAGTGTACAGCTGTTTCATCGTTGTTGGGAATCATCAGCAGTGCACATCCACCGAGCCCCAACGGGGACTCGAACGCGGGCTGAACGATTGTCAATCGAACACCTTAACCGCAAGCCTATCCGGGCTGGCTCTCAACCGTTTGTTCAACATCTACACTACATGATATAGCACCCTTCCGTCACTGGGTTTTTAACGGTAAGAACCCGCTTCCCACACAGCGATCGACTCCTATGATTGATGACTTCTGTGTCGGGGACTAAGTACAACGAAGGCATTCCGTTATGAACAACCTACACAGCTTGGTTACTATTTGCAATTGAGTAGTAGGAGATTAGATTTGTATATAATATGATTCATCATGCAGCTTGAACGCTCAACTCACCATTGAAAAGCATGGAAGCAGTGTACAGCTGTTTCATCGTTGTTGGGAATCATCAGCAGTGCACATCCACCGAGCCCCCACGGGGACTCGAACGCGGGTGAATGATTGTGAATCGAACACCTTAACCGCAAGCCTATCCGGGCTGGCTCTCAACCGTTTGTTCAACATCTACACTACATGATATAGCACCCTTCCGTCACTGGGTTTTGAACGGTAAGAACCCGCTTCCCACACAGCGATCGACTCCTATGATGGATGACTTCTCTGTAGGGGCCTAAGTACAACGAAGGCATTCCGTTATGAACAACCTACACAGCTTGGTTACTATTTGCAATTGAGTAGTAGGAGATTAGATTTGTATATAATATGATTCATCATGCAGCTTGAACGCTCAACTCACCATTGAAAAGCATGGAAGCAGTGTACAGCTGTTTCATCGTTGTTGGGAATCATCAGCAGTGCACAACCACCGAGCCCCCACGGGGACTCGAACGCGGGCTGAACGATTGTCAATCGAACACCTTAACCGCAAGCCTATCCGCGCTGGCTCTCAACCGTTTGTTCAACATCTACACTACATGATATAGCACCCTTCCGTCACTGGGTTTTGAACGGTAAGAACCCGCTTCCCACACAGCGATCGACTCATATGATGGATGACTTCTCTGTAGGGGCCTAAGTACAACGAAGGCATTCCGTTATGAACAACCTACACAGCTTGGTTACTATTTGCAATTGAGTAGTAGGAGATTAGATTTGTATATAATATGATTCATCATGCAGCTTGAACGCTCAACTCACCATTGAAAAGCATGGAAGCAGTGTACAGCTGTTTCATCGTTGTTGGGAATCATCAGCAGTGCACATCCACCGAGCCCCCACGGGGACTCGAACGCGGGTGAATGATTGTCAATCGAACACATTAACCGCAAGCCTATCCGCGCTGGCTCTCAACCGTTTGTTCAACATCTACACTACATGATATAGCACCCTTCCGTCACTGGGTTTTGAACGGTAACAACCCGCTTCCCACACAGCGATCGACTCCTATGATGGATGACTTCTCTGTAGGGGCCTAAGTACAACAAAGGCATTCAATTATGAACAACCTACACAGCTTGGTTACTATTTGCAATTGAGTAGTAGGAGATTAGATTTGTATATAATATGATTCATCATGCAGCTTGAACGCTCAACTCACCATTGAAAAGCATGGAAGCAGTGTACAGCTGTTTCATCGTTGTTGGGAATCATCAGCAGTGCACATCCACCGAGCCCCCACGGGGACTCGAACGCGGGCTGAACGATTGTCAATCGAACACCTTAACCGCAAGCCTATCCGGGCTGGCTCTCAACCGTTTGTTCAACATCTACACTACATGATATAGCACCCTTCCGTCACTGGGTTTTGAACGGTAAGAACCCGCTTCCCACACAGCGATCGACTCCTATGATGGATGACTTCTCTGTAGGGGCCTAATTACAACAAAGGCATTCCGTTATGAACAACCTACACAGCTTGGTTACTATTTGCAATTGAGTAGTAGCAGATTAGATTTGTATATAATATGATTCATCATGCAGCTTGAACGCTCAACTCACCATTGAAAAGCATGGAAGCAGTGTACAGCTGTTTCATCGTTGTTGGGAATCATCAGCAGTGCACATCCACCGAGCCCCCACGGGGACTCGAACGCGGGCTGAACGATTGTCAATCGAACACCTTAACCGCAAGCCTATCCGGGCTGGCTCCCAACCGTTTGTTCAACATCTACACTACATGATATAGCACCCTTCCGTCACTGGGTTTTGAACGGTAAGAACCCGCTTCCCACACAGCGATCGACTCCTATGATGGATGACTTCTCTGTAGGGGCCTAAGTACAACGAAGGCATTCCGTTATGAACAACCTACACAGCTTGGTTACTATTTGCAATTGAGTAGTAGGAGATTAGATTTGTATATAATATGATTCATCATGCAGCTTGAACGCTCAACTCACCATTGAAAAGCATGGAAGCAGTGTACAGCTGTTTCATCGTTGTTGGGAATCATCAGCAGTGCACATCCACCGAGCCCCCACGGGGACTCGAACGCGGGTGAATGATTGTGAATCGAACACCTTAACCGCAAGCCTATCCGGGCTGGCTCTCAACCGTTTGTTCAACATCTACACTACATGATATAGCACCCTTCCGTCACTGGGTTTTGAACGGTAACAACCCGCTTCCCACACAGCGATCGACTCCTATGATTGATGACTTCTGTTTCGGGGACTAAGTACAACGAAGGCATTCCGTTATGAACAACCTACACAGCTTGGTTACTATTTGCAATTGAGTAGTAGGAGATTAGATTTGTATATAATATGATTCATCATGCAGCTTGAACGCTCAACTCACCATTGAAAAGCATGGAAGCAGTGTACAGCTGTTTCATCGTTGTTGGGAATCATCAGCAGTGCACATCCACCGAGCCCCCACGGGGACTCGAACGCGGGCTGAACGATTGTCAATCGAACACCTTAACCGCAAGCCTATCCGGGCTGGCTCTCAACCGTTTGTTCAACATCTACACTACATGATATAGCACCCTTCCGTCACTGGGTTTTGAACGGTAAGAACCCGCTTCCCACACAGCGATCGACTCCTATGATGGATGACTTCTCTGTAGGGGCCTAAGTACAACAAAGGCATTCAATTATGAACAACCTACACAGCTTGGTTACTATTTGCAATTGAGTAGTAGGAGATTAGATTTGTATATAATATGATTCATCATGCAGCTTGAACGCTCAACTCACCATTGAAAAGCATGGAAGCAGTGTACAGCTGTTTCATCCTTGTTGGGAATCATCAGCAGTGCACATCCACCGAGCCCCCACGGGGACTCGAACGCGGGCTGAACGATTGTCAATCGAACACCTTAACCGCAAGCCTATCCGGGCTGGCTCTCAACCGTTTGTTCAACATCTACACTACATGATATAGCACCCTTCCGTCACTGGGTTTGAACGGTAAGAACCCGCTTCCCACACAGCGATCGACTCCTATGATGGATGACTTCTCTGTAGGGGCCTAAGTACAACGAAGGCATTCCGTTATGAACAACCTACACAGCTTGGTTACTATTTGCAATTGAGTAGTAGGAGATTAGATTTGTATATAATATGATTCATCATGCAGCTTGAACGCTCAACTCACCATTGAAAAGCATGGAAGCAGTGTACAGCTGTTTCATCGTTGTTGGGAATCATCAGCAGTGCACATCCACCGAGCCCCCACGGGGACTCGAACGCGGGCTGAACGATTGTCAATCGAACACCTTAACCGCAAGCCTATCCGCGCTGGCTCTCAACCGTTTGTTCAACATCTACACTACATGATATAGCACCCTTCCGTCACTGGGTTTTGAACGGTAAGAACCCGCTTCCCACACAGCGATCGACTCCTATGATGGATGACTTCTCTGTAGGGGCCTAAGTACAACAAAGGCATTCAATTATGAACAACCTACACAGCTTTGTTACTATTTGCAATTGAGTAGTAGGAGATTAGATTTGTATATAATATGATTCATCATGCAGCTTGAACGCTCAACTCACCATTGAAAAGCATGGAAGCAGTGTACAGCTGTTTCATCGTTGTTGGGAATCATCAGCAGTGCACATCCACCGAGCCCCAACGGGGACTCGAACGCGGGCTGAACGATTGTCAATCGAACACCTTAACCGCAAGCCTATCCGGGCTGGCTCTCAACCGTTTGTTCAACATCTACACTACATGATATAGCACCCTTCCGTCACTGGGTTTTGAACGGTAAGAACCCGCTTCCCACACAGCGATCGACTCCTATGATGGATGACGTCTCTGTAGGGGCCTAAGTACAACAAAGGCATTCAATTATGAACAACCTACACAGCTTGGTTACTATTTGCAATTGAGTAGTAGCAGATTAGATTTGTATATAATATGATTCATCATGCAGCTTGAACGCTCAACTCACCATTGAAAAGCATGGAAGCAGTGTACAGCTGTTTCATCGTTGTTGGGAATCATCAGCAGTGCACATCCACCGAGCCCCCACGGGGACTCGAACGCGGGTGAATGATTGTCAATCGAACACCTTAACCGCAAGCCTATCCGGGCTGGCTCTCAACCGTTTGTTCAACATCTACACTACATGATATAGCACCCTTCCGTCACTGGGTTTTGAACGGTAAGAACCCGCTTCCCACACAGCGATCGACTCCTATGATGGATGACTTCTCTTTAGGGGACTAAGTACAACGAAGGCATTCCGTTATGAAGAACCTACACAGCTTGGTTACTATTTGCAATTGAGTAGTAGCAGATTAGATTTGTATATAATATGATTCATCATGCAGCTTGAACGCTCAACTCACCATTGAAAAGCATGGAAGCAGTGTACAGCTGTTTCATCGTTGTTGGGAATCATCAGCAGTGCACATCCACCGAGCCCCCACGGGGACTCGAACGCGGGCTGAACGATTGTCAATCGAACACCTTAACCGCAAGCCTATCCGGGCTGGCTCTCAACCGTTTGTTCAACATCTACACTACATGATATAGCACCCTTCCGTCACTGGGTTTTGAACGGTAAGAACCCGCTTCCCACACAGCGATCGACTCCTATGATGGATGACTTCTCTGTAGGGGCCTAAGTACAACGAAGGCATTCCGTTATGAACAACCTACACAGCTTGGTTACTATTTGCAATTGAGTAGTAGCAGATTAGATTTGTATATAATATGATTCATCATGCAGCTTGAACGCTCAACTCACCATTGAAAAGCATGGAAGCAGTGTACAGCTGTTTCATCGTTGTTGGGAATCATCAGCAGTGCACATCCACCGAGCCCCCACGGGGACTCGAACGCGGGCTGAACGATTGTCAATCGAACACCTTAACCGCAAGCCTATCCGCGCTGGCTCCCAACCGTTTGTTCAACATCTACACTACATGATATAGCACCCTTCCGTCACTGGGTTTTGAACGGTAAGAACCCGCTTCCCACACAGCGATCGACTCCTATGATGGATGACTTCTCTGTAGGGGCCTAAGTACAACGGAGGCATTCCGTTATGAACAACCTACACAGCTTGGTTACTATTTGCAATTGAGTAGTAGGAGATTAGATTTGTATATAATATGATTCATCATGCAGCTTGAACGCTCAACTCACCATTGAAAAGCATGGAAGCAGTGTACAGTTGTTTCATCGTTGTTGGGAATCATCAGCAGTGCACATCCGCCGAGCCCCCACGGGGACTCGAACGCGGGCTGAACGATTGTCAATCGAACACCTTAACCGCAAGCCTATCCGGGCTGGCTCTCAACCGTTTGTTCAACATCTACACTACATGATATAGCACCCTTCCGTCACTGGGTTTTGAACGGTAAGAACCCGCTTCCCACACAGCGATCGACTCCTATGATGGATGACTTCTCTGTAGGGGCCTAAGTACAACAAAGGCATTCAATTATGAACAACCTACACAGCTTGGTTACTATTTGCAATTGAGTAGTAGGAGATTAGATTTGTATATAATATGATTCATCATGCAGCTTGAACGCTCAACTCACCATTGAAAAGCATGGAAGCAGTGTACAGCTGTTTCATCCTTGTTGGGAATCATCAGCAGTGCACATCCGCCGAGCCCCCACGGGGACTCGAACGCGGGCTGAACGATTGTCAATCGAACACCTTAACCGCAAGCCTATCCGGGCTGGCTCTCAACCGTTTGTTCAACATCTACACTACATGATATAGCACCCTTCCGTCACTGGGTTTTGAACGGTAACAACCCGCTTCCCACACAGCGATCGACTCCTATGATGGATGACTTCTCTTTAGGGGCCTAAGTACAACAAAGGCATTCCGTTATGAACAACCTACACAGCTTGGTTACTATTTGCAATTGAGTAGTAGGAGATTAGATTTGTATATAATATGATTCATCATGCAGCTTGAACGCTCAACTCACCATTGAAAAGCATGGAAGCAGTGTACAGCTGTTTCATCGTTGTTGGGAATCATCAGCAGTGCACATCCACCGAGCCCCCACGGGGACTCGAACGCGGGCTGAACGATTGTCAATCGAACACCTTAACCGCAAGCCTATCCGGGCTGGCTCTCAACCGTTTGTTCAACATCTACACTACATGATATAGCACCCTTCCGTCACTGGGTTTTTAACGGTAAGAACCCGCTTCCCACACAGCGATCGACTCCTATGATGGATGACTTCTCTGTAGGGGCCTAAGTACAACAAAGGCATTCCGTTATGAACAACCTACACAGCTTGGTTACTATTTGCAATTGAGTAGTAGGAGATTAGATTTGTATATAATATGATTCATCATGCAGCTTGAACGCTCAACTCACCATTGAAAAGCATGGAAGCAGTGTACAGCTGTTTCATCGTTGTTGGGAATCATCAGCAGTGCACATCCACCGAGCCCCCACGGGGACTCGAACGCGGGCTGAACGATTGTCAATCGAACACCTTAACCGCAAGCCTATCCGGGCTGGCTCTCAACCGTTTGTTCAACATCTACACTACATGATATAGCACCCTTCCGTCACTGGGTTTTGAACGGTAACAACCCGCTTCCCACACAGCGATCGACTCCTATGATGGATGACTTCTCTGTAGGGGCCTAAGTACAACAAAGGCATTCCGTTATGAACAACCTACACAGCTTGGTTACTATTTGCAATTGAGTAGTAGGAGATTAGATTTGTATATAATATGATTCATCATGCAGCTTGAACGCTCAACTCACCATTGAAAAGCATGGAAGCAGTGTACAGCTGTTTCATCGTTGTTGGGAATCATCAGCAGTGCACATCCGCCGAGCCCCCACGGGGACTCGAACGCGGGCTGAACGATTGTCAATCGAACACCTTAACCGCAAGCCTATCCGCGCTGGCTCTCAACCGTTTGTTCAACATCTACACTACATGATATAGCACCCTTCCGTCACTGGGTTTTTAACGGTAAGAACCCGCTTCCCACACAGCGATCGACTCCTATGATGGATGACTTCTCTGTAGGGGCCTAAGTACAACGAAGGCATTCCGTTATGAACAACCTACACAGCTTGGTTACTATTTGCAATTGAGTAGTAGGAGATTAGATTTGTATATAATATGATTCATCATGCAGCTTGAACGCTCAACTCACCATTGAAAAGCATGGAAGCAGTGTACAGCTGTTTCATCGTTGTTGGGAATCATCAGCAGTGCACATCCACCGAGCCCCCACGGGGACTCGAACGCGGGCTGAACGATTGTCAATCGAACACCTTAACCGCAAGGCTATCCGCGCTGGCTCTCAACCGTTTGTTCAACATCTACACTACATGATATAGCACCCTTCCGTCACTGGGTTTTGAACGGTAAGAACCCGCTTCCCACACAGCGATCGACTCCTATGATGGATGACTTCTCTGTAGGGGCCTAAGTACAACGAAGGCATTCCGTTATGAACAACCTACACAGCTTGGTTACTATTTGCAATTGAGTAGTAGGAGATTAGATTTGTATATAATATGATTCATCATGCAGCTTGAACGCTCAACTCACCATTGAAAAGCATGGAAGCAGTGTACAGCTGTTTCATCGTTGTTGGGAATCATCAGCAGTGCACATCCACCGAGCCCCCACGGGGACTCGAACGCGGGCTGAACGATTGTCAATCGAACACCTTAACCGCAAGGCTATCCGCGCTGGCTCTCAACCGTTTGTTCAACATCTACACTACATGATATAGCACCCTTCCGTCACTGGGTTTTGAACGGTAAGAACCCGCTTCCCACACAGCGATCGACTCCTATGATGGATGACTTCTCTGTAGGGGCCTAAGTACAACGAAGGCATTCCGTTATGAACAACCTACACAGCTTGGTTACTATTTGCAATTGAGTAGTAGCAGATTAGATTTGTATATAATATGATTCATCATGCAGCTTGAACGCTCAACTCACCATTGAAAAGCATGGAAGCAGTGTACAGCTGTTTCATCGTTGTTGGGAATCATCAGCAGTGCACATCCACCGAGCCCCCACGGGGACTCGAACGCGGGTGAATGATTGTGAATCGAACACCTTAACCGCAAGCCTATCCGGGTTGGCTCTCAACCGTTTGTTCAACATCTACACTACATGATATAGCACCCTTCCGTCACTGGGTTTTGAACGGTAACAACCCGCTTCCCACACAGCGATCGACTCCTATGATGGATGACTTCTCTGTAGGGGCCTAAGTACAACGAAGGCATTCCGTTATGAACAACCTACACAGCTTGGTTACTATTTGCAATTGAGTAGTAGGAGATTAGATTTGTATATAATATGATTCATCATGCAGCTTGAACGCTCAACTCACCATTGAAAAGCATGGAAGCAGTGTACAGCTGTTTCATCGTTGTTGGGAATCATCAGCAGTGCACATCCACCGAGCCCCCACGGGGACTCGAACGCGGGCTGAACGATTGTCAATCGAACACCTTAACCGCAAGCCTATCCGGGCTGGCTCTCAACCGTTTGTTCAACATCTACACTACATGATATAGCACCCTTCCGTCACTGGGTTTTGAACGGTAACAACCCGCTTCCCACACAGCGATCGACTCCTATGATGGATGACTTCTCTGTAGGGGCCTAATTACAACAAAGTCATTCCGTTATGAACAACCTACACAGCTTGGTTACTATTTGCAATTGAGTAGTAGGAGATTAGATTTGTATATAATATGATTCATCATGCAGCTTGAACGCTCAACTCACCATTGAAAAGCATGGAAGCAGTGTACAGCTGTTTCATCGTTGTTGGGAATCATCAGCAGTGCACATCCACCGAGCCCCCACGGGGACTCGAACGCGGGCTGCACGATTGTCAATCGAACACCTTAACCGCAAGCCTATCCGGGCTGGCTCTCAACCGTTTGTTCAACATCTACACTACATGATATAGCACCCTTCCGTCACTGTGTTTTGAACGGTAAGAACCCGCTTCCCACACAGCGATCGACTCCTATGATGGATGACTTCTCTGTAGGGGCCTAAGTACAACAAAGGCATTCCGTTATGAACAACCTACACAGCTTGGTTACTATTTGCAATTGAGTAGTAGGAGATTAGATTTGTATATAATATGATTCATCATGCAGCTTGAACGCTCAACTCACCATTGAAAAGCATGGAAGCAGTGTACAGCTGTTTCATCCTTGTTGGGAATCATCAGCAGTGCACATCCACCGAGCCCCCACGGGGACTCGAAGGCGGGCTGCACGATTGTGAATCGAACACCTTACCCGCAAGCCTATCCGGGCTGGCTCTCAACCGTTTGTTCAACATCTACACTACATGATATAGCACCCTTCCGTCACTGGGTTTTGAACGGTAAGAACCCGCTTCCCACACAGCGATCGACTCCTATGATGGATGACTTCTCTGTAGGGGCCTAAGTACAACGAAGGCATTCCGTTATGAACAACCTACACAGCTTGGTTACTATTTGCAATTGAGTAGTAGCAGATTAGATTTGTATATAATATGATTCATCATGCAGCTTGAACGCTCAACTCACCATTGAAAAGCATGGAAGCAGTGTACAGCTGTTTCATCGTTGTTGGGAATCATCAGCAGTGCACATCCACCGAGCCCCCACGGGGACTCGAACGCGGGTGAATGATTGTCAATCGAACACATTAACCGCAAGCCTATCCGGGCTGGCTCTCAACCGTTTGTTCAACATCTACACTACATGATATAGCACCCTTCCGTCACTGGGTTTTCAACGGTAAGAACCCGCTTCCCACACAGCGATCGACTCCTATGATGGATGACTTCTCTGTAGGGGCCTAAGTACAACAAAGGCATTCAATTATGAACAACCTACACAGCTTGGTTACTATTTGCAATTGAGTAGTAGCAGATTAGATTTGTATATAATATGATTCATCATGCAGCTTGAACGCTCAACTCACCATTGAAAAGCATGGAAGCAGTGTACAGCTGTTTCATCGTTGTTGGGAATCATCAGCAGTGCACATCCACCGAGCCCCCACGGGGACTCGAACGCGGGCTGAACGATTGTCAATCGAACACCTTAACCGCAAGCCTATCCGCGCTGGCTCTCAACCGTTTGTTCAACATCTACACTACATGATATAGCACCCTTCCGTCACTGGGTTTTGAACGGTAACAACCCGCTTCCCACACAGCGATCGACTCCTATGATGGATGACTTCTCTGTAGGGGCCTAAGTACAACGAAGGCATTCCGTTATGAACAACCTACACAGCTTGGTTACTATTTGCAATTGAGTAGTAGGAGATTAGATTTGTATATAATATGATTCATCATGCAGCTTGAACGCTCAACTCACCATTGAAAAGCATGGAAGCAGTGTACAGCTGTTTCATCGTTGTTGGGAATCATCAGCAGTGCACATCCACCGAGCCCCCACGGGGACTCGAACGCGGGCTGAACGATTGTCAATCGAACACCTTAACCGCAAGCCTATCCGCGCTGGCTCTCAACCGTTTGTTCAACATCTACACTACATGATATAGCACCCTTCCGTTACTGGGTTTTGAACGGTAAGAACCCGCTTCCCACACAGCGATCGACTCCTATGATGGATGACTTCTCTGTAGGGGCCTAATTACAACAAAGGCATTCCGTTATGAACAACCTACACAGCTTGGTTACTATTTGCAATTGAGTAGTAGGAGATTAGATTTGTATATAATATGATTCATCATGCAGCTTGAACGCTCAACTCACCATTGAAAAGCATGGAAGCAGTGTACAGCTGTTTCATCGTTGTTGGGAATCATCAGCAGTGCACATCCACCGAGCCCCCACGGGGACTCGAACGCGGGTGAATGATTGTCAATCGAACACCTTACCCGCAAGCCTATCCGGGTTGGCTCTCAACCGTTTGTTCAACATCTACACTACATGATATAGCACCCTTCCGTCACTGGGTTTTTAACGGTAAGAACCCGCTTCCCACACAGCGATCGACTCCTATGATGGATGACTTCTCTGTAGGGGCCTAAGTACAACGAAGGCATTCCGTTATGAACAACCTACACAGCTTGGTTACTATTTGCAATTGAGTAGTAGGAGATTAGATTTGTATGTAATATGATTCATCATGCAGCTTGAACGCTCAACTCACCATTGAAAAGCATGGAAGCAGTGTACAGCTGTTTCATCCTTGTTGGGAATCATCAGCAGTGCACATCCACCGAGCCCCCACGGGGACTCGAACGCGGGTGAATGATTGTGAATCGAACACCTTAACCGCAAGCCTATCCGGGTTGGCTCTCAACCGTTTGTTCAACATCTACACTACATGATATAGCACCCTTCCGTCACTGGGTTTTCAACGGTAAGAACCCGCTTCCCACACAGCGATCGACTCCTATGATGGATGACTTCTCTGTAGGGGCCTAAGTACAACGAAGGCATTCCGTTATGAACAACCTACACAGCTTGGTTACTATTTGCAATTGAGTAGTAGCAGATTAGATTTGTATATAATATGATTCATCATGCAGCTTGAACGCTCAACTCATCATTGAAAAGCATGGAAGCAGTGTACAGCTGTTTCATCGTTGTTGGGAATCATCAGCAGTGCACATCCACCGAGCCCCCACGGGGACTCGAACGCGGGCTGAACGATTGTCAATCGAACACCTTAACCGCAAGCCTATCCGGGTTGGCTCTCAACCGTTTGTTCAACATCTACACAACATGATATAGCACCCTTCCGTCACTGGGTTTTGAACGGTAAGAACCCGCTTCCCACACAGCGATCGACTCCTATGATGGATGACTTCTGTTTCGGGGACTAAGTACAACGAAGGCATTCCGTTATGAACAACCTACACAGCTTGGTTACTATTTGCAATTGAGTAGTAGCAGATTAGATTTGTATATAATATGATTCATCATGCAGCTTGAACGCTCAACTCACCATTGAAAAGCATGGAAGCAGTGTACAGCTGTTTCATCGTTGTTGGGAATCATCAGCAGTGCACATCCACCGAGCCCCCACGGGGACTCGAACGCGGGCTGAACGATTGTCAATCGAACACCTTAACCGCAAGCCTATCCGGGCTGGCTCTCAACCGTTTGTTCAACATCTACACAACATGATATAGCACCCTTCCGTCACTGGGTTTTGAACGGTAAGAACCCGCTTCCCACACAGCGATCGACTCCTATGATGGATGACTTCTCTGTAGGGGCCTAAGTACAACGAAGGCATTCCGTTATGAACAACCTACACAGCTTGGTTACTATTTGCAATTGAGTAGTAGGAGATTAGATTTGTATATAATATGATTCATCATGCAGCTTGAACGCTCAACTCATCATTGAAAAGCATGGAAGCAGTGTACAGCTGTTTCATCGTTGTTGGGAATCATCAGCAGTGCACATCCACCGAGCCCCCACGGGGACTCGAACGCGGGTGAATGATTGTGAATCGAACACCTTAACCGCAAGCCTATCCGGGCTGGCTCTCAACCGTTTGTTCAACATCTACACTACATGATATAGCACCCTTCCGTCACTGGGTTTTGAACGGTACCAACCCGCTTCCCACACAGCGATCGACTCCTATGATGGATGACTTCTCTGTAGGGGCCTAAGTACAACGAAGGCATTCCGTTATGAACAACCTACACAGCTTGGTTACTATTTGCAATTGAGTAGTAGGAGATTAGATTTGTATATAATATGATTCATCATGCAGCTTGAACGCTCAACTCACCATTGAAAAGCATGGAAGCAGTGTACAGCTGTTTCATCGTTGTTGGGAATCATCAGCAGTGCACATCCACCGAGCCCCCACGGGGACTCGAACGCGGGCTGAACGATTGTCAATCGAACACCTTAACCGCAATCCTATCCGGGCTGGCTCTCAACCGTTTGTTCAACATCTACACTACATGATATAGCACCCTTCCGTCACTGGGTTTTGAACGGTAACAACCCGCTTCCCACACAGCGATCGACTCCTATGATGGATGACTTCTCTGTAGGGGCCTAAGTACAACAAAGGCATTCCGTTATGAACAACCTACACAGCTTGGTTACTATTTGCAATTGAGTAGTAGGAGATTAGATTTGTATATAATATGATTCATCATGCAGCTTGAACGCTCAACTCACCATTGAAAAGCATGGAAGCAGTGTACAGCTGTTTCATCGTTGTTGGGAATCATCAGCAGTGCACATCCACCGAGCCCCCACGGGGACTCGAACGCGGGCTGAACGATTGTCAATCGAACACCTTAACCGCAAGCCTATCCGGGCTGGCTCTCAACCGTTTGTTCAACATCTACACAACATGATATAGCACCCTTCCGTCACTGGGTTTTTAACGGTAAGAACCCGTTCCCACACAGCGATCGACTCCTATGATGGATGACTCCTGTTTCGGGGCCTAAGTACAACGAAGGCATTCCGTTATGAACAACCTACACAGCTTGGTTACTATTTGCAATTGAGTAGTAGGAGATTAGATTTGTATATAATATGATTCATCATGCAGCTTGAACGCTCAACTCATCATTGAAAAGCATGGAAGCAGTGTACAGCTGTTTCATCGTTGTTGGGAATCATCAGCAGTGCACATCCACCGAGCCCCCACGGGGACTCGAACGCGGGTGAATGATTGTGAATCGAACACCTTAACCGCAAGCCTATCCGGGCTGGCTCTCAACCGTTTGTTCAAGATCTACACTACATGATATAGCACCCTTCCGTCACTGGGTTTTGAACGGTAAGAACCCGCTTCCCACACAGCGATCGACTCCTATGATGGATGACTTCTCTGTAGGGGCCTAAGTACAACGAAGGCATTCCGTTATGAACAACCTACACAGCTTGGTTACTATTTGCAATTGAGTAGTAGGAGATTAGATTTGTATATAATATGATTCATCATGCAGCTTGAACGCTCAACTCACCATTGAAAAGCATGGAAGCAGTGTACAGCTGTTTCATCGTTGTTGGGAATCATCAGCAGTGCACATCCACCGAGCCCCCACGGGGACTCGAACGCGGGCTGAACGATTGTCAATCGAACACCTTAACCGCAATCCTATCCGGGCTGGCTCTCAACCGTTTGTTCAACATCTACACTACATGATATAGCACCCTTCCGTCACTGGGTTTTGAACGGTAACAACCCGCTTCCCACACAGCGATCGACTCCTATGATGGATGACTTCTCTGTAGGGGCCTAAGTACAACAAAGGCATTCCGTTATGAACAACCTACACAGCTTGGTTACTATTTGCAATTGAGTAGTAGCAGATTAGATTTGTATATAATATGATTCATCATGCAGCTTGAACGCTCAACTCACCATTGAAAAGCATGGAAGCAGTGTACAGCTGTTTCATCGTTGTTGGGAATCATCAGCAGTGCACATCCACCGAGCCCCCACGGGGACTCGAACGCGGGTGAATGATTGTGAATCGAACACCTTACCCGCAAGCCTATCCGGGTTGGCTCTCAACCGTTTGTTCAACATCTACACTACATGATATAGCACCCTTCCGTCACTGGGTTTTGAACGGTAAGAACCCGCTTCCCACACAGCGATCGACTACTATGATGGATGACTTCTCTGTAGGGGCCTAAGTACAACAAAGGCATTCAATTATGAACAACCTACACAGCTTGGTTACTATTTGCAATTGAGTAGTAGGAGATTAGATTTGTATATAATATGATTCATCATGCAGCTTGAACGCTCAACTCACCATTGAAAAGCATGGAAGCAGTGTACAGCTGTTTCATCGTTGTTGGGAATCATCAGCAGTGCACATCCACCGAGCCCCCACGGGGACTCGAACGCGGGCTGAACGATTGTCAATCGAACACCTTAACCGCAAGCCTATCCGGGCTGGCTCTCAACCGTTTGTTCAACATCTACACTACATGATATAGCACCCTTCCGTCACTGGGTTTTTAACGGTAAGAACCCGCTTCCCACACAGCGATCGACTCCTATGATGGATGAATTCTCTGTAGGGGCCTAAGTACAACGAAGGCATTCCGTTATGAACAACCTACACAGCTTGGTTACTATTTGCAATTGAGTAGTAGGAGATTAGATTTGTATATAATATGATTCATCATGCAGCTTGAACGCTCAACTCACCATTGAAAAGCATGGAAGCAGTGTACAGCTGTTTCATCCTTGTTGGGAATCATCAGCAGTGCACATCCACCGAGCCCCCACGGGGACTCGAACGCGGGCTGAACGATTGTCAATCGAACACCTTAACCGCAAGCCTATCCGGGCTGGCTCTCAACCGTTTGTTCAACATCTACACTACATGATATAGCACCCTTCCGTCACTGGGTTTTGAACGGTAACAACCCGCTTCCCACACAGCGATCGACTCCTATGATGGATGACTTCTCTGTAGGGGCCTAAGTACAACGAAGGCATTCCGTTATGAACAACCTACACAGCTTGGTTACTATTTGCAATTGAGTAGTAGGAGATTAGATTTGTATATAATATGATTCATCATGCAGCTTGAACGCTCAACTCACCATTGAAAAGCATGGAAGCAGTGTACAGCTGTTTCATCCTTGTTGGGAATCATCAGCAGTGCACATCCACCGAGCCCCCACGGGGACTCGAAAGCGGGCTGAACGATTGTCAATCGAACACCTTAACCGCAAGCCTATCCGGGCTGGCTCTCAACCGTTTGTTCAACATCTACACAACATGATATAGCACCCTTCCGTCACTGGGTTTTTAACGGTAAGAACCCGTTCCCACACAGCGATCGACTCCTATGATGGATGACTCCTGTTTCGGGGCCTAAGTACAACGAAGGCATTCCGTTATGAACAACCTACACAGCTTGGTTACTATTTGCAATTGAGTAGTAGCAGATTAGATTTGTATATAATATGATTCATCATGCAGCTTGAACGCTCAACTCACCATTGAAAAGCATGGAAGCAGTGTACAGCTGTTTCATCGTTGTTGGGAATCATCAGCAGTGCACATCCACCGAGCCCCCACGGGGACTCGAACGCGGGTGAATGATTGTGAATCGAACACCTTAACCGCAAGCCTATCCGGGCTGGCTCTCAACCGTTTGTTCAACATCTACACAACATGATATAGCACCCTTCCGTCACTGGGTTTTGAACGGTAAGAACCCGCTTCCCACACAGCGATCGACTCCTATGATGGATGACTTCTCTGTAGGGGCCTAAGTACAACGAAGGCATTCCGTTATGAACAACCTACACAGCTTGGTTACTATTTGCAATTGAGTAGTAGGAGATTAGATTTGTATATAATATGATTCATCATGCAGCTTGAACGCTCAACTCACCATTGAAAAGCATGGAAGCAGTGTACAGCTGTTTCATCGTTGTTGGGAATCATCAGCAGTGCACATCCACCGAGCCCCCACGGGGACTCGAACGCGGGCTGAACGATTGTCAATCGAACACCTTAACCGCAAGCCTATCCGCGCTGGCTCTGAACCGTTTGTTCAACATCTACACTACATGATATAGCACCCTTCCGTCACTGGGTTTTGAACGGTAAGAACCCGCTTCCCACACAGCGATCGACTCCTATGATGGATGACTTCTGTGTGGGGGCCTAAGTACAACGAAGGCATTCCGTTATGAACAACCTACACAGCTTGGTTACTATTTGCAATTGAGTAGTAGGAGATTAGATTTGTATATAATATGATTCATCATGCAGCTTGAACGCTCAACTCACCATTGAAAAGCATGGAAGCAGTGTACAGCTGTTTCATCGTTGTTGGGAATCATCAGCAGTGCACATCCACCGAGCCCCCACGGGGACTCGAACGCGGGCTGAACGATTGTCAATCGAACACCTTAACCGCAAGCCTATCCGGGCTGGCTCTCAACCGTTTGTTCAACATCTACACTACATGATATAGCACCCTTCCGTCACTGGGTTTTGAACGGTAAGAACCCGCTTCCCACACAGCGATCGACTCCTATGATGGATGACTTCTCTGTAGGGGCCTAAGTACAACGAAGGCATTCCGTTATGAACAACCTACACAGCTTGGTTACTATTTGCAATTGAGTAGTAGCAGATTAGATTTGTATATAATATGATTCATCATGCAGCTTGAACGCTCAACTCACCATTGAAAAGCATGGAAGCAGTGTACAGCTGTTTCATCGTTGTTGGGAATCATCAGCAGTGCACATCCACCGAGCCCCCACGGGGACTCGAACGCGGGTGAATGATTGTGAATCGAACACCTTAACCGCAAGCCTATCCGGGTTGGCTCTCAACCGTTTGTTCAACATCTACACTACATGATATAGCACCCTTCCGTCACTGGGTTTTGAACGGTAACAACCCGCTTCCCACACAGCGATCGACTCCTATGATGGATGACTTCTCTGTAGGGGCCTAAGTACAACAAAGGCATTCCGTTATGAACAACCTACACAGCTTGGTTACTATTTGCAATTGAGTAGTAGCAGATTAGATTTGTATATAATATGATTCATCATGCAGCTTGAACGCTCAACTCACCATTGAAAAGCATGGAAGCAGTGTACAGCTGTTTCATCGTTGTTGGGAATCATCAGCAGTGCACATCCACCGAGCCCCCACGGGGACTCGAACGCGGGCTGAACGATTGTCAATCGAACACCTTAACCGCAAGCCTATCCGGGCTGGCTCTCAACCGTTTGTTCAACATCTACACTACATGATATAGCACCCTTCCGTCACTGGGTTTTGAACGGTAACAACCCGCTTCCCACACAGCGATCGACTCCTATGATGGATGACTTCTCTGTAGGGGCCTAAGTACAACGAAGGCATTCCGTTATGAACAACCTACACAGCTTGGTTACTATTTGCAATTGAGTAGTAGCAGATTAGATTTGTATATAATATGATTCATCATGCAGCTTGAACGCTCAACTCACCATTGAAAAGCATGGAAGCAGTGTACAGCTGTTTCATCGTTGTTGGGAATCATCAGCAGTGCACATCCACCGAGCCCCCACGGGGACTCGAACGCGGGCTGAACGATTGTCAATCGAACACCTTAACCGCAATCCTATCCGGGCTGGCTCTCAACCGTTTGTTCAACATCTACACTACATGATATAGCACCCTTCCGTCACTGGGTTTTGAACGGTAACAACCCGCTTCCCACACAGCGATCGACTCCTATGATGGATGACTTCTCTGTAGGGGCCTAAGTACAACAAAGGCATTCCGTTATGAACAACCTACACAGCTTGGTTACTATTTGCAATTGAGTAGTAGGAGATTAGATTTGTATATAATATGATTCATCATGCAGCTTGAACGCTCAACTCACCATTGAAAAGCATGGAAGCAGTGTACAGCTGTTTCATCCTTGTTGGGAATCATCAGCAGTGCACATCCACCGAGCCCCCACGGGGACTCGAACGCGGGCTGAACGATTGTCAATCGAACACCTTAACCGCAAGCCTATCCGGGCTGGCTCTCAACCGTTTGTTCAACATCTACACAACATGATATAGCACCCTTCCGTCACTGGGTTTTGAACGGTAAGAACCCGCTTCCCACACAGCGATCGACTCCTATGATGGATGACTTCTCTGTAGGGGCCTAAGTACAACGAAGGCATTCCGTTATGAACAACCTACACAGCTTGGTTACTATTTGCAATTGAGTAGTAGCAGATTAGATTTGTATATAATATGATTCATCATGCAGCTTGAACGCTCAACTCACCATTGAAAAGCATGGAAGCAGTGTACAGCTGTTTCATCGTTGTTGGGAATCATCAGCAGTGCACATCCACCGAGCCCCCACGGGGACTCGAACGCGGGTGAATGATTGTGAATCGAACACCTTAACCGCAAGCCTATCCGGGTTGGCTCTCAACCGTTTGTTCAACATCTACACTACATGATATAGCACCCTTCCGTCACTGGGTTTTTAACGGTAAGAACCCGTTCCCACACAGCGATCGACTCCTATGATGGATGACTCCTGTTTCGGGGCCTAAGTACAACGAAGGCATTCCGTTATGAACAACCTACACAGCTTGGTTACTATTTGCAATTGAGTAGTAGCAGATTAGATTTGTATATAATATGATTCATCATGCAGCTTGAACGCTCAACTCACCATTGAAAAGCATGGAAGCAGTGTACAGCTGTATCATCGTTGTTGGGAATCATCAGCAGTGCACATCCACCGAGCCCCCACGGGGACTCGAACGCGGGCTGAACGATTGTCAATCGAACACCTTAACCGCAAGCCTATCCGCGCTGGCTCTCAACCGTTTGTTCAACATCTACACTACATGATATAGCACCCTTCCGTCACTGGGTTTTGAACGGTAAGAACCCGCTTCCCACACAGCGATCGACTCCTATGATGGATGACTTCTCTGTAGGGGCCTAAGTACAACGAAGGCATTCCGTTATGAACAACCTACACAGCTTGGTTACTATTTGCAATTGAGTAGTAGCAGATTAGATTTGTATATAATATGATTCATCATGCAGCTTGAACGCTCAACTCACCATTGAAAAGCATGGAAGCAGTGTACAGCTGTTTCATCCTTGTTGGGAATCATCAGCAGTGCACATCCACCGAGCCCCCACGGGGACTCGAACGCGGGCTGAACGATTGTCAATCGAACACCTTAACCGCAAGCCTATCCGGGCTGGCTCTCAACCGTTTGTTCAACATCTACACAACATGATATAGCACCCTTCCGTCACTGGGTTTTTAACGGTAAGAACCCGTTCCCACACAGCGATCGACTCCTATGATGGATGACTCCTGTTTCGGGGACTAAGTACAACAAAGGCATTCAATTATGAACAACCTACACAGCTTGGTTACTATTTGCAATTGAGTAGTAGGAGATTAGATTTGTATATAATATGATTCATCATGCAGCTTGAACGCTCAACTCATCATTGAAAAGCATGGAAGCAGTGTACAGCTGTTTCATCGTTGTTGGGAATCATCAGCAGTGCACATCCACCGAGCCCCCACGGGGACTCGAACGCGGGCTGCACGATTGTCAATCGAACACCTTAACCGCAAGCCTATCCGGGCTGGCTCTCAACCGTTTGTTCAACATCTACACTACATGATATAGCACCCTTCCGTCACTGGGTTTTGAACGGTAAGAACCCGCTTCCCACACAGCGATCGACTCCTATGATGGATGACTTCTCTGTAGGGGCCTAAGTACAACGAAGGCATTCCGTTATGAACAACCTACACAGCTTGGTTACTATTTGCAATTGAGTAGTAGCAGATTAGATTTGTATATAATATGATTCATCATGCAGCTTGAACGCTCAACTCACCATTGAAAAGCATGGAAGCAGTGTACAGCTGTTTCATCGTTGTTGGGAATCATCAGCAGTGCACATCCACCGAGCCCCCACGGGGACTCGAACGCGGGCTGAACGATTGTCAATCGAACACCTTAACCGCAAGCCTATCCGGGCTGGCTCTCAACCGTTTGTTCAACATCTACACTACATGATATAGCACCCTTCCGTCACTGGGTTTTTAACGGTAAGAACCCGCTTCCCACACAGCGATCGACTCCTATGATGGATGACTTCTCTGTAGGGGCCTAAGTACAACAAAGGCATTCCGTTATGAACAACCTACACAGCTTGGTTACTATTTGCAATTGAGTAGTAGGAGATTAGATTTGTATATAATATGATTCATCATGCAGCTTGAACGCTCAACTCACCATTGAAAAGCATGGAAGCAGTGTACAGCTGTTTCATCGTTGTTGGGAATCATCAGCAGTGCACATCCACCGAGCCCCCACGGGGACTCGAACGCGGGTGAATGATTGTGAATCAAACACCTTAACCGCAAGCCTATCCGGGCTGGCTCTCAACCGTTTGTTCAACATCTACACTACATGATATAGCACCCTTCCGTCACTGGGTTTTGAACGGTAAGAACCCGCTTCCCACACAGCGATCGACTCCTATGATGGATGACTTCTCTGTAGGGGCCTAAGTACAACAAAGGCATTCCGTTATGAACAACCTACACAGCTTGGTTACTATTTGCAATTGAGTAGTAGGAGATTAGATTTGTATATAATATGATTCATCATGCAGCTTGAACGCTCAACTCACCATTGAAAAGCATGGAAGCAGTGTACAGCTGTTTCATCGTTGTTGGGAATCATCAGCAGTGCACATCCACCGAGCCCCCACGGGGACTCGAACGCGGGCTGAACGATTGTCAATCGAACACCTTAACCGCAAGCCTATCCGCGCTGGCTCTCAACCGTTTGTTCAACATCTACACTACATGATATAGCACCCTTCCGTCACTGGGTTTTGAACGGTAAGAACCCGCTTCCCACACAGCGATCGACTCCTATGATGGATGACTTCTCTGTAGGGGCCTAAGTACAACGAAGGCATTCCGTTATGAACAACCTACACAGCTTGGTTACTATTTGCAATTGAGTAGTAGCAGATTAGATTTGTATATAATATGATTCATCATGCAGCTTGAACGCTCAACTCACCATTGAAAAGCATGGAAGCAGTGTACAGCTGTTTCATCGTTGTTGGGAATCATCAGCAGTGCACATCCACCGAGCCCCCACGGGGACTCGAACGCGGGTGAGTGATTGTGAATCAAACACCTTAACCGCAAGCCTATCCGGGCTGGCTCTCAACCGTTTGTTCAACATCTACACTACATGATATAGCACCCTTCCGTCACTGGGTTTTTAACGGTAAGAACCCGCTTCCCACACAGCGATCGACTCCTATGATGGATGACTTCTCTGTAGGGGCCTAAGTACAACGAAGGCATTCCGTTATGAACAACCTACACAGCTTGGTTACTATTTGCAATTGAGTAGTAGGAGATTAGATTTGTATATAATATGATTCATCATGCAGCTTGAACGCTCAACTCACCATTGAAAAGCATGGAAGCAGTGTACAGCTGTTTCATCGTTGTTGGGAATCATCAGCAGTGCACATCCACCGAGCCCCCACGGGGACTCGAACGCGGGCTGAACGATTGTCAATCGAACACCTTAACCGCAAGCCTATCCGGGCTGGCTCTCAACCGTTTGTTCAACATCTACACTACATGATATAGCACCCTTCCGTCACTGGGTTTTTAACGGTAAGAACCCGCTTCCCACACAGCGATCGACTCCTATGATGGATGACTTCTCTGTAGGGGCCTAAGTACAACGAAGGCATTCCGTTATGAACAACCTACACAGCTTGGTTACTATTTGCAATTGAGTAGTAGCAGATTAGATTTGTATATAATATGATTCATCATGCAGCTTGAACGCTCAACTCACCATTGAAAAGCATGGAAGCAGTGTACAGCTGTTTCATCGTTGTTGGGAATCATCAGCAGTGCACATCCACCGAGCCCCCACGGGGACTCGAACGCGGGCTGAACGATTGTCAATCGAACACCTTAACCGCAAGCCTATCCGGGCTGGCTCTCAACCGTTTGTTCAACATCTACACTACATGATATAGCACCCTTCCGTCACTGGGTTTTGAACGGTAACAACCCGCTTCCCACACAGCGATCGACTCCTATGATGGATGACTTCTCTGTAGGGGCCTAAGTACAACGAAGGCATTCCGTTATGAACAACCTACACAGCTTGGTTACTATTTGCAATTGAGTAGTAGGAGATTAGATTTGTATATAATATGATTCATCATGCAGCTTGAACGCTCAACTCACCATTGAAAAGCATGGAAGCAGTGTACAGCTGTTTCATCGTTGTTGGGAATCATCAGCAGTGCACATCCACCGAGCCCCCACGGGGACTCGAACGCGGGCTGAACGATTGTCAATCGAACACCTTAACCGCAAGCCTATCCGGGCTGGCTCTCAACCGTTTGTTCAACATCTACACAACATGATATAGCACCCTTCCGTCACTGGGTTTTGAACGGTAAGAACCCGCTTCCCACACAGCGATCGACTCCTATGATGGATGACTTCTCTGTAGGGGCCTAAGTACAACGAAGGCATTCCGTTATGAACAACCTACACAGCTTGGTTACTATTTGCAATTGAGTAGTAGCAGATTAGATTTGTATATAATATGATTCATCATGCAGCTTGAACGCTCAACTCACCATTGAAAAGCATGGAAGCAGTGTACAGCTGTTTCATCGTTGTTGGGAATCATCAGCAGTGCACATCCACCGAGCCCCCACGGGGACTCGAACGCGGGCTGAACGATTGTCAATCGAACACCTTAACCGCAAGCCTATCCGGGCTGGCTCTCAACCGTTTGTTCAACATCTACACTACATGATATAGCACCCTTCCGTCACTGGGTTTTGAACGGTAACAACCCGCTTCCCACACAGCGATCGACTCCTATGATTGATGACTTCTCTGTAGGGGCCTAAGTACAACGAAGGCATTCCGTTATGAACAACCTACACAGCTTGGTTACTATTTGCAATTGAGTAGTAGCAGATTAGATTTGTATATAATATGATTCATCATGCAGCTTGAACGCTCAACTCACCATTGAAAAGCATGGAAGCAGTGTACAGCTGTTTCATCGTTGTTGGGAATCATCAGCAGTGCACATCCACCGAGCCCCCACGGGGACTCGAACGCGGGCTGAACGATTGTCAATCGAACACCTTAACCGCAAGCCTATCCGGGCTGGCTCTCAACCGTTTGTTCAACATCTACACTACATGATATAGCACCCTTCCGTCACTGGGTTTTTAACGGTAAGAACCCGCTTCCCACACAGCGATCGACTCCTATGATGGATGACTTCTCTGTAGGGGCCTAAGTACAACGAAAGCATTCCGTTATGAACAACCTACACAGCTTGGTTACTATTTGCAATTGAGTAGTAGGAGATTAGATTTGTATATAATATGATTCATCATGCAGCTTGAACGCTCAACTCACCATTGAAAAGCATGGAAGCAGTGTACAGCTGTTTCATCGTTGTTGGGAATCATCAGCAGTGCACATCCACCGAGCCCCCACGGGGACTCGAACGCGGGCTGAACGATTGTCAATCGAACACCTTAACCGCAAGCCTATCCGCGCTGGCTCTCAACCGTTTGTTCAACATCTACACTACATGATATAGCACCCTTCCGTCACTGGGTTTTGAACGGTAACAACCCGCTTCCCACACAGCGATCGACTCCTATGATGGATGACTTCTCTGTAGGGGCCTAAGTACAACGAAGGCATTCCGTTATGAACAACCTACACAGCTTGGTTACTATTTGCAATTGAGTAGTAGCAGATTAGATTTGTATATAATATGATTCATCATGCAGCTTGAACGCTCAACTCACCATTGAAAAGCATGGAAGCAGTGTACAGCTGTTTCATCGTTGTTGGGAATCATCAGCAGTGCACATCCACCGAGCCCCCACGGGGACTCGAACGCGGGCTGAACGATTGTCAATCGAACACCTTAACCGCAAGCCTATCCGGGCTGGCTCTCAACCGTTTGTTCAACATCTACACTACATGATATAGCACCCTTCCGTCACTGGGTTTTGAACGGTAAGAACCCGCTTCCCACACAGCGATCGACTCCTATGATGGATGACTTCTGTGTGGGGGCCTAAGTACAACGAAGGCATTCCGTTATGAACAACCTACACAGCTTGGTTACTATTTGCAATTGAGTAGTAGCAGATTAGATTTGTATATAATATGATTCATCATGCAGCTTGAACGCTCAACTCACCATTGAAAAGCATGGAAGCAGTGTACAGCTGTTTCATCGTTGTTGGGAATCATCAGCAGTGCACATCCACCGAGCCCCCACGGGGACTCGAACGCGGGTGAATGATTGTGAATCGAACACCTTAACCGCAAGCCTATCCGGGCTGGCTCTCAACCGTTTGTTCAACATCTACACAACATGATATAGCACCCTTCCGTCACTGGGTTTTGAACGGTAAGAACCCGCTTCCCACACAGCGATCGACTCCTATGATGGATGACTTCTCTGTAGGGGCCTAAGTACAACGAAAGCATTCCGTTATGAACAACCTACACAGCTTGGTTACTATTTGCAATTGAGTAGTAGGAGATTAGATTTGTATATAATATGATTCATCATGCAGCTTGAACGCTCAACTCACCATTGAAAAGCATGGAAGCAGTGTACAGCTGTTTCATCGTTGTTGGGAATCATCAGCAGTGCACATCCACCGAGCCCCCACGGGGACTCGAACGCGGGCTGAACGATTGTCAATCGAACACCTTAACCGCAAGCCTATCCGGGCTGGCTCTCAACCGTTTGTTCAACATCTACACTACATGATATAGCACCCTTCCGTCACTGGGTTTTGAACGGTAAGAACCCGCTTCCCACACAGCGATCGACTCCTATGATGGATGACTTCTCTGTAGGGGCCTAAGTACAACGAAGGCATTCCGTTATGAACAACCTACACAGCTTGGTTACTATTTGCAATTGAGTAGTAGGAGATTAGATTTGTATATAATATGATTCATCATGCAGCTTGAACGCTCAACTCACCATTGAAAAGCATGGAAGCAGTGTACAGCTGTTTCATCGTTGTTGGGAATCATCAGCAGTGCACATCCACCGAGCCCCCACGGGGACTCGAACGCGGGCTGAACGATTGTCAATCGAACACCTTAACCGCAAGCCTATCCGCGCTGGCTCTCAACCGTTTGTTCAACATCTACACTACATGATATAGCACCCTTCCGTCACTGGGTTTTGAACGGTAAGAACCCGCTTCCCACACAGCGATCGACTCCTATGATGGATGACTTCTGTGTGGGGGCCTAAGTACAACGAAGGCATTCCGTTATGAACAACCTACACAGCTTGGTTACTATTTGCAATTGAGTAGTAGCAGATTAGATTTGTATATAATATGATTCATCATGCAGCTTGAACGCTCAACTCACCATTGAAAAGCATGGAAGCAGTGTACAGCTGTTTCATCGTTGTTGGGAATCATCAGCAGTGCACATCCACCGAGCCCCCACGGGGACTCGAACGCGGGTGAATGATTGTGAATCGAACACCTTAACCGCAAGCCTATCCGGGCTGGCTCTCAACCGTTTGTTCAACATCTACACAACATGATATAGCACCCTTCCGTCACTGGGTTTTGAACGGTAAGAACCCGCTTCCCACACAGCGATCGACTCCTATGATGGATGACTTCTCTGTAGGGGCCTAAGTACAACGAAGGCATTCCGTTATGAACAACCTACACAGCTTGGTTACTATTTGCAATTGAGTAGTAGCAGATTAGATTTGTATATAATATGATTCATCATGCAGCTTGAACGCTCAACTCACCATTGAAAAGCATGGAAGCAGTGTACAGCTGTTTCATCGTTGTTGGGAATCATCAGCAGTGCACATCCACCGAGCCCCCACGGGGACTCGAACGCGGGTGAATGATTGTGAATCGAACACCTTAACCGCAAGCCTATCCGGGTTGGCTCTCAACCGTTTGTTCAACATCTACACTACATGATATAGCACCCTTCCGTCACTGGGTTTTGAACGGTAAGAACCCGCTTCCCACACAGCGATCGACTCCTATGATGGATGACTTCTCTGTAGGGGCCTAAGTACAACGAAGGCATTCCGTTATGAACAACCTACACAGCTTGGTTACTATTTGCAATTGAGTAGTAGGAGATTAGATTTGTATATAATATGATTCATCATGCAGCTTGAACGCTCAACTCACCATTGAAAAGCATGGAAGCAGTGTACAGCTGTTTCATCGTTGTTGGGAATCATCAGCAGTGCACATCCACCGAGCCCCCACGGGGACTCGAACGCGGGCTGAACGATTGTCAATCGAACACCTTAACCGCAAGCCTATCCGGGCTGGCTCTCAACCGTTTGTTCAACATCTACACTACATGATATAGCACCCTTCCGTCACTGGGTTTTGAACGGTAACAACCCGCTTCCCACACAGCGATCGACTCCTATGATGGATGACTTCTCTGTAGGGGCCTAAGTACAACGAAGGCATTCCGTTATGAACAACCTACACAGCTTGGTTACTATTTGCAATTGAGTAGTAGCAGATTAGATTTGTATATAATATGATTCATCATGCAGCTTGAACGCTCAACTCACCATTGAAAAGCATGGAAGCAGTGTACAGCTGTTTCATCGTTGTTGGGAATCATCAGCAGTGCACATCCACCGAGCCCCCACGGGGACTCGAACGCGGGCTGAACGATTGTCAATCGAACACCTTAACCGCAAGCCTATCCGCGCTGGCTCTCAACCGTTTGTTCAACATCTACACTACATGATATAGCACCCTTCCGTCACTGGGTTTTGAACGGTAACAACCCGCTTCCCACACAGCGATCGACTCCTATGATGGATGACTTCTCTGTAGGGGCCTAAGTACAACGAAGGCATTCCGTTATGAACAACCTACACAGCTTGGTTACTATTTGCAATTGAGTAGTAGGAGATTAGATTTGTATATAATATGATTCATCATGCAGCTTGAACGCTCAACTCACCATTGAAAAGCATGGAAGCAGTGTACAGCTGTTTCATCGTTGTTGGGAATCATCAGCAGTGCACATCCACCGAGCCCCCACGGGGACTCGAACGCGGGTGAATGATTGTGAATCGAACACCTTAACCGCAAGCCTATCCGGGTTGGCTCTCAACCGTTTGTTCAACATCTACACTACATGATATAGCACCCTTCCGTCACTGGGTTTTGAACGGTAAGAACCCGCTTCCCACACAGCGATCGACTCCTATGATGGATGACTTCTCTGTAGGGGCCTAAGTACAACGAAGGCATTCCGTTATGAACAACCTACACAGCTTGGTTACTATTTGCAATTGAGTAGTAGCAGATTAGATTTGTATATAATATGATTCATCATGCAGCTTGAACGCTCAACTCACCATTGAAAAGCATGGAAGCAGTGTACAGCTGTTTCATCGTTGTTGGGAATCATCAGCAGTGCACATCCACCGAGCCCCCACGGGGACTCGAACGCGGGCTGAACGATTGTCAATCGAACACCTTAACCGCAAGCCTATCCGGGCTGGCTCTCAACCGTTTGTTCAACATCTACACTACATGATATAGCACCCTTCCGTCACTGGGTTTTGAACGGTAAGAACCCGCTTCCCACACAGCGATCGACTCCTATGATGGATGACTTCTCTGTAGGGGCCTAAGTACAACGAAGGCATTCCGTTATGAACAACCTACACAGCTTGGTTACTATTTGCAATTGAGTAGTAGCAGATTAGATTTGTATATAATATGATTCATCATGCAGCTTGAACGCTCAACTCACCATTGAAAAGCATGGAAGCAGTGTACAGCTGTTTCATCGTTGTTGGGAATCATCAGCAGTGCACATCCACCGAGCCCCCACGGGGACTCGAACGCGGGCTGAACGATTGTCAATCGAACACCTTAACCGCAAGCCTATCCGGGCTGGTTCTCAACCGTTTGTTCAACATCTACACTACATGATATAGCACCCTTCCGTCACTGGGTTTTTAACGGTAAGAACCCGTTCCCACACAGCGATCGACTCCTATGATGGATGACTTCTCTGTAGGGGCCTAAGTACAACGAAAGCATTCCGTTATGAACAACCTACACAGCTTGGTTACTATTTGCAATTGAGTAGTAGGAGATTAGATTTGTATATAATATGATTCATCATGCAGCTTGAACGCTCAACTCACCATTGAAAAGCATGGAAGCAGTGTACAGCTGTTTCATCGTTGTTGGGAATCATCAGCAGTGCACATCCACCGAGCCCCCACGGGGACTCGAACGCGGGCTGAACGATTGTCAATCGAACACCTTAACCGCAAGCCTATCCGCGCTGGCTCTCAACCGTTTGTTCAACATCTACACTACATGATATAGCACCCTTCCGTCACTGGGTTTTGAACGGTAAGAACCCGCTTCCCACACAGCGATCGACTCCTATGATGGATGACTTCTCTGTAGGGGCCTAAGTACAACGAAGGCATTCCGTTATGAACAACCTACACAGCTTGGTTACTATTTGCAATTGAGTAGTAGCAGATTAGATTTGTATATAATATGATTCATCATGCAGCTTGAACGCTCAACTCACCATTGAAAAGCATGGAAGCAGTGTACAGCTGTTTCATCGTTGTTGGGAATCATCAGCAGTGCACATCCACCGAGCCCCCACGGGGACTCGAACGCGGGCTGAACGATTGTCAATCGAACACCTTAACCGCAAGCCTATCCGCGCTGGCTCTCAACCGTTTGTTCAACATCTACACTACATGATATAGCACCCTTCCGTCACTGGGTTTTGAACGGTAACAACCCGCTTCCCACACAGCGATCGACTCCTATGATGGATGACTTCTGTGTGGGGGCCTAAGTACAACGAAGGCATTCCGTTATGAACAACCTACACAGCTTGGTTACTATTTGCAATTGAGTAGTAGCAGATTAGATTTGTATATAATATGATTCATCATGCAGCTTGAACGCTCAACTCACCATTGAAAAGCATGGAAGCAGTGTACAGCTGTTTCATCGTTGTTGGGAATCATCAGCAGTGCACATCCACCGAGCCCCCACGGGGACTCGAACGCGGGTGAATGATTGTGAATCGAACACCTTAACCGCAAGCCTATCCGGGCTGGCTCTCAACCGTTTGTTCAACATCTACACAACATGATATAGCACCCTTCCGTCACTGGGTTTTGAACGGTAAGAACCCGCTTCCCACACAGCGATCGACTCCTATGATGGATGACTTCTCTGTAGGGGCCTAAGTACAACGAAGGCATTCCGTTATGAACAACCTACACAGCTTGGTTACTATTTGCAATTGAGTAGTAGGAGATTAGATTTGTATATAATATGATTCATCATGCAGCTTGAACGCTCAACTCACCATTGAAAAGCATGGAAGCAGTGTACAGCTGTTTCATCGTTGTTGGGAATCATCAGCAGTGCACATCCACCGAGCCCCCACGGGGACTCGAACGCGGGCTGAACGATTGTCAATCGAACACCTTAACCGCAAGCCTATCCGCGCTGGCTCTCAACCGTTTGTTCAACATCTACACTACATGATATAGCACCCTTCCGTCACTGGGTTTTGAACGGTAAGAACCCGCTTCCCACACAGCGATCGACTCCTATGATGGATGACTTCTGTGTGGGGGCCTAAGTACAACGAAGGCATTCCGTTATGAACAACCTACACAGCTTGGTTACTATTTGCAATTGAGTAGTAGCAGATTAGATTTGTATATAATATGATTCATCATGCAGCTTGAACGCTCAACTCACCATTGAAAAGCATGGAAGCAGTGTACAGCTGTTTCATCGTTGTTGGGAATCATCAGCAGTGCACATCCACCGAGCCCCCACGGGGACTCGAACGCGGGTGAATGATTGTGAATCGAACACCTTAACCGCAAGCCTATCCGGGCTGGCTCTCAACCGTTTGTTCAACATCTACACAACATGATATAGCACCCTTCCGTCACTGGGTTTTGAACGGTAAGAACCCGCTTCCCACACAGCGATCGACTCCTATGATGGATGACTTCTCTGTAGGGGCCTAAGTACAACGAAGGCATTCCGTTATGAACAACCTACACAGCTTGGTTACTATTTGCAATTGAGTAGTAGCAGATTAGATTTGTATATAATATGATTCATCATGCAGCTTGAACGCTCAACTCACCATTGAAAAGCATGGAAGCAGTGTACAGCTGTTTCATCGTTGTTGGGAATCATCAGCAGTGCACATCCACCGAGCCCCCACGGGGACTCGAACGCGGGTGAATGATTGTGAATCGAACACCTTAACCGCAAGCCTATCCGGGTTGGCTCTCAACCGTTTGTTCAACATCTACACTACATGATATAGCACCCTTCCGTCACTGGGTTTTGAACGGTAAGAACCCGCTTCCCACACAGCGATCGACTCCTATGATGGATGACTTCTCTGTAGGGGCCTAAGTACAACAAAGGCATTCCGTTATGAACAACCTACACAGCTTGGTTACTATTTGCAATTGAGTAGTAGGAGATTAGATTTGTATATAATATGATTCATCATGCAGCTTGAACGCTCAACTCACCATTGAAAAGCATGGAAGCAGTGTACAGCTGTTTCATCGTTGTTGGGAATCATCAGCAGTGCACATCCACCGAGCCCCCACGGGGACTCGAACGCGGGCTGAACGATTGTCAATCGAACACCTTAACCGCAAGCCTATCCGGGCTGGCTCTCAACCGTTTGTTTAACATCTACACTACATGATATAGCACCCTTCCGTCACTGGGTTTTGAACGGTAAGAACCCGCTTCCCACACAGCGATCGACTCCTATGATGGATGACTTCTCTGTAGGGGCCTAAGTACAACAAAGGCATTCCGTTATGAACAACCTACACAGCTTGGTTACTATTTGCAATTGAGTAGTAGGAGATTAGATTTGTATATAATATGATTCATCATGCAGCTTGAACGCTCAACTCACCATTGAAAAGCATGGAAGCAGTGTACAGCTGTTTCATCGTTGTTGGGAATCATCAGCAGTGCACATCCACCGAGCCCCCACGGGGACTCGAACGCGGGCTGAACGATTGTCAATCGAACACCTTAACCGCAAGCCTATCCGGGCTGGCTCTCAACCGTTTGTTCAACATCTACACTACATGATATAGCACCCTTCCGTCACTGGGTTTTGAACGGTAACAACCCGCTTCCCACACAGCGATCGACTCCTATGATGGATGACTTCTCTGTAGGGGCCTAAGTACAACGAAGGCATTCCGTTATGAACAACCTACACAGCTTGGTTACTATTTGCAATTGAGTAGTAGCAGATTAGATTTGTATATAATATGATTCATCATGCAGCTTGAACGCTCAACTCACCATTGAAAAGCATGGAAGCAGTGTACAGCTGTTTCATCGTTGTTGGGAATCATCAGCAGTGCACATCCACCGAGCCCCCACGGGGACTCGAACGCGGGCTGAACGATTGTCAATCGAACACCTTAACCGCAAGCCTATCCGCGCTGGCTCTCAACCGTTTGTTCAACATCTACACTACATGATATAGCACCCTTCCGTCACTGGGTTTTGAACGGTAACAACCCGCTTCCCACACAGCGATCGACTCCTATGATGGATGACTTCTCTGTAGGGGCCTAAGTACAACGAAGGCATTCCGTTATGAACAACCTACACAGCTTGGTTACTATTTGCAATTGAGTAGTAGGAGATTAGATTTGTATATAATATGATTCATCATGCAGCTTGAACGCTCAACTCACCATTGAAAAGCATGGAAGCAGTGTACAGCTGTTTCATCGTTGTTGGGAATCATCAGCAGTGCACATCCACCGAGCCCCCACGGGGACTCGAACGCGGGCTGAACGATTGTCAATCGAACACCTTAACCGCAAGCCTATCCGCGCTGGCTCTCAACCGTTTGTTCAACATCTACACTACATGATATAGCACCCTTCCGTCACTGGGTTTTGAACGGTAAGAACCCGCTTCCCACACAGCGATCGACTCCTATGATGGATGACTTCTGTGTGGGGGCCTAAGTACAACGAAGGCATTCCGTTATGAACAACCTACACAGCTTGGTTACTATTTGCAATTGAGTAGTAGCAGATTAGATTTGTATATAATATGATTCATCATGCAGCTTGAACGCTCAACTCACCATTGAAAAGCATGGAAGCAGTGTACAGCTGTTTCATCGTTGTTGGGAATCATCAGCAGTGCACATCCACCGAGCCCCCACGGGGACTCGAACGCGGGTGAATGATTGTGAATCGAACACCTTAACCGCAAGCCTATCCGGGCTGGCTCTCAACCGTTTGTTCAACATCTACACAACATGATATAGCACCCTTCCGTCACTGGGTTTTGAACGGTAAGAACCCGCTTCCCACACAGCGATCGACTCCTATGATGGATGACTTCTCTGTAGGGGCCTAAGTACAACGAAGGCATTCCGTTATGAACAACCTACACAGCTTGGTTACTATTTGCAATTGAGTAGTAGCAGATTAGATTTGTATATAATATGATTCATCATGCAGCTTGAACGCTCAACTCACCATTGAAAAGCATGGAAGCAGTGTACAGCTGTTTCATCGTTGTTGGGAATCATCAGCAGTGCACATCCACCGAGCCCCCACGGGGACTCGAACGCGGGTGAATGATTGTGAATCGAACACCTTAACCGCAAGCCTATCCGGGTTGGCTCTCAACCGTTTGTTCAACATCTACACTACATGATATAGCACCCTTCCGTCACTGGGTTTTGAACGGTAAGAACCCGCTTCCCACACAGCGATCGACTCCTATGATGGATGACTTCTCTGTAGGGGCCTAAGTACAACAAAGGCATTCCGTTATGAACAACCTACACAGCTTGGTTACTATTTGCAATTGAGTAGTAGGAGATTAGATTTGTATATAATATGATTCATCATGCAGCTTGAACGCTCAACTCACCATTGAAAAGCATGGAAGCAGTGTACAGCTGTTTCATCGTTGTTGGGAATCATCAGCAGTGCACATCCACCGAGCCCCCACGGGGACTCGAACGCGGGCTGAACGATTGTCAATCGAACACCTTAACCGCAAGCCTATCCGGGCTGGCTCTCAACCGTTTGTTCAACATCTACACTACATGATATAGCACCCTTCCGTCACTGGGTTTTGAACGGTAACAACCCGCTTCCCACACAGCGATCGACTCCTATGATGGATGACTTCTCTGTAGGGGCCTAAGTACAACGAAGGCATTCCGTTATGAACAACCTACACAGCTTGGTTACTATTTGCAATTGAGTAGTAGCAGATTAGATTTGTATATAATATGATTCATCATGCAGCTTGAACGCTCAACTCACCATTGAAAAGCATGGAAGCAGTGTACAGCTGTTTCATCGTTGTTGGGAATCATCAGCAGTGCACATCCACCGAGCCCCCACGGGGACTCGAACGCGGGTGAATGATTGTGAATCGAACACCTTAACCGCAAGCCTATCCGGGCTGGCTCTCAACCGTTTGTTCAACATCTACACAACATGATATAGCACCCTTCCGTCACTGGGTTTTGAACGGTAAGAACCCGCTTCCCACACAGCGATCGACTCCTATGATGGATGACTTCTCTGTAGGGGCCTAAGTACAACGAAGGCATTCCGTTATGAACAACCTACACAGCTTGGTTACTATTTGCAATTGAGTAGTAGCAGATTAGATTTGTATATAATATGATTCATCATGCAGCTTGAACGCTCAACTCACCATTGAAAAGCATGGAAGCAGTGTACAGCTGTTTCATCGTTGTTGGGAATCATCAGCAGTGCACATCCACCGAGCCCCCACGGGGACTCGAACGCGGGTGAATGATTGTGAATCGAACACCTTAACCGCAAGCCTATCCGGGTTGGCTCTCAACCGTTTGTTCAACATCTACACTACATGATATAGCACCCTTCCGTCACTGGGTTTTGAACGGTAAGAACCCGCTTCCCACACAGCGATCGACTCCTATGATGGATGACTTCTCTGTAGGGGCCTAAGTACAACAAAGGCATTCCGTTATGAACAACCTACACAGCTTGGTTACTATTTGCAATTGAGTAGTAGGAGATTAGATTTGTATATAATATGATTCATCATGCAGCTTGAACGCTCAACTCACCATTGAAAAGCATGGAAGCAGTGTACAGCTGTTTCATCGTTGTTGGGAATCATCAGCAGTGCACATCCACCGAGCCCCCACGGGGACTCGAACGCGGGCTGAACGATTGTCAATCGAACACCTTAACCGCAAGCCTATCCGGGCTGGCTCTCAACCGTTTGTTCAACATCTACACTACATGATATAGCACCCTTCCGTCACTGGGTTTTGAACGGTAACAACCCGCTTCCCACACAGCGATCGACTCCTATGATGGATGACTTCTCTGTAGGGGCCTAAGTACAACGAAGGCATTCCGTTATGAACAACCTACACAGCTTGGTTACTATTTGCAATTGAGTAGTAGCAGATTAGATTTGTATATAATATGATTCATCATGCAGCTTGAACGCTCAACTCACCATTGAAAAGCATGGAAGCAGTGTACAGCTGTTTCATCGTTGTTGGGAATCATCAGCAGTGCACATCCACCGAGCCCCCACGGGGACTCGAACGCGGGCTGAACGATTGTCAATCGAACACCTTAACCGCAAGCCTATCCGCGCTGGCTCTCAACCGTTTGTTCAACATCTACACTACATGATATAGCACCCTTCCGTCACTGGGTTTTGAACGGTAACAACCCGCTTCCCACACAGCGATCGACTCCTATGATGGATGACTTCTCTGTAGGGGCCTAAGTACAACGAAGGCATTCCGTTATGAACAACCTACACAGCTTGGTTACTATTTGCAATTGAGTAGTAGGAGATTAGATTTGTATATAATATGATTCATCATGCAGCTTGAACGCTCAACTCACCATTGAAAAGCATGGAAGCAGTGTACAGCTGTTTCATCGTTGTTGGGAATCATCAGCAGTGCACATCCACCGAGCCCCCACGGGGACTCGAACGCGGGCTGAACGATTGTCAATCGAACACATTAACCGCAAGCCTATCCGCGCTGGCTCTCAACCGTTTGTTCAACATCTACACAACATGATATAGCACCCTTCCGTCACTGGGTTTTGAACGGTAAGAACCCGCTTCCCACACAGCGATCGACTCCTATGATGGATGACTTCTCTGTAGGGGCCTAAGTACAACGAAGGCATTCCGTTATGAACAACCTACACAGCTTGGTTACTATTTGCAATTGAGTAGTAGCAGATTAGATTTGTATATAATATGATTCATCATGCAGCTTGAACGCTCAACTCACCATTGAAAAGCATGGAAGCAGTGTACAGCTGTTTCATCGTTGTTGGGAATCATCAGCAGTGCACATCCACCGAGCCCCCACGGGGACTCGAACGCGGGTGAATGATTGTGAATCGAACACCTTAACCGCAAGCCTATCCGGGCTGGCTCTCAACCGTTTGTTCAACATCTACACAACATGATATAGCACCCTTCCGTCACTGGGTTTTGAACGGTAAGAACCCGCTTCCCACACAGCGATCGACTCCTATGATGGATGACTTCTCTGTAGGGGCCTAAGTACAACGAAGGCATTCCGTTATGAACAACCTACACAGCTTGGTTACTATTTGCAATTGAGTAGTAGCAGATTAGATTTGTATATAATATGATTCATCATGCAGCTTGAACGCTCAACTCACCATTGAAAAGCATGGAAGCAGTGTACAGCTGTTTCATCGTTGTTGGGAATCATCAGCAGTGCACATCCACCGAGCCCCCACGGGGACTCGAACGCGGGTGAATGATTGTGAATCGAACACCTTAACCGCAAGCCTATCCGGGTTGGCTCTCAACCGTTTGTTCAACATCTACACTACATGATATAGCACCCTTCCGTCACTGGGTTTTGAACGGTAAGAACCCGCTTCCCACACAGCGATCGACTCCTATGATGGATGACTTCTCTGTAGGGGCCTAAGTACAACAAAGGCATTCCGTTATGAACAACCTACACAGCTTGGTTACTATTTGCAATTGAGTAGTAGGAGATTAGATTTGTATATAATATGATTCATCATGCAGCTTGAACGCTCAACTCACCATTGAAAAGCATGGAAGCAGTGTACAGCTGTTTCATCGTTGTTGGGAATCATCAGCAGTGCACATCCACCGAGCCCCCACGGGGACTCGAACGCGGGCTGAACGATTGTCAATCGAACACCTTAACCGCAAGCCTATCCGGGCTGGCTCTCAACCGTTTGTTCAACATCTACACTACATGATATAGCACCCTTCCGTCACTGGGTTTTGAACGGTAACAACCCGCTTCCCACACAGCGATCGACTCCTATGATGGATGACTTCTCTGTAGGGGCCTAAGTACAACGAAGGCATTCCGTTATGAACAACCTACACAGCTTGGTTACTATTTGCAATTGAGTAGTAGCAGATTAGATTTGTATATAATATGATTCATCATGCAGCTTGAACGCTCAACTCACCATTGAAAAGCATGGAAGCAGTGTACAGCTGTTTCATCGTTGTTGGGAATCATCAGCAGTGCACATCCACCGAGCCCCCACGGGGACTCGAACGCGGGCTGAACGATTGTCAATCGAACACCTTAACCGCAAGCCTATCCGCGCTGGCTCTCAACCGTTTGTTCAACATCTACACTACATGATATAGCACCCTTCCGTCACTGGGTTTTGAACGGTAAGAACCCGCTTCCCACACAGCGATCGACTCCTATGATGGATGACTTCTCTGTAGGGGCCTAAGTACAACGAAGGCATTCCGTTATGAACAACCTACACAGCTTGGTTACTATTTGCAATTGAGTAGTAGGAGATTAGATTTGTATATAATATGATTCATCATGCAGCTTGAACGCTCAACTCACCATTGAAAAGCATGGAAGCAGTGTACAGCTGTTTCATCGTTGTTGGGAATCATCAGCAGTGCACATCCACCGAGCCCCGACGGGGACTCGAACGCGGGCTGAACGATTGTCAATCGAACACATTAACCGCAAGCCTATCCGCGCTGGCTCTCAACCGTTTGTTCAACATCTACACAACATGATATAGCACCCTTCCGTCACTGGGTTTTGAACGGTAAGAACCCGCTTCCCACACAGCGATCGACTCCTATGATGGATGACTTCTCTGTAGGGGCCTAAGTACAACGAAGGCATTCCGTTATGAACAACCTACACAGCTTGGTTACTATTTGCAATTGAGTAGTAGCAGATTAGATTTGTATATAATATGATTCATCATGCAGCTTGAACGCTCAACTCACCATTGAAAAGCATGGAAGCAGTGTACAGCTGTTTCATCGTTGTTGGGAATCATCAGCAGTGCACATCCACCGAGCCCCCACGGGGACTCGAACGCGGGTGAATGATTGTGAATCGAACACCTTAACCGCAAGCCTATCCGGGTTGGCTCTCAACCGTTTGTTCAACATCTACACTACATGATATAGCACCCTTCCGTCACTGGGTTTTTAACGGTAAGAACCCGCTTCCCACACAGCGATCGACTCCTATGATGGATGAATTCTCTGTAGGGGCCTAAGTACAACAAAGGCATTCCGTTATGAACAACCTACACAGCTTGGTTACTATTTGCAATTGAGTAGTAGCAGATTAGATTTGTATATAATATGATTCATCATGCAGCTTGAACGCTCAACTCACCATTGAAAAGCATGGAAGCAGTGTACAGCTGTTTCATCGTTGTTGGGAATCATCAGCAGTGCACATCCACCGAGCCCCCACGGGGACTCGAACGCGGGCTGAACGATTGTCAATCGAACACCTTAACCGCAAGCCTATCCGGGCTGGCTCTCAACCGTTTGTTCAACATCTACACTACATGATATAGCACCCTTCCGTCACTGGGTTTTGAACGGTAAGAACCCGCTTCCCACACAGCGATCGACTCCTATGATGGATGACTTCTCTGTAGGGGCCTAAGTACAACGAAGGCATTCCGTTATGAACAACCTACACAGCTTGGTTACTATTTGCAATTGAGTAGTAGGAGATTAGATTTGTATATAATATGATTCATCATGCAGCTTGAACGCTCAACTCACCATTGAAAAGCATGGAAGCAGTGTACAGCTGTTTCATCGTTGTTGGGAATCATCAGCAGTGCACATCCACCGAGCCCCCACGGGGACTCGAACGCGGGCTGAACGATTGTCAATCGAACACCTTAACCGCAAGCCTATCCGGGCTGGTTCTCAACCGTTTGTTCAACATCTACACTACATGATATAGCACCCTTCCGTCACTGGGTTTTTAACGGTAAGAACCCGTTCCCACACAGCGATCGACTCCTATGATGGATGACTCCTGTTTCGGGGACTAAGTACAACGAAGGCATTCCGTTATGAACAACCTACACAGCTTGGTTACTATTTGCAATTGAGTAGTAGGAGATTAGATTTGTATATAATATGATTCATCATGCAGCTTGAACGCTCAACTCATCATTGAAAAGCATGGAAGCAGTGTACAGCTGTTTCATCGTTGTTGGGAATCATCAGCAGTGCACATCCACCGAGCCCCCACGGGGACTCGAACGCGGGCTGCACGATTGTCAATCGAACACCTTAACCGCAAGCCTATCCGGGCTGGCTCTCAACCGTTTGTTCAACATCTACACTACATGATATAGCACCCTTCCGTCACTGGGTTTTGAACGGTAAGAACCCGCTTCCCACACAGCGATCGACTCGTATGATGGATGACTTCTCTGTAGGGGCCTAAGTACAACAAAGGCATTCCGTTATGAACAACCTACACAGCTTGGTTACTATTTGCAATTGAGTAGTAGGAGATTAGATTTGTATATAATATGATTCATCATGCAGCTTGAACGCTCAACTCACCATTGAAAAGCATGGAAGCAGTGTACAGCTGTTTCATCGTTGTTGGGAATCATCAGCAGTGCACATCCACCGAGCCCCCACGGGGACTCGAACGCGGGTGAGTGATTGTGAATCAAACACCTTAACCGCAAGCCTATCCGGGCTGGCTCTCAACCGTTTGTTCAACATCTACACTACATGATATAGCACCCTTCCGTCACTGGGTTTTGAACGGTAAGAACCCGCTTCCCACACAGCGATCGACTCCTATGATGGATGACTTCTCTGTAGGGGCCTAAGTACAACAAAGGCATTCAATTATGAACAACCTACACAGCTTGGTTACTATTTGCAATTGAGTAGTAGCAGATTAGATTTGTATATAATATGATTCATCATGCAGCTTGAACGCTCAACTCACCATTGAAAAGCATGGAAGCAGTGTACAGCTGTTTCATCGTTGTTGGGAATCATCAGCAGTGCACATCCACCGAGCCCCCACGGGGACTCGAACGCGGGCTGAACGATTGTCAATCGAACACCTTAACCGCAAGCCTATCCGCGCTGGCTCTCAACCGTTTGTTCAACATCTACACTACATGATATAGCACCCTTCCGTCACTGGGTTTTGAACGGTAAGAACCCGCTTCCCACACAGCGATCGACTCCTATGATGGATGACTTCTCTGTAGGGGCCTGAGTCCAACAAAGGCATTCCGTTATGAACAACCTACACAGCTTGGTTACTATTTGCAATTGAGTAGTAGGAGATTAGATTTGTATATAATATGATTCATCATGCAGCTTGAACGCTCAACTCACCATTGAAAAGCATGGAAGCAGTGTACAGCTGTTTCATCGTTGTTGGGAATCATCAGCAGTGCACATCCACCGAGCCCCCACGGGGACTCGAACGCGGGCTGAACGATTGTCAATCGAACACCTTAACCGCAAGCCTATCCGGGCTGGCTCTCAACCGTTTGTTCAACATCTACACTACATGATATAGCACCCTTCCGTCACTGGGTTTTGAACGGTAAGAACCCGCTTCCCACACAGCGATCGACTCCTATGATGGATGACTTCTCTGTAGGGGCCTAAGTACAACAAAGGCATTCAATTATGAACAACCTACACAGCTTGGTTACTATTTGCAATTGAGTAGTAGGAGATTAGATTTGTATATAATATGATTCATCATGCAGCTTGAACGCTCAACTCACCATTGAAAAGCATGGAAGCAGTGTACAGCTGTTTCATCGTTGTTGGGAATCATCAGCAGTGCACATCCACCGAGCCCCCACGGGGACTCGAACGCGGGCTGAACGATTGTCAATCGAACACCTTAACCGCAAGCCTATCCGGGCTGGCTCTCAACCGTTTGTTCAACATCTACACTACATGATATAGCACCCTTCCGTCACTGGGTTTTTAACGGTAAGAACCCGCTTCCCACACAGCGATCGACTCCTATGATGGATGAATTCTCTGTAGGGGCCTAAGTACAACAAAGGCATTCCGTTATGAACAACCTACACAGCTTGGTTACTATTTGCAATTGAGTAGTAGCAGATTAGATTTGTATATAATATGATTCATCATGCAGCTTGAACGCTCAACTCACCATTGAAAAGCATGGAAGCAGTGTACAGCTGTTTCATCCTTGTTGGGAATCATCAGCAGTGCACATCCACCGAGCCCCCACGGGGACTCGAACGCGGGCTGCACGATTGTCAATCGAACACCTTAACCGCAAGCCTATCCGGGCTGGCCCTCAACCGTTTGTTCAACATCTACACTACATGATATAGCACCCTTCCGTCACTGGGTTTTGAACGGTAACAACCCGCTTCCCACACAGCGATCGACTCCTATGATGGATGACTTCTCTGTAGGGGCCTAAGTACAACGAAGGCATTCCGTTATGAACAACCTACACAGCTTGGTTACTATTTGCAATTGAGTAGTAGCAGATTAGATTTGTATATAATATGATTCATCATGCAGCTTGAGTGCTCAACTCACCATTGAAAAGCATGGAAGCAGTGTACAGCTGTTTCATCGTTGTTGGGAATCATCAGCAGTGCACATCCACCGAGCCCCCACGGGGACTCGAACGCGGGCTGCACGATTGTCAATCGAACACCTTAACCGCAAGCCTATCCGGGCTGGCTCTCAACCGTTTGTTCAACATCTACACTACATGATATAGCACCCTTCCGTCACTGGGTTTTTAACGGTAAGAACCCGCTTCCCACACAGCGATCGACTCCTATGATGGATGAATTCTCTGTAGGGGCCTAAGTACAACGAAGGCATTCCGTTATGAACAACCTACACAGCTTGGTTACTATTTGCAATTGAGTAGTAGCAGATTAGATTTGTATATAATATGATTCATCATGCAGCTTGAACGCTCAACTCACCATTGAAAAGCATGGAAGCAGTGTACAGCTGTTTCATCGTTGTTGGGAATCATCAGCAGTGCACATCCACCGAGCCCCCACGGGGACTCGAACGCGGGTGAATGATTGTGAATCGAACACCTTAACCGCAAGCCTATCCGGGCTGGCTCTCAACCGTTGGTTCAACATCTACACAACATGATATAGCACCCTTCCGTCACTGGGTTTTGAACGGTAAGAACCCGCTTCCCACACAGCGATCGACTCCTATGATGGATGACTTCTCTGTAGGGGCCTAAGTACAACGAAGGCATTCCGTTATGAACAACCTACACAGCTTGGTTACTATTTGCAATTGAGTAGTAGCAGATTAGATTTGTATATAATATGATTCATCATGCAGCTTGAACGCTCAACTCACCATTGAAAAGCATGGAAGCAGTGTACAGCTGTTTCATCGTTGTTGGGAATCATCAGCTGTGCACATCCACCGAGCCCCCACGGGGACTCGAACGCGGGCTGAACGATTGTCAATCGAACACCTTAACCGCAAGCCTATCCGGGCTGGCTCTCAACCGTTTGTTCAACATCTACACTACATGATATAGCACCCTTCCGTCACTGGGTTTTGAACGGTAACAACCCGCTTCCCACACAGCGATCGACTCCTATGATGGATGACTTCTCTGTAGGGGCCTAAGTACAACGAAGGCATTCCGTTATGAACAACCTACACAGCTTGGTTACTATTTGCAATTGAGTAGTAGGAGATTAGATTTGTATATAATATGATTCATCATGCAGCTTGAACGCTCAACTCACCATTGAAAAGCATGGAAGCAGTGTACAGCTGTTTCATCGTTGTTGGGAATCATCAGCAGTGCACATCCACCGAGCCCCCACGGGGACTCGAACGCGGGCTGAACGATTGTCAATCGAACACCTTAACCGCAAGCCTATCCGGGCTGGCTCTCAACCGTTTGTTCAACATCTACACAACATGATATAGCACCCTTCCGTCACTGGGTTTTGAACGGTAAGAACCCGCTTCCCACACAGCGATCGACTCCTATGATGGATGACTTCTGTGTGGGGGCCTAAGTACAACGAAGGCATTCCGTTATGAACAACCTACACAGCTTGGTTACTATTTGCAATTGAGTAGTAGGAGATTAGATTTGTATATAATATGATTCATCATGCAGCTTGAACGCTCAACTCACCATTGAAAAGCATGGAAGCAGTGTACAGCTGTTTCATCGTTGTTGGGAATCATCAGCAGTGCACATCCACCGAGCCCCCACGGGGACTCGAACGCGGGCTGAACGATTGTCAATCGAACACATTAACCGCAAGCCTATCCGCGCTGGCTCTCAACCGTTTGTTCAACATCTACACTACATGATATAGCACCCTTCCGTCACTGGGTTTTGAACGGTAACAACCCGCTTCCCACACAGCAATCGACTCCTATGATGGATGACTTCTCTGTAGGGGCCTAAGTACAACGAAGGCATTCCGTTATGAACAACCTACACAGCTTGGTTACTATTTGCAATTGAGTAGTAGCAGATTAGATTTGTATATAATATGATTCATCATGCAGCTTGAACGCTCAACTCACCATTGAAAAGCATGGAAGCAGTGTACAGCTGTTTCATCGTTGTTGGGAATCATCAGCAGTGCACATCCACCGAGCCCCCACGGGGACTCGAACGCGGGCTGAACGATTGTCAATCGAACACCTTAACCGCAAGCCTATCCGGGCTGGCTCTCAACCGTTTGTTCAACATCTACACTACATGATATAGCACCCTTCCGTCACTGGGTTTTGAACGGTAAGAACCCGCTTCCCACACAGCGATCGACTCCTATGATGGATGACTTCTCTGTAGGGGCCTAAGTACAACGAAGGCATTCCGTTATGAACAACCTACACAGCTTGGTTACTATTTGCAATTGAGTAGTAGGAGATTAGATTTGTATATAATATGATTCATCATGCAGCTTGAACGCTCAACTCACCATTGAAAAGCATGGAAGCAGTGTACAGCTGTTTCATCGTTGTTGGGAATCATCAGCAGTGCACATCCACCGAGCCCCCACGGGGACTCGAACGCGGGCTGAACGATTGTCAATCGAACACCTTAACCGCAAGCCTATCCGGGCTGGCTCTCAACCGTTTGTTCAACATCTACACTACATGATATAGCACCCTTCCGTCACTGGGTTTTGAACGGTAAGAACCCGCTTCCCACACAGCGATCGACTCCTATGATGGATGACTTCTGTGTGGGGGCCTAAGTACAACGAAGGCATTCCGTTATGAACAACCTACACAGCTTGGTTACTATTTGCAATTGAGTAGTAGCAGATTAGATTTGTATATAATATGATTCATCATGCAGCTTGAACGCTCAACTCACCATTGAAAAGCATGGAAGCAGTGTACAGCTGTTTCATCGTTGTTGGGAATCATCAGCTGTGCACATCCACCGAGCCCCCACGGGGACTCGAACGCGGGCTGAACGATTGTCAATCGAACACCTTAACCGCAAGCCTATCCGGGCTGGCTCTCAACCGTTTGTTCAACATCTACACTACATGATATAGCACCCTTCCGTCACTGGGTTTTGAACGGTAACAACCCGCTTCCCACACAGCGATCGACTCCTATGATGGATGACTTCTCTGTAGGGGCCTAAGTACAACGAAGGCATTCCGTTATGAACAACCTACACAGCTTGGTTACTATTTGCAATTGAGTAGTAGCAGATTAGATTTGTATATAATATGATTCATCATGCAGCTTGAACGCTCAACTCACCATTGAAAAGCATGGAAGCAGTGTACAGCTGTTTCATCGTTGTTGGGAATCATCAGCAGTGCACATCCACCGAGCCCCCACGGGGACTCGAACGCGGGTGAATGATTGTGAATCGAACACCTTAACCGCAAGCCTATCCGGGCTGGCTCTCAACCGTTGGTTCAACATCTACACAACATGATATAGCACCCTTCCGTCACTGGGTTTTGAACGGTAAGAACCCGCTTCCCACACAGCGATCGACTCCTATGATGGATGACTTCTGTGTGGGGGCCTAAGTACAACGAAGGCATTCCGTTATGAACAACCTACACAGCTTGGTTACTATTTGCAATTGAGTAGTAGCAGATTAGATTTGTATATAATATGATTCATCATGCAGCTTGAACGCTCAACTCACCATTGAAAAGCATGGAAGCAGTGTACAGCTGTTTCATCGTTGTTGGGAATCATCAGCTGTGCACATCCACCGAGCCCCCACGGGGACTCGAACGCGGGCTGAACGATTGTCAATCGAACACCTTAACCGCAAGCCTATCCGGGCTGGCTCTCAACCGTTTGTTCAACATCTACACTACATGATATAGCACCCTTCCGTCACTGGGTTTTGAACGGTAACAACCCGCTTCCCACACAGCGATCGACTCCTATGATGGATGACTTCTCTGTAGGGGCCTAAGTACAACGAAGGCATTCCGTTATGAACAACCTACACAGCTTGGTTACTATTTGCAATTGAGTAGTAGGAGATTAGATTTGTATATAATATGATTCATCATGCAGCTTGAACGCTCAACTCACCATTGAAAAGCATGGAAGCAGTGTACAGCTGTTTCATCGTTGTTGGGAATCATCAGCAGTGCACATCCACCGAGCCCCCACGGGGACTCGAACGCGGGCTGAACGATTGTCAATCGAACACCTTAACCGCAAGCCTATCCGGGCTGGCTCTCAACCGTTTGTTCAACATCTACACAACATGATATAGCACCCTTCCGTCACTGGGTTTTGAACGGTAAGAACCCGCTTCCCACACAGCGATCGACTCCTATGATGGATGACTTCTGTGTGGGGGCCTAAGTACAACGAAGGCATTCCGTTATGAACAACCTACACAGCTTGGTTACTATTTGCAATTGAGTAGTAGGAGATTAGATTTGTATATAATATGATTCATCATGCAGCTTGAACGCTCAACTCACCATTGAAAAGCATGGAAGCAGTGTACAGCTGTTTCATCGTTGTTGGGAATCATCAGCAGTGCACATCCACCGAGCCCCCACGGGGACTCGAACGCGGGCTGAACGATTGTCAATCGAACACCTTAACCGCAAGCCTATCCGGGCTGGCTCTCAACCGTTTGTTCAACATCTACACTACATGATATAGCACCCTTCCGTCACTGGGTTTTGAACGGTAACAACCCGCTTCCCACACAGCGATCGACTCCTATGATGGATGACTTCTCTGTAGGGGCCTAAGTACAACGAAGGCATTCCGTTATGAACAACCTACACAGCTTGGTTACTATTTGCAATTGAGTAGTAGCAGATTAGATTTGTATATAATATGATTCATCATGCAGCTTGAACGCTCAACTCACCATTGAAAAGCATGGAAGCAGTGTACAGCTGTTTCATCGTTGTTGGGAATCATCAGCAGTGCACATCCACCGAGCCCCCACGGGGACTCGAACGCGGGCTGAACGATTGTCAATCGAACACCTTAACCGCAAGCCTATCCGGGCTGGCTCTCAACCGTTTGTTCAACATCTACACTACATGATATAGCACCCTTCCGTCACTGGGTTTTTAACGGTAAGAACCCGCTTCCCACACAGCGATCGACTCCTATGATGGATGACTTCTCTGTAGGGGCCTAAGTACAACGAAAGCATTCCGTTATGAACAACCTACACAGCTTGGTTACTATTTGCAATTGAGTAGTAGGAGATTAGATTTGTATATAATATGATTCATCATGCAGCTTGAACGCTCAACTCACCATTGAAAAGCATGGAAGCAGTGTACAGCTGTTTCATCGTTGTTGGGAATCATCAGCAGTGCACATCCACCGAGCCCCCACGGGGACTCGAACGCGGGCTGAACGATTGTCAATCGAACACCTTAACCGCAAGCCTATCCGCGCTGGCTCTCAACCGTTTGTTCAACATCTACACTACATGATATAGCACCCTTCCGTCACTGGGTTTTGAACGGTAACAACCCGCTTCCCACACAGCGATCGACTCCTATGATGGATGCCTTCTCTGTAGGGGCCTAAGTACAACGAAGGCATTCCGTTATGAACAACCTACACAGCTTGGTTACTATTTGCAATTGAGTAGTAGCAGATTAGATTTGTATATAATATGATTCATCATGCAGCTTGAACGCTCAACTCACCATTGAAAAGCATGGAAGCAGTGTACAGCTGTTTCATCGTTGTTGGGAATCATCAGCAGTGCACATCCACCGAGCCCCCACGGGGACTCGAACGCGGGCTGAACGATTGTCAATCGAACACCTTAACCGCAAGCCTATCCGCGCTGGCTCTCAACCGTTTGTTCAACATCTACACTACATGATATAGCACCCTTCCGTCACTGGGTTTTGAACGGTAAGAACCCGCTTCCCACACAGCGATCGACTCCTATGATGGATGACTTCTCTGTAGGGGCCTAAGTACAACAAAGGCATTCCGTTATGAACAACCTACACAGCTTGGTTACTATTTGCAATTGAGTAGTAGCAGATTAGATTTGTATATAATATGATTCATCATGCAGCTTGAACGCTCAACTCATCATTGAAAAGCATGGAAGCAGTGTACAGCTGTTTCATCGTTGTTGGGAATCATCAGCAGTGCACATCCACCGAGCCCCCACGGGGACTCGAACGCGGGTGAATGATTGTGAATCGAACACCTTAACCGCAAGCCTATCCGGGCTGGCTCTCAACCGTTTGTTCAACATCTACACAACATGATATAGCACCCTTCCGTCACTGGGTTTTGAACGGTAAGAACCCGCTTCCCACACAGCGATCGACTCCTATGATTGATGACTTCTCTGTAGGGGCCTAAGTACAACGAAGGCATTCCGTTATGAACAACCTACACAGCTTGGTTACTATTTGCAATTGAGTAGTAGCAGATTAGATTTGTATATAATATGATTCATCATGCAGCTTGAACGCTCAACTCACCATTGAAAAGCATGGAAGCAGTGTACAGCTGTTTCATCGTTGTTGGGAATCATCAGCAGTGCACATCCACCGAGCCCCCACGGGGACTCGAACGCGGGCTGAACGATTGTCAATCGAACACCTTAACCGCAAGCCTATCCGGGCTGGCTCTAAACCGTTTGTTCAACATCTACACTACATGATATAGCACCCTTCCGTCACTGGGTTTTGAACGGTAACAACCCGCTTCCCACACAGCGATCGACTCCTATGATGGATGACTTCTCTGTAGGGGCCTAAGTACAACAAAGGCATTCAATTATGAACAACCTACACAGCTTGGTTACTATTTGCAATTGAGTAGTAGCAGATTAGATTTGTATATAATATGATTCATCATGCAGCTTGAACGCTCAACTCACCATTGAAAAGCATTGAAGCAGTGTACAGCTGTTTCATCCTTGTTGGGAATCATCAGCAGTGCACATCCACCGAGCCCCCACGGGGACTCGAACGCGGGCTGAACGATTGTCAATCGAACACCTTAACCGCAAGCCTATCCGGGCTGGCTCTCAACCGTTTGTTCAACATCTACACTACATGATATAGCACCCTTCCGTCACTGGGTTTTGAACGGTAAGAACCCGCTTCCCACACAGCGATCGACTCCTATGATTGATGACTTCTCTGTAGGGGCCTAAGTACAACAAAGGCATTCCGTTATGAACAACCTACACAGCTTGGTTACTATTTGCAATTGAGTAGTAGCAGATTAGATTTGTATATAATATGATTCATCATGCAGCTTGAACGCTCAACTCACCATTGAAAAGCATGGAAGCAGTGTACAGCTGTTTCATCGTTGTTGGGAATCATCAGCAGTGCACATCCACCGAGCCCCCACGGGGACTCGAACGCGGGCTGAACGATTGTGAATCGAACACCTTAACCGCAAGCCTATCCGGGCTGGCTCTCAACCGTTTGTTCAACATCTACACTACATGATATAGCACCCTTCCGTCACTGGGTTTTGAACGGTAAGAACCCGCTTCCCACACAGCGATCGACTCCTATGATGGATGACTTCTCTGTAGGGGCCTAAGTACAACAAAGGCATTCCGTTATGAACAACCTACACAGCTTGGTTACTATTTGCAATTGAGTAGTAGCAGATTAGATTTGTATATAATATGATTCATCATGCAGCTTGAACGCTCAACTCACCATTGAAAAGCATGGAAGCAGTGTACAGCTGTTTCATCGTTGTTGGGAATCATCAGCAGTGCACATCCACCGAGCCCCCACGGGGACTCGAACGCGGGCTGCACGATTGTCAATCGAACACCTTAACCGCAAGCCTATCCGGGCTGGCTCTCAACCGTTTGTTCAACATCTACACTACATGATATAGCACCCTTCCGTCACTGGGTTTTGAACGGTAAGAACCCGCTTCCCACACAGCGATCGACTCCTATGATGGATGACTTCTCTGTAGGGGCCTAAGTACAACGAAGGCATTCCGTTATGAACAACCTACACAGCTTGGTTACTATTTGCAATTGAGTAGTAGCAGATTAGATTTGTATATAATATGATTCATCATGCAGCTTGAACGCTCAACTCACCATTGAAAAGCATGGAAGCAGTGTACAGCTGTTTCATCGTTGTTGGGAATCATCAGCAGTGCACATCCACCGAGCCCCCACGGGGACTCGAACGCGGGCTGAACGATTGTCAATCGAACACCTTAACCGCAAGCCTATCCGGGCTGGCTCTCAACCGTTTGTTCAACATCTACACTACATGATATAGCACCCTTCCGTCACTGGGTTTTTAACGGTAACAACCCGCTTCCCACACAGCGATCGACTCCTATGATGGATGACTTCTCTGTAGGGGCCTAAGTACAACGAAGGCATTCCGTTATGAACAACCTACACAGCTTGGTTACTATTTGCAATTGAGTAGTAGCAGATTAGATTTGTATATAATATGATTCATCATGCAGCTTGAACGCTCAACTCACCATTGAAAAGCATGGAAGCAGTGTACAGCTGTTTCATCGTTGTTGGGAATCATCAGCAGTGCACATCCACCGAGCCCCCACGGGGACTCGAACGCGGGCTGAACGATTGTCAATCGAACACCTTAACCGCAAGCCTATCCGGGCTGGCTCTCAACCGTTTGTTCAACATCTACACTACATGATATAGCACCCTTCCGTCACTGGGTTTTGAACGGTAACAACCCGCTTCCCACACAGCGATCGACTCCTATGATGGATGACTTCTCTGTAGGGGCCTAAGTACAACGAAGGCATTCCGTTATGAACAACCTACACAGCTTGGTTACTATTTGCAATTGAGTAGTAGCAGATTAGATTTGTATATAATATGATTCATCATGCAGCTTGAACGCTCAACTCACCATTGAAAAGCATGGAAGCAGTGTACAGCTGTTTCATCGTTGTTGGGAATCATCAGCAGTGCACATCCACCGAGCCCCCACGGGGACTCGAACGCGGGCTGAACGATTGTCAATCGAACACCTTAACCGCAAGCCTATCCGGGCTGGCTCTCAACCGTTTGTTCAACATCTACACTACATGATATAGCACCCTTCCGTCACTGGGTTTTGAACGGTAACAACCCGCTTCCCACACAGCGATCGACTCCTATGATGGATGACTTCTCTGTAGGGGCCTAAGTACAACAAAGGCATTCCGTTATGAACAACCTACACAGCTTGGTTACTATTTGCAATTGAGTAGTAGGAGATTAGATTTGTATATAATATGATTCATCATGCAGCTTGAACGCTCAACTCACCATTGAAAAGCATTGAAGCAGTGTACAGCTGTTTCATCGTTGTTGGGAATCATCAGCAGTGCACATCCACCGAGCCCCCACGGGGACTCGAACGCGGGCTGAACGATTGTCAATCGAACACCTTAACCGCAAGCCTATCCGGGCTGGCTCTCAACCGTTTGTTCAACATCTACACTACATGATATAGCACCCTTCCGTCACTGGGTTTTGAACGGTAAGAACCCGCTTCCCACACAGCGATCGACTCCTATGATGGATGACTTCTCTGTAGGGGCCTAAGTACAACGAAGGCATTCCGTTATGAACAACCTACACAGCTTGGTTACTATTTGCAATTGAGTAGTAGGAGATTAGATTTGTATATAATATGATTCATCATGCAGCTTGAACGCTCAACTCACCATTGAAAAGCATGGAAGCAGTGTACAGCTGTTTCATCGTTGTTGGGAATCATCAGCAGTGCACATCCACCGAGCCCCCACGGGGACTCAAACGCGGGCTGCACGATTGTCAATCGAACACCTTAACCGCAAGCCTATCCGGGCTGGCTCTCAACCGTTTGTTCAACATCTACACTACATGATATAGCACCCTTCCGTCACTGGGTTTTGAACGGTAAGAACCCGCTTCCCACACAGCGATCGACTCCTATGATGGATGACTTCTCTGTAGGGGCCTAAGTACAACGAAGGCATTCCGTTATGAACAACCTACACAGCTTGGTTACTATTTGCAATTGAGTAGTAGCAGATTAGATTTGTATATAATATGATTCATCATGCAGCTTGAACGCTCAACTCACCATTGAAAAGCATGGAAGCAGTGTACAGCTGTTTCATCGTTGTTGGGAATCATCAGCAGTGCACATCCACCGAGCCCCCACGGGGACTCGAACGCGGGCTGCACGATTGTCAATCGAACACCTTAACCGCAAGCCTATCCGGGCTGGCTCTCAACCGTTTGTTCAACATCTACACTACATGATATAGCACCCTTCCGTCACTGGGTTTTGAACGGTAAGAACCCGCTTCCCACACAGCGATCGACTCCTATGATGGATGACTTCTCTGTAGGGGCCTAAGTACAACGAAGGCATTCCGTTATGAACAACCTACACAGCTTGGTTACTATTTGCAATTGAGTAGTAGCAGATTAGATTTGTATATAATATGATTCATCATGCAGCTTGAACGCTCAACTCACCATTGAAAAGCATTGAAGCAGTGTACAGCTGTTTCATCGTTGTTGGGAATCATCAGCAGTGCACATCCACCGAGCCCCCACGGGGACTCGAACGCGGGCTGCACGATTGTGAATCGAACACCTTAACCGCAAGCCTATCCGGGCTGGCTCTCAACCGTTTGTTCAACATCTACACTACATGATATAGCACCCTTCCGTCACTGGGTTTTGAACGGTAACAACCCGCTTCCCACACAGCGATCGACTCCTATGATGGATGACTTCTCTGTAGGGGCCTAAGTACAACGAAGGCATTCCGTTATGAACAACCTACACAGCTTGGTTACTATTTGCAATTGAGTAGTAGCAGATTAGATTTGTATATAATATGATTCATCATGCAGCTTGAACGCTCAACTCACCATTGAAAAGCATGGAAGCAGTGTACAGCTGTTTCATCGTTGTTGGGAATCATCAGCAGTGCACATCCACCGAGCCCCCACGGGGACTCGAACGCGGGCTGCACGATTGTCAATCGAACACCTTAACCGCAAGCCTATCCGGGCTGGCTCTCAACCGTTTGTTCAACATCTACACTACATGATATAGCACCCTTCCGTCACTGGGTTTTGAACGGTAACAACCCGCTTCCCACACAGCGATCGACTCCTATGATGGATGACTTCTCTGTAGGGGCCTAAGTACAACGAAAGCATTCCGTTATGAACAACCTACACAGCTTGGTTACTATTTGCAATTGAGTAGTAGCAGATTAGATTTGTATATAATATGATTCATCATGCAGCTTGAACGCTCAACTCACCATTGAAAAGCATGGAAGCAGTGTACAGCTGTTTCATCGTTGTTGGGAATCATCAGCAGTGCACATCCACCGAGCCCCCACGGGGACTCGAACGCGGGCTGAACGATTGTGAATCGAACACCTTAACCGCAAGCCTATCCGGGCTGGCTCTCAACCGTTTGTTCAACATCTACACTACATGATATAGCACCCTTCCGTCACTGGGTTTTGAACGGTAAGAACCCGCTTCCCACACAGCGATCGACTCCTATGATGGATGACTTCTCTGTAGGGGCCTAAGTACAACGAAGGCATTCCGTTATGAACAACCTACACAGCTTGGTTACTATTTGCAATTGAGTAGTAGCAGATTAGATTTGTATATAATATGATTCATCATGCAGCTTGAACGCTCAACTCACCATTGAAAAGCATGGAAGCAGTGTACAGCTGTTTCATCGTTGTTGGGAATCATCAGCAGTGCACATCCACCGAGCCCCCACGGGGACTGGAACGCGATTGAATGATTGTGAATCGAACACCTTAACCGCAAGCCTATCCGGGCTGGCTCTCAACCGTTTGTTCAACATCTACACAACATGATATAGCACCCTTCCGTCACTGGGTTTTGAACGGTAAGAACCCGCTTCCCACACAGCGATCGACTCCTATGATTGATGACTTCTCTGTAGGGGCCTAAGTACAACGAAGGCATTCCGTTATGAACAACCTACACAGCTTGGTTACTATTTGCAATTGAGTAGTAGGAGATTAGATTTGTATATAATATGATTCATCATGCAGCTTGAACGCTCAACTCACCATTGAAAAGCATGGAAGCAGTGTACAGCTGTTTCATCGTTGTTGGGAATCATCAGCAGTGCACATCCACCGAGCCCCCACGGGGACTCGAACGCGGGCTGCACGATTGTCAATCGAACACCTTAACCGCAAGCCTATCCGGGCTGGCTCTCAACCGTTTGTTCAACATCTACACTACATGATATAGCACCCTTCCGTCACTGGGTTTTGAACGGTAACAACCCGCTTCCCACACAGCGATCGACTCCTATGATGGATGACTTCTCTGTAGGGGCCTAAGTACAACGAAGGCATTCCGTTATGAACAACCTACACAGCTTGGTTACTATTTGCAATTGAGTAGTAGGAGATTAGATTTGTATATAATATGATTCATCATGCAGCTTGAACGCTCAACTCACCATTGAAAAGCATGGAAGCAGTGTACAGCTGTTTCATCGTTGTTGGGAATCATCAGCAGTGCACATCCACCGAGCCCCCACGGGGACTCAAACGCGGGCTGCACGATTGTCAATCGAACACCTTAACCGCAAGCCTATCCGGGCTGGCTCTCAACCGTTTGTTCAACATCTACACTACATGATATAGCACCCTTCCGTCACTGGGTTTTGAACGGTAAGAACCCGCTTCCCACACAGCGATCGACTCCTATGATGGATGACTTCTCTGTAGGGGCCTAAGTACAACGAAGGCATTCCGTTATGAACAACCTACACAGCTTGGTTACTATTTGCAATTGAGTAGTAGCAGATTAGATTTGTATATAATATGATTCATCATGCAGCTTGAACGCTCAACTCACCATTGAAAAGCATGGAAGCAGTGTACAGCTGTTTCATCGTTGTTGGGAATCATCAGCAGTGCACATCCACCGAGCCCCCACGGGGACTCGAACGCGGGCTGCACGATTGTCAATCGAACACCTTAACCGCAAGCCTATCCGGGCTGGCTCTCAACCGTTTGTTCAACATCTACACTACATGATATAGCACCCTTCCGTCACTGGGTTTTGAACGGTAAGAACCCGCTTCCCACACAGCGATCGACTCCTATGATGGATGACTTCTCTGTAGGGGCCTAAGTACAACGAAGGCATTCCGTTATGAACAACCTACACAGCTTGGTTACTATTTGCAATTGAGTAGTAGCAGATTAGATTTGTATATAATATGATTCATCATGCAGCTTGAACGCTCAACTCACCATTGAAAAGCATTGAAGCAGTGTACAGCTGTTTCATCGTTGTTGGGAATCATCAGCAGTGCACATCCACCGAGCCCCCACGGGGACTCGAACGCGGGCTGCACGATTGTGAATCGAACACCTTAACCGCAAGCCTATCCGGGCTGGCTCTCAACCGTTTGTTCAACATCTACACTACATGATATAGCACCCTTCCGTCACTGGGTTTTGAACGGTAAGAACCCGCTTCCCACACAGCGATCGACTCCTATGATGGATGACTTCTCTGTAGGGGCCTAAGTACAACGAAGGCATTCCGTTATGAACAACCTACACAGCTTGGTTACTATTTGCAATTGAGTAGTAGGAGATTAGATTTGTATATAATATGATTCATCATGCAGCTTGAACGCTCAACTCACCATTGAAAAGCATGGAAGCAGTGTACAGCTGTTTCATCGTTGTTGGGAATCATCAGCAGTGCACATCCACCGAGCCCCCACGGGGACTCGAACGCGGGCTGCACGATTGTCAATCGAACACCTTAACCGCAAGCCTATCCGGGCTGGCTCTCAACCGTTTGTTCAACATCTACACTACATGATATAGCACCCTTCCGTCACTGGGTTTTGAACGGTAACAACCCGCTTCCCACACAGCGATCGACTCCTATGATGGATGACTTCTCTGTAGGGGCCTAAGTACAACGAAAGCATTCCGTTATGAACAACCTACACAGCTTGGTTACTATTTGCAATTGAGTAGTAGCAGATTAGATTTGTATATAATATGATTCATCATGCAGCTTGAACGCTCAACTCACCATTGAAAAGCATGGAAGCAGTGTACAGCTGTTTCATCGTTGTTGGGAATCATCAGCAGTGCACATCCACCGAGCCCCCACGGGGACTCGAACGCGGGCTGAACGATTGTCAATCGAACACCTTAACCGCAAGCCTATCCGGGCTGGCTCTCAACCGTTTGTTCAACATCTACACTACATGATATAGCACCCTTCCGTCACTGGGTTTTGAACGGTAAGAACCCGCTTCCCACACAGCGATCGACTCCTATGATGGATGACTTCTCTGTAGGGGCCTAAGTACAACGAAGGCATTCCGTTATGAACAACCTACACAGCTTGGTTACTATTTGCAATTGAGTAGTAGCAGATTAGATTTGTATATAATATGATTCATCATGCAGCTTGAACGCTCAACTCACCATTGAAAAGCATGGAAGCAGTGTACAGCTGTTTCATCGTTGTTGGGAATCATCAGCAGTGCACATCCACCGAGCCCCCACGGGGACTGGAACGCGATTGAATGATTGTGAATCGAACACCTTAACCGCAAGCCTATCCGGGCTGGCTCTCAACCGTTTGTTCAACATCTACACAACATGATATAGCACCCTTCCGTCACTGGGTTTTGAACGGTAAGAACCCGCTTCCCACACAGCGATCGACTCCTATGATTGATGACTTCTCTGTAGGGGCCTAAGTACAACGAAGGCATTCCGTTATGAACAACCTACACAGCTTGGTTACTATTTGCAATTGAGTAGTAGGAGATTAGATTTGTATATAATATGATTCATCATGCAGCTTGAACGCTCAACTCACCATTGAAAAGCATGGAAGCAGTGTACAGCTGTTTCATCCTTGTTGGGAATCATCAGCAGTGCACATCCACCGAGCCCCCACGGGGACTCGAACGCGGGCTGCACGATTGTCAATCGAACACCTTAACCGCAAGCCTATCCGGGCTGGCTCTCAACCGTTTGTTCAACATCTACACTACATGATATAGCACCCTTCCGTCACTGGGTTTTGAACGGTAACAACCCGCTTCCCACACAGCGATCGACTCCTATGATGGATGACTTCTCTGTAGGGGCCTAAGTACAACGAAGGCATTCCGTTATGAACAACCTACACAGCTTGGTTACTATTTGCAATTGAGTAGTAGCAGATTAGATTTGTATATAATATGATTCATCATGCAGCTTGAACGCTCAACTCACCATTGAAAAGCATGGAAGCAGTGTACAGCTGTTTCATCGTTGTTGGGAATCATCAGCAGTGCACATCCACCGAGCCCCCACGGGGACTCGAACGCGGGTGAATGATTGTGATTCGAACACCTTAACCGCAAGCCTATCCGGGCTGGCTCTCAACCGTTTGTTCAACATCTACACTACATGATATAGCACCCTTCCGTCACTGGGTTTTGAACGGTAACAACCCGCTTCCCACACAGCGATCGACTCCTATGATGGATGACTTCTCTGTAGGGGCCTAAGTACAACGAAGGCATTCCGTTATGAACAACCTACACAGCTTGGTTACTATTTGCAATTGAGTAGTAGCAGATTAGATTTGTATATAATATGATTCATCATGCAGCTTGAACGCTCAACTCACCATTGAAAAGCATGGAAGCAGTGTACAGCTGTTTCATCGTTGTTGGGAATCATCAGCAGTGCACATCCACCGAGCCCCCACGGGGACTCGAACGCGGGCTGAACGATTGTCAATCGAACACCTTAACCGCAAGCCTATCCGGGCTGGCTCTCAACCGTTTGTTCAACATCTACACTACATGATATAGCACCCTTCCGTCACTGGGTTTTGAACGGTAAGAACCCGCTTCCCACACAGCGATCGACTCCTATGATGGATGACTTCTCTGTAGGGGCCTAAGTACAACGAAGGCATTCCGTTATGAACAACCTACACAGCTTGGTTACTATTTGCAATTGAGTAGTAGGAGATTAGATTTGTATATAATATGATTCATCATGCAGCTTGAACGCTCAACTCACCATTGAAAAGCATGGAAGCAGTGTACAGCTGTTTCATCGTTGTTGGGAATCATCAGCAGTGCACATCCACCGAGCCCCCACGGGGACTCGAACGCGGGCTGCACGATTGTCAATCGAACACCTTAACCGCAAGCCTATCCGGGCTGGCTATCAACGGTTTGTTCAACATCTACACTACATGATATAGCACCCTTCCGTCACTGGGTTTTGAACGGTAAGAACCCGCTTCCCACACAGCGATCGACTCCTATGATGGATGACTTCTCTGTAGGGGCCTAAGTACAACGAAGGCATTCCGTTATGAACAACCTACACAGCTTGGTTACTATTTGCAATTGAGTAGTAGGAGATTAGATTTGTATATAATATGATTCATCATGCAGCTTGAACGCTCAACTCACCATTGAAAAGCATGGAAGCAGTGTACAGCTGTTTCATCGTTGTTGGGAATCATCAGCAGTGCACATCCACCGAGCCCCCACGGGGACTCAAACGCGGGCTGCACGATTGTCAATCGAACACCTTAACCGCAAGCCTATCCGGGCTGGCTCTCAACCGTTTGTTCAACATCTACACTACATGATATAGCACCCTTCCGTCACTGGGTTTTGAACGGTAAGAACCCGCTTCCCACACAGCGATCGACTCCTATGATGGATGACTTCTCTGTAGGGGCCTAAGTACAACAAAGGCATTCAATTATGAACAACCTACACAGCTTGGTTACTATTTGCAATTGAGTAGTAGGAGATTAGATTTGTATATAATATGATTCATCATGCAGCTTGAACGCTCAACTCACCATTGAAAAGCATGGAAGCAGTGTACAGCTGTTTCATCGTTGTTGGGAATCATCAGCAGTGCACATCCACCGAGCCCCCACGGGGACTCGAACGCGGGCTGAACGATTGTCAATCGAACACCTTAACCGCAAGCCTATCCGGGCTGGCTCTCAACCGTTTGTTCAACATCTACACTACATGATATAGCACCCTTCCGTCACTGGGTTTTGAACGGTAAGAACCCGCTTCCCACACAGCGATCGACTCCTATGATGGATGACTTCTCTGTAGGGGCCTAAGTACAACGAAGGCATTCCGTTATGAACAACCTACACAGCTTGGTTACTATTTGCAATTGAGTAGTAGCAGATTAGATTTGTATATAATATGATTCATCATGCAGCTTGAACGCTCAACTCACCATTGAAAAGCATGGAAGCAGTGTACAGTTGTTTCATCTTTGTTGGGAATCATCAGCAGTGCACATCCACCGAGCCCCCACGGGGACTCGAACGCGGGCTGAACGATTGTCAATCGAACACCTTAACCGCAAGCCTATCCGGGCTGGCTCTCAACCGTTTGTTCAACATCTACACTACATGATATAGAACCCTTCCGTCACTGGGTTTTGAACGGTAAGAACCCGCTTCCCACACAGCGATCGACTCCTATGATGGATGACTTCTCTGTAGGGGCCTAAGTACAACGAAGGCATTCCGTTATGAACAACCTACACAGCTTGGTTACTATTTGCAATTGAGTAGTAGGAGATTAGATTTGTATATAATATGATTCATCATGCAGCTTGAACGCTCAGCTCACCATTGAAAAGCATGGAAGCAGTGTACAGCTGTTTCATCGTTGTTGGGAATCATCAGCAGTGCACATCCACCGAGCCCCCACGGGGACTCGAACGCGGGCTGCACGATTGTCAATCGAACACCTTAACCGCAAGCCTATCCGGGCTGGCTCTCAACCGTTTGTTCAACATCTACACTACATGATATAGCACCCTTCCGTCACTGGGTTTTGAACGGTAAGAACCCGCTTCCCACACAGCGATCGACTCCTATGATGGATGACTTCTCTGTAGGGGCCTAAGTACAACGAAGGCATTCCGTTATGAACAACCTACACAGCTTGGTTACTATTTGCAATTGAGTAGTAGCAGATTAGATTTGTATATAATATGATTCATCATGCAGCTTGAACGCTCAACTCACCATTGAAAAGCATGGAAGCAGTGTACAGCTGTTTCATCGTTGTTGGGAATCATCAGCAGTGCACATCCACCGAGCCCCCACGGGGACTCGAACGCGGGCTGAACGATTGTCAATCGAACACCTTAACCGCAAGCCTATCCGGGCTGGCTCTCAACCGTTTGTTCAACATCTACACTACATGATATAGCACCCTTCCGTCACTGGGTTTTGAACGGTAACAACCCGCTTCCCACACAGCGATCGACTCCTATGATGGATGACTTCTCTGTAGGGGCCTAAGTACAACGAAGGCATTCCGTTATGAACAACCTACACAGCTTGGTTACCATTTGCAATTGAGTAGTAGCAGATTAGATTTGTATATAATATGATTCATCATGCAGCTTGAACGCTCAACTCACCATTGAAAAGCATGGAAGCAGTGTACAGCTGTTTCATCGTTGTTGGGAATCATCAGCAGTGCACATCCATCGAGCCCCCACGGGGACTCGAACGCGGGCTGAACGATTGTCAATCGAACACCTTAACCGCAAGCCTATCCGGGCTGGCTCTCAACCGTTTGTTCAACATCTACACTACATGATATAGCACCCTTCCGTCACTGGGTTTTGAACGGTAAGAACCCGCTTCCCACACAGCGATCGACTCCTATGATGGATGACTTCTCTGTAGGGGCCTAAGTACAACGAAGGCATTCCGTTATGAACAACCTACACAGCTTGGTTACTATTTGCAATTGAGTAGTAGGAGATTAGATTTGTATATAATATGATTCATCATGCAGCTTGAACGCTCAACTCACCATTGAAAAGCATGGAAGCAGTGTACAGCTGTTTCATCGTTGTTGGGAATCATCAGCAGTGCACATCCACCGAGCCCCCACGGGGACTCGAACGCGGGCTGCACGATTGTCAATCGAACACCTTAACCGCAAGCCTATCCGGGCTGGCTATCAACGGTTTGTTCAACATCTACACTACATGATATAGCACCCTTCCGTCACTGGGTTTTGAACGGTAAGAACCCGCTTCCCACACAGCGATCGACTCCTATGATGGATGACTTCTCTGTAGGGGCCTAAGTACAACGAAGGCATTCCGTTATGAACAACCTACACAGCTTGGTTACTATTTGCAATTGAGTAGTAGCAGATTAGATTTGTATATAATATGATTCATCATGCAGCTTGAACGCTCAGCTCACCATTGAAAAGCATGGAAGCAGTGTACAGCTGTTTCATCGTTGTTGGGAATCATCAGCTGTGCACATCCACCGAGCCCCCACGGGGACTCGAACGCGGGCTGCACGATTGTGAATCGAACACCTTAACCGCAAGCCTATCCGGGCTGGCTCTCAACCGTTTGTTCAACATCTACACTACATGATATAGCACCCTTCCGTCACTGGGTTTTGAACGGTAAGAACCCGCTTCCCACACAGCGATCGACTCCTATGATGGATGACTTCTCTGTAGGGGCCTAAGTACAACGAAGGCATTCCGTTATGAACAACCTACACAGCTTGGTTACTATTTGCAATTGAGTAGTAGCAGATTAGATTTGTATATAATATGATTCATCATGCAGCTTGAACGCTCAACTCACCATTGAAAAGCATGGAAGCAGTGTACAGCTGTTTCATCGTTGTTGGGAATCATCAGCAGTGCACATCCACCGAGCCCCCACGGGGACTCGAACGCGGGCTGAACGATTGTCAATCGAACACCTTAACCGCAAGCCTATCCGGGCTGGCTCTCAACCGTTTGTTCAACATCTACACTACATGATATAGCACCCTTCCGTCACTGGGTTTTGAACGGTAAGAACCCGCTTCCCACACAGCGATCGACTCCTATGATGGATGACTTCTCTGTAGGGGCCTAAGTACAACGAAGGCATTCCGTTATGAACAACCTACACAGCTTGGTTACTATTTGCAATTGAGTAGTAGCAGATTAGATTTGTATATAATATGATTCATCATGCAGCTTGAACGCTCAACTCACCATTGAAAAGCATGGAAGCAGTGTACAGCTGTTTCATCGTTGTTGGGAATCATCAGCAGTGCACATCCACCGAGCCCCCACGGGGACTCGAACGCGGGCTGAACGATTGTCAATCGAACACCTTAACCGCAAGCCTATCCGGGCTGGCTCTCAACCGTTTGTTCAACATCTACACTACATGATATAGCACCCTTCCGTCACTGGGTTTTGAACGGTAACAACCCGCTTCCCACACAGCGATCGACTCCTATGATGGATGACTTCTCTGTAGGGGCCTAAGTACAACGAAGACATTCCGTTATGAACAACCTACACAGCTTGGTTACTATTTGCAATTGAGTAGTAGGAGATTAGATTTGTATATAATATGATTCATCATGCAGCTTGAACGCTCAACTCACCATTGAAAAGCATGGAAGCAGTGTACAGCTGTTTCATCGTTGTTGGGAATCATCAGCAGTGCACATCCACCGAGCCCCCACGGGGACTCGAACGCGGGCTGCACGATTGTGAATCGAACACCTTAACCGCAAGCCTATCCGGGCTGGCTCTCAACCGTTTGTTCAACATCTACACTACATGATATAGCACCCTTCCGTCACTGGGTTTTGAACGGTAACAACCCGCTTCCCACACAGCGATCGACTCCTATGATGGATGACTTCTCTGTAGGGGCCTAAGTACAACGAAAGCATTCCGTTATGAACAACCTACACAGCTTGGTTACTATTTGCAATTGAGTAGTAGCAGATTAGATTTGTATATAATATGATTAATCATGCAGCTTGTACGCTCAACTCACCATTGAAAAGCATGGAAGCAGTGTACAGCTGTTTCATCGTTGTTGGGAATCATCAGCAGTGCACATCCACCGAGCCCCCACGGGGACTCGAACGCGGGCTGAACGATTGTGAATCGAACACCTTAACCGCAAGCCTATCCGGGCTGGCTCTCAACCGTTTGTTCAACATCTACACTACATGATATAGCACCCTTCCGTCACTGGGTTTTGAACGGTAACAACCCGCTTCCCACACAGCGATCGACTCCTATGATGGATGACTTCTCTGTAGGGGCCTAAGTACAACGAAAGCATTCAATTATGAACAACCTACACAGCTTGGTTACTATTTGCAATTGAGTAGTAGCAGATTAGATTTGTATATAATATGATTCATCATGCAGCTTGAACGCTCAACTCACCATTGAAAAGCATGGAAGCATTGTACAGCTGTTTCATCGTTGTTGGGAATCATCAGCAGTGCACATCCACCGAGCCCCCACGGGGACTCGAACGCGGGCTGAACGATTGTCAATCGAACACCTTAACCGCAAGCCTATCCGGGCTGGCTATCAACCGTTTGTTCAACATCTACACTACATGATATAGCACCCTTCCGTCACTGGGTTTTGAACGGTAAGAACCCGCTTCCCACACAGCGATCGACTCCTATGATGGATGACTTCTCTGTAGGGGCCTAAGTACAACGAAGGCATTCCGTTATGAACAACCTACACAGCTTGGTTACTATTTGCAATTGAGTAGTAGCAGATTAGATTTGTATATAATATGATTCATCATGCAGCTTGAACGCTCAACTCACCATTGAAAAGCATGGAAGCAGTGTACAGCTGTTTCATCGTTGTTGGGAATCATCAGCAGTGCACATCCACCGAGCCCCCACGGGGACTCGAACGCGGGCTGAACGATTGTCAATCGAACACCTTAACCGCAAGCCTATCCGGGCTGGCTCTCAACCGTTTGTTCAACATCTACACTACATGATATAGCACCCTTCCGTCACTGGGTTGTGAACGGTAACAACCCGCTTCCCACACAGCGATCGACTCCTATGATGGATGACTTCTCTGTAGGGGCCTAATTACAACAAAGGCATTCCGTTATGAACAACCTACACAGCTTGGTTACTATTTGCAATTGAGTAGTAGCAGATTAGATTTGTATATAATATGATTCATCATGCAGCTTGAACGCTCAACTCACCATTGAAAAGCATGGAAGCAGTGTACAGCTGTTTCATCCTTGTTGGGAATCATCAGCAGTGCACATCCACCGAGCCCCCACGGGGACTCGAACGCGGGCTGCACGATTGTCAATCGAACACCTTAACCGCAAGCCTATCCGGGCTGGCTATCAACGGTTTGTTCAACATCTACACTACATGATATAGCACCCTTCCGTCACTGGGTTTTGAACGGTAAGAACCCGCTTCCCACACAGCGATCGACTCCTATGATGGATGACTTCTCTGTAGGGGCCTAAGTACAACGAAGGCATTCCGTTATGAACAACCTACACAGCTTGGTTACTATTTGCAATTGAGTAGTAGGAGATTAGATTTGTATATAATATGATTCATCATGCAGCTTGAACGCTCAACTCACCATTGAAAAGCATGGAAGCAGTGTACAGTTGTTTCATCTTTGTTGGGAATCATCAGCAGTGCACATCCACCGAGCCCCCACGGGGACTCGAACGCGGGTGAATGATTGTCAATCGAACACCTTAACCGCAAGCCTATCCGGGCTGGCTCTCAACCGTTTGTTCAACATCTACACTACATGATATAGCACCCTTCCGTCACTGGGTTGTGAACGGTAACAACCCGCTTCCCACACAGCGATCGACTCCTATGATGGATGACTTCTCTGTAGGGGCCTAAGTACAACGAAGGCATTCCGTTATGAACAACCTACACAGCTTGGTTACTATTTGCAATTGAGTAGTAGGAGATTAGATTTGTATATAATATGATTCATCATGCAGCTTGAACGCTCAACTCACCATTGAAAAGCATGGAAGCAGTGTACAGCTGTTTCATCCTTGTTGGGAATCATCAGCAGTGCACATCCACCGAGCCCCCACGGGGACTCGAACGCGGGCTGCACGATTGTCAATCGAACACCTTAACCGCAAGCCTATCCGGGCTGGCTATCAACGGTTTGTTCAACATCTACACTACATGATATAGCACCCTTCCGTCACTGGGTTTTGAACGGTAACAACCCGCTTCCCACACAGCGATCGACTCCTATGATGGATGACTTCTCTGTAGGGGCCTAAGTACAACGAAGGCATTCCGTTATGAACAACCTACACAGCTTGGTTACTATTTGCAATTGAGTAGTAGCAGATTAGATTTGTATATAATATGATTCATCATGCAGCTTGAACGCTCAACTCACCATTGAAAAGCATGGAAGCAGTGTACAGCCGTTTCATCGTTGTTGGGAATCATCAGCAGTGCACATCCACCGAGCCCCCACGGGGACTCGAACGCGGGTGAATGATTGTCAATCGAACACCTTACCCGCAAGCCTATCCGGGCTGGCTCTCAACCGTTTGTTCAACATCTACACTACATGATATAGCACCCTTCCGTCACTGGGTTTTGAACGGTAAGAACCCGCTTCCCACACAGCGATCGACTCCTATGATGGATGACTTCTCTGTAGGGGCCTAAGTACAACGAAGGCATTCCGTTATGAACAACCTACACAGCTTGGTTACTATTTGCAATTGAGTAGTAGCAGATTAGATTTGTATATAATATGATTCATCATGCAGCTTGAACGCTCAACTCACCATTGAAAAGCATGGAAGCAGTGTACAGCCGTTTCATCGTTGTTGGGAATCATCAGCAGTGCACATCCACCGAGCCCCCACGGGGACTCGAACGCGGGCTGAACGATTGTGAATCGAACACCTTAACCGCAAGCCTATCCGGGCTGGCTCTCAACCGTTTGTTCAACATCTACACTACATGATATAGCACCCTTCCGTCACTGGGTTTTGAACGGTAAGAACCCGCTTCCCACACAGCGATCGACTCCTATGATGGATGACTTCTCTGTAGGGGCCTAAGTACAACGAAAGCATTCAATTATGAACAACCTACACAGCTTGGTTACTATTTGCAATTGAGTAGTAGGAGATTAGATTTGTATATAATATGATTCATCATGCAGCTTGAACGCTCAACTCACCATTGAAAAGCATGGAAGCAGTGTACAGTTGTTTCATCCTTGTTGGGAATCATCAGCAGTGCACATCCACCGAGCCCCCACGGGGACTCGAACGCGGGCTGCACGATTGTCAATCGAACACCTTAACCGCAAGCCTATCCGGGCTGGCTCTCAACCGTTTGTTCAACATCTACACTACATGATATAGCACCCTTCCGTCACTGGGTTTTGAACGGTAAGAACCCGCTTCCCACACAGCGATCGACTCCTATGATGGATGACTTCTCTGTAGGGGCCTAAGTACAACGAAGGCATTCCGTTATGAACAACCTACACAGCTTGGTTACTATTTGCAATTGAGTAGTAGCAGATTAGATTTGTATATAATATGATTCATCATGCAGCTTGAACGCTCAACTCACCATTGAAAAGCATGGAAGCAGTGTACAGCTGTTTCATCGTTGTTGGGAATCATCAGCAGTGCACATCCACCGAGCCCCCACGGGGACTCGAACGCGGGTGAATGATTGTCAATCGAACACCTTAACCGCAAGCCTATCCGCGCTGGCTCTCAACCGTTTGTTCAACATCTACACTACATGATATAGCACCCTTCCGTCACTGGGTTTTGAACGGTAACAACCCGCTTCCCACACAGCGATCGACTCCTATGATGGATGACTTCTGTGTGGAGGCCTAAGTACAACGAAGGCATTCCGTTATGAACAACCTACACAGCTTGCTTACTATTTGCAATTGAGTAGTAGGAGATTAGATTTGTATATAATATGATTCATCATGCAGCTTGAACGCTCAACTCACCATTGAAAAGCATGGAAGCAGTGTACAGCTGTTTCATCGTTGTTGGGAATCATCAGCAGTGCACATCCACCGAGCCCCCACGGGGACTCGAACGCGGGCTGAACGATTGTCAATCGAACACCTTAACCGCAAGCCTATCCGGGCTGGCTCTCAACCGTTTGTTCAACATCTACACTACATGATATAGCACCCTTCCGTCACTGGGTTTTGAACGGTAACAACCCGCTTCCCACACAGCGATCGACTCCTATGATGGATGACTTCTCTGTAGGGGCCTAAGTACAACGAAGGCATTCCGTTATGAACAACCTACACAGCTTGGTTACTATTTGCAATTGAGTAGTAGGAGATTAAATTTGTATATAATATGATTCATCATGCAGCTTGAACGCTCAACTCACCATTGAAAAGCATGGAAGCAGTGTACAGCTGTTTCATCGTTGTTGGGAATCATCAGCAGTGCACATCCACCGAGCCCCCACGGGGACTCGAACGCGGGCTGAACGATTGTGAATCGAACACCTTAACCGCAAGCCTATCCGGGCTGGCTCTCAACCGTTTGTTCAACATCTACACTACATGATATAGCACCCTTCCGTCACTGGGTTTTGAACGGTAACAACCCGCTTCCCACACAGCGATCGACTCCTATGATGGATGACTTCTCTGTAGGGGCCTAAGTACAACGAAGGCATTCCGTTATGAACAACCTACACAGCTTGGTTACTATTTGCAATTGAGTAGTAGGAGATTAGATTTGTATATAATATGATTCATCATGCAGCTTGAACGCTCAACTCACCATTGAAAAGCATGGAAGCAGTGTACAGCTGTTTCATCGTTGTTGGGAATCATCAGCAGTGCACATCCACCGAGCCCCCACGGGGACTCGAACGCGGGCTGAACGATTGTCAATCGAACACCTTAACCGCAAGCCTATCCGGGCTGGCTCTCAACCGTTTGTTCAACATCTACACTACATGATATAGCACCCTTCCGTCACTGGGTTTTGAACGGTAACAACCCGCTTCCCACACAGCGATCGACTCCTATGATGGATGACTTCTCTGTAGGGGCCTAAGTACAACGAAGGCATTCCGTTATGAACAACCTACACAGCTTGGTTACTATTTGCAATTGAGTAGTAGGAGATTAGATTTGTATATAATATGATTCATCATGCAGCTTGAACGCTCAACTCACCATTGAAAAGCATGGAAGCAGTGTACAGCTGTTTCATCGTTGTTGGGAATCATCAGCAGTGCACATCCACCGAGCCCCCACGGGGACTCGAACGCGGGCTGAACGATTGTCAATCGAACACCTTAACCGCAAGCCTATCCGGGCTGGCTCTCAACCGTTTGTTCAACATCTACACTACATGATATAGCACCCTTCCGTCACTGGGTTTTGAACGGTAACAACCCGCTTCCCACACAGTGATCGACTCCTATGATAGATGACTTCTCTGTAGGGGCCTAAGTACAACGAAGGCATTCAATTATGAACAACCTACACAGCTTGGTTACTATTTGCAATTGAGTAGTAGCAGATTAGATTTGTATATAATATGATTCATCATGCAGCTTGAACGCTCAACTCACCATTGAAAAGCATGGAAGCAGTGTACAGCTGTTTCATCGTTGTTGGGAATCATCAGCAGTGCACATCCACCGAGCCCCCACGGGGACTCGAACGCGGGCTGAACGATTGTCAATCGAACACCTTAACCGCAAGCCTATCCGGGCTGGCTCTCAACCGTTTGTTCAACATCTACACTACATGATATAGCACCCTTCCGTCACTGGGTTTTGAACGGTAACAACCCGCTTCCCACACAGCGATCGACTCCTATGATGGATGACTTCTCTGTAGGGGCCTAAGTACAACGAAGGCATTCCGTTATGAACAACCTACACAGCTTGGTTACTATTTGCAATTGAGTAGTAGGAGATTAGATTTGTATATAATATGATTCATCATGCAGCTTGAACGCTCAACTCACCATTGAAAAGCATGGAAGCAGTGTACAGCTGTTTCATCGTTGTTGGGAATCATCAGCAGTGCACATCCACCGAGCCCCCACGGGGACTCGAACGCGGGCTGAACGATTGTCAATCGAACACCTTAACCGCAAGCCTATCCGGGCTGGCTCTCAACCGTTTGTTCAACATCTACACTACATGATATAGCACCCTTCCGTCACTGGGTTTTGAACGGTAACAACCCGCTTCCCACACAGCGATCGACTCCTATGATGGATGACTTCTCTGTAGGGGCCTAAGTACAACGAAGGCATTCCGTTATGAACAACCTACACAGCTTGGTTACTATTTGCAATTGAGTAGTAGGAGATTAGATTTGTATATAATATGATTCATCATGCAGCTTGAACGCTCAACTCACCATTGAAAAGCATGGAAGCAGTGTACAGCTGTTTCATCGTTGTTGGGAATCATCAGCAGTGCACATCCACCGAGCCCCCACGGGGACTCGAACGCGGGCTGAACGATTGTGAATCGAACACCTTAACCGCAAGCCTATCCGGGCTGGCTCTCAACCGTTTGTTCAACATCTACACTACATGATATAGCACCCTTCCGTCACTGGGTTTTGAACGGTAAGAACCCGCTTCCCACACAGCGATCGACTCCTATGATGGATGACTTCTCTGTAGGGGCCTAAGTACAACAAAGGCATTCCGTTATGAACAACCTACACAGCTTGGTTACTATTTGCAATTGAGTAGTAGCAGATTAGATTTGTATATAATATGATTCATCATGCAGCTTGAACGCTCAACTCACCATTGAAAAGCATGGAAGCAGTGTACAGCTGTTTCATCGTTGTTGGGAATCATCAGCAGTGCACATCCACCGAGCCCCCACGGGGACTCGAACGCGGGCTGAACGATTGTCAATCGAACACCTTAACCGCAAGCCTATCCGGGCTGGCTCTCAACCGTTTGTTCAACATCTACACTACATGATATAGCACCCTTCCGTCACTGGGTTTTGAACGGTAACAACCCGCTTCCCACACAGCGACCGACTCCTATGATGGATGACTTCTCTGTAGGGGCCTAAGTACAACGAAGGCATTCCGTTATGAACAACCTACACAGCTTGGTTACTATTTGCAATTGAGTAGTAGGAGATTAGATTTGTATATAATATGATTCATCATGCAGCTTGAACGCTCAACTCACCATTGAAAAGCATGGAAGCAGTGTACAGCTGTTTCATCGTTGTTGGGAATCATCAGCAGTGCACATCCACCGAGCCCCCACGGGGACTCGAACGCGGGTGAATGATTGTGAATCGAAAACCTTACCCGCAAGCCTATCCGGGCTGGCTCTCAACCGTTTGTTCAACATCTACACTACATGATATAGCACCCTTCCGTCACTGGGTTTTGAACGGTAACAACCCGCTTCCCACACAGCGATCGAATCCTATGATGGATGACTTCTCTGTAGGGGCCTAAGTACAACGAAGGCATTCCGTTATGAACAACCTACACAGCTTGGTTACTATTTGCAATTGAGTAGTAGCAGATTAGATTTGTATATAATATGATTCATCATGCAGCTTGAACGCTCAACTCACCATTGAAAAGCATGGAAGCAGTGTACAGCTGTTTCATCGTTGTTGGGAATCATCAGCAGTGCACATCCACCGAGCCCCCACGGGGACTCGAACGCGGGCTGAACGATTGTCAATCGAACACCTTAACCGCAAGCCTATCCGGGCTGGCTCTCAACCGTTTGTTCAACATCTACACTACATGATATAGCACCCTTCCGTCACTGGGTTTTGAACGGTAAGAACCCGCTTCCCACACAGCGATCGACTCCTATGATGGATGACTTCTCTGTAGGGGCCTAAGTACAACGAAGGCATTCCGTTATGAACAACCTACACAGCTTGGTTACTATTTGCAATTGAGTAGTAGCAGATTAGATTTGTATATAATATGATTCATCATGCAGCTTGAACGCTCAACTCACCATTGAAAAGCATGGAAGCAGTGTACAGCTGTTTCATCGTTGTTGGGAATCATCAGCAGTGCACATCCACCGAGCCCCCACGGGGACTCGAACGCGGGCTGAACGATTGTCAATCGAACACCTTAACCGCAAGCCTATCCGGGCTGGCTCTCAACCGTTTGTTCAACATCTACACTACATGATATAGCACCCTTCCGTCACTGGGTTTTGAACGGTAACAACCCGCTTCCCACACAGCGATCGACTCCTATGATGGATGACTTCTCTGTAGGGGCCTAAGTACAACGAAGGCATTCCGTTATGAACAACCTACACAGCTTGGTTACTATTTGCAATTGAGTAGTAGCAGATTAGATTTGTATATAATATGATTCATCATGCAGCTTGAACGCTCAACTCACCATTGAAAAGCATGGAAGCAGTGTACAGCTGTTTCATCGTTGTTGGGAATCATCAGCAGTGCACATCCACCGAGCCCCCACGGGGACTCGAACGCGGGTGAATGATTGTGAATCGAACACCTTAACCGCAAGCCTATCCGGGCTGGCTCTCAACCGTTTGTTCAACATCTACACTACATGATATAGCACCCTTCCGTCACTGGGTTTTGAACGGTAAGAACCCGCTTCCCACACAGCGATCGACTCCTATGATGGATGACTTCTGTGTGGGGGCCTAAGTACAACGAAGGCATTCCGTTATGAACAACCTACACAGCTTGGTTACTATTTGCAATTGAGTAGTAGGAGATTAGATTTGTATATAATATGATTCATCATGCAGCTTGAACGCTCAACTCACCATTGAAAAGCATGGAAGCAGTGTACAGCTGTTTCATCGTTGTTGGGAATCATCAGCAGTGCACATCCACCGAGCCCCCACGGGGACTCGAACGCGGGCTGAACGATTGTGAATCGAACACCTTAACCGCAAGCCTATCCGGGCTGGCTCTCAACCGTTTGTTCAACATCTACACTACATGATATAGCACCCTTCCGTCACTGGGTTTTGAACGGTAACAACCCGCTTCCCACACAGCGATCGACTCCTATGATGGATGACTTCTCTGTAGGGGCCTAAGTACAACGAAGGCATTCCGTTATGAACAACCTACACAGCTTGGTTACTATTTGCAATTGAGTAGTAGGAGATTAGATTTGTATATAATATGATTCATCATGCAGCTTGAACGCTCAACTCACCATTGAAAAGCATGGAAGCAGTGTACAGCTGTTTCATCGTTGTTGGGAATCATCAGCAGTGCACATCCACCGAGCCCCCACGGGGACTCGAACGCGGGCTGAACGATTGTCAATCGAACACCTTAACCGCAAGCCTATCCGGGCTGGCTCTCAACCGTTTGTTCAACATCTACACTACATGATATAGCACCCTTCCGTCACTGGGTTTTGAACGGTAACAACCCGCTTCCCACACAGCGATCGACTCCTATGATGGATGACTTCTCTGTAGGGGCCTAAGTACAACAAAGGCATTCCGTTATGAACAACCTACACAGCTTTGTTACTATTTGCAATTGAGTAGTAGGAGATTAGATTTGTATATAATATGATTCATCATGCAGCTTGAACGCTCAACTCACCATTGAAAAGCATGGAAGCAGTGTACAGCTGTTTCATCGTTGTTGGGAATCATCAGCAGTGCACATCCACCGAGCCCCCACGGGGACTCGAACGCGGGCTGAACGATTGTCAATCGAACACCTTAACCGCAAGCCTATCCGGGCTGGCTCTCAACCGTTTGTTCAACATCTACACTACATGATATAGCACCCTTCCGTCACTGGGTTTTGAACGGTAAGAACCCGCTTCCCACACAGCGATCGACTCCTATGATAGATGACTTCTCTGTAGGGGCCTAATTACAACAAAGGCATTCCGTTATGAACAACCTACACAGCTTGGTTACTATTTGCAATTGAGTAGTAGGAGATTAGATTTGTATATAATATGATTCATCATGCAGCTTGAACGCTCAACTCACCATTGAAAAGCATGGAAGCAGTGTACAGCCGTTTCATCGTTGTTGGGAATCATCAGCAGTGCACATCCACCGAGCCCCCACGGGGACTCGAACGCGGGCTGAACGATTGTGAATCGAACACCTTAACCGCAAGCCTATCCGGGCTGGCTCTCAACCGTTTGTTCAACATCTACACTACATGATATAGCACCCTTCCGTCACTGGGTTTTGAACGGTAACAACCCGCTTCCCACACAGCGATCGACTCCTATGATGGATGACTTCTCTGTAGGGGCCTAAGTACAACGAAGGCATTCCGTTATGAACAACCTACACAGCTTGGTTACTATTTGCAATTGAGTAGTAGCAGATTAGATTTGTATATAATATGATTCATCATGCAGCTTGAACGCTCAACTCACCATTGAAAAGCATGGAAGCAGTGTACAGCTGTTTCATCGTTGTTGGGAATCATCAGCAGTGCACATCCACCGAGCCCCCACGGGGACTCGAACGCGGGCTGAACGATTGTCAATCGAACACCTTAACCGCAAGCCTATCCGGGCTGGCTCTCAACCGTTTGTTCAACATCTACACTACATGATATAGCACCCTTCCGTCACTGAGTTTTGAACGGTAACAACCCGCTTCCCACACAGCGATCGACTCCTATGATGGATGACTTCTCTGTAGGGGCCTAAGTACAACGAAGGCATTCCGTTATGAACAACCTACACAGCTTGGTTACTATTTGCAATTGAGTAGTAGGAGATTAGATTTGTATATAATATGATTCATCATGCAGCTTGAACGCTCAACTCACCATTGAAAAGCATGGAAGCAGTGTACAGTTGTTTCATCGTTGTTGGGAATCATCAGCAGTGCACATCCACCGAGCCCCCACGGGGACTCGAACGCGGGCTGAACGATTGTCAATCGAACACCTTAACCGCAAGCCTATCCGGGCTGGCTCTCAACCGTTTGTTCAACATCTACACTACATGATATAGCACCCTTCCGTCACTGGGTTTTGAACGGTAACAACCCGCTTCCCACACAGCGATCGACTCCTATGATGGATGACTTCTCTGTAGGGGCCTAAGTACAACGAAGGCATTCCGTTATGAACAACCTACACAGCTTGGTTACTATTTGCAATTGAGTAGTAGCAGATTAGATTTGTATATAATATGATTCATCATGCAGCTTGAACGCTCAACTCACCATTGAAAAGCATGGAAGCAGTGTACAGCTGTTTCATCGTTGTTGGGAATCATCAGCAGTGCACATCCACCGAGCCCCCACGGGGACTCGAACGCGGGCTGAACGATTGTGAATCGAACACCTTAACCGCAAGCCTATCCGGGCTGGCTCTCAACCGTTTGTTCAACATCTACACTACATGATATAGCACCCTTCCGTCACTGGGTTTTGAACGGTAACAACCCGCTTCCCACACATCGATCGACTCCTATGATGGATGACTTCTCTGTAGGGGCCTAAGTACAACGAAGGCATTCCGTTATGAACAACCTACACAGCTTGGTTACTATTTGCAATTGAGTAGTAGGAGATTAGATTTGTATATAATATGATTCATCATGCAGCTTGAACGCTCAACTCACCATTGAAAAGCATGGAAGCAGTGTACAGCTGTTTCATCGTTGTTGGGAATCATCAGCAGTGCACATCCACCGAGCCCCCACGGGGACTCGAACGCGGGCTGAACGATTGTCAATCGAACACCTTAACCGCAAGCCTATCCGGGCTGGCTCTCAACCGTTTGTTCAACATCTACACTACATGATATAGCACCCTTCCGTCACTGGGTTTTGAACGGTAAGAACCCGCTTCCCACACAGCGATCGACTCCTATGATGGATGACTTCTCTGTAGGGGCCTAAGTACAACGAAGGCATTCCGTTATGAACAACCTACACAGCTTGGTTACTATTTGCAATTGAGTAGTAGCAGATTAGATTTGTATATAATATGATTCATCATGCAGCTTGAACGCTCAACTCACCATTGAAAAGCATGGAAGCAGTGTACAGCTGTTTCATCCTTGTTGGGAATCATCAGCAGTGCACATCCACCGAGCCCCCACGGGGACTCGAACGCGGGCTGAACGATTGTCAATCGAACACCTTAACCGCAAGCCTATCCGCGCTGGCTCTCAACCGTTTGTTCAACATCTACACTACATGATATAGCACCCTTCCGTCACTGGGTTTTGAACGGTAAGAACCCGCTTCCCACACAGCGATCGACTCCTATGATGGATGACTTCTCTGTAGGGGCCTAAGTACAACGAAGGCATTCCGTTATGAACAACCTACACAGCTTGGTTACCATTTGCAATTGAGTAGTAGCAGATTAGATTTGTATATAATATGATTCATCATGCAGCTTGAACGCTCAACTCACCATTGAAAAGCATGGAAGCAGTGTACAGCTGTTTCATCCTTGTTGGGAATCATCAGCAGTGCACATCCACCGAGCCCCCACGGGGGCTCGAACGCGGGCTGAACGATTGTGAATCGAACACCTTAACCGCAAGCCTATCCGGGCTGGCTCTCAACCGTTTGTTCAACATCTACACTACATGATATAGCACCCTTCCGTCACTGGGTTTTGAACGGTAACAACCCGCTTCCCACACAGCGATCGACTCCTATGATGGATGACTTCTCTGTAGGGGCCTAAGTACAACGAAGGCATTCCGTTATGAACAACCTACACAGCTTGGTTACTATTTGCAATTGAGTAGTAGCAGATTAGATTTGTATATAATATGATTCATCATGCAGCTTGAACGCTCAACTCACCATTGAAAAGCATGGAAGCAGTGTACAGCTGTTTCATCGTTGTTGGGAATCATCAGCAGTGCACATCCACCGAGCCCCCACGGGGACTCGAACGCGGGTGAATGATTGTGAATCGAACACCTTAACCGCAAGCCTATCCGGGCTGGCTCTCAACCGTTTGTTCAACATCTACACTACATGATATAGCACCCTTCCGTCACTGGGTTTTGAACGGTAACAACCCGCTTCCCACACAGCGATCGACTCCTATGATTGATGACTTCTCTGTAGGGGCCTAAGTACAACGAAGGCATTCCGTTATGAACAACCTACACAGCTTGGTTACTATTTGCAATTGAGTAGTAGCAGATTAGATTTGTATATAATATGATTCATCATGCAGCTTGAACGCTCAACTCACCATTGAAAAGCATGGAAGCAGTGTACAGCTGTTTCATCGTTGTTGGGAATCATCAGCAGTGCACATCCACCGAGCCCCCACGGGGACTCGAACGCGGGCTGAACGATTGTCAATCGAACACCTTAACCGCAAGCCTATCCGGGCTGGCTCTCAACCGTTTGTTCAACATCTACACTACATGATATAGCACCCTTCCGTCACTGGGTTGTGAACGGTAACAACCCGCTTCCCACACAGCGATCGACTCCTATGATGGATGACTTCTGTGTGGGGGCCTAAGTACAACGAAGGCATTCCGTTATGAACAACCTACACAGCTTGGTTACTATTTGCAATTGAGTAGTAGCAGATTAGATTTGTATATAATATGATTCATCATGCAGCTTGAACGCTCAACTCACCATTGAAAAGCATGGAAGCAGTGTACAGCTGTTTCATCGTTGTTGGGAATCATCAGCAGTGCACATCCACCGAGCCCCCACGGGGACTCGAACGCGGGCTGAACGATTGTCAATCGAACACCTTAACCGCAAGCCTATCCGCGCTGGCTCTCAACCGTTTGTTCAACATCTACACTACATGATATAGCACCCTTCCGTCACTGGGTTTTGAACGGTAACAACCCGCTTCCCACACAGCGATCGACTCCTATGATGGATGACTTCTCTGTAGGGGCCTAAGTACAACGAAGGCATTCCGTTATGAACAACCTACACAGCTTGGTTACCATTTGCAATTGAGTAGTAGCAGATTAGATTTGTATATAATATGATTCATCATGCAGCTTGAACGCTCAACTCACCATTGAAAAGCATGGAAGCAGTGTACAGCTGTTTCATCCTTGTTGGGAATCATCAGCAGTGCACATCCACCGAGCCCCCACGGGGACTCGAACGCGGGCTGAACGATTGTCAATCGAACACCTTAACCGCAAGCCTATCCGGGCTGGCTCTCAACCGTTTGTTCAACATCTACACTACATGATATAGCACCCTTCCGTCACTGGGTTTTGAACGGTAACAACCCGCTTCCCACACAGCGATCGACTCCTATGATGGATGACTTCTCTGTAGGGGCCTAAGTACAACGAAGGCATTCCGTTATGAACAACCTACACAGCTTGGTTACTATTTGCAATTGAGTAGTAGCAGATTAGATTTGTATATAATATGATTCATCATGCAGCTTGAACGCTCAACTCACCATTGAAAAGCATGGAAGCAGTGTACAGCTGTTTCATCGTTGTTGGGAATCATCAGCAGTGCACATCCACCGAGCCCCCACGGGGACTCGAACGCGGGCTGAACGATTGTCAATCGAACACCTTAACCGCAAGCCTATCCGGGCTGGCTCTCAACCGTTTGTTCAACATCTACACTACATGATATAGCACCCTTCCGTCACTGGGTTTTGAACGGTAACAACCCGCTTCCCACACAGCGATCGACTCCTATGATGGATGACTTCTCTGTAGGGGCCTAAGTACAACGAAGGCATTCCGTTATGAACAACCTACACAGCTTGGTTACTATTTGCAATTGAGTAGTAGGAGATTAGATTTGTATATAATATGATTCATCATGCAGCTTGAACGCTCAACTCACCATTGAAAAGCATGGAAGCAGTGTACAGTTGTTTCATCGTTGTTGGGAATCATCAGCAGTGCACATCCACCGAGCCCCCACGGGGACTCGAACGCGGGCTGAACGATTGTCAATCGAACACCTTAACCGCAAGCCTATCCGGGCTGGCTCTCAACCGTTTGTTCAACATCTACACTACATGATATAGCACCCTTCCGTCACTGGGTTTTGAACGGTAAGAACCCGCTTCCCACACAGCGACCGACTCCTATGATGGATGACTTCTCTGTAGGGGCCTAAGTACAACGAAGGCATTCCGTTATGAACAACCTACACAGCTTGGTTACTATTTGCAATTGAGTAGTAGCAGATTAGATTTGTATATAATATGATTCATCATGCAGCTTGAACGCTCAACTCACCATTGAAAAGCATGGAAGCAGTGTACAGCTGTTTCATCGTTGTTGGGAATCATCAGCAGTGCACATCCACCGAGCCCCCACGGGGACTCGAACGCGGGCTGAACGATTGTCAATCGAACACCTTAACCGCAAGCCTATCCGGGCTGGCTCTCAACCGTTTGTTCAACATCTACACTACATGATATAGCACCCTTCCGTCACTGGGTTTTGAACGGTAACAACCCGCTTCCCACACAGCGATCGACTCCTATGATGGATGACTTCTCTGTAGGGGCCTAAGTACAACGAAGGCATTCCGTTATGAACAACCTACACAGCTTGGTTACTATTTGCAATTGAGTAGTAGCAGATTAGATTTGTATATAATATGATTCATCATGCAGCTTGAACGCTCAACTCACCATTGAAAAGCATGGAAGCAGTGTACAGCTGTTTCATCCTTGTTGGGAATCATCAGCAGTGCACATCCACCGAGCCCCCACGGGGACTCGAACGCGGGCTGAACGATTGTCAATCGAACACCTTAACCGCAAGCCTATCCGGGCTGGCTCTCAACCGTTTGTTCAACATCTACACTACATGATATAGCACCCTTCCGTCACTGGGTTTTGAACGGTAACAACCCGCTTCCCACACAGCGATCGACTCCTATGATGGATGACTTCTCTGTAGGGGCCTAAGTACAACGAAGGCATTCCGTTATGAACAACCTACACAGCTTGGTTACTATTTGCAATTGAGTAGTAGCAGATTAGATTTGTATATAATATGATTCATCATGCAGCTTGAACGCTCAACTCACCATTGAAAAGCATGGAAGCAGTGTACAGCTGTTTCATCGTTGTTGGGAATCATCAGCAGTGCACATCCACCGAGCCCCCACGGGGACTCGAACGCGGGCTGAACGATTGTCAATCGAACACCTTAACCGCAAGCCTATCCGGGCTGGCTCTCAACCGTTTGTTCAACATCTACACTACATGATATAGCACCCTTCCGTCACTGGGTTGTGAACGGTAACAACCCGCTTCCCACACAGCGATCGACTCCTATGATGGATGACTTCTCTGTAGGGGCCTAAGTACAACGAAGGCATTCCGTTGTGAACAACCTACACAGCTTGGTTACTATTTGCAATTGAGTAGTAGCAGATTAGATTTGTATATAATATGATTCATCATGCAGCTTGAACTCTCAACTCACCATTGAAAAGCATGGAAGCAGTGTACAGCTGTTTCATCGTTGTTGGGAATCATCAGCAGTGCACATCCACCGAGCCCCCACGGGGACTCGAACGCGGGCTGAACGATTGTCAATCGTACACCTTAACCGCAAGCCTATCCGGGCTGGCTCTCAACCGTTTGTTCAACATCTACACTACATGATATAGCACCCTTCCGTCACTGGGTTTTGAACGGTAACAACCCGCTTCCCACACAGCGATCGACTCCTATGATGGATGACTTCTCTGTAGGGGCCTAAGTACAACGAAGGCATTCCGTTATGAACAACCTACACAGCTTGGTTACCATTTGCAATTGAGTAGTAGCAGATTAGATTTGTATATAATATGATTCATCATGCAGCTTGAACGCTCAACTCACCATTGAAAAGCATGGAAGCAGTGTACAGCTGTTTCATCCTTGTTGGGAATCATCAGCAGTGCACATCCACCGAGCCCCCACGGGGACTCGAACGCGGGCTGAACGATTGTCAATCGAACACCTTAACCGCAAGCCTATCCGGGCTGGCTCTCAACCGTTTGTTCAACATCTACACTACATGATATAGCACCCTTCCATCACTGGGTTTTGAACGGTAACAACCCGCTTCCCACACAGCGATCGACTCCTATGATGGATGACTTCTCTGTAGGGGCCTAAGTACAACAAAGGCATTCCGTTATGAACAACCTACACAGCTTGGTTACCATTTGCAATTGAGTAGTAGCAGATTAGATTTGTATATAATATGATTCATCATGCAGCTTGAACGCTCAACTCACCATTGAAAAGCATGGAAGCAGTGTACAGCTGTTTCATCGTTGTTGGGAATCATCAGCAGTGCACATCCACCGAGCCCCCACGGGGACTCGAACGCGGGCTGAACGATTGTCAATCGAACACCTTAACCGCAAGCCTATCCGGGCTGGCTCTCAACCGTTTGTTCAACATCTACACTACATGATATAGCACCCTTCCGTCACTGGGTTTTGAACGGTAACAACCCGCTTCCCACACAGCGATCGACTCCTATGATGGATGACTTCTCTGTAGGGGCCTAAGTACAACGAAGGCATTCCGTTATGAACAACCTACACAGCTTGGTTACTATTTGCAATTGAGTAGTAGCAGATTAGATTTGTATATAATATGATTCATCATGCAGCTTGAACGCTCAACTCACCATTGAAAAGCATGGAAGCAGTGTACAGCTGTTTCATCGTTGTTGGGAATCATCAGCAGTGCACATCCACCGAGCCCCCACGGGGACTCGAACGCGGGCTGAACGATTGTCAATCGAACACCTTAACCGCAAGCCTATCCGGGCTGGCTCTCAACCGTTTGTTCAACATCTACACTACATGATATAGCACCCTTCCGTCACTGGGTTTTGAACGGTAACAACCCGCTTCCCACACAGCGATCGACTCCTATGATGGATGACTTCTCTGTAGGGGCCTAAGTACAACGAAGGCATTCCGTTATGAACAACCTACACAGCTTGGTTACTATTTGCAATTGAGTAGTAGCAGATTAGATTTGTATATAATATGATTCATCATGCAGCTTGAACGCTCAACTCACCATTGAAAAGCATGGAAGCAGTGTACAGCTGTTTCATCGTTGTTGGGAATCATCAGCAGTGCACATCCACCGAGCCCCCACGGGGACTCGAACGCGGGCTGAACGATTGTCAATCGAACACCTTAACCGCAAGCCTATCCGGGCTGGCTCTCAACCGTTTGTTCAACATCTACACTACATGATATAGCACCCTTCCGTCACTGGGTTTTGAACGGTAACAACCCGCTTCCCACACAGCGATCGACTCCTATGATGGATGACTTCTCTGTAGGGGCCTAAGTACAACGAAGGCATTCCGTTATGAACAACCTACACAGCTTGGTTACTATTTGCAATTGAGTAGTAGGAGATTAGATTTGTATATAATATGATTCATCATGCAGCTTGAACGCTCAACTCACCATTGAAAAGCATGGAAGCAGTGTACAGCTGTTTCATCGTTGTTGGGAATCATCAGCAGTGCACATCCACCGAGCCCCCACGGGGACTCGAACGCGGGCTGAACGATTGTCAATCGAACACCTTAACCGCAAGCCTATCCGGGCTGGCTCTCAACCGTTTGTTCAACATCTACACTACATGATATAGCACCCTTCCGTCACTGGGTTTTGAACGGTAACAACCCGCTTCCCACACAGCGATCGACTCCTATGATGGATGACTTCTCTGTAGGGGCCTAAGTACAACGAAGGCATTCCGTTATGAACAACCTACACAGCTTGCTTACTATTTGCAATTGAGTAGTAGCAGATTAGATTTGTATATAATATGATTCATCATGCAGCTTGAACGCTCAACTCACCATTGAAAAGCATGGAAGCAGTGTACAGCTGTTTCATCGTTGTTGGGAATCATCAGCAGTGCACATCCACCGAGCCCCCACGGGGACTCGAACGCGGGCTGAACGATTGTCAATCGAACACCTTAACCGCAAGCCTATCCGGGCTGGCTCTCAACCGTTTGTTCAACATCTACACTACATGATATAGCACCCTTCCGTCACTGGGTTTTGAACGGTAAGAACCCGCTTCCCACACAGCGATCGACTCCTATGATGGATGACTTCTCTGTAGGGGCCTAAGTACAACGAAGGCATTCCGTTATGAACAACCTACACAGCTTGGTTACTATTTGCAATTGAGTAGTAGCAGATTAGATTTGTATATAATATGATTCATCATGCAGCTTGAACGCTCAACTCACCATTGAAAAGCATGGAAGCAGTGTACAGTTGTTTCATCGTTGTTGGGAATCATCAGCAGTGCACATCCACCGAGCCCCCACGGGGACTCGAACGCGGGCTGAACGATTGTGAATCGAACACCTTATCCGCAAGCCTATCCGGGCTGGCTCTCAACCGTTTGTTCAACATCTACACTACATGATATAGCACCCTTCCGTCACTGGGTTTTGAACGGTAACAACCCGCTTCCCACACAGCGATCGACTCCTATGATGGATGACTTCTCTGTAGGGGCCTAAGTACAACGAAGGCATTCCGTTATGAACAACCTACACAGCTTGGTTACTATTTGCAATTGAGTAGTAGCAGATTAGATTTGTATATAATATGATTCATCATGCAGCTTGAACGCTCAACTCACCATTGAAAAGCATGGAAGCAGTGTACAGCTGTTTCATCGTTGTTGGGAATCATCAGCAGTGCACATCCACCGAGCCCCCACGGGGACTCGAACGCGGGCTGAACGATTGTCAATCGAACACCTTAACCGCAAGCCTATCCGGGCTGGCTCTCAACCGTTTGTTCAACATCTACACTACATGATATAGCACCCTTCCGTCACTGGGTTTTGAACGGTAAGAACCCGCTTCCCACACAGCGATCGACTCCTATGATGGATGACTTCTCTGTAGGGGCCTAAGTACAACAAAGGCATTCCGTTATGAACAACCTACACAGCTTGGTTACCATTTGCAATTGAGTAGTAGGAGTATGGATTTGTATATAATATGATTCATCATGCAGCTTGAACGCTCAACTCACCATTGAAAAGCATGGAAGCAGTGTACAGCTGTTTCATCCTTGTTGGGAATCATCAGCAGTGCACATCCACCGAGCCCCCACGGGGACTCGAACGCGGGCTGAACGATTGTCAATCGAACACCTTAACCGCAAGCCTATCCGGGCTGGCTCTCAACCGTTTGTTCAACATCTACACTACATGATATAGCACCCTTCCGTCACTGGGTTTTGAACGGTAACAACCCGCTTCCCACACAGCGATCGACTCCTATGATGGATGACTTCTCTGTAGGGGCCTAAGTACAGCGAAGGCATTCCGTTATGAACAACCTACACAGCTTGGTTACTATTTGCAATTGAGTAGTAGCAGATTAGATTTGTATATAATATGATTCATCATGCAGCTTGAACGCTCAACTCACCATTGAAAAGCATGGAAGCAGTGTACAGCTGTTTCATCGTTGTTGGGAATCATCAGCAGTGCACATCCACCGAGCCCCCACGGGGACTCGAACGCGGGCTGAACGATTGTCAATCGAACACCTTAACCGCAAGCCTATCCGGGCTGGCTCTCAACCGTTTGTTCAACATCTACACTACATGATATAGCACCCTTCCGTCACTGGGTTTTGAACGGTAACAACCCGCTTCCCACACAGCGATCGACTCCTATGATGGATGACTTCTCTGTAGGGGCCTAAGTACAACGAAGGCATTCCGTTATGAACAACCTACACAGCTTGGTTACTATTTGCAATTGAGTAGTAGCAGATTAGATTTGTATATAATATGATTCATCATGCAGCTTGAACGCTCAACTCACCATTGAAAAGCATGGAAGCAGTGTACAGCTGTTTCATCGTTGTTGGGAATCATCAGCAGTGCACATCCAGCGAGCCCCCACGGGGACTCGAACGCGGGCTGAACGATTGTCAATCGAACACCTTAACCGCAAGCCTATCCGGGCTGGCTCTCAACCGTTTGTTCAACATCTACACTACATGATATAGCACCCTTCCGTCACTGGGTTTTGAACGGTAACAACCCGCTTCCCACACAGCGATCGACTCCTATGATGGATGACTTCTCTGTAGGGGCCTAAGTACAACGAAGGCATTCCGTTATGAACAACCTACACAGCTTGGTTACTATTTGCAATTGAGTAGTAGGAGATTAGATTTGTATATAATATGATTCATCATGCAGCTTGAACGCTCAACTCACCATTGAAAAGCATGGAAGCAGTGTACAGCTGTTTCATCGTTGTTGGGAATCATCAGCAGTGCACATCCACCGAGCCCCCACGGGGACTCGAACGCGGGCTGCACGATTGTCAATCGAACACCTTAACCGCAAGCCTATCCGGGCTGGCTCTCAACCGTTTGTTCAACATCTACACTACATGATATAGCACCCTTCCGTCACTGGGTTTTGAACGGTAACAACCCGCTTCCCACACAGCGATCGACTCCTATGATGGATGACTTCTCTGTAGGGGCCTAAGTACAACGAAGGCATTCCGTTATGAACAACCTACACAGCTTGGTTACTATTTGCAATTGAGTAGTAGCAGATTAGATTTGTATATAATATGATTCATCATGCAGCTTGAACGCTCAACTCACCATTGAAAAGCATGGAAGCAGTGTACAGCTGTTTCATCGTTGTTGGGAATCATCAGCAGTGCACATCCACCGAGCCCCCACGGGGACTCGAACGCGGGCTGAACGATTGTCAATCGAACACCTTAACCGCAAGCCTATCCGGGCTGGCTCTCAACCGTTTGTTCAACATCTACACTACATGATATAGCACCCTTCCGTCACTGGGTTTTGAACGGTAACAACCCGCTTCCCACACAGCGATCGACTCCTATGATGAATGACTTCTCTGTAGGGGCCTAAGTACAACGAAGGCATTCCGTTATGAACAACCTACACAGCTTGGTTACTATTTGCAATTGAGTAGTAGCAGATTAGATTTGTATATAATATGATTCATCATGCAGCTTGAACGCTCAACTCACCATTGAAAAGCATGGAAGCAGTGTACAGCTGTTTCATCGTTGTTGGGAATCATCAGCAGTGCACATCCACCGAGCCCCCACGGGGACTCGAACGCGGGCTGCACGATTGTCAATCGAACACCTTAACCGCAAGCCTATCCGGGCTGGCTCTCAACCGTTTGTTCAACATCTACACTACATGATATAGCACCCTTCCGTCACTGGGTTTTGAACGGTAACAACCCGCTTCCCACACAGCGATCGACTCCTATGATGGATGACTTCTCTGTAGGGGCCTAAGTACAACGAAGGCATTCCGTTATGAACAACCTACACAGCTTGGTTACCATTTGCAATTGAGTAGTAGCAGATTAGATTTGTATAAAATATGATTCATCATGCAGCTTGAACGCTCAACTCACCATTGAAAAGCATGGAAGCAGTGTACAGCTGTTTCATCGTTGTTGGGAATCATCAGCAGTGCACATCCACCGAGCCCCCACGGGGACTCGAACGCGGGCTGCACGATTGTCAATCGAACACCTTAACCGCAAGCCTATCCGGGCTGGCTCTCAACCGTTTGTTCAACATCTACACTACATGATATAGCACCCTTCCGTCACTGGGTTTTGAACGGTAAGAACCCGCTTCCCACACAGCGATCGACTCCTATGATGGATGACTTCTCTGTAGGGGCCTAAGTACAACGAAGGCATTCCGTTGTGAACAACCTACACAGCTTGGTTACTATTTGCAATTGAGTTGTAGGAGATTAGATTTGTATATAATATGATTCATCATGCAGCTTGAACGCTCAACTCACCATTGAAAAGCATGGAAGCAGTGTACAGCTGTTTCATCCTTGTTGGGAATCATCAGCAGTGCACATCCACCGAGCCCCCACGGGGACTCGAACGCGGGCTGAACGATTGTCAATCGAACACCTTAACCGCAAGCCTATCCGGGCTGGCTCTCAACCGTTTGTTCAACATCTACACTACATGATATAGCACCCTTCCGTCACTGGGTTTTGAACGGTAACAACCCGCTTCCCACACAGCGATCGACTCCTATGATGGATGACTTCTCTGTAGGGGCCTAAGTACAACGAAGGCATTCCGTTATGAACAACCTACACAGCTTGGTTACCATTTGCAATTGTGTAGTAGGAGATTAGATTTGTATATAATATGATTCATCATGCAGCTTGAACGCTCAACTCACCATTGAAAAGCATGGAAGCAGTGTACAGCTGTTTCATCCTTGTTGGGAATCATCAGCAGTGCACATCCACCGAGCCCCCACGGGGACTCGAACGCGGGCTGCACGATTGTCAATCGAACACCTTAACCGCAAGCCTATCCGGGCTGGCTCTCAACCGTTTGTTCAACATCTACACTACATGATATAGCACCCTTCCGTCACTGGGTTTTGAACGGTAACAACCCGCTTCCCACACAGCGATCGACTCCTATGATGGATGACTTCTCTGTAGGGGCCTAAGTACAACAAAGGCATTCCGTTATGAACAACCTACACAGCTTGGTTACTATTTGCAATTGAGTAGTAGGAGATTAGATTTGTATATAATATGATTCATCATGCAGCTTGAACGCTCAACTCACCATTGGAAAGCCTGGAAGCAGTGTACAGCTGTTTCATCCTTGTTGGGAATCATCAGCAGTGCACATCCACCGAGCCCCCACGGGGACTCGAACGCGGGCTGCACGATTGTCAATCGAACACCTTAACCGCAAGCCTATCCGGGCTGGCTCTCAACCGTTTGTTCAACATCTACACTACATGATATAGCACCCTTCCGTCACTGGGTTTTGAACGGTAACAACCCGCTTCCCACACAGCGATCGACTCCTATGATGGATGACTTCTCTGTAGGGGCCTAAGTACAACGAAGGCATTCCGTTATGAACAACCTACACAGCTTGGTTACTATTTGCAATTGAGTAGTAGCAGATTAGATTTGTATATAATATGATTCATCATGCAGCTTGAACGCTCAACTCACCATTGAAAAGCATGGAAGCAGTGTACAGCTGTTTCATCGTTGTTGGGAATCATCAGCAGTGCACATCCACCGAGCCCCCACGGGGACTCGAACGCGGGCTGCACGATTGTCAATCGAACACCTTAACCGCAAGCCTATCCGGGCTGGCTCTCAACCGTTTGTTCAACATCTACACTACATGATATAGCACCCTTCCGTCACTGGGTTTTGAACGGTAACAACCCGCTTCCCACACAGCGATCGACTCCTATGATGGATGACTTCTCTGTAGGGGCCTAAGTACAACGAAGGCATTCCGTTATGAACAACCTACACAGCTTGGTTACTATTTGCAATTGAGTAGTAGCAGATTAGATTTGTATATAATATGATTCATCATGCAGCTTGAACGCTCAACTCACCATTGAAAAGCATGGAAGCAGTGTACAGCTGTTTCATCGTTGTTGGGAATCATCAGCAGTGCACATCCACCGAGCCCCCACGGGGACTCGAACGCGGGCTGAACGATTGTCAATCGAACACCTTAACCGCAAGCCTATCCGGGCTGGCTCTCAACCGTTTGTTCAACATCTACACTACATGATATAGCACCCTTCCGTCACTGGGTTTTGAACGGTAACAACCCGCTTCCCACACAGCGATCGACTCCTATGATGAATGACTTCTCTGTAGGGGCCTAAGTACAACGAAGGCATTCCGTTATGAACAACCTACACAGCTTGGTTACTATTTGCAATTGAGTAGTAGCAGATTAGATTTGTATATAATATGATTCATCATGCAGCTTGAACGCTCAACTCACCATTGAAAAGCATGGAAGCAGTGTACAGCTGTTTCATCGTTGTTGGGAATCATCAGCAGTGCACATCCAGCGAGCCCCCACGGGGACTCGAACGCGGGCTGCACGATTGTGAAATGAACACCTTAACCGCAAGCCTATCCGGGCTGGCTCTCAACCGTTTGTTCAACATCTACACTACATGATATAGCACCCTTCCGTCACTGGGTTTTGAACGGTAACAACCCGCTTCCCACACAGCGATCGACTCCTATGATGGATGACTTCTCTGTAGGGGCCTAAGTACAACGAAGGCATTCCGTTATGAACAACCTACACAGCTTGGTTACTATTTGCAATTGAGTAGTAGCAGATTAGATTTGTATATAATATGATTCATCATGCAGCTTGAACGCTCAACTCACCATTGAAAAGCATGGAAGCAGTGTACAGCTGTTTCATCGTTGTTGGGAATCATCAGCAGTGCACATCCACCGAGCCCCCACGGGGACTCGAACGCGGGCTGAACGATTGTCAATCGAACACCTTAACCGCAAGCCTATCCGGGCTGGCTCTCAACCGTTTGTTCAACATCTACACTACATGATATAGCACCCTTCCGTCACTGGGTTTTGAACGGTAACAACCCGCTTCCCACACAGCGATCGACTCCTATGATGGATGACTTCTCTGTAGGGGCCTAAGTACAACGAAGGCATTCCGTTATGAACAACCTACACAGCTTGGTTACTATTTGCAATTGAGTAGTAGCAGATTAGATTTGTATATAATATGATTCATCATGCAGCTTGAACGCTCAACTCACCATTGAAAAGCATGGAAGCAGTGTACAGCTGTTTCATCGTTGTTGGGAATCATCAGCAGTGCACATCCACCGAGCCCCCACGGGGACTCGAACGCGGGCTGAACGATTGTCAATCGAACACCTTAACCGCAAGCCTATCCGGGCTGGCTCTAAACCGTTTGTTCAACATCTACACTACATGATATAGCACCCTTCCGTCACTGGGTTTTGAACGGTAACAACCCGCTTCCCACACAGCGATCGACTCCTATGATGGATGACTTCTCTGTAGGGGCCTAAGTACAACGAAGGCATTCCGTTATGAACAACCTACACAGCTTGGTTACCATTTGCAATTGAGTAGTAGGAGATTAGATTTGTATATAATATGATTCATCATGCAGCTTGAACGCTCAACTCACCATTGAAAAGCATGGAAGCAGTGTACAGCTGTTTCATCGTTGTTGGGAATCATCAGCAGTGCACATCCACCGAGCCCCCACGGGGACTCGAACGCGGGCTGAACGATTGTCAATCGAACACCTTAACCGCAAGCCTATCCGGGCTGGCTCTCAACCGTTTGTTCAACATCTACACTACATGATATAGCACCCTTTCGTCACTGGGTTTTGAACGGTAACAACCCGCTTCCCACACAGCGATCGACTCCTATGATGGATGACTTCTCTGTAGGGGCCTAAGTACAACCAAGGCATTCCGTTATGAACAACCTACACAGCTTGGTTACCATTTGCAATTGAGTAGTAGCAGATTAGATTTGTATAAAATATGATTCATCATGCAGCTTGAACGCTCAACTCACCATTGAAAAGCATGGAAGCAGTGTACAGCTGTTTCATCGTTGTTGGGAATCATCAGCAGTGCACATCCACCGAGCCCCCACGGGGACTCGAACGCGGGCTGAACGATTGTCAATCGAACACCTTAACCGCAAGCCTATCCGCGCTGGCTCTCAACCGTTTGTTCAACATCTACACTACATGATATAGCACCCTTCCGTCACTGGGTTTTGAACGGTAACAACCCGCTTCCCACACAGCGATCGACTCCTATGATGGATGACTTCTCTGTAGGGGCCTAAGTACAACGAAGGCATTCCGTTATGAACAACCTACACAGCTTGGTTACTATTTGCAATTGAGTAGTAGGAGATTAGATTTGTATATAATATGATTCATCATGCAGCTTGAACGCTCAACTCACCATTGAAAAGCATGGAAGCAGTGTACAGCTGTTTCATCGTTGTTGGGAATCATCAGCAGTGCACATCCACCGAGCCCCCACGGGGACTCGAACGCGGGCTGAACGATTGTCAATCGAACACCTTAACCGCAAGCCTATCCGGGCTGGCTCTCAACCGTTTGTTCAACATCTACACTACATGATATAGCACCCTTCCGTCACTGGGTTTTGAACGGTAACAACCCGCTTCCCACACAGCGATCGACTCCTATGATGGATGACTTTTCTGTAGGGGCCTAAGTACAACGAAGGCATTCCGTTATGAACAACCTACACAGCTTGGTTACTATTTGCAATTGAGTAGTAGGAGATTAGATTTGTATATAATATGATTCATCATGCAGCTTGAACGCTCAACTCACCATTGAAAAGCATGGAAGCAGTGTACAGCTGTTTCATCCTTGTTGGGAATCATCAGCAGTGCACATCCACCGAGCCCCCACGGGGACTCGAACGCGGGCTGAACGATTGTCAATCGAACACCTTAACCGCAAGCCTATCCGGGCTGGCTCTCAACCGTTTGTTCAACATCTACACTACATGATATAGCACCCTTCCGTCACTGGGTTTTGAACGGTAAGAACCCGCTTCCCACACAGCGATCGACTCCTATGATGGATGACTTCTCTGTAGGGGCCTAAGTACAACGAAGGCATTCCGTTATGAACAACCTACACAGCTTGGTTACCATTTGCAATTGAGTAGTAGGTGTTTAGATTTGTATATAATATGATTCATCATGCAGCTTGAACGCTCAACTCACCATTGAAAAGCATGGAAGCAGTGTACAGCTGTTTCATCGTTGTTGGGAATCATCAGCAGTGCACATCCACCGAGCCCCCACGGGGACTCGAACGCGGGCTGAACGATTGTCAATCGAACACCTTAACCGCAAGCCTATCCGGGCTGGCTCTCAACCGTTTGTTCAACATCTACACTACATGATATAGCATCCTTCCGTCACTGGGTTTTGAACGGTAACAACCCGCTTCCCACACAGCAATCGACTCCTATGATGGATGACTTCTCTGTAGGGGCCTAAGTACAACGAAGGCATTCCGTTATGAACAACCTACACAGCTTGGTTACTATTTGCAATTGAGTAGTAGGAGATTAGATTTGTATATAATATGATTCATCATGCAGCTTGAACGCTCAACTCACCATTGAAAAGCATGGAAGCAGTGTACAGCTGTTTCATCGTTGTTGGGAATCATCAGCAGTGCACATCCACCGAGCCCCCACGGGGACTCGAACGCGGGCTGAACGATTGTCAATCGAACACCTTAACCGCAAGCCTATCCGGGCTGGCTCTCAACCGTTTGTTCAACATCTACACTACATGATATAGCACCCTTCCGTCACTGGGTTTTGAACGGTAACAACCCGCTTCCCACACAGCGATCGACTCCTATGATGGATGACTTCTCTGTAGGGGCCTAAGTACAACGAAGGCATTCCGTTATGAACAACCTACACAGCTTGGTTACCATTTGCAATTGAGTAGTAGCAGATTAGATTTGTATATAATATGATTCATCATGCAGCTTGAACGCTCAACTCACCATTGAAAAGCATGGAAGCAGTGTACAGCTGTTTCATCGTTGTTGGGAATCATCAGCAGTGCACATCCACCGAGCCCCCACGGGGACTCGAACGCGGGCTGAACGATTGTCAATCGAACACCTTAACCGCAAGCCTATCCGGGCTGGCTCTCAACCGTTTGTTCAACATCTACACTACATGATATAGCACCCTTCCGTCACTGGGTTTTGAACGGTAACAACCCGCTTCCCACACAGCGATCGACTCCTATGATGGATGACTTCTCTGTAGGGGCCTAAGTACAACAAAGGCATTCCGTTATGAACAACCTACACAGCTTGGTTACCATTTGCAATTGAGTAGTAGGAGATTAGATTTGTATATAATATGATTCATCATGCAGCTTGAACGCTCAACTCACCATTGAAAAGCATGGAAGCAGTGTACAGCTGTTTCATCGTTGTTGGGAATCATCAGCAGTGCACATCCACCGAGCCCCCACGGGGACTCGAACGCGGGCTGAACGATTGTCAATCGAACACCTTAACCGCAAGCCTATCCGGGCTGGCTCTCAACCGTTTGTTCAACATCTACACTACATGATATAGCACCCTTCCGTCACTGGGTTTTGAACGGTAACAACCCGCTTCCCACACAGCGATCGACTCCTATGATGGATGACTTCTGTGTGGGGGCCTAAGTACAACAAAGGCATTCCGTTATGAACAACCTACACAGCTTGGTTACTATTTGCAATTGAGTAGTAGGAGATTAGATTTGTATATAATATGATTCATCATGCAGCTTGAACGCTCAACTCACCATTGAAAAGCATGGAAGCAGTGTACAGCTGTTTCATCGTTGTTGGGAATCATCAGCAGTGCACATCCACCGAGCCCCCACGGGGACTCGAACGCGGGCTGAACGATTGTCAATCGAACACCTTAACCGCAAGCCTATCCGGGCTGGCTCTCAACCGTTTGTTCAACATCTACACTACATGATATAGCACCCTTCCGTCACTGGGTTTTGAACGGTAACAACCCGCTTCCCACACAGCGATCGACTCCTATGATGGATGATTTCTGTGTGGGGGCCTAAGTACAACAAAGGCATTCCGTTATGAACAACCTACACAGCTTGGTTACTATTTGCAATTGAGTAGTAGGAGATTAGATTTGTATATAATATGATTCATCATGCAGCTTGAACGCTCAACTCACCATTGAAAAGCATGGAAGCAGTGTACAGCTGTTTCATCGTTGTTGGGAATCATCAGCAGTGCACATCCACCGAGCCCCCACGGGGACTCGAACGCGGGCTGAACGATTGTCAATCGAACACCTTAACCGCAAGCCTATCCGGGCTGGCTCTCAACCGTTTGTTCAACATCTACACTACATGATATAGAACCCTTCCGTCACTGGGTTTTGAACGGTAACAACCCGCTTCCCACACAGCGATCGACTCCTATGATGGATGACTTCTCTGTAGGGGCCTAAGTACAACGAAGGCATTCCGTTATGAACAACCTACACAGCTTGGTTACTATTTGCAATTGAGTAGTAGCAGATTAGATTTGTATATAATATGATTCATCATGCAGCTTGAACGCTCAACTCACCATTGAAAAGCATGGAAGCAGTGTACAGCTGTTTCATCCTTGTTGGGAATCATCAGCAGTGCACATCCACCGAGCCCCCACGGGGACTCGAACGCGGGCTGAACGATTGTCAATCGAACACCTTAACCGCAAGCCTATCCGGGCTGGCTCTCAACCGTTTGTTCAACATCTACACTACATGATATAGCACCCTTCCGTCACTGGGTTTTGAACGGTAACAACCCGCTTCCCACACAGCGATCGACTCCTATGATGGATGACTTCTCTGTAGGGGCCTAAGTACAACAAAGGCATTCCGTTATGAACAACCTACACAGCTTGGTTACTATTTGCAATTGAGTAGTAGGAGAATAGATTTGTATATAATATGATTCATCATGCAGCTTGAACGCTCAACTCACCATTGAAAAGCATGGAAGCAGTGTACAGCTGTTTCATCGTTGTTGGGAATCATCAGCAGTGCACATCCACCGAGCCCCCACGGGGACTCGAACGCGGGCTGAACGATTGTCAATCGAACACCTTAACCGCAAGCCTATCCGGGCTGGCTCTCAACCGTTTGTTCAACATCTACACTACATGATATAGCACCCTTCCGTCACTGGGTTTTGAACGGTAACAACCCGCTTCCCACACAGCGATCGACACCTATGATGGATGACTTCTCTGTAGGGGCCTAAGTACAACGAAGGCATTCCGTTATGAACAACCTACACAGCTTGGTTACTATTTGCAATTGAGTAGTAGCAGATTAGATTTGTATATAATATGATTCATCATGCAGCTTGAACGCTCAACTCACCATTGAAAAGCATGGAAGCAGTGTACAGCTGTTTCATCGTTGTTGGGAATCATCAGCAGTGCACATCCACCGAGCCCCCACGGGGACTCGAACGCGGGCTGAACGATTGTCAATCGAACACCTTAACCGCAAGCCTATCCGGGCTGGCTCTCAACCGTTTGTTCAACATCTACACTACATGATATAGCACCCTTCCGTCACTGGGTTTTGAACGGTAAGAACCCGCTTCCCACACAGCGATCGACTCCTATGATGGATGACTTCTCTGTAGGGGCCTAAGTACAACGAAGGCATTCCGTTATGAACAACCTACACAGCTTGGTTACTATTTGCAATTGAGTAGTAGCAGATTAGATTTGTATATAATATGATTCATCATGCAGCTTGAACGCTCAACTCACCATTGAAAAGCATGGAAGCAGTGTACAGCTGTTTCATCGTTGTTGGGAATCATCAGCAGTGCACATCCACCGAGCCCCCACGGGGACTCGAACGCGGGCTGAACGATTGTCAATCGAACACCTTAACCGCAAGCCTATCCGGGCTGGCTCTCAACCGTTTGTTCAACATCTACACTACATGATATAGCACCCTTCCGTCACTGGGTTTTGAACGGTAACAACCCGCTTCCCACACAGCGATCGACTCCTATGATGGATGACTTCTCTGTAGGGGCCTAGGTACAACGAAGGCATTCCGTTATGAACAACCTACACAGCTTGGTTACTATTTGCAATTGAGTAGTAGCAGATTAGATTTGTATATAATATGATTCATCATGCAGCTTGAACGCTCAACTCACCATTGAAAAGCATGGAAGCAGTGTACAGCTGTTTCATCGTTGTTGGGAATCATCAGCAGTGCACATCCACCGAGCCCCCACGGGGACTCGAACGCGGGCTGAACGATTGTCAATCGAACACCTTAACCGCAAGCCTATCCGGGCTGGCTCTCAACCGTTTGTTCAACATCTACACTACATGATATAGCACCCTTCCGTCACTGGGTTTTGAACGGTAACAACCCGCTTCCCACACAGCGATCGACTCCTATGATGGATGACTTCTGTGTGGGGGCCTAAGTACAACAAAGGCATTCCGTTATGAACAACCTACACAGCTTGGTTACTATTTGCAATTGAGTAGTAGCAGATTAGATTTGTATATAATATGATTCATCATGCAGCTTGAACGCTCAACTCACCATTGAAAAGCATGGAAGCAGTGTACAGCTGTTTCATCGTTGTTGGGAATCATCAGCAGTGCACATCCACCGAGCCCCCACGGGGACTCGAACGCGGGCTGAACGATTGTCAATCGAACACCTTAACCGCAAGCCTATCCGGGCTGGCTCTCAACCGTTTGTTCAACATCTACACTACATGATATAGCACCCTTCCGTCACTGGGTTTTGAACGGTAACAACCCGCTTCCCACACAGCGATCGACTCCTATGATGGATGACTTCTCTGTAGGGGCCTAAGTACAACAAAGGCATTCCGTTATGAACAACCTACACAGCTTGGTTACTATTTGCAATTGAGTAGTAGGAGATTAGATTTGTATATAATATGATTCATCATGCAGCTTGAACGCTCAACTCACCATTGAAAAGCATGGAAGCAGTGTACAGCTGTTTCATCGTTGTTGGGAATCATCAGCAGTGCACATCCACCGAGCCCCCACGGGGACTCGAACGCGGGCTGAACGATTGTCAATCGAACACCTTAACCGCAAGCCTATCCGGGCTGGCTCTCAACCGTTTGTTCAACATCTACACTACATGATATAGCACCCTTCCGTCACTGGGTTTTGAACGGTAAGAACCCGCTTCCCACACAGCGATCGACTCCTATGATGGATGACTTCTCTGTAGGGGCCTAAGTACAACGAAGGCATTCCGTTATGAACAACCTACACAGCTTGGTTACTATTTGCAATTGAGTAGTAGCAGATTAGATTTGTATATAATATGATTCATCATGCAGCTTGAACGCTCAACTCACCATTGAAAAGCATGGAAGCAGTGTACAGCTGTTTCATCGTTGTTGGGAATCATCAGCAGTGCACATCCACCGAGCCCCCACGGGGACTCGAACGCGGGCTGAATGATTGTCAATCGAACACCTTAACCGCAAGCCTATCCGGGCTGGCTCTCAACCGTTTGTTCAACATCTACACTACATGATATAGCACCCTTCCGTCACTGGGTTTTGAACGGTAACAACCCGCTTCCCACACAGCGATCGACTCCTATGATGGATGACTTCTGTGTGGGGCCTAAGTACAACAAAGGCATTCAATTATGAACAACCTACACAGCTTGGTTACCATTTGCAATTGAGTAGTAGCAGATTAGATTTGTATATAATATGATTCATCATGCAGCTTGAACGCTCAACTCACCATTGAAAAGCATGGAAGCAGTGTACAGCTGTTTCATCGTTGTTGGGAATCATCAGCAGTGCACATCCACCGAGCCCCCACGGGGACTCGAACGCGGGCTGAACGATTGTCAATCGAACACCTTAACCGCAAGCCTATCCGGGCTGGCTCTCAACCGTTTGTTCAACATCTACACTACATGATATAGCACCCTTCCGTCACTGGGTTTTGAACGGTAAGAACCCGCTTCCCACACAGCGATCGACTCCTATGATGGATGATTTCTGTGTGGGGGCCTAAGTTCAACAAAGGCATTCCGTTATGAACAACCTACACAGCTTGGTTACTATTTGCAATTGAGTAGTAGCAGATTAGATTTGTATATAATATGATTCATCATGCAGCTTGAACGCTCAACTCACCATTGAAAAGCATGGAAGCAGTGTACAGCTGTTTCATCGTTGTTGGGAATCATCAGCAGTGCACATCCACCGAGCCCCCACGGGGACTCGAACGCGGGCTGAACGATTGTCAATCGAACACCTTAACCGCAAGCCTATCCGGGCTGGCTCTCAACCGTTTGTTCAACATCTACACTACATGATATAGCACCCTTCCGTCACTGGGTTTTGAACGGTAACAACCCGCTTCCCACACAGCGATCGACTCCTATGATGGATGACTTTTCTGTAGGGGCCTAAGTACAACAAAGGCATTCCGTTATGAACAACCTACACAGCTTGGTTACTATTTGCAATTGAGTAGTAGCAGATTAGATTTGTATATAATATGATTCATCATGCAGCTTAAACGCTCAACTCACCATTGAAAAGCATGGAAGCAGTGTACAGCTGTTTCATCGTTGTTGGGAATCATCAGCAGTGCACATCCACCGAGCCCCCACGGGGACTCGAACGCGGGCTGAACGATTGTCAATCGAACACTTTAACCGCAAGCCTATCCGGGCTGGCTCTCAACCGTTTGTTCAACATCTACACTACATGATATAGCACCCTTCCGTCACTGGGTTTTGAACGGTAACAACCCGCTTCCCACACAGCGATCGACTCCTATGATGGATGACTTCTCTGTAGGGGCCTAAGTACAACGAAGGCATTCCGTTATGAACAACCTACACAGCTTGGTTACTATTTGCAATTGAGTAGTAGCAGATTAGATTTGTATATAATATGATTCATCATGCAGCTTGAACGCTCAACTCACCATTGAAAAGCATGGAAGCAGTGTACAGCTGTTTCATCGTTGTTGGGAATCATCAGCAGTGCACATCCACCGAGCCCCCACGGGGACTCGAACGCGGGCTGAACGATTGTCAATCGAACACCTTAACCGCAAGCCTATCCGGGCTGGCTCTCAACCGTTTGTTCAACATCTACACTACATGATATAGCACCCTTCCGTCACTGGGTTTTGAACGGTAACAACCCGCTTCCCACACAGCGATCGACTCCTATGATGGATGACTTCTCTGTAGGGGCCTAAGTACAACGAAGGCATTCCGTTATGAACAACCTACACAGCTTGGTTACCATTTGCAATTGAGTAGTAGCAGATTAGATTTGTATATAATATGATTCATCATGCAGCTTGAACGCTCAACTCACCATTGAAAAGCATGAAAGCAGTGTACAGCTGTTTCATCGTTGTTGGGAATCATCAGCAGTGCACATCCACCGAGCCCCCACGGGGACTCGAACGCGGGCTGAACGATTGTGAATTGAACACCTTAACCGCAAGCCTATCCGGGCTGGCTCTCAACCGTTTGTTCAACATCTACACTACATGATATAGCACCCTTCCGTCACTGGGTTTTGAACGGTAACAACCCGCTTCCCACACAGCGATCGACTCCTATGATGGATGACTTCTCTGTAGGGGCCTAAGTACAACAAAGGCATTCCGTTATGAACAACCTACACAGCTTGGTTACTATTTGCAATTGAGTAGTAGCAGATTAGATTTGTATATAATATGATTCATCATGCAGCTTGAACGCTCAACTCACCATTGAAAAGCATGGAAGCAGTGTACAGCTGTTTCATCGTTGTTGGGAATCATCAGCAGTGCACATCCACCGAGCCCCCACGGGGACTCGAACGCGGGCTGAACGATTGTCAATCGAACACCTTAACCGCAAGCCTATCCGGGCTGGCTCTCAACCGTTTGTTCAACATCTACACTACATGATATAGCACCCTTCCGTCACTGGGTTTTGAACGGTAACAACCCGCTTCCCACACAGCGATCGACTCCTATGATGGATGACTTTTCTGTAGGGGCCTAAGTACAACAAAGGCATTCCGTTATGAACAACCTACACAGCTTGGTTACTATTTGCAATTGAGTAGTAGCAGATTAGATTTGTATATAATATGATTCATCATGCAGCTTGAACGCTCAACTCACCATTGAAAAGCATGGAAGCAGTGTACAGCTGTTTCATCGTTGTTGGGAATCATCAGCAGTGCACATCCACCGAGCCCCCACGGGGACTCGAACGCGGGCTGAATGATTGTCAATCGAACACCTTAACCGCAAGCCTATCCGGGCTGGCTCTCAACCGTTTGTTCAACATCTACACTACATGATATAGCACCCTTCCGTCACTGGGTTTTGAACGGTAAGAACCCGCTTCCCACACAGCGATCGACTCCTATGATGGATGACTTCTCTGTAGGGGCCTAAGTACAACGAAGGCATTCCGTTATGAACAACCTACACAGCTTGGTTACTATTTGCAATTGAGTAGTAGCAGATTAGATTTGTATATAATATGATTCATCATGCAGCTTGAACGCTCAACTCACCATTGAAAAGCATGGAAGCAGTGTACAGCTGTTTCATCCTTGTTGGGAATCATCAGCAGTGCACATCCACCGAGCCCCCACGGGGACTCGAACGCGGGCTGAACGATTGTCAATCGAACACCTTAACCGCAAGCCTATCCGGGCTGGCTCTCAACCGTTTGTTCAACATCTACACTACATGATATAGCACCCTTCCGTCACTGGGTTTTGAACGGTAACAACCCGCTTCCCACACAGCGATCGACTCCTATGATGGATGACTTTTCTGTAGGGGCCTAAGTACAACAAAGGCATTCCGTTATGAACAACCTACACAGCTTGGTTACTATTTGCAATTGAGTAGTAGGAGATTAGATTTGTATATAATATGATTCATCATGCAGCTTGAACGCTCAACTCACCATTGAAAAGCATGGAAGCAGTGTACAGCTGTTTCATCGTTGTTGGGAATCATCAGCAGTGCACATCCACCGAGCCCCCACGGGGACTCGAACGCGGGCTGAACGATTGTCAATCGAACACCTTAACCGCAAGCCTATCCGGGCTGGCTCTCAACCGTTTGTTCAACATCTACACTACATGATATAGCACCCTTCCGTCACTGGGTTTTGAACGGTAACAACCCGCTTCCCACACAGCGATCGACTCCTATGATGGATGACTTCTCTGTAGGGGCCTAAGTACAACGAAGGCATTCCGTTATGAACAACCTACACAGCTTGGTTACCATTTGCAATTGAGTAGTAGCAGATTAGATTTGTATATAATATGATTCATCATGCAGCTTGAACGCTCAACTCACCATTGAAAAGCATGAAAGCAGTGTACAGCTGTTTCATCGTTGTTGGGAATCATCAGCAGTGCACATCCACCGAGCCCCCACGGGGACTCGAACGCGGGCTGAACGATTGTGAATTGAACACCTTAACCGCAAGCCTATCCGGGCTGGCTCTCAACCGTTTGTTCAACATCTACACTACATGATATAGCACCCTTCCGTCACTGGGTTTTGAACGGTAACAACCCGCTTCCCACACAGCGATCGACTCCTATGATGGATGACTTCTCTGTAGGGGCCTAAGTACAACAAAGGCATTCCGTTATGAACAACCTACACAGCTTGGTTACTATTTGCAATTGAGTAGTAGCAGATTAGATTTGTATATAATATGATTCATCATGCAGCTTGAACGCTCAACTCACCATTAAAAAGCATGGAAGCAGTGTACAGCTGTTTCATCGTTGTTGGGAATCATCAGCAGTGCACATCCACCGAGCCCCCACGGGGACTCGAACGCGGGCTGAACGATTGTCAATCGAACACCTTAACCGCAAGCCTATCCGGGCTGGCTCTCAACCGTTTGTTCAACATCTACACTACATGATATAGCACCCTTCCGTCACTGGGTTTTGAACGGTAACAACCCGCTTCCCACACAGCGATCGACTCCTATGATGGATGACTTCTCTGTAGGGGCCTAAGTACAACAAAGGCATTCCGTTATGAACAACCTACACAGCTTGGTTACTATTTGCAATTGAGTAGTAGCAGATTAGATTTGTATATAATATGATTCATCATGCAGCTTGAACGCTCAACTCACCATTGAAAAGCATGGAAGCAGTGTACAGCTGTTTCATCGTTGTTGGGAATCATCAGCAGTGCACATCCACCGAGCCCCCACGGGGACTCGAACGCGGGCTGAATGATTGTCAATCGAACACCTTAACCGCAAGCCTATCCGGGCTGGCTCTCAACCGTTTGTTCAACATCTACACTACATGATATAGCACCCTTCCGTCACTGGGTTTTGAACGGTAACAACCCGCTTCCCACACAGCGATCGACTCCTATGATGGATGACTTCTCTGTAGGGGCCTAAGTACAACGAAGGCATTCCGTTATGAACAACCTACACAGCTTGGTTACTATTTGCAATTGAGTAGTAGCAGATTAGATTTGTATATAATATGATTCATCATGCAGCTTGAACGCTCAACTCACCATTGAAAAGCATGGAAGCAGTGTACAGCTGTTTCATCCTTGTTGGGAATCATCAGCAGTGCACATCCACCGAGCCCCCACGGGGACTCGAACGCGGGCTGAACGATTGTCAATCGAACACCTTAACCGCAAGCCTATCCGGGCTGGCTCTCAACCGTTTGTTCAACATCTACACTACATGATATAGCACCCTTCCGTCACTGGGTTTTGAACGGTAACAACCCGCTTCCCACACAGCGATCGACTCCTATGATGGATGACTTTTCTGTAGGGGCCTAAGTACAACGAAGGCATTCCGTTATGAACAACCTACACAGCTTGGTTACTATTTGCAATTGAGTAGTAGCAGATTAGATTTGTATATAATATGATTCATCATGCAGCTTGAACGCTCAACTCACCATTGAAAAGCATGGAAGCAGTGTACAGCTGTTTCATCGTTGTTGGGAATCATCAGCAGTGCACATCCACCGAGCCCCCACGGGGACTCGAACGCGGGCTGAACGATTGTCAATCGAACACCTTAACCGCAAGCCTATCCGGGCTGGCTCTCAACCGTTTGTTCAACATCTACACTACATGATATAGCACCCTTCCGTCACTGGGTTTTGAACGGTAACAACCCGCTTCCCACACAGCGATCGACTCCTATGATGGATGACTTCTCTGTAGGGGCCTAAGTACAACAAAGGCATTCCGTTATGAACAACCTACACAGCTTGGTTACTATTTGCAATTGAGTAGTAGCAGATTAGATTTGTATATAATATGATTCATCATGCAGCTTGAACGCTCAACTCACCATTGAAAAGCATGGAAGCAGTGTACAGCTGTTTCATCGTTGTTGGGAATCATCAGCAGTGCACATCCACCGAGCCCCCACGGGGACTCGAACGCGGGCTGAACGATTGTCAATCGAACACCTTAACCGCAAGCCTATCCGCGCTGGCTCTCAACCGTTTGTTCAACATCTACACTACATGATATAGCACCCTTCCGTCACTGGGTTTTGAACGGTAACAACCCGCTTCCCACACAGCGATCGACTCCTATGATGGATGACTTCTCTGTAGGGGCCTAAGTACAACGAAGGCATTCCGTTATGAACAACCTACACAGCTTGGTTACCATTTGCAATTGAGTAGTAGGAGAATAGATTTGTATATAATATGATTCATCATGCAGCTTGAACGCTCAACTCACCATTGAAAAGCATGGAAGCAGTGTACAGCTGTTTCATCGTTGTTGGGAATCATCAGCAGTGCACATCCACCGAGCCCCCACGGGGACTCGAACGCGGGCTGAACGATTGTCAATCGAACACCTTAACCGCAAGCCTATCCGGGCTGGCTCTCAACCGTTTGTTCAACATCTACACTACATGATATAGCACCCTTCCGTCACTGGGTTTTGAACGGTAACAACCCGCTTCCCACACAGCGATCGACTCCTATGATGGATGACTTCTCTGTAGGGGCCTAAGTACAACGAAGGCATTCCGTTATGAACAACCTACACAGCTTGGTTACTATTTGCAATTGAGTAGTAGCAGATTAGATTTGTATATAATATGATTCATCATGCAGCTTGAACGCTCAACTCACCATTGAAAAGCATGGAAGCAGTGTACAGCTGTTTCATCGTTGTTGGGAATCATCAGCAGTGCACATCCACCGTGCCCCCACGGGGACTCGAACGCGGGCTGAACGATTGTCAATCGAACACCTTAACCGCAAGCCTATCCGGGCTGGCTCTCAACCGTTTGTTCAACATCTACACTACATGATATAGCACCCTTCCGTCACTGGGTTTTGAACGGTAACAACCCGCTTCCCACACAGCGATCGACTCCTATGATGGATGACTTCTCTGTAGGGGCCTAAGTACAACAAAGGCATTCCGTTATGAACAACCTACACAGCTTGGTGACCATTTGCAATTGAGTAGTAGGAGATTAGATTTGTATATAATATGATTCATCATGCAGCTTGAACGCTCAACTCACCATTGAAAAGCATGGAAGCAGTGTACAGCTGTTTCATCGTTGTTGGGAATCATCAGCAGTGCACATCCACCGAGCCCCCACGGGGACTCGAACGCGGGCTGAACGATTGTCAATCGAACACCTTAACCGCAAGCCTATCCGGGCTGGCTCTCAACCGTTTGTTCAACATCTACACTACATGATATAGCACCCTTCCGTCACTGGGTTTTGAACGGTAACAACCCGCTTCCCACACAGCGATCGACTCCTATGATGGATGACTTCTCTGTAGGGGCCTAAGTACAACAAAGGCATTCCGTTATGAACAACCTACACAGCTTGGTTACTATTTGCAATTGAGTAGTAGGAGTATGGATTTGTATATAATATGATTCATCATGCAGCTTGAACGCTCAACTCACCATTGAAAAGCATGGAAGCAGTGTACAGCTGTTTCATCGTTGTTGGGAATCATCAGCAGTGCACATCCACCGAGCCCCCACGGGGACTCGAACGCGGGCTGAACGATTGTCAATCGAACACCTTAACCGCAAGCCTATCCGCGCTGGCTCTCAACCGTTTGTTCAACATCTACACTACATGATATAGCACCCTTCCGTCACTGGGTTTTGAACGGTAACAACCCGCTTCCCACACAGCGATCGACTCCTATGATGGATGACTTCTCTGTAGGGGCCTAAGTACAACGAAGGCATTCCGTTATGAACAACCTACACAGCTTGGTTACCATTTGCAATTGAGTAGTAGGAGAATAGATTTGTATATAATATGATTCATCATGCAGCTTGAACGCTCAACTCACCATTGAAAAGCATGGAAGCAGTGTACAGCTGTTTCATCGTTGTTGGGAATCATCAGCAGTGCACATCCACCGAGCCCCCACGGGGACTCGAACGCGGGCTGAACGATTGTCAATCGAACACCTTAACCGCAAGCCTATCCGGGCTGGCTCTCAACCGTTTGTTCAACATCTACACTACATGATATAGCACCCTTCCGTCACTGGGTTTTGAACGGTAACAACCCGCTTCCCACACAGCGATCGACTCCTATGATGGATGACTTCTCTGTAGGGGCCTAAGTACAACGAAGGCATTCCGTTATGAACAACCTACACAGCTTGGTTACTATTTGCAATTGAGTAGTAGCAGATTAGATTTGTATATAATATGATTCATCATGCAGCTTGAACGCTCAACTCACCATTGAAAAGCATGGAAGCAGTGTACAGCTGTTTCATCGTTGTTGGGAATCATCAGCAGTGCACATCCACCGTGCCCCCACGGGGACTCGAACGCGGGCTGAACGATTGTCAATCGAACACCTTAACCGCAAGCCTATCCGGGCTGGCTCTCAACCGTTTGTTCAACATCTACACTACATGATATAGCACCCTTCCGTCACTGGGTTTTGAACGGTAACAACCCGCTTCCCACACAGCGATCGACTCCTATGATGGATGACTTCTGTGTGGGGGCCTAAGTACAACAAAGGCATTCCGTTATGAACAACCTACACAGCTTGGTTACTATTTGCAATTGAGTAGTAGGAGTATGGATTTGTATATAATATGATTCATCATGCAGCTTGAACGCTCAACTCACCATTGAAAAGCATGGAAGCAGTGTACAGCTGTTTCATCGTTGTTGGGAATCATCAGCAGTGCACATCCACCGAGCCCCCACGGGGACTCGAACGCGGGCTGAACGATTGTCAATCGAACACCTTAACCGCAAGCCTATCCGGGCTGGCTCTCAACCGTTTGTTCAACATCTACACTACATGATATAGCACCCTTCCGTCACTGGGTTTTGAACGGTAACAACCCGCTTCCCACACAGCGATCGACTCCTATGATGGATGACTTCTCTGTAGGGGCCTAAGTACAACGAAGGCATTCCGTTATGAACAACCTACACAGCTTGGTGACCATTTGCAATTGAGTAGTAGGAGATTAGATTTGTATATAATATGATTCATCATGCAGCTTGAACGCTCAACTCACCATTGAAAAGCATGGAAGCAGTGTACAGCTGTTTCATCGTTGTTGGGAATCATCAGCAGTGCACATCCACCGAGCCCCCACGGGGACTCGAACGCGGGCTGAACGATTGTCAATCGAACACCTTAACCGCATACCTATCCGGGCTGGCTATCAACCGTTTGTTCAACATCTACACTACATGATATAGCACCCTTCCGTCACTGGGTTTTGAACGGTAACAACCCGCTTCCCACACAGCGATCGACTCCTATGATGGATGACTTCTCTGTAGGGGCCTAAGTACAACGAAGGCATTCCGTTATGAACAACCTACACAGCTTGGTTACTATTTGCAATTGAGTAGTAGCAGATTAGATTTGTATATAATATGATTCATCATGCAGCTTGAACGCTCAACTCACCATTGAAAAGCATGGAAGCAGTGTACAGCTGTTTCATCGTTGTTGGGAATCATCAGCAGTGCACATCCACCGTACCCCCACGGGGACTCGAACGCGGGCTGAACGATTGTCAATCGAACACCTTAACCGCAAGCCTATCCGGGCTGGCTATCAACCGTTTGTTCAACATCTACACTACATGATATAGCACCCTTCCGTCACTGGGTTTTGAACGGTAACAACCCGCTTCCCACACAGCGATCGACTCCTATGATGGATGACTTCTGTGTGGGGGCCTAAGTACAACAAAGGCATTCCGTTATGAACAACCTACACAGCTTGGTTACTATTTGCAATTGAGTAGTAGGAGATTAGATTTGTATATAATATGATTCATCATGCAGCTTGAACGCTCAACTCACCATTGAAAAGCATGGAAGCAGTGTACAGCTGTTTCATCGTTGTTGGGAATCATCAGCAGTGCACATCCACCGAGCCCCCACGGGGACTCGAACGCGGGCTGAACGATTGTCAATCGAACACCTTAACCGCAAGCCTATCCGGGCTGGCTCTCAACCGTTTGTTCAACATCTACACTACATGATATAGCACCCTTCCGTCACTGGGTTTTGAACGGTAACAACCCGCTTCCCACACAGCGATCGACTCCTATGATGGATGACTTCTCTGTAGGGGCCTAAGTACAACAAAGGCATTCCGTTATGAACAACCTACACAGCTTGGTTACTATTTGCAATTGAGTAGTAGCAGATTAGATTTGTATATAATATGATTCATCATGCAGCTTGAACGCTCAACTCACCATTGAAAAGCATGGAAGCAGTGTACAGCTGTTTCATCGTTGTTGGGAATCATCAGCAGTGCACATCCACCGTGCCCCCACGAGGACTCGAACGCGGGCTGAACGATTGTCAATCGAACACCTTAACCGCAAGCCTATCCGGGCTGGCTCTCAACCGTTTGTTCAACATCTACACTACATGATATAGCACCCTTCCGTCACTGGGTTTTGAACGGTAACAACCCGCTTCCCACACAGCGATCGACTCCTATGATGAATGACTTCTCTGTAGGGGCCTAAGTACAACAAAGGCATTCCGTTATGAACAACCTACACAGCTTGGTTACTATTTGCAATTGAGTAGTAGGAGATTAGATTTGTATATAATATGATTCATCATGCAGCTTGAACGCTCAACTCACCATTGAAAAGCATGGAAGCAGTGTACAGCTGTTTCATCGTTGTTGGGAATCATCAGCAGTGCACATCCACCGAGCCCCCACGGGGACTCGAACGCGGGCTGAACGATTGTCAATCGAACACCTTAACCGCAAGCCTATCCGCGCTGGCTCTCAACCGTTTGTTCAACATCTACACTACATGATATAGCACCCTTCCGTCACTGGGTTTTGAACGGTAACAACCCGCTTCCCACACAGCGATCGACTCCTATGATGGATGACTTCTCTGTAGGGGCCTAAGTACAACGAAGGCATTCCGTTATGAACAACCTACACAGCTTGGTGACCATTTGCAATTGAGTAGTAGGAGATTAGATTTGTATATAATATGATTCATCATGCAGCTTGAACGCTCAACTCACCATTGAAAAGCATGGAAGCAGTGTACAGCTGTTTCATCGTTGTTGGGAATCATCAGCAGTGCACATCCACCGAGCCCCCACGGGGACTCGAACGCGGGCTGAACGATTGTCAATCGAACACCTTAACCGCATACCTATCCGGGCTGGCTCTCAACCGTTTGTTCAACATCTACACTACATGATATAGCACCCTTCCGTCACTGGGTTTTGAACGGTAACAACCCGCTTCCCACACAGCGATCGACTCCTATGATGGATGACTTCTCTGTAGGGGCCTAAGTACAACGAAGGCATTCCGTTATGAACAACCTACACAGCTTGGTTACTATTTGCAATTGAGTAGTAGCAGATTAGATTTGTATATAATATGATTCATCATGCAGCTTGAACGCTCAACTCACCATTGAAAAGCATGGAAGCAGTGTACAGCTGTTTCATCGTTGTTGGGAATCATCAGCAGTGCACATCCACCGTGCCCCCACGGGGACTCGAACGCGGGCTGAACGATTGTCAATCGAACACCTTAACCGCAAGCCTATCCGGGCTGGCTATCAACCGTTTGTTCAACATCTACACTACATGATATAGCACCCTTCCGTCACTGGGTTTTGAACGGTAACAACCCGCTTCCCACACAGCGATCGACTCCTATGATGGATGACTTCTCTGTAGGGGCCTAAGTACAACAAAGGCATTCAATTATCAACAACCTACACAGCTTGGTTACTATTTGCAATTGAGTAGTAGGAGATTAGATTTGTATATAATATGATTCATCATGCAGCTTGAACGCTCAACTCACCATTGAAAAGCATGGAAGCAGTGTACAGCTGTTTCATCGTTGTTGGGAATCATCAGCAGTGCACATCCACCGAGCCCCCACGGGGACTCGAACGCGGGCTGAACGATTGTCAATCGAACACCTTAACCGCAAGCCTATCCGGGCTGGCTCTCAACCGTTTGTTCAACATCTACACTACATGATATAGCACCCTTCCGTCACTGGGTTTTGAACGGTAACAACCCGCTTCCCACACAGCGATCGACTCCTATGATGGATGACTTCTCTGTAGGGGCCTAAGTACAACAAAGGCATTCCGTTATGAACAACCTACACAGCTTGGTTACTATTTGCAATTGAGTAGTAGCAGATTAGATTTGTATATAATATGATTCATCATGCAGCTTGAACGCTCAACTCACCATTGAAAAGCATGGAAGCAGTGTACAGCTGTTTCATCGTTGTTGGGAATCATCAGCAGTGCACATCCACCGTGCCCCCACGAGGACTCGAACGCGGGCTGAACGATTGTCAATCGAACACCTTAACCGCAAGCCTATCCGGGCTGGCTCTCAACCGTTTGTTCAACATCTACACTACATGATATAGCACCCTTCCGTCACTGGGTTTTGAACGGTAACAACCCGCTTCCCACACAGCGATCGACTCCTATGATGAATGACTTCTCTGTAGGGGCCTAAGTACAACAAAGGCATTCCGTTATGAACAACCTACACAGCTTGGTTACTATTTGCAATTGAGTAGTAGGAGATTAGATTTGTATATAATATGATTCATCATGCAGCTTGAACGCTCAACTCACCATTGAAAAGCATGGAAGCAGTGTACAGCTGTTTCATCGTTGTTGGGAATCATCAGCAGTGCACATCCACCGAGCCCCCACGGGGACTCGAACGCGGGCTGAACGATTGTCAATCGAACACCTTAACCGCAAGCCTATCCGCGCTGGCTCTCAACCGTTTGTTCAACATCTACACTACATGATATAGCACCCTTCCGTCACTGGGTTTTGAACGGTAACAACCCGCTTCCCACACAGCGATCGACTCCTATGATGGATGACTTCTCTGTAGGGGCCTAAGTACAACGAAGGCATTCCGTTATGAACAACCTACACAGCTTGGTTACTATTTGCAATTGAGTAGTAGCAGATTAGATTTGTATATAATATGATTCATCATGCAGCTTGAACGCTCAACTCACCATTGAAAAGCATGGAAGCAGTGTACAGCTGTTTCATCGTTGTTGGGAATCATCAGCAGTGCACATCCACCGAGCCCCCACGGGGACTCGAACGCGGGCTGAACGATTGTCAATCGAACACCTTAACCGCAAGCCTATCCGGGCTGGCTCTCAACCGTTTGTTCAACATCTACACTACATGATATAGCACCCTTCCGTCACTGGGTTTTGAACGGTAACAACCCGCTTTCCACACAGCGATCGACTCCTATGATGGATGACTTCTCTGTAGGGGCCTAAGTACAACGAAGGCATTCCGTTATGAACAACCTACACAGCTTGGTTACTATTTGCAATTGAGTAGTAGCAGATTAGATTTGTATATAATATGATTCATCATGCAGCTTGAACGCTCAACTCACCATTGAAAAGCATGGAAGCAGTGTACAGCTGTTTCATCGTTGTTGGGAATCATCAGCAGTGCACATCCACCGAGCCCCCACGGGGACTCGAACGCGGGCTGAACGACTGTCAATCGAACACCTTAACCGCAAGCCTATCCGGGCTGGCTCTCAACCGTTTGTTCAACATCTAAACTACATGATATAGCACCCTTCCGTCACTGGGTTTTGAACGGTAACAACCCGCTTCCCACACAGCGATCGACTCCTATGATGGATGACTTCTCTGTAGGGGCCTAAGTACAACGAAGGCATTCCGTTATGAACAACCTACACAGCTTGGTTACTATTTGCAATTGAGTAGTAGCAGATTAGATTTGTATATAATATGATTCATCATGCAGCTTGAACGCTCAACTCACCATTGAAAAGCATGGAAGCAGTGTACAGCTGTTTCATCGTTGTTGGGAATCATCAGCAGTGCACATCCACCGAGCCCCCACGGGGACTCGAACGCGGGCTGAACGATTGTCAATCGAACACCTTAACCGCAAGCCTATCCGGGCTGGCTCTCAACCGTTTGTTCAACATCTACACTACATGATATAGCACCCTTCCGTCACTGGGTTTTGAACGGTAAGAACCCGCTTCCCACACAGCGATCGACTCCTATGATGGATGACTTCTCTGTAGGGGCCTAAGTACAACAAAGGCATTCCGTTATGAACAACCTACACAGCTTGGTTACTATTTGCAATTGAGTAGTAGGAGATTAGATTTGTATATAATATGATTCATCATGCAGCTTGAACGCTCAACTCACCATTGAAAAGCATGGAAGCAGTGTACAGCTGTTTCATCGTTGTTGGGAATCATCAGCAGTGCACATCCACCGAGCCCCCACGGGGACTCGAACGCGGGCTGAACGATTGTCAATCGAACACCTTAACCGCAAGCCTATCCGGGCTGGCTCTAAACCGTTTGTTCAACATCTACACTACATGATATAGCACCCTTCCGTCACTGGGTTTTGAACGGTAACAACCCGCTTCCCACACAGCGATCGACTCCTATGATGGATGACTTCTCTGTAGGGGCCTAAGTACAACAAAGGCATTCCGTTATGAACAACCTACACAGCTTGGTTACTATTTGCAATTGAGTAGTAGCAGATTAGATTTGTATATAATATGATTCATCATGCAGCTTGAACGCTCAACTCACCATTGAAAAGCATGGAAGCAGTGTACAGCTGTTTCATCGTTGTTGGGAATCATCAGCAGTGCACATCCACCGAGCCCCCACGGGGACTCGAACGCGGGCTGAACGACTGTCAATCGAACACCTTAACCGCAAGCCTATCCGGGCTGGCTCTCAACCGTTTGTTCAACATCTAAACTACATGATATAGCACCCTTCCGTCACTGGGTTTTGAACGGTAACAACCCGCTTCCCACACAGCGATCGACTCCTATGATGGATGACTTCTCTGTAGGGGCCTAAGTACAACAAAGGCATTCCGTTATGAACAACCTACACAGCTTGGTTACTATTTGCAATTGAGTAGTAGCAGATTAGATTTGTATATAATATGATTCATCATGCAGCTTGAACGCTCAACTCACCATTGAAAAGCATGGAAGCAGTGTACAGCTGTTTCATCGTTGTTGGGAATCATCAGCAGTGCACATCCACCGAGCCCCCACGGGGACTCGAACGCGGGCTGAACGATTGTCAATCGAACACCTTAACCGCAAGCCTATCCGGGCTGGCTCTCAACCGTTTGTTCAACATCTACACTACATGATATAGCACCCTTCCGTCACTGGGTTTTGAACGGTAACAACCCGCTTCCCACACAGCGATCGACTCCTATGATGGATGACTTCTCTGTAGGGGCCTAAGTACAACAAAGGCATTCCGTTATGAACAACCTACACAGCTTGGTTACTATTTGCAATTGAGTAGTAGCAGATTAGATTTGTATATAATATGATTCATCATGCAGCTTGAACGCTCAACTCACCATTGAAAAGCATGGAAGCAGTGTACAGCTGTTTCATCGTTGTTGGGAATCATCAGCAGTGCACATCCACCGAGCCCCCACGGGGACTCGAACGCGGGCTGAACGATTGTCAATCGAACACCTTAACCGCAAGCCTATCCGGGCTGGCTCTAAACCGTTTGTTCAACATCTACACTACATGATATAGCACCCTTCCGTCACTGGGTTTTGAACGGTAACAACCCGCTTCCCACACAGCGATCGACTCCTATGATGGATGACTTCTCTGTAGGGGCCTAAGTACAACAAAGGCATTCCGTTATGAACAACCTACACAGCTTGGTTACTATTTGCAATTGAGTAGTAGCAGATTAGATTTGTATATAATATGATTCATCATGCAGCTTGAACGCTCAACTCACCATTGAAAAGCATGGAAGCAGTGTACAGCTGTTTCATCGTTGTTGGGAATCATCAGCAGTGCACATCCACCGAGCCCCCACGGGGACTCGAACGCGGGCTGAACGATTGTCAATCGAACACCTTAACCGCAAGCCTATCCGGGCTGGCTCTCAACCGTTTGTTCAACATCTACACTACATGATATAGCACCCTTCCGTCACTGGGTTTTGAACGGTAACAACCCGCTTCCCACACAGCGATCGACTCTTATGATGGATGACTTCTCTGTAGGGGCCTAAGTACAACAAAGGCATTCAATTATGAAAAACCTACACAGCTTGGTTACTATTTGCAATTGAGTAGTAGCAGATTAGATTTGTATATAATATGATTCATCATGCAGCTTGAACGCTCAACTCACCATTGAAAAGCATGGAAGCAGTGTACAGCTGTTTCATCGTTGTTGGGAATCATCAGCAGTGCACATCCACCGAGCCCCCACGGGGACTCGAACGCGGGCTGAACGATTGTCAATCGAACACCTTAACCGCAAGCCTATCCGGGCTGGCTCTCAACCGTTTGTTCAACATCTACACTACATGATATAGCACCCTTCCGTCACTGGGTTTTGAACGGTAACAACCCGCTTCCCACACAGCGATCGACTCCTATGATGGATGACTTCTCTGTAGGGGCCTAAGTACAACGAAGGCATTCCGTTATGAACAACCTACACAGCTTGGTTACCATTTGCAATTGAGTAGTAGGAGATTAGATTTGTATATAATATGATTCATCATGCAGCTTGAACGCTCAACTCACCATTGAAAAGCATGGAAGCAGTGTACAGCTGTTTCATCGTTGTTGGGAATCATCAGCAGTGCACATCCACCGAGCCCCCACGGGGACTCGAACGCGGGCTGAACGATTGTCAATCGAACACCTTAACCGCAAGCCTATCCGGGCTGGCTCTCAACCGTTTGTTCAACATCTACACTACATGATATAGCACCCTTCCGTCACTGGGTTTTGAACGGTAACAACCCGCTTCCCACACAGCGATCGACTCCTATGATGGATGACTTCTCTGTAGGGGCCTAAGTACAACGAAGGCATTCCGTTATGAACAACCTACACAGCTTGGTTACTATTTGCAACTGAGTAGTAGCAGATTAGATTTGTATATAATATGATTCATCATGCAGCTTGAACGCTCAACTCACCATTGAAAAGCATGGAAGCAGTGTACAGCTGTTTCATCGTTGTTGGGAATCATCAGCAGTGCACATCCACCGAGCCCCCACGGGGACTCGAACGCGGGCTGAACGATTGTCAATCGAACACCTTAACCGCAAGCCTATCCGCGCTGGCTCTCAACCGTTTGTTCAACATCTACACTACATGATATAGCACCCTTCCGTCACTGGGTTTTGAACGGTAACAACCCGCTTCCCACACAGCGATCGACTCCTATGATGGATGACTTCTCTGTAGGGGCCTAAGTACAACAAAGGCATTCCGTTATGAACAACCTACACAGCTTGGTTACTATTTGCAATTGAGTAGTAGGAGATTAGATTTGTATATAATATGATTCATCATGCAGCTTGAACGCTCAACTCACCATTGAAAAGCATGGAAGCAGTGTACAGCTGTTTCATCGTTGTTGGGAATCATCAGCAGTGCACATCCACCGAGCCCCCACGGGGACTCGAACGCGGGCTGAACGATTGTCAATCGAACACCTTAACCGCAAGCCTATCCGCGCTGGCTCTCAACCGTTTGTTCAACATCTACACTACATGATATAGCACCCTTCCGTCACTGGGTTTTGAACGGTAACAACCCGCTTCCCACACAGCGATCGACTCCTATGATGGATGACTTCTCTGTAGGGGCCTAAGTACAACAAAGGCATTCCGTTATGAACAACCTACACAGCTTGGTTACTATTTGCAATTGAGTAGTAGCAGATTAGATTTGTATATAATATGATTCATCATGCAGCTTGAACGCTCAACTCACCATTGAAAAGCATGGAAGCAGTGTACAGCTGTTTCATCGTTGTTGGGAATCATCAGCAGTGCACATCCACCGAGCCCCCACGGGGACTCCAACGCGGGGTCAATGATTGTGAATTGAACACCTTAACCGCAAGCCTATCCGGGCTGGCTATCAACCGTTTGTTCAACATCTACACTACATGATATAGCACCCTTCCGTCACTGGGTTTTGAACGGTAACAACCCGCTTCCCACACAGCGATCGACTCCTATGATGGATGACTTCTCTGTAGGGGCCTAAGTACAACGAAGGCATTCCGTTATGAACAACCTACACAGCTTGGTTACTATTTGCAATTGAGTAGTAGGAGATTAGATTTGTATATAATATGATTCATCATGCAGCTTGAACGCTCAACTCACCATTGAAAAGCATGGAAGCAGTGTACAGCTGTTTCATCGTTGTTGGGAATCATCAGCAGTGCATATCCACCGAGCCCCCACGGGGACTCGAACGCGGGCTGCACGATTGTCAATCGAACACCTTAACCGCAAGCCTATCCGGGCTGGCTCTCAACCGTTTGTTCAACATCTACACTACATGATATAGCACCCTTCCGTCACTGGGTTTTGAACGGTAACAACCCGCTTCCCACACAGCGATCGACTCCTATGATGGATGACTTCTCTGTAGGGGCCTAAGTACAACGAAGGCATTCCGTTATGAACAACCTACACAGCTTGGTTACTATTTGCAATTGAGTAGTAGGAGATTAGATTTGTATATAATATGATTCATCATGCAGCTTGAACGCTCAACTCACCATTGAAAAGCATGGAAGCAGTGTACAGCTGTTTCATCGTTGTTGGGAATCATCAGCAGTGCACATCCACCGAGCCCCCACGGGGACTCGAACGCGGGCTGAACGATTGTCAATCGAACACCTTAACCGCAAGCCTATCCGGGCTGGCTCTCAACCGTTTGTTCAACATCTACACTACATGATATAGCACCCTTCCGTCACTGGGTTTTGAACGGTAACAACCCGCTTCCCACACAGCGATCGACTCCTATGATGGATGACTTCTCTGTAGCGGCCTAAGTACAACGAAGGCATTCCGTTATGAACAACCTACACAGCTTGGTTACTATTTGCAATTGAGTAGTAGCAGATTAGATTTGTATATAATATGATTCATCATGCAGCTTGAACGCTCAACTCACCATTGAAAAGCATGGAAGCAGTGTACAGCTGTTTCATCGTTGTTGGGAATCATCAGCAGTGCACATCCACCGAGCCCCCACGGGGACTCGAACGCGGGCTGAACGATTGTCAATCGAACACCTTAACCGCAAGCCTATCCGGGCTGGCTCTCAACCGTTTGTTCAACATCTACACTACATGATATAGCACCCTTCCGTCACTGGGTTTTGAACGGTAACAACCCGCTTCCCACACAGCGATCGACTCCTATGATGGATGACTTCTCTGTAGGGGCCTAAGTACAACAAAGGCATTCAATTATGAAAAACCTACACAGCTTGGTTACTATTTGCAATTGAGTAGTAGCAGATTAGATTTGTATATAATATGATTCATCATGCAGCTTGAACACTCAACTCACCATTGAAAAGCATGGAAGCAGTGTACAGCTGTTTCATCGTTGTTGGGAATCATCAGCAGTGCACATCCACCGAGCCCCCACGGGGACTCGAACGCGGGCTGAACGATTGTCAATCGAACACCTTAACCGCAAGCGTATCCGGGCTGGCTCTCAACCGTTTGTTCAACATCTACACTACATGATATAGCACCCTTCCGTCACTGGGTTTTGAACGGTAACAACCCGCTTCCCACACAGCGATCGACTCCTATGATGGATGACTTCTCTGTAGGGGCCTAAGTACAACGAAGGCATTCCGTTATGAACAACCTACACAGCTTGGTTACTATTTGCAATTGAGTAGTAGGAGATTAGATTTGTATATAATATGATTCATCATGCAGCTTGAACGCTCAACTCACCATTGAAAAGCATGGAAGCAGTGTACAGCTGTTTCATCGTTGTTGGGAATCATCAGCAGTGCACATCCACCGAGCCCCCACGGGGACTCGAACGCGGGCTGAACGATTGTCAATCGAACACCTTAACCGCAAGCCTATCCGGGCTGGCTCTCAACCGTTTGTTCAACATCTACACTACATGATATAGCACCCTTCCGTCACTGGGTTTTGAACGGTAACAACCCGCTTCCCACACAGCGATCGACTCCTATGATGGATGACTTCTCTGTAGCGGCCTAAGTACAACGAAGGCATTCCGTTATGAACAACCTACACAGCTTGGTTACTATTTGCAATTGAGTAGTAGCAGATTAGATTTGTATATAATATGATTCATCATGCAGCTTGAACGCTCAACTCACCATTGAAAAGCATGGAAGCAGTGTACAGCTGTTTCATCGTTGTTGGGAATCATCAGCAGTGCACATCCACCGAGCCCCCACGGGGACTCGAACGCGGGCTGAACGATTGTCAATCGAACACCTTAACCGCAAGCCTATCCGGGCTGGCTCTCAACCGTTTGTTCAACATCTACACTACATGATATAGCACCCTTCCGTCACTGGGTTTTGAACGGTAACAACCCGCTTCCCACACAGCGATCGACTCCTATGATGGATGACTTCTCTGTAGGGGCCTAAGTACAACAAAGGCATTCAATTATGAAAAACCTACACAGCTTGGTTACTATTTGCAATTGAGTAGTAGCAGATTAGATTTGTATATAATATGATTCATCATGCAGCTTGAACACTCAACTCACCATTGAAAAGCATGGAAGCAGTGTACAGCTGTTTCATCGTTGTTGGGAATCATCAGCAGTGCACATCCACCGAGCCCCCACGGGGACTCGAACGCGGGCTGAACGATTGTCAATCGAACACCTTAACCGCAAGCGTATCCGGGCTGGCTCTCAACCGTTTGTTCAACATCTACACTACATGATATAGCACCCTTCCGTCACTGGGTTTTGAACGGTAACAACCCGCTTCCCACACAGCGATCGACTCCTATGATGGATGACTTCTCTGTAGGGGCCTAAGTACAACGAAGGCATTCCGTTATGAACAACCTACACAGCTTGGTTACTATTTGCAATTGAGTAGTAGCAGATTAGATTTGTATATAATATGATTCATCATGCAGCTTGAACGCTCAACTCACCATTGAAAAGCATGGAAGCAGTGTACAGCTGTTTCATCGTTGTTGGGAATCATCAGCAGTGCACATCCACCGAGCCCCCACGGGGACTCGAACGCGGGCTGAACGATTGTCAATCGAACACCTTAACCGCAAGCCTATCCGGGCTGGCTATCAACCGTTTGTTCAACATCTACACTACATGATATAGCACCCTTCCGTCACTGGGTTTTGAACGGTAACAACCCGCTTCCCACACAGCGATCGACTCCTATGATGGATGACTTCTCTGTAGGGGCCTAAGTACAACAAAGGCATTCCGTTATGAACAACTTACACAGCTTGGTTACTATTTGCAATTGAATAGTAGCAGATTAGATTGGTATATAATATGATTCATCATGCAGCTTGAACGCTCAACTCACCATTGAAAAGCATGGAAGCAGTGTACAGCTGTTTCATCGTTGTTGGGAATCATCAGCAGTGCACATCCACCGAGCCCCCACGGGGACTCGAACGCGGGCTGAACGATTGTCAATCGAACACCTTAACCGCAAGCCTATCCGGGCTGGCTCTCAACCGTTTGTTCAACATCTACACTACATGATATAGCACCCTTCCGTCACTGGGTTTTGAACGGTAACAACCCGCTTCCCACACAGCGATCGACTCCTATGATGGATGACTTCTCTGTAGGGGCCTAAGTACAACGAAGGCATTCCGTTATGAACAACCTACACAGCTTGGTTACTATTTGCAACTGAGTAGTAGCAGATTAGATTTGTATATAATATGATTCATCATGCAGCTTGAACGCTCAACTCACCATTGAAAAGCATGGAAGCAGTGTACAGCTGTTTCATCGTTGTTGGGAATCATCAGCAGTGCACATCCACCGAGCCCCCACGGGGACTCGAACGCGGGCTGAACGATTGTCAATCGAACACCTTAACCGCAAGCCTATCCGGGCTGGCTCTCAACCGTTTGTTCAACATCTACACTACATGATATAGCACCCTTCCGTCACTGGGTTTTGAACGGTAACAACCCGCTTCCCACACAGCGATCGACTCCTATGATGGATGACTTCTCTGTAGGGGCCTAAGTACAACGAAGGCATTCCGTTATGAACAACCTACACAGCTTGGTTACTATTTGCAATTGAGTAGTAGCAGATTAGATTTGTATATAATATGATTCATCATGCAGCTTGAACGCTCAACTCACCATTGAAAAGCATGGAAGCAGTGTACAGCTGTTTCATCGTTGTTGGGAATCATCAGCAGTGCACATCCACCGAGCCCCCACGGGGACTCGAACGCGGGCTGAACGATTGTCAATCGAACACCTTAACCGCAAGCCTATCCGGGCTGGCTATCAACCGTTTGTTCAACATCTACACTACATGATATAGCACCCTTCCGTCACTGGGTTTTGAACGGTAACAACCCGCTTCCCACACAGCGATCGACTCCTATGATGGATGACTTCTCTGTAGGGGCCTAAGTACAACAAAGGCATTCCGTTATGAACAACCTACACAGCTTTGTTACTATTTGCAATTGAGTAGTAGCAGATTAGATTTGTATATAATATGATTCATCATGCAGCTTGAACGCTCAACTCACCATTGAAAAGCATGGAAGCAGTGTACAGCTGTTTCATCGTTGTTGGGAATCATCAGCAGTGCACATCCACCGAGCCCCCACGGGGACTCGAACGCGGGCTGAACGATTGTCAATCGAACACCTTAACCGCAAGCCTATCCGGGCTGGCTCTCAACCGTTTGTTCAACATCTACACTACATGATATAGCACCCTTCCGTCACTGGGTTTTGAACGGTAACAACCCGCTTCCCACACAGCGATCGACTCCTATGATGGATGACTTCTCTGTAGGGGCCTAAGTACAACGAAGGCATTCCGTTATGAACAACCTACACAGCTTGGTTACTATTTGCAATTGAGTAGTAGCAGATTAGATTTGTATATAATATGATTCATCATGCAGCTTGAACGCTCAACTCACCATTGAAAAGCATGGAAGCGGTGTACAGCTGTTTCATCGTTGTTGGGAATCATCAGCAGTGCACATCCACCGAGCCCCCACGGGGACTCGAACGCGGGCTGAACGATTGTCAATCGAACACCTTAACCGCAAGCCTATCCGGGCTGGCTCTCAACCGTTTGTTCAACATCTACACTACATGATATAGCACCCTTCCGTCACTGGGTTTTGAACGGTAACAACCCGCTTCCCACACAGCGATCGACTCCTATGATGGATGACTTCTCTGTAGGGGCCTAAGTACAACAAAGGCATTCCGTTATGAACAACCTACACAGCTTGGTTACTATTTGCAATTGAGTAGTAGCAGATTAGATTTGTATATAATATGATTCATCATGCAGCTTGAACGCTCAACTCACCATTGAAAAGCATGGAAGCAGTGTACAGCTGTTTCATCGTTGTTGGGAATCATCAGCAGTGCACATCCACCGAGCCCCCACGGGGACTCGAACGCGGGCTGAACGATTGTCAATCGAACACCTTAACCGCAAGCCTATCCGGGCTGGCTCTCAACCGTTTGTTCAACATCTACACTACATGATATAGCACCCTTCCGTCACTGGGTTTTGAACGGTAACAACCCGCTTCCCACACAGCGATCGACTCCTATGATGGATGACTTCTCTGTAGGGGCCTAAGTACAACGAAGGCATTCCGTTATGAACAACCTACACAGCTTGGTTACTATTTGCAATTGAGTAGTAGCAGATTAGATTTGTATATAATATGATTCATCATGCAGCTTGAACGCTCAACTCACCATTGAAAAGCATGGAAGCAGTGTACAGCTGTTTCATCGTTGTTGGGAATCATCAGCAGTGCACATCCACCGAGCCCCCACGGGGACTCGAACGCGGGCTGAACGATTGTCAATCGAACACCTTAACCGCAAGCCTATCCGGGCTGGCTATCAACCGTTTGTTCAACATCTACACTACATGATATAGCACCCTTCCGTCACTGGGTTTTGAACGGTAACAACCCGCTTCCCACACAGCGATCGACTCCTATGATGGATGACTTCTCTGTAGGGGCCTAAGTACAACGAAGGCATTCCGTTATGAACAACCTACACAGCTTGGTTACTATTTGCAATTGAGTAGTAGCAGATTAGATTTGTATATAATATGATTCATCATGCAGCTTGAACGCTCAACTCACCATTGAAAAGCATGGAAGCAGTGTACAGCTGTTTCATCGTTGTTGGGAATCATCAGCAGTGCACATCCACCGAGCCCCCACGGGGACTCGAACGCGGGCTGAACGATTGTCAATCGAACACCTTAACCGCAAGCCTATCCGGGCTGGCTATCAACCGTTTGTTCAACATCTACACTACATGATATAGCACCCTTCCGTCACTGGGTTTTGAACGGTAACAACCCGCTTCCCACACAGCGATCGACTCCTATGATGGATGACTTCTCTGTAGGGGCCTAAGTACAACGAAGGCATTCCGTTATGAACAACCTACACAGCTTGGTTACTATTTGCAATTGAGTAGTAGCAGATTAGATTTGTATATAATATGATTCATCATGCAGCTTGAACGCTCAACTCACCATTGAAAAGCATGGAAGCAGTGTACAGCTGTTTCATCGTTGTTGGGAATCATCAGCAGTGCACATCCACCGAGCCCCCACGGGGACTCGAACGCGGGCTGCACGATTGTCAAACGAACACCTTAACCGCAAGCCTATCCGGGCTGGCTCTCAACCGTTTGTTCAACATCTACACTACATGATATAGCACCCTTCCGTCACTGGGTTTTGAACGGTAACAACCCGCTTCCCACACAGCGATCGACTCCTATGATGGATGACTTCTCTGTAGGGGCCTAAGTACAACGAAGGCATTCCGTTATGAACAACCTACACAGCTTGGTTACTATTTGCAATTGAGTAGTAGCAGATTAGATTTGTATATAATATGATTCATCATGCAGCTTGAACGCTCAACTCACCATTGAAAAGCATGGAAGCAGTGTACAGCTGTTTCATCGTTGTTGGGAATCATCAGCAGTGCACATCCACCGAGCCCCCACGGGGACTCGAACGCGGGCTGAACGATTGTCAATCGAACACCTTAACCGCAAGCCTATCCGGGCTGGCTCTCAACCGTTTGTTCAACATCTACACTACATGATATAGCACCCTTCCGTCACTGGGTTTTGAACGGTAAGAACCCGCTTCCCACACAGCGATCGACTCCTATGATGGATGACTTCTCTGTAGGAGCCTAAGTACAACAAAGGCATTCCGTTATGAACAACCTACACAGCTTGGTTACTATTTGCAATTGAGTAGTAGGAGATTAGATTTGTATATAATATGATTCATCATGCAGCTTGAACGCTCAACTCGCCATTGAAAAGCATGGAAGCAGTGTACAGCTGTTTCATCGTTGTTGGGAATCATCAGCAGTGCACATCCACCGAGCCCCCACGGGGACTCGAACGCGGGCTGAACGATTGTCAATCGAACACCTTAACCGCAAGCCTATCCGGGCTGGCTCTCAACCGTTTGTTCAACATCTACACTACATGATATAGCACCCTTCCGTCACTGGGTTTTGAACGGTAACAACCCGCTTCCCACACAGCGATCGACTCCTATGATGGATGACTTCTCTGTAGGGGCCTAAGTACAACAAAGGCATTCCGTTATGAACAACCTACACAGCTTGGTTACTATTTGCAATTGAGTAGTAGCAGATTAGATTTGTATATAATATGATTCATCATGCAGCTTGAACGCTCAACTCACCATTGAAAAGCATGGAAGCAGTGTACAGCTGTTTCATCGTTGTTGGGAATCATCAGCAGTGCACATCCACCGAGCCCCCACGGGGACTCGAACGCGGGCTGAACGATTGTCAATCGAACACCTTAACCGCAAGCCTATCCGGGCTGGCTATCAACCGTTTGTTCAACATCTACACTACATGATATAGCACCCTTCCGTCACTGGGTTTTGAACGGTAACAACCCGCTTCCCACACAGCGATCGACTCCTATGATGGATGACTTCTCTGTAGGGGCCTAAGTACAACAAAGGCATTCCGTTATGAACAACCTACACAGCTTGGTTACTATTTGCAATTGAGTAGTAGCAGATTAGATTTGTATATAATATGATTCATCATGCAGCTTGAACGCTCAACTCACCATAGAAAAGCATGGAAGCAGTGTACAGCTGTTTCATCGTTGTTGGGAATCATCAGCAGTGCACATCCACCGAGCCCCCACGGGGACTCGAACGCGGGCTGCACGATTGTCAAACGAACACCTTAACCGCAAGCCTATCCGGGCTGGCTCTCAACCGTTTGTTCAACATCTACACTACATGATATAGCACCCTTCCGTCACTGGGTTTTGAACGGTAACAACCCGCTTCCCACACAGCGATCGACTCCTATGATGGATGACTTCTCTGTAGGGGCCTAAGTACAACGAAGGCATTCCGTTATGAACAACCTACACAGCTTGGTTACTATTTGCAATTGAGTAGTAGCAGATTAGATTTGTATATAATATGATTCATCATGCAGCTTGAACGCTCAACTCACCATTGAAAAGCATGGAAGCAGTGTACAGCTGTTTCATCGTTGTTGGGAATCATCAGCAGTGCACATCCACCGAGCCCCCACGGGGACTCGAACGCGGGCTGAACGATTGTCAATCGAACACCTTAACCGCAAGCCTATCCGGGCTGGCTCTCAACCGTTTGTTCAACATCTACACTACATGATATAGCACCCTTCCGTCACTGGGTTTTGAACGGTAAGAACCCGCTTCCCACACAGCGATCGACTCCTATGATGGATGACTTCTCTGTAGGAGCCTAAGTACAACAAAGGCATTCCGTTATGAACAACCTACACAGCTTGGTTACTATTTGCAATTGAGTAGTAGGAGATTAGATTTGTATATAATATGATTCATCATGCAGCTTGAACGCTCAACTCGCCATTGAAAAGCATGGAAGCAGTGTACAGCTGTTTCATCCTTGTTGGGAATCATCAGCAGTGCACATCCACCGAGCCCCCACGGGGACTCGAACGCGGGCTGAACGATTGTCAATCGAACACCTTAACCGCAAGCCTATCCGGGCTGGCTCTCAACCGTTTGTTCAACATCTACACTACATGATATAGCACCCTTCCGTCACTGGGTTTTGAACGGTAACAACCCGCTTCCCACACAGCGATCGACTCCTATGATGGATGACTTCTGTGTGAGGGCCTAAGTACAACAAAGGCATTCCGTTATGAACAACCTACACAGCTTGGTTACTATTTGCAATTGAGTAGTAGCAGATTAGATTTGTATATAATATGATTCATCATGCAGCTTGAACGCTCAACTCACCATTGAAAAGCATGGAAGCAGTGTACAGCTGTTTCATCGTTGTTGGGACTCATCAGCAGTGCACATCCACCGAGCCCCCACGGGGACTCGAACGCGGGCTGAACGATTGTCAATCGAACACCTTAACCGCAAGCCTATCCGGGCTGGCTCTCAACCGTTTGTTCAACATCTACACTACATGATATAGCACCCTTCCGTCACTGGGTTTTGAACGGTAAGAACCCGCTTCCCACACAGCGATCGACTCCTATGATGGATGACTTCTCTGTAGGGGCCTAAGTACAACGAAGGCATTCCGTTATGAACAACCTACACAGCTTGGTTACTATTTGCAATTGAGTAGTAGCAGATTAGATTTGTATATAATATGATTCATCATGCAGCTTGAACGCTCAACTCACCATTGAAAAGCATGGAAGCAGTGTACAGCTGTTTCATCGTTGTTGGGAATCATCAGCAGTGCACATCCACCGAGCCCCCACGGGGACTCGAACGCGGGCTGAACGATTGTCAATCGAACACCTTAACCGCAAGCCTATCCGGGCTGGCTATCAACCGTTTGTTCAACATCTACACTACATGATATAGCACCCTTCCGTCACTGGGTTTTGAACGGTAAGAACCCGCTTCCCACACAGCGATCGACTCCTATGATGGATGACTTCTCTGTAGGGGCCTAAGTACAACAAAGGCATTCCGTTATGAACAACCTACACAGCTTGGTTACTATTTGCAATTGAGTAGTAGCAGATTAGATTTGTATATAATATGATTCATCATGCAGCTTGAACGCTCAACTCACCATAGAAAAGCATGGAAGCAGTGTACAGCTGTTTCATCGTTGTTGGGAATCATCAGCTGTGCACATCCACCGAGCCCCCACGGGGACTCGAACGCGGGCTGCACGATTGTCAAACGAACACCTTAACCGCAAGCCTATCCGGGCTGGCTCTCAACCGTTTGTTCAACATCTACACTACATGATATAGCACCCTTCCGTCACTGGGTTTTGAACGGTAAGAACCCGCTTCCCACACAGCGATCGACTCCTATGATGGATGACTTCTCTGTAGGGGCCTAAGTACAACGAAGGCATTCCGTTATGAACAACCTACACAGCTTGGTTACTATTTGCAATTGAGTAGTAGCAGATTAGATTTGTATATAATATGATTCATCATGCAGCTTGAACGCTCAACTCACCATTGAAAAGCATGGAAGCAGTGTACAGCTGTTTCATCGTTGTTGGGAATCATCAGCAGTGCACATCCACCGAGCCCCCACGGGGACTCGAACGCGGGCTGAACGATTGTCAATCGAACACCTTAACCGCAAGCCTATCCGGGCTGGCTCTCAACCGTTTGTTCAACATCTACACTACATGATATAGCACCCTTCCGTCACTGGGTTTTGAACGGTAAGAACCCGCTTCCCACACAGCGATCGACTCCTATGATGGATGACTTCTCTGTAGAGGCCTAAGTACAACAAAGGCATTCCGTTATGAACAACCTACACAGCTTGGTTACTATTTGCAATTGAGTAGTAGGAGATTAGATTTGTATATAATATGATTCATCATGCAGCTTGAACGCTCAACTCGCCATTGAAAAGCATGGAAGCAGTGTACAGCTGTTTCATCGTTGTTGGGAATCATCAGCAGTGCACATCCACCGAGCCCCCACGGGGACTCGAACGCGGGCTGAACGATTGTCAATCGAACACCTTAACCGCAAGCCTATCCGGGCTGGCTCTCAACCGTTTGTTCAACATCTACACTACATGATATAGCACCCTTCCGTCACTGGGTTTTGAACGGTAACAACCCGCTTCCCACACAGCGATCGACTCCTATGATGGATGACTTCTCTGTAGGGGCCTAAGTACAACAAAGGCATTCCGTTATGAACAACCTACACAGCTTGGTTACTATTTGCAATTGAGTAGTAGCAGATTAGATTTGTATATAATATGATTCATCATGCAGCTTGAACGCTCAACTCACCATTGAAAAGCATGGAAGCAGTGTACAGCTGTTTCATCGTTGTTGGGAATCATCAGCAGTGCACATCCACCGAGCCCCCACGGGGACTCGAACGCGGGCTGAACGATTGTCAATCGAACACCTTAACCGCAAGCCTATCCGGGCTGGCTCTCAACCGTTTGTTCAACATCTACACTACATGATATAGCACCCTTCCGTCACTGGGTTTTGAACGGTAAGAACCCGCTTCCCACACAGCGATCGACTCCTATGATGGATGACTTCTCTGTAGGGGCCTAAGTACAACGAAGGCATTCCGTTATGAACAACCTACACAGCTTGGTTACTATTTGCAATTGAGTAGTAGCAGATTAGATTTGTATATAATATGATTCATCATGCAGCTTGAACGCTCAACTCACCATTGAAAAGCATGGAAGCAGTGTACAGCTGTTTCATCGTTGTTGGGAATCATCAGCAGTGCACATCCACCGAGCCCCCACGGGGACTCGAACGCGGGCTGCACGATTGTGAATTGAACACCTTAACCGCAAGCCTATCCGGGCTGGCTCTCAACCGTTTGTTCAACATCTACACTACATGATATAGCACCCTTCCGTCACTGGGTTTTGAACGGTAAGAACCCGCTTCCCACACAGCGATCGACTCCTATGATGGATGACTTCTGTGTGGGGCCTAAGTACAACGAAGGCATTCCGTTATGAACAACCTACACAGCTTGGTTACTATTTGCAATTGAGTAGTAGCAGATTAGATTTGTATATAATATGATTCATCATGCAGCTTGAACGCTCAACTCACCATTGAAAAGCATGGAAGCAGTGTACAGCTGTTTCATCGTTGTTGGGAATCATCAGCAGTGCACATCCACCGAGCCCCCACGGGGACTCGAACGCGGGTGAATGATTGTCAATCGAACACCTTAACCGCAAGCCTATCCGGGCTGGCTCTCAACCGTTTGTTCAACATCTACACTACATGATATAGCACCTTTCCGTCACTGGGTTTTGAACCGTAAGAACCCGCTTCCCACACAGCGATCGACTCCTATGATGGATGACTTCTCTGTAGGGGCCTAAGTACAACAAAGGCATTCAATTATCAACAACCTACACAGCTTGGTTACTATTTGCAATTGAGTAGTAGCAAATTAGATTTGTATATAATATGATTCATCATGCAGCTTGAACGCTCAACTCACCATTGAAAAGCATGGAAGCAGTGTACAGCTGTTTCATCGTTGTTGGGAATCATCAGCAGTGCACATCCACCGAGCCCCCACGGGGACTCGAACGCGGGCTGAACGATTGTCAATCGAACACCTTAACCGCAAGCCTATCCGGGCTGGCTCTCAACCGTTTGTTCAACATCTACACTACATGATATAGCACCCTTCCGTCACTGGGTTTTGAACGGTAACAACCCGCTTCCCACACAGCGATCGACTCCTATGATGGATGACTTCTCTGTAGGGGCCTAAGTACAACGAAGGCATTCCGTTATGAACAACCTACACAGCTTGGTTACTATTTGCAATTGAGTAGTAGCAGATTAGATTTGTATATAATATGATTCATCATGCAGCTTGAACGCTCAACTCACCATTGAAAAGCATGGAAGCAGTGTACAGCTGTTTCATCGTTGTTGGGAATCATCAGCAGTGCACATCCACCGAGCCCCCACGGGGACTCGAACGCGGGCTGAACGATTGTCAATCGAACACCTTAACCGCAAGCCTATCCGGGCTGGCTCTCAACCGTTTGTTCAACATCTACACTACATGATATAGCACCCTTCCGTCACTGGGTTTTGAACGGTAAGAACCCGCTTCCCACACAGCGATCGACTCCTATGATGGATGACTTCTCTGTAGGGGCCTAAGTACAACGAAGGCATTCCGTTATGAACAACCTACACAGCTTGGTTACTATTTGCAATTGAGTAGTAGCAGATTAGATTTGTATATAATATGATTCATCATGCAGCTTGAACGCTCAACTCACCATTGAAAAGCATGGAAGCAGTGTACAGCTGTTTCATCGTTGTTGGGAATCATCAGCAGTGCACATCCACCGAGCCCCCACGGGGACTCGAACGCGGGCTGAACGATTGTCAATCGAACACCTTAACCGCAAGCCTATCCGGGCTGGCTATCAACCGTTTGTTCAACATCTACACTACATGATATAGCACCCTTCCGTCACTGGGTTTTGAACGGTAAGAACCCGCTTCCCACACAGCGATCGACTCCTATGATGGATGACTTCTCTGTAGGGGCCTAAGTACAACAAAGGCATTCAATTATCAACAACCTACACAGCTTGGTTACTATTTGCAATTGAGTAGTAGCAGATTAGATTTGTATATAATATGATTCATCATGCAGCTTGAACGCTCAACTCACCATTGAAAAGCATGGAAGCAGTGTACAGCTGTTTCATCGTTGTTGGGAATCATCAGCAGTGCACATCCACCGAGCCCCCACGGGGACTCGAACGCGGGCTGAACGATTGTCAATCGAACACCTTAACCGCAAGCCTATCCGGGCTGGCTCTCAACCGTTTGTTCAACATCTACACTACATGATATAGCACCCTTCCGTCACTGGGTTTTGAACGGTAACAACCCGCTTCCCACACAGCGATCGACTCCTATGATGGATGACTTCTCTGTAGGGGCCTAAGTACAACAAAGGCATTCCGTTATGAACAACCTACACAGCTTGGTTACTATTTGCAATTGAGTAGTAGCAGATTAGATTTGTATATAATATGATTCATCATGCAGCTTGAACGCTCAACTCACCATTGAAAAGCATGGAAGCAGTGTACAGCTGTTTCATCCTTGTTGGGAATCATCAGCAGTGCACATCCACCGAGCCCCCACGGGGACTCGAACGCGGGCTGAACGATTGTCAATCGAACACCTTAACCGCAAGCCTATCCGGGCTGGCTCTCAACCGTTTGTTCAACATCTACACTACATGATATATCACCTTTCCGTCACTGGGTTTTGAACGGTAACAACCCGCTTCCCACACAGCGATCGACACCTATGATGGATGACTTCTCTGTAGGGGCCTAAGTACAACAAAGGCATTCCGTTATGAACAACCTACACAGCTTGGTTACTATTTGCAATTGAGTAGTAGCAGATTAGGTTTGTATATAATATGATTCATCATGCAGCTTGAACGCTCAACTCACCATTGAAAAGCATGGAAGCAGTGTACAGCTGTTTCATCGTTGTTGGGAATCATCAGCAGTGCACATCCACCGAGCCCCCACGGGGACTCGAACGCGGGCTGAACGATTGTCAATCGAACACCTTAACCGCAAGGCTATCCGGGCTGGCTCTCAACCGTTTGTTCAACATCTACACTACATGATATAGCACCCTTCCGTCACTGGGTTTTGAACGGTAACAACCCGCTTCCCACACAGCGATCGACACCTATGATGGATGACTTCTCTGTAGGGGCCTAAGTACAACGAAGGCATTCCGTTATGAACAACCTACACAGCTTGGTTACTATTTGCAATTGAGTAGTAGCAGATTAGATTTGTATATAATATGATTCATCATGCAGCTTGAACGCTCAACTCACCATTGAAAAGCATGGAAGCAGTGTACAGCTGTTTCATCGTTGTTGGGAATCATCAGCAGTGCACATCCACCGAGCCCCCACGGGGACTCGAACGCGGGCTGAACGATTGTCAATCGAACACCTTAACCGCAAGGCTATCCGCGCTGGCTCTCAACCGTTTGTTCAACATCTACACTACATGATATATCACCTTTCCGTCACTGGGTTTTGAACGGTAAGAACCCGCTTCCCACACAGCGATCGACTCCTATGATGGATGACTTCTCTGTAGGGGCCTAAGTACAACGAAGGCATTCCGTTATGAACAACCTACACAGCTTGGTTACTATTTGCAATTGAGTAGTAGCAGATTAGATTTGTATATAATATGATTCATCATGCAGCTTGAACGCTCAACTCACCATTGAAAAGCATGGAAGCAGTGTACAGCTGTTTCATCGTTGTTGGGAATCATCAGCAGTGCACATCCACCGAGCCCCCACGGGGACTCGAACGCGGGCTGAACGATTGTCAATCGAACACCTTAACCGCAAGCCTATCCGGGCTGGCTCTCAACCGTTTGTTCAACATCTACACTACATGATATAGCACCCTTCCGTCACTGGGTTTTGAACGGTAAGAACCCGCTTCCCACACAGCGATCGACTCCTATGATGGATGACTTCTCTGTAGGGGCCTAAGTACAACAAAGGCATTCCGTTATGAACAACCTACACAGCTTGGTTACTATTTGCAATTGAGTAGTAGCAGATTAGATTTGTATATAATATGATTCATCATGCAGCTTGAACGCTCAACTCACCATTGAAAAGCATGGAAGCAGTGTACAGCTGTTTCATCCTTGTTGGGAATCATCAGCAGTGCACATCCACCGAGCCCCCACGGGGACTCGAACGCGGGCTGAACGATTGTCAATCGAACACCTTAACCGCAAGCCTATCCGGGCTGGCTCTCAACCGTTTGTTCAACATCTACACTACATGATATATCACCTTTCCGTCACTGGGTTTTGAACGGTAACAACCCGCTTCCCACACAGCGATCGACACCTATGATGGATGACTTCTCTGTAGGGGCCTAAGTACAACGAAGGCATTCCGTTATGAACAACCTACACAGCTTGGTTACTATTTGCAATTGAGTAGTAGCAGATTAGATTTGTATATAATATGATTCATCATGCAGCTTGAACGCTCAACTCACCATTGAAAAGCATGGAAGCAGTGTACAGCTGTTTCATCGTTGTTGGGAATCATCAGCAGTGCACATCCACCGAGCCCCCACGGGGACTCGAACGCGGGCTGAACGATTGTCAATCGAACACCTTAACCGCAAGCCTATCCGGGCTGGCTCTCAACCGTTTGTTCAACATCTACACTACATGATATAGCACCCTTCCGTCACTGGGTTTTGAACGGTAACAACCCGCTTCCCACACAGCGATCGACTCCTATGATGGATGACTTCTCTGTAGGGGCCTAAGTACAACGAAGGCATTCCGTTATGAACAACCTACACAGCTTGGTTACTATTTGCAATTGAGTAGTAGCAGATTAGATTTGTATATAATATGATTCATCATGCAGCTTGAACGCTCAACTCACCATTGAAAAGCATGGAAGCAGTGTACAGCTGTTTCATCGTTGTTGGGAATCATCAGCAGTGCACATCCACCGAGCCCCCACGGGGACTCGAACGCGGACTGAACGATTGTCAATCGAACACCTTAACCGCAAGCCTATCCGGGCTGGCTCTCAACCGTTTGTTCAACATCTACACTACATGATATAGCACCCTTCCGTCACTGGGTTTTGAACGGTAACAACCCGCTTCCCACACAGCGATCGACTCCTATGATGGATGACTTCTCTGTAGAGGCCTAAGTACAACGAAGGCATTCCGTTATGAACAACCTACACAGCTTGGTTACTATTTGCAATTGAGTAGTAGCAGATTAGATTTGTATATAATATGATTCATCATGCAGCTTGAACGCTCAACTCACCATTGAAAAGCATGGAAGCGGTATACAGCTGTTTCATCGTTGTTGGGAATCATCAGCAGTGCACATCCACCGAGCCCCCACGGGGACTCGAACGCGGGCTGAACGATTGTCAATCGAACACCTTAACCGCAAGCCTATCCGGGCTAGCTCTCAAGGGTTCGTTCAACATATACACTACATTATTCAGCACAGATCCCTCACTGGCTTTTGAACCGTATTACTCAGGATTAAACCGCTGTGCACTGCTTCCATGGATTTCAATTGTTAGTTGAGCGTTCAAGCTGCATGATGAATCATATTATATACAAATCTAATCTCCTACTACTCAATTGCAAATAGTAACCAAGCTGTGTAGGTTGTTCATAACGGAATGCCTTTGTTGTACTTAGGCTCCTACAGAGAAGTCATCCATCATAGGAGTCGATCGCTGTGTGGGAAGCGGGTTCTTACCGTTCAAAACGCAGTGACGGAAGGGTGCTATATCATGTAGTGTAGATGTTGAACAAACGGTTGAGAGCCAGCGCGGATAGGCTTGCGGTTAAGGTGTTCGATTGACAATCGTTCAGCCCGCGTTCGAGTCCCCGTGGGGGCTCGGTGGATGTGCACTGCTGATGATTCCCAACAAGGATGAAACAGCTGTACACTGCTTCCATGCTTTTCTATGGTGAGTTGAGCGTTCAAGCTGCATGATGAATCATATTATATACAAATCTAATCTGCTACTACTCAATTGCAAATAGTAACCAAGCTGTGTAGGTTGTTGATAATTGAATGCCTTTGTTGTACTTAGGCCCCTACAGAGAAGTCATCCATCATAGGAGTCGATCGCTGTGTGGGAAGCGGGTTGTTACCGTTCAAAACCCAGTGACGGAAGGGTGCTATATCATGTAGTGTAGATGTTGAACAAACGGTTGAGAGCCAGCCCGGATAGGCTTGCGGTTAAGGTGTTCGATTGACAATCGTTCAGCCCGCGTTCGAGTCCCCGTGGGGGCTCGGTGGATGTGCACTGCTGATGATTCCCAACAACGATGAAACAGCTGTACACTGCTTCCATGCTTTTCAATGGTGAGTTGAGCGTTCAAGCTGCATGATGAATCATATTATATACAAATCTAATCTGCTACTACTCAATTGCAAATAGTAACCAAGCTGTGTAGGTTGTTCATAACGGAATGCCTTCGTTGTACTTAGGCCCCTACAGAGAAGTCATCCATCATAGGAGTCGATCGCTGTGTGGGAAGCGGGTTGTTACCGTTCAAAACCCAGTGACGAAATGGTGTTTTTTTTGTTGCATTTCCTCCCTACTGTTCGATTTATTTACATTGTTTTACGGTTGTTTTTGTCAAGGGTAATCGATACATCTGCATCTCGCAACCTGTCGCGATTCTACTCTCATATATTAGATATAGGGCCTCAATGTTTGAAAAACACTCAAATAATTCATCGGTACTTCCGTCTGTTGCTGCTGTCATTCACAGAACCATCTCATCGAAACTCACGCAGAGGACTACTGACTGGGATTCAGTCGAGCAGTGCCTGTTCAGCTTCCATACTATGAGCGATGTCAAAGCCGGCCTGATCACGCGAACTAGGTAAAGGATAAACGTGAAATTTGTCTCTTTCGGAGATTGCCGTTCTATGAAAAATTTCGGTACAACCCAGATTTAACGGCAAGAAATCAAGGGATAAGTGGCACCTAAACCAAGAATCTTCCCGAAAGTTCTTAGTTTTATAGAACTATCTACACCGAAGATCGCGTCTTGTGACAAATCCTTTTTATCAAAGAAAACTTGAAGGGAAATGCTAAGCTTGTCGCTTCGTAATCAATGAACTCGACGGCATTCCCAGTTGTACACTCTCAGTGACGATAGTGGCACAAAAGTTAGTTAACTCGCTATTTCGTGAACGACACAGACACACAAACACAAGAGAATGCAAACCAAAACTTGGAAATAAGAGGGTTTTTCGGTGCTAAACTATACCCTACCGTAGGAGGTATGCTTTATTTATTGGTTTATAATACGTTGGATTGATTTTGTCCCTAATGATTCATTTGGGCCTACTAGGCATAAAACTTACCAAATCAGTTGAGACCACCAGTCAGCCTGTACTGCATTACGTGCGTGCTGGTATTGTCGGAATTTGAATGAAAGTGTAGACTTGGATTTTATATATCCTTGACATAAAACGCTGCAACCGCAACCAACCTTTGTGTCATTCTGAAGAAAGTGCGTCAACGTATTTCGCCACCATATAAGAAAATCGCCATCGTAATCAAATCGGAGCTTTATAGGAGTTAAATGTTGCATCAAAACCCCTGCAATTCTCGTGGTTCCACTACCGTAAAAGTATCTAACAAATGAATGGAAATGTCCAAGGCAACAGCGTTGATGTTCTCTCGGAAGGCAGAAAAGCAGTCCTTCTAGAACTAGCAAGCTGACATACTGGAATAGCGCTTTTTTCAGTTTGATGTATTTGTTATTGTTCATAATGTTGCAGATAGTACTCCGCCAGCTTGGATGGTCGCGATTTACTCTACCTCATATCAACCAGCGTAATGAGTTTTAAAATATAGGGCTATTGGGATGAGTTTCTTCTGAATTTAATATTATGGATACCGTTCTTGTGAGTCCCTAGTCTCACAGTGGAGCACGGTAAGTAAGTCAAAATCTAAAACACTCCATGATGGAATTTAAATTTCCTCGCAACAGTAACAAGTGACCACCCTTACAGAGCGTATTACCCTGGCTTTTGATTGACCAAAAGATGAAGAAGCTCACTTAGCTATATCCTTCTTCGTGATGGAATGTAACAATTTACGCAGAAATATCCTCTCTGAGTGTATTTATTGCTCTCTGATTGCTCCTCTTCTATCAAAACCCATAAAACACCATTATCCAAATCCAGTGTGCTGGACTTTCGCCAACCGCATCTCATTGTAACACTACTTTTACATGATTATTGCGAAAAAAAATTGTTTTTTCAGGAAAGATTATGAATAAAATCTTTCATAGAAAAATCTGCAAAGTGGGTTATTATGAAGTTATCACTCCCCTACTTACTAGAGTGGTGAAAATTTCCTGTCATGAAATTGCAGTTCTCCATCATCGAGGAAAACAATCAAAACGTTCAACGGAACAATGCCCATTTGACCTTATTTTTGAGGTCATATATTCGGTGAAAGTCAGCACTTCTTCTCGTGAGTCCATCATCAACCACAGAAATACTACCAAACCTCCAGATAATGCAGTTTTTCAAAAGCTTTTATATTGCGTTTGCTTCTTTCTCGTAAGAAGAAACATAATAGATGCTTCCACAAATGGGATTGCCCCTGGTAGCATCTGTATTTATGTCACCATGGTAAAGACCACGTACTATGAATCCTACTATCATGACTTTACAAATTACTCATTTTTGATCGCCCATTCATTTTCATCCGTAAACTATCAATGAAGTTAATCATGTTATTCACAGTCACGCAATTTCAACTTCTCACAAAATATCACAGAACCAATTTCCCAACTTTTGTTTCGTGTTATATAAAAAACAAGAATGTTGAACTCACAACGAAGAAAATATCTTTCATTCGACTTTTGAAATTATCTGGAGTTCTTCCCTCAAACTGCAAATGTGGAGAAGATGCATCTACTTCTCATTCGAAAAGAAACTCACAATAACTACCAAATAGGACTCGCTTAGGGGTATTTAGGAAACTGAACCTTCAAAGTTCCCGCGGATTCGGAACTAAAATCCTATAACAAATGAATAGATATATCCTCGTCTATAAGTTATCCAACGTTGTGCGGCACGTGACTTGGTACATTACCCTGAAAACAGATAGTTTTCTAACAGAGTCTGGTGAAATCTGTATTATTCTGGGTGTCGTTGATAGCACTTCGCGGACAAGGTTGATCGTGATATAATGTAGCAGATATCAAACGGCGTAATCCATTTTTGGATCTCTAACTTATTGAAATAATTGTACTGGGGAATTTCTGAACATGAGCCACTTTTTTGGTGGGGCCTCAAAGTCCCGCAATAGATATTACCAAGACGATATCTAAGAAAATTTGAAATTTCATTGAAATTTCGTTGCTCTTACAACACATGACCATCTCTGTTGTGCTTTCAATGCCAGCTTTAAAACGGTCAACAGCTGACAGAGCGCAGCTAACTTCATCCTTCTTTTTAATGGCACATAGGAACTTACCGGAAAATCTTGATGGATAGATGTATTGTTATTTTGGACTTTTTTTCTACCACAATGTAGACATCATCTTGATCCACGTTTGATTCGTTTTGTCTTTATCTGTCGCACCTTTTGCGACAAGCTTTCCGTGGCTAATCCGAATACACTTGTTATCGTTTAAAAAATAAAACGAGCGCAATGTCTGTCTGTTGAGTACTCAGAATGCTATCTTTCTTCAGATTCCAAAGTAGTGGAATTTTCGATTTTGAATAAACCATTATCCTTCAGCGTGATAAAAGAAACAATATGTAACTGACCACGCCCACTTGACCTTGACGTCCATGACATTTATTCGAAATAACCCAGGAGTTTTCATCGGAGAGACTACCATCAACTGCGGAATTGCTGCTAGGCCGCGAGACGTGTTTGCATTGTATTTTGCTTCCTTCCGTCTGTGAGGTACACGTATGGGGGATATTTCAGCACAGCACCCTGCCTCAGTAGAATCAGCACTTTTCATCAGTGGAGGAAAACCCCTAATTAATGATCTTAACAGGTATTTTTATCGGACATTTTACTTATTTGGGACTTATAAGCTTCGCAGTGACCAGGATCACACACTTTCAACTTCACCGAGAAAGCCACAAAACTGGTAAATTAACAATAATAATTAGGTAGGATTTTATATTTAAACTCATTTTTATGATACTCTATGTAAAATATGGAAATTCAGTCATACGAAAATTTTGTCCGACGAGTACCGACAATACATGCACAAACAGCTTGCAAGCATTTATTCTGGCACATGGAAGCACCTAGAAGCATGCACAAATGAGGACCTTTAACTCACTGAGGGTATTTCTAGACCCTTTCAACACTGAGCTTTGCTGATAGATATTCATTGAATACGGAGACAATGAGTCAAGATCTACCGACTCTGAGAATAAACACTGCGAAACAAAAACGCCGCAGGTCACAGAATCAGACGTTAGAAGATTTGCAGTCAGATTCGAGTGTAGATCTCGAAATGTAAGTGACAGGCCACAAAATAGATAAATTGTATTAAAATCCAGAATTAAAGGTGATTGGTTTCCTCAAGATGGATTTTCCAAATCAGACTGTTTCGTTTCCCTGCGCTGGCTCTAACGAGAAGACTATTCTGGCTTCGGACCATCTCGATTTATTAGTAGGAAACGAAAATTTGTTTGAGCTTCTTGGTGGTCATAGCCAAATCATTTCCCTCGCACTTATTGGCCCAACTGTTATTCACAGTCAGCTTTTCTGAGTGATTAGTCTAGTAACGAACCCAGTTGATTTATTCGGTTCAGATGACCATTGGCATTTAAATGGTTTTTCTGTCAGCTTCGTTCACTCCTATCTCCTCGATTCTGAATGGACGGAGGAGTAATAGCTGCTACCCAAACCGTCGTGCTGTATACTAAAAGAACCAAGATTTTTATTAGCGGTGTGCCTGCGCGTTCCTTTACACAGACTTCTAATGGCAGCATTAGTGAAAGCTTAACGAAAGGGACTAAAACACCCACCAATCACGAAAAACCAAAGAAGCCCACTCTTTACCTAATTTGATGAGTCAGAATTCCTATTAGTGGCCCATCGTGCCATATGGAAGCTCCCTTAATTATTTAGTCGCCTCGAACGCAGTGGACGGCTGCTTCACCAGGCTCCGTAGAAATCACCAAGGGCGAGCGGGAGCCCAAAAACCTGGCTTGTACGAATAGAAGTCACGTACATGTAAAAGCGAGTTCGTCTAAGGTGACGTTCAACAAACAGCTTCAGCTCAACACTATTGTTCTGTGACCACTAAGGCGTCTTTGCTCCCGAATCATCACATTTGTTAGCGTAAAACAGAGAGTAAGTATAATATAACCGCAATTTACACGGAAAGGATTGGCCAGTCAGTTTCTGCCACCTGCATCTACTAACTGGTCTTTCTATTCAATCAGGTTACGAAAAACTGATCTGATGCTTCCACAACAAGCTGATTTATCTATCCTTGGTTGGTTAACCCAATAATAAACTGATTGACTGCAGCTACGCTCGATCCTTATGTCTTGAATGGTTCACAGTGATGAAGTCTGTCTGTCCGTCAAGGCACGCTGGGTTTTGGCAAATCAGTGCGTACCCTCACATCTATCAGTCACTGTCGATGGAACGCAGCTGTTTGTTAACTACAATGATCGAATCCTCGGTGGACATCGTTTTAGAAGTGCCAGAATAACCCCCAGTTCGGTCAGGATGACAGGTGATCAAAGTGAATGCCACACTTCCTCACAGTGCCAACCGATACGTACATAGCCGCCTTCCCACAACGACACGGGAATTCAGTCTTCATGTAGAACACAAAACTTCCCGGTTGGTGATGAAATTAGAATCAGCAGGCGAAAAAAATGGGACAATAACTAGGCTTATACTTTATTCAGTGCCAAGACGAATCCCATGAAGAACACATGCAACGCGAATTTGTTATTCCTATTTCTTTAAACCGATAACAGAACCTTATTAAGTTTTTTAGTCTTAGACATTTATTGGAGACTTCACTGGATAAATCTCATTCTGCTAACTTTTCCCCTTTTACGAAAAGCGATGAAACCTTGGACGATGTGCACTCTACAGGCTTACTCTCACGAGGACGTGAATTGCTGAGGCCAGATTCGAAAACAGTTTATTCTAATCCTCACGAATTTTATTTTGCACTGACACTGAAGTCAACTGTAATGCTTGATAACTGGTTTGCTAGTGGCACGGTGACTTTGCAGGCAAATCAGTCAGCTTTCTGGGAAGAGACTTTTTATCTAATGCCCGTGCAATAATGCTTGGCCCCAGAAGGTTAAGGTACCAACAAGTGTGCAGGGCAACCACTCTCTTGAGACCTGAAGTCGAGATCCAAATAAGGTCCCGATGGGTCAGAACTGTTGTACTTTGTTGTAAATTAAACAAAAAAGGAACTAAAAAGAACAAGGGAAAGAAAACAGCGAGTCGGGCAACAACGAACTGACAGATTGGAGGCTACAAGATTCGAATATTGTGCCCCATGAGCACGTCAAAGGCTGTAGTGGCTTAGATCACTCAATGAGTGGTTGGAAAATGTGGTGAATAGAAGGTCAACAATGCCTGAACAGTTAATTTGAGAAAATCTAGAAGTTATTATACTAAGCGTCAACTAATGGTGTTTTGTCAATAACGTGTAGTTGGTTGAAAGAGTTGAGTCAATGTTCTGAACTACTGAATTTAAAGAATGACTTTAAAAAAAGGAAAAGAGCGAAACAACGCGTGCTGGACAGTAATTTAATTGATTCAATAAACTTATGACACAATAGCATAATTCGGAAGTTTGCTGATGGGAAGACAAAACGGTATCTACTTGACAAGAAAATTTCTCACTGACGTCTGCCATCAAAACACATAGGCTAAGCAATCAAGAGCGTGGAGCACTGTAAAAAGAGTCACTACCAGAGTGACCGTAGTTATTCTTCGTGAAACGGTAGAATCTAGAATTGGAATAAGTGGAAGAGTAGCATCATTTTCATGTTTCGATGGGCCAGTCAATCGATAGGTCGATCAACAAAGTAATATGAATTATATTATGGCATATCGCAATCATGCTCAATCCTCATTAAGACGAGCAGGATGAAATTAACTACAAAGGCAAGTTCACGAACCCTAGAGGAGGATTAAGGGAAGAGCTAACGATATCGTAAGCTAACGCGATTTCAGAAACCGCTAGTGATGGTCAAATTTCCCATTCGTTGATCTTTAACAAGAATCATCCTCTATTCTGACGCAATCCAAGCTCGAACAACAATTTGGCGAACGAGGCTGCTTTCAGATTTTCATCTAATGGCCCATTACAGCACATCATGTAACTCAGAGAATAATGTAGGGAGACATGAATATTGCTTGTTTGTGTTAGGGGAAAAATCTACTTTAATGGGAGTACAATGGGGTATGGGGTCTGGCTGTGAATATCGGTACACTGGCTGCTTAATGAGCTGTTATTATCCGCGGAACTTGAGGTCAGATCTGTGTTTGAACTGCTCCCATTCAATGTACCCTACTTTCGTAATTTTTTAGAAGTTTCCCTCAATATTCACGGGGACTGGGAGTTTCCCAAGCTAACATCCAACCCAACGACTTCGGTTCTTATGCGCAGCCATCACCGTCTCTAACTAAAGACAATCCTCATCTCTTAGGCCCTAACTAAGGATTCAGGACACCAAATGAATTCAGTGCTAACATCATCTTCTTCATGCCTCTACGCCAAATCAGAGTCCCATTGCCACATCGACTTTTGTATTTTTGCACACGAAGCGTTAATAACGCGTAGAATAGTAGATAGTGAGTAGGCATGCGTAAAACGCGCCCAAGCCAGTGCACAATATTTGGTTGTGTCACAGGAAGGCTGTCCACACCAAACACACATAGATGAACCACATCGTTATTCACAAGGTGTTCCCATAAAAAGTGAGCAATACTTCAGTGGTCAAATGCGGACTTCACTGAGCGTCCTCGGCTGAGAGCGATCAGGATTCACAACCGTAGGGTAAAACACTGCTTACTGTAATATTGTAAACTTGTCCTTTCAATGAGAGAAGGATGTCCTGGCGGCTCCACAAGGTTCACGAAAGTCAGCTTGGCCTTCGCTTATCATAGTTTGATCTCCTCCCTGACACCGAATCATACAGACAAGTAGCTACCGAGGTATTTATTAACTCTGACCAATTGTGACTTCTCACCACGAGGGATAAGTGCAGGCACAAGCTCCTGCCAGTCTTGTAAAACCACTTTGCGCAGTTCGGGTAAAGCACATCATATCGTCAAACGGTACAGAACGCGTTGAACTGTCTATACGTTGTTAATCCCCAAGATGGTATCATCGGCGCATTCTATATTTAACCCTGATCCCTGGGAACATCAGAACAGGCATTATGTGGAACATCCACGAAAAAGATGAAGAGAAATGAAGATGGGGAGCAACCTTTTCGTGCTCCATTGGCGACAGTGAACTTAGTGAAAGCTGTCCGAAGGCCCTAACCCGACCTGAGGTACGACATTATAACTCTTTGAGGACTGGAAAGTCTAAGATACTAAGAGTGAGGGTATGTGCAGTCTCAGTATACAACTGACTCAGTCCCATTACCAATCAGAACGTAACGACTGTCCTGATTTCTCGTCAGTGTTCAAGCCAGCGGATTTGCGAACAACAAGGTTGCTGATCTATAAAACGCGAACGGATTCTCGTTAAGTGGTAGCTGGTCGTATCACCGATCAACCAACTAGAATAAAGCCTACTTGGTGCAAGTGTGGAGTAGTTAGTTTGTGCTGCAATGATAGGTAACAGTGACTGTTTATTCCCATATAAACAATGTGTTGTGCGTTCATAAACTGAGATGATCTGAAGGGAGAAAACTCATCTCACGAAGTTTAGTGGGACAGTTCAAAACACTAAATTTGCTGGTAAACAGTGCAGAGTTGAAGTCTGCTCTAATTTCTAGGAAAGTGATTAGCGTCCCTCTCTGGATGGTATGACGGTGCTCAACCAGCTGCTAGAGGACGAAGATCTGATCGATACATATGAGACCGGTGCGAAACAGTACGCTTCTCACGAGTCTTTTCTGTGCACGCTTGACGTAAACTATGATTGATGACAGACGCAAACTGCTTCGATGCCATTTGGATAAGGCTTATACCCCTGTGGCTGGCAAAGTCACTACGCGACCTTTTTAAGAAGACGGGACAACAATCAATTCCCCTTTACAAGGACGGGACCCTCTCGGAATTGCAAATCTTTGAGAACATACGGAGTGGTTCCCCAACAAACTGTACTCCACCATCTTTGAACGAAACTGAGGGAAGGACATCGCAGCCGCACGTAGTGAAGTCCCAGTATGTGGATCATCTTGTCAATCTCGACCTTTGTTGGTAGTTCTGTTAGAACAGGCCACGAAACAAATGCAGAGAAGCTGTTCTTGCCCGAAGTCTGCACGGGGGCCAGAAAAACTGCGCTTCAAAGTGTTCTGTCTAGCTTTCGAGGAGCCACTGTTGATCATAATTTGGTGGACCATCAGCCTCACAGATCGTTTCACTTACGCCTATCTGTTTTCTACGGGTAGCACGGATTAGATGGAACAGTACATGGGAATTGGCCGTGATGGCCGCTTCTTCCATCTTAGATGCACACTGCAACCACCAGATTTAAGGATCCTCACTTAGGCTTGTCTGAGTTCACTTTCAAGATGGGGCGTATACTACTGTGCTCGCTGTTATCCGGGACTGACTAGTATGCGTCTTGAAAGCGTAGCGAATCAGCGTAAATCTGGGGTCACATAACACTACGTGTCAGACTTCAACTCGCCATATAAGAAGAATACGAAGCGTTCTTAATTGGGGACCAGTTTGCAATAATGCTGCTTAGTAGGGCTTAAGCCATATATTCAGCCAGCACAATTTTAGAGCTGGGTAGACAAGCTGGTTGGTTTAATCTGCCATAGTTAAACCGGCATTGCGTTCTGCTTTTTGGGCGCTCACCGAAACCCATGGACAGCTTGGCTCACACCAAAATGTGACTGGAGTCCACGTAAGAGGTCCAATAAAATCGGAAATCTTTGAAGTAACCTCTCCATCTGTAGCTTATGGAGATATAATTGGTCTGGGTCCATAGATAAAACGAAAATAGGGACTTCTGGTAGCATACCAGCGGTTAGATCGTCCAAAGTTCGTACTGGCAAGGGACATGTGGTGATCAGATCACACGACTAGGAGCTCTATCATTGTTCGAACGACAGGAATCCAGCCGAAAAGGGCCTCCCAGATGCACTTCATCCGACGAGAGCAAACCTATTTTAGCAATAATATCCCTTCCTAAAACCATAGTACCACCCCGCTTTGCTTTACTCAAAAGTTTCTGATAGAAGTTGTCTTTGACTGCTTATGGACTACTGTCGGTAGGTGCATAGGCTGACAACGAAAAATTGCTTTTATCGGAAAGCTGTCTGCCCACGTTGCACGAGTCTACAAGTCTTACTGCGCACAACCGACTTCCGACTAGTATCTAGTCCAGCAGCGCGGAGTTGGTCCTAACATTCAGAATCACTGAAATGCTCACTTGACCAGATGCTGCAGTCGCGCTGTCTCCAGAAAGACATTGCAAAATGAATGGAAAGGGACGTCAATCGGATGACAGAGCCGGAGTTCTGAATGCGAGTTTCTCGGATAAGACGTACTGGTAGCAAGGGTCCCGAGGCTACCGTCAGAGTTATCAGTGATAGCAATTTTAGCGCATCTAACTTAAAGGGATGTCGAAGACAAAAACGAGCATCGGTCGGAGTTTGTTTATTAGGGGTTTCCAGATATCAGCTGCGGTAGAGTGGACAGAAACTAGGCTTGGACCTCTACCTGAGGCCCTGCTGCTAATACAAGTAGCCAGGACTCCCGTTAGTGGATGTCATGGAAGGAGAGGTGTAAAATAAAGAGTAGGTGAAGGATGGGTTGCGGGCGGTGTGTGAGAGTTGGCACAGTTTTGTGAAAAAGTCATCAGAGGGCAACAAGTAGTGTCAGTATAGATATTTGCGGTGTGACGGGGCTGTTTTATTAATCAGATACCCAGTTCAGAGTAAGTTTCATTGTTGAAAGATGTATCCCTAACCTTTGCACAACCGAGTGCGATGTAAAAAGTAACAGAAATTTTTCAGACGAGCCGGCCGCCGGTAACAGTTCATGCTCCTCTGAATTACCTTGCAGGGCGTGCAGTAATAGGCAGTGGTTATATCTAATGGCCAGTCATAGTTCTGTCCTCAGATATATGGGGCTTTTAAAAAGGCAGCTTGTCAGGCGGGAAACCCACCACTTTCTAGAGCATTGCCTCTGCTCGTCCATCTTCATTTATTTGATGAGTCTGGACATACCTTATTTGATATTGATTATCTTACTGGTGGCTATTCCGCTATAGCGACAAGCAGAAGCTCCCGGTATCATAAAGCTCTGCTCTTCATTCGGAGAATGTGCGATACAGGACAGTGACTAGGTTTAAACGATAGAAAAACCTCGCAGCTGGGAGGTGCCACTGATTTCATGGTTCCAATAGACCAAGGGATGGTGAGATTCGAATCCGGACTCCCCAGGGATCTCGATATGCCAACGTGTTCATTTTTCCACCACTGGTGGTTACCAACAATGACGTCACCCGCCTCGATATTACTAATCCCCGCTTAAGTTTGACGATGTGCTTTATTTCATAATATTTGCTTGCAGAAGAACGAAGAGACACAACAGGCAGTAAAAACCTACCGATCACGTTAATAGGCTTTGCGAAGCTGAAACGACCAGTTGAGTTAGTCACTGTTTCGACAACTAATGCGTCTTTCAGCACCTGTCTGGCAGCTGAGTGCTGATCCTTGGTGCATCGGTTGGAGAGTGTTATTTTAACATTGGCAATGAAAGGCACTGGACTAACACCACTCAAAGCACATCCTATGGACCGACTTCTGGTTGCAAATTCCGTGTTCTTTAGTGCCAGTGAAACCTGTAACAATCAAAAAGTAGATCAAAAAACGGTTAGACACTAGCTGATTTATATGGGCATGAGTTCTGGTCTACCTGATAAACAACACTAAGCATCATAAGAATATATATATATATATATATATATATATATATATATATATATATATATATATATATATTCACCGATTACCCGGTATAAAGCAGAGAGGCATGGTGCCATGCATAAAAATGAAACAAAAATAAACATGGATTCACTGGAGAAATCTGTCTGAAGTTAGAATAAATTCTCCACAACATAACCCCTACAGAACACGACTTCGATCTACTCTGTGATAGATACGGTGCCATGTCAAGGCTTGGCCTCCTCTTTGTCATTTTCATTCAACACGGGCTGAATACTCCCGGTTTCCCAGACCAAAGTAGAGACGGGACTTAGGTCTCCTTACCCCGAGCCTTTGACCAGAAAGTCTAACCAGCGAAGGAGCACGACGATATGAGTGTTTCGTCACCCCTTGGGAGTCGGTGACAGATTACTCAGTTCCTACACAGTTCGGCTGGGACCAGACATTCTGGGTACCCAGTACACTCCTCCGTCACTGATGGCGGTGTGCATAGCGTTGTATGCCTCACAAGCCACCCGTGATTGGATTGGAGTGAGGGTCTAGCCATCTCCCTTAGACTGACTATCAGTCAGTCATCCAGGTGGAGAGGGCCGGGCATTGGCTTTCGACCTCTCACTTTGGTGCTAACACCTCAGCCACCATATGGCAGTGAGTAGGACTTCCTCAGCATAGGCTGCAGCACACACGGCCACTCATTCAAAGTGATCAGTACTTCGTCATGTTTTCAGAGTTCAAGGTTGATGTGTAGATCACTCAAATATCATGCCTTAACCACAGCGGAATCCGTGAGTTTACTTCTTTATGGCCCTGTTTACGCACCTCTCTCGCTTTTACATTTGATTTCAAATAATTTTGGTGACTGGAGACCCTGAGAGAACCACTGATCGTCAAACAAATTCACCGTCCCAGGCGGGCACCATAACTCATTCATTTAAGACGTTTCTCACAGACTACCAAATAGAGCGCTTTCCTCGAAGGCTGTTTTTGTATAGACGAACTACCCAAGGTTGAGGAATAAAATCCCAAAACAGTCATCACACCACTCTTTTGAAGTCCGTTTGGACGTCGTTTTATTTTGTGTATTGATGCAGAAAAACTTCAGCTCAATAAAAATGAGATTTTTGTGAGCTCCCTTTGACAGATTGATAACACCAGTGACATTTTATCTGCAACTTCATCCGTGAAACACGGCACGCACAATGGACAGCGCTTTTCGAGGCAAGAGCGGAACGGACTTATGATTAGTGCACATTCAGTGCCACAATTCAATTTCCTTGGGCACCCTATCGACAGAAACCATTACGTAGCAGAAGGTATATATCGAATATCTAGTATTTCCTCACTTATAGGCCCATCGCACAATCCCCGTTGTTGCATACCACATGTTGTATCTACATCTTCTCATTGGTTTTATCTCTAAAGCAGGAACAAAGCTTACCAGCAGCAAAAAGTCACTTTCAATGCACAATTTTCTCATCAAAATACTCGAAAACCAAAGTGATTTACAAAACGGACGCTTCGAGTCTGGCTACTGTAACAGTTAAAAATCAAAAGGGGTACGATGATCCTCCATCTCTGGATTTCCTTTCTCAGGTGCTTCTGCTACCTAGGAGGCGGCATTCCGTTTCTGCTGGCAAATTCCTGGTCATTGGTTTCTAATTTAATTGCCATTTTAGTGGTCACACAATCCCCTTATAATATACTCAAATCAAGCCCGGGTTTCTGTGCACACAGACAGGTAGGTTATCCCTACAGTATCTCACAAATCATGACAGAAATTATCTATGTCCAAGAATCTGTGACCATAGCTTCACACTGACTTTAATAAAATGGTTTAACCTCGATCAATGCACTAAACGTCATGAGCAGAACAAAAGACTTCCCGACCTACAGACATCTACCCTACTCCAATCCAGAGGCTCTCAGTTGGGATAGGATCCCGGTACTATTTCGTAAGAGTGCTTCGGAGATAACCACGGTTCCGTACTTCTTATCGTAGTTTCATCCATTTTCATAAACAGGCTTCAGTTCTTAACACAGCAGGTCATACACGCACTTTTCGCGAATGAACTCCGCATGAACTGTGGCACTGCACCATGGATCAATCAGTGTTCGTAGTGTCGAGTAAAAAAGGCTCTGAGGTAATTTGTCACTAGCACAGCTTTTCCTGTACTTGATGACCTTTTCACAGTCATCGCTCTGATCTCGTCTGTTCCTTGGTACCATCAAATGAACTTCTGCGAACTTTGGCTTCTGCTGATCGCTTCTTCCGTTAGTCCAAAGCCATGGCCTTTACAAATACTCCAGTGGAGGACGCTATAAGGACACCGAAATAGCACTGGGTCGCTACTTTTGGTACGTCTTTCTTGTTCATCGAAGCAGTCAGTTTAAATAAACTTGTTGTATTGAATTTCATCGACTTACGTGACGCAGGCACATCACGACAATGGCACACCATCCGAAATCCAATCGGATGGGTGAATACTACTTAAGGGCAGCATTTACGCCACAGGAAGGCCCTATCATTTGGACAGCCTAGTTGGTAATGCTCAAGAATTTGTCCTCCAACCAAAGACGATATACAAAACATGTCTGCTGAATTTATTCGGTATGACTATTCGTTACTCGGGTGATTGAGTTCAACCTTACGTCAATGGCTGCTCACATGATTAACCTTCGATACTATTTCTCTCAGTTAACTCGACAACATGTTTCTTTGCACACATGTCCCCACGTATCACCGTTTGTGTCAGGTTGCAATAACCATGGTCAGAAACTGTTGACTCTCTTTTGTGTGTTTCTTAGTTTTGGAGCTTCCAACATTTAATCCTGTTCACATTTATCGGTCCAGAAAGGGGAACAAAAATAACATTTTCTCCCGGTTGACTATTCCATCGTCGATCACACCGAATCTGTGTGAAAGAATGTAATTTACGCAATTATACATATCCAGAGTCATTTCATTACTTCGATCCACAGTCCTTCCATCTCAACAAATATAACCACACCACCTTCCCGAACAATATATACTGCTTTTCAAATCTTCCTGGTCAACACCTTGATGATCCTACTGGATTCAGTAAATTTGTTTCATCTTGCTATGAGGTGATTATTTGACACAATAAATGTCCTGGAGGGGCGGGCAGTAGTGTATGCACATAGAAATACCTCCTCTTTCTTCTCGATTCGCAAGTCCTGTTTTATCATTTTATGCATTCGCCGGTGTTTATGGTGATTCAAACAGCACAATAGAAAATTCAAGTAAAATCACATGAGCTGCTTCAGTTTATTCCTTTGTCTGAATGCATACACTATTTGCAAAGGTTTCGGCTAAATGCTCATATATATATATATATATATATATATATATATATATATATATATATATATATATATATATATATATATATATATATATATATATATATATATATATATATATATATATATATATATAGTTTTGAAATAAGTAGTGTTCAATGTCTGGGGCTAACTTTTCTCTTACTTTGCAACTGCTGATGACAGTCTAGAACGTACTGGAAAGTGATAATCGTGGAATGTTGAACCGATCACCCTCAGAAGATCTGCTGACTGTTCGGACCCTGTTTGGGATGGTGACTTAACTATCAAAGTAGCGTGAGAGATTGCAAGGCTTCTGCACATTATCCTCTTGGTACAAAGTCAATTAGAGATTGGGTTTTCCTGGTCTACTCGGGCCCAAAACTGACTACAGAGAGACCGAACAGATAGTTCAGTTCATGATGATACGAATATATAAGACTTTCAAAAAAATCTAGATAGCCATCCTTCCTTAGACTTTTATAGCTGTTGCTACGTAAGATGAATATTCAGCAGCACAATAGATACGAGGAGTAGCTGCATTCAAAATCTTTCTTCTTTCCCACGGTTTCAGTTGTTTATTTGTTTTCTATGTCTCTTTCCACTTCTCTTTTGATTCAACGATACTGTACCGTAAAAACACGATCAGACCACGGAAGTGCGTAGTTAATGACTGGAAGAACTGAGGTGGAAACGGTCACCACTATCCCGCTTCCGACTCTCTGTTAGTTTAGTGTTATAAGTTATACTTGACACGCAGCGCTTTTTAAGTACGCGCTTATGTAAAAGTGTATTCTCTTTGGTGATCAGGCCAGATTCTAACGCGCTATCAATCAGGCGGGACACCCAAAGCAAAACTACGAGACAGTCGATGGAATAAAGCGTACAAATTAATCCACGCATGCATATAAACATGCAGGTGTACAGACACAAACCCAAGGATACGCATGAGAAATAATAACGGTTAAACCAAAGCTTTGGTGGCCAATCTGAAATCAATCAAATCAATACTAACTTCATAGTTAGAATATTTGAAATCGTACGGTGCCAACCCTCATATTTAGAAAAGCTTGTCAGTACTTCCATGGGTTTGCACTGTTGAGGTAAACCTTGGCACTGCATATAGAGCCTTTCAGAAAGCCAGTGGTATTCGTGTACCATTGAAATTATTCTACAGTGCTGACAACTGAATGCTTTTTCTCTGAAAAACGTGAGAATAATTTCATTGTGACCACGAGCAAACCAGTGCCTTCAAAACCTACTATATGGCTAACTGTTACATGTCTCATTTTATCGATGTTCAGCTTTGTCCATTGAGCATGAATCGTTTCATCTAAGCATCGTTTCTAATTACTCTTCTCGTGTGATTTAAGGTGTTCCTTATACTTTCGTCTTCGCTTCAAATGGGGTAAGAAAAAACGAGGTAAAAAAGCTGTTTAGGCTTTCCTCTCTTTTTCAAGGTTTCCCCTGGGTTTTTGTGGTAGTGACCTAGTGAGTACGAGTGAGATTATTCTTTTACATCCTCGGTATCCACGAAAACAGTCATAATCCGATCAGGAATACCATCTCTCTGTGATAGATCATAATTGGTTTTTTAGCTACTCGCTTATTCTATGAGTAGTATGCATCCGCCACGACAATAGTACGTGGACCAAAGGTCTTAGCGTTGGGTTCTGTGTTATCTTAGTCATAAAAGAAGAAAACTTTGGTTACTGATTACTGACCGTTTATTATCATCTACAAGAGATGTGAAATGATAAGTCACACAATGCATGCATTTTAATGAATTTTGATCGTTGATCATGCAGTTTAGGCCGAGGTGAAAGCACCAGCGTGTAGATGATGGCTTTTGTACTCTTCTGATTCTAGGAGTCTCGTCCTCGGATCTCACTTTGACCTCTCAGATAAACTCATCATGAAGACTTACATTTCACTCCTACGCGCCTATCTAAAAATTCGATAATTTTCATCTTTCACAACCATCCCTCAATCGAAAAACTTGATCTCTTGGTCTTTACTACTTTGTTTCCGTTTGGTAGCTTAACTCTAAATATTTAGTAACGGCCCGTAAACGAGCAAATGAAGCCTATTTGCAGCTTTGATCTACTTGCTTCTGAGCGAGGATGCCCCTGACAGCTAGGTGTTTCATTCAATGATGCAAATTAAGCTGATTCGAGTACAGTCTTCCGCGATTTAGGCGAAACTAGTGAAATCAAAAAGAACACAAAAGAGAACAAGATTGCCTTTACAATCGTTCAGTGTACCACAAAATATTTCTTGCGGAGACGGGCTGGAGTGATCGGCGATCATCACTAGATTGAGTACGTATTCAGTTTGACCGCGAAGTCAGCTGACTAAGCATCAGATCGTGATCTCACGGAGATCGAATTGTGTCACTAATCAATCACGGAATTATTAAACTAACCGGAGCATTCGGCGTAGACAGCTAAACTCTCTCGTCGTCCATGGAATCTATTGAAATTTCTCTGCAGTTATCGCATCACTGCCATCTTTAAGGTCTCAAGCAGGTTGAATAAGTTGAATTAAAAACATCTTAACGCTCAAAATAAGTGAACTAGTTCACCTAAGCAGTTTGAACAATATGTCCTCTTTCCACGTGAAATGCAAACAAAATGGTCGGATCGAAAACCAGAGGTGAAAGAGGGTGCAGAGCTCTGAACGACTTACATAATCACACAAGTCCGACTGTAATTGATTGAATTCCGTTGTGAAGCGGTTTTCGTATCCTACTTTATAGGTTGCAAATTGTTCATCAAGTTTAACATATCCTTCGACGCGAAAGACTAGAATAAAAGGGTTTCACGACAGACGGAGAGAAAGAGAGAATACAATAGAAACAGTGAAATGTCGTATTTCTGTTATAATCGGTTAAAGCAGTCGCGAGCGCAATCTGACAGTTTCGCACGCACATATAAGCACACGCACTGCGGTCCATTGATCCATGTTCCAAACACTCGGACGCACGCAAGTACACACGCATACACAGTTGACATTAGTCATGCTTCATCCCGGGCAGCACTGTCCAATCATGTTTTCACGTGTCTTACGATCTTCAGCTGCTCGACCCGACTGAACGCTTGGCTTGGACTGTCGGAAAGTAAACGGTCGTGCTTTGGAGTATTTATCTTCTTTGACACTGCAGCCTAGTTTTATAAAGAAAATTCTCGGGACAAGTAATTTGTGCACTCCATTTAATCACGAGGACCATTGAACCCAAAAGCAAGTTGTAGGCTGATCAGCAAGCAAGCAGGCAGGCACCCAGGACGATCACGGCGACAGAGTTACGCGCACGCGCAGGCGTAAGCGGAGCGTACGTTCAGCTCAGGCCAAACAAAGTCAGTTGGTGTGATTATTCGGTATTGTCCCAGCTGAAGCGTTACCAACATTAACGCTGTGTGAAAGACAGAGAAGTGGGGATTGAGGAATGAACCCCATTATTAGACGTGGTATCCAGCTCCGGGGACATCGGCGTAATGCTATTCAGGCTACTTGACCATGGCGAGTTTAGAAAGTACAATTTTTTGATGCACTATAAATAGTCAGTTACTTTGACCATTCGGCCGAAGGAAGTACGCGGCGCCAGGCAAAATTTATCCTTCTGACATCGATTCTGTTTTGTCATGTATCAGAAGCAGATCGTCATTCGAGCAGGTAATCATTTTATCAGATCCTAAGCGAGCAGCTGAGTGTTAAGAATAGGCCCAAATAGTTAGCTAAAGCACCGCACAGCTATCAGTTAGAACTCGAACAAATTACATCTCATTGTAAATGCCGGCCGATCCATACAATAAAGATCGACACTTGAATTATATGGAAGTTGTTTGAAAAAGCATCAAGCTTCGTGTACCTCAGCAGGTGTTAGTGCTGGTTTGCGCAATAATTGTTAGACACAAGAGCTCGTGTTACTATATATCGATAATTTGAAGGAATTATTTTGGACGAAAAAAGCAAGTGAAAATCAACAAAGCAGATCAACTGTGAAGCTGCATGCTATGAATAAAGTGGCACTGAGTGGTCAAAGGCTTTTATGCAGTAAGTATGCAGGCCTTTGGCTAAATTGGAGCAACTGATGCAATCTTAAGATTTAGAAAATGCGGCATCCCGATTTTCGGGCCAGTTTTACACTAGCAAGAAGCATTCATTCCCGGGTGAATCCGTGAATTAACAGGCTTTAGAAGGATTTCCATGTGTATAAGTCTGGATCCGCCAAAGGAGGGCATGAAGACGATTTAGTGGTGGGTTTTTCTTCCGTTAGTTTTACCAGATAATAAATATGGGTCACGAATCCACGTACGGACGTCTCCTAGACCTCGGTGCTGTACAAGCGCTGCAAACTGCGATACGGAGTCAACTTGTATGTTCCAGGCATTTCCTTTCCCATTCCAATAAGGTGTCTGCCACGATGTTCTGATCGCTGAGCTTGGCGTTTAGATCGCAAACGCTTCATCATCAGTCGAGGTGACATCTTCAGTGTATTTGCCTGTAGGATGACGATGCTTTTATCCCTCTTCAGGACTTTTAGTGCTCTGTGTTCCGTGTCTGAGAGAGCATTGAACGGTCTGTCGTGGAGCATGTTAGGGACTATGATTTGCCTTAGCTCGCATTTAGTTTCCTTGGGCAAACCTGATGATTTTAGTGCACGTTCCAGTTCAGCAAGGTATTCCTTCGTCTGGCTTTTTCCACGTTGAGGTTGAGTCCCTTTTTGAGTACCTTGTGTTCTTCAGTTGGCAGTGGCCAAGATGACAAATTATTGACCCAAGTCCTGTTTCCGGTTTCTTCAAGGTTTCTCGTGTGCTTCTCTAGCTTCTTAGCTAATAATGATCTCTTCCTTTTCTGGCAACGGCTTATTCGTCGTCCAATGGCAGCCTCAATTCACTTAATAGTTTTACCATCGACTATTCGTTCACACAAGCATTATATTTCTATACTTATTCAGACGATTGTGAGCATCTGTAATCAGCATGCGTACCATACGTTTACCATTTTGTTTTGCCATCATCTGTGCCTGTGGATGACTGATTGGCGATCTGTGGTTTACACTTCTAGGTAGTACATTTCTTCCCAGACACTCGTGGAGGAAAAATAACTTCTTGCGGGTTGAAGCTTGTCGGCAGGCAGACACCTCCCAGCCTCGAACAGATTTGAGCGTTTCACTCCCAAAGTTGGTCTCATGCACTGACGAAGTCACCTCGACTGGTGATGAAACGTTTGCGATCTAAACGCCAAGCTCAGCGATCAGAACATCTCGGTAATCAACAATCTGAGCTACAACCAACACAAATATATAAAACCATTGAGGTATCTATCTATGTATGAGCTTTAATCATACCGAGGCTGGTAACTGCGCTGATCTACAGACCACTTAAGCACATGTGAAGATCTGCCAAAACTAACTCAATCTATCAATGTGGGTATTTTATGAGTTATCAGGAAACTAGTCTTTTTTGACACTTTGCCTAACCAAAGGTAGCTTGATGAAACTGATCAGTAGGTCTTTTCAAAGGAACCTCAAGTGACAGAATGTGGTAGAATAATGCCGAAATGTCTTCGCTACTTCACAGTTGGCTATCATTGCTCACAATGATCGATTTGGCTGCGGAATGCTGGTGCGTAGGTTGCCCCCGGTGGACGAGTTAGTCAGAGATCCGGAGATCCAATTCTCCATTCGGTCTCAGTTTTGTCAACGATATTTTTTCAAAGTTTGAATTTCGCTTTTCGGGAACTGTTTTTATCGGTATGAGATAAGAACATATTAAAAATTAAACGGGAGGCTGGAAGCAGGAAGCGGATGAACTTACTACACTTGAGTTTACCGTCTACACGAATGGCTAGAACAAATGCGCATAAAATGCGTATTATCACGATAAAACCAGGTTGGAACGGTCGTTAGTGAAATTGAGTTTTCCAAGGATTATGAATATTGGTGTTGTTCTCAGATCATGTTGATGATGCCTCAGTTGGTGATCGCTGAGCTCGGCTTTTAGTTCGAAAAAGATTCATCACTAGGCGAGGTGGCATCTTCAATGGGCAAGTGAAGGTGTCCATAATATCTGTATATTTATGGAGCTGGCCCTGGACATGACCTTGACACTAGAAGGTTACTAATCTTAGAAACGACTTTTTGACCTCTGGATGAAGGTTCTAAATTGGGCAACTTGACTTTTGACCTTTCGAGTTCCTTTGATATTCAGTGTAAGTATAAGTGACGATTTGAGTGGATCTGGCGTGTTTATTGGCACAGGTCTTTTATAACAGATGTGAACGAAAGGGAAACACAGCTGCAAGAAGCGTCATCGTGCTTTCAACTGAAAAACCGAATAAAAGCTCATCTTCAAGGAGTCTCTTCAAAGCTCACCAAACCTGCGAACATAAAACAGTATCGTTTGTTGTTTCCAGGTCGTTATAGTGGGGGAAGCGGCTGAAGGTATGCCCCTTAACCGGGTTTGTGATATACAGATCTCGCACACTGTAGTCCCTCCTCCCTGTCCCAACTCAGGCAATAAACAGGACGAGTAAACAGGTAATTTGTACTAAGCCTTCATATCATGTAATCGGCTTGTGATCTTCTCCCACGGTTATAAGCAGCCTATCAGGAAGAAAAGTTCACCTCCTATGTTAGCGAGACAGACAGAAACTCAGCACACGACTATTTGTATTCTTCAAAACTGGTTTTCCTTAACTTATGAGACCATAAGCACACTCTACAAGCAGAAACTGAACAACTGTTGTCATCTTCCCCAATATCCGCTAATTGGTTGTATATATCCAGATTACTACGAAGTGATAGCAAATCTAACAAAATATCTCCCCCAGATTACAACCTTCCTGACTGTAATAGCCACTCTGCATGGAACACTTTTGGTGTCAGGGTATTTTTCTCAATGCAATAAATTCTCAAGAACCGAATAAGGAACACATATCAGAAGTTTACCCCCAAAAAGAAGTATCCTCGGGGAAAACACATTGGAAAATTTATTCTCGGAACAGAATTAGTTATACAGTTTCTTCTAGGGATAAGATATCAGTTAAAATCACAAAAACCATTGGATTAGGTGAATTCTAATCAAGGTAACCAAGTTTTCTATGGGTCAGTAAGTAGTTATGATACAGACTCCAGTTGATTGGGATGAGAGGGTTTCCGTCTCATGTTAAGACTTGGAAACTGTTCACCTGTTAAGGTGGCCCAGGCGTTGGTGAGGTGAGCAATAATCATCATGCTAGCAACGGGGTTTTGAATTAAGTTTTGATGAACTTTGAGATCACGAATCGCAACATAACGAGTCATTCTACACATCCGATGTCGGTGAAACAGGTTAGTTGCTTCGAAACACGTCAAACGGAAGACTTGTGCAAGCAGGCGGAATTTGTTATGGCGTGAAAAACTAAAAAAAAGGATTGGTTGAAAATAATGTCGCACTGCAGCGCATCCGGTGAGAAAATTAAACTTCTAGTCAGAGGAAAAGTGTCAATTCGGGGTGTTTGAAAAGTTGACTGCAAATCGGAGTTGATTAGGTGAACAAAGAAGATAAATTTCTGGTGGACTGAGTAGGCAATACTGAATTTCTCAATCTTTGAGGATACCTTTTTCAGGAGCACTCTCGCTTATCTGCAGGACTACTAAGTATTATCTATTTACTTTGCACCTTCTAAACAAAAAAGAGCACGAGTTCAGGCATACAGGCACACATGCACACGCTAGTACAGGATCGCATGGGTGGAAACGTGTACTACACTCAAATGCGTCCGAAAAGCGAAATGTGCAGCCAGTGGTCATAAAAATCAGACGAAGGCAGATATCAACGCAAACAGCATTTTGCTATTCACGCCGTTGTCTTTTAGTGGCCCCCCAAAAAAGCAAAACCGCAGTAGACACCGAATTATTACTTTTCACTGTTTTGTTGGTTTACTCCGTTTTTATAATGCGAATGCAACAGAGCATTTCAGAAGAAATGTCATGGCCACTTCAAAGCTGATAAATTCGAAAGCGAAAGGGGACGGAGGTTCGAGGAGAAGAAGATCAGACGACCGCCGTATTAAAAGCCCCACAAAATATCCAGTGGTAAATGCACGAATCACTTGCCCTAGCTTGATGCAAAACAAAAAAGTATAGTTGGGGAAAAAGGGAAATAAGCTAAAAAAAAATCTACCGTTCACTTGCGAAAAACAGGTGTAAATATACTGATCACCAAAACCAAGAGATTAATTAGAAAGAAACAAACAATAAGAATTAAAAAATATGAGGATAATCCATTAAAAAATTCATCAATAAAACAACGTTTAGTATATCATCGAAATAAACAACAATAATAAAATTAAAGCAAAAAATAACGGATATTCCTAAAAATTAAACCAACAAAAGAGTCAACGTCATTGCCGAAGAATAATGTCATGGGAAATATCAGCCATCTACTAAAATTCTCCGTCATCATGATCATGATCATGATCATGATCATCATCCTAATCATCATCTTCATCATCATCAACATCATCATCATCATCATCATCATCATCATCATCATCATCATCATCATCATCATCATCATCATCATCATCCGAATCATCATCATCATCATCATCATCATCATCATCATCATCATCATCATCATCATCATCATCATCATCATCATCATCCGAATCATCATCATCATCATCATCATCATCATCATCATCATCATCATCATCATCATCATCATCATCATCATCATCATCATCATTATCATCATCATCATCATCACCATCATTAACAACAACAACAACAACAACAACAACAACATCATCATCATCATCATCCTCATCATCATCCCCTTCATCATCATCATCATCATCATCATCATCATTATTATTATTATTATTATTATTATTATTATTATTATTATTATTATCACGATCACCATCTCGATCATTTTCTTCGTCATCATTTTGATTGTTATCTTCATTATCATTATCATCCCCTTCATCATCATTTTCATCATCATCGTCACCATCATCTTCATGATCGTTTTCATCAAGGTGCCGATCTTCATGAACCCTTTCAGCTGCCTCTTTACCTTCTTCATTGTCATCATCTCTTTCTTCTTCTCCTCCTCATTCTCGTCTTTTTATTCTCGCTGTTCGTTTTTTCGTGATCTTCTTTATGTTCATCATTTTCTTCGCTTACTTCCCCGGGTCGTTCGTCTTCGCCATTTTGCTGATTTTTACTCTGTCCATCATGACCCTACACAAAATCGTATTCATCTTCCTGTTCTCTCTCCTCGAAGTATTCTTTCTGATTCTTCTCATCCTCGTCTTTTTGCAATATTCATCGTCCTCGTCACCACCACCAACTTCTTCATCATCCCCTTCTTCATCCGATTCAGCATTATGGACATCGTCATCATCTTCAACTTCCTCTAATGTTCATTTTGGTCCTCATATTTTTGCTCAGATTCTCCTTTGTCCTCGTCCGAATCATCATAACTTCCTCATCATCTTGCTTCGGTTCCCTCGGATCACATCCTGACTCGCGGTTTGGTATTTTCTTTGTTGTTTCAGTTTTTTCTGTGAAAGTGAGTTTATTTTAATTACGTTGTTTCAATCTTTTCGTCTAGTAAAACAACCGGAATTGAATGATTGTGCTTTGTGAGCTCTGAAACAGATCGCAATTTTTTTAAACCGCCGTAGAAAGGTCGTATTTATTCGTGACACCATGATATGACTCTTATATTGATTCTTCCTGAATTTCCCCACCCCAGTCACCCTTTTCCTCTGTTCTTTCTTCTTTCGTTCATTCTTTTTATTCTTTCTTGCTTTTTTTTGAGTTTAAGGGTTCTTCTAGCAAGACCGAGTGTGGAATCGGAACGGTAGGTATATTTTGCTCCCACGTACCTATTTGTGCATAAGTTTCCCTGCTACTTATTCAGTTATCATCCCGTATCAGATCTGAAATCAGTAAAAAGGATAGAATAAATAAAATAAGTCAAGTACTTCTGGTTTTTCACCAACCAGAGGATGTAATTGTTCGATGTTTCTAAGGGTTCACGCATGGTAGAAAGTTTCATGAAACTCTGCAGACCGGCGTCTTGCAGGATTAAACTTTGGTAGTCGTTCAGATTGACATGATTATACTTCCAATCAGTGGGGCACTTGACATCATCGCTTGCGAGAACTGATGAGATATGACGAAACGTTTTTATGCTAAGTAGATGGATGAGGGGGTTCCCAACTCGGTTTGTGCTATTTCTATCTCATTCAAAACAAGAAATCCGGCGAGCTCAGTTCAATTACAGATTGCAAATGAAAAATTCTGCTCACACACTGAGTTTTTTTGGTATATGAAATCAAAACTCATGACAGCTTCACAATAAAGAATATGTAGAAAAAAATGGGGCTCAGAAAAAATTTGAAAAGTTCTCACATTTGTCTGTCTTGCGAAAATGTAGTCCTGCTTATTTTATGTGACTTGATTGCATTTGTTTTGACAGGCAATGAAGGGTGTGCAAAGTCAACTTCGTGCTTACGAGCAAAATGCTCCACACATCTGTCATTCATAACGGAAAATTCTAACCGTAAAACCACACTACAGACTACCTTATCAAAGTTTTGTGTCTGAGGTAGGGCAATACTTTTATACAGCCTGAAACTGAGCAAAGCCGTAGGTTGGTTAAGAAAAGGCAAAGGTTTCTGAATATGATGCCTAAACAAGCTCTGAAGACTCTATGCAGTTATCGCATGCGGAAATCTGTCTGTTTGAATGCGTAAAAAATGTAAACAACTTACAGCCAGAACTGTTATCAGTCACTAAAGCAGTTTTATATGCATAACCATAACACACATCGTCTTCCACTTTCTTGATACATATCTGTTAAGTTGAGGTTTATGACGGTGTTGCACGCAAGTGCTCGTGACCTACAGACATTGAATCCTACATCACATGGCAATAAGGGCTTTGCAAAGAAAAGCAGTTTATCGATCAAGTATCAACACCGTACTATTAGTAGTTTTATAACCATCCAAATCATGTAGCAGGAATTTTCATAACAAATTAACAGTGATCATTTTCGAATCTACTGTGCAGGTGAAACAGAAGTGATACATAGGAAAAACAACGAACAGCGAACAAGCTCGTTTCCGATAATATCATCCCTGAGGCTAATACGGTTACATCTATGGGTTAGAATGTCATAATTTACTACTAAAGCGCCTAAAAAGGCAAGCTATGTAGGTGGGACGACACGGCGGCTATCACGAAGGATCAAAGAGTACATACCCTCTTGGTTGACGAAGGGAAACAGAAAATTCAAATCCAATGCAACTGCGGCTCACTTTGTGGACACTGGACATTACTTAAAAGACGATGCTTTAAAAATAGCCTACAGAGTCCCTAAGAACGCACCAAAAGTAACCCGAAAACAACAACTAGCATCGACTGGGGTTGTAGTGATCAGGTTATTCAATCCACCACTTTGTTCTCAAAAGCCTTTTGTAAAAGCATTTTGACTGCCTTGGACACGAACCTAGACCAAATTTCAAATTCGGCAAGACCCAGTCCTTGCCCATTTGGTAGGAAATGGAAATGGATAATCCCCGAAACCCAAGTTCACTGTCCGCAGGTCACTTCCCCCATTTGGTAGCCTTCCATTGGCCGCGGCCTTCTTCCTGAATTGTTGTACTTTGTTGCATAATAAACAAAAAAGAAAGTAAAAAGGGCATTATTTCTTAAAACTTCGTTGATCCTTTCCCAACCACGGAACAGCAACTACTGCCCTCTCGTAGTTTTCTGAAACCCACGACACCAATTTTCATTCTAACATTTTGGAGCACAGATTATGAGTTTCTAATCTATAAATGCAATTGTACTAGCAAAAAAGATGATGTCAACGAAAACCAGTTTATTGTACGTATCACCGCAATCCAGTTGGTCTTCAGCTGTGAATGACTGTCGAGCCTACCGCGGCATAGTAACGAGGGGTCTCGCGCTGGACTACGGCCGACTGTAGGAGGTACTGGATAGAATTAGCAGCGAAGAAGGATACGGCTTTGGATAGTGATGACTTGGGAAAATTATTTCCACTCATAAGCAGTGTTTCGAATGGGTGACGCGGGCCCGAGTTCGTCCTACGTGATGTAGTAGGCCAGATTATGTTCAAACAAAGAAAAATACTTTTCTGGGGGGGGGGCCTTTTAACAGGCTTCTCAATCGAACTTCATATCATGACGCAGACCTACTGCCCTCTTGAGGATAGAAACGTACAACGTCAACTTCGAGCCGCCAAGAATGACCGAAATCTCCAGGATCCTCAACCAGCTGGAAAATAGAAAAGATGTTGGAAAAGGTACTATTGTGATAGAGGTGCGCAAGACCTGTGTTATCATCACTGATCAACAGGCATCACGTGCTATTCAGTTCTACGTAGGAAGGTATAACATTGTCGAGGTACTGAAGAGAGTCTATTCCGTTACCAGGTCCCAAGAAGGGAGACGGAACAGTGTGCAAAAACTACCGGGGGATCAGTCTGATTGACATGGCTACAAAGACTTACCGCTTAATGTCACTCAATCGCCTCTCACGCACTCGACGGAATCTAGGGACTTCCTCCGTCGCAGAGGTGTGTAAACCAAATATTTACACTAAGCTGAGCACTGGAACACGACTGCAAGTTCTAGCAGCGAACTGTTGCCTGATTCATCCATTTCAGTGCTTTTGTTTACTAGGTTATTCGTGAATTTCTATGAGATATACTAGAATCCTACTATATTCCTTCCAAACTCTCAATAACCCCAAGAGCTCACCGCGCCTCCACTAACACGCAGGTTCGAATGAATGGTGAGGAATCTGATTTTGCAGTTAATTCCGGAGTTATACAAGGCTGCCCTGCATCACCGGTGTTGTTCAACCCTGCAGTCGACTAGGTGGTAAACAGGGCCTTGGCTGACTACCCCGATGTCCATCAGATTCCAACCGCACAGGACCCGGAGTTTTTGGACGATATTGTTGTACTCAGAGATTCCCCGACAGAATTCAGCCACGGTGTCGATAGCTTCGGTAGGATAATGTCCACAAAGTCATTTTGGCGGAACCGAAGTCTTCATCCTGACTAGGGCCCCCAGCACACCAGTTGTGCATCAATCGCCAAGTAATTGAGTATGTACGATTCTACAGATATTAGGAGTCAGCTCTGTTTCCGAATGCTCACTCGATGGATGAAGTACAACCAAGTATTGATAATGCACAGAGGAGCTTTCTCCATCCCTGGCTTGGAGCAACACTGGCCTTCGATTCAAGAATCGCGCCTTCAGTGTCACTATCCGACCCGAGCACGCATACAGTGGTGAAACTTAGCCACTAGAAGCTGAGGATACCAGAAGGCTGGAGGTGTTCGACGGTTGTTGTTTACAATGAATTCTTCGTACAAAATGGCAAGAAAGTCTATCAGACGATGAAATAAGGTGACGCTGCAAAGTTTACCAACTCTCCGTCCTTTTTCAGCAACGCCCCCTGCAAACGACCGGCCATGTACTCCGGCTACCGAAAATAGAATAGTTCAGACACACTCAGCCTTGCGCCTTGCACGAGGTGGTGCTGTGGCCTTGAGGGTCAAATGAAAACGTGTTTGAGCACCGTAGAATAAGTCAGATCGCTTAAGAAGGCCGACGGTCTTTGATCCTCCATCCGGGAAGGAAAAGTTGGTCACCTTTTACATTGAACTTGTATCCCACCGCCAAGCATGGTTGGCAAAGGTCCGTAATATCCGTGGGGCCTACTTATCACGTGTGTGTAAAGTATACCCAGATTTGGTAGCCTCGTTTTTCTTGTCTTCGTGAAGTCAATACCGATGTCGGCACATCCAGTCATGCAGATCACACCTTTTTGATCAGCTGATTACGTCGTTCTGTTTTGAGGTTTATTAGGTTCCGATTGGTTTGGTAGCATATTTCACAGTCCATTATTTGCTGCTCAAATCCGATTACTGAAGAAGAATATAGTTCAGTTCAATCTGATTTTTTTCGTTACTCATAAATCTGTCAAATGAATGCTCCGATTCGGATTGCTATCACATGATATGAACGAAATTGGTTCCAAAATAATTTGTGGGCTTTCTGGTGACTGGTGATTTGATTTTATCTGTTCGTTAGAGTTAGTCGTTGATGCGAACCATTTGGGATTGACGTTGCTGTCACAAACTCTATGAAACTTGAGCAGTATCTAGATCATCACAAAAGTCAGTGTAATTGGGAGGAAACAGTATTGTTCCGGAATGTTTGTTTCTTGAGGCCGGCCCTCATTCAGAGATGGGTGAATCATTTCAGTGACTTCAGCTTGCAAAGGTTCAAGTAGTGGCCAGAAGGAGAAACGTCCTATGCTGTCAAGGTAACCGTCGACCGTGATAAAACTGAGGTCGATAAGACATTCACGGCCTAAAACATTTGAAATTAGCTGGGTTTTGAGCCATCCATAAAATTTAGCATTCATCGCTTGCCTCGAATTTCATTGTAGCAATAACCGCGATCTCTCACATTGAGACCATTACCATAGCCTAATCGCCGCAATGCGAAAAAGCAATGCGGCTGTCTCCAGTATTATTGACACAGCTTCTGTATAAACTTTATTAATAAATACTTGTGAATGATTGACGTGTAAGTGGTCCACCCTTGGCGTCAAAGCCCACTGCGCTATTGAGCATGACCGGCCACCGAACTCTGAGACCTGGAGTGGTGAAGAACAATATAAGGTTCCACTAGAACAAGTGTGGTAATGATCCAAGTAAAAACGGATAGCTCTGTATCACTGAAGCTACTGGCTATGGTGGGTTTCGAATCTTTTACCCGTGAACTGATAAATACTCCAAGCCACCCGACCACCAAAGGCCAGAAGAAGAACGTTTACCACGAAGAAACCATTAGTACCCATGATTGGGTAAAGGAGCTCACATGCTGTTCTATTCGTCGATTCGGAAGTAGTGTTACCATGTGCTGACTCTGAGGAAGTCTGATCTACAACCGCTGGTGGTTCCATATGTGTAGTGGTGTTGACGGCTACGCTTACTCGCCACTATGTACCACTCATCAACACGAACTGTTATTCCTAGTAGGATCAACACTGATGATTCCTCCCAGCGGTTCAAAGGTCTTTTGCAGGTATGAAACAGAAAAATCACTAAATTACCAATTTACACCGGAAGTACACGTCATTAAACGGTTGTGTCCCTGTTCTTTTATTTCTACTGTACATTACTATCACGTCACAGGGTTATAGGTAATCCAAATTAATGTTTCAACGGAATTTTGTCGAGAGAAAATTTCGACATATTTGTCTTCATTTATTGCATGTGACTGTTTTCCTGGTTGATGACTTCTGCGTTTAGTTTGGACTAAACTCGTGAACCGAAGTGATTCAAAGACAAACCAATTTGTGGTTGTGATAAAATCTGACAACGAGTCAGCGAAGCTATTTGTTTGTGCTGATTGGATATACGGAAGTTGTCAGTTTCAGTACTGGCCCAGTTCGAAAAAACCGAAAGGTAGGCATCCTTATATAGTTGCATTGCAAGTGATATTGATTTCGCGTTGATACGAGATCATAGTCCGCAGAGAAAACCAAGTAGCCACGTCAGAATAACAGGCTCAGGTGAAGAACGTTCTGTGTGCGTGTGCCGAATGACGGGGAAGATGAAATAACTGAGCATTGTTTTGCATATACCCATAATCATCTCGAGACACACACGTGAAAGAGCAGACATCTATCAACAGTGGTCTTTTTTGTCATACAGCCAGGAACTTTTAGACTTACGATTTTTTGCGCACAAGGACAAAAATGAAAATTCAGTTTAACTGTACTACATTGATGTTCTGTGCTGTTGGAACTGCTTGCTAAAAAACTGGAATGAAGCGTTGAGGAATCATACCGAAGATACTGAATGTCACACACTAGCTTTCCAGAGGTGTAGCACGACAGATCCTAACTCACTCCGATACGAAACTAAATTTTCGCATACAGCAAAAGTCACTTGACGAATTCCCGTGAATTCTTAGATCTAAATATAACCGGTTTCAATGAACTGAGTGGAAGTTGATTGATCATCTTCATTTGCTTTTTATCTCACTTCATGCTATTTGCTCAAAAATAATGAGCAGACGAGAACCAATTTACCATGGAGCAGATGAGTTTCGAAACGGTTTTAACATATCTAACTGAATTCTGATTTCACTGTTTTAAAAAGGATAAAGAAACAGAGTGAGAACGTTTGAAAATCACCGCTGTTGACCATGAAATTTGAAAATCACCCAGGATTAGCATCGCAGTACTGCGTGCAAACGGCTTCTACTACCGAATATGGATGAGAAGTACAATATCCTGTGAGGTGAATACTCCACCACGAAAACCAAAGTAAACGAATTCAAAACTTCTCTGTGTCTTGGTTTCCAACGGAAATGACCGGTGATGGTTAAACGGTTATCATCCTTGGTTTTAGATAATAATGACCCGGGTTCGATTTCCGTCACCGCTGGTTACTTTCCCATTTGGTAGCATTAAACGGGCCGCGGCTCCCTTTGTTGTATGATAAATGAAAAGGGAAGCATAATGAGCGTTTTTACCGTACCAGTGAAGAAATTAATTTTTGCTCCCCCCCCCCCCTGGAAAATGTATCCTTACAACTCAAGTCAAAAGCCTGAAGGAATTGATAACGCTAAAAGAGCAGCTTGACTCCTGACACTAATCTGACATAACCTGCGGTGGTCTAACGTTTATCAGGGTTCGACCCCCGCCACGGCCGGTCACTTCCCCGCTTGATAGCCCTTTTTGGCTGCTACCTTCTTCTTAAATTGTTGTACTTTGTTGTATAATAGATAGATAGGAGGTAAGAGGGATGTTTTTACGTATATTTTAACCCACACTTTATAAAGCTACAAACGACGTATTTGAAAGAACCATATACAGAATTTTTTGGCGGAGGAATTCGGAAGACGATTTTAGGGGACCGATGTTTATCAGCCCTACTACCAACTTATTTATCAATTCACTCTTTTGGAAGATACTTTAAGAATCCATCTTTATCTGGCAAACTAAAGTCAGTTTCAATAGTAACCGAAATTTCACTGGTCTATCGAATCCGCGTTGACTTATCATCATCAGATAAACGAAAAGATCTTCACACTTACTTCTTTCACTAAAAAATTAAATTTCACCGGGTGAATGGATCTACACATTTAGTCGAAATTCTTTGAACGAACTTCGTAAGTAATTCCTCTTCCATGCTTTACTCGCAGTATACCATGAGACAGGACTGAAAAACAAAATTCTTCAGAAAATGATATCAGTAACGTTAGTTCTCCTACCATTGGTTGGTGACTGAAATTTCGTGAGCTTGGTCATGGTGATAAACTAGCCGGAATTTCAGAAGTCTGAGATTGGCTGAATGTTGAATGTGGTTTATTGTTAAGTTGATGAAAGTAAAGTTTACTAAAGGTACTTTTCGTCACTGATAAGTAAACTCTGATCCTACTAGAAACATTTTCTTTTTCTCAAACGTTCACTGTGTGTCTAAAGCTTTGTGTCCCCTTTAACCAATTCATTAAAGCAAGGAGAAGAGGTAAGTCGCGAGAAGCAAGAACAAAAGCATAGTAAGAGCTTTCAACCTAGCCCAATCCAATGTAACATATTTTTCATTGTTCCGTATAAAAAATGACATGTTTTACTTAAGCCCTAGACAAAAATAAGCGAAATACTTGCATCTCACCACTTACGGCTCCTTTTTGTTCTTATTCCATGTGTCGGCCTAACAGGAGGAATCACAACCAAAGCGAACGCATTTCGGGGAATTCAATGTTGTCTAACAGTTCGACAGCCAACTCTTCGTGAACGGTGGCCTCGTCGAGGGAAACCGTTAACTTTAGTTCATTTCGAACGAGTGACCTGAACTCCAAAGTCATATGAGTACAGTCAGCTAAATATCCATTTTTTCACTACTTTGAAGAAAGGCCTACTGAAAACCAGAAAGTTCCGCCACTTTACTAAAGGGAACAGAAATGGCGTCATGCGAGCTAATTCCTGAAATAAAAGCAGATTCTATTCTTCTTTTAAATAAAGTTTTTCCCGCATTATTATTGCAAAAGTGATGTGCACAAACATGCATACCAGACTTGGATAAAGGTGTCAGCTGCAAAGTGACAAAATACATCATCCAGAGAGCAATGAGACAACTTATTCATAAATTCCCATGCACAGTTGCACACAATGGTGGAGAAAAGTAATTTTTTTGAGTCTTCTGCTAAAAGAAAGTCAGTATCACACGAGTGGGAAAGGAAGCTACTTGTTTCAAAAGCGAAAATATTGGAAAAGAATTGCATCATACATTGTTTTGGCTATCGATTTGCTTTTCATGGTCTGTGGCGAGAATTAGGGGGTTTACTAATAAGTTAGTCGTAAGAAGAACTTTCCAAAGCAACTCATTTTAGTGACTAAGGGCTTGCAAAACTCGACGCGCCGTTTGATATGGGCTTCAGTAAACCATCATCTTTCTTGTTTGTGGAACTTTATAAAAAATACCATGAGTAATCTAGAACACATCGAGCTCAACAAATGGAAGTCCGCTGTCAGCCAGAACAGCAGTTCTACGCTAAATAATCTTACTGTGAAATGAAACAGATCATATCTCACACGAGGATGTATATCTTATCGTCAGGGGCACACTTATCCGTTTGCTATCAGTTTTTATAGGGTGAAACCGCTGAAAATTTTCACGGCTCAGTTTTCAGAATAGGATTTAAAGATTAGTCCTAGTGTTTAAGAAGGAAAACATCACTATTTTCCCAGGTAACAAAACAATTTACCAGGGTGCGATCTCGTATGTGGGAGATGGAATGATGCGAAGAACCACAATATCTAGGGAATTTCGACGTCACTTCCAAACTATTGTAAGTGTGACAGAGGCTAATACGTCAAGCTAACCCGGGACTATTTTGTCGAGTTTCGTCGCCAGGTGAAATAACAAAATAAACCTAAGCCATACTCATGTCAGTTTCGGGCAGGAAATAAAGACTAAATTTCATGGACTGGATTTAAGTCCCTTCCAATGATGTACGGATACACCTTAAAGAGGTAAGTAACAACTGATTAGCATATCTGTACTTAATACGATTATTTTAGGAATAGAATGGAACCAGCCTTATAACTCTCAACGGTCAGTGGTTCCTCTGCCATCTAGAATGTCTGAAAGCAATCACACAGGTGAACTTCTAGCATGATGAAAGCATGTTAACATTGACGTTATCAGTGGTCTCCTAATAAAATTTGACTTCTTCTCTCGATTTCCGTTCCGATGGAAAGATTCGAAAGACTGAACATCATTCAGGTTAATATTTGACTTGAACAAATTTATGGATTTCTCAAGATAACCAAGATTATTTTGTAAGAATTGATTACAAACAGCTCAGCGAATCAAAAGCGACATTCGTTTATATGACAAAAGAATTGGAGGAAGTGACAAATGATAGTTACTACCGTCCTAAGAGACAAGCGGACTGTGAAAATAATTCAGTGAGTTCGTAGTTTTTCACAGTTATTTTCTAGGATCGCTTTCACAAGTTAGATGTGAAATTAACAAAAAAGGCGAATAAAAGATAACCAATCTGTATGCACTTACCAAGTAACCATGTAAGGATGCAGAAATTAGCAGGCATTGCTTCCGTGAACATAACTAAATTTTTAGTGGTATAAAGAATCCCGAATATTCGTCAACAACTGAAGTTCTTTTGGTTCACTGGTTACGCTGAAGGCGGGTCGGCAGAGGAATGAATTAGTAATGAGAGGTAGAAGATTAAAAACCTGCAGCCATATGAAGCCACGTGATTTGGATCAAAGTGGTTCACGCCAGACGTCTTTAACAGATGCCATCCAATAGAATACTTTTGTAGGATTGATAGATGTCGCTGGACAATAGAAATTCAAAGCTAGAAGTACAGCACCAAATGTGCAAAGATGCCGTTCATAAACACCTCAGTGAATGGTAAACCATGCAGTTAATATTGGAATGGTGACACCGAATGATGGCCTGCTTGACTTTTGCATTAATCGAAGAGCTACTGAGAATAGTAATTGCCAAGCGTCATAAAGGTAATTGAGAGTTGACGGAATGTTATATCAACGAAATTTAAGGATAAAACGCGAAAGCACAAGAAAAAAGAAAAAGGGTCCAAAAAGAAAATAAGGAGTGAAAGTAGGAAGAATAAAGTCAGTGAAAAGGTCAGCAAAAATTACTGGAAAATGACGAAGTTTAAAGGATCCCAAATATAGGAAAATTCAAAAGAAAGCACAAGCAGGACAAATAGTGATCACGAGCGCCTCCGTATCAGGTGGCGGCCTGCAATATCGTAGGATGAAGATTGCGACGACCACTAATCGAGATAGTAAGGAAGTGTAGAGTTGTCAGAGGGAAAGTGCTGGACTGACGAAAGTGATAAATCAGAACAACAACAAACACCTAAATCTATTTCCAAAACACATCTCATTTAGAAATAAATCAAAATATCATTGAAATATACACACGTGGCACGTACGCACGAACGAGAAACAGGTACATTTTTCCATACAACTACCAAGCTAACACCAGTACCTACAATCTTTTGACTTTTACTCAAAGCTGTAATAGACAAAACAACGAAATTCGTGGATCCAGCTGAAGATACATACTACCTCACATCCTCAGCCTGAAGCTGTGTTTCCCATTACCGTTTTGCGTCATACCTCGCTCGTTGAACCACATATCGGACACTGGCCTTATGCGGGTGCAGATTCGTGTATGCGTTAATTTTGTCCCACGATATTTCGTAGTTTTGAAAGCCTGGTCCTCCAGTGATCCTCAGTTAGTTTCCATTTCACCGGCACTAGTTCACGAAGCGGTTACCGCTGAAAGTTGAACAGATTTTGTGTCATACTTATCAATGATTTAGAAAAACCTCAATGGAGACCATTAGAGGAAGCTTCACGTTCTATGGACTGGGAAGTACATATATCTAAAAGTGTACAGAGCAGTAAAAGTAGCCATATCTACTATAAAACAACGAGTCATATAGAAACTCGACTTCGGAGATATAGATTCCGAACTTATAGAATAGAATGGAGAACCTCAAAAACAAGTTCGGGATCATTTCTATGTTATTCCTTGGAGATGGAAAAGATGGTGATGATAGGATTGCTCCTGCTGCGGCTCATGCTCACTCTACTGCTGCTACTACTGTTGCTGCTACTGCTGTTGCTGCTGCTGATTCTGATGGGTAAACATCAGACGAAATTCAATCTCGCCACCAAAGCGATCACAACTTCTGATTTTAGCCATTTTGCGACTGAAGAGGACACTCCACAAAAGAAACACGGACAGAAACTTTTGCTGGTTCTTAAACCTCCATTCATTGAAAGTAGGATTAGAGTACCTGGGGTTTCTCTCGATGGTGGGAGAAATTTCCGCACTTCATTGGGCAGCTATCGCCCGTCTAATCTGGGCAGCCTCCGGCCAAATGGATACAGCCCCATTCACGTTCCGCTTGTTCCACTGTGTGCAAGGGCCAAGGACTGAATCCGAAAATCGGATCGATAAGAAAGCCCCAGCTAAGACTGGGCAGAAAGCAGGCAACAATCAGGTCTCACGTGACAGACCAGAAGAACTTCCCTCACGTGTTCTTCGGTCACTTTCCCGTGTTGGGCTAAAGCTCCATTGCCTTACGGTTCCGACGTTTGGGTCAGAGGCTCCGGTTAAGGTTCCCAAAGAAAAACCCCTTCTGCGGTGTGGGCAGTCGCGAAGTATGATTCACCCAGAAACCTCCAGCATCTTTTCTGTAAAGGGAGTTGCTAACTTTTCCTCCCTTAATTTAAGGTCAAGACAAAATACCACGGGTAACTGCGGCTCTGAAAAAAGCAGTAGTGCAGGATTTGGGGATAAATCTACCTCAAATCTTAAGCCTAAATGTTCATTTCACTTATCTGTCTTCAACGTCCGCAAACCGCCAGATAGGGCAACAGTCTGTCCTCGCGAGAACTCTTTGGACTTCCAAAATACATGTATGCTATGTCTCCGAAGCGCGCATACCAGACCCCACTTCTGTGATTACTCTTCGCACCCGAAATAGAACCTCAGTCTCTCGTTTCACTTTTCTTTCGTCCGATGATCCGGTTTCTAGTGCTCGTAGTCAGGCCGGTGTTGGGATCTTTTTGAGCATGAGAGCTGAGAGAGCGCTGGTAGACTGGATTCCAGTCAGCAGTCGTTTGTGTGAATTTCGATTGAACGGTTCTGTGCATGTCAACAGCAACAGACTAAAGGATCGATGCTTGTTCGTCGTGTCCGCGTATGCGCCCAATGACTGCAGTTCCCCTGAGACGAAGGACAAATTCTACCACCATTTGCCTCAGCTTCTTCGAGGCATATTCTCAGTGGATGTGGTGGTTACTGCTAGGGATTGGAAAGCCCAAGTTAGCCGTTGAGAATAATGTGAAAGGCACGTCGGAAGGCCCATTTGCTATCCCAACCGATCGTACCGATAACGGCGATCGTCTCATTCAGCTGGGCTCGGACCACAAATTGTTTCTGGCGAGTACTAACTTCTGTTACATGAAGCGGTACTGACGTGGCGTCCTCCTGTGTCTTCACAAATTTGAACTTGCACTGATCATATTTTGATTGGTCCCCGCTGGCGCAGATCGATTGAAGATTGTTGTTCATTTTGGTCTATGCCTGTGGACTCAGACCACGCCTTGGTATGTGCTAGCTTCTGTCTACGTCTCGTCCGTGGTCACACCAACGTAAAAGCCATCCATCCACCGCAGTTGCTTCTATACGATTACCGACGATCTGCTTTTCAGGCAGAGCTGTCAGCGCGATTATTGTGCAATAGGAGGTCCAGAACGTAGGTGAAAGCTCGCATCAGACAATGAAAGCCTTTTGTACTGCTTTTAATGCCAACCAGGACTCTGGTTCAGGTAGGCCTCACAAATGATGGATATGCTGAATGAAACTCACGGACTGATATGATATTTCATAGATAGACGGCTGAACCCAGCGAACATGTGACCGTAGCGCAGGCTGGTATGTGTGGAATGGTTCAGCAATGACTGTCTCGACTTCGTTGCTAATGCTAGCGAGTCGTCGGGATAACGGTGCACAGTGATGACGGGAACTTTGCGAAATATGGGATATGACTCACTAATAGCGGAAGTGTCTTGAGCCGTCTAGCGTTGCTGGATTTGGTGACCATTTTGGAACGGCCTATTTTTGCTCTTAAGGCAGAGGAATGGAAACATAGCGTTAAGACAAGATAGACGGGACTTTACCATTTGAACTTGAATTTAAGCCGTTCTCACTCGAAGTGTAGCGTAAGAAATTCCACGTCGAACCAACAAGTTTTTCACAAGCATTACTGCACAAATCAAATAACTTGTTGATGAGTTCACAAAGAGTTTGAAGGATATACGACCGATTACATAATTACTTCGATTCCTGCGCTGATAACTCGCAAAATACAACGCGAAAGAAATAAAAAGCTTTTCTTTAATGCCTCGAGAAACTAAAGAGAACGTGAATGTAGGTTTTACGCAGAATTAATTGAAAATCCCCGGTTCAGATATGGGAACACTCAGTGCAAAACGAGATAGTTTTTGGAGCTTCATAACTGGCTAAATACATCACTTTCTCTAGACATTTAAATGAAAATTAAAGGAGGAAAACAAGAAAATTGGTGATCACCATGAAGACAAATAATAATTTCGAGTGCACATAGTTACGGTACTATAGGTATCACAAGAGATAGGGTGTGTTATTAATTGTTGTGCAGAATTTCTTGAGCACACCACTGACAACGTGAGAATATCAATGCTTAAAGTCCCTCCGTCCCCCCGAGGTACTTACGAGATAGAATTCTGTCTGATTGAATGGTGTGCGGAATATACTAATCATTCGGGAAAGCTAAGTGAGATCAGTTAATGATACCCTCAGAACATGGATAGTTTGAGGGAAATATCAGTCTGTTCGGAACAGTTAGCAATGTTTTGAAGGATATCAGATAGTTTAAATAAATTTCCCTTCGGTTGGTGCAGTATGACAAATGGTTGCGACATCAGAGTAGCTTAATACAGTTCCGGAGGAGCTATACGAGAGGTTGCTTAAGTAGGTCTGGGGAAAAGGACAAAATCACAGCAGCTTGAAGAGTGCTAACTTTATTAATCAGGAATCTGGATGACTTATCGGCCAATCTAGATTTTCAGATACGTTCAGAAAAGTAGTTCGTATATCAAACCAATAAACTAAGAGAACAACCAAGGGAAAGAGGCCTTCGGGTTACCATTGGTCTCGGAATGAAGTTCAAGTTTGAAAAATAATCAATGAGTATGCACCTAACATATTTAACAGAATTATCTTGCAGGCTATGGTTACAACGAACTGGATATGATACATCACAGCATTCAACTTGTGTGAGGTTTCAGTGGAGTGTGTGTGTTATTTTTTCATCCAAAGAAAAAATATCAATGCTCTGGCACTTGCGTGCTGAAATACCTCTATCGACTGTTGAGTAATACGTCACTTGTTCTTAAAAAATACCCCGGAAGAATCGGTTTCATGTCAAAAATTACTGAATTAATGACACGGTTGGCTGGAATAACAGTTCACATAAAACGACAATGTAGTATTTCCAGTAAAATGTTACTCGCCTGGTTTACTTTTCTGACGAGATGCAAAATAAAATGACAAATTACTTGTCATTCCACTTCACTCATCCTCACAATGTTACTTTTTGGTTGGAATGTCATAAGTTCCGCAAAGTGGAACCATGGAATCGAAGAGAAAATATCTAGTAGAATTGCAGATTAGTGGACGAAGACGAAAATGGCGTATTTTGGAGCAGCAATCGGAGGAAAAGAAAATTAATTAATTGCGGACGAAATATTAGGTTGACGTACGACCCATCAGATGACGGCCCTACACAGTACAGTTCATAACCAAACGATTCAAAGTAAAATATGAATGCACGAATCACCATAAGCTAACAGGATGGCACGGAGATCACGGAACACATTATTATCCAATAAGAAGATATTCAAGACAGTAAATAGCGTAAGCAATGGTGTCATGGTCATCCATTCATGACCAAACTTCATCGCATTTTTCACATGATCAGCGACGGTGGATAGAAAATTGACTACTGAAAATCGACAGCAATAAGAACCGAAATTAAACTGAATTCCACATAAAGTGAAATCTACCGGAATTCATTTAGAGGTTGCACAGAGCATGAAATGAACAATTGTAACCAGGACATAAAGGATAAATCGGAATGTCTACCACTATCGCAAAAACAAATATAGATTAGAACATTGGTAATAATTTTGAAAATCGCAAAGAGTAGAGGACGAAAACCAGCTAGAATTGTTCATACAGTCACATAATTGAACAAATAAACCGAACAAATAAGCACAAAATCAGCGCAATAGCAAGTGAAGCAAATCGTCTCCTATAGAGACGCAACCCAAAAATAATACCTCCGACAACACAGATTAAACAAACGAACCCAACAAATATATCAGGATGCACCAAGTAATAGAAAATGAGCAATCAAACGACGCTCAAAAACACAAGTACTGAACAAGGTAGGACTGGCGTAGAAGAAAGGATAAAATTGGAAGACGAATAAGAGCAGCGACAAAAAAACCGGGAAAAACAGTGAGAGAAAACGATACAAAAAACAAAAAAGGCCGGGTAGTAGAAAAGCAGCAAAAGAAGCAGCAGCAGCAGTAGCAGCAGCAGCATTATTCTCTGTAGCATCGGCCTGTATCTGATTGCCTCGTCGTGGTACTTTTAACTGGTAATTTGCGAACTATTCGGATCATGATTGTCACGTTCGCTTTTCGAATCTGGAATTTCCGACTCAATATTTTCGAGGTCGATTTTCTATGTGACGCGATGTGTTATACTTGCTAATGCGATCACTCGATGTTAAATAGTTGGTGTCATTGGTTTTAATTTGGTATTTGTATGGAAAAATGTACCTGTTCCTCATTCCCACGTATGTGTGATGTGTGTAATTTTCAATGGTATTTTGATATATCCCAAAATGAACAGTTGTGTTTTGGCGATGGGTGTAGACGTTGCTATTTATCAGTTGTGAGGAAAGAACTAAGTAGGTGTATCGATTAAAATGAGCATCAGTAACAGCAATAGCTTCGTGATCAGATTGAGTTTCACATTTGGTATTGGGTTTCGTTTGGATGTGAGTGTTGGTGTGAGTATGAGTACTAATATAAGTCTGAGTGTGCGTATGGGTATGAGTAAGAGTATGGGTAAGAATATGAGTACAAGTATGAGGGAAGGGAATGAGCGTGAGCGGTGTGCTCATGTTCATCATGGTGATACTAGTTAGGAAGAGGGCGAGCACCGTGTTGCTCAAGTTGAACATGATCAAGCTAAAGATGAGGATAATCCGAATTCAATCGGTAGTGATGTACAGGCTGTGGTGATCGTGGCAAAGATGGGAGTTGTTATTATTCTTACTGTTGTAATTCACATTGGGTAATATTAGTAAAGTTATGAATAAACCACTTAGATAAAGAAGCAGGAGCAGCGCCAGCAGCCGCCGTTAGCAGGAGCAGTAGCGTCAGTAGTAGTAGTAGTGGTAGTAGTATTACCATTAATAATCGTAGTAGAGGTGGTAGTAGTAGTAGTATTAGTAGTAGTAGTAGTAGTAGTAGTAGTAGTAGTAGTAGTAGCATAAGCAGCATAGCAGCAGCAGCAGCAGCAGCAGCATTATTCTCTGTAGCATCGGCCTGTATCTGATTGCCTCGTCGTGGTACTTTTAACTGGTAATTTGCGAACTATTCGGATCATGATTGTCACGTTCGCTTTTCGAATCTGGAATTTCCCACTCAGTATTTTCGAGGTCGATTTTCTATGTGACGCGATGTGTTATACTTGCTAATGCGATCACTCGATGTTAAATAGTTGGTGTCATTGGTTTTAATTTGGTATTTGTATGGAAAAATGTACCTGTTCCTCATTCCCACGTATGTGTGATGTGTGTAATTTTCAATGGTATTTTGATATACCCCAAAATGAACAGTTGTGTTTTGGCGATGGGTGTAGACGTTGCTATTTATCACTTGTTTTCTGGTGACAATTGCTCATGAAATATTGTACATACATTGTTGTTGTGAATGTGTAGTATGGTATTTAAGTTATTGAGTGGTAAAATTTGTTGGTTTTGTTATGTCTTCGATTTGGTTATTATATGATGCAAGTGTTTTTCTGTAGGATTTGATATGAATTGTATTGATTGTATTGTGTGTTGTGATGTGATGTGGTTTGTTTAGATTGAGTGAATTGTATTTAATGGGAGTAAGGGATCATCCGAGGACGTCCCCACTGACAAAAACTACGCGTCCGAGCGATCCCGATTAGGGATCGTCGCAGGCTTCAACCCGCCAGAGTGCAAGGGCGAGCCTCCACCTGAGGCCAAGGCATTCGTGATCACCCTGGTCCCGGCGCCAAGTAAGTTTAATCACAATCTCACATTTGCCAACACGACGCAAAACCACCAAAACATCACCAATCACCTCATATGCATAACTCATCACGCCAACATTGCAATACCAATGAATAGACTAGCTAAATCAACTCAAACCATAAGATAGTCACACATGTACTAATAACACACACATTCAAAATACTCGTCAATCGATAAGTAAATCACAATATCGAACAAGTACAACAAACCTCTCGACCATGCTACTAGTATCTCTCAATCAGTAGTGTATACATCGCTGCACTCAAATACACTTATCCAAGAGAAAATGAGCACCGACCAAACACAAAACTTACACGTACGTCTCTATCACAACCGATAAGCGAACACGGCTCATTCAAGCTGATCTGACCAAACGAACCAAAACAAAAGGAAAAAAACAAAACAGAAACAGAAACAGAAACAAAACAAATCCGAATCGAACCAAACAACCCAACCAAATCGAGCAGCCAATACACGTACACATCCAAACCATATGATGCACATTAACAAGAGAGCAATTTCATGTCACCATCAGCATTACAATATTGACGTTCTTCCAAAATGTGAGGACAGAAGTAAGTAGGTGTATCGATTAAAATGAGCATCAGTAACAGCAATAGCTTCGTGATCAGATTGAGTTTCACATTTGGTATTGGGTTTCGTTTGGATGTGAGTGTTGGTGTGAGTATGAGTACTAATATAAGTCTGAGTGTGCGTTTGGGTATGAGTAAGAGTATGGGTAAGAATATGAGTACAAGTATGAGGGAAGGGAATGAGCGTGAGCGGTGTGCTCATGTTCATCATGGTGATACTAGTTAGGAAGAGGGCGAGCACCGTGTTGCTCAAGTTGAGCATGATCAAACTAAAGATGAGGATAATCCGAATTCAATCGGTAGTGATGTACAGGCTGTGGTGATCGTGGCAAAGATGGGAGTTGTTATTATTCTTACTGTTGTAATTCACATTGGGTAATATTAGTAAAGTTATGAATAAACCACTTAGATAAAGAAGCAGGAGCAGCGCCAGCAGCCGCCGTTAGCAGGAGCAGTAGCGTCAGTAGTAGTAGTAGTGGTAGTAGTATTACCATTAATAATCGTAGTAGAGGTGGTAGTAGTAGTAGTAGTAGTAGTAGTAGTAGTAGCATAAGCAGCATAGCAGCAGCAGCAGCAGCAGCAGCAGCAGCATTATTCTCTGTAGCATCGGCCTGTATCTGATTGCCTCGTCGTGGTACTTTTAACTGGTAATTTGCGAACTATTCGGATCATGATTGTCACGTTCGCTTTTCGAATCTGGAATTTCCCACTCAGTATTTTCGAGGTCGATTTTCTATGTGACGCGATGTGTTATACTTGCTAATGCGATCACTCGATGTTAAATAGTTGGTGTCATTGGTTTTAATTTGGTATTTGTATGGAAAAATGTACCTGTTCCTCATTCCCACGTATGTGTGATGTGTGTAATTTTCAATGGTATTTTGATATACCCCAAAATGAACAGTTGTGTTTTGGCGATGGGTGTAGACGTTGCTATTTATCACTTGTTTTCTGGTGACAATTGCTCATGAAATATTGTACATACATTGTTGTTGTGAATGTGTGGTATGGTATTTAAGTTATTGAGTGGTAAAATTTGTTGGTTTTGTTATGTCTTCGATTTGGTTATTATATGATGCAAGTGTTTTTCTGTAGGATTTGATATGAATTGTATTGATTGTATTGTGTGTTGTGATGTGATGTGGTTTGTTTAGATTGAGTGAATTGTATTTAATGGGAGTAAGGGATCATCCGAGGACGTCCCCACTGACAAAAACTACGCGTCCGAGCGATCCCGATTAGGGATCGTCGCAGGCTTCAACCCGCCAGAGTGCAAGGGCGAGCCTCCACCTGAGGCCAAGGCATTCGTGATCACCCTGGTCCCGGCGCCAAGTAAGTTTAATCAAAAACTCACATTTGCCAACACGACGCAAAACCACCAAAACATCACCAATCACCTCATATGCATAACTCATCACGCCAACATTGCAATACCAATGAATAGACTAGCTAAATCAACTCAAACCATAAGATAGTCACACATGTACTAATAACACACACATTCAAAATACTCGTCAATCGATAAGTAAATCACAATATCGAACAAGTACAACAAACCTCTCGACCATGCTACTAGTATCTCTCAATCAGTAGTGTATACATCGCTGCACTCAAATACACCTATCCAAGAGAAAATGAGCACCGACCAAACACAAAACTTACACGTACGTCTCTATCACAACCGATAAGCGAACACGGCTCATTCAAGCTGATCTGACCAAACGAACCAAAACAAAAGGAAAAAAACAAAACAGAAACAGAAACAGAAACAGAAACAAAACAAATCCGAATCGAACCAAACAACTCGACCAAATCGAGCAGCCAATACACGTACACATCCAAACCATATGATGCACATTAACAAGAGAGCAATTTCATGTCACCATCAGCATTACAATATTGACGTTCTTCCAAAATGTGAGGACAGAAGTAAGTAGGTGTATCGATTAAAATGAGCATCAGTAACAGCAATAGCTTCGTGATCAGATTGAGTTTCACATTTGGTATTGGGTTTCGTTTGGATGTGAGTGTTGGTGTGAGTATGAGTACTAATATAAGTCTGAGTGTGCGTTTGGGTATGAGTAAGAGTATGGGTAAGAATATGAGTACAAGTATGAGGGAAGGGAATGAGCGTGAGCGGTGTGCTCATGTTCATCATGGTGATACTAGTTAGGAAGAGGGCGAGCACCGTGTTGCTCAAGTTGAACATGATCAAACTAAAGATGAGGATAATCCGAATTCAATCGGTAGTGATGTACAGGCTGTGGTGATCGTGGCAAAGATGGGAGTTGTTATTATTCTTACTGTTGTAATTCACATTGGGTAATATTAGTAAAGTTATGAATAAACCACTTAGATAAAGAAGCAGGAGCAGCGCCAGCAGCCGCCGTTAGCAGGAGCAGTAGCGTCAGTAGTAGTAGTAGTGGTAGTAGTATTACCATTAATAATCGTAGTAGAGGTGGTAGTAGTAGTAGTAGTAGTAGTAGTAGTAGTAGTAGTAGTAGTAGTAGTAGTAGCATAAGCAGCATAGCAGCAGCAGCAGCAGCAGCAGCAGCATTATTCTCTGTAGCATCGGCCTGTATCTGATTGCCTCGTCGTGGTACTTTTAACTGGTAATTTGCGAACTATTCGGATCATGATTGTCACGTTCGCTTTTCGAATCTGGAATTTCCGACTCAGTATTTTCGAGGTCGATTTTCTATGTGACGCGATGTGTTATACTTGCTAATGCGATCACTCGATGTTAAATAGTTGGTGTCATTGGTTTTAATTTGGTATTTGTATGGAAAAATGTACCTGTTCCTCATTCCCACGTATGTGTGATGTGTGTAATTTTCAATGGTATTTTGATATATCCCAAAATGAACAGTTGTGTTTTGGCGATGGGTGTAGACGTTGCTATTTATCACTTGTTTTCTGGTGACAATTGCTCATGAAATATTGTACATACATTGTTGTTGTGAATGTGTAGTATGGTATTTAAGTTATTGAGTGGTAAAATTTGTTGGTTTTGTTATGTCTTCGATTTGGTTATTATATGATGCAAGTGTTTTTCTGTAGGATTTGATATGAATTGTATTGATTGTATTGTGTGTTGTGATGTGATGTGGTTTGTTTAGATTGAGTGAATTGTATTTAATGGGAGTAAGGGATCATCCGAGGACGTCCCCACTGACAAAAACTACGCGTCCGAGCGATCCCGATTAGGGATCGTCGCAGGCTTCAACCCGCCAGAGTGCAAGGGCGAGCCTCCACCTGAGGCCAAGGCATTCGTGATCACCCTGGTCCCGGCGCCAAGTAAGTTTAATCAAAAACTCACATTTGCCAACACGACGCAAAACCACCAAAACATCACCAATCACCTCATATGCATAACTCATCACGCCAACATTGCAATACCAATGAATAGACTAGCTAAATCAACTCAAACCATAAGATAGTCACACATGTACTAATAACACACACATTCAAAATACTCGTCAATCGATAAGTAAATCACAATATCGAACAAGTACAACAAACCTCTCGACCATGCTACTAGTATCTCTCAATCAGTAGTGTATACATCGCTGCACTCAAATACACTTATCCAAGAGAAAATGAGCACCGACCAAACACAAAACTTACACGTACGTCTCTATCACAACCGATAAGCGAACACGGCTCATTCAAGCTGATCTGACCAAACGAACAAAAACAAAAGGGAAAAAACAAAACAGAAACAGAAACAGAAACAGAAACAAAACAAATCCGAATCGAACCAAACAACCCAACCAAATCGAGCAGCCAATACACGTACACATCCAAACCATATGATGCACATTAACAAGAGAGCAATTTCATGTCACCATCAGCATTACAATATTGACGTTCTTCCAAAATGTGAGGACAGAAGTAAGTAGGTGTATCGATTAAAATGAGCATCAGTAACAGCAATAGCTTCGTGATCAGATTGAGTTTCACATTTGGTATTGGGTTTCGTTTGGATGTGAGTGTTGGTGTGAGTATGAGTACTAATATAAGTCTGAGTGTGCGTATGGGTATGAGTAAGAGTATGGGTAAGAATATGAGTACAAGTATGAGGGAAGGGAATGAGCGTGAGCGGTGTGCTCATGTTCATCATGGTGATACTAGTTAGGAAGAGGGCGAGCACCGTGTTGCTCAAGTTGAACATGATCAAACTAAAGATGAGGATAATCCGAATTCAATCGGTAGTGATGTACAGGCTGTGGTGATCGTGGCAAAGATGGGAGTTGTTATTATTCTTACTGTTGTAATTCACATTGGGTAATATTAGTAAAGTTATGAATAAACCACTTAGATAAAGAAGCAGGAGCAGCGCCAGCAGCCGCCGTTAGCAGGAGCAGTAGCGTCAGTAGTAGTAGTAGTGGTAGTAGTATTACCATTAATAATCGTAGTAGAGGTGGTAGTAGTAGTAGTAGTAGTAGTAGTAGTAGTAGTAGTAGTAGTAGTAGTAGTAGTAGTAGCATAAGCAGCATAGCAGCAGCAGCAGCAGCAGCAGCAGCATTATTCTCTGTAGCATCGGCCTGTATCTGATTGCCTCGTCGTGGTACTTTTAACTGGTAATTTGCGAACTATTCGGATCATGATTGTCACGTTCGCTTTTCGAATCTGGAATTTCCGACTCAGTATTTTCGAGGTCGATTTTCTATGTGACGCGATGTGTTATACTTGCTAATGCGATCACTCGATGTTAAATAGTTGGTGTCATTGGTTTTAATTTGGTATTTGTATGGAAAAATGTACCTGTTCCTCATTCCCACGTATGTGTGATGTGTGTAATTTTCAATGGTATTTTGATATATCCCAAAATGAACAGTTGTGTTTTGGCGATGGGTGTAGACGTTGCTATTTATCACTTGTTTTCTGGTGACAATTGCTCATGAAATATTGTACATACATTGTTGTTGTGAATGTGTAGTATGGTATTTAAGTTATTGAGTGGTAAAATTTGTTGGTTTTGTTATGTCTTCGATTTGGTTATTATATGATGCAAGTGTTTTTCTGTAGGATTTGATATGAATTGTATTGATTGTATTGTGTGTTGTGATGTGATGTGGTTTGTTTAGATTGAGTGAATTGTATTTAATGGGAGTAAGGGATCATCCGAGGACGTCCCCACTGACAAAAACTACGCGTCCGAGCGATCCCGATTAGGGATCGTCGCAGGCTTCAACCCGCCAGAGTGCAAGGGCGAGCCTCCACCTGAGGCCAAGGCATTCGTGATCACCCTGGTCCCGGCGCCAAGTAAGTTTAATCAAAAACTCACATTTGCCAACACGACGCAAAACCACCAAAACATCACCAATCACCTCATATGCATAACTCATCACGCCAACATTGCAATACCAATGAATAGACTAGCTAAATCAACTCAAACCATAAGATAGTCACACATGTACTAATAACACACACATTCAAAATACTCGTCAATCGATAAGTAAATCACAATATCGAACAAGTACAACAAACCTCTCGACCATGCTACTAGTATCTCTCAATCAGTAGTGTATACATCGCTGCACTCAAATACACTTATCCAAGAGAAAATGAGCACCGACCAAACACAAAACTTACACGTACGTCTCTATCACAACCGATAAGCGAACACGGCTCATTCAAGCTGATCTGACCAAACGAACCAAAACAAGAGGGGAAAAAACAAAACAGAAACAGAAACAGAAACAGAAACAAAACAAATCCGAATCGAACCAAACAACCCAACCAAATCGAGCAGCCAATACACGTACACATCCAAACCATATGATGCACATTAACAAGAGAGCAATTTCATGTCACCATCAGCATTACAATATTGACGTTCTTCCAAAATGTGAGGACAGAAGTAAGTAGGTGTATCGATTAAAATGAGCATCAGTAACAGCAATAGCTTCGTGATCAGATTGAGTTTCACATTTGGTATTGGGTTTCGTTTGGATGTGAGTGTTGGTGTGAGTATGAGTACTAATATAAGTCTGAGTGTGCGTATGGGTATGAGTAAGAGTATGGGTAAGAATATGAGTACAAGTATGAGGGAAGGGAATGAGCGTGAGCGGTGTGCTCATGTTCATCATGGTGATACTAGTTAGGAAGAGGGCGAGCACCGTGTTGCTCAAGTTGAACATGATCAAACTAAAGATGAGGATAATCCGAATTCAATCGGTAGTGATGTACAGGCTGTGGTGATCGTGGCAAAGATGGGAGTTGTTATTATTCTTACTGTTGTAATTCACATTGGGTAATATTAGTAAAGTTATGAATAAACCACTTAGATAAAGAAGCAGGAGCAGCGCCAGCAGCCGCCGTTAGCAGGAGCAGTAGCGTCAGTAGTAGTAGTAGTGGTAGTAGTATTACCATTAATAATCGTAGTAGAGGTGGTAGTAGTAGTAGTAGTAGTAGTAGTAGTAGTAGTAGTAGTAGTAGTAGTAGTAGCATAAGCAGCATAGCAGCAGCAGCAGCAGCAGCAGCAGCATTATTCTCTGTAGCATCGGCCTGTATCTGATTGCCTCGTCGTGGTACTTTTAACTGGTAATTTGCGAACTATTCGGATCATGATTGTCACGTTCGCTTTTCGAATCTGGAATTTCCGACTCAGTATTTTCGAGGTCGATTTTCTATGTGACGCGATGTGTTATACTTGCTAATGCGATCACTCGATGTTAAATAGTTGGTGTCATTGGTTTTAATTTGGTATTTGTATGGAAAAATGTACCTGTTCCTCATTCCCACGTATGTGTGATGTGTGTAATTTTCAATGGTATTTTGATATACCCCAAAATGAACAGTTGTGTTTTGGCGATGGGTGTAGACGTTGCTATTTATCACTTGTTTTCTGGTGACAATTGCTCATGAAATATTGTACATACATTGTTGTTGTGAATGTGTAGTATGGTATTTAAGTTATTGAGTGGTAAAATTTGTTGGTTTTGTTATGTCTTCGATTTGGTTATTATATGATGCAAGTGTTTTTCTGTAGGATTTGATATGAATTGTATTGATTGTATTGTGTGTTGTGATGTGATGTGGTTTGTTTAGATTGAGTGAATTGTATTTAATGGGAGTAAGGGATCATCCGAGGACGTCCCCACTGACAAAAACTACGCGTCCGAGCGATCCCGATTAGGGATCGTCGCAGGCTTCAACCCGCCAGAGTGCAAGGGCGAGCCTCCACCTGAGGCCAAGGCATTCGTGATCACCCTGGTCCCGGCGCCAAGTAAGTTTAATCAAAAACTCACATTTGCCAACACGACGCAAAACCACCAAAACATCACCAATCACCTCATATGCATAACTCATCACGCCAACATTGCAATACCAATGAATAGACTAGCTAAATCAACTCAAACCATAAGATAGTCACACATGTACTAATAACACACACATTCAAAATACTCGTCAATCGATAAGTAAATCACAATATCGAACAAGTACAACAAACCTCTCGACCATGCTACTAGTATCTCTCAATCAGTAGTGTATACATCGCTGCACTCAAATACACTTATCCAAGAGAAAATGAGCACCGACCAAACACAAAACTTACACGTACGTCTCTATCACAACCGATAAGCGAACACGGCTCATTCAAGCTGATCTGACCAAACGAACCAAAACAAAAGGAAAAAAACAAAACAGAAACAGAAACAGAAACAAAACAAATCCGAATCGAACCAAACAACTCGACCAAATCGAGCAGCCAATACACGTACACATCCAAACCATATGATGCACATTAACAAGAGAGCAATTTCATGTCACCATCAGCATTACAATATTGACGTTCTTCCAAAATGTGAGGACAGAAGTAAGTAGGTGTATCGATTAAAATGAGCATCAGTAACAGCAATAGCTTCGTGATCAGATTGAGTTTCACATTTGGTATTGGGTTTCGTTTGGATGTGAGTGTTGGTGTGAGTATGAGTACTAATATAAGTCTGAGTGTGCGTTTGGGTATGAGTAAGAGTATGGGTAAGAATATGAGTACAAGTATGAGGGAAGGGAATGAGCGTGAGCGGTGTGCTCATGTTCATCATGGTGATACTAGTTAGGAAGAGGGCGAGCACCGTGTTGCTCAAGTTGAGCATGATCAAACTAAAGATGAGGATAATCCGAATTCAATCGGTAGTGATGTACAGGCTGTGGTGATCGTGGCAAAGATGGGAGTTGTTATTATTCTTACTGTTGTAATTCACATTGGGTAATATTAGTAAAGTTATGAATAAACCACTTAGATAAAGAAGCAGGAGCAGCGCCAGCAGCCGCCGTTAGCAGGAGCAGTAGCGTCAGTAGTAGTAGTAGTGGTAGTAGTATTACCATTAATAATCGTAGTAGAGGTGGTAGTAGTAGTAGTAGTAGTAGTAGTAGTAGTAGTAGTAGTAGTAGTAGTAGTAGTAGCATAAGCAGCATAGCAGCAGCAGCAGCAGCAGCAGCAGCATTATTCTCTGTAGCATCGGCCTGTATCTGATTGCCTCGTCGTGGTACTTTTAACTGGTAATTTGCGAACTATTCGGATCATGATTGTCACGTTCGCTTTTCGAATCTGGAATTTCCCACTCAATATTTTCGAGGTCGATTTTCTATGTGACGCGATGTGTTATACTTGCTAATGCGATCACTCGATGTGAAATAGTTGGTGTCATTGGTTTTCATTTGGTATTTGTATGGAAAAATGTACCTGTTCCTCATTCCCACGTATGTGTGATGTGTGTAATTTTCAATGGTATTTTGATATACCCCAAAATGAACAGTTGTGTTTTGGCGATGGGTGTAGACGTTGCTATTTATCACTTGTTTTCTGGTGACAATTGCTCATGAAATATTGTACATACATTGTTGTTGTGAATGTGTAGTATGGTATTTAAGTTATTGAGTGGTAAAATTTGTTGGTTTTGTTGTGTCTTCGATTTGGTTATTATATGATGCAAGTGTTTTTCTGTAGGATTTGATATGAATTGTATTGATTGTATTGTGTGTTGTGATGTGGTTTGTTTAGATTGAGTGAATTGTATTTAATGGGAGTAAGGGATCATCCGAGGACGTCCCCACTGACAAAAACTACGCGTCCGAGCGATCCCGATTAGGGATCGTCGCAGGCTTCAACCCGCCAGAGTGCAAGGGCGAGCCTCCACCTGAGGCCAAGGCATTCGTGATCACCCTGGTCCCGGCGCCAAGTAAGTTTAATCACAAACTCACATTTGCCAACACGACGCAAAACCACCAAAACATCACCAATCACCTCATATGCATAACTCATCACGCCAACATTGCAATACCAATGAATAGACTAGCTAAATCAACTCAAACCATAAGATAGTCACACATGTACTAATAACACACACATTCAAAATACTCGTCAATCGATAAGTAAATCACAATATCGAACAAGTACAACAAACCTCTCGACCATGCTACTAGTATCTCTCAATCAGTAGTGTATACATCGCTGCACTCAAATACACCTATCCAAGAGAAAATGAGCACCGACCAAACACAAAACTTACACGTACGTCTCTATCACAACCGATAAGCGAACACGGCTCATTCAAGCTGATCTGACCAAACGAACCAAAACAAGAGGGGAAAAAACAAAACAGAAACAGAAACAGAAACAGAAACAAAACAAATCCGAATCGAACCAAACAACTCGACCAAATCGAGCAGCCAATACACGTACACATCCAAACCATATGATGCACATTAACAAGAGAGCAATTTCATGTCACCATCAGCATTACAATATTGACGTTCTTCCAAAATGTGAGGACAGAAGTAAGTAGGTGTATCGATTAAAATGAGCATCAGTAACAGCAATAGCTTCGTGATCAGATTGAGTTTCACATTTGGTATTGGGTTTCGTTTGGATGTGAGTGTTGGTGTGAGTATGAGTACTAATATAAGTCTGAGTGTGCGTATGGGTATGAGTAAGAGTATGGGTAAGAATATGAGTACAAGTATGAGGGAAGGGAATGAGCGTGAGCGGTGTGCTCATGTTCATCATGGTGATACTAGTTAGGAAGAGGGCGAGCACCGTGTTGCTCAAGTTGAACATGATCAAACTAAAGATGAGGATAATCCGAATTCAATCGGTAGTGATGTACAGGCTGTGGTGATCGTGGCAAAGATGGGAGTTGTTATTATTCTTACTGTTGTAATTCACATTGGGTAATATTAGTAAAGTTATGAATAAACCACTTAGATAAAGAAGCAGGAGCAGCGCCAGCAGCCGCCGTTAGCAGGAGCAGTAGCGTCAGTAGTAGTAGTAGTGGTAGTAGTATTACCATTAATAATCGTAGTAGAGGTGGTAGTAGTAGTAGTAGTAGTAGTAGTAGTAGTAGTAGTAGTAGCATAAGCAGCATAGCAGCAGCAGCAGCAGCAGCAGCATTATTCTCTGTAGCATCGGCCTGTATCTGATTGCCTCGTCGTGGTACTTTTAACTGGTAATTTGCGAACTATTCGGATCATGATTGTCACGTTCGCTTTTCGAATCTGGAATTTCCCACTCAGTATTTTCGAGGTCGATTTTCTATGTGACGCGATGTGTTATACTTGCTAATGCGATCACTCGATGTTAAATAGTTGGTGTTATTGGTTTTAATTTGGTATTTGTATGGAAAAATGTACCTGTTCCTCATTCCCACGTATGTGTGATGTGTGTAATTTTCAATGGTATTTTGATATATCCCAAAATGAACAGTTGTGTTTTGGCGATGGGTGTAGACGTTGCTATTTATCACTTGTTTTCTGGTGACAATTGCTCATGAAATATTGTACATACATTGTTGTTGTGAATGTGTAGTATGGTATTTAAGTTATTGAGTGGTAAAATTTGTTGGTTTTGTTATGTCTTCGATTTGGTTATTATATGATGCAAGTGTTTTTCTGTAGGATTTGATATGAATTGTATTGATTGTATTGTGTGTTGTGATGTGATATGGTTTGTTTAGATTGAGTGAATTGTATTTAATGGGAGTAAGGGATCATCCGAGGACGTCCCCACTGACAAAAACTACGCGTCCGAGCGATCCCGATTAGGGATCGTCGCAGGCTTCAACCCGCCAGAGTGCAAGGGCGAGCCTCCACCTGAGGCCAAGGCATTCGTGATCACCCTGGTCCCGGCGCCAAGTAAGTTTAATCAAAAACTCACATTTGCCAACACGACGCAAAACCACCAAAACATCACCAATCACCTCATATGCATAACTCATCACGCCAACATTGCAATACCAATGAATAGACTAGCTAAATCAACTCAAACCATAAGATAGTCACACATGTACTAATAACACACACATTCAAAATACTCGTCAATCGATAAGTAAATCACAATATCGAACAAGTACAACAAACCTCTCGACCATGCTACTAGTATCTCTCAATCAGTAGTGTATACATCGCTGCACTCAAATACACCTATCCAAGAGAAAATGAGCACCGACCAAACACAAAACTTACACGTACGTCTCTATCACAACCGATAAGCGAACACGGCTCATTCAAGCTGATCTGACCAAACGAACCAAAACAAAAGGGAAAAAAAACAAAACAGAAACAGAAACAGAAACAAAACAAATCCGAATCGAACCAAACAACCCAACCAAATCGAGCAGCCAATACACGTACACATCCAAACCATATGATGCACATTAACAAGAGAGCAATTTCATGTCACCATCAGCATTACAATATTGACGTTCTTCCAAAATGTGAGGACAGAAGTAAGTAGGTGTATCGATTAAAATGAGCATCAGTAACAGCAATAGCTTCGTGATCAGATTGAGTTTCACATTTGGTATTGGGTTTCGTTTGGATGTGAGTGTTGGTGTGAGTATGAGTACTAATATAAGTCTGAGTGTGCGTTTGGGTATGAGTAAGAGTATGGGTAAGAATATGAGTACAAGTATGAGGGAAGGGAATGAGCGTGAGCGGTGTGCTCATGTTCATCATGGTGATACTAGTTAGGAAGAGGGCGAGCACCGTGTTGCTCAAGTTGAACATGATCAAACTAAAGATGAGGATAATCCGAATTCAATCGGTAGTGATGTACAGGCTGTGGTGATCGTGGCAAAGATGGGAGTTGTTATTATTCTTACTGTTGTAATTCACATTGGGTAATATTAGTAAAGTTATGAATAAACCACTTAGATAAAGAAGCAGGAGCAGCGCCAGCAGCCGCCGTTAGCAGGAGCAGTAGCGTCAGTAGTAGTAGTAGTGGTAGTAGTATTACCATTAATAATCGTAGTAGAGGTGGTAGTAGTAGTAGTAGTAGTAGTAGTAGTAGTAGTAGCATAAGCAGCATAGCAGCAGCAGCAGCAGCAGCAGCAGCATTATTCTCTGTAGCATCGGCCTGTATCTGATTGCCTCGTCGTGGTACTTTTAACTGGTAATTTGCGAACTATTCGGATCATGATTGTCACGTTCGCTTTTCGAATCTGGAATTTCCGACTCAGTATTTTCGAGGTCGATTTTCTATGTGACGCGATGTGTTATACTTGCTAATGCGATCACTCGATGTTAAATAGTTGGTGTCATTGGTTTTCATTTGGTATTTGTATGGAAAAATGTACCTGTTCCTCATTCCCACGTATGTGTGATGTGTGTAATTTTCAATGGTATTTTGATATACCCCAAAATGAACAGTTGTGTTTTGGCGATGGGTGTAGACGTTGCTATTTATCACTTGTTTTCTGGTGACAATTGCTCATGAAATATTGTACATACATTGTTGTTGTGAATGTGTAGTATGGTATTTAAGTTATTGAGTGGTAAAATTTGTTGGTTTTGTTATGTCTTCGATTTGGTTATTATATGATGCAAGTGTTTTTCTGTAGGATTTGATATGAATTGTATTGATTGTATTGTGTGTTGTGATGTGATATGGTTTGTTTAGATTGAGTGAATTGTATTTAATGGGAGTAAGGGATCATCCGAGGACGTCCCCACTGACAAAAACTACGCGTCCGAGCGATCCCGATTAGGGATCGTCGCAGGCTTCAACCCGCCAGAGTGCAAGGGCGAGCCTCCACCTGAGGCCAAGGCATTCGTGATCACCCTGGTCCCGGCGCCAAGTAAGTTTAATCACAAACTCACATTTGTCAACACGACGCAAAACCACCAAAACATCACCAATCACCTCATATGCATAACTCATCACGCCAACATTGCAATACCAATGAATAGACTAGCTAAATCAACTCAAACCATAAGATAGTCACACATGTACTAATAACACACACATTCAAAATACTCGTCAATCGATAAGTAAATCACAATATCGAACAAGTACAACAAACCTCTCGACCATGCTACTAGTATCTCTCAATCAGTAGTGTATACATCGCTGCACTCAAATACACCTATCCAAGAGAAAATGAGCACCGACCAAACACAAAACTTACACGTACGTCTCTATCACAACCGATAAGCGAACACGGCTCATTCAAGCTGATCTGACCAAACGAACCAAAACAAAAGGGAAAAAAAACAAAACAGAAACAGAAACAGAAACAAAACAAATCCGAATCGAACCAAACAACCCAACCAAATCGAGCAGCCAATACACGTACACATCCAAACCATATGATGCACATTAACAAGAGAGCAATTTCATGTCACCATCAGCATTACAATATTGACGTTCTTCCAAAATGTGAGGACAGAAGTAAGTAGGTGTATCGATTAAAATGAGCATCAGTAACAGCAATAGCTTCGTGATCAGATTGAGTTTCACATTTGGTATTGGGTTTCGTTTGGATGTGAGTGTTGGTGTGAGTATGAGTACTAATATAAGTCTGAGTGTGCGTATGGGTATGATTAAGAGTATGGGTAAGAATATGAGTACAAGTATGAGGGAAGGGAATGAGCGTGAGCGGTGTGCTCATGTTCATCATGGTGATACTAGTTAGGAAGAGGGCGAGCACCGTGTTGCTCAAGTTGAACATGATCAAACTAAAGATGAGGATAATCCGAATTCAATCGGTAGTGATGTACAGGCTGTGGTGATCGTGGCAAAGATGGGAGTTGTTATTATTCTTACTGTTGTAATTCACATTGGGTAATATTAGTAAAGTTATGAATAAACCACTTAGATAAAGAAGCAGGAGCAGCGCCAGCAGCCGCCGTTAGCAGGAGCAGTAGCGTCAGTAGTAGTAGTAGTGGTAGCAGTATTACCATTAATAATCGTAGTAGAGGTGGTAGTAGTAGTAGTAGTAGTAGTAGTAGTAGTAGTAGTAGCATAAGCAGCATAGCAGCAGCAGCAGCATTATTCTCTGTAGCATCGGCCTGTATCTGATTGCCTCGTCGTGGTACTTTTAACTGGTAATTTGCGAACTATTCGGATCATGATTGTCACGTTCGCTTTTCGAATCTGGAATTTCCGACTCAGTATTTTCGAGGTCGATTTTCTATGTGACGCGATGTGTTATACTTGCTAATGCGATCACTCGATGTTAAATAGTTGGTGTTATTGGTTTTAATTTGGTATTTGTATGGAAAAATGTACCTGTTCCTCATTCCCACGTATGTGTGATGTGTGTACTTTTCAATGGTATTTTGATATACCCCAAAATGAACAGTTGTGTTTTGGCGATGGGTGTAGACGTTGCTATTATCACTTGTTTTCTGGTGACAATTGCTCATGAAATATTGTACATACATTGTTGTTGTGAATGTGTAGTATGGTATTTAAGTTATTGAGTGGTAAAATTTGTTGGTTTTGTTATGTCTTCGATTTGGTTATTATATGATGCAAGTGTTTTTCTGTAGGATTTGATATGAATTGTATTGATTGTATTGTGTGTTGTGATGTGATGTGGTTTGTTTAGATTGAGTGAATTGTATTTAATGGGAGTAAGGGATCATCCGAGGACGTCCCCACTGACAAAAACTACGCGTCCGAGCGATCCCGATTAGGGATCGTCGCAGGCTTCAACCCGCCAGAGTGCAAGGGCGAGCCTCCACCTGAGGCCAAGGCATTCGTGATCACCCTGGTCCCGGCGCCAAGTAAGTTTAATCAAAAACTCACATTTGCCAACACGACGCAAAACCACCAAAACATCACCAATCACCTCATATGCATAACTCATCACGCCAACATTGCAATACCAATGAATAGACTAGCTAAATCAACTCAAACCATAAGATAGTCACACATGTACTAATAACACACACATTCAAAATACTCGTCAATCGATAAGTAAATCACAATATCGAACAAGTACAACAAACCTCTCGACCATGCTACTAGTATCTCTCAATCAGTAGTGTATACATCGCTGCACTCAAATACACCTATCCAAGAGAAAATGAGCACCGACCAAACACAAAACTTACACGTACGTCTCTATCACAACCGATAAGCGAACACGGCTCATTCAAGCTGATCTGACCAAACGAACCAAAACAAAAGGGAAAAAAACAAAACAGAAACAGAAACAGAAACAGAAACAAAACAAATCCGAATCGAACCAAACAACCCAACCAAATCGAGCAGCCAATACACGTACACATCCAAACCATATGATGCACATTAACAAGAGAGCAATTTCATGTCACCATCAGCATTACAATATTGACGTTCTTCCAAAATGTGAGGACAGAAGTAAGTAGGTGTATCGATTAAAATGAGCATCAGTAACAGCAATAGCTTCGTGATCAGATTGAGTTTCACATTTGGTATTGGGTTTCGTTTGGATGTGAGTGTTGGTGTGAGTATGAGTACTAATATAAGTCTGAGTGTGCGTATGGGTATGAGTAAGAGTATGGGTAAGAATATGAGTACAAGTATGAGGGAAGGGAATGAGCGTGAGCGGTGTGCTCATGTTCATCATGGTGATACTAGTTAGGAAGAGGGCGAGCACCGTGTTGCTCAAGTTGAACATGATCAAACTAAAGATGAGGATAATCCGAATTCAATCGGTAGTGATGTACAGGCTGTGGTGATCGTGGCAAAGATGGGAGTTGTTATTATTCTTACTGTTGTAATTCACATTGGGTAATATTAGTAAAGTTATGAATAAACCACTTAGATAAAGAAGCAGGAGCAGCGCCAGCAGCCGCCGTTAGCAGGAGCAGTAGCGTCAGTAGTAGTAGTAGTGGTAGTAGTATTACCATTAATAATCGTAGTAGAGGTAGTAGTAGTAGTAGTAGTAGTAGTAGTAGTAGTAGCATAAGCAGCATAGCAGCAGCAGCAGCAGCAGCAGCAGCATTATTCTCTGTAGCATCGGCCTGTATCTGATTGCCTCGTCGTGGTACTTTTAACTGGTAATTTGCGAACTATTCGGATCATGATTGTCACGTTCGCTTTTCGAATCTGGAATTTCCCACTCAGTATTTTCGAGGTCGATTTTCTATGTGACGCGATGTGTTATACTTGCTAATGCGATCACTCGATGTTAAATAGTTGGTGTCATTGGTTTTAATTTGGTATTTGTATGGAAAAATGTACCTGTTCCTCATTCCCACGTATGTGTGATGTGTGTAATTTTCAATGGTATTTTGATATACCCCAAAATGAACAGTTGTGTTTTGGCGATGAGTGTAGACGTTGCTATTATCACTTGTTTTCTGGTGACAATTGCTCATGAAATATTGTACATACATTGTTGTTGTGAATGTGTAGTATGGTATTTAAGTTATTGAGTGGTAAAATTTGTTGGTTTTGTTATGTCTTCGATTTGGTTATTATATGATGCAAGTGTTTTTCTGTAGGATTTGATATGAATTGTATTGATTGTATTGTGTGTTGTGATGTGATGTGGTTTGTTTAGATTGAGTGAATTGTATTTAATGGGAGTAAGGGATCATCCGAGGACGTCCCCACTGACAAAAACTACGCGTCCGAGCGATCCCGATTAGGGATCGTCGCAGGCTTCAACCCGCCAGAGTGCAAGGGCGAGCCTCCACCTGAGGCCAAGGCATTCGTGATCATCCTGGTCCCGGCGCCAAGTAAGTTTAATCACAATCTCACATTTGCCAACACGACGCAAAACCACCAAAACATCACCAATCACCTCATATGCAGAACTCATCACGCCAACATTGCAATACCAATGAATAGACTAGCTAAATCAACTCAAACCATAAGATAGTCACACATGTACTAATAACACACACATTCAAAATACTCGTCAATCGATAAGTAAATCACAATATCGAACAAGTACAACAAACCTCTCGACCATGCTACTAGTATCTCTCAATCAGTAGTGTATACATCGCTGCACTCAAATACACCTATCCAAGAGAAAATGAGCACCGACCAAACACAAAACTTACACGTACGTCTCTATCACAACCGATAAGCGAACACGGCTCATTCAAGCTGATCTGACCAAACGAACCAAAACAAGAGGGGAAAAAACAAAACAGAAACAGAAACAGAAACAGAAACAAAACAAATCCGAATCGAACCAAACAACCCAACCAAATCGAGCAGCCAATACACGTACACATCCAAACCATATGATGCACATTAACAAGAGAGCAATTTCATGTCACCATCAGCATTACAATATTGACGTTCTTCCAAAATGTGAGGACAGAAGTAAGTAGGTGTATCGATTAAAATGAGCATCAGTAACAGCAATAGCTTCGTGATCAGATTGAGTTTCACATTTGGTATTGGGTTTCGTTTGGATGTGAGTGTTGGTGTGAGTATGAGTACTAATATAAGTCTGAGTGTGCGTATGGGTATGAGTAAGAGTATGGGTAAGAATATGAGTACAAGTATGAGGGAAGGGAATGAGCGTGAGCGGTGTGCTCATGTTCATCATGGTGATACTAGTTAGGAAGAGGGCGAGCACCGTGTTGCTCAAGTTGAACATGATCAAACTAAAGATGAGGATAATCCGAATTCAATCGGTAGTGATGTACAGGCTGTGGTGATCGTGGCAAAGATGGGAGTTGTTATTATTCTTACTGTTGTAATTCACATTGGGTAATATTAGTAAAGTTATGATTAAACCACTTAGATAAAGAAGCAGGAGCAGCGCCAGCAGCCGCCGTTAGCAGGAGCAGTAGCGTCAGTAGTAGTAGTAGTGGTAGTAGTATTACCATTAATAATCGTAGTAGAGGTGGTAGTAGTAGTAGTAGTAGTAGTAGTAGTAGTAGCATAAGCAGCATAGCAGCAGCAGCAGCAGCAGCAGCAGCATTATTCTCTGTAGCATCGGCCTGTATCTGATTGCCTCGTCGTGGTACTTTTAACTGGTAATTTGCGAACTATTCGGATCATGATTGTCACGTTCGCTTTTCGAATCTGGAATTTCCCACTCAGTATTTTCGAGGTCGATTTTCTATGTGACGCGATGTGTTATACTTGCTAATGCGATCACTCGATGTTAAATAGTTGGTGTTATTGGTTTTAATTTGGTATTTGTATGGAAAAATGTACCTGTTCCTCATTCCCACGTATGTGTGATGTGTGTACTTTTCAATGGTATTTTGATATACCCCAAAATGAACAGTTGTGTTTTGGCGATGGGTGTAGACGTTGCTATTATCACTTGTTTTCTGGTGACAATTGCTCATGAAATATTGTACATACATTGTTGTTGTGAATGTGTAGTATGGTATTTAAGTTATTGAGTGGTAAAATTTGTTGGTTTTGTTATGTCTTCGATTTGGTTATTATATGATGCAAGTGTTTTTCTGTAGGATTTGATATGAATTGTATTGATTGTATTGTGTGTTGTGATGTGATGTGGTTTGTTTAGATTGAGTGAATTGTATTTAATGGGAGTAAGGGATCATCCGAGGACGTCCCCACTGACAAAAACTACGCGTCCGAGCGATCCCGATTAGGGATCGTCGCAGGCTTCAACCCGCCAGAGTGCAAGGGCGAGCCTCCACCTGAGGCCAAGGCATTCGTGATCATCCTGGTCCCGGCGCCAAGTAAGTTTAATCACAAGCTCACATTTGCCAACACGACGCAAAACCACCAAAACATCACCAATCACCTCATATGCATAACTCATCACGCCAACATTGCAATACCAATGAATAGACTAGCTAAATCAACTCAAACCATAAGATAGTCACACATGTACTAATAACACACACATTCAAAATACTCGTCAATCGATAAGTAAATCACAATATCGAACAAGTACAACAAACCTCTCGACCATGCTACTAGTATCTCTCAATCAGTAGTGTATACATCGCTGCACTCAAATACACCTATCCAAGAGAAAATGAGCACCGACCAAACACAAAACTTACACGTACGTCTCTATCACAACCGATAAGCGAACACGGCTCATTCAAGCTGATCTGACCAAACGAACCAAAACAAAAGGGAAAAAAACAAAACAGAAACAGAAACAGAAACAAAACAAATCCGAATCGAACCAAACAACCCAACCAAATCGAGCAGCCAATACACGTACACATCCAAACCATATGATGCACATTAACAAGAGAGCAATTTCATGTCACCATCAGCATTACAATATTGACGTTCTTCCAAAATGTGAGGACAGAAGTAAGTAGGTGTATCGATTAAAATGAGCATCAGTAACAGCAATAGCTTCGTGATCAGATTGAGTTTCACATTTGGTATTGGGTTTCGTTTGGATGTGAGTGTTGGTGTGAGTATGAGTACTAATATAAGTCTGAGTGTGCGTATGGGTATGAGTAAGAGTATGGGTAAGAATATGAGTACAAGTATGAGGGAAGGGAATGAGCGTGAGCGGTGTGCTCATGTTCATCATGGTGATACTAGTTAGGAAGAGGGCGAGCACCGTGTTGCTCAAGTTGAACATGATCAAACTAAAGATGAGGATAATCCGAATTCAATCGGTAGTGATGTACAGGCTGTGGTGATCGTGGCAAAGATGGGAGTTGTTATTATTCTTACTGTTGTAATTCACATTGGGTAATATTAGTAAAGTTATGATTAAACCACTTAGATAAAGAAGCAGGAGCAGCGCCAGCAGCCGCCGTTAGCAGGAGCAGTAGCGTCAGTAGTAGTAGTAGTGGTAGAAGTATTACCATTAATAATCGTATTAGAGGTGGTAGTAGTAGTAGTAGTAGTAGTAGTAGTAGCATAAGCAGCATAGCAGCAGCAGCAGCATTATTCTCTGTAGCATCGGCCTGTATCTGATTGCCTCGTCGTGGTACTTTTAACTGGTAATTTGCGAACTATTCGGATCATGATTGTCACGTTCGCTTTTCGAATCTGGAATTTCCCACTCAGTATTTTCGAGGTCGATTTTCTATGTGACGCGATGTGTTATACTTGCTAATGCGATCACTCGATGTTAAATAGTTGGTGTTATTGGTTTTAATTTGGTATTTGTATGGAAAAATGTACCTGTTCCTCATTCCCACGTATGTGTGATGTGTGTACTTTTCAATGGTATTTTGATATACCCCAAAATGAACAGTTGTGTTTTGGCGATGAGTGTAGACGTTGCTATTATCACTTGTTTTCTGGTGACAATTGCTCATGAAATATTGTACATACATTGTTGTTGTGAATGTGTAGTATGGTATTTAAGTTATTGAGTGGTAAAATTTGTTGGTTTTGTTATGTCTTCGATTTGGTTATTATATGATGCAAGTGTTTTTCTGTAGGATTTGATATGAATTGTATTGATTGTATTGTGTGTTGTGATGTGATGTGGTTTGTTTAGATTGAGTGAATTGTATTTAATGGGAGTAAGGGATCATCCGAGGACGTCCCCACTGACAAAAACTACGCGTCCGAGCGATCCCGATTAGGGATCGTCGCAGGCTTCAACCCGCCAGAGTGCAAGGGCGAGCCCCCACCTGAGGCCAAGGCATTCGTGATCACCCTGGTCCCGGCGCCAAGTAAGTTTAATCACAAGCTCACATTTGTCAACACGACGCAAAACCACCAAAACATCACCAATCACCTCATATGCATAACTCATCACGCCAACATTGCAATACCAATGAATAGACTAGCTAAATCAACTCAAACCATAAGATAGTCACACATGTACTAATAACACACACATTCAAAATACTCGTCAATCGATAAGTAAATCACAATATCGAACAAGTACAACAAACCTCTCGACCATGCTACTAGTATCTCTCAATCAGTAGTGTATACATCGCTGCACTCAAATACACCTATCCAAGAGAAAATGAGCACCGACCAAACACAAAACTTACACGTACGTCTCTATCACAACCGATAAGCGAACACGGCTCATTCAAGCTGATCTGACCAAACGAACCAAAACAAGAGGGAAAAAAACAAAACAAAACAGAAACAGAAACAGAAACAAAACAAATCCGAATCGAACCAAACAACCCAACCAAATCGAGCAGCCAATACACGTACACATCCAAACCATATGATGCACATTAACAAGAGAGCAATTTCATGTCACCATCAGCATTACAATATTGACGTTCTTCCAAAATGTGAGGACAGAAGTAAGTAGGTGTATCGATTAAAATGAGCATCAGTAACAGCAATAGCTTCGTGATCAGATTGAGTTTCACATTTGGTATTGGGTTTCGTTTGGATGTGAGTGTTGGTGTGAGTATGAGTACTAATATAAGTCTGAGTGTGCGTATGGGTATGAGTAAGAGTATGGGTAAGAATATGAGTACAAGTATGAGGGAAGGGAATGAGCGTGAGCGGTGTGCTCATGTTCATCATGGTGATACTAGTTAGGAAGAGGGCGAGCACCGTGTTGCTCAAGTTGAACATGATCAAACTAAAGATGAGGATAATCCGAATTCAATCGGTAGTGATGTACAGGCTGTGGTGATCGTGGCAAAGATGGGAGTTGTTATTATTCTTACTGTTGTAATTCACATTGGGTAATATTAGTAAAGTTATGAATAAACCACTTAGATAAAGAAGCAGGAGCAGCGCCAGCAGCCGCCGTTAGCAGGAGCAGTAGCGTCAGTAGTAGTAGTAGTGGTAGTAGTATTACCATTAATAATCGTAGTAGAGGTAGTAGTAGTAGTAGTAGTAGTAGTAGTAGTAGTAGCATAAGCAGCATAGCAGCAGCAGCAGCATTATTCTCTGTAGCATCGGCCTGTATCTGATTGCCTCGTCGTGGTACTTTTTAACTGGTAATTTGCGAACTATTCGGATCATGATTGTCACGTTCGCTTTTCGAATCTGGAATTTCCCACTCAGTATTTTCGAGGTCGATTTTCTATGTGACGCGATGTGTTATACTTGCTAATGCGATCACTCGATGTGAAATAGTTGGTGTCATTGGTTTTAATTTGGTATTTGTATGGAAAAATGTACCTGTTCCTCATTCCCACGTATGTGTGATGTGTGTAATTTTCAATGGTATTTTGATATACCCCAAAATGAACAGTTGTGTTTTGGCGATGGGTGTAGACGTTGCTATTTATCACTTGTTTTCTGGTGACAATTGCTCATGAAATATTGTACATACATTGTTGTTGTGAATGTGTAGTATGGTATTTAAGTTATTGAGTGGTAAAATTTGTTGGTTTTGTTATGTCTTCGATTTGGTTATTATATGATGCAAGTGTTTTTCTGTAGGATTTGATATGAATTGTATTGATTGTATTGTGTGTTGTGATGTGATGTGGTTTGTTTAGATTGAGTGAATTGTATTTAATGGGAGTAAGGGATCATCCGAGGACGTCCCCACTGACAAAAACTACGCGTCCGAGCGATCCCGATTAGGGATCGTCGCAGGCTTCAACCCGCCAGAGTGCAAGGGCGAGCCTCCACCTGAGGCCAAGGCATTCGTGATCACCCTGGTCCCGGCGCCAAGTAAGTTTAATCACAAGCTCACATTTGCCAACACGACGCAAAACCACCAAAACATCACCAATCACCTCATATGCATAACTCATCACGCCAACATTGCAATACCAATGAATAGACTAGCTAAATCAACTCAAACCATAAGATAGTCACACATGTACTAATAACACACACATTCAAAATACTCGTCAATCGATAAGTAAATCACAATATCGAACAAGTACAACAAACCTCTCGACCATGCTACTAGTATCTCTCAATCAGTGGTGCATACATCGCTGCACTCAAATACACCTATCCAAGAGAAAATGAGCACCGACCAAACACAAAACTTACACGTACGTCTCTATCACAACCGATAAGCGAACACGGCTCATTCAAGCTGATCTGACCAAACGAACCAAAACAAAAGGAAAAAAACAAAACAGAAACAGAAACAGAAACAAAACAAATCCGAATCGAACCAAACAACTCGACCAAATCGAGCAGCCAATACACGTACACATCCAAACCATATGATGCACATTAACAAGAGAGCAATTTCATGTCACCATCAGCATTACAATATTGACGTTCTTCCAAAATGTGAGGACAGAAGTAAGTAGGTGTATCGATTAAAATGAGCATCAGTAACAGCAATAGCTTCGTGATCAGATTGAGTTTCACATTTGGTATTGGGTTTCGTTTGGATGTGAGTGTTGGTGTGAGTATGAGTACTAATATAAGTCTGAGTGTGCGTATGGGTATGAGTAAGAGTATGGGTAAGAATATGAGTACAAGTATGAGGGAAGGGAATGAGCGTGAGCGGTGTGCTCATGTTCATCATGGTGATACTAGTTAGGAAGAGGGCGAGCACCGTGTTGCTCAAGTTGAACATGATCAAACTAAAGATGAGGATAATCCGAATTCAATCGGTAGTGATGTACAGGCTGTGGTGATCGTGGCAAAGATGGGAGTTGTTATTATTCTTACTGTTGTAATTCACATTGGGTAATATTAGTAAAGTTATGATTAAACCACTTAGATAAAGAAGCAGGAGCAGCGCCAGCAGCCGCCGTTAGCAGGAGCAGTAGCGTCAGTAGTAGTAGTAGTGGTAGTAGTATTACCATTAATAATCGTAGTAGAGGTGGTAGTAGTAGTAGTAGTAGTAGTAGTAGTAGTAGTAGTAGCATAAGCAGCATAGCAGCAGCAGCAGCAGCAGCAGCAGCATTATTCTCTGTAGCATCGGCCTGTATCTGATTGCCTCGTCGTGGTACTTTTAACTGGTAATTTGCGAACTATTCGGATCATGATTGTCACGTTCGCTTTTCGAATCTGGAATTTCCCACTCAATATTTTCGAGGTCGATTTTCTATGTGACGCGATGTGTTATACTAGCTAATGCGATCACTCGATGTTAAATAGTTGGTGTCATTGGTTTTAATTTGGTATTTGTATGGAAAAATGTACCTGTTCCTCATTCCCACGTATGTGTGATGTGTGTAATTTTCAATGGTATTTTGATATACCCCAAAATGAACAGTTGTGTTTTGGCGATGGGTGTAGACGTTGCTATTTATCACTTGTTTTCTGGTGACAATTGCTCATGAAATATTGTACATACATTGTTGTTGTGAATGTGTAGTATGGTATTTAAGTTATTGAGTGGTAAAATTTGTTGGTTTTGTTATGTCTTCGATTTGGTTATTATATGATGCAAGTGTTTTTCTGTAGGATTTGATATGAATTGTATTGATTGTATTGTGTGTTGTGATGTGGTTTGTTTAGATTGAGTGAATTGTATTTAATGGGAGTAAGGGATCATCCGAGGACGTCCCCACTGACAAAAACTACGCGTCCGAGCGATCCCGATTAGGGATCGTCGCAGGCTTCAACCCGCCAGAGTGCAAGGGCGAGCCTCCACCTGAGGCCAAGGCATTCGTGATCACCCTGGTCCCGGCGCCAAGTAAGTTTAATCACAAACTCACATTTGTCAACACGACGCAAAACCACCAAAACATCACCAATCACCTCATATGCATAACTCATCACGCCAACATTGCAATACCAATGAATAGACTAGCTAAATCAACTCAAACCATAAGATAGTCACACATGTACTAATAACACACACATTCAAAATACTCGTCAATCGATAAGTAAATCACAATATCGAACAAGTACAACAAACCTCTCGACCATGCTACTAGTATCTCTCAATCAGTAGTGTATACATCGCTGCACTCAAATACACCTATCCAAGAGAAAATAAGCACCGACCAAACACAAAACTTACACGTACGTCTCTATCACAACCGATAAGCGAACACGGCTCATTCAAGCTGATCTGACCAAACGAACCAAAACAAAAGGAAAAAAACAAAACAGAAACAGAAACAGAAACAAAACAAATCCGAATCGAACCAAACAACCCAACCAAATCGAGCAGCCAATACACGTACACATCCAAACCATATGATGCACATTAACAAGAGAGCAATTTCATGTCACCATCAGCATTACAATATTGACGTTCTTCCAAAATGTGAGGACAGAAGTAAGTAGGTGTATCGATTAAAATGAGCATCAGTAACAGCAATAGCTTCGTGATCAGATTGAGTTTCACATTTGGTATTGGGTTTCGTTTGGATGTGAGTGTTGGTGTGAGTATGAGTACTAATATAAGTCTGAGTGTGCGTATGGGTATGAGTAAGAGTATGGGTAAGAATATGAGTACAAGTATGAGGGAAGGGAATGAGCGTGAGCGGTGTGCTCATGTTCATCATGGTGATACTAGTTAGGAAGAGGGCGAGCACCGTGTTGCTCAAGTTGAACATGATCAAACTAAAGATGAGGATAATCCGAATTCAATCGGTAGTGATGTACAGGCTGTGGTGATCGTGGCAAAGATGGGAGTTGTTATTATTCTTACTGTTGTAATTCACATTGGGTAATATTAGTAAAGTTATGAATAAACCACTTAGATAAAGAAGCAGGAGCAGCGCCAGCAGCCGCCGTTAGCAGGAGCAGTAGCGTCAGTAGTAGTAGTAGTGGTAGTAGTATTACCATCAATAATCGTATTAGAGGTGGTAGTAGTAGTAGTAGTAGTAGTAGTAGTAGTAGCATAAGCAGCATAGCAGCAGCAGCAGCATTATTCTCTGTAGCATCGGCCTGTATCTGATTGCCTCGTCGTGGTACTTTTAACTGGTAATTTGCGAACTATTCGGATCATGATTGTCACGTTCGCTTTTCGAATCTGGAATTTCCGACTCAGTATTTTCGACGTCGATTTTCTATGTGACGCGATGTGTTATACTTGCTAATGTGATCACTCGGTGTTAAATAGTTGGTGTCATTGGTTTTAATTTGGTATTTGTATGGAAAAATGTACCTGTTCCTCATTCCCACGTATGTGTGATGTGTGTAATTTTCAATGGTATTTTGATATACCCCAAAATGAACAGTTGTGTTTTGGCGATGGGTGTAGACGTTGCTATTTATCACTTGTTTTCTGGTGACAATTGCTCATGAAATATTGTACATACATTGTTGTTGTGAATGTGTAGTATGGTATTTAAGTTATTGAGTGGTAAAATTTGTTGGTTTTGTTATGTCTTCGATTTGGTTATTATATGATGCAAGTGTTTTTCTGTAGGATTTGATATGAATTGTATTGATTGTATTGTGTGTTGTGATGTGGTTTGTTTAGATTGAGTGAATTGTATTTAATGGGAGTAAGGGATCATCCGAGGACGTCCCCACTGACAAAAACTACGCGTCCGAGCGATCCCGATTAGGGATCGTCGCAGGCTTCAACCCGCCAGAGTGCAAGGGCGAGCCTCCACCTGAGGCCAAGGCATTCGTGATCACCCTGGTCCCGGCGCCAAGTAAGTTTAATCAAAAACTCACATTTGCCAACACGACGCAAAACCACCAAAACATCACCAATCACCTCATATGCATAACTCATCACGCCAACATTGCAATACCAATGAATAGACTAGCTAAATCAACTCAAACCATAAGATAGTCACACATGTACTAATAACACACACATTCAAAATACTCGTCAATCGATAAGTAAATCACAATATCGAACAAGTACAACAAACCTCTCGACCATGCTACTAGTATCTCTCAATCAGTGGTGCATACATCGCTGCACTCAAATACACCTATCCAAGAGAAAATGAGCACCGACCAAACACAAAACTTACACGTACGTCTCTATCACAACCGATAAGCGAACACGGCTCATTCAAGCTGATCTGACCAAACGAACCAAAACAAGAGGGGAAAAAACAAAACAGAAACAGAAACAGAAACAGAAACAAAACAAATCCGAATCGAACCAAACAACTCGACCAAATCGAGCAGCCAATACACGTACACATCCAAACCATATGATGCACATTAACAAGAGAGCAATTTCATGTCACCATCAGCATTACAATATTGACGTTCTTCCAAAATGTGAGGACAGAAGTAAGTAGGTGTATCGATTAAAATGAGCATCAGTAACAGCAATAGCTTCGTGATCAGATTGAGTTTCACATTTGGTATTGGGTTTCGTTTGGATGTGAGTGTTGGTGTGAGTATGAGTACTAATATAAGTCTGAGTGTGCGTATGGGTATGAGTAAGAGTATGGGTAAGAATATGAGTACAAGTATGAGGGAAGGGAATGAGCGTGAGCGGTGTGCTCATGTTCATCATGGTGATACTAGTTAGGAAGAGGGCGAGCACCGTGTTGCTCAAGTTGAACATGATCAAACTAAAGATGAGGATAATCCGAATTCAATCGGTAGTGATGTACAGGCTGTGGTGATCGTGGCAAAGATGGGAGTTGTTATTATTCTTACTGTTGTAATTCACATTGGGTAATATTAGTAAAGTTATGATTAAACCACTTAGATAAAGAAGCAGGAGCAGCGCCAGCAGCCGCCGTTAGCAGGAGCAGTAGCGTCAGTAGTAGTAGTAGTGGTAGTAGTATTACCATTAATAATCGTATTAGAGGTGGTAGTAGTAGTAGTAGTAGTAGTAGTAGTAGTAGTAGTAGTAGTAGTAGTAGTAGTAGTAGTAGTAGTAGTAGTAGTAGCATAAGCAGCAGCAGCAGCAGCAGCAGCAGCATTATTCTCTGTAGCATCGGCCTGTATCTGATTGCCTCGTCGTGGTACTTTTAACTGGTAATTTGCGAACTATTCGGATCATGATTGTCACGTTCGCTTTTCGAATCTGGAATTTCCCACTCAGTATTTTCGAGGTCGATTTTCTATGTGACGCGATGTGTTATACTTGCTAATGCGATCACTCGATGTTAAATAGTTGGTGTCATTGGTTTTAATTTGGTATTTGTATGGAAAAATGTACCTGTTCCTCATTCCCACGTATGTGTGATGTGTGTAATTTTCAATGGTATTTTGATATACCCCAAAATGAACAGTTGTGTTTTGGCGATGGGTGTAGACGTTGCTATTTATCACTTGTTTTCTGGTGACAATTGCTCATGAAATATTGTACATACATTGTTGTTGTGAATGTGTAGTATGGTATTTAAGTTATTGAGTGGTAAAATTTGTTGGTTTTGTTATGTCTTCGATTTGGTTATTATATGATGCAAGTGTTTTTCTGTAGGATTTGATATGAATTGTATTGATTGTATTGTGTGTTGTGATGTGGTTTGTTTAGATTGAGTGAATTGTATTTAATGGGAGTAAGGGATCATCCGAGGACGTCCCCACTGACAAAAACTACGCGTCCGAGCGATCCCGATTAGGGATCGTCGCAGGCTTCAACCCGCCAGAGTGCAAGGGCGAGCCTCCACCTGAGGCCAAGGCATTCGTGATCACCCTGGTCCCGGCGCCAAGTAAGTTTAATCACAAACTCACATTTGTCAACACGACGCAAAACCACCAAAACATCACCAATCACCTCATATGCATAACTCATCACGCCAACATTGCAATACCAATGAATAGACTAGCTAAATCAACTCAAACCATAAGATAGTCACACATGTACTAATAACACACACATTCAAAATACTCGTCAATCGATAAGTAAATCACAATATCGAACAAGTACAACAAACCTCTCGACCATGCTACTAGTATCTCTCAATCAGTGGTGTATACATCGCTGCACTCAAATACACCTATCCAAGAGAAAATGAGCACCGACCAAACACAAAACTTACACGTACGTCTCTATCACAACCGATAAGCGAACACGGCTCATTCAAGCTGATCTGACCAAACGAACCAAAGCAAGAGGGGAAAAAACAAAACAGAAACAGAAACAGAAACAGAAACAAAACAAATCCGAATCGAACCAAACAACTCGACCAAATCGAGCAGCCAATACACGTACACATCCAAACCATATGATGCACATTAACAAGAGAGCAATTTCATGTCACCATCAGCATTACAATATTGACGTTCTTCCAAAATGTGAGGACAGAAGTAAGTAGGTGTATCGATTAAAATGAGCATCAGTAACAGCAATAGCTTCGTGATCAGATTGAGTTTCACATTTGGTATTGGGTTTCGTTTGGATGTGAGTGTTGGTGTGAGTATGAGTACTAATATAAGTCTGAGTGTGCGTATGGGTATGAGTAAGAGTATGGGTAAGAATATGAGTACAAGTATGAGGGAAGGGAATGAGCGTGAGCGGTGTGCTCATGTTCATCATGGTGATACTAGTTAGGAAGAGGGCGAGCACCGTGTTGCTCAAGTTGAACATGATCAAACTAAAGATGAGGATAATCCGAATTCAATCGGTAGTGATGTACAGGCTGTGGTGATCGTGGCAAAGATGGGAGTTGTTATTATTCTTACTGTTGTAATTCACATTGGGTAATATTAGTAAAGTTATGATTAAACCACTTAGATAAAGAAGCAGGAGCAGCGCCAGCAGCCGCCGTTAGCAGGAGCAGTAGCGTCAGTAGTAGTAGTAGTGGTAGTAGTATTACCATTAATAATCGTATTAGAGGTGGTAGTAGTAGTAGTAGTAGTAGTAGTAGTAGTAGTAGTAGTAGTAGTAGTAGTAGTAGTAGTAGTAGTAGTAGTAGTAGTAGTAGTAGCATAAGCAGCAGCAGCAGCAGCAGCAGCAGCATTATTCTCTGTAGCATCGGCCTGTATCTGATTGCCTCGTCGTGGTACTTTTAACTGGTAATTTGCGAACTATTCGGATCATGATTGTCACGTTCGCTTTTCGAATCTGGAATTTCCGACTCAGTATTTTCGAGGGCGATTTTCTATGTGACGCGATGTGTTATACTTGCTAATGCGATCACTCGATTTTAAATAGTTGGTGTCATTGGTTTTAATTTGGTATTTGTATGGAAAAATGTACCTGTTCCTCATTCCCACGTATGTGTGATGTGTGTAATTTTCAATGGTATTTTGATATACCCCAAAATGAACAGTTGTGTTTTGGCGATGGGTGTAGACGTTGCTATTTATCACTTGTTTTCTGGTGACAATTGCTCATGAAATATTGTACATACATTGTTGTTGTGAATGTGTAGTATGGTATTTAAGTTATTGAGTGGTAAAATTTGTTGGTTTTGTTATGTCTTCGATTTGGTTATTATATGATGCAAGTGTTTTTCTGTAGGATTTGATATGAATTGTATTGATTGTATTGTGTGTTGTGATGTGGTTTGTTTAGATTGAGTGAATTGTATTTAATGGGAGTAAGGGATCATCCGAGGACGTCCCCACTGACAAAAACTACGCGTCCGAGCGATCCCGATTAGGGATCGTCGCAGGCTTCAACCCGCCAGAGTGCAAGGGCGAGCCTCCACCTGAGGCCAAGGCATTCGTGATCACCCTGGTCCCGGCGCCAAGTAAGTTTAATCAAAAACTCACATTTGCCAACACGACGCAAAACCACCAAAACATCACCAATCACCTCATATGCATAACTCATCACGCCAACATTGCAATACCAATGAATAGACTAGCTAAATCAACTCAAACCATAAGATAGTCACACATGTACTAATAACACACACATTCAAAATACTCGTCAATCGATAAGTAAATCACAATATCGAACAAGTACAACAAACCTCTCGACCATGCTACTAGTATCTCTCAATCAGTAGTGTATACATCGCTGCACTCAAATACACCTATCCAAGAGAAAATGAGCACCGACCAAACACAAAACTTACACGTACGTCTCTATCACAACCGATAAGCGAACACGGCTCATTCAAGCTGATCTGACCAAACGAACCAAAACAAAAGGGAAAAAAAACAAAACAGAAACAGAAACAGAAACAGAAACAAAACAAATCCGAATCGAACCAAACAACTCGACCAAATCGAGCAGCCAATACACGTACACATCCAAACCATATGATGCACATTAACAAGAGAGCAATTTCATGTCACCATCAGCATTACAATATTGACGTTCTTCCAAAATGTGAGGACAGAAGTAAGTAGGTGTATCGATTAAAATGAGCATCAGTAACAGCAATAGCTTCGTGATCAGATTGAGTTTCACATTTGGTATTGGGTTTCGTTTGGATGTGAGTGTTGGTGTGAGTATGAGTACTAATATAAGTCTGAGTGTGCGTATGGGTATGAGTAAGAGTATGGGTAAGAATATGAGTACAAGTATGAGGGAAGGGAATGAGCGTGAGCGGTGTGCTCATGTTCATCATGGTGATACTAGTTAGGAAGAGGGCGAGCACCGTGTTGCTCAAGTTGAACATGATCAAACTAAAGATGAGGATAATCCGAATTCAATCGGTAGTGATGTACAGGCTGTGGTGATCGTGGCAAAGATGGGAGTTGTTATTATTCTTACTGTTGTAATTCACATTGGGTAATATTAGTAAAGTTATGATTAAACCACTTAGATAAAGAAGCAGGAGCAGCGCCAGCAGCCGCCGTTAGCAGGAGCAGTAGCGTCAGTAGTAGTAGTAGTGGTAGTAGTATTACCATTAATAATCGTATTAGAGGTGGTAGTAGTAGTAGTAGTAGTAGTAGTAGTAGTAGTAGTAGTAGTAGTAGTAGTAGTAGTAGTAGTAGTAGTAGTAGTAGTAGCATAAGCAGCAGCAGCAGCAGCAGCAGCAGCATTATTCTCTGTAGCATCGGCCTGTATCTGATTGCCTCGTCGTGGTACTTTTAACTGGTAATTTGCGAACTATTCGGATCATGATTGTCACGTTCGCTTTTCGAATCTGGAATTTCCGACTCAGTATTTTCGAGGTCGATTTTCTATGTGACGCGATGTGTTATACTTGCTAATGCGATCACTCGGTGTTAAATAGTTGGTGTCATTGGTTTTAATTTGGTATTTGTATGGAAAAATGTACCTGTTCCTCATTCCCACGTATGTGTGATGTGTGTAATTTTCAATGGTATTTTGATATACCCCAAAATGAACAGTTGTGTTTTGGCGATGGGTGTAGACGTTGCTATTTATCACTTGTTTTCTGGTGACAATTGCTCATGAAATATTGTACATACATTGTTGTTGTGAATGTGTAGTATGGTATTTAAGTTATTGAGTGGTAAAATTTGTTGGTTTTGTTATGTCTTCGATTTGGTTATTATATGATGCAAGTGTTTTTCTGTAGGATTTGATATGAATTGTATTGATTGTATTGTGTGTTGTGATGTGATGTGGTTTGTTTAGATTGAGTGAATTGTATTTAATGGGAGTAAGGGATCATCCGAGGACGTCCCCACTGACAAAAACTACGCGTCCGAGCGATCCCGATTAGGGATCGTCGCAGGCTTCAACCCGCCAGAGTGCAAGGGCGAGCCTCCACCTGAGGCCAAGGCATTCGTGATCACCCTGGTCCCGGCGCCAAGTAAGTTTAATCACAAACTCACATTTGCCAACACGACGCAAAACCACCAAAACATCACCAATCACCTCATATGCATAACTCATCACGCCAACATTGCAATACCAATGAATAGACTAGCTAAATCAACTCAAACCATAAGATAGTCACACATGTACTAATAACACACACATTCAAAATACTCGTCAATCGATAAGTAAATCACAATATCGAACAAGTACAACAAACCTCTCGACCATGCTACTAGTATCTCTCAATCAGTGGTGTATACATCGCTGCACTCAAATACACCTATCCAAGAGAAAATGAGCACCGACCAAACACAAAACTTACACGTACGTCTCTATCACAACCGATAAGCGAACACGGCTCATTCAAGCTGATCTGACCAAACGAACCAAAACAAAAGGGGAAAAAAAAAAAAACAGAAACACAAACAGAAACAAAACAAATCCGAATCGAACCAAACAACTCGACCAAATCGAGCAGCCAATACACGTACACATCCAAACCATATGATGCACATTAACAAGAGAGCAATTTCATGTCACCATCAGCATTACAATATTGACGTTCTTCCAAAATGTGAGGACAGAAGTAAGTAGGTGTATCGATTAAAATGAGCATCAGTAACAGCAATAGCTTCGTGATCAGATTGAGTTTCACATTTGGTATTGGGTTTCGTTTGGATGTGAGTGTTGGTGTGAGTATGAGTACTAATATAAGTCTGAGTGTGCGTATGGGTATGAGTAAGAGTATGGGTAAGAATATGAGTACAAGTATGAGGGAAGGGAATGAGCGTGAGCGGTGTGCTCATGTTCATCATGGTGATGCTAGTTAGGAAGAGGGCGAGCACCGTGTTGCTCAAGTTGAACATGATCAAACTAAAGATGAGGATAATCCGAATTCAATCGGTAGTGATGTACAGGCTGTGGTGATCGTGGCAAAGATGGGAGTTGTTATTATTCTTACTGTTGTAATTCACATTGGGTAATATTAGTAAAGTTATGAATAAACCACTTAGATAAAGAAGCAGGAGCAGCGCCAGCAGCCGCCGTTAGCAGGAGCAGTAGCGTCAGTAGTAGTAGTAGTGGTAGTAGTATTACCATTAATAATCGTATTAGAGGTGGTAGTAGTAGTAGTAGTAGTAGTAGTAGTAGTAGTAGTAGTAGTAGTAGTAGTAGTAGTAGCATAAGCAGCAGCAGCAGCTTTATTCTCTGTAGCATCGGCCTGTATCTGATTGCCTCGTCGTGGTACTTTTAACTGGTAATTTGCGAACTATTCGGATCATGATTGTCACGTTCGCTTTTCGAATCTGGAATTTCCCACTCAATATTTTCGAGGTCGATTTTCTATGTGACGCGATGTGTTATACTTGCTAATGCGATCACTCGATGTGAAATAGTTGGTGTCATTGGTTTTAATTTGGTATTTGTATGGAAAAATGTACCTGTTCCTCATTCCCACGTATGTGTGATGTGTGTAATTTTCAATGGTATTTTGATATATCCCAAAATGAACAGTTGTGTTTTGGCGATGGGTGTAGACGTTGCTATTTATCACTTGTTTTCTGGTGACAATTGCTCATGAAATATTGTACATACATTGTTGTTGTGAATGTGTAGTATGGTATTTAAGTTATTGAGTGGTAAAATTTGTTGGTTTTGTTATGTCTTCGATTTGGTTATTATATGATGCAAGTGTTTTTCTGTAGGATTTGATATGAATTGTATTGATTGTATTGTGTGTTGTGATGTGATGTGGTTTGTTTAGATTGAGTGAATTGTATTTAATGGGAGTAAGGGATCATCCGAGGACGTCCCCACTGACAAAAACTACGCGTCCGAGCGATCCCGATTAGGGATCGTCGCAGGCTTCAACCCGCCAGAGTGCAAGGGCGAGCCTCCACCTGAGGCCAAGGCATTCGTGATCACCCTGGTCCCGGCGCCAAGTAAGTTTAATCACAAACTCACATTTGCCAACACGACGCAAAACCACCAAAACATCACCAATCACCTCATATGCATAACTCATCACGCCAACATTGCAATACCAATGAATAGACTAGCTAAATCAACTCAAACCATAAGATAGTCACACATGTACTAATAACACACACATTCAAAATACTCGTCAATCGATAAGTAAATCACAATATCGAACAAGTACAACAAACCTCTCGACCATGCTACTAGTATCTCTCAATCAGTGGTGCATACATCGCTGCACTCAAATACACCTATCCAAGAGAAAATGAGCACCGACCAAACACAAAACTTACACGTACGTCTCTATCACAACCGATAAGCGAACACGGCTCATTCAAGCTGATCTGACCAAACGAACCAAAACAAAAGGAAAAAAACAAAACAGAAACAGAAACAGAAACAAAACAAATCCGAATCGAACCAAACAACTCGACCAAATCGAGCAGCCAATACACGTACACATCCAAACCATATGATGCACATTAACAAGAGAGCAATTTCATGTCACCATCAGCATTACAATATTGACGTTCTTCCAAAATGTGAGGACAGAAGTAAGTAGGTGTATCGATTAAAATGAGCATCAGTAACAGCAATAGCTTCGTGATCAGATTGAGTTTCACATTTGGTATTGGGTTTCGTTTGGATGTGAGTGTTGGTGTGAGTATGAGTACTAATATAAGTCTGAGTGTGCGTATGGGTATGAGTAAGAGTATGGGTAAGAATATGAGTACAAGTATGAGGGAAGGGAATGAGCGTGAGCGGTGTGCTCATGTTCATCATGGTGATGCTAGTTAGGAAGAGGGCGAGCACCGTGTTGCTCAAGTTGAACATGATCAAACTAAAGATGAGGATAATCCGAATTCAATCGGTAGTGATGTACAGGCTGTGGTGATCGTGGCAAAGATGGGAGTTGTTATTATTCTTACTGTTGTAATTCACATTGGGTAATATTAGTAAAGTTATGAATAAACCACTTAGATAAAGAAGCAGGAGCAGCGCCAGCAGCCGCCGTTAGCAGGAGCAGTAGCGTCAGTAGTAGTAGTAGTGGTAGTAGTATTACCATTATTAATCGTATTAGAGGTGGTAGTAGTAGTAGTAGTAGTAGTAGTAGTAGTAGTAGTAGTAGTAGTAGTAGTAGTAGTAGTAGTAGTAGTAGTAGTAGTAGTAGTAGTAGTAGTATTAGTAGTAGTAGTAGTAGTAGCATAAGCAGCAGCAGCAGCTTTATTCTCTGTAGCATCGGCCTGTATCTGATTGCCTCGTCGTGGTACTTTTAACTGGTAATTTGCGAACTATTCGGATCATGATTGTCACGTTCGCTTTTCGAATCTGGAATTTCCCACTCAATATTTTCGAGGTCGATTTTCTATGTGACGCGATGTGTTATACTAGCTAATGCGATCACTCGATGTTAAATAGTTGGTGTCATTGGTTTTAATTTGGTATTTGTATGGAAAAATGTACCTGTTCCTCATTCCCACGTATGTGTGATGTGTGTAATTTTCAATGGTATTTTGATATACCCCAAAATGAACAGTTGTGTTTTGGCGATGGGTGTAGACGTTGCTATTTATCACTTGTTTTCTGGTGACAATTGCTCATGAAATATTGTACATACATTGTTGTTGTGAATGTGTAGTATGGTATTTAAGTTATTGAGTGGTAAAATTTGTTGGTTTTGTTATGTCTTCGATTTGGTTATTATATGATGCAAGTGTTTTTCTGTAGGATTTGATATGAATTGTATTGATTGTATTGTGTGTTGTGATGTGGTTTGTTTAGATTGAGTGAATTGTATTTAATGGGAGTAAGGGATCATCCGAGGACGTCCCCACTGACAAAAACTACGCGTCCGAGCGATCCCGATTAGGGATCGTCGCAGGCTTCAACCCGCCAGAGTGCAAGGGCGAGCCTCCACCTGAGGCCAAGGCATTCGTGATCACCCTGGTCCCGGCGCCAAGTAAGTTTAATCAAAAACTCACATTTGCCAACACGACGCAAAACCACCAAAACATCACCAATCACCTCATATGCATAACTCATCACGCCAACATTGCAATACCAATGAATAGACTAGCTAAATCAACTCAAACCATAAGATAGTCACACATGTACTAATAACACACACATTCAAAATACTCGTCAATCGATAAGTAAATCACAATATCGAACAAGTACAACAAACCTCTCGACCATGCTACTAGTATCTCTCAATCAGTGGTGTATACATCGCTGCACTCAAATACACCTATCCAAGAGAAAATGAGCACCGACCAAACACAAAACTTACACGTACGTCTCTATCACAACCGATAAGCGAACACGGCTCATTCAAGCTGATCTGACCAAACGAACCAAAACAAAAGGGAAAAAAAACAAAACAGAAACACAAACAGAAACAAAACAAATCCGAATCGAACCAAACAACTCGACCAAATCGAGCAGCCAATACACGTACACATCCAAACCATATGATGCACATTAACAAGAGAGCAATTTCATGTCACCATCAGCATTACAATATTGACGTTCTTCCAAAATGTGAGGACAGAAGTAAGTAGGTGTATCGATTAAAATGAGCATCAGTAACAGCAATAGCTTCGTGATCAGATTGAGTTTCACATTTGGTATTGGGTTTCGTTTGGATGTGAGTGTTGGTGTGAGTATGAGTACTAATATAAGTCTGAGTGTGCGTATGGGTATGAGTAAGAGTATGGGTAAGAATATGAGTACAAGTATGAGGGAAGGGAATGAGCGTGAGCGGTGTGCTCATGTTCATCATGGTGATGCTAGTTAGGAAGAGGGCGAGCACCGTGTTGCTCAAGTTGAACATGATCAAACTAAAGATGAGGATAATCCGAATTCAATCGGTAGTGATGTACAGGCTGTGGTGATCGTGGCAAAGATGGGAGTTGTTATTATTCTTACTGTTGTAATTCACATTGGGTAATATTAGTAAAGTTATGATTAAACCACTTAGATAAAGAAGCAGGAGCAGCGCCAGCAGCCGCCGTTAGCAGGAGCAGTAGCGTCAGTAGTAGTAGTAGTGGTAGTAGTATTACCATTAATAATCGTATTAGAGGTGGTAGTAGTAGTAGTAGTAGTAGTAGTAGTAGTAGTAGTAGTAGTAGTAGTAGTAGTAGTAGTAGTAGTAGTAGTAGTAGTAGTAGCATAAGCAGCAGCAGCAGCTTTATTCTCTGTAGCATCGGCCTGTATCTGATTGCCTCGTCGTGGTACTTTTAACTGGTAATTTGCGAACTATTCGGATCATGATTGTCACGTTCGCTTTTCGAATCTGGAATTTCCCACTCAATATTTTCGAGGTCGATTTTCTATGTGACGCGATGTGTTATACTTGCTAATGCGATCACTCGATGTTAAATAGTTGGTGTCATTGGTTTTAATTTGGTATTTGTATGGAAAAATGTACCTGTTCCTCATTCCCACGTATGTGTGATGTGTGTAATTTTCAATGGTATTTTGATATACCCCAAAATGAACAGTTGTGTTTTGGCGATGGGTGTAGACGTTGCTATTTATCACTTGTTTTCTGGTGACAATTGCTCATGAAATATTGTACATACATTGTTGTTGTGAATGTGTAGTATGGTATTTAAGTTATTGAGTGGTAAAATTTGTTGGTTTTGTTATGTCTTCGATTTGGTTATTATATGATGCAAGTGTTTTTCTGTAGGATTTGATATGAATTGTATTGATTGTATTGTGTGTTGTGATGTGGTTTGTTTAGATTGAGTGAATTGTATTTAATGGGAGTAAGGGATCATCCGAGGACGTCCCCACTGACAAAAACTACGCGTCCGAGCGATCCCGATTAGGGATCGTCGCAGGCTTCAACCCGCCAGAGTGCAAGGGCGAGCCTCCACCTGAGGCCAAGGCATTCGTGATCACCCTGGTCCCGGCGCCAAGTAAGTTTAATCAAAAACTCACATTTGCCAACACGACGCAAAACCACCAAAACATCACCAATCACCTCATATGCATAACTCATCACGCCAACATTGCAATACCAATGAATAGACTAGCTAAATCAACTCAAACCATAAGATAGTCACACATGTACTAATAACACACACATTCAAAATACTCGTCAATCGATAAGTAAATCACAATATCGAACAAGTACAACAAACCTCTCGACCATGCTACTAGTATCTCTCAATCAGTAGTGTATACATCGCTGCACTCAAATACACCTATCCAAGAGAAAATGAGCACCGACCAAACACAAAACTTACACGTACGTCTCTATCACAACCGATAAGCGAACACGGCTCATTCAAGCTGATCTGACCAAACGAACCAAAACAAGAGGGGAAAAAACAAAACAGAAACAGAAACAGAAACAGAAACAAAACAAATCCGAATCGAACCAAACAACTCGACCAAATCGAGCAGCCAATACACGTACACATCCAAACCATATGATGCACATTAACAAGAGAGCAATTTCATGTCACCATCAGCATTACAATATTGACGTTCTTCCAAAATGTGAGGACAGAAGTAAGTAGGTGTATCGATTAAAATGAGCATCAGTAACAGCAATAGCTTCGTGATCAGATTAAGTTTCACATTTGGTATTGGGTTTCGTTTGGATGTGAGTGTTGTTGTGAGTATGAGTACTAATATAAGTCTGAGTGTGCGTATGGGTATGAGTAAGAGTATGGGTAAGAATATGAGCACAAGTATGAGGGAAGGGAATGAGCGTGAGCGGTGTGCTCATGTTCATCATGGTGACGCTAGTTAGGAAGAGGGCGAGCACCGTGTTGCTCAAGTTGAACATGATCAAACTAAAGATGAGGATAATCCGAATTCAATCGGTAGTGATGTACAGGCTGTGGTGATCGTGGCAAAGATGGGAGTTGTTATTATTCTTACTGTTGTAATTCACATTGGGTAATATTAGTAAAGTTATGATTAAACCACTTAGATAAAGAAGCAGGAGCAGCGCCAGCAGCCGCCGTTAGCAGGAGCAGTAGCGTCAGTAGTAGTAGTAGTGGTAGTAGTGTAACAAGGACGACAACGCACGGCAGGATACTTGTATTCCCACGGTCACACAAGTCCAGTCATGGCACACATACAGTCGCTTATATAGGCTTTTTTCCAGACTGCGCGGCACCAAGATTGCTATTGTCGCTGCTTGAGCGCTTCGGCTGCATTCTGTCCATTTGCCTGTGGCCGATGGCTTGCTTCTCTTGCCCGTCATTTCCCTTCGGTTGGTCCGACTGTCTCAGTTGACGGCTCGATCGGCAGCCCTTCACCTGAGCTATCTTGCTGGTTGCCGGAGGTCCCGCTGCTTCCTCTCTGGTCGTCTGTGTGCTTCTTTTTGCCTGCTTCGGGACGCCTCCGACATATTCGCCACCTGTTCTCTTGTCTGTGGCCCTTGTTTGGTTCGTTCGTTCGCCTTGATGTTTACGCCGTTCCCTGGCCCCAGCATTCCCTGTTACACTCGCCCTTCCTTTAAAACATTCGGTCCGGACGTGCCGGGGTGCCAAGTCGCATCCGTTCACCCATTTGCCTCGTGGTCCTTGATCGATTTTCAAACTGGAATTCTTCCTCTCCAATACGGTGTAGGGTCCACTCCATCGTTTGTGGAACTTGCTAGCCCCCGGACCGGCCACTGCGGGTCTGTTACGATTCCTTACTTTTACCAGCTGTCCGGACATGAACGGATCCCATTTCTGTGTTTTGTTCCGTCTATCGTACCTTGCCTTGTTACGACTCTGAGCAATTCTTGTCTGTTGTATGGCCACTTTCTCTAGATGCCTCCGCTCGCGGGTTGTCAGAGGTTTATCATTCTTCATGTTGAGCCACACATCCAGTCGCGTTCTAGGTTCCTGCCCAAAAACCAGTTCAAACGGTGTCGTCCCCGTTGTTGAATGGCTCGTTGCGCGGTAACTGAGTAATATCTCCGACAGTCCTTCTTGCCAATCACTTCCGTGGTTATTTAGCCACTCCTTCAGCGTTCTGTTGAATCTTTCCGTCATTCCGTTTGCCTGGGGGTGGTAAGGCGACGTTCGTATTCGCCGGATCCTCCATTGTTCCAACATGTCTCGAAATTTCTTCGATTCGAAGCAGGGACCCTGGTCAGTGATGACCGTTTCTGGTACACCAAATCGCGCCACCACATTATCGACAAACACTCGAGAGACCGTATCGCCTGTTTGATCCGGTATCGGGATTGCTTCCACCCAGCGAGACACGTGGTCAACCATTGTCATGATGTACCGGTTTCCAGTAACACTCACAGGTAAAGGACCAAAAATGTCCAAACCCCAGCTTTGAAAGACTCGCTGTGCTTCTATGGGCTGCATTGGCGGTGTAGCTGTTGCGTGCTCCCGGTTCCGTTGACAATCGGGGCAAGTTCGTATGTAGTCGTCAACGTCGTGCCGCATCGTGGGCCAGAAGACTCTGCGCCGCAACAATTCGAAGACTCGTTGTTGTCCTATGTGAGCACTGTCGTGCGCTAGCTGTATTGCCTGCTCACGTACGGCCTCGGGAACAAAAGGCAGTCGTCTGGGTCGCAGACCCTGTCCCACATCAACGTCAACGAACAGCTTGCCATCTTCCGCATGCAATCGCTCCCAAATTTTTAGTAGGTCGCGCAGTGCAGGTGAGCTCCCGTCTGGTCTTGTTTTGGCTTGAAGATGTGAACAAACCGTTCGCACCAGACTGTCATTTCTTTGGTGGCTGAAAACACCCTCATTTGACATTAGCCGATTCACTGGGATCGCCTCCGCCGGCAGTTGGTCGTCTGGGATCGGGCGGGATAATGCGTCAGGTATTTCGTTTTCTCGTCCGCTAACATGCTCGATTGTAAAGGTGAATTCTTGCAGGCGGTACGCCCACCGTGCCAACCTCCCTCTTGGATCTCTTGTTGTCATCAACCACGTCAATGGCTTGTGATCCGTTTTGATACAGAAGTTAGTAGCAGTCAGATATGTTCTCCACTTTTCCAGTGCCCACACGATTGCTAAGCATTCCTTTTCCGTGGTGGAGTATTTCCTCTCGGCACTTGTGAGCAGTCGACTGGCGTACTCGATCACTCCAGACGGTTGTGACAATACTGCGCCAATTCCGACGTCACTGGCATCCACAGGAACTCATACTGCTTCCCGTTGACACAGAACGCTGTTTTCTCTCTGTCGCTCACGGGCACCGGCAGCTGCCAATAGCCCGACCTCAAGTCGATTAACGACAGCACCTTCGCGTCATGAAGCTGCTCAAATATCTCCTCGGTTAATGGCATTGGGAACGCATCCTTGATTGTGACGCGGTTGAGTTCCCGGAAGTCAACGCAAAATCTATACGTCCCATCCGATTTCCGCGTTAACAACACTGGTGAGGAATACGGGCTAGTGCTTTCCTGAATTATTCCCTTCGACAGCATGTCCCGAACCTGCTTCTCAACTTCCGGTACGACTTCCCGCGGCAGCCTCCGATACACTGGTTTGCACACCGCACCCGGCACCAAATTGATCCTGTGTTCTTGCCAATCGCAAAAGCCGTACTCATCATCTGGTGTCGAAAACAACTCCGCATACCTCTCGAGACACTGTCTGACACACGGGACTGGACAACCTGGAACCGAGGAAGTTTTTACGATACCAACGCGGTTCAGCCGGCCCCAGCGGGATTGCAGCTCGACATCCTTCTCCCCAACCCGCATTCGATGAGCTTCGAAATCAATTTTTGCTCCTACGCGTTCCAACAGATCAACCCCTACGATTGTCTCGGCGACCCCTTCAACCAGTAACATCTCATGCGTCACACGAACGTCGCCGATCTGAACCGTTAGCTGCTGCTTTCCCGCTACTCTCAGAGCCTCTCCTCCGACTGCACGCACTCGTATTTCGCATGGCCTCACTACGATTCCCTCAACGCGAGGTGTCACAGATACCCCAGCCCCCGTATCTACGACTGCAATTTTACGTTCGCCCCCAATTCTGATCTCAACCATAGGCACCCCCCTCGACTTGAATGTAGATAAAGAAAAGCGAGACGAGAAGCGTTTTTCTGGACAAAATCGGGCGAAATGTCCTACCTTGCCACATGCAAAGCACCTCCTTCGTGTTCCATGCATCATTGCGTCATTATTGCGTTGTGTTTGTCGATTGAGTTCCAGTTTTAATTGTGCGATTTCCTCGCTCATCTTCTGCAACGTGGACTCCAAATCCGATTGCTCTAATCGGGAAACTGTCACTTCTTCGTGGGCTGCACGAACAATCATAAACAGGCGTTCTGTATCATTCACGCCGCACGCAATCGCCATTCTCAACCTGCCTTGGACATCCGGGGCCATGCTTTGAACGAAACGATCACGAACAAGGCGTGCCCTAGTTACGCCACTTGCCTCGGGCAGCCCGATCGATAGTTGGCGCAACAGGTACTGATAATGAACGACTGGGTCTTGGGTGCTGTCATAACGAGCCGTACTGAATCGGTCCATTGCTTTCTGCCGATCACCTTCCTGTGTGAACTCCTTCACCAGCCCCGCACGGACCTCCCGATAAGTGAGGCTTGTTTTTCCCCCCATCTTCAGATCATACACAGCCTTGGCACGCCCAGTCAGCAGTGCCCCAAGCGCCGCCAACAAAGGTGTGTCTCCTTTCACTCCGTTGCATGCCGCTATCCTTTCAAAATCCGTGATCCATTCCTCCACATCCCCATCCGCGAACGCAACAGGCCAGGGAAACTTCATCACGTGAGCGTGGTCACGGCACCAATGTAACAAGGACGACAACGCACGGCAGGATACTTGTATTCCCACGGTCACACAAGTCCAGTCATGGCACACATACAGTCGCTTATATAGGCTTTTTTCCAGACTGCGCGGCACCAAGATTGCTATTGTCGCTGCTTGAGCGCTTCGGCTGCATTCTGTCCATTTGCCTGTGGCCGATGGCTTGCTTCTCTTGCCCGTCATTTCCCTTCGGTTGGTCCGACTGTCTCAGTTGACGGCTCGATCGGCAGCCCTTCACCTGAGCTATCTTGCTGGTTGCCGGAGGTCCCGCTGCTTCCTCTCTGGTCGTCTGTGTGCTTCTTTTTGCCTGCTTCGGGACGCCTCCGACATATTCGCCACCTGTTCTCTTGTCTGTGGCCCTTGTTTGGTTCGTTCGTTCGCCTTGATGTTTACGCCGTTCCCTGGCCGCAGCATTCCCTGTTACAGTAGTATTACCATTATTAATCGTAGTAGAGGTGGTAGTAGTAGTAGTAGTAGTAGTAGTAGTAGTAGTAGTAGTAGTAGTAGTAGTAGTAGTAGTAGTAGTAGTAGTAGTAGTAGTAGTAGTATTAGTAGCATAAGCAGCATAGCAGCAGCAGCAGCAGCAGCAGCATCATTATTCTCTGTAGCATCGGCCTGTATCTGATTGCCTCGTCGTGGTACTTTTAACTGGTAATTTGCGAACTATTCGGATCATGATTGTCACGTTCGCTTTTCGAATCTGGAATTTCCCACTCAATATTTTCGAGGTCGATTTTTTATGTGACGCGATGTGTTATACTTGCTAATGCGATCACTCGATGTGAAATAGTTGGTGTCATTGGTTTTAATTTGGTATTTGTATGGAAAAATGTACCTGTTCCTCATTCCCACGTATGTGTGATGTGTGTAATTTTCAATGGTATTTTGATATACCCCAAAATGAACAGTTGTGTTTTGGCGATGGGTGTAGACGTTGCTATTTATCACTTGTTTTCTGGTGACAATTGCTCATGAAATATTGTACATACATTGTTGTTGTGAATGTGTAGTATGGTATTTAAGTTATTGAGTGGTAAAATTTGTTGGTTTTGTTATGTCTTCGATTTGGTTATTATATGATGCAAGTGTTTTTCTGTAGGATTTGTTATGAATTGTATTGATTGTATTGTGTGTTGTGATGCGGTTTGTTTAGATTGAGTGAATTGTATTTAATGGGAATAAGGGATCATCCGAGGACGTCCCCACTGACAAAAACTACGCGTCCGAGCGATCCCGATTAGGGATCGTCGCAGGCTTCAACCCGCCAGAGTGCAAGGGCGAGCCTCCACCTGAGGCCAAGGCATTCGTGATCACCCTGGTCCCGGCGCCAAGTAAGTTTAATCACAAACTCACATTTGCCAACACGACGCAAAACCACCAAAACATCACCAATCACCTCATATGCATAACTCATCACGCCAACATTGCAATACCAATGAATAGACTAGCTAAATCAACTCAAACCATAAGATAGTCACACATGTACTAATAACACACACATTCAAAATACTCGTCAATCGATAAGTAAATCACAATATCGAACAAGTACAACAAACCTCTCGACCATGCTACTAGTATCTCTCAATCAGTAGTGTATACATCGCTGCACTCAAATACACCTATCCAAGAGAAAATAAGCACCGACCAAACACAAAACTTACACGTACGTCTCTATCACAACCGATAAGCGAACACGGCTCATTCAAGCTGATCTGACCAAACGAACCAAAACAAGAGGGGAAAAAACAAAACAGAAGCAGAAACAGAAACAAAACAAATCCGAATCGAACCAAACAACTCGACCAAATCGAGCAGCCAATACACGTACACATCCAAACCATATGATGCACATTAACAAGAGAGCAATTTCATGTCACCATCAGCATTAAAATATTGACGTTCTTCCAAAATGTGAGGACAGAAGTAAGTAGGTGTATCGATTAAAATGAGCATCAGTAACAGCAATAGCTTCGTGATCAGATTAAGTTTCACATTTGGTATTGGGTTTCGTTTGGATGTGAGTGTTGGTGTGAGTATGAGTATTAATATAAGTCTGAGTGTGCGTATGGGTATGAGTAAGAGTATGGGTAAGAATATGAGCACAAGTATGAGGGAAGGGAATGAGCGTGAGCGGTGTGCTCATGTTCATCATGGTGATGCTAGTTAGGAAGAGGGCGAGCACCGTGTTGCTCAAGTTGAACATGATCAAACTAAAGATGAGGATAATCCGAATTCAATCGGTAGTGATGTACAGGCTGTGGTGATCGTGGCAAAGATGGGAGTTGTTATTATTCTTACTGTTGTAATTCACATTGGGTAATATTAGTAAAGTTATGAATAAACCACTTAGATAAAGAAGCAGGAGCAGCGCCAGCAGCCGCCGTTAGCAGGAGCAGTAGCGTCAGTAGTAGTAGTAGTAGTGGTAGTAGTATTACCATTATTAATCGTAGTAGAGGTGGTAGTAGTAGTAGTAGTAGTAGTAGTAGTAGTAGTAGTAGTGGTAGTAGTAGTAGTAGTAGTAGTAGTAGTAGTAGTAGTAGTAGTAGTAGTAGTAGTAGTAGTAGTAGTATTGGTAGCATAAGCAGCATAGCAGCAGCAGCAGCAGCAGCAGCAGCAGCTTTATTCTCTGTAGCATCGGCCTGTATCTGATTGCCTCGTCGTGGTACTTTTAACTGGTAATTTGCGAACTATTCGGATCATGATTGTCACGTTCGCTTTTCGAATCTGGAATTTCCCACTCAATATTTTCGAGGTCGATTTTCTATGTGACGCGATGTGTTATACTTGCTAATGCGATCACTCGATGTTAAATAGTTGGTGTCATTGGTTTTCATTTGGTATTTGTATGGAAAAATGTACCTGTTCCTCATTCCCACGTATGTGTGATGTGTGTAATTTTCAATGGTATTTTGATATACCCCAAAATGAACAGTTGTGTTTTGGCGATGGGTGTAGACGTTGCTATTTATCACTTGTTTTCTGGTGACAATTGCTCATGAAATGTTGTACATACATTGTTGTTGTGAATGTGTAGTATGGTATTTAAGTTATTGAGTGGTAAAATTTGTTGGTTTTGTTATGTCTTCGATTTGGTTATTATATGATGCAAGTGTTTTTCTGTAGGATTTGATATGAATTGTATTGATTGTATTGTGTGTTGTGATATGGTTTGTTTAGATTGAGTGAATTGTATTTAATGGGTGTAAGGGATCATCCGAGGACGTCCCCACTGACAAAAACTACGCGTCCGAGCGATCCCGATTAGGGATCGTCGCAGGCTTCAACCCGCCAGAGTGCAAGGGCGAGCCTCCACCTGAGGCCAAGGCATTCGTGATCACCCTCGTCCCGGCGCCAAGTAAGTTTAATCACAAACTCACATTTGCCAACACGACGCAAAACCACCAAAACATCACCAATCACCTCATATGCATAACTCATCACGCCAACATTGCAATACCAATGAATAGACTAGCTAAATCAACTCAAACCATAAGATAGTCACACATGTACTAATAACACACACATTCAAAATACTCGTCAATCGATAAGTAAATCACAATATCGAACAAGTACAACAAACCTCTCGACCATGCTACTAGTATCTCTCAATCAGTAGTGTATACATCGCTGCACTCAAATACACCTATCCAAGAGAAAATAAGCACCGACCAAACACAAAACTTACACGTACGTCTCTATCACAACCGATAAGCGAACACGGCTCATTCAAGCTGATCTGACCAAACGAACCAAAACAAGAGGGGAAAAAACAAAACAGAAGCAGAAACAGAAACAAAACAAATCCGAATCGAACCAAACAACTCGACCAAATCGAGCAGCCAATACACGTACACATCCAAACCATATGATGCACATTAACAAGAGAGCAATTTCATGTCACCATCAGCATTAAAATATTGACGTTCTTCCAAAATGTGAGGACAGAAGTAAGTAGGTGTATCGATTAAAATGAGCATCAGTAACAGCAATAGCTTCGTGATCAGATTAAGTTTCACATTTGGTATTGGGTTTCGTTTGGATGTGAGTGTTGGTGTGAGTATGAGTACTAATATAAGTCTGAGTGTGCGTATGGGTATGAGTAAGAGTATGGGTAAGAATATGAGCACAAGTATGAGGGAAGGGAATGAGCGTGAGCGGTGTGCTCATGTTCATCATGGTGATGCTAGTTAGGAAGAGGGCGAGCACCGTGTTGCTCAAGTTGAACATGATCAAACTAAAGATGAGGATAATCCGAATTCAATCGGTAGTGATGTACAGGCTGTGGTGATCGTGGCAAAGATGGGAGTTGTTATTATTCTTACTGTTGTAATTCACATTGGGTAATATTAGTAAAGTTATGATTAAACCACTTAGATAAAGAAGCAGGAGCAGCGCCAGCAGCCGCCGTTAGCAGGAGCAGTAGCGTCAGTAGTAGTAGTAGTGGTAGTAGTATTACCATTATTAATCGTAGTAGAGGTGGTAGTAGTAGTAGTATTAGTAGTAGTAGTAGTAGTAGTAGTAGCATAAGCAGCATAGCAGCAGCAGCAGCAGCAGCAGCAGCAGCATCATTATTCTCTGTAGCATCGGCCTGTATCTGATTGCCTCGTCGTGGTACTTTTAACTGGTAATTTGCGAACTATTCGGATCATGATTGTCACGTTCGCTTTTCGAATCTGGAATTTCCCACTCAATATTTTCGAGGTCGATTTTCTATGTGACGCGATGTGTTATACTTGCTAATGCGATCACTCGATGTGAAATAGTTGGTGTCATTGGTTTTAATTTGGTATTTGTATGGAAAAATGTACCTGTTCCTCATTCCCACGTATGTGTGATGTGTGTAATTTTCAATGGTATTTTGATATACCCCAAAATGAACAGTTGTGTTTTGGCGATGGGTGTAGACGTTGCTATTTATCACTTGTTTTCTGGTGACAATTGCTCATGAAATATTGTACATACATTGTTGTTGTGAATGTGTAGTATGGTATTTAAGTTATTGAGTGGTAAAATTTGTTGGTTTTGTTATGTCTTCGATTTGGTTATTATATGATGCAAGTGTTTTTCTGTAGGATTTGTTATGAATTGTATTGATTGTATTGTGTGTTGTGATGCGGTTTGTTTAGATTGAGTGAATTGTATTTAATGGGAATAAGGGATCATCCGAGGACGTCCCCACTGACAAAAACTACGCGTCCGAGCGATCCCGATTAGGGATCGTCGCAGGCTTCAACCCGCCAGAGTGCAAGGGCGAGCCTCCACCTGAGGCCAAGGCATTCGTGATCACCCTGGTCCCGGCGCCAAGTAAGTTTAATCACAAACTCACATTTGCCAACACGACGCAAAACCACCAAAACATCACCAATCACTTCATATGCATAACTCATCACGCCAACATTGCAATACCAATGAATAGACTAGCTAAATCAACTCAAACCATAAGATAGTCACACATGTACTAATAACACACACATTCAAAATACTCGTCAATCGATAAGTACATCACAATATCGAACAAGTACAACAAACCTCTCGACCATGCTACTAGTACCTCTCAATCAGTAGTGTATACATCGCTGCACTCAAATACACCTATCCAAGAGAAAATAAGCACCGACCAAACACAAAACTTACACGTACGTCTCTATCACAACCGATAAGCGAACACGGCTCATTCAAGCTGATCTGACCAAACGAACCAAAACAAGAGGGGAAAAAACAAAACAGAAACAGAAACAGAAACAAAACAAATCCGAATCGAACCAAACAACTCGACCAAATCGAGCAGCCAATACACGTACACATCCAAACCATATGATGCACATTAACAAGAGAGCAATTTCATGTCACCATCAGCATTACAATATTGACGTTCTTCCAAAATGTGAGGACAGAAGTAAGTAGGTGTATCGATTAAAATGAGCATCAGTAACAGCAATAGCTTCGTGATCAGATTAAGTTTCACATTTGGTATTGGGTTTCGTTTGAATGTGAGTGTTGGTGTGAGTATGAGTATTAATATAAGTCTGAGTGTGCGTATGGGTATGAGTAAGAGTATGGGTAAGAATATGAGTACAAGTATGAGGGAAGGGAATGAGCGTGAGCGGTGTGCTCATGTTCATCATGGTGATGCTAGTTAGGAAGAGGGCGAGCACCGTGTTGCTCAAGTTGAACATGATCAAACTAAAGATGAGGATAATCCGAATTCAATCGGTAGTGATGTACAGGCTGTGGTGATCGTGGCAAAGATGGGAGTTGTTATTATTCTTACTGTTGTAATTCACATTGGGTAATATTAGTAAAGTTATGAATAAACCACTTAGATAAAGAAGCAGGAGCAGCGCCAGCAGCCGCCGTTAGCAGGAGCAGTAGCGTCAGTAGTAGTAGTAGTGGTAGTAGTATTACCATTAATAATCGTAGTAGAGGTGGTAGTAGTAGTAGTAGTAGTAGTAGTAGTAGTAGTAGTAGTAGTAGTAGTAGTAGTAGTAGTAGTAGTAGTATTAGTAGTAGCATAAGCAGCAAGAGCAGCAGCAGCAGCAGCAGCAGCATTATTCTCTGTAGCATCGGCCTGTATCTGATCGCCTCGTCGTGGTACTTTTAACTGGTAATTTGCGAACTATTCGGATCATGATTGTCACGTTCGCTTTTCGAATCTGGAATTTCCGACTCAGTATTTTCGAGGTCGATTTTTTATGTGACGCGATGTGTTATACTTGCTAATGCGATCACTCGATGTGAAATAGTTGGTGTCATTGGTTTTAATTTGGTATTTGTATGGAAAAATGTACCTGTTCCTCATTCCCACGTATGTGTGATGTGTGTAATTTTCAATGGTATTTTGATATACCCCAAAATGAACAGTTGTGTTTTGGCGATGGGTGTAGACGTTGCTATTTATCACTTGTTTTCTGGTGACAATTGCTCATGAAATATTGTACATACATTGTTGTTGTGAATGTGTAGTATGGTATTTAAGTTATTGAGTGGTAAAATTTGTTGGTTTTGTTATGTCTTCGATTTGGTTATTATATGATGCAAGTGTTTTTCTGTAGGATTTGATATGAATTGTATTGATTGTATTGTGTGTTGTGATGCGGTTTGTTCAGATTGAGTGAATTGTATTTAATGGGAGTAAGGGATCATCCGAGGACGTCCCCACTGACAAAAACTACGCGTCCGAGCGATCCCGATTAGGGATCGTCGCAGGCTTCAACCCGCCAGAGTGCAAGGGCGAGCCTCCACCTGAGGCCAAGGCATTCGTGATCACCCTGGTCCCGGCGCCAAGTAAGTTTAATCACAAACTCACATTTGCCAACACGACGCAAAACCACCGAAACATCACCAATCACCTCATATGCATAACTCATCACGCCAACATTGCAATACCAATGAATAGACTAGCAAAATCAACTCAAACCATAAGATAGTCACACATGTACTAATAACACACACATTCAAAATACTCGTCAATCGATAAGTAAATCACAATATCGAACAAGTACAACAAACCTCTCGACCATGCTACTAGTATCTCTCAATCAGTAGTGTATACATCGCTGCACTCAAATACACCTATCCAAGAGAAAATAAGCACCGACCAAACACAAAACTTACACGTACGTCTCTATCACAACCGATAAGCGAACACGGCTCATTCAAGCTGATCTGACCAAACGAACCAAAACAAGAGGGGAAAAAACAAAACAGAAACAGAAACAGAAACAAAACAAATCCGAATCGAACCAAACAACTCGACCAAATCGAGCAGCCAATACACGTACACATCCAAACCATATGATGCACATTAACAAGAGAGCAATTTCATGTCACCATCAGCATTACAATATTGACGTTCTTCCAAAATGTGAGGACAGAAGTAAGTAGGTGTATCGATTAAAATGAGCATCAGTAACAGCAATAGCTTCGTGATCAGATTAAGTTTCACATTTGGTATTGGGTTTCGTTTGGATGTGAGTGTTGGTGTGAGTATGAGTATTAATATAAGTCTGAGTGTGCGTATGGGTATGAGTAAGAGTATGGGTAAGAATATGAGCACAAGTATGAGGGAAGGGAATGAGCGTGAGCGGTGTGCTCATGTTCATCATGGTGATGCTAGTTAGGAAGAGGGCGAGCACCGTGTTGCTCAAGTTGAACATGATCAAACTAAAGATGAGGATAATCCGAATTCAATCGGTAGTGATGTACAGGCTGTGGTGATCGTGGCAAAGATGGGAGTTGTTATTATTCTTACTGTTGTAATTCACATTGGGTAATATTAGTAAAGTTATGATTAAACCACTTAGATAAAGAAGCAGGAGCAGCGCCAGCAGCCGCCGTTAGCAGGAGCAGTAGCGTCAGTAGTAGTAGTAGTGGTAGTAGTATTACCATTATTAATCGTAGTAGAGGTGGTAGTAGTAGTAGTATTAGTAGTAGTAGTAGTAGTAGTAGTAGCATAAGCAGCATAGCAGCAGCAGCAGCAGCAGCAGCAGCATCATTATTCTCTGTAGCATCGGCCTGTATCTGATTGCCTCGTCGTGGTACTTTTAACTGGTAATTTGCGAACTATTCGGATCATGATTGTCACGTTCGCTTTTCGAATCTGGAATTTCCCACTCAATATTTTCGAGGTCGATTTTCTATGTGACGCGATGTGTTATACTTGCTAGTGCGATCACTCGATGTGAAATAGTTGGTGTTATTGGTTTTAATTTGGTATTTGTATGGAAAAATGTACCTGTTCCTCATTCCCACGTATGTGTGATGTGTGTAATTTTCAATGGTATTTTGATATACCCCAAAATGAACAGTTGTGTTTTGGCGATGGGTGTAGACGTTGCTATTTATCACTTGTTTTCTGGTGACAATTGCTCATGAAATATTGTACATACATTGTTGTTGTGAATGTGTAGTATGGTATTTAAGTTATTGAGTGGTAAAATTTGTTGGTTTTGTTATGTCTTCGATTTGGTTATTATATGATGCAAGTGTTTTTCTGTAGGATTTGTTATGAATTGTATTGATTGTATTGTGTGTTGTGATGCGGTTTGTTTAGATTGAGTGAATTGTATTTAATGGGTGTAAGGGATCATCCGAGGACGTCCCCACTGACAAAAACTACGCGTCCGAGCGATCCCGATTAGGGATCGTCGCAGGCTTCAACCCGCCAGAGTGCAAGGGCGAGCCTCCACCTGAGGCCAAGGCATTCGTGATCACCCTCGTCCCGGCGCCAAGTAAGTTTAATCAAAAACTCACATTTGCCAACACGACGCAAAACCACCAAAACATCACCAATCACCTCATATGCATAACTCATCACGCCAACATTGCAATACCAATGAATAGACTAGCTAAATCAACTCAAACCATAAGATAGTCACACATGTACTAATAACACACACATTCAAAATACTCGTCAATCGATAAGTAAATCACAATATCGAACAAGTACAACAAACCTCTCGACCATGCTACTAGTATCTCTCAATCAGTAGTGTATACATCGCTGCACTCAAATACACCTATCCAAGAGAAAATAAGCACCGACCAAACACAAAACTTACACGTACGTCTCTATCACAACCAATAAGCGAACACGGCTCATTCAAGCTGATCTGACCAAACGAACTAAAACAAAAAGAAAAAAACAAAACAGAAACAGAAACAGAAACAAAACAAATCCGAATCGAACCAAACAACTCGACCAAATCGAGCAGCCAATACACGTACACATCCAAACCATATGATGCACATTAACAAGAGAGCAATTTCATGTCACCATCAGCATTACAATATTGACGTTCTTCCAAAATGTGAGGACAGAAGTAAGTAGGTGTATCGATTAAAATGAGCATCAGTAACAGCAATAGCTTCGTGATCAGATTGAGTTTCACATTTGGTATTGGGTTTCGTTTGGATGTGAGTGTTGGTGTGAGTATGAGTATTAATATAAGTCTGAGTGTGCGTATGGGTATGAGTAAGAGTATGGGTAAGAATATGAGCACAAGTATGAGGGAAGGGAATGAGCGTGAGCGGTGTGCTCATGTTCATCATGGTGATGCTAGTTAGGAAGAGGGCGAGCACCGTGTTGCTCAAGTTGAACATGATCAAACTAAAGATGAGGATAATCCGAATTCAATCGGTAGTGATGTACAGGCTGTGGTGATCGTGGCAAAGATGGGAGTTGTTATTATTCTTACTGTTGTAATTCACATTGGGTAATATTAGTAAAGTTATGATTAAACCACTTAGATAAAGAAGCAGGAGCAGCGCCAGCAGCCGCCGTTAGCAGGAGCAGTAGCGTCAGTAGTAGTAGTAGTGGTAGTAGTATTACCATTATTATTCGTAGTAGAGGTGGTAGTAGTAGTAGTATTAGTAGTAGTAGTAGTAGTAGTAGTAGCATAAGCAGCATAGCAGCAGCAGCAGCAGCAGCAGCAGCATTATTCTCTGTAGCATCGGCCTGTATCTGATTGCCTCGTCGTGGTACTTTTAACTGGTAATTTGCGAACTATTCGGATCATGATTGTCACGTTCGCTTTTCGAATCTGGAATTTCCCACTCAATATTTTCGAGGTCGATTTTCTATGTGACGCGATGTGTTATACTTGCTAATGCGATCACTCGATGCGAAATAGTTGGTGTCATTGGTTTTAATTTGGTATTTGTATGGAAAAATGTACCTGTTCCTCATTCCCACGTATGTGTGATGTGTGTAATTTTCAATGGTATTTTGATATACCCCAAAATGAACAGTTGTGTTTTGGCGATGGGTGTAGACGTTGCTATTTATCACTTGTTTTCTGGTGACAATTGCTCATGAAATATTGTACATACATTGTTGTTGTGAATGTGTAGTATGGTATTTAAGTTATTGAGTGGTAAAATTTGTTGGTTTTGTTATGTCTTCGATTTGGTTATTATATGATGCAAGTGTTTTTCTGTAGGATTTGTTATGAATTGTATTGATTGTATTGTGTGTTGTGATGCGGTTTGTTTAGATTGAGTGAATTGTATTTAATGGGAATAAGGGATCATCCGAGGACGTCCCCACTGACAAAAACTACGCGTCCGAGCGATCCCGATTAGGGATCGTCGCAGGCTTCAACCCGCCAGAGTGCAAGGGCGAGCCTCCACCTGAGGCCAAGGCATTCGTGATCACCCTGGTCCCGGCGCCAAGTAAGTTTAATCACAAACTCACATTTGCCAACACGACGCAAAACCACCAATACATCACCAATCACTTCATATGCATAACTCATCACGCCAACATTGCAATACCAATGAATAGACTAGCTAAATCAACTCAAACCATAAGATAGTCACACATGTACTAATAACACACACATTCAAAATACTCGTCAATCGATAAGTAAATCACAATATCGAACAAGTACAACAAACCTCTCGACCATGCTACTAGTATCTCTCAATCAGTAGTGTATACATCGCTGCACTCAAATACACCTATCCAAGAGAAAATAAGCACCGACCAAACACAAAACTTACACGTACGTCTCTATCACAACCGATAAGCGAACACGGCTCATTCAAGCTGATCTGACCAAACGAACCAAAACAAGAGGGGAAAAAACAAAACAGAAACAGAAACAGAAACAAAACAAATCCGAATCGAACCAAACAACTCGACCAAATCGAGCAGCCAATACACGTACACATCCAAACCATATGATGCACATTAACAAGAGAGCAATTTCATGTCACCATCAGCATTACAATATTGACGTTCTTCCAAAATGTGAGGACAGAAGTAAGTAGGTGTATCGATTAAAATGAGCATCAGTAACAGCAATAGCTTCGTGATCAGATTAAGTTTCACATTTGGTATTGGGTTTCGTTTGGATGTGAGTGTTGGTGTGAGTATGAGTATTAATATAAGTCTGAGTGTGCGTATGGGTATGAGTAAGAGTATGGGTAAGAATATGAGCACAAGTATGAGGGAAGGGAATGAGCGTGAGCGGTGTGCTCATGTTCATCATGGTGATGCTAGTTAGGAAGAGGGCGAGCACCGTGTTGCTCAAGTTGAACATGATCAAACTAAAGATGAGGATAATCCGAATTCAATCGGTAGTGATGTACAGGCTGTGGTGATCGTGGCAAAGATGGGAGTTGTTATTATTCTTACTGTTGTAATTCACATTGGGTAATATTAGTAAAGTTATGATTAAACCACTTAGATAAAGAAGCAGGAGCAGCGCCAGCAGCCGCCGTTAGCAGGAGCAGTAGCGTCAGTAGTAGTAGTAGTGGTAGTAGTATTACCATTATTATTCGTAGTAGAGGTGGTAGTAGTAGTAGTATTAGTAGTAGTAGTAGTAGTAGTAGTAGCATAAGCAGCATAGCAGCAGCAGCAGCAGCAGCAGCAGCATTATTCTCTGTAGCATCGGCCTGTATCTGATTGCCTCGTCGTGGTACTTTTAACTGGTAATTTGCGAACTATTCGGATCATGATTGTCACGTTCGCTTTTCGAATCTGGAATTTCCCACTCAATATTTTCGAGGTCGATTTTCTATGTGACGCGATGTGTTATACTTGCTAATGCGATCACTCGATGCGAAATAGTTGGTGTCATTGGTTTTAATTTGGTATTTGTATGGAAAAATGTACCTGTTCCTCATTCCCACGTATGTGTGATGTGTGTAATTTTCAATGGTATTTTGATATACCCCAAAATGAACAGTTGTGTTTTGGCGATGGGTGTAGACGTTGCTATTTATCACTTGTTTTCTGGTGACAATTGCTCATGAAATATTGTACATACATTGTTGTTGTGAATGTGTAGTATGGTATTTAAGTTATTGAGTGGTAAAATTTGTTGGTTTTGTTATGTCTTCGATTTGGTTATTATATGATGCAAGTGTTTTTCTGTAGGATTTGTTATGAATTGTATTGATTGTATTGTGTGTTGTGATGCGGTTTGTTTAGATTGAGTGAATTGTATTTAATGGGAATAAGGGATCATCCGAGGACGTCCCCACTGACAAAAACTACGCGTCCGAGCGATCCCGATTAGGGATCGTCGCAGGCTTCAACCCGCCAGAGTGCAAGGGCGAGCCTCCACCTGAGGCCAAGGCATTCGTGATCACCCTGGTCCCGGCGCCAAGTAAGTTTAATCACAAACTCACATTTGCCAACACGACGCAAAACCACCAATACATCACCAATCACTTCATATGCATAACTCATCACGCCAACATTGCAATACCAATGAATAGACTAGCTAAATCAACTCAAACCATAAGATAGTCACACATGTACTAATAACACACACATTCAAAATACTCGTCAATCGATAAGTAAATCACAATATCGAACAAGTACAACAAACCTCTCGACCATGCTACTAGTATCTCTCAATCAGTAGTGTATACATCGCTGCACTCAAATACACCTATCCAAGAGAAAATAAGCACCGACCAAACACAAAACTTACACGTACGTCTCTATCACAACCGATAAGCGAACACGGCTCATTCAAGCTGATCTGACCAAACGAACCAAAACAAGAGGGGAAAAAACAAAACAGAAACAGAAACAGAAACAAAACAAATCCGAATCGAACCAAACAACTCGACCAAATCGAGCAGCCAATACACGTACACATCCAAACCATATGATGCACATTAACAAGAGAGCAATTTCATGTCACCATCAGCATTACAATATTGACGTTCTTCCAAAATGTGAGGACAGAAGTAAGTAGGTGTATCGATTAAAATGAGCATCAGTAACAGCAATAGCTTCGTGATCAGATTGAGTTTCACATTTGGTATTGGGTTTCGTTTGGATGTGAGTGTTGGTGTGAGTATGAGTATTAATATAAGTCTGAGTGTGCGTATGGGTATGAGTAAGAGTATGGGTAAGAATATGAGCACAAGTATGAGGGAAGGGAATGAGCGTGAGCGGTGTGCTCATGTTCATCATGGTGATGCTAGTTAGGAAGAGGGCGAGCACCGTGTTGCTCAAGTTGAACATGATCAAACTAAAGATGAGGATAATCCGAATTCAATCGGTAGTGATGTACAGGCTGTGGTGATCGTGGCAAAGATGGGAGTTGTTATTATTCTTACTGTTGTAATTCACATTGGGTAATATTAGTAAAGTTATGATTAAACCACTTAGATAAAGAAGCAGGAGCAGCGCCAGCAGCCGCCGTTAGCAGGAGCAGTAGCGTCAGTAGTAGTAGTAGTGGTAGTAGTATTACCATTATTATTCGTAGTAGAGGTGGTAGTAGTAGTAGTATTAGTAGTAGTAGTAGTAGTAGTAGTAGTAGTAGTAGTAGCATAAGCAGCATAGCAGCAGCAGCAGCAGCAGCATTATTCTCTGTAGCATCGGCCTGTATCTGATTGCCTCGTCGTGGTACTTTTAACTGGTAATTTGCGAACTATTCGGATCATGATTGTCACGTTCGCTTTTCGAATCTGGAATTTCCCACTCAATATTTTCGAGGTCGATTTTCTATGTGACGCGATGTGTTATACTTGCTAATGCGATCACTCGATGTTAAATAGTTGGTGTCATTGGTTTTAATTTGGTATTTGTATGGAAAAATGTACCTGTTCCTCATTCCCACGTATGTGTGATGTGTGTAATTTTCAATGGTATTTTGATATACCCCAAAATGAACAGTTGTGTTTTGGCGATGGGTGTAGACGTTGCTATTTATCACTTGTTTTCTGGTGACAATTGCTCATGAAATATTGTACATACATTGTTGTTGTGAATGTGTAGTATGGTATTTAAGTTATTGAGTGGTAAAATTTGTTGGTTTTGTTATGTCTTCGATTTGGTTATTATATGATGCAAGTGTTTTTCTGTAGGATTTGATATGAATTGTATTGTGTGTTGTGATGTGATGTGGTTTGTTTAGATTGAGTGAATTGTATTTAATGGGAGTAAGGGATCATCCGAGGACGTCCCCACTGACAAAAACTACGCGTCCGAGCGATCCCGATTAGGGATCGTCGCAGGCTTCAACCCGCCAGAGTGCAAGGGCGAGCCTCCACCTGAGGCCAAGGCATTCGTGATCACCCTGGTCCCGGCGCCAAGTAAGTTTAATCACAAACTCACATTTGCCAACACGACGCAAAACCACCAATACATCACCAATCACTTCATATGCATAACTCATCACGCCAACATTGCAATACCAATGAATAGACTAGCTAAATCAACTCAAACCATAAGATAGTCACACATGTACTAATAACACACACATTCAAAATACTCGTCAATCGATAAGTAAATCACAATATCGAACAAGTACAACAAACCTCTCGACCATGCTACTAGTATCTCTCAATCAGTAGTGTATACATCGCTGCACTCAAATACACCTATCCAAGAGAAAATGAGCACCGACCAAACACAAAACTTACACGTACGTCTCTATCACAACCGATAAGCGAACACGGCTCATTCAAGCTGATCTGACCAAACGAACCAAAACAAGAGGGGAAAAAACAAAACAGAAACAGAAACAGAAACAAAACAAATCCGAATCGAACCAAACAACTCGACCAAATCGAGCAGCCAATACACGTACACATCCAAACCATATGATGCACATTAACAAGAGAGCAATTTCATGTCACCATCAGCATTACAATATTGACGTTCTTCCAAAATGTGAGGACAGAAGTAAGTAGGTGTATCGATTAAAATGAGCATCAGTAACAGCAATAGCTTCGTGATCAGATTGAGTTTCACATTTGGTATTGGGTTTCGTTTGGATGTGAGTGTTGGTGTGAGTATGAGTACTAATATAAGTCTGAGTGTGCGTATGGGTATGAGTAAGAGTATGGGTAAGAATATGAGCACAAGTATGAGGGAAGGGAATGAGCGTGAGCGGTGTGCTCATGTTCATCATGGTAATGCTAGTTAGGAAGAGGGCGAGCACCGTGTTGCTCAAGTTGAACATGATCAAACTAAAGATGAGGATAATCCGAATTCAATCGGTAGTGATGTACAGGCTGTGGTGATCGTGGCAAAGATGGGAGTTGTTATTATTCTTACTGTTGTAATTCACATTGGGTAATATTAGTAAAGTTATGATTAAACCACTTAGATAAAGAAGCAGGAGCAGCGCCAGCAGCCGCCGTTAGCAGGAGCAGTAGCGTCAGTAGTAGTAGTAGTGGTAGTAGTATTACCATTATTAATCGTAGTAGAGGTGGTAGTAGTAGTAGTATTAGTAGTAGTAGTAGTAGTAGTAGTAGTAGTAGTAGTAGTAGTAGTAGTAGTAGTAGTAGTAGTAGTATTAGTGGTAGTATGAGTAGTAGTAGTAGTATTGGTAGCATAAGCAGCATAGCAGCAGCAGCAGCAGCAGCATTATTCTCTGTAGCATCGGCCTGTATCTGATTGCCTCGTCGTGGTACTTTTAACTGGTAATTTGCGAACTATTCGGATCATGATTGTCACGTTCGCTTTTCGAATCTGGAATTTCCCACTCAATATTTTCGAGGGCGATTTTTTATGTGACGCGATGTGTTATACTTGCTAGTGCGATCACTCGATGTGAAATAGTTGGTGTTATTGGTTTTAATTTGGTATTTGTATGGAAAAATGTACCTGTTCCTCATTCCCACGTATGTGTGATGTGTGTAATTTTCAATGGTATTTTGATATACCCCAAAATGAACAGTTGTGTTTTGGCGATGGGTGTAGACGTTGCTATTTATCACTTGTTTTCTGGTGACAATTGCTCATGAAATATTGTACATACATTGTTGTTGTGAATGTGTAGTATGGTATTTAAGTTATTGAGTGGTAAAATTTGTTGGTTTTGTTATGTCTTCGATTTGGTTATTATATGATGCAAGTGTTTTTCTGTAGGATTTGATATGAATTGTATTGATTGTATTGTGTGTTGTGATGTGATGTGGTTTGTTTAGATTGAGTGAATTGTATTTAATGGGAGTAAGGGATCATCCGAGGACGTCCCCACTGACAAAAACTACGCGTCCGAGCGATCCCGATTAGGGATCGTCGCAGGCTTCAACCCGCCAGAGTGCAAGGGCGAGCCTCCACCTGAGGCCAAGGCATTCGTGATCACCCTGGTCCCGGCGCCAAGTAAGTTTAATCAAAAACTCACATTTGCCAACACGACGCAAAACCACCAAAACATCACCAATCACTTCATATGCATAACTCATCACGCCAACATTGCAATACCAATGAATAGACTAGCTAAATCAACTCAAACCATAAGATAGTCACACATGTACTAATAACACACACATTCAAAATACTCGTCAATCGATAAGTAAATCACAAATCGAACGAGTACAACAAACCTCTCGACCATGCTACTAGTATCTCTCAATCAGTAGTGTATACATCGCTGCACTCAAATACACCTATCCAAGAGAAAATAAGCACCGACCAAACACAAAACTTACACGTACGTCTCTATCACAACCGATAAGCGAACACGGCTCATTCAAGCTGATCTGACCAAACGAACCAAAACAAGAGGGGAAAAAACAAAACAGAAACAGAAACAGAAACAAAACAAATCCGAATCGAACCAAACAACTCGACCAAATCGAGCAGCCAATACACGTACACATCCAAACCATATGATGCACATTAACAAGAGAGCAATTTCATGTCACCATCAGCATTACAATATTGACGTTCTTCCAAAATGTGAGGACAGAAGTAAGTAGGTGTATCGATTAAAATGAGCATCAGAAACAGCAATAGCTTCGTGATCAGATTGAGTTTCACATTTGGTATTGGGTTTCGTTTGGATGTGAGTGTTGGTGTGAGTATGAGTATTAATATAAGTCTGAGTGTGCGTATGGGTATGAGTAAGAGTATGGGTAAGAATATGAGTACAAGTATGAGGGAAGGGAATGAGCGTGAGCGGTGTGCTCATGTTCATCATGGTGATGCTAGTTAGGAAGAGGGCGAGCACCGTGTTGCTCAAGTTGAACATGATCAAACTAAAGATGAGGATAATCCGAATTCAATCGGTAGTGATGTACAGGCTGTGGTGATCGTGGCAAAGATGGGAGTTGTTATTATTCTTACTGTTGTAATTCACATTGGGTAATATTAGTAAAGTTATGATTAAACCACTTAGATAAAGAAGCAGGAGCAGCGCCAGCAGCCGCCGTTAGCAGGAGCAGTAGCGTCAGTAGTAGTAGTAGTAGTGGTAGTAGTATTACCATTATTAATCGTAGTAGAGGTGGTAGTAGTAGTAGTATTAGTAGTAGTAGTAGTAGTAGTAGTAGTAGTAGTAGTAGTAGTAGTAGTAGTAGTAGTAGTAGTAGTAGTAGTAGTAGTAGTAGTAGTAGTAGTAGTATTAGTGGTAGTATGAGTAGTAGTAGTAGTATTGATAGCATAAGCAGCATAGCAGCAGCAGCAGCAGCAGCAGCAGCATTATTCTCTGTAGCATCGGCCTGTATCTGATTGCCTCGTCGTGGTACTTTTAACTGGTAATTTGCGAACTATTCGGATCATGATTGTCACGTTCGCTTTTCGAATCTGGAATTTCCCACTCAATATTTTCGAGGGCGATTTTTTATGTGACGCGATGTGTTATACTTGCTAATGCGATCACTCGATGTGAAATAGTTGGTGTTATTGGTTTTAATTTGGTATTTGTATGGAAAAATGTACCTGTTCCTCATTCCCACGTATGTGTGATGTGTGTAATTTTCAATGGTATTTTGATATACCCCAAAATGAACAGTTGTGTTTTGGCGATGGGTGTAGACGTTGCTATTTATCACTTGTTTTCTGGTGACAATTGCTCATGAAATATTGTACATACATTGTTGTTGTGAATGTGTAGTATGGTATTTAAGTTATTGAGTGGTAAAATTTGTTGGTTTTGTTATGTCTTCGATTTGGTTATTATATGATGCAAGTGTTTTTCTGTAGGATTTGATATGAATTGTATTGATTGTATTGTGTGTTGTGATGTGATGTGGTTTGTTTAGATTGAGTGAATTGTATTTAATGGGAGTAAGGGATCATCCGAGGACGTCCCCACTGACAAAAACTACGCGTCCGAGCGATCCCGATTAGGGATCGTCGCAGGCTTCAACCCGCCAGAGTGCAAGGGCGAGCCTCCACCTGAGGCCAAGGCATTCGTGATCACCCTGGTCCCGGCGCCAAGTAAGTTTAATCAAAAACTCACATTTGCCAACACGACGCAAAACCACCAAAACATCACCAATCACCTCATATGCATAACTCATCACGCCAACATTGCAATACCAATGAATAGACTAGCTAAATCAACTCAAACCATAAGATAGTCACACATGTACTAATAACACACACATTCAAAATACTCGTCAATCGATAAGTAAATCACAATATCGAACAAGTACAACAAACCTCTCGACCATGCTACTAGTATCTCTCAATCAGTAGTGTATACATCGCTGCACTCAAATACACCTATCCAAGAGAAAATGAGCACCGACCAAACACAAAACTTACACGTACGTCTCTATCACAACCGATAAGCGAACACGGCTCATTCAAGCTGATCTGACCAAACGAACCAAAACAAGAGGGGAAAAAAACAAAACAGAAACAGAAACAGAAACAAAACAAATCCGAATCGAACCAAACAACTCGACCAAATCGAGCAGCCAATACACGTACACATCCAAACCATATGATGCACATTAACAAGAGAGCAATTTCATGTCACCATCAGCATTACAATATTGACGTTCTTCCAAAATGTGAGGACAGAAGTAAGTAGGTGTATCGATTAAAATGAGCATCAGTAACAGCAATAGCTTCGTGATCAGATTGAGTTTCACATTTGGTATTGGGTTTCGTTTGGATGTGAGTGTTGGTGTGAGTATGAGTACTAATATAAGTCTGAGTGTGCGTATGGGTATGAGTAAGAGTATGGGTAAGAATATGAGTACAAGTATGAGGGAAGGGAATGAGCGTGAGCGGTGTGCTCATGTTCATCATGGTGATGCTAGTTAGGAAGAGGGCGAGCACCGTGTTGCTCAAGTTGAACATGATCAAACTAAAGATGAGGATAATCCGAATTCAATCGGTAGTGATGTACAGGCTGTGGTGATCGTGGCAAAGATGGGAGTTGTTATTATTCTTACTGTTGTAATTCACATTGGGTAATATTAGTAAAGTTATGAATAAACCACTTAGATAAAGAAGCAGGAGCAGCGCCAGCAGCCGCCGTTAGCAGGAGCAGTAGCGTCAGTAGTAGTAGTAGTGGTAGTAGTATTACCATTATTATTCGTAGTAGAGGTGGTAGTAGTAGTAGTATTAGTAGTAGTAGTAGTAGTAGTAGTAGTAGTAGTAGTAGTAGTAGTAGTAGCAGCAGTATTAGTAGTAGTATTAGTAGTAGTAGTAGTAGTAATATTATTAGTAATGGTAGTAGTAGTAGCATAGGCAGCAACAGTAGCAGCAACAGCAGCAGCATTATTCTCTGTAGCATCGGCCTGTATCTGATTGCCTCGTCGTGGTACTTTTAACTGGTAATTTGCGAACTATTCGGATCATGATTGTCACGTTCGCTTTTCGAATCTGGAATTTCCCACTCAATATTTTCGAGGTCGATTTTTTATGTGACGCGATGTGTTATACTTGCTAATGCGATCACTCGATGTGAAATAGTTGGTGTTATTGGTTTTAATTTGGTATTTGTATGGAAAAATGTACCTGTTCCTCATTCCCACGTATGTGTGATGTGTGTAATTTTCAATGGTATTTTGATATACCCCAAAATGAACAGTTGTGTTTTGGCGATGGGTGTAGACGTTGCTATTTATCACTTGTTTTCTGGTGACAATTGCTCATGAAATATTGTACATACATTGTTGTTGTGAATGTGTAGTATGGTATTTAAGTTATTGAGTGGTAAAATTTGTTGGTTTTGTTATGTCTTCGATTTGGTTATTATATGATGCAAGTGTTTTTCTGTAGGATTTGATATGAATTGTATTGATTGTATTGTGTGTTGTGATGTGATGTGGTTTGTTTAGATTGAGTGAATTGTAATCAATGGGAGTAAGGGATCATCCGAGGACGTCCCCACTGACAAAAACTACGCGTCCGAGCGATCCCGATTAGGGATCGTCGCAGGCTTCAACCCGCCAGAGTGCAAGGGCGAGCCTCCACCTGAGGCCAAGGCATTCGTGATCACCCTGGTCCCGGCGCCAAGTAAGTTTAATCACAAACTCACATTTGCCAACACGACGCAAAACCACCAATACATCACCAATCACTTCATATGCATAACTCATCACGCCAACATTGCAATACCAATGAATAGACTAGCTAAATCAACTCAAACCATAAGATAGTCACACATGTACTAATAACACACACATTCAAAATACTCGTCAATCGATAAGTAAATCACAATATCGAACAAGTACAACAAACCTCTCGACCATGCTACTAGTATCTCTCAATCAGTAGTGTATACATCGCTGCACTCAAATACACCTATCCAAGAGAAAATAAGCACCGACCAAACACAAAACTTACACGTACGTCTCTATCACAACCGATAAGCGAACACGGCTCATTCAAGCTGATCTGACCAAACGAACCAAAACAAGAGGGGAAAAAACAAAACAGAAACAGAAACAGAAACAAAACAAATCCGAATCGAACCAAACAACTCGACCAAATCGAGCAGCCAATACACGTACACATCCAAACCATATGATGCACATTAACAAGAGAGCAATTTCATGTCACCATCAGCATTACAATATTGACGTTCTTCCAAAATGTGAGGACAGAAGTAAGTAGGTGTATCGATTAAAATGAGCATCAGTAACAGCAATAGCTTCGTGATCAGATTGAGTTTCACATTTGGTATTGGGTTTCGTTTGGATGTGAGTGTTGGTGTGAGTATGAGTATTAATATAAGTCTGAGTGTGCGTATGGGTATGAGTAAGAGTATGGGTAAGAATATGAGTACAAGTATGAGGGAAGGGAATGAGCGTGAGCGGTGTGCTCATGTTCATCATGGTGATGCTAGTTAGGAAGAGGGCGAGCACCGTGTTGCTCAAGTTGAACATGATCAAACTAAAGATGAGGATAATCCGAATTCAATCGGTAGTGATGTACAGGCTGTGGTGATCGTGGCAAAGATGGGAGTTGTTATTATTCTTACTGTTGTAATTCACATTGGGTAATATTAGTAAAGTTATGAATAAACCACTTAGATAAAGAAGCAGGAGCAGCGCCAGCAGCCGCCGTTAGCAGGAGCAGTAGCGTCAGTAGTAGTAGTAGTGGTAGTAGTATTACCATTATTAATCGTAGTAGAGGTGGTGGTAGTAGTAGTATTAGTAGTAGTAGTAGTAGTAGTAGTAGTAGTAGTAGTAGTAGTAGTAGTAGTAGTAGTAGTAGTAGTAGTAGTAGTAGTAATAGTATTAGTAGTAGTTGTAGTAGTATTAGTAGTAGTAGTAGTATTGATAGCATAAGCAGCATAGCAGCAGCAGCAGCAGCAGCAGCAGCATTATTCTCTGTAGCATCGGCCTGTATCTGATTGCCTCGTCGTGGTACTTTTAACTGGTAATTTGCGAACTATTCGGATCATGATTGTCACGTTCGCTTTTCGAATCTGGAATTTCCCACTCAATATTTTCGAGGTCGATTTTTTATGTGACGCGATGTGTTATACTTGCTAATGCGATCACTCGATGTGAAATAGTTGGTGTTATTGGTTTTAATTTGGTATTTGTATGGAAAAATGTACCTGTTCCTCATTCCCACGTATGTGTGATGTGTGTAATTTTCAATGGTATTTTGATATACCCCAAAATGAACAGTTGTGTTTTGGCGATGGGTGTAGACGTTGCTATTTATCACTTGTTTTCTGGTGACAATTGCTCATGAAATATTGTACATACATTGTTGTTGTGAATGTGTAGTATGGTATTTAAGTTATTGAGTGGTAAAATTTGTTGGTTTTGTTATGTCTTCGATTTGGTTATTATATGATGCAAGTGTTTTTCTGTAGGATTTGATATGAATTGTATTGATTGTATTGTGTGTTGTGATGTGATGTGGTTTGTTTAGATTGAGTGAATTGTATTTAATGGGAGTAAGGGATCATCCGAGGACGTCCCCACTGACAAAAACTACGCGTCCGAGCGATCCCGATTAGGGATCGTCGCAGGCTTCAACCCGCCAGAGTGCAAGGGCGAGCCTCCACCTGAGGCCAAGGCATTCGTGATCACCCTGGTCCCGGCGCCAAGTAAGTTTAATCACAAACTCACATTTGCCAACACGACGCAAAACCACCAAAACATCACCAATCACCTCATATGCATAACTCATCACGCCAACATTGCAATACCAATGAATAGACTAGCAAAATCAACTCAAACCATAAGATAGTCACACATGTACTAATAACACACACATTCAAAATACTCGTCAATCGATAAGTAAATCACAATATCGAACAAGTACAACAAACCTCTCGACCATGCTACTAGTATCTCTCAATCAGTAGTGTATACATCGCTGCACTCAAATACACCTATCCAAGAGAAAATGAGCACCGACCAAACACAAAACTTACACGTACGTCTCTATCACAACCGATAAGCGAACACGGCTCATTCAAGCTGATCTGACCAAACGAACCAAAACGAAAGGAGAAAAAAAACAAAACAGAAACAGAAACAGAAACAAAACAAATCCGAATCGAACCAAACAACTCGACCAAATCGAGCAGCCAATACACGTACACATCCAAACCATATGATGCACATTAACAAGAGAGCAATTTCATGTCACCATCAGCATTACAATATTGACGTTCTTCCAAAATGTGAGGACAGAAGTAAGTAGGTGTATCGATTAAAATGAGCATCAGTAACAGCAATAGCTTCGTGATCAGATTGAGTTTCACATTTGGTATTGGGTTTCGTTTGGATGTGAGTGTTGGTGTGAGTATGAGTACTAATATAAGTCTGAGTGTGCGTATGGGTATGAGTAAGAGTATGGGTAAGAATATGAGTACAAGTATGAGGGAAGGGAATGAGCGTGAGCGGTGTGCTCATGTTCATCATGGTGATGCTAGTTAGGAAGAGGGCGAGCACCGTGTTGCTCAAGTTGAACATGATCAAACTAAAGATGAGGATAATCCGAATTCAATCGGTAGTGATGTACAGGCTGTGGTGATCGTGGCAAAGATGGGAGTTGTTATTATTCTTACTGTTGTAATTCACATTGGGTAATATTAGTAAAGTTATGAATAAACCACTTAGATAAAGAAGCAGGAGCAGCGCCAGCAGCCGCCGTTAGCAGGAGCAGTAGCGTCAGTAGTAGTAGTAGTGGTAGTAGTATTACCATTATTAATCGTAGTAGAGGTGGTGGTAGTAGTATTAGTAGTAGTAGTAGTAGTAGTAGTAGTAGTAGTAGTAGTAGTAGTAGTAGTAGTAGTAGTAGTAGTAGTAGTAATAGTATTAGTAGTAGTTGTAGTAGTATTAGTAGTAGTAGTAGTATTGATAGCATAAGCAGCATAGCAGCAGCAGCAGCAGCAGCAGCAGCATTATTCTCTGTAGCATCGGCCTGTATCTGATTGCCTCGTCGTGGTACTTTTAACTGGTAATTTGCGAACTATTCGGATCATGATTGTCACGTTCGCTTTTCGAATCTGGAATTTCCCACTCAATATTTTCGAGGTCGATTTTTTATGTGACGCGATGTGTTATACTTGCTAATGCGATCACTCGATGTGAAATAGTTGGTGTTATTGGTTTTAATTTGGTATTTGTATGGAAAAATGTACCTGTTCCTCATTCCCACGTATGTGTGATGTGTGTAATTTTCAATGGTATTTTGATATACCCCAAAATGAACAGTTGTGTTTTGGCGATGGGTGTAGACGTTGCTATTTATCACTTGTTTTCTGGTGACAATTGCTCATGAAATATTGTACATAAATTGTTGTTGTGAATGTGTAGTATGGTATTTAAGTTATTGAGTGGTAAAATTTGTTGGTTTTGTTATGTCTTCGATTTGGTTATTATATGATGCAAGTGTTTTTCTGTAGGATTTGATATGAATTGTATTGATTGTATTGTGTGTTGTGATGTGATGTGGTTTGTTTAGATTGAGTGAATTGTATTTAATGGGAGTAAGGGATCATCCGAGGACGTCCCCACTGACAAAAACTACGCGTCCGAGCGATCCCGATTAGGGATCGTCGCAGGCTTCAACCCGCCAGAGTGCAAGGGCGAGCCTCCACCTGAGGCCAAGGCATTCGTGATCACCCTGGTCCCGGCGCCAAGTAAGTTTAATCACAAACTCACATTTGCCAACACGACGCAAAACCACCAATACATCACCAATCACCTCATATGCATAACTCATCACGCCAACATTGCAATACCAATGAATAGACTAGCAAAATCAACTCAAACCATAAGATAGTCACACATGTACTAATAACACACACATTCAAAATACTCGTCAATCGATAAGTAAATCACAATATCGAACAAGTACAACAAACCTCTCGACCATGCTACTAGTATCTCTCAATCAGTAGTGTATACATCGCTGCACTCAAATACACCTATCCAAGAGAAAATGAGCACCGACCAAACACAAAACTTACACGTACGTCTCTATCACAACCGATAAGCGAACACGGCTCATTCAAGCTGATCTGACCAAACGAACCAAAACGAAAGGAGAAAAAAAACAAAACAGAAACAGAAACAGAAACAAAACAAATCCGAATCGAACCAAACAACTCGACCAAATCGAGCAGCCAATACACGTACACATCCAAACCATATGATGCACATTAACAAGAGAGCAATTTCATGTCACCATCAGCATTACAATATTGACGTTCTTCCAAAATGTGAGGACAGAAGTAAGTAGGTGTATCGATTAAAATGAGCATCAGTAACAGCAATAGCTTCGTGATCAGATTGAGTTTCACATTTGGTATTGGGTTTCGTTTGGATGTGAGTGTTGGTGTGAGTATGAGTACTAATATAAGTCTGAGTGTGCGTATGGGTATGAGTAAGAGTATGGGTAAGAATATGAGTACAAGTATGAGGGAAGGGAATGAGCGTGAGCGGTGTGCTCATGTTCATCATGGTGATGCTAGTTAGGAAGAGGGCGAGCACCGTGTTGCTCAAGTTGAACATGATCAAACTAAAGATGAGGATAATCCGAATTCAATCGGTAGTGATGTACAGGCTGTGGTGATCGTGGCAAAGATGGGAGTTGTTATTATTCTTACTGTTGTAATTCACATTGGGTAATATTAGTAAAGTTATGAATAAACCACTTAGATAAAGAAGCAGGAGCAGCGCCAGCAGCCGCCGTTAGCAGGAGCAGCAGCGTCAGTAGTAGTAGTAGTGGTAGTAGTATTACCATTAATAATCGTAGTAGAGGTGGTAGTAGTAGTAGTATTAGTAGTAGTAGTAGTAGTAGTAGTAGTAGTAGTAGTAGTAGTAGTAGTAGTAGTAGCAGTATTAGTAGTAGTATTAGTAGTAGTAGTAGTAGTAATATTATTAGTAATGGTAGTAGTAGTAGCATAGGCAGCAACAGTAGCAGCAACAGCAGCAGCATTATTCTCTGTAGCATCGGCCTGTATCTGATTGCCTCGTCGTGGTACTTTTAACTGGTAATTTGCGAACTATTCGGATCATGATTGTCACGTTCGCTTTTCGAATCTGGAATTTCCCACTCAATATTTTCGAGGTCGATTTTTTATGTGACGCGATGTGTTATACTTGCTAATGCGATCACTCGATGTGAAATAGTTGGTGTTATTGGTTTTAATTTGGTATTTGTATGGAAAAATGTACCTGTTCCTCATTCCCACGTATGTGTGATGTGTGTAATTTTCAATGGTATTTTGATATACCCCAAAATGAACAGTTGTGTTTTGGCGATGGGTGTAGACGTTGCTATTTATCACTTGTTTTCTGGTGACAATTGCTCATGAAATATTGTACATACATTGTTGTTGTGAATGTGTAGTATGGTATTTAAGTTATTGAGTGGTAAAATTTGTTGGTTTTGTTATGTCTTCGATTTGGTTATTATATGATGCAAGTGTTTTTCTGTAGGATTTGATATGAATTGTATTGATTGTATTGTGTGTTGTGATGTGATGTGGTTTGTTTAGATTGAGTGAATTGTATTTAATGGGAGTAAGGGATCATCCGAGGACGTCCCCACTGACAAAAACTACGCGTCCGAGCGATCCCGATTAGGGATCGTCGCAGGCTTCAACCCGCCAGAGTGCAAGGGCGAGCCTCCACCTGAGGCCAAGGCATTCGTGATCACCCTGGTCCCGGCGCCAAGTAAGTTTAATCACAAACTCACATTTGCCAACACGACGCAAAACCACCAAAACATCACCAATCACCTCATATGCATAACTCATCACGCCAACATTGCAATACCAATGAATAGACTAGCAAAATCAACTCAAACCATAAGATAGTCACACATGTACTAATAACACACACATTCAAAATACTCGTCAATCGATAAGTAAATCACAATATCGAACAAGTACAACAAACCTCTCGACCATGCTACTAGTATCTCTCAATCAGTAGTGTATACATCGCTGCACTCAAATACACCTATCCAAGAGAAAATGAGCACCGACCAAACACAAAACTTACACGTACGTCTCTATCACAACCGATAAGCGAACACGGCTCATTCAAGCTGATCTGACCAAACGAACCAAAACGAAAGGAGAAAAAAAACAAAACAGAAACAGAAACAGAAACAAAACAAATCCGAATCGAACCAAACAACTCGACCAAATCGAGCAGCCAATACACGTACACATCCAAACCATATGATGCACATTAACAAGAGAGCAATTTCATGTCACCATCAGCATTACAATATTGACGTTCTTCCAAAATGTGAGGACAGAAGTAAGTAGGTGTATCGATTAAAATGAGCATCAGTAACAGCAATAGCTTCGTGATCAGATTGAGTTTCACATTTGGTATTGGGTTTCGTTTGGATGTGAGTGTTGGTGTGAGTATGAGTACTAATATAAGTCTGAGTGTGCGTATGGGTATGAGTAAGAGTATGGGTAAGAATATGAGTACAAGTATGAGGGAAGGGAATGAGCGTGAGCGGTGTGCTCATGTTCATCATGGTGATGCTAGTTAGGAAGAGGGCGAGCACCGTGTTGCTCAAGTTGAACATGATCAAACTAAAGATGAGGATAATCCGAATTCAATCGGTAGTGATGTACAGGCTGTGGTGATCGTGGCAAAGATGGGAGTTGTTATTATTCTTACTGTTGTAATTCACATTGGGTAATATTAGTAAAGTTATGAATAAACCACTTAGATAAAGAAGCAGGAGCAGCGCCAGCAGCCGCCGTTAGCAGGAGCAGT